>OX638390.1:18590184-20030928 GCA_951813805.1 Limnephilus auricula | reverse complement strand
CTGCGTAGGATTAGTACTTCGATTAGCCTATTTTCTTTTCGTAGGTCCCATCTATGTTTATACCAAAATTCTTAACCTATTTATTTAAAATATCTATAATTCTTGATTCTATTCAAAGTATTCGGCGAGTACTTCAAATAAATTCACTAATTTAAATATTTTATAAAATAGAATTTTGCTTTTACAATCATTGTTTTTCAAAACGTCATTCTCAAATTTTGACATTTTCTATTTAACAATAATTATTATTTGTAATACAGGGAAAATAGCAAGCTTTGGGTATAAATTATAGCCTATATGTTATTCTGATGTATGAACTATATTATTTTAAAGTTTCATTAAAGTCCATTCAGTGGTTTTTGCGTGAAAGAGTAACAAACATACATACATCAATACAAACTTTCGCGTTTATAATATTAGTAAGATTTAACTTGGAACTGTTCGGCATGTGGAATAATTTTGGGTAATATCATTAAAAATGATTTTAGCTTCTTTATTGGTATACCAAAAATGTTTTCTTCTATTTAGTGCGCCCAATCACTCTGTGAATAGTCGAGTACCTATAATAAATTCATTTCTGATGGCTCTTATAGGATTGAATTCTTACCATCTTCCTTTTGAGAGCATATCTCCTATTCTTATCCTTGACAAAGTAAGAATGAAAAGTGGTAGCGTTCATCTTCACACCCATCCTAATACTCAGGTCTCTCTGCTCTTCAGATTCCATCATTTCCCACAGGTGGTCAGTCATTAGGGGATCCTAAGAAAACTTTAAATATTTTAAAATGAATCAAATAATATGGTCTGCGGTCAAGTCTTTGAAGTGAAAAGAAAATCCCGCTGACATCCCGTGAATTCCTTCGCTTGAATGAGGCGAAAAAAAAACATGAGCATAAATGCAGAGAATCTCAACCTCCTCAATGTAGGTAATCTCCATTTTCTTTCGCTTGTTAAAAAATAATTTGCTCAAATACGTTTTTAAAAGACCTCAAACTATAAAGTTCATTGATAAGAATGTATAGAAAGATCGATGCGTATAACATCATTATTTATTATGAAAATACTGCTATAATAATAATACACTTCGCGAAATTTTTTTGGTTTATTTGGGAAATAAATATTTCAATATACTAAATATTTTATTTAAAAAATACATGGGTTGAAAAAATTTCCGCATAAAATACATAGTTATATACAAATAGCTCAAATGATTAAAGAAAAAAGTAGTGTGAAATTTATAAAAGATAAAAATAAATAAAAAAACACAGAATAACCACTCGTGTCTATCAAAATTTTATGTTATTTCCGCTTTGCAATTAAAGCTCAATAAACGAAATATTTCCAAACGTAGCCTAATACTAAAAACTGTCTATAAAAGGTAATGAAATACGCTTTCAAAACTATTATTACAAATAAATTTTATAATTTGCAAATATTAAAATTTAGAATGCAAACATAAAAAATTGTAAAAATTACACACCTGTGATGTTTTAATGTGAATACTATACTATAATCACGGATAATGTATAAAAAATACTATTTATTTTATCCTAAAAACGTACAATAAACAATTTTATGACCTCACTTTTTACTATGTCATACGAAAATATTTAATGAAAAATTAACTAAATTTAACAAGAAGTCAGGCGATTTAGCTGATGAAACTATCTTCTATGGACAACTTTGAACATAAATGTGAAGGGTGGTTTATTCTAGATATTCTCCTTTTTGTTTCAGGGATGTAACTAGAACAGCAACGGATTTATAATGATTTCTTTAGGAACACATGCGTTAGCTTGAAAACAAGCTTATTGGTCTTGATTGCTATAGTTATATATTCGTGAAAACAGGCTTAGGGGGTCTGAGTGGTTAAAAGGATGTAGATAGGGTATATATGTATATACTAGATATGGTAAAATTGTACATAAAAATAAGACATTCAAAATCCTCCACTGGAGCGACAGAGCAATTAAAATATTTTTTCTCGGATTGCTAAAGGAATTTTTTCCGCAAACATAAAAAAATCATATCTCCGAATTTGAATATGGAGACATACAAACTGGTTATCTATGTAGCCAATGAATTCCCCTATCTTTTGTCTATTATCACATATTTGTAGGGTTAATAAAAAAAATATAATTAAATCTTTAACCTTAAAACATTTTAAAGAATCCAGAGAATATTTATTTTGCTATATTTTGAATGTACAATATATTATATAGATAGTCATTTTAATAAAAAAATATTTTTGAAAATTTGGCACATTATGGCAACAAAGCAATCCGAGGTTTTGGAAATAGTGCCATAATGTGGCAAAAAGCTCTCGAGTGTGAATACTGAAATGGAAACGAGGCGAAATCTTTTTTGGTGGAATTCGGTGTTAGTACCCATGTAGTAGGAAAAACAAGCTAGTAAAGAAAAGGGACTGACTTGACTTATTCTTGCCATAATTCCAAATTTCAAATATTTTTCCAGTAAGGTGATGGTTAAGTAGAGGTAGGAACTGGATAAATGACAAGCATATTCTTATTTCAAAATGAACAAAGATAAACAAAATATGGAAAGAAAAACAAACAGGATGAAAATGAGAGAAATAACTTAAAGATCTTAAGGTATGACCAAAAACTAATTAGAAAAAAATTAAGAAAGTATTGGAGACATTTCTATATCATTGAGAAGATGGTACAAAGTGGAACAAATACGTGTTCGAAAAGGTCAAAACAATACTCGTATCGCTACATATGCTGTTGGGCGCAGCTTTCGGTAGACAATAAATAATCCATCGCTCCTCTAAATCAAGATACATTTTGTGAAACGCAACAATTTTTATTTGCAGATGGTTCAAAATTTAAGTTAAGTTGTTTAGGTACTCACAATGGCATCAGCGTACACGTGTGTCCATGTGACGGGGTGTTTGTCGCCCCACGTTACCAATGGTCTGGCCATCACGGGTAGGTATTTTAGCACCTGCTCTCGGACCTCTGACATGGAGCTAAGACGGACAAAGAAGCCCCGGTTGGCACAAGCCATCCATTTCACTTCGCGAATATCTGCCACCTGATGATTATAACGATACAAATAATATTATGTACAAGAAACAATGGGCTAACATCAAAAGAATTATCCCATACAGTGGTGGTTACAAAGAGTATATTTGTAGTCACACATCTAATGTGTTATAATATTATTAGTACAGATTACAAACAGTAGACCTCGCGTCCAGAATAGTATGTTTCTAATATGCTCCTATTTATTGAATAAAAACTCAATTATGAACCATATATTTCTTGAAATTGACTTTTTTTTTAAATAACAAATATAAAATTTATCTAGAAACGTCATTATCTCAAAGACAATAAAGGCAGGTACATACTGGGTCGACGTACGAACGCTTCGCTACGCCTAACAATACATGGACTACTAGAAACCATACATTTGCTATGAAAATATAATATATTTTCATAGTATATATATTATAACATAACACAGGGACATCCCTAGCATGGCGGGCGAAATAACACAATATCTACACTATGTATAAAATTCTTTAATAAATAAATTATATACACAATATATTATATTATGTTTCAGAATCACACTGGCACATATGTATTATGCTAGACGTAGCAACCCGGTCGCTACGCCTAAAATATATGTTTTAGAATCATACTGGCACATATATATTTTCTAAAACATATATATTTTCATAGAAAATATATGGTTGCTAAGTAGTTCAGATATTGTTAGGGTATAGCATACCGGGTCGACGTACGTACGCATCGCTACGCCTAACAATATCAGGGGTGCTAGCATGGTCGATCGATATGAAGTTACCGACCGATTGTCGGTAACTTATCATCGTTCCCTAGGACAACTGCAGATCGCTTACGTACAAACGACAGTTGATATCGAATATATTAAGGACACTTAGTCATTGTGAACTAAGGCTCCGTCAAACAGAAGGTAAGTACGCCTTCTGTTTGACAGAGCCTTTACCTATTCGTTTGCGATCTGCAGTTGTCCATCGTTCCCTAGGACAACTGCAGATCGCTAACGTACAAACGACAGTTGATATCGAATATATTAAGGACACTTAGTCATTATGAACTGTCACCTATTCGTATGCGATCTGCAGTTGTCATAGGTTTTCAAGTTCCAGTTTTTTCAAGCTTAAATTAAAAAAAAATCCGAGTTGATTGTACCATAGTTATAATCACAGACAAAACCACAACCAAAATTAGAATGTTTGATGATTTATATGAAATAAACACAATCAGGATTTTCAATTAATCATTGGAGCATAAAACCAATTTAAGTAAAATAAAATTGAAAAAAACATCCATACCTCTCCACCAATTAGGTAGGTAAACACTCGGACTGGTATCCTTGGTCTCTCGCGCCAGTTGTAGGTTTCAAACACGTCTTTGAAGTTGTAAGGTACTTCGTCAGAGATCAGGTAGATGGCCTGGTTGCATTGCGCGCCTTGCCGCTTGTCTCTATACCTCTCCAGAAGCTCGAAAGCGGTAGCCAAAGCCAACGGAAAGTTGGTTACTCCCTTCATTTTAGTTTTGGTTAACTTCTTTTTAAACTCTCTTTTATTCACTATGGTGGCCTGAAATAGCAAAGCCATTATGTATTGACTACCATTGACCACCAATTGACAGTATTGACTTGACCATTGGCCTCCATCATCCAAACCATCTCCAAACTCCCATTAAAAAAATTACCACATTAGGATAATTTCATGGCAATTTCTTGCAAGCCGTGGTGAATGAAAATAAACGCACGAATCAAATAGTGTCCGGAAACTAGTGGTAGACGGAAGCTGGATCATCAACCTGCATCACATTTGAAGTCCTTTTTGTGGTTTACCTTTTTTGATTTGAGGTTTTGTTTTCGATTAAATCATATCAGAAATTTTATTTTTAGGTTAAAAAAAAGACAGACATTTTTTATTCATTATTTCCCGAATAAAGCAAAAAAAGTAAAAAAAGAATAAATTAAATGGTCAGAACGAAAAACAAGTATTTTTGGGATATTATGTAGCGTCGCAGGTTCCTCACTTGTACCAATGGATACCAATAGAAAGAGTAACTAATCTTTAGGTTGGTGAAAAGAAAGAGAAGGAATGAATGTGGGTCGAAATGAAGCATTACGCGTTACTGTGTTGCAAAAAGAAAAAGAAATCGAATCAATAAATACTATTTTAGTCTTTTTTGCCTTCAAAGTTGTTGCATGTGAGAAAGTAAGCTTTCTATCAGAGTACTGCTCATTCCAGATACGTCACGCTTGATATTTGAATAATGTTTGAATGATCTAGACGTTAGAATGATTATAGAAATAGGTTTTCAGGAATTTCAGGGTAGAATTCATTATCGGATGGATAGTGATGATTACTGATAAGTAAGCCTTTATATAAGTAGGAACATACTGATAAGTAATCATTATTTTCAATAACATTATAAAAAGGGGAAAGGATTCTCACCTGCACGAGCATATCGGCAAAGCAGGGCACCACTTCTTTGGATTCATTGCTGAACGTGAATATATTGACGAAATCATTACTTCCCAAGGTGTCCAGGATATTAGACGCAATGTGGTTGGCAATGTCCCTCCTGTGTCCTGTCATAGAACCAGATATATCTACAAGGACTATGACGTCTTTTGCTCCAACTGCCGCTTCGTTGTACCACTCGCGGAGCCGACAGTCATACAGGTCCGCAGGTTCCTGATCCCACATTAATGCTGGACAAATAAATATCATTGAAAACAGTCCAATTCATAACATGCTGGTGAGATACGGCGGTTCATGAAAGGTTATGTTTAAAAAATCACATTTTTCATTCACTGGGAACAAGAAAAATAGGTCTATTCGACTATCCTTTTAACGTCTTTACAAAAGCATCCTACAGTTTTTGAGGTTCGATTTGCACACAATATTGCAAAAACGTGGATTTTTCTTTTGTTCGTTTTTGCGTTACCTAAATATTGTAATGGCTATTTTTTAAATAAATCTTATGAATATTTCGAATACGAATGAACAGCATCATAACGATGATGTCTTTCAGGATACACAGTACCTACTACCTACATATGAAAAGAAAGATTAATTGTATAAATCACAATTGTATAAATAAAGAAAAAGTTAAAAATACCTGGATAGTGCCTCAGGAAGCCCGTGGAACTACCGAAGTATTGCCAGTAGAGTGACGGATCAGCTCTGAAGTTGCTTTTGAACACAGCATCCAAACTTTCAGACCTCCGAATCCCGTCCATCACATCGACGCCTATGAAAAATATGCTTATGTGAGTCTTATGTGTTTTGTGCGAACGTGTTGATGACAGCAAGCGTAAGTATAAACAAAACCAGTACAATCCTGCCGTTGAAAGCTCCATTGTAACTTCGAAACTTCTTTTTCTGATACACCTGTCGTTGATGAAAAAGATGAAGAGGTTACAATGGAAAAATCAGCAATCAATTTTCATACCTTCATCATACACATCAACCGGCACATGCACGCTGCTGAAGCTCATGTTAACCAGCTTGTTCCCGAAGTGCGGGTGCGGGGTGAGCACTATCTGCTGCTCCTTGGGCCCTTTTTTCCCATCAGGGGCTGCAGTGCTAGGGGTATGGGGCTCCACGATCATCTTGCTGTTCCAGTAGTGGAACTTAGAGGGGGCTCCGGGGGGCACTCGCATAGTCTCCGCGGCCTCCACGATCCTCCTCACAGCGCTGACCTTCTGCTCCATCATGTTGCTAATGTCTGCTGCCATTTGTTCCACAAGTTTTTTTCCATCGCGGACCTCTATTTGGCCAGATTCAAAGCTCTGAAACAACATATGTATTATTATATAAATATTATAAAAACACAAATAAATGTGGTGAAGAATAAAGTGTCATCGAAGGGAAAGTTCTATTCAATTGTGTTATTATTCAAGTTATGTTGTACTTGTACATCTGGCCCGAAATGAAATAATTACAGAACTTGAATTTAAGTTTAAAAGACTTTTATTTTTCGGAAAGTCAGTATTCTAACAATATTTAGACGGAAATCATTCAGTATTTTCTTAAATGGAAATCATTGCGTATTTTTTAAAACAGAAGTCTTTAAAACATATATGAGCTTAACTGGCTAATAGCCGAGTGGACAAATGCGTCGGATTCCCACCGGGCTTCGCGAGTTCAATCTTATACTAGCTAAGTCCTCCTTCATTGCACAAGCAACATTTTCCGCTTAAATGAAAATGGGAAACATTACTCTTTATATTATTTAAGTTCTGTGTCCTCGGTGTTTATCGTTTTGGCCCATAGTCCGAGTGTGGGGCCCCCTATGGAAAATTTGATATATTCATTTCTCTATCCTCAATGTGCACGGATGGACAGTGACAGGCGTGATAGGATTTTATCTTACAAATTATTCACGAATAAACATTTTTAAATAAGTATAAGAAATATCCTGCATCTATCACTGGCATGCCGTTACAAAATCGCGATTCGACGCCAAAGTAAACATTATTGGTCGATAATGATGATTAATCGGCCTACATAATGTTTTCTTTGCCTTTGGATCGCGGTTTACGTAGATTCGTGGAGTACTCGCTAGTGCTATGTGCAGAACATTTATTAATTTCATAAATGTATTCAATATCTCAGCCCATATGAGACTCCTCAGGTTGAGATGGGCTGGACATGTACAGAGAATGCCGGACACACGCGTCCCAAAAAGAATTATGGCTGGACACCCAGGGGGAAAGAGAAAAGTGGGAAGACCCAGACTGAGGTGGGAAGACGAAGTAAGAGGGGATGCAGCACAGCTTCTCCAGATAACTAACTGGAAGTCAGCCGCTGAGGACAGGAGGAGTTGGAGGCGAATGTTGCGGGAGGCCAAAGCTCGATATGGGCTGTAGCGCCATCGAAGAAGAAGAAGATTCACCACATAAGCCATACACACCATAAATAAACTGCCTTGTGCAAGGGTGCTAACTACATTAAACCTACAATGAGAATATTATCCAATTAATGCGTTACCCCTGTCGATAACACTTTCTTCCTTATCGCATTTTCATGTGGTTTTCTAACACATAATATTTATGTACCTATTATGAATTGATCTGATTTAAAATAATGTTATTCAAGTAATCTGAAACAACTGGCACATAAGTGAATAATAGCAGAACTTGAATATTAATCGCGAGTATTAGTATGCGCTGCCTTTGACTTCGTCGTTGTAAGTAGGTAATGTGATTATATGGTGCTTAGCAAATGTAAAATTAAGCAAATTCGGTAGTTAGCAAATGTAAAATATATGAAGTGAAAAATCATAGAATAACAGACCTACAGCTTCAGAATATGCAAGGCATTCAAAACAGGTTGTCAAGAATTCGATGAAAAACTTGCACCAGGAGAAAATTATGATCACTGGGAAAGTGTTTGGCAGGATATATCTACAAATAAAGATGGCCAATGCATTGTTAATTGAGTGATCAAGTTTTACAGGCGTCCTTACATACAAGTTTTCGACAATTTTTCGCCAACCCTGTATTCATGACTTATGATATTATATTAATACGTACATCCTGGACTTCCTTTCTCCTTGTTATGTAATCCCCGAAGTGCCACAAATCTGCCCCCAACTTTTCTGCCCAGGAACGAACACTTTAAAGAAAAAAAATGTGGAAATTAAAAATAATTAAATTGATAATACAAACAACAACAAAAATCTCAAAAAAAAAAACAAACAACAGAAATGTGGAAACCGGCAATAGAAGATATCACTAAAGTCAAGGAAGGGCCAGTTGTTACACAGAATTTGGTCAATTCATCAAAATATGAAAACCATTTTCAAGTTCTGTGAAAATTCTATTCAAGTTATATTATTATTTCAGTTATTTGAGGCCCATATTTGTATAATAACAGAACCGAAAATGTAACTACGAAATTTGATGAATTGTTCAAATTCTGAGAAAAAAAGTCGTCCTAAGTGATAGGATACTACTTTAAACCAACATTAACATGTTAAGTTTAAAACAGCTAAGTAAAATTTATTACATTATTCATTATTTAAGATATCTATGAACAAATCATGGATTATCGTAGCATAATACATTCTATGAATATGTACAGTTTAGAAATATGAGCGTAATTTAATAGGACAACAGAAGAAATTAGAAAAACAACAACGAGAAAATTAATACAAATTGACGACGTGATCATCACGTTCCAAATTTTTTTTTCGTTTGTAATAATAATTCAAAATAAATAGAAAAATTTAGACAACCGAACAGGATCAATTTAAGAAAATAATTTATTTTCAAAAAATTAGAACATGTGTCGGGAGATGAAAAAATATTTACGACAATCCAAAAAGTCAGTCGATGAGATAGAAAATTTTACAAAATTAATAATCATTTTAAATATTTTGAAAAGCATACTCACAGGCTAAATTTAACGGTTTCTTCTTCATTGTAGGTAGGCTCCAGTGGAGGAAAAACAATTAAAATAACAAGACAAAATAAAAAGCTTTGCAATCCCTTCTCCATGTTAATGAGCTTTGTCCTAATCTCAGCAGTCAGTGTTAATCCATGGCGACATGTTGACTCCTAATGGACCTGGTTGGTTGACGCGACAAGCCGATACTGACATGCAGTTGCGTTGTTCGTTTGCAGATCTTCACAATAATCAAGATTTTGGGGCATTTAACACATTCAGAACTGACAAAAAATGTATAAAAATATTTTATACACAATAATTTTTTAGAGAGCAAAATCGAGGCTGATTTGTCTTTACTATTACAGACGTAGATTGCAGATAACAAAAAAATTGTTATTACATGTTAATTTTTTAAGATTTTTCTCTTTGGATGTCAAAATTTGTTTTTCTACCGATGTTTCTGTGGAAAATGGTAAAGATTCATAGTCGGAAAACACGCCAAAAGCGCGTTCAGGATTTGAATATGGTTGACATTTGTTTGTCACACGAGAATGTGTCGTTTCTACGTCTCGTTCTTGAGTTCAACAGTGGTACGATTGGCCGGCCTCCTATTCTACCTACCCCCTACAACGTGGGTCTCTTCAAGACCCATATTCACCTCTATCTCTCCTAAAAAGACAGACACACAGATTCCCCAAGAGTTTCGATTTTCTAATTTAGAAACCTCAGTCGGTGCTAATTTCAACCTATTCTTTTTTTTATTCTTCTCACCTTAACTTACTTTTTACGTTTCCTTTTCTTTTATTAACTTTTGGTTTATTCTACTGATATTTTTTCTTTCTCGTGTGCATAACTTGGATTACTTCTTTACTCCATCGTCATAGACAAAACTCCAAATTATATTTTGTATTCTCTACAAATTCCCACTGGTCCCCGCGTACCTAGAATGATGACTGATGATTCACAGACCACCCGCGCCACCCCTGGGGACAGCAGTAGGTCTGAGGGACGTCCGTGCGAGCTAGGGGACTTTCCGCCCTGCCTCTGACAACCCGACACTTCTCCTCTCAGGGTCTTCGGGCGTCTTTTACGCCTTCTTCGCAATCATCAATCGTCAGGGCACCACCGGGAAGTCGGCTAAGGGGCGCGCTTACCGAACCTCGTATCCGGCCCGCCTGATCACTGATATGCTGTCTACAGGACTGCCGGATGTAACACGTCGCGCCGTATCCGGTCAAAAACCCGTCGACTTCTTTTTAATAACTTGCTTTACATAATTTTGCAACCAGATTGCCTGTATAAAAATAAAATAGGGTAGGCAAAACGCCTACTTCATTTTTACACCCTGTTCCCCATTTCAATGGGATTAAGTATGTTTTCATTTCATAATTTTACTAACCTTATACATACATCGCATACTGCTTCCTAATTACGTATGCGAGGATAATGAAGGTCTAGAATCGTTAATTAAATGTAGAGTAATTTTATACAAAAAAAATTGAGTCCTTGCTAGATCCTTGATAGGGGTAACGGTATGTTACCTATTACCAGTGGCGGTTCGTGGTCTTTTTAACGGGGGTTCAGAAATTCAAGAGAAGGTATATTGTCTAATAAAAATTTACTCTTGTCACACAAATTAAATAAAGTTATTGGAGGGGTACCTACATAGGTACTATTGTTTTTAAATAACTTGATACTCCTCGACACAATTATTAAACAACCAAAATGGTTTTAGAGGATTTAAATTGTTTAATGGTTTTAACAACACTCAATGTACGTTGCTAATTATTATTGTTTTTTTCAATAAGAAAAATTGCGTAGAATGTAGAATATAATATAATTGATATTTTAAAACATAAAAAAAAGAAACACAAATAAAGGTGGCCACGAAATAAAATTAGCTTTTTTCACTTACACAAAAATCCACTATACACGTATACAAAAAATAATTGTATTTAATTTCCAAACTTTTTTCATAAGAATTAGCGTTTTTTTTATATAACACTGTATTCCGTCATTGCATAAAAAAATTAGGACAGAATATTCGCGACAACCGATAAACGCAACCACTTTCAATTTGAAAGCCGAAACAATACTAGGAAAGCTCAATACAAAATTGCATAACTAGCGACGTTGTTTGCCGAAACTTTAGTAAATGTACTCGTAAATAAGGGATAAAACGACTTATCTATAAAAAAAAATACGAAAACAGAAGTCAAAATCGGTCCACTTCAATAGTAGATTTACAAATGCCATTAGTAAACGGTTGGAAATATGCAGAAACAAGAAAATAAAAAATGTACAAAAATGACTACAAAGTTAAATACCATATATAACATTTAACTTGCATCCGTCGTGCAAAAGTCGACCGCCAGCCGGTCATCCTGCGACAATCTCGGGCTTCGTTTCGGCGAGACTCGTCAAAGTTCGGAGGTCACGTGACTTCTTGACTCGTGAGCAGCGCACCAAGCTGGGTAGTTTTGTCCATTCTACCGCCACAGCGATTCGTATCGGCTACGATTTTTTCGTATGGACAAATGTGTGCGGATCGCAACGCGCACAAAATGGGAATAGATAGGTACCGTATTTTTCGGTGGCGCGAGTTTTAAAGACGGAATTTTAATGTCGAGCTATCTGTGATGCACTTATATTACTATACAACAAGATTGTTTTATTTTATCATCTTTTTAATGGGGGTTCACCGCACAACCGCACTTTTGAGAAAACCGCCACTGCCTATTACAGGGTGGGTAAGTGGTTGGGATCCTCCAATTTCCCAAAGGTGACGAAATTAATTACTGACTTAATTTGGAGGGCCGCATAAGTTTGCCATATTGTGTAAAGCCAAGCAACAAAAACCGACTAGGTATTGGAGAATTTCAATTTACTAAATTATTTAGTTTATGGGTATCGTTTCCTGAAATGGCTTTAACCGTGTTTGATGAACAGCTCTAATTAGCCAGGTACTTCTCCTCACTACCCACAGCCGTACAACACACCCCAATTAGGGATGCAGTGCGAATAATTAAAAAAAATTGCATTTAATAAAAATATCGACATTGGGACTGAGGGGGTTACAAAACATCCGTATTTTGAATCTAAAACGGCGCCTGTCGGTCTGGTCATGCGCAATGAGAATCAAAGCCTTTCCCGAAGCAAAGTTTGCACACGCATACGCAGAAGCTCAAAGCTGAAACCACCAGGCTCCTCGCTTAATCTGTGTCCAGACTGGATGGCGCCTCGCGGGGCGCCGCGGCGCCGGACTCAGACACGGGGGGTGGAGGGGTCGGGAGGGGGATGCGAAAAGTGTTTTACGTTGCCCTTATTATCTTACAAGCAGTTTGGTAGTTTACTGCTGTGACTCAATATCGATCCTTTAAAACTGTTGTTTAATGATAATGTAATGATGTTTATAAATAGATGTTGCATTGATTAAAGAATCAAGGCACCCCTGTGTTGTTTGTGACATTGGATCTCGTTGATTTAAAACGATCTAGATGAGTCATCTTTGCTGCTAACAAATCGATTTAATTTCTCCATCTTCTTCTATCAATGGTTTACTGTCAATCTTTGGTGTACAGGCTGCTGTCTGGGAGAATTCAGCACAACTGCTCTAGTACCAGTCACGTCTTGCGCTACGGCGACTTTCTCCACTGCATTTACAGTCAATGATCTTCTTACTAGATTTTCAGCTTTGTATTCTTTCATTCGTCACACCTCATGGTGTATCCAATATACGAGTATGTGAAGTTTTCTTCTTTTTGCATCTAATGCAATTGCGTAATTTGTTGGCCAACGACGAAAAAAAAACAATTTAGTTATCCGATATACTCAATTCCCATAGTGAAGGTACTCTGAGAAAGGCTTCTATCGTGTCAAAGATTACACCAAATTGAATTCAGATTGAAGAAATCGAAAAGGAGATTCCTCGATTTTGGTTTATTTTAGTACAATTTCCGTATCAAGGTAAAGTTATTAGGCATTGGTTTTATTTGTGAGATTTAGAGGCTCAAAGCTCTGTTTGTTTTCTATTTCCTAAGTTGATAATAGTTTTGAACTTTGAGCTCTGCACTATGATCTCTGAACCTTAAACTTTTATCCTTTGAACTTTAAGGTTTTAAATATTGAACTTCGACACGTGAACTTTTTAATATTTTACCTTTAAACTTTGACTTTATAGACCTTTGCACTTCGAACATTGATCTTCCTTTCAACTTTGAACTTTGAACTTCAAACTATGAGCTTTTAACTCCTCTGGAGGGCCAGGTTTTAAAAAATATATATCAAACGTCAAAACTTCAGAATTTTTTTGTGTCGCATTTTATAAGTTTACAGTAACAATTATTTCAGATTTTGGTAGTTTATACAACTGTTATTACTAATAATATTATTTTGTAATAGAAACTCGTAAACAAATAATGCAAAAAATATATTATATAATATAATTATTCATTAGGACGTAAAAAATTTGACCTTTTTTATGAACTCAATTTTTATAACATTTCTTTTGTGATGTATTACAAAAATTACATCAAAATAATGTAGCTAAAACGAACTTCCTAATAATCACTCAAATCTATGCTTTCCACAATGGATTTATATAAAAAACAATGAAAAAATATAGACTTCGAATACGACCATATCAAGCGGCTGCCATTTTGTCCGCCATCTTTGATGCTTGGCGTGTCATTGTGAATAAATTTGAATTTTTCGGAGTGGCTAAACGCTAGCCAGTATTTCGTTATGTCAAGTACGAGAATGAGACTGTGTTCTTCATACAATTTCTTTATACATACGGGACAAAATCGCATCAAAACTTTTTTTGTTAAATTTTCCCCGTGGCCACCGGAGGGCAAACGGCCATTTAGAGGTTGTTAAGAAAAGTTTGAACTTTTATAATTTAGCAAATGGATAAAAGGGCACAAATTTTAAACAAAAATAATAAAATATGTAGCCAAATAAAAACACTAATTTATTTACAATATTTTATTAAGAAAATAAATTTAAATAAAAACAACAGTATTGTACAAACAAACGGGTCTTTCAAAAAATTCTGCAGAATAAAAAAAAATGGGTACAGGATACATTGTTATGTTTTCATTTAGGAGTAAAGCTAGTTGATATTTATTTAAAATAAATACATAGGCAAGTTTCTACAACACACAATAGAAATAAATTAACATCATATAAATGCGTTTTACAACAAAAGTACTTTATATTTACACTATTAACAAATACACAATTTTTACAATTATACGGTTTTTACACAATTCATAGATCGATATTTTCTGGATATGTTTTGCGTATTTTAATGCTGTTGAATTTTTTATAACAACATTGAAATCAGTAATCATGGTTTTTAAAAATATTATTTTTATTAAACGAATTAGATAGAATAATAAAAAGATATTTCGAAGGGAAGCTGTGAATTTGTCATTAAATATTGCAATTGTCTAAATGAGGAAATACATTGACAAATAACTACATATTATTATTTTACAAATGTATTCTGACAAAACAACAAACATCTCAATTCTTTATGATACGTAAGTTTTATTGTTTGTGGTTATTCACACAACGATTTTAAAAAAATGATTTGAAACCAACAGATTAAAACGCCGCTGACGTCATTCAACCCTTTTCGCAGCGCCATTTAGTATAGCAATGTGGAGAGATTGACAACAATTGTGACGTCATCTGATTAAAAATCTCTTATCAAATCGGGCCATTATGACGAGGCAAAAAATCAAACTATTATATTTTTATACTATGAAAACGCGCTTTAAAAAAAAGGCGGAAATTTGAGTTAAACTGTAAATGAGTAGATATTGTAAGAAAAGAGAAGATTACTACAGTTTCTCGTTATTGTTAATTTGTGGCCTACTTTCACCTCTCGTCTACCTCGTCACTCCGACAGAGATGATTCAGAACTTTTCCAACAACTTATGAGTTCTTCGATTGAAAACATGTCGTCTATCAATGTGACTTCTTTTTAATAAAATTCTTGTACACGTGCGTGCTGTCATCGGGACCCTTCGTTAAAACAGCAGTCGCTTCCAGATCAGCACGACCCAGGAAGTTACCAGCACAATTATGGAGATACGAAGATCACCAGCTCTGCCACAGTCCTCGACTTCTATTTCCTAAAAATGAAAAAGGTAATATCAGACACTGTACCTACATTGGGGTAACATTGACCCTATTTTAGGTCGAATATTACTTTTTTTTTCATTGTTTATAAATTAAAAAGCATAAATCAAGTCAGAGAAACGATAGGGTACTTAGCATTTTTTTATTAATTAGTAATTCGTTATTTTAAATGTGATATTTTGGTTTAAATTTTTAACAGATGTCGCAATTTTTCAAGTTAACTAACATTCGAAAGTCAAATATATTCTTTTTAGGGGCAACGATCCACAGTCATGAGTAACGTGACCATGTATTTTTCCCCCAAACCGGGACAAAAAAAAAAAAAAGTTTTTGTAAAAAAGCTACAAAAAATAAGTTTTCCTGACCAAATCCCTGACTCTTTCTATTGTACATTCCTATAAACCATCCATCCTGGGGGGGGGACACGCTAGAGTATTTCAGGAATCATTTTCAGGAGAACTTTATCCCTACTCAAGTGACTAGATTACAATTTTTGCAGTTACTTATCTACAATTTTCTTTTACTAATAAATGAAATAAATCAATTTGCTACAGTAAAAATGTTTTTTTACTAAAATTACACAGCATGGATTTTACGAGTGAATTTACTTTACTATGTAGGAGGCTAGATCACAGCTCCCACACCGGGATACACTTTTTTTATAATTTTTTTTTTTAATTCCACTGGGAGTTTCTTTCTTTTCTAAAACGGGACATTTTGGCGTCCTGAAGCTGTGTACGGGGACACCGGGACACGCTGCCTGAAAACGGGACTGTCCAGGTGAAAACGGGACGTCTGATCACATTAGTCATGAGGCAATTTTTTTTTTTAAATACTTTCAGTTTCACAAATCCTTCAATCTGCGTTTGTTTACCAGTGGATGGTCAGTATAGCAACCCTCGAGCCTTCGTCTCTGCAGCCCCGCCAGCATCAACTTGTGGCACGGGGGCCCATCCCCGATGCCATTGTCGATAGGGCGGGCAGCCGCGTGGATGCGCCGATAGCACGTGGGGTACATAGAGTTCACCACAACGAGCACCAGGTTGCTGTACGGGATCCGCTTCACGAAGTATGGCCTGGGAAGTTAAGAGATTGATCGTGATAAAATCATTCTAACTTAAAACAAATTTGTCCCGACTATGCAGTTGCTCCATCTGGATCCAAAATAATACTAAGTATATCCACGCCCGTTCATGTCCGATGGTTTTATGCTTATTCGAACATGTCTCAATGTGTGTACCGTTTCAATCGATGGTTTTTGTTCCATATTGAGCTAACGCAACGGCTATATGCGAAAAAGATTCAAGGTCTGTAATTCTTGTTGATGTTCATGGTCGAGCATGTCTCAACGTGTATACAACGCATCGAACATATTAGTCGCCCGTCTTGAATCCGAGACGCTTGTCCTTGTCATTGAAGAACAACAATGGATATTCGGAGTTATTTTATTAATCTATATCGTGAAAAAGTGCGCTTATGGAGTAAGAAGTCAGCAGATTTGACATTTGACCATAAATAAACCACTCATAGATATGACACTCCAGACCTCCAGACCATAGATATCTGAGCCAACCGAGCGGCATCTCGTGTCGAGCAGCTCGAGCAACGTACGCAAAGACGAGCATAGTCTATCCGTATCCAAGTCAACATGTTCGATCGAGCCAAACCGTCGAACATGAACCTTTAGAAGCGAACATGAATTTTTGTGGGTATCTTTAGAAGATTAAGCTTATTTTATACTTCATTATACTTCTGCATCATCCAATTAAACATTTATATTTTATAATAAATGTTACCTGTTCAAAAACGCAATAAAGTGAAATTTTGTAATGTTTTTGAAGTATTAATAAAAAGTTTAAAATTGATTTTTTTTATTTTTTTATAAGAAAAACTCTCTTTTTAACTTTTGAAGGTTATTTCCATCAATGTAATATATCATTGAAGAAGAAGATAACAATGAAAATGAAAATGAACAAGACACAGAAAAATAATAAAAGATAATGGTCCCAGTTGAGTTTAATATTGAATTGTTTTTTTTCATTATTATTTCAATTGAAATCAGTAATGACGGAATCAGACAGTTCACTCGAGTGAAGGTTTACGCCATGTTTTTTCGGCCGAATGTTCCATCTTCGTTTCATTCCATGATCAGACGGCGCTATAGAAATAAGCGTTCACTCGTCCATTCCCACTACAGCGTCGCAGAGCTAAGTCAGGCGCACTGGAATTCGTTTGATTTCCCGCGCGGTCCGGCCTCGAATTTTAAGGAAAAACATGTCAGATGCATCGATTTTTACGCAATTTTGTAGACACAATTAAATGAGAAAAAAAGGTATGGTTTCGTCATATAAACCTTTTTATTTTTTATGACATAATAACACTTACTTTTTTTATTACGAACATTTACCTACAAATTAATAATTATACATAATTAAAAAAAAGAACACATGGATAATAAGGGAGACCCAACAATTTCTATGAGACGTGTTCCCAAAAGCAAACACATTAGCCGAACGAATATCATTTTGACGTTTTGCATACGACGTGATAGCGTCCTTCCAGTACAGGACGCGAAACGGACTGATAGAGAGTTCACTCCGTGTTCAGACGTTTCACTTTGTTCTCTTCCGCGCGCGAGGGAAGGATGCCGAATGAAAATATCCAACATTGTTGGATCGGTTCACTTGAAGATTTCATTCGGCAGTATTCGGCACTTTCGTTTCATTTCATGTTCAGACGTGTCATTCCGAGTAAAATAGGCCAAATGAAAAACAGAAATGAACGATTAGTGAACCGTCTGATTCAGCCATAACTGGGCTAACGCAGATTAGAAATACTGTAGTCAGATATAAATATCACGGAGAAGAGGAACGATACGATACCGAGAGCAGTTTGTGGGTCCATTAGCCATGAAGCCATCCCCATGTATGAAGCGATGCTGCTGCAGCACGTAGAGGTCGGCTTTGCGGTCACAAGGGAATGAGCGCTGCTCCCACACCGGGATACGCGGCCGGTTGAAGAACTCCTCTTCCTCCTGGTCGAAGCCCTTGCGCATCTTCCTCGGCGGGGGCGTCATGCGCGGGCCGGGGTACTCGCCTGTCGAGTCGTAAGCGTCGTAGTAATCTGCCAGACAGCGTGCGAGCACACATCCATATGTTAATGCCATTAGTTGGTTAGTGTTAGTCCATGCCGGCTGGATTGTTAGCACGGTACAACAACTGGGATGCTTCTGGTTGCGGTGTCTTCGTTAGCTCTCTACTCTTTTATATATGCCCGGGTAGGCCGTATGACTGACTGGACCGAAAGTATTGAGGATTTGGGGAGAATCGCAAGGTTTTGGAGCCTTTGTGGAAGAGGTATGGAGTGTAGATAATGATGAATGACTGCGTGTAAGGGTTTTTAAGCAGAATGAGGATTTTTGGGAAAATTGCGAGGTGTAGGAGCCTTTATGGAGATGTAGAGCTTAAATGATGAACAATGTCTGCGTAGAAGGGGATTTGCAGCAGGACGGGAAGAATTAAGGATTGGAGGAGGATTGCGACGTGTTGGAGCCTTTGTGGAGGAGATATATAGAGTGAAGACGATGATGAATGACTGCGTGGAAGGGGATTGAAGCAGAACGGAAAGATCTGAGGATTTTAGGGAACTGCGAGGTATTGGAGCCTTTGTGGAAAAGATGTAACGTGTAGATGATGATGACTCATTGCGTGGAAGGGGATTGAAGCAGGATGAATAAAGCCAAAGATTTTAGGAGAATCGCGACGTGTTGGAGTATTTTTGGAGGAGATATAGCGTGTAGATAATGATTCCATTGACCTCATTGAATTGTATAGGTTTCGTGCTTAGTTACGACATGAAACGATGTGAAATGATTTTTAAGACCTTTTAAGACCAGCAAGATATTATATCAAAAAAGATCAGGTTAAACCTGAGTCTAAGTAATAGAGAAAGCGCTTTAAAATATCCATCCAGAGATCGTAGGTTGATGCATGGAGTTTATTTTTAAAGAGATAGTTTACAGATACCCAACGTACTGGCTTTAGACTGACAATAAACTGTAAGCTGACCACAGGGATAGGCCAGAAATTATAGAAGGAAGGAAGAAAAGAAAAACAAGAAAATCTTGTATTACTTTATGTGACCACTACTCTTATAGGAAGGAATTCAGCAAAGATATTGAGCTTTTGCAAAAACTAATGGTTTTACATTACTTACTAATCTTTTCGACTTTTTTTAAATTAAAAAATATTTGTCTTACGCTTTTTCTCATAATATATTGTATATCTACAGATATTGTGTTGCGGAGGATATTTTTCAAGCGTAATTATATTCAGTGTAGTGGAAAAAATTAAATATTTAAAATAATGAAATATAAGAGCTGTACAATTTCAACATTGGTACATGCAGACGACCAGGGGACTTCGGCAAGGGTGAATAAACTTGTAGCCTGTGATGGCTTCAACACTACGTTCGAAAGAAAAAAAAAAGCATCTTCTTTATCGGAAGAGCTCATACAAAATTTTTCCCACCTAAACGAAATTTCAAATCGACTAAACTAGCGACCGCTATTGAAAAGGACAGAAAATCACAATCTGAGAAGGGCTGAGGTAAATAAAGGTGATGACATAGTGAAGGGCTCGAAGTTTTCAAATCGATACCACGTTTAAAATTTATCAATATTGAATGTAAGCCGACACTTCAGACCAACCATAAATTTAAAATCCTAGAGCGTGTCGAAGAGAGTTTGTTTAGTAACAAAAAAAACTTACATGGTTTTGAGGAATAAATGGGGTAATTAAGCCCAAATTACCACTACAGAATACAGACGGAGTATTGATAAAACCAATTAAAATTAACGACGTACACAATCTATGAATTAGTGCTATAGATCGAGATTTTTTGAAAGGTAAACAACACACTCAGATTAAAAGTAAATAAGATTTTTACTTTTGGGTACACAAAAAAATGAAGCCAAACAGGTACGTACTAGACCAAAGAGCTATTTGGAACGCATTAAGGAAATGAATTCTGAATTAATAAGGTGATATTAGTTATTACCAGACAAAGTTTTACGAATATTATATCTGATCATGAAAAGGGACGAAGGATAAAAAATAGTTGTAAACATCTGCAAGGAATGTGGTGAATCAAGTAAATGACAGAAACAATTTCATGTTACCATGAGAATTAAGCCGAAATACTACTGAATTCAATTTTACCTGCCGCAAATTTTAAACAAAAATAAATGGGAGAGTGCAAGAGTGATAATTATTTCAGATGTAAAGTCACAATTAGCCGAGGAAATTTACCGATTATTAAGGAAAGACCGATTGCAGAATTCTAGAAAAAGTTTAAAGCAAAATTGCATCAAAAGGGTGAGTTACACTTATCGGCGGCCAGACAAAGAAATAATTAAAACGGACATATTAAATTTTGGAGAGAGAGAGTCATGAAAAATAACATATCAATGAAAGTTGAAATAGTCTGAACTCTCAATTATAAAACGCCCTAACGAAAGACGAGATGTACGTCCTGAGTCCACACCTGGCGTTTTTTTTTGAAGATATTTGAAGGGCTGGGTACCGGCTAAAATAATAATACCATGGGGCAGTAAGAGTCGAGTAAGAGTCGAGTAAGAGTCGAGGGTCGAGGATCGAAGGAAGACGAGGCTATAGAGTGCTAGCAGTGATAAGATCGTTCGTATTTAACAAAACAATTGATCAAATATTATAAAAACGAGTGATAAGACATAATCCACCGAAGAATTAAAAAAGTCGTGATAAACAGTGACAAGTGTTTGTTAATGTTGGGAGAAAGTATCCATCGTAATATTAAGGGATTTTAAGTTGTGACTTCGTGAGAAACAATAGTTCGTGTACATAAATTAATTATTTGGCTTGTTAAAATACTCTATTGAAAATTAGCTGCAGTGAACGACAGTGTGCCGCGAGTGGATTAATTAAATAATAAAATTAATTTGAATTATCAAAACCAAAATAATAATCAAAGTGAATGAAATACTTAGCTTCCGTGGGTTAATAATAACGTAACTTTGTGTTTTAAAAATAGAAGGGAGTGCATCGCGTGAATTTTGATTTGAAATATAAAATTAGTCTAGTCAATAATAACGTACAAATATCATTTTCAAACTTGTACACGCAAAATAATAATATCAAAACAACATCAAAATAAATAACCTACATACAAATGTCACCTTCGATCTTCCGCGAGCATAATAATAATATAAAATAAACTATTGCTTGTTTTGAATCCCCCAATTTGAAATTGTTCAACGATAATAAACAATACCTACGCGCTTGTAGTTTCTTCAATATATCATATAATCAAGATAATACAAATATTCAAAATAATATCAGCAAATACCTACGTATAAATGTCATCTTCGAAAATATTGTTAACAAATAATAATTAATAACCTACGTATTTCCTTAAACTCAAATAAAAGTGTGACATAAAGTCATGGGTGTTACTACTTCTGGGGACTAAATTACCGAATCATAGTGACAGGAAGGTTTTTTACTTTTAATATTTTCCCCACATGTACGTAATCAGGCTTCGTTCAGGTGAGTGAAAGAAACATTTTAATTAAATTACAGGTCGTACATGGTCCCGATACCTGAGAGGATCTGCCAACCTACAAAACTAATAACAAAAGAAGTTATGTTCCAGGATATAATTGTGTTTTAAATATTATTCTCAATGTGTAATTACGAGATTTGTCCCAAATTAAATCTATTATCAATGTGGGTTCAACGAACTTATATTTTTTGCGTGCTAGAAAGGACGAGACGAATGCGTATAAAAAAGGATCCCGGCCATAAATCGTAGCCGTACAGTCATCCAAATTAGAAGGTTTTTCTGAGGTATGCCGAGCCAAAGTGGAGTGACGGAAGCATCCATACCATACTGGATGTTGGTCCAAAAATGAAATTTGGAGAGTTGAATTTAAACATTATAATTGTTTACTAACAACAATATTATCATGTCAAATTTCTTTCAGGCTTCCTTACAAAATATGAAATCAACATTATTTCGGTAATGTTTTCTCAATCAGACCCTTCCAAAATCCCGCTTGACCTGCGAAATATAGACTTCACGATTGGAGAATTTTTCACTACATCTGTTGCCGTGACCTCGGAGAAAGTTTTACAAGTGGAAGATTTTCGAAATTAATAATAAATTGGAAATAATAAGCTTTTCGAAATTAAAAATAAATTGGAAAAAATAAATAACTTGAACTAAAATTGAAAAACCGAACCTAAAATGAATAGAGGAATTTGTCCCGCGTGTTCCGAGCGTATTTTAAACATTTCGGTCGGGGAATAAATAAACATCGAATACGGGTCGACTCAATGCACAAAAAATGAGGTAACGAACGATAAGATCGTAGATTTATGACTCTTGCGTTTGTGTGCTCGGAAGAAAAAAATATGGGTCCTTGCCGTTAAAATTATTCGAACAGATGTTTAGAAAGAAAATAAATTATCAAATAGTCACTCAGAATAATAATAATGATAAAATTAATACATAAAAAAAATAAAAATAAAATAAAAACATAACTAATTAACCATCGCGCGTTTCCTCGCAGGGGTGGGCAGAGACGACAGATCTTGGCACACACTCTTTGCCTCATTCACATTCACACATATTCTAATACACACATATTATTCCGACAAAATAAAAATAGATAAACAAAAAAAAATCAAAACCATAATAATAAATAAGCTAAACTGATTTGGGCGATTTGTATAGCGTCGGGTTTTGCAAAAAAAAATCAATACGGTACGAATTAAAAAAAAAAAAAAAAAAAACATATCTGAAATCTGACTTTTAACTACAGTCTAGACATAACATTATAAACGAGTTAGTCAAAAAAAAAATAAATGAGTAGAGACATTGTGCTATCCAACTTCCGATAAGATTGAAGAATAAAAAATAAAAATGAAGGAGAACATTTTAGAGATCATCGTACGCGATAAATCTTATACATTTAATCATTACTAAATGTTAAAAAACGTAAATAATAAAAATATAAAAAACTAGGAAAAAATGAATTAGTAATTAAAGACAATTAAATCTAAAATCATACATGAAGTAATTACGCGTAAAATGTATTGCGTTCTCAAGTACACACCTACAAATAAAAAAATAGAGCATCCGGGGTAACCATCCATCATTGACGTTCAGTCTTGTTTAGAAACAGGTACCTAGTCAAGTAGATAAATGAACCCAACAAAAAAACATAGGAGGGACAGGTCCGAATTGGATAAAAATAAAAATAAAAAATAAAAACAAAAAAGTGAATAAATAAAAAAAACCGACATACAAGAGAAGAGGGAGTATAATCTTAGGGGGGTGAATACAATCTTAGGGGGGGGGAGTAGGACAGCAAGGGAGAGAGAAAGATTTGTACAAGTAGGAACATACGAATGGATCGCCGACGGAAAATGGAACTAGTTTCAATAAATAACACATAAAGTAAATGGGACGGAACCCTGCAAGATTTAATAGAAAGGATCAGGGGTACAGAACATCAATAGAAAATAGAAGGAATTAAATGACCTATGGTGAGTTCTAATCCCATCGACTAACACTAGGAGGCGTGTTTACCGCTGGATTTAAAACTCTAGGGGGGCTGTGATGGCTTCAACACTACGTTCGAAAGAAAAAAAAAAGCATCTTCTTTATCGGAAGAGCTCATACAAAATTTTTCCCACCTAAACGAAATTTCAAATCGACTAAACTAGCGACCGCTATTGAAAAGGACAGAAAATCACAATCTGAGAAGGGCTGAGGTAAATAAAGGTGATGACATAGTGAAGGGCTCGAAGTTTTCAAATCGATACCACGTTTAAAATTTATCAATATTGAATGTAAGCCGACACTTCAGACCAACCATAAATTTAAAATCCTAGAGCGTGTCGAAGAGAGTTTGTTTAGTAACAAAAAAAACTTACATGGTTTTGAGGAATAAATGGGGTAATTAAGCCCAAATTACCACTACAGAATACAGACGGAGTATTGATAAAACCAATTAAAATTAACGACGTACACAATCTATGAATTAGTGCTATAGATCGAGATTTTTTGAAAGGTAAACAACACACTCAGATTAAAAGTAAATAAGATTTTTACTTTTGGGTACACAAAAAAATGAAGCCAAACAGGTACGTACTAGACCAAAGAGCTATTTGGAACGCATTAAGGAAATGAATTCTGAATTAATAAGGTGATATTAGTTATTACCAGACAAAGTTTTACGAATATTATATCTGATCATGAAAAGGGACGAAGGATAAAAAATAGTTGTAAACATCTGCAAGGAATGTGGTGAATCAAGTAAATGACAGAAACAATTTCATGTTACCATGAGAATTAAGCCGAAATACTACTGAATTCAATTTTACCTGCCGCAAATTTTAAACAAAAATAAATGGGAGAGTGCAAGAGTGATAATTATTTCAGATGTAAAGTCACAATTAGCCGAGGAAATTTACCGATTATTAAGGAAAGACCGATTGCAGAATTCTAGAAAAAGTTTAAAGCAAAATTGCATCAAAAGGGTGAGTTACACTTATCGGCGGCCAGACAAAGAAATAATTAAAACGGACATATTAAATTTTGGAGAGAGAGAGTCATGAAAAATAACATATCAATGAAAGTTGAAATAGTCTGAACTCTCAATTATAAAACGCCCTAACGAAAGACGAGATGTACGTCCTGAGTCCACACCTGGCGTTTTTTTTTGAAGATATTTGAAGGGCTGGGTACCGGCTAAAATAATAATACCATGGGGCAGTAAGAGTCGAGTAAGAGTCGAGTAAGAGTCGAGGGTCGAGGATCGAAGGAAGACGAGGCTATAGAGTGCTAGCAGTGATAAGATCGTTCGTATTTAACAAAACAATTGATCAAATATTATAAAAACGAGTGATAAGACATAATCCACCGAAGAATTAAAAAAGTCGTGATAAACAGTGACAAGTGTTTGTTAATGTTGGGAGAAAGTATCCATCGTAATATTAAGGGATTTTAAGTTGTGACTTCGTGAGAAACAATAGTTCGTGTACATAAATTAATTATTTGGCTTGTTAAAATACTCTATTGAAAATTAGCTGCAGTGAACGACAGTGTGCCGCGAGTGGATTAATTAAATAATAAAATTAATTTGAATTATCAAAACCAAAATAATAATCAAAGTGAATGAAATACTTAGCTTCCGTGGGTTAATAATAACGTAACTTTGTGTTTTAAAAATAGAAGGGAGTGCATCGCGTGAATTTTGATTTGAAATATAAAATTAGTCTAGTCAATAATAACGTACAAATATCATTTTCAAACTTGTACACGCAAAATAATAATATCAAAACAACATCAAAATAAATAACCTACATACAAATGTCACCTTCGATCTTCCGCGAGCATAATAATAATATAAAATAAACTATTGCTTGTTTTGAATCCCCCAATTTGAAATTGTTCAACGATAATAAACAATACCTACGCGCTTGTAGTTTCTTCAATATATCATATAATCAAGATAATACAAATATTCAAAATAATATCAGCAAATACCTACGTATAAATGTCATCTTCGAAAATATTGTTAACAAATAATAATTAATAACCTACGTATTTCCTTAAACTCAAATAAAAGTGTGACATAAAGTCATGGGTGTTACTACTTCTGGGGACTAAATTACCGAATCATAGTGACAGGAAGGTTTTTTACTTTTAATATTTTCCCCACATGTACGTAATCAGGCTTCGTTCAGGTGAGTGAAAGAAACATTTTAATTAAATTACAGGTCGTACATGGTCCCGATACCTGAGAGGATCTGCCAACCTACAAAACTAATAACAAAAGAAGTTATGTTCCAGGATATAATTGTGTTTTAAATATTATTCTCAATGTGTAATTACGAGATTTGTCCCAAATTAAATCTATTATCAATGTGGGTTCAACGAACTTATATTTTTTGCGTGCTAGAAAGGACGAGACGAATGCGTATAAAAAAGGATCCCGGCCATAAATCGTAGCCGTACAGTCATCCAAATTAGAAGGTTTTTCTGAGGTATGCCGAGCCAAAGTGGAGTGACGGAAGCATCCATACCATACTGGATGTTGGTCCAAAAATGAAATTTGGAGAGTTGAATTTAAACATTATAATTGTTTACTAACAACAATATTATCATGTCAAATTTCTTTCAGGCTTCCTTACAAAATATGAAATCAACATTATTTCGGTAATGTTTTCTCAATCAGACCCTTCCAAAATCCCGCTTGACCTGCGAAATATAGACTTCACGATTGGGGAATGCAATAGCGTTCACTGAAATTATATCCCCACAAGATATGAGACAAAGAGGGCTTTTTTTCTTACGCTATCATGCGATAGGGGATGTCAACGTAAACTTAGCATTCACGCGGGGTACTGAAAGTTAATCCCTTTCGCGGGGTCATGCAGAGTGAAAAGGCATGAAAGACAGAATAAAAAGAAAATGCCACTTGGAATGGTAGGGTATGATTCGCTGACGGAGGCGTTTCGACCGAAGGTATCCCAAGTTTTGCGAAGTTATGTGGAGGGGACGTCGGCGTGGTATTCCGTGAGAATAAGTCTGTAGCACTATTGCATACTACCAGTAGTGTCGACCTGAAAGCAAACATAGTTTTTACAAGGTAGAAGTTATGTCAGCTCTTGGAGGCGAGGAACGCAAGCCAATGATTATCCTCGTAGGAGACGAAAGGATCATCTCAAACGGCTCCGTACGCACTCAACGCGAGTAGAATCATGATAAGGGAAGAAATGGACATACCCCTTCTAGAATCAGTCGAGTTAAAATCAAATCTGGAGGATAGGAAGTCGGAATAATACTGGAAGTGACATGAGGACTCTGCGCGCTTTCATCTGGCGTGAAGGGACCCTTTCGTAGCAATGAAGTTCATGCAAGAGAACAAAATCAGGACTTAAGGACCATCCTAGCAAACGTAATGATTGAGTCTTTGTCCGGAATGTTGGTCACCAGTATCTATTTGGTTAGAGGAGGAGCCGACTTATTCAGGAAACAACATTCCCCAGATCCTCCTATCACCCCTCCTCACCTTCCCCTTCCCCAGTACATGTAGTGTATACTAATAACAATAATAACTTGACCATTTAGGTGCAGTACGACGACATTGAGAGCTTCGCAAGGATCCTGGCATGCATGTCATAATTCACACTGTCCATGTCATGTTAATATAATACAATGTAAACCCATAGACAGGAAAAAATCGGGTAAGAAAACTACGACTTTGAATTTTATAAACCGGGTGACAATTCTCTGTAGGATTAGCGTCAATGACACTCCGTTCAAGTTGAGAAAAGGCGGGTAATACGAGTATAGGTTTGAAAATAAAATAAAACAATCTAAAAAACGGGGTCAGTTTATCAAACGAGATTCTTTCACACTTTACTCCAAAAGAATTTGAGGTTACCACACACACTACATTATTTCCTCTACATGTGTATGTGTATTAATTTACACATTCAAATGTAATTACCGAATCAAAAAATCACACAACGTGGTGAATAGGAATAATGTACAATAAAATCTTAAATCTTATTTACTGTGAGAAAATCGCAGGGGTTTAAGGAAAAGTTAGGTGTAGCTAGATACAAGGGTATATTGATCGAAGGCCAAAAGATAAGGGTAGCGTAGCCAGTAGATCCCGACAGCTAATGTTAAAGGGAAAGAATAGAAAAACCAAGGATAGACGACTACGGATCAGTACAACGGGTGCCGGGTAGCCCCACAGGTACATTACAGGAGGTCCCGAGACCCATAGAAGTTAGTAAGGCCAGGGGTAGGTTCACTACAACTGGTGCCGGGTAGCCCAGGAGGGTGGATCGTCACAAATTAGTATCCGCGGCGGGTAGGGTGTCGAGACGGATCACTACAAGCCCTAACCAAAAAATGATGTTTCTTCTCCCTGTTTTCATTTTTACTACCAGTAGTGGGTTAATGTGGTTTTTTCCACGTGATTTTTATTTTGGAGGCGATAGCTAAAAAGACACCGCAACCACAAAATTACCTACATTATTGCGCCTTTGAGAAGCAAACTGTAATCACATACACTAAAAAAGATACACAAATACCAAGTATTTTACCTTGATTATTTTGAACATCACAATTGATTAAAGTAGAAACTGCACAATCTAGCTGAAAACATCGATAAGCAAATAAGTTTTCCATCAATAACAAACATAACGTATTCATAACCTGCCGAAGATTGTTTTAAATCTAAATATCATACCAACAGTGCATTTGGAAACATTTCTAAAACAAACGTCATAATTTAAAAAATTTAACATTTTGTGTTGTACATTCATATCACAAATCAGTGGGCAATTAGTGTGATTCTTGTAAAAATAACCCCCTGAAGTAGTGTTGTGTAGGCATGAATATACTCGATATTATAAGTAAATATATTGAGTTACTTTTACTCTAGCGAAGACTAATTTATCATAAATCACGGTTCCCAATAATTTGATCTTTTTTTGTCGATATCAATCCATTGGAAGACAAATATTTGCGCTTTTGCCTTTGACCATATTTTTAAGATCATAAAATATTTAAGTTCTTTTGTTCTTTCTAGAGAAAGAACATAAAGATTTATTTTTCACAAAAAATGAACGGAACTGTACTCATTATTTCTGAAAGATGCACGGGATTTTTTTAGCTTTTTGATTAACCAATACGTAAGAAAAATATAAATAACATGTGAGTACATAAATTTTGCCAGGCAACGATCAATATTGTAATGCACATTGGTCAGATTCATTATAGTTTTGCGAAATCATACTTTAAAAAAGCAAAAGAAAGAAAGTAGTACATCAAGAGAGTGTAGTGCAATAATGTATCATAGGCAGTCAGTGTGTTATTGCGAAAGTTAAATTTTTCCCAATTGTTATTTTAGAATATCTATGAAAGAAAATAAAAAATCTGCGACGAAAATTTTCTAACACAATTTTTTTAAGAAAACAAATTAATTATTTTAATCCATTCAATGCACATACATATTTTAGACAACAGATATTTTTGATCTACCGAAACAATAATAAATCACAGGAAATTGATTATGGAAATTGCAACAATGTGCAATTTTTAGTCAGTTTTCACAGAATTCATGGTCGAAAACATTAAATATTATAATACTGTTCCATAATTGGTTTGATATTCGTATATCGGCCAGTACTTGATGTATATAATAATGTTGTCGATGCTTAGCCAGCTTAGTGTGTTAAATTTTGAATAAGTTGTTAAAAATAATTCAGGGGTGTAATTTCGCTAATCGGTTTAATATAAAAATGACATGGCAAGAAAAAATCGGCATGTAAATAAAAAGCACAATTTTAAAAACAATAAATTCACCCCGGTAATAGATTCCAACTTTTTAGGTTCCTTGCTCTTGTGTGTGATGAGCTAAACCCGGTCGAAGGCTAAACCACAAATTGTAACATGGTTTGTACCTTACGAGAAGTTGACTGACAACATCAAGGAGTGGTGTGCGTTATATTTACCATCATCATCGTCCATTGGTTGTGAACATACTCCAATAGCTGCGCCGAGGAATGAGAGGTTGGCCTGAAACAGGACCCAAGCTAACTGCCCACAAAGCCACTGCAACAACACACTGACCAGCTGGAATGGCTGTAAAATGTAAAAATGGTATTAATAGAAATTTTTTATATTACAAATGTGTCTATTGATCACATCCATTAAATTGAACACGGTTATATTGATAAACTCGCCGTGTCTGTCTACATAAAAATCTAGTTTCCCAATTTTTAGTAAAACTGCTGGTTGCTTGCAGTCTCAAGCTCATTTTCGCTTGCTCCCCCCTAGCATCACCTCTTTAAGTAGACACCTGGTCGCTGGTGTCATGGTAATAGCAATTATTTCGAACATCACATATTGATTAAAGTAGAACTCGATTGCATACAACTAAAGTTGAACTCGAAAGCATACAACTCCACCGTTCGATTGTATGTGAATCATAAACTTGTTTAGCACATTAATGTCTGTAATGTGGCGGTTGTTATAGTACACAGCACACAACCACGTTGGATAAACTCCTCATTATTTTAAAGCAAGTAGATACAATTAGTGTTACTGACCGAAGAAAGTATACTCCCAATGCTGCTGATCATGACCTCCTTGAAGCAGACGCCCTGCAGGTCAAACACGCTAACCTTCTGGAAAATATCGGCGTTGACCATAGCCTCCATTATGGCGCCTTCGACCTCTCCGAAGAACTTTCCAGTATCGTTGAAGCTCTCAGAGATTATGACGTAGCCTGAGCTGTCAATGACGTAGCAATCCTGCTCGTCAGATTCGCAAGTCTTCATACAGCCGTCACACTGGAAGGATAAATAATTTTGTTTGTGGAACATTTAAGAGTTTTCCAGTACAACGTATATATAAAATCGTTATAATTTCTCACAAATAATAAAAGGCGGTCTGTAAAGACGAAGTTTCTAATGGGATGGGAAGGATTGAGAACTCTTGGCAAATGGCTGAATCCCAATTGAAGCTGGAAACGAAAAGAATTATTGTAAAGTAGGCCAATTTTAACCCTGGTGTGCAGTGACATCATAATGAAAAGCGGTTCGAATCGTAAACCGCGCACTTGTGAGAAACTCAGTTGATACAAGCGGAACATCCCTCTACAGTTAAACTTGCAACACGAGAACGAGTTATCTCTCCAGGGTTTTCTTTCATAAAACGGTTAGCATGTAGAACGAAATGCCAGCAATATTATTTTTCTTCCTTTTTGTTTTGAAGAGTTTTATTTTCTATGTAAATTTCTTACTTATTTTTTTTTATCTGCTACCGGTTTCAACACATCCGTAAGTTTGCTGGTGAATGAAACGATATGTCAAAACCGGTAGCAGATAAATAAAAATGTAACTAACAAATTTAGTAGAAAATAAAACTCTTCAAAACAAAATGTCTAGAAATTGTTGCATAGTTAATGCCTAAGAAATTTAAAAAAATCTTTCTTCCTTATTTCATTCAATCCGGACCTCTCCAAGATCTGTGTTAACAAATTTCTTCCAACAGTTCCTTCATCGACTTGCCCACAATTAAGTAGATACAGTCATGCATCTAAGGAGATATAGCTCCAATGAAGCCTCATCTGAAAAAAATAACGATATCGGGCGGGAGAAGCATTTTTTTATACCTTAGCCTTGGACGTAATCTCCATAAACCTGCGCACCAGCAGGTGGTGCGAGAACTGGTATCCGAGCACAGCGGCAGGGGCCTGCAGCCCACCATCCCGGGGGAACACGGCGTGGCTGGCCGTCACCACAACATCCTCGGGCCGCCAGTGTTGCCAAGCGGAGAAGTTCACCGAGAACACGAACGTCTCTGGCTCCACCTGGTGCTGCAGCACCGCGCTCTTGTACCATACCTCGTCTATGGCGGTCGTGTGGAGGTCTCCAAACTCCCTGGCAATTAGAAAATTTGTCGATTAACATATTGTAATAACACACACTGGTTTAGTCATATTAACGATTTATAGATACCTCTGATGATGGTTAAATATAAAAAAAAAAAATTAATGCTTTCTAATTTCCCTCGCCGTTTCTAATTTCCCTTCTGGTGCCACCCCTGCGCGATTAGATCGCTACTATCACCCACATTGTCAATACTGTTCTATAATTCGTAATAATGACAATCTAGCCACTGGAGCGACAGAGCAATTTAAAACTATTTTCTCGGATTGCTAATGGAGATTTTTTTCTAGGATTTATAAAATATTATAAAATTGTTAACTTTTTAAAACATGTTAAAGAATCTAGAGAATATTTGCCACGTTGTGGCAGCAAAGCAATCCGAGGCTTTGGAAATAGTGCCATAATGTAGCAAAAAGCGTTCGAGTGGCTAGATGAAATTCGGCAGTGTATAATGAACCGAATTTGAAACGTGTATCACAGAATAACTCGTATTACTTGGAAGCTTTTATTTTTATTTGAGTTGCTCTCTTCTGACAAAGTGCCATTTTTTTAACGTTATGTTGGATTTCGAAGCTTTGCCCTTTGAATTGGGAGTCAATGAATTTATCGCGCTGCAAACTAACTAACTAACTAACTAACCATCACGCCGTTTCCCCGCAGGGGTAGGCAGAGAGGACGGACCGCCAAACAACTCGGTCTTGGCACACACTCCTTGCCTCATTCACATTCATACATCTTCTCATACATACTCTTCTAACATTTTGACTCTTGACATGGCCCGACTCAAGTATCTGATTTACTTGATCGTGCCACGTCTTCCTTGGGCGTCCTCGGCTTCTTGTACCGTTCACATTCGCATTATAAATTCTCTTTACACTCCTTTCTTCATTCAATCGCGCTGCAACATAGGTTTTTATACGGTTGGCCATCCATTTGACAGCTATATCATAAAGTAAAGCGGGCTTTCTATAATTATTTCTCTTCGTCCATCTTTAATACAAAACACTTAATTCTGCTAGCTGATATTACGGATATTGTGAGGGTTTGTCGGTAATAATAGAGTACCTACTCAAAATACTCACGAGTCTGTGTTGCTTTCGTCTTCTCCAAAGACAAATTGCCACCTGGTGAGTCCACTCATTGTAGCAGCGAATCTCAGGGAAGCGTTGTATCGCAAGAACAGTTCTTCCTCGGCCTCATCCTTGAAAGCCCACGTGTTATACGATGGGTCCGTCACCTTGGCGTCAAACACCAATAACTGCACCAGCTCTTTGTTGCAGTAATAGTCGTCATCTTCGTGCGTTTTCCGGCCGCAGTTTACTGAAGAATTAAAAAAAAATACATTTATTTGATTTTCGTTTTTTTTTTAAATATTTTACATATTTATTTATTGTGAAATATTGAATTCAATAACATTTTACAAAATTTCTAGTCGAATCTAATCAAAATCGCTGAAGTTTAACCGGAATTGTGGTTTAAGAGTGTAGTCATTCTCACCTGCAGGCATGATCAGTTGTAGATTGGTCCTACCTCTTGGAAATATAAAAAGTCTATGCTATAGAGCTACACGGAGAAAAATGTTATTCGAAAAACGATCATTTTAATAGTAAAACGGGTTTCAATGTTTATTGGCGGGAACATGTAAGAATAATTTGTTGGTATACGTAATTTCGTACCTGTACCAACAAAGTATTCTTACATTTTCCCGCCAATAAACATTGAAACACTGTTAATTTGTTCGTAAGAACTTCAGTCCCGTTTTTAAACGTTTTTACTATTAATATGATCGTTTTTTCGAATAACATTTTTCTCCGTATAGATAAAGTTATCGAGAACGTAAATCGTAATACGTCCAGAGGCCCTAGCACGCTTGCTCTATAACGATCGATAGGATAACTATCGGTAACTTCTCATCGTTCCCTAGGACAACTGCACAGCGCTAACGTACAAACAATAGTTGATGTCGAATATGTTAAGGACACTTAGTCATTGTGAACTGTCACTTATTCGTTGGCGATCTGTAGTCATGCTAGGGAACGATGAGAAGTTACCGATAGTTATCCTATCGATCGTTATAGAGCGAGCGTGCTAGGGCCTCTGGAACATTTCAATTTTAATTATTTATTATCTTTTGTACGCCCATGGGTTCGTCTGGTTTATTTTTTAAAACTTTTTTTAAATTGTTAAGGGTTACTAATAAACAATGGTTCATATGGGCAGTTGGATAAAATTAAAAAAAAAATAATAATAATGTTAACATTTTCGAACAAGAGACAAAAATTTCATTTACATTTTTTACTCCAAATAATGTCAGGAATCACTGGTTAAAGTAACTCAAGTACGTACCTTAACACCCTGTATTTAAAAAGTCGATATTATTTATGTAATCGTTTGCTCTGTGTAGACGAGGAATCGGCGAGTTTGATAAATAATTTGTTTTTAAACGGTAATAATAAAATACTAATAAGATGCTTATGCCTACAATATCAGGATTGCAATTATGTCAGTTGAGCAGCTTATATTCTACTAACACATTGCAATTTTTCTCCTAACTTCTAGAAGATCTAGTCTTAGCATTCCAACAACTTAATATTTTGTTGGACTTGTGGGGTATTGATGCATGTAACAATGATAATACTCCAAAACTCAAATAACATTTTCGGCAGTGGGAATTTATAATCAAATATAATTTTTATAGAATTTATAACTAAATAATTAATTTACCGTGAAATTAATTATTTCGGTCAAATCAAAATCAGTTGTTAGAAACCTTCAAGAATACACCACAGTTTATGTTCCCATATAAAAAGAGTTCTTATAATTATTCAGAGCAAAGGCTGTTTTCTGTCTTCAGCTCACCCTGGTCTTGGTTTGCCTTTGGCTCCTGTTCCTGCTCATACTGCTCTGACCATTTCCAGTTCGGGTCTTCCATCTTCTTCAAGAAGTGCAACAACTCGTCTTCGGGGGTCTCAAACTCGTGGCCTTCCAAATAGTGGTACTTGCAGTAAACCCTTGAAAGATAAAAAATATTCCACACAACCAATTATCATTATGTATCGGTGGTTTACCCTAATAATGCTTCCATTAATTCGGCTGTTTGATCAGCTGTCAAACACAACCGTCGTCAATAATTTCAAACATTTACAAATCATACAAATCTAATAGCTAATTGTAAAAATGACGTTGCTGGAGATTTGAGGCTAAATGTTCAATGTGACTTATGTGACAAATAACGTGGACTCTTATGGAAGCCTTGGTGTAACCTCAAATCAATTTATGAAAAATGTGTCTATGTTCTCACCATTTTGGGTGCACCTTCCAATTGTCCCCTTTGAAGAAATCCACCACCTTCAATCCAAGATGCTGGTTCCTTTTGATTTCATCTCCCACCTTGATCCACGTATTTCCATAAGAGTGTGGTAGAACGATGCCGAGGGAGAATGGGGTGTTAGGCAGAGGGGCGAAGTAATAATCTTGCTTCTCTCTTGATATTCTCCTCATGTGATCATAATGGAAACGCACTCCTAACCCCAGCATAGATGATTCGGAGTCTCCCACCATGGCATCTCTAAGCTTGAGCACCGTGGGGCCTAACTCTCTAACTCCCAAATCATCGTCCATCATTTCTACTTCAACCAAATCAACGCTGTTGTAATTTTCTTTGAGAATTCCTTTGTACTGAAATCGTAATAATACAAATGGTTATATTACTAGTATTTTATTGCTTCTATTTTGAAACGAGCCATCTTCATAAAATAAATTATTTGGCTTGGGCAGTTTAATGTTAATCGCGTAAGATTTAATTGGCCTGAACATAGTTTTTGGGCGAACATTGTAACGGCTTGCAAATTGATCAAAATATATAACACCATATAATGTATCAATTTTATTTCTTACCACTGGTCGTAGATCTGGATGTAAGAGAAGGTAGCCATTATTGCTCACAATGAAGGAGTATCCGTTGACTCCTAGCTGCAAAAAAATATTAATTATATGTAAGGCGTTTTCATACAATTTGAAAAACGTCACCACTGTAAAATAGGGAAGGTTTTATCACAATAATTCTATTACTTATCAACAGGTTCCTAAATGCAAGCAACTCCAGTCCCCATTTCACTCAGAGTCGAGGGTGAGGTGAGAGATATCGTTTGTAAATTATTCACCTTGTAAGGCAGCGTGAGTTTGTCAATGTCCTCCACGGGCACATCAGTTCCCGCAACTCCCAGGAGAATGGCTGTTCGCGTGTCGTTTTTCTTGTTGATTTTCCTATCATACAAAGGAATGGCTACTGAAGTCATTAGCCTGTACTCCTCGTACTGAATACTTTTCACAACTTCACCGTGCTGAAAATACACATTAAAAGAAAAATTTCAGCAAAATTGTTATAAAAAGTAGGTATTATTTGAAACCATTCATAAATCAAAAAATGTTTTATTAAAAACTGTACTTATATGGGAAATATTAACTAAATGTTTTTGTTCTGAATAACTTTAACATGCTGGAAAAATAATGCGGTAAATGAAAATTGCTATACAATGGAGCACACGTTTTTTTGGAAAAGGGGAAACAAGAAATCATAAAATAATTGGCCAAATCCTTTTCAGAGGAGTTTGTAAATTGTTTTCTTTCAAAACCAAAGATAAGTTGGTACTGGAAGAACCGTATCTGAAGCAACAAAATCATTTTATTCCTTTAAAATTTTGGAAGTGAATACAAACATTGCCTATTCGTACTACCGGGAGCCGGCCAACGTAAACTCTACGTCATTTCCATGACTGCGCGGAACCTGCCAAGAGGCGCACGGGCAGACCAACTTTTTTAAGGCTTACTAAACGTATTTTATCACTACAAAGTAGTTTCATCCGTGTAATCGATGACTTAGGGTTAACGTTGGCTGGCTCCCGTACTATTATGTTACGGTTTTCATATTCGAAACATGATGGCTTAATTTTATTAAAAACCCAGCAATCAGTCGCTTCAAATAAGATATTCCTGTAAGTATGGGTAAAATACCGATGCTCGGGAAATCTAGACACACAACACATTCTCTTGAAATGGAGCAGTCTGGGGTCAGGGCTCTAAAATACCTTTCTCCTTGAAACAAAATCTTTATCGTCAGGACCAAGTGGAAGATACCGTTTTTTAACAAGGTCAAAAAGCCTCTGTCTTTTTTTCAAACTCGAAGTTATATCCCACAACCAAGTGGAAACTTTGGCATCCTAATAACAAAACCATGTATAACTGCAATATATCAATCATATCATTTCACTGAATCGATTTATTGAAAGGTACTTTGTAACTTACGGTAATATCAGCGTATGCATGAGTCCAAGTAATTGGATGTTCTACTTCTTGTAAGACCAGAGGTCTAGCTATCACAGAAATGTATTTCAACACTTTCTCTCTTACTTCATCAAGAGACTGAATATGGACGTAATACCCTATAAATTTAAATTAAGCTATAAGTCATTGTTTAAAACATATTGCTTTAATGTTTTTTATTCTTGTATCTAATACCTCTATGTAGGCAAGCCATCCATTGAATTTCTCGTACGTTGGTAACTTCTTTGCCGATAAGATATGTGAAAATTCTGACGGGAATATGAGTTCCATTATCTTGTAGATTATAGTAGTCAAACACATCGGTTAGATTTCCAGGAACTCCGTCCGTGACAAGCATGATGGCTTGATTGCAACCCACCTAGGTTCCGTTGCAGCCTCTTTTCAGGCGGTACTAAAATATACACGAGAAATCATTAAAATAAATGTTTATGTTATAATACTCGCACATGAAATAGTTATAACTAATTTTCGGTTCTTACTTCTTGCAAAAGTTCAAAAGCCCTAGAAAAGGCGAGGGTGAAATTGCCGTGGCCATCCGGCTTCAAACCCTTCAGTCCTTTATTAAATGTGTTCAGATTATCTGGAGTAGCTTGCACCAGCATATCTCTGTTGAAGCAGGAAATTGTTTCAAACGTGTCATTGGAGAATGTGAAAATGTTCAAAAAGTCATTGTTCGAAAACGTCTCCAAGATTGCCTTTACAGTAAAGGTTGCGATAAATTGCCTGTTTCCTGTCATGGAGCCGGAGTTGTCAAATAATATGACCACGTCTTTGGAGCAGGTGGCGGCTTCGATGAACCAGGACCTCGTTCGACAGTCGAACAGGTCCACGTCCGTGTTGGGCCAGCCGATAGCGGGGTACTGGCGCATGATCCCTGTGGAACTCCCGAAATACTGCCAGGAAAGCGCAGGGTCCGCATTGTAATTTTGTTCGAACACATTATCCAGTTGCTCTGACCAGGATATTGTTTCCAGGATCTCGGTACCTACATTTGGCAGAAAAGTAATCATGGTGAATTTTTTTTCTAAAAAAAACATAAAAAATCAGTAGGTGTTGGGAACTTAGGGGCGGGAAGAGGGATTGGTTGGTTACTCTACTGAGTGACCAGTGACAACACGTGGAAGAATATTTTTTTTTTTGGATTTTGAAGAAAAAGTTTTTGAAAAAAAAAAAAAATTATACTTAAAACGTCACCGGAGACAAAAATTTCACTTGCATTTTTTACTCTAAATAATGTCAGGAATCACTAGTAAAAGCAAGTCAAGAACGTTCCTTAACACCTTGTATGTAATTAATATTTTGGTCTTACTTCTGTCATAAACATTGGTCGGGACATGAACAGAGCTGTAACTGGTGTTGACTGGAATATTGTAGAAGTGGGTGTCCACATTGAAAGTCATGTTCCTGAAGAGCCAGGTGTTGTTCTTGAGTGTCTCGGGAATTTCTGGAGGATCCTGCCCCTCCACCTGAGAGTATTTGGCCGAATAGTAGGTTAAGTTAGTATCGGTCTCATTGAATTCGTATTGTTCCGCTTGGGCCTCTGCAACCTCGAGAATACACTGTAATGAAAAAAATAAGTAATTGAAAGTATAATTTTTTTTTATGTGTTCACATAATACAAAAGAAAACTTGTAAATTTTCAAATATAACAATGACTTTGTGGGAATACATAATTATTGTGATTAGATTAAAAAAAATAATTTAATTGAAATAACTTGTTATAAAAACCTTTGAAGGTTACCCACATCACTGAAGAAGACGATACTAATAAAATTAAACGAATTATGAAAAAGAACAAGACACAAAACAGTAAAAAGGTGACGGTTTAGATTTATTAGTACTTATTAGTAGTACGTATTTTCTACTTCCCCAATGATGTGAAATAACTTAGTTTGAATACCAATTGTACAGGTGTACTGTATATACTGGTCTAGGTCTGATAATCTAGATATTCTAGAAATAAATAAATCAAATCAAGTTATTAAATGAACAATTAGATTTATCAAATAACCCTATTTTAACAGGTTACCCTTTCCTATGCCTACTTTTACCCCCTCTCTCTTATCTACCTCCCCCACCCAAGTTAATGTTCTCACTTCCTCTTCTATGTTTCCTGTACAATGTAACGATAATTAATTTTGCATGTTTTTATGAAACCCTGACGAAGGTTTAGGTAGAATCGAAACCAGTTAGTTTATATATTAAATATGTAATATACTCAATAAGGTGATATTAAAACCAAGTTATTTTCTTCTAATTATGGAAAATTTGTACTTAAACATTGGATTATATCGACCATGGAAATTTGAAATGCTGCTTTAAAGATATTAATTTGAAATATTATGTCATTTTTCTCCGTATTTTTTTCGAAACATAAGTGCGTCTTTTAAGATGTGCATTTTAAAGGATAGTTTTCTAAAAAATCAAAAATAAATTAAATACTATTTTTAAAGAAATTTACAAAAATGTTACGTTCTATGTTATTTTTGAACAAAAATTCATAAATATGGGTCACACAACAGATGTGATTTTTTTTAAAAGAGAAAAATCTTTTCGCTCTCCGAAACAATTCCTTTACAGCATTTCAAATTTCCGTGATCGGTATGCATTTGTACATTTCACAATATATGTGTTACGCAGATTTGAGCCCTTTTGATCGTTAGTGCTTATTTGAACCTATTTTGGTCGTCAGTGCTTATTTGAGCCTCTTTTGGTCGTTAGTGCTTATTTGAGCCTCTTTCGGTCGTTAGTTCTTATTTGAGGCTCTTTTGGTCGTTAGTGTTATTTGAGCCTCTTTTGGTCGTTAGTGCTTGTTTGAGCCTCTTTCGGTCGTTAGTGCTTATTTGAGCCTCTTTTAGTCGTTAGTGCTTATTTCGGTCTCTTTTGATCGTTAGTGCTTATTTGAGCCTCTTTTAGTCGTTAGTGCTTATTTGGGTCTCTTTTGATCGTTAGTGCTTATTTGAGCCTCTTTTAGTCGTTAGTGCTTATTTGGGTCTCTTTTGATCGTTAGTGCTTATTTGAGCCTCTTTTAGTCGTTAGTGCTTATTTGGGTCTCTTTTGATCGTTAGTGCTTATTTGAGCCTCTTTTAGTCGTTAGTGCTTATTTGGGTCTCTTTTGATCGTTAGTGCTTAATTGAGCCTCTTTTAGTCGTTAGTGCTTATTTGAGCCTTTTTCCTTCAAAAATGTCCAATTCGCCATAAAAATCTTTAAAATGAACACAAATGAGCTTTTCAAATTAGAAATAGTCGATATTCTTATCCAGTTTTTTGTAACCGGATTTTTTTATCAAAAGATAGGGGAATGAAAAACTTTTGAAACAGCTGTTCTTTTTCCCTAGAAAATAAAAACAAACCAAAAAACCAGTTCTAAAAAACGATTTCATGTTTTTATTCTATATTTTAGGCTTAGGTGGGTATATTTTGGGTTCGTTAGTACATACTTTGACATTGATAGTGAATATTATAAACTATTTTAATGTGTAGGTACTTATTAAAATAGTTTATTTAAATTTTACATGTAGATTATTTTTAAAACATTCATTTAGACACCGTACCTTAATGGCATCCATTTTCCTGGTCAACATTCTTCCAACCGTTTCCACGGCGGACTTTAGCAACATCGTCCCATTCTTTGTCTCGACACGAACATGGAGGGCTTTATAACGCTATCAGAGAAAAAATAATAGTCATCAGTCAAATTAGTAATAATTAAACAATGAATGATTTCGACATTTACAAGTTATGGAAAAATGGAAGGCAGTAGAAGAAGAAGCAGAGGAAGAATCATGAGGTAGAACAACAAGAGGGGTGAGGAAGAAGATGGGAAAGAGGAAGGTTGGGAAATAGCTCTTTATTCAGATATTGCCACTAAACACGACGGCCTTCGTGGTCGAGGGGTAAGGCTAAGGTTAATTAATTACATATCTGAGTATGAATATATCCCTCCAACTGCGACGCAAAGCGAAGTTACAAGAGAGTACTGCTGGAGAGGTCAAACGGGCTTCCTCAACCCTCCCGATCCGGCCTGCCACGCAGTTGGTGGGTAGACGCATCCGCCGTTAATATCCGGGCAAACTTTACCCCATGAACCCGGGCACCCCTTCTAAGTCACCAAACATAGCGAACCACTTGAGATGACCTATGACAGAGGTGTTGGTAATCCAATAAATGGTTCCCGGGCGGCGATACCAAAACTTGTCTCCCAAATTGAAATTGCTTGCTGTTAGTTAAAAATACAAAGCTCAACTTTCTACATTTCATCGCAAATTGACAGCAGTTGTCAGTTTATAAAAACAGATATTTATTTTCAGCATATCGGAAAGCATCCAGTTCGTGAAAATAAAAGCGACCAAATAACTTTTTAAATTTTATAACACTCACAGCTTTAATATCGGGAGCTTTTGTTATTCTCTGTCCCAACATCCACAGCTCCTCTCCAAAAGTCTCAGCCCAGTCTCCAATTCTACAGAAAGCAACAATTAAGTTAATTAAATCAATAACCTGTAATTATAATCGCTTTGCACAACTTATAACTAAACCACTAATAGCTTTGTACAACTTAAACTCTGCTTGGAATCTAACTGGATTCATACAATCCTGTCGCTGAGAGCTCCGTCGTAATCTGTTTTAGTTCTGATACATAATCACATATCTATTTAAAATAGGGTAGTATTACACTTATAGCTATCAGCGGTATGTATATTGCCACAGGATTGTAAAGAAAACAATAAATTATTGTTAAAAAAACATGTCTTCAAAACGTTCATATTTTCGGTAGCGTTTTCAAGAGATGATAGACATCAAAAAATTTGGTAGCCCATTTTTTGTGCATTATTTACAAATTTCAAACTGAAAATGAACTTAATAATTGGTTGATTAATTGCTATGAGGTGATTTCTCACAAAAACGGCGCTCCACAAATTATCCAATTATTATTATTATGGATATGAAACGAATTTATTTACAGTATCGATTATTTTGTTCTTATATCTTGCTGTATACAGTATATGTGTTAACGGAAATGTATGTAATCCGTCATTGTATTCAATTCCAGGAAATGTATGTAGTTCCTAAAATCGCCCGGAAATGTGTGAAATAAATTATATTAGACACATCACAAATCACAAATCATGTTACACAAGCCTAGCGTAGCCGCTAATCTACTTGAAAGCTGGGATGTTTTTCTTGCCTTGACGCAAACAGGCGCTATAAAGGGGGCACTTTTTTGTATCACAAACCATGTTAATTACTTAAATAACAGACTGATTACTTACCAAATGAAAGTTTAACTTTATAAAAATATAACAAATAAAACAACGTGTTTTATTACAGAAAGCGCTCTTTTTATACATTTCCTAATACATATTGGAATTATAAATTTCCCAGGATATGTAGATATGTAAACAATATTTTTATACATTTCCTAAATAGATTCGGAATTGTATACATTTCCTAGGAGTTGTATACAATTCCTAGATTTCGTACATTTCCGGTAAAATATACACAAGTTTTATCCTTGAAGCATTTTAATGAAAATATAATGTTTAATACTTTTGTCATTCCGCTATACATCCTCTATGCACACCCCTCGGGGGTACCGTATTTTCCCTAAACCGACTGCATATTATATATAAGCATGCCGGGGGGGCATCTGTCGGAAATCAACAGCCATGAAATCCAAAAATATATATTTTTAATTATTCATTGGATTTAGGTGGGTTATATGAGAAATTATACAAATGAAATTATCCAAATGTCAGAAAAACATCGAATGCAAGTGGTTTCCCCCAAAACACATGGCATAACCCGTGAATCACTCTCTCCCCAGTATAAATAAAGCTGTGTAAAAATAGCACGCGCAGAAAATCCAAACACTTGCGCCGTACTAACATCTCTCCTTCGAGGGAGCCGGTGGAGCCCTGGGGCTGCAGGGCCACGAACAGAGCCAGGGCCAGCAGGGGCAGGGCCCAGGCCCGGGGCCGCGGGGGGACGAGCCGCTTGGGCCCCATCACGCAACTCGAGACACACTCGGACACATTACACTCGCGACTTTACAATATTTGGTACACAAATACCACGCACAGTCCCGGCTCCTGCCAGCGTTATACTGACGCGAGCCAATCCACCAGACCACCAGTCCATCTGGGAATACAGAACGGGATTGGATCTGAATATTTGATGGAAACTTTAATAAATTGGAAGATACTGAATTATCTTCAAGCCGAGAGGAGAGATGAGATGTCTTAATGGGGTGACTGATTTATAATGTAACGTCCAAGACGAACATGTTACAGGTAAAATATTTTTAAGGGACCCTTGCTTATCTTTAATATGATTTGCCTGTACTTACATACAATTCCAAATGTTCATCAAGCCGCTGTGAATGTTCAATTCGTGTGGCTATATTATTCGATACATTGGCTCGATGCTACTAAAGAATTCCGAACTGACTTCATTTACTTGTCCCTGAGAGCTTCAAGGTAACATTTTTTTCTGTTAAATGCATCGTTAAAGTGTTTTTGCGGTGAAGGTGGTTTAAAACCTATTGGTAAAATGGCTTTTCCTCACCTACAACAAGCGTAAAATATCAATTCTCGAGAGCGTCTTTATTGGACACAAATTTTAAAAACAAATGAATGTCTACAAAAAATAAGTTTTACTGGAAATAATTACACATGAGGTTTTACAATATAATATCTGGTTATTTTACAATTTCGCTGTTTTGTTGTAAACTGGTTGTATTTTAAACTCTACGTAGGTACCTGTTCTCAACACATGATTTCCTAGTGAGAGTTGCACTGTACATCACAAAAAAACTATTTTCCATCAAGAGCATTTTATTTAAAAATATATGTACCTTCAGAAGGAACTTGTATACTTGCTTGATCTACCTAATGATCTCCTCAGTTATAGCCACTTTGTAATATAATTATTGTATGACCTACTAATGCATTGATTCTATTCACGGTTCACGGCGAGTTCATCGAAAACGAGTTCATCAAAAACGAGTTCAACCTAACCTAACCTAACCTAACCTAACCTAACCTAACCTAACCTAACCTGACCTGACCTAACCTAACCTAATCTAATCTCTCGTTTCGATGAATTGATTTTCTATGAACTTGTCGGTTACCTCTATAATATGTGTATCTATGTATGTGCTTGTACGTATTTACTAATACATATTTGATTTTGGTCCTCTCTGTATTATGTACTTGTAATTTAAATTGTATCTGATTCACTTGATCGTGCCACGTCTTCCTTGGGCGTCCTCGGCTTCATCTACCATTCACATTCGCGTCATGAATTCTCTTTACACTCCTTTCTTCATTCATTCGCTCAACATGCCCAAACCATCTAAGCGTCCCTTTCTTAATCTTACTTATTAAGCTCACATCAGCCTTGCATTATTTTCGCATCTCCACATTCCTCACACGATCATACATGGTTTTACCACACATCAGGGATCTCATTTCTACAGGATTCAGTCTATTAATTATGTGATTTATTCTGTTAGCGAGCCAATAAATAAATAAAAACACAATAATAAAAAAAAGATTTCTAAACAAATTGCTGACACAATGAAAACATTTTCCGGCGCTGGCAACTGAGGTGTGATGTAGACAATCCTATTTATATACTTTACCGAGTCCCGCTAACTTATTCTTCCGTACGGCATCACCAGCTTTTCAATTACATACTAACAGATGTCTACCTACAGAAGCACATACTTCGATGACGCTTCGGGTTCCTCCGGGCGTCGCGACGCCGCAACGTGTCGGTAGCGTTGCTCCGCCTCTTCCATCATCGCAAGTCACAAAAGTTAAACCACTTACAGACCAGTCAATTTTTTGATTGCACAGTTGTATGTCAACCGTTGTGTGTTGCATACAGACGACCCCATGGTTCATTAGTTTCGACCACGTTTTAGCCCATTCATTTTCGTTAGTTGCTACCTTAAGTTGCTATTGCGGGGAACACACGCAACCTGCCTCCTACTTTTAGCATAGGACACACGCAGCGTTAAAAGCGCTAGCGTTATTGAGCGCGACCTACGCTGCTTATATTTTCTACCGACACACAACGTTATAAAAGATTTCTTCAAAAGAAAGCAGGAGAGGGGGTCAGTTGAATTCTGAGGCGCCCGCCGAATATCATTTCTTTGTACTAGATCTGTCAACTTGACGACTGAAAGCGGCTTGAGCACGGCAGCTCCATATTTAAAATGACCCCCTCTCCTGTTTACGGCGAAGAGGGGGTCGCATAACTTTTCAAATGTCGCGTCACCAGCGGTTACGGAGGATAACGGCGAATAGAGAAGACCCGAACCGCGCTTATAACGCATAATATTTTTACGTATGGCGGTTCAGTATGGGATTGTATGGCGAGCGCTATTGGGTTATAAAGAATCCTTTAATATTAACTTTGTGTGTGTCCAAAGCTTTATCATAAAAACAAACATTTGCGATCGTACAACTACTAATAACGGGAAAAGAAAAAAGAAACGTGGACAAAAATATGGTTCAAGGAACGAAAAAAAATCAGTCATCGATAAGATGCTACTACATTAACTAAATAGTGATTAAAATGAATTATGCCTGGTGATTTATTTATTTTTATTTACACTATGTACGATGGCTCCCTAGGCAGACTGAGTAAAGTTGATTCAACGGTTCAATCCCTCGATACAGACGATTCAATTTGGTTGGTCAAATGAGTGGTTTGGTGGTATTTGGGGACATACATTAATTACAAGAGCTGTTTTTAAAACAATTTAGACCCCCCCTTCCTTCCTTGGTGAGATTAATAAGAAAACGCCCGGCAAGGTACGAGAGAGTGTGTGACGTTATCTGGTCCAACCATTAAAATGCACTTTTTTCGAAATTCCGGTAACTGAATTATTAGTACCAGTTAATATCTACCTACCAAAACTTTAAAAATTTTTTTTTCGTTCATATTAAGCGTGTCCCGGTTTTGTTTATATTTACCCTTATATTTCACGCAAACAAGGGACCAGGGGGCCTAGTCTAGATATCTCTCACAGCGCCCGTAACGCGGGTTTAGCTACGTCACGAATCCCTCCTCTGACCGTGCTAAAAACTTTCTCGCGCTCCGATGCTGTACACTCAGTAAATATTAGTGTAATGTATTTATTTAATCCAATACATAAATGTATTGTGGAGGAATACCTAAAATGTTAACTCTATGTTTAGTATATTTACAAAGATATTTCAGTAAATACAAACCGTGACAGCTTAGTTCATAGCACCGTCAAGAAAGGTTAAACGGCAAACGTGCTTGTTTGTGAAACCGAAAGATAGAGACTAGGCCCCCTGATGCGGGCTTTAATACAATTTAAACTTGTAGAATTAATTTAATTATGAAAACGAAGTATAAAAAAAAAACTGATAATAAATACTGATATTTAAGTTTGTATGTCATCTACATGAACATATTTAAAATATTTTTCACTCAAGTTCCTTAGTGAGATTTACTAGAACCCCCTGAACCGTCTGCAAGGTCCATTATTAAAAAAAGAACAAATACATTTATCTTGCCCCTTGTTTACGTTTTCGCATTTGAATATTGCCGTTTTGCAATAAAATCCAAATAAATGGAATATTTCTGAATGTATCTGAAAACTTAAAACTGTTTTCGAAACGTGATGAAATACGCTTTTATAAATAACTAAAATTACTGTTAATGAAAAAAAATAAAAACATATTTTATTAGAAAAATGTAAAATAATCATTATTGTCACCTCACTTTTTAGTCGTTTGATGTGAAAATAATTAATAAAAAATTCTCAAAGATTCATAATTGATTTTCAAATTGTGGTCGGAAACTTTGGATTCCTAAACATGTACATTTTAATTTAATTTGCAGTTAACTTTTAAATATCAAAATAAAGCGTAATATTTTCTCTTTCTAAAACCGCTAAGATCATACTTCTAACTTCTAACCACGATAGCAAGGGAGACACAACGATTTCTATGAGACCTAATAAGTAGGTACCCTCATTGCACATAACCTCAAAAACTCATACCATTTATTTTATTTATTATTCACTTATGACAAGAGCGCACCGGCCGCTGTTATAAAAAATGAACAGTTCCCCTCCAATTCCACATTCGTATTAAGCATAAATAAACCACGTGGCCAGCGCGATCGAAAGTTTACCTTCACCTGTTTCAGCCAGGTATTTCGCATTTTTGAAGATTAAAGTATCGAACTTTTCGAATGTGGGGAGTTTTTATGAAATCTTAATGGTACTTCCACACCGCAGCCAACCTTCCAACTCCGAACTTAGTTCAGAGTTGGAAGATTGGCCGATCGTGTGGTTGCTGCGGCCAACTTCCAACTCCAAACTCCGAATTTCAACATGGCAGATGTCGAACAGCTGATTACATAGTTGCCTACAATTATTACGTAGAAGTATATACGGCATGTTTTCAAACAATTGTTATACCACTCTTCCGTAATAATATTTTCATTTTAATGGTACGCGGAACACGTGTCTTGATCGCCAGCGGTTCGCAGAATGATGTGTGCATAAATAAACCAATCCCGATGTGTGGCTGCGGCAGGCTAGTTCGTGTGAGTTGGCCGTCGCGATCGCCTCGGAGGCGATCCCGGGCCAACTCGAACTCCAACCTTCCAACTCGATCTTCCAACGCACGAACTACCCCTCCACACAATCGACCAAACGTTTGAAGTTGGAAGTTGGCCGCAGTCTGGACGTAGCGTTAGAATTCTGGCGAAAAAGCTGGGGAGATTTATTTTTTCAGCATAGAATCACTGGTGAGCGCGAAAATGTGTCACATTTTCTATGGTATTGCATTGTTTTGATTTTTCTGTCAAAGTTTGTATTTTTAACGTTCGAAACTTCAGGTTTATTTTTGGTTGTTCCATAGTTCATAAATCAATTTCTAATCAGAATGGCAGACCTGGAAGAAGTGCACAAAGAGTGCGTAGAGAGTTTGTTCGATTGTGTCGATAATATTCGAAAATATCTAGATCCCGATGAGAGACCTGCACATCTAAGCAAGCTTGAAACCCTAATCAAAGAATATTGCGTCCTTGACTATCAGAGGCAAGTGTCCAAGAAGGCGCTGGAGCAATCCGTAGCGGGATTGTCGGCGGACCAACTTCCAATGTTGGACACAAACTTTGATACAAATCTAAAAAAGCTGGTGTCTAAACAACCGAAACCCTCAAACCATCCTACATACAAAATGTTCTTAACTAAAACAACAGAAGTAGAAAACAATGAAGAACTAGATAATTCTGAAATTATAGCAACTGTGGCAACAGAACAATATATTGATGCCATCACGCAGAAGCAAATTGTTTCCCCTGTCAGGAACAGAAAATGCAACCACGTCTACGAGAAGAGTATTCGTGAATTAATCAAAAAGAGACCGCGGACAAAGTGTCCGATCGTCGGGTGTAACAACCGTGAATTCCTTACACTAGCTGATTTAATCAATGATGAAAACTTGAAAATGCATCTAAGTCAAATGCAACACGAAGAAAGGGATCCGTTAGCTGACTCTGATTGAAGGAAACTGGTTTTACTCTACATGCATAAATATTAAATCATACCAAAAACATTCGCCAATATTCAAGATATTTGTTAACAATATTTCCACAACATTATAGTTAAATACTGTGTTAGTGTAAAGCTATGTGTCCACTTGAGACAAAATGTCGAGAGAAAGTCTCGAGACTGGTCTCAGGGTGCTATCCATTTGTGATCATTTGCAGTCTCGATATTTTCGCCGGAGACTCGCCAGACACTTAGTTCTCGAGATCAAGATAATTCCGCGTCCATTTAAGACTAGTTTGAAAGTCTATACGCTACTGTCTGCTATGTGACTTGTTCGCTAATTGTTTGTTTCTAAAAAAATTAATTTTTGCAAATCGATTCGCTTTCAGCCTTGGCATTTTTAATTGCATATAAAGTTGTGGAAAAACGATACATGGAACTAAAGGAATTTTTGAATTTCGTTTCCATCACCATCTTCAAATTTTGTTGCAAATTCTTTATATGTTTGGTTTTTTTTCTCTCTATTCTGTATATTATGTTTTACTTTCCATAAAAATTCTTGTTCCTCCTACAGATTAATTAGTTCATAAATGACTTCATCCGCCCACTTTCTCATTTTTAATTATTAAATAAATTAGCACAAAAAAATTATTATTTGCACAAATGAACACGTCCACTTGTGACATGTGCAGTCTCGGGGCAGTCTCCGAGACCAGCACCGGCTAGTATTGGAGAGCACTCTCAGGCCCATATCCATTTGAGAGTCCAGTCTCAAGTGTTAACTTAGCTTTAGGTATTAAGTGTTTTTCTGTTCTACTTTTATTCTGTTTAATTTAATTGTTATAATCTTAATATATAAAATAAAGTCGGGTTAGTTACACCATTTATAACTCAAGAACGGCTGAATCGATTTTTATGATCTTTGATTTGTTGGATTTGTCTCCGTCCCGATTAACAGAATAACTATTAAAACATGGAAAAAAATCACGGGAAAAATAATTATGAAGAAAATAAAAAATTCATATATTTTGTATGGAATGGCTTTTCAAATAATGTGCGTTGGTCGACATAATTTGAATCAATTCGAACAGCTAATAAATTAAACACAACGTTTATTTTCGTTGTTTGTTTTTGAGGTGTTATGCCGTGTTGCGCTATCTCCTTTAGCCGATGTTTCGGACACTGCAACGTTTTTCCGAAACGTCGGCTAAAGAAGGAGTTAGCGCAACACGGCATAACACCCCAAAAACAAACAACGAAAATGCTTTTAGCGGTGAAAATCTAAAAACTTATACAACGTTTATTGATTCTGAGGCGGTACGAAGTTTGACAGGTCAGCTAGTAGTATAATAAAACAAATTTAAAACTTTTTCCACTTCTAATTTATTGACCGTAACCGGTTTCAGCTTGTCAAAGCCATCTTCAGACTGGTAAAAAATATTCTTAACCTATGGATTTTATACAAAACATATTGGGAGGAGAAGGGGGGGGGTTCTCTACAGGGATTTTATTCAATTATGGATTTTATTACATTTGTTGTTAAGTGGTCTTGAATGTCCAACTATCTAATTATTATTTATTTTTTTTTGGTTATTCCCAGTAGGCTAATTGCATAGGGTTGGTAGCTTACATACTTTAGTATTGTTTGGGAAATACCTTACAAGTAATGTGAATTATTAGCACCTAATTTTATTGTTGTCAAGTCTATTATTAATTACAATCTTTATTATTTATTATATTTATGATGATATGGAATTTTTGATTAAACAATTGATTTTGAAAAGGGGGGATACATTGGAGTAGGATTATACTTATAATGAACCTAATACAAACAAAGTACATTTTACTTGGAACATATGATAGAAAATTACAATGGGTACGACAGTGGAGATTTTGCAAATGATTCTAAATTCTTATTCATTACAAAGATAGGGTTTACTTTTTTTGTTAGGCAGGTTATTTCTAATGATTCTAGTCTATCAAGTTTATGACCTTTAATACAAGTGTGGAGAACTTTAATGTCTCTGTCTTTATCAAACGAATGTTGGTTTTCTAATAGGTGTGACGCTACATTCGACATACATTCACCTTTATCATTCACCCAATTTGTGAAATGTTCTTTTATACGGGTTTTGAATGATCTTCCCGTTTGGCCTATATAATATGACGGGCAATTAGAGCAGTTCACTTGGTAAACGCCTGAGTTTTCCAGCTTTTCTCTCTTATCTATATCGTTAATTAAAATTTTCCATAGAGAATTTAAATTATAAAATGCTGTTTTACATTTATCATTATTGGTTAGTCTAGATATTTTTGTGGATATTTCGCCAATATAAGGAATTTTAACCCATTGCTTTGTGTTTTCATTTTTATTTACGAGGCCTTGTGACATGATTGCTAATGTTAGTTTTTTATCCTTTTTCTTTAATAAACTATTAATAGTTTCGCTCTTGTAGCCATTGTTCTTTGCTATTGTTTTTATATTTAATTCATTTGTATAATTTATATAATTCAAGGGCACATGTAAAAGTCTGTGAATGAGTGAATAAAATACTGATAATGTATGTGAAATGTATTGTCTAGATGTGTTGTGTATGATGTTATCACTATATGTTGGTTTTCTGTAGATTGAAAATTATAATTTATTGTTAACGAATAGGTATCGAAATTAAATGTGGAAAAAGTTTTAAATTTGTTTTATTATACTATTATAATGGAATTCCACCACGAATTATCAGCTTCAAAAATAGAAATATTAATTGTTATAATTTCCTACCCATACAGAATCTCAAATAAGAGGTATCCATCTACACGTGTCCATAGATATCCTCACAATTACAGGTATTTACGACTAGCTCTCCAGCATGGAGATGTACTGAACTGGAAGAAAATTCTGTATCTACCCTAATCCACTAAAACTAAAGCATTTTTTTAAAATTTGTAGGTTCCTACTTGTATCATTTTATAATTTTTGCCGATTGTTTTTTTATTTGTGTACATTTCACTTGCTGAGGATTGGTTTGTACTATGTCCACAAAAACTCGTATCTAGAAAATAAGTTTTGTAGTTAAAGATTTCGATTTTTTACTATGATAAAAGAGATGTTCAAAATGTAAGTTCTCGTTGAAAATTTGTATTTTTGGTGTATGGACATAGTAAATAAAAATATAATAAATATAAATGCATTCCCAGCGTAAAAAAACCCATAAATGGACATAGTAGGTACAAACCAATCCTCTGCAAGCGATATGTCATATAATGTGTACATTTTTAATTTTTTTTTATTAAAGCTACTATATAATATATACATACAAAAAATAATGGTGAATGTAAGTATAGATATGGTATTTCATAGTCCTCCTCACTAGGAGATCCTGTGCCGAGGCGGACTAGTTATCTCATAGTTTGGTCTTCTATGTAGTTTTTAGTGTCTTTTTTAGGGTTTTTTCATTGACCTCTTTCAGCCAGTTTTCAGCCATTCATTTTTTTATTTATTTATAATACATTATTTATTTATAATACATATTTATAACACAGTACATTAAATATAAGTTTTAAAATATATTGAAAAAATTACATGATTTTGTACCTATTACGTAAATCTGTAAAATGTCATTAACCGCTTGGACACATAAGCTTGTTTTCACAATAATTTAACGTAGGTAGACATAGTAATGACGTATGTCCCGTACCTGAGTTATTAAGTAATTTCGCCTGGGTTTTTAAAACATAATTATGCTGAACTTAATGAAAAGAATCAAACATTGGTTGACTAATAATAACAAAAATGAAAAATTATGTACTCACTAAAGTTTAATAAAACGACAAGAAATTTAATAATTTGGCTTTGTATGTTTGCAATGAATCGTGAAAAATGTCTAATTCTAATAATTTTTCGTAATGGGTATAAGTTATGATTGCGCGAGTGATTGGTGAGTTAATTGCTGCGTTGTCATTGTGGGCTTCTATATGAAAAAGAGAAGTGTGCCTGGTACGCCGCATTGGAGCATTTAAACCAATGACGGATAGTAATTCGGGACTATCAATATTATTATTAAGCAGATTATACGTTAAGTAAGGAGTACGTAGTTTGTTTACTACTGTATTTCCTTTTTCTTCTACTCTTCTTGAAATCCTTAGATATTGGTGGAAAATGAGTTTATCTACCTGAATTGTGGAAGATTTGATAATAATAATAATAATTGAAATGCTTATTGTTATATAGATTTATTATTATTAAAATAAAGTTAATTTTATTCCTATCTTTTCTTACATTCCATATTCATCCTCTCTGTTATCTTTCAAAACTGTGTAAAATTTTATGGAAAAAAATACAAGTGATTTGTTTATTTTTTCTGGAAAATGTGTTTTTATTTAATTATGAAAAATGCAAAGCCCATTTAACAGGATTAAAACAGGTCGGGCAGAGCTGATGGAAATTGAAATGAGTTTCAGAAGAATATTAAATGCAAGTGGATAGAAGGAGCTGTGTCACACCAGGAAGACATAGCTCGATCAGACGGATAGTACCTGTATTAATCTCTTGAATGTCGGACGAAATTTGCCCATGCATGGCCATATTCCATAGAAAATTAATAGCAGAGCATTCCAAGAGGCTATAGTTTTGAAATAAAAAGCAACATCTGGAATGATATAGGCGCAAGCGATTCTGACCTTGTCCTTGTCTGTCACCCGCCTGTCGGCGGGCTTACGACAAATGAGAGGTTCATGTTGTAGATTTATTGAATATTGTATGTATATATATATGAATATTGTTCGCCATTGCTTTTCCCGCACATTTATTACCAAATTCAAATACCAAACTGTTGAATTCACGAATGTGGCATAGAAACGACCCATTCTTATGTGACGAATGTCAACCGTGTACAAATGTTGGGCGTGTTTCCCGGCTGCACTGGTGGCGAAGGGATCAATGACGCTAGTTCCTCAGATTGACGGATAGATTCACAGAGTAAACGAGATCCACAGATCCAGAAGTCACAGATCTGCAGAGTAAAAAAGCGTTTTTTCAAGTATAGGGCTCCAGACAAGAAATAGCTCTCAATTTTAACAGTAGGACGCACCTGCGATGCGTACTGGGTCAGCAGTTGTGCAGTATCTGCGGCCCCTGTACAGTAGGCCCAGTTTCTTCGGTGGAGTCCCCATACCTGAGCTAGTCATTTAGAGCAAGGCTGCCCAACCCCAGGCCCGCGGGCCACAATGTGAATGAATTTGAAATGGCACGCGTGACCAAGTTTAAAAATTTCCGTAAACTTACAAATTTTTGTAAATCCTTTTATAATCAGTTTGACTGAAATAATCGGAATCAGTCTGTAAATAATCAATTACAACTATGACATACCATTTTGTAATTTTTTGATTCCAATAAAATGGTAAAAACTAAATAATAATTCCTGAAAGTCTCCAGCCACCTCCTTTCCCCCTAGGATGGATAAAATTTCAGGAAATTCTCTAGCCACCCCCCCCCCCCCCCCCCCCCCCTAAGTTCGAGATTACTGATACATACGGGTCGGTAATTGTTTACTTCTTCTGGATTCCAAATTTAGATATATATAGAGTAATGGTAGTTTGTTTATAGATTGATGGAAATACCCCGCTTTGGAGACTTACATTTATTATATGCATTAGCAGTTTAGAAATAAAAATATTAACTGTATTCCATCAAAACTTGGGGCAGAACCTCCTCGCATACCGTTTATAATTGATACTATTTCGTTCTCTGTGGTGACTTGGAATGTTGCTATTTTATCGGTAATATCAATACTACAGTCTGGAAATGTTATATTCGGGACAGTATGAATAAGATTGGCAAGATTTTACCCTACGTTCGCAAAGAAGGTGTTAAATATGTTTTCAGCTTTTGAGGGACTTTCTTTACAGCATGTTTTCATATTGTCATGAAATATAGCAACTGTTTCGTAATTCTTATTTTTTTTTTTGATTGTTTCGTTTATAACCGTCCACACTCTTTTACTATCATGTTCAGCCTGATTTAACTTTTGTTTATAATAATTTTCTTTCGTATTTTTTATAATATATGAAAGTTTGTTTTTATATGCTTTAAAATGATTGCGTAAATTTATATTATTTGGTTGTTGAGTAGTTAATTTGTAAAGAGCTTGTTTATGTCGTACAGATATTAATTAATTACTAAATTCTGTAAAGAATCTCAGACTTGTTATCTCCCGAAAGAAACCATTCATCTGTTCTGTATGAAATTACTAATGTTATCCAAAATGACCCTGGTAAAATAATTACATCTTGGCGATTCTTTCAAGGAAAAAAGAAACAATCCCGTCACTACAAATGCAACTACTAATGTTCTCAAAATTTGTCTTGACAGAATCGCCATTCCTTTCCATTGTAAGAATATGTACTAAAACACAATTTGGCTGTCCTGAAACGGGAATCCTTCCCAGTTGGACAGACAAAGGATCATCTTGTATTGTATGTTTGTATTATATAAATAAATAAACCATGAGTAATCAACGGTTTTATAAGTTTCAGATAATATATAGTATATTTGCAGCACGTTCCAGAGTGGAAGATACTCTCAGTATCGGCCTGGTGTAAGACAATCAGAATTGAAAAGTTGCTTGACATGGCTTAAGCAGTGTTTGATGATCAGATCTGAATAGCTAGGTACTTTCCCACCTTCCTCTTCCCTATCTACTTCCCCTCCCCACTACCTTCAGCCTCAAAACATACCCCAATTGAGGATGCCATAGTCTCACAGACGGGAGCAGTTGAGGCTCTTGCGCATAATTCATATAAACAAAATATTTATTCATTTTATTTAGTAGTAAAATATGTATTTCATACAAACCTTTTATACTGACTCGTGACGCGACCCGACGACCCGACCCAGGTTATTATTCACTTGATCGTGTCACGTCTTCCTCGGGCTTCATTGACGCCTTCTACCATAAATCTTAATTTTTTTTTCCGGCAATGTAGGATTGGAGAAACTTCCAGAATTATTGTTTTTTTTTGCCACTAGGGGGCATACATTATTTACATCAAAAAATGGGTCCAAATAATAGCTATTTAAAAATCTCACCAAATCTCAATATACTGAGGGGGGTCTGAAAATAGCTATTTAAAAATCTCACCAAATCTCAATATACTGAGGGGGGTCAATAAAAATCTCACGTCAACTTTTATTATAGAGATAATAATTTTTTTTTAATTGTTGCACTTCTTTTGAAGTGAAAAAATAGCTATTTAAAAAACATTTTTAATTCGAAAGTAAGAAAAAAATCACAAAAATACTCAAAATTGTGAGTCTTACTAAAATATGTACAACGACATCTGTAGTTTCTACCTTGGACATCGCTTGACCATGGCGCTGTGTTACACATAGAAAGCCATCCGCTCTGTAATACACGTTAAATGGTTTGCAGCTTGGATGGAATTATTTTTTATACTGAGTTTCAAATCTTTTTTAAATACGGGCGATTTTCAAAATATTTGTCTTTGACTGTACTTTGACACGACAATTTACCATGTATAATTATTAATTATGTAAGTATTTGACTTTAAATTTTGTTTTCTTGAATAAATGTAATCGCAAAATCCTTAAAACATGTAACTAACAGTTTAATTAATAAAAAAAATTTTTTTTTTTAAAATGATGCTAATCAAAAAAAAAAAACGCTTGAAAGTGGACAATATCAATTTTAATTAAATTAAAACAAATAACTTTGTTTAAACCACTAATATAATCACAATTACCTACATGTTTCAAAACCGATGGTTTAATATTAATAATTATATTTTAAATAATTTATTTTTGTTGTTTAAACATCGTTATTATGTTTTGATAATTTATATAATGTAATTTTTCATATTTTAAAATAATTTTTATATTTAATTTTAAATAATTGTTTTTTACGATATTTTTTAATTAATTAATCACCTCTCTATAATATTTTTGTCCATAGTTCTTTTTAATCTGTTCTTTTTAGTCTATACTTGTTTGTTTATTTTGCTAATGTCATTACGTTATTGGTTTATAGGGGGTTTCTCACCATCCTTCCAATAGCTTATCTACACTAATAACGAATATTTTCGATTTAAGATTTTCGGTTTATTTATTTATTAAGTTGGAGTTTATAATTCGGTACTCGAACCTATGAATAGTGGCTATATATTGGATAACTTAGCCGAGTTTTCTAACCACTGCGAGTATTTTATTTTTGTTTTTAATAATATTCGTTATTAGGGTAGATAAGCTATTGGAAGGATGGTGAGAAACCCCCTTATGGTCATTAGTCATTACTACATTTATGATTACTACCCTGACGAAGAAACCATCGGTTTTGAATCATGTAGGTAATTGTGATTATATTAGTGGTTTAAACAAAGTTATTTGTTTTAATTTAATTAAAAATGACGCCACAAAGTGATTTTGCGAAGTTTGAAGAAATATTAATTTTAACCCACTTTCCCGACATCCGATCGAGCTAACTTCGGGTGGCGATTCTACATGATGTTAGGAGTAAAAAAAATAAACAACTTTTAAAAAATTCTAACTTTTTTTTCCGTACAAAAAGACGTAGGCACCTATTAAAAATCCTTAGTGTAAGGTACAAACTTACCCGATAAAGTTACTGTGAGTGGCGACGTTGATTTTGATTGGCGCGTATCGTAACAGCGGAAAATACCTGATAGTGCAAGCCGCACACGCCGTACTAATTTTATCTTTTTACCAAAAAAGTACCCCTAAAAGTTAGAATTTCGAAAAAAGGTATATGTCTTTTATACTTAGATACAATATCATGTAGAATCACCTCCCGAAGTTAATGCACTTTAGCCCCGGACACCCAGGATATTATGGACATTTCCAAAGGTCTCAATAAACGACGCATGTAAAGCGGGAATCAGACAGTTCACTCGAGTGAAGGTTTACGCCATGTTTTTTCGGCCTAATATTCCAACTTCGTTTCATTCCATGTTCAGACGGCGCTATAGAAATAAGCGTTCACTCGTCCATTCCCACCACAGCGTCGCCGAGCGAGGTCAACCGCGCTGGAATTCGTTTGATTTCCAGCGCGATCCGGCCCCGAATTTTAAGGAACAACATGTCACATGCATCGATTTTTGCGCAATTTTGTTGCCGAAGGATGCCGAATGAAAATATCCAACATTGTTGGATCGGTTCACTTGAAGATTTCATTCGGCAGTATTCCGCACTTTCGTTTAATTTCATGTTCAGACGTGTCATTCCGAATAAACTAGGCCGAATGAAATACAGAAATGAACGATTAGTGAACCGTCTGATTGGCGCTTAACAGAAAGAGAGGTTACAACAGAACTCTTACTTGCCCAGTGCTCCTTTTTACGTGAGTTATAGATACTGTTAGTATCGCCTGGTGAAAGAACACCATTCAAAATCAAAACGTTACTTGAAATGTCTTAATTAGGCTACCAATACCATTACTCCGTTCTTCCATGTAGCTACTTTCAAGCGAGCGATCGCCGCTCGTCTGTACCTTCCATACTATTATTAGTGTTTGGAAACGCCGCTAGGCGCTGCACTAGCAAAATAGTATGACAGATAGCGGGTAGCAGCGATTCAGACGCTTGCAGTCGCTTGTAAGTAGCTGTGTGAATGAAGGGCGTTACAACTACTGAACCGATTTAGATATTTTTTTACATCTTCAAAGGATATCAAATCAATTTAAACGCTAGGAAACATTTTACATTAAATAACTTTATTTAGGTGCTTACTAAAATTACAAATTCAAGCTTACGTTTCTTTTTCGCGAAAACGTTGATAATTTCATTGATATCCAGGTTCACATCTTTGTATATACAGGGTGTTAAGCATCGTACTTGAGTTACTTTAACCAGTGATTCCTGAGATTATTTGAAGTAAAAAATGTAACAAAAATTTTGGTCTCCGGTGACATTTAAAAATAAAAGTAAATACTTCTTTAGGCACGCTTGACTTGAGGGGTGAAATTACAGCGTTACGAGAGGCGTAATATCGGGCGTTACGAACGTTACGGAGGCGAACGATAATACATTAAAATTAATTTTGAGGTTCATTCCTCACAATCTAATCGTAACAACAGGGCTCAAATCCATAGTAATGAGTGTAATTACGTTTGGAATGGGTGCTGGCAATTATTTTTAACTTTGTAAGAATTAAATCAACAATCCCATTCTAATGCTGGGGCCGCATTTGCGCCTATCGTCACGAAGTAGTGCGTGCCGATACTTCGTACGTTTGAAAATTTGAAAAAAAGAATACGTTTACGTAAAGAATATTCGCGACGACAGCCGATAATAGCCGGTCACGTTTGCGCGTATTGTCATATCACGAAGCTCCGTGACGATAGGCGCAGATGCGGCCCCAGCATAAGCGTAATTCCCATAATAAAATTAATCAAATTTTCGTTTCGAGTGCGCGAACTCAGTGGATCGAAACGACTGATTTGTCACGATGATTGGTAACAATCCAAACGAATCTTCAATTTAGATTCTTATACACTGATGATTGGAATGGTTTTATTCGATGCTAGAAAGAAATTTATATTAGATTACTAAAGAAGTATTTATTTCAGTAGTGTGGTCGTATTTAACACTCTTATTTTTTTTTCTACAAAAACATAAAAATCAGTAGGTATTGGGATGTTAGGGGCGGGTTAGAGTTCGGTTGGTTACTTGGCTTACTGACCAGTGACGACAAGTAGAAGAATTTTTTTTTCTTTGATTTTGAAGAAAAAGTTTTTGAAAAAAAAAAGACATCTAAAAAATCACCGGAGTGCTGAATGGAAATCACAAATAAACTGAATGGAATCACAGCAGAGCTCATTTATAAAACTATAGTTGCTCCACATTTTGATTATTGCTTTACGATGTTATATTTGGCCAATGAAGGCAAATTGAACAAGCTAGATGTTATACAGAAAAGAGCAATGAGATGATAATCAAATGAGAGGGCATCTAAATTGGATTCCAATAAAAAGAGACTGTTATTTAATGTGTTAATTTTTGTCCGTAAGGTCATGAACAACCAAATGCCAAAATATTTTAAGGATGAAATTGCGTTTAATAGAGATGTACATTTATTATAAGCAATAATTATCAGCCTGAAACACTCATCCACATTGAAAAAATCTTCCGAGAAAATACACGCCGCCGACGGGACTCGAACGTGTCCTTCTGATGTCCGGTCAGGTGCTCTAATGCTCTGAGCTACGGCGGCTTACCTCTTACCCGCCAAATGATTCAATATATACAAGTGTTTCATTCAACAACCGCCGAAGATTTTTTCAATGTGTTTCAGGCTGATAATTATTGCCATTTTGTGATATGCATAAAAATCTTGTCTTAAACATTACTTTATCAATTAAAAACAATACAGATGTACATAATTACGAAACCAGAAGTGTAAATACAATTAGGGGGTTTCTCACCATCCTCCCAATAGCTTATCTACACTAATAAAGAATATTATTAAAAATAAAAAATAAAATACACGCAGTGGTTAGAAAACTCGGCCAACTTATCCAATATATAGCCACTATTCACAGATTCGAGTACCGAATTATAAACTCCAACTTAATAAATAAACAAACCGTAAATCGTAAATATTCGTTTTTAGTGTAGATAAGCTATTGGGCGGATGGTGAGAAACCCCCTTAGAATGCCACGTATGAAGAAATCCAAATCACAGAACTGCTTAATGTACAGAGGACTAAAGATGTATGAGAAGCCTGAAAGGCTAAAGAATGAAGGAAGAATGAATGTACCTATTTAAAAAGAAATGTTATTTTCGTTGTTTGTTTTTGGGGTGTTATGTCGTATTGCGCTACCTTCTTCTTTAGCCGATCCGGCAGATCCGACGATGTGTCTGTCTGATCTGCCGGATCTGCCCTGATGATGGACACTGCAACGCTGTCCGATACGTCGGCTAAAGAAGGAGGTAGCGCAACACGGCATAACACCCCAAAAACAAACAACGAAAATGCTTTTGGCCGTGAAAATCTAAAAAAGAAATGTTATGTTTATTGTAAAAATATTTTAAGTTACAAAATGAAATATTATCTTGTTTATATTCGTTTATATTCATATTGTATAGACTAACTCAATAAATAATATAAAAAAATTAAAAATATCATTTTTCCAATACAAGTATTCATGTGCCAAAAAGAAAGAGATAACATGTTGTCAAAAATGTATAACATGTCAGCATGTCGTGCCATGGCTCTTTGCTGCGTTCTGATTCACGCACGATTCATGACTCATTGTGTTTTTTTTTTAAATTTTAGTTTATTATCATCAGCCTATCGATCTCAATAGACCGTGAAAGTGTGACGTTACAAGTCCATTAGGGTTGTGGACATGCCCACCGTGCCCACAACGGTGGATACGCCCTTGGGCATAGTCCAACTGGCTCCAAACGGTTGGGAACAGATGGGACTCTTGTGCGGTATTCACAAAATATATTTTTTATTTTATTTTGTCGTTTAGTTACGAAAATGAGATGACGACCGTCCGTGGTCGAGTGGTAAGACACTTGACTCCCAATCGGAAGGTCGCGGGTTCGAACCCGATGTGCGCAAATAAATTTTATTTTATTAATTTGTGTTATTTCACAATTAATTAATAAAAATAATATATACTATATTTGCGGCACGTTCCAGAGAGGAAGATACTGTCAGTATCGCCTTGGTGTAAGACTACCATTCAGAATTGAAACATTGCTTAATAATGGCTTTAGCCGTGTTTAGTGACTAGATTTGAATAGGGTACTCTCCTACCTTCCTCTTTCCTATCTCCTTCCCTTCCCCACTTTCCTTCAGCCTCACAACATACCCTAATTGGGGATGCCATAATCTCACTGGCTCCAGACGGGAGCAGTTGGGACTCTTGTGAGGTATTACTGTCTATAAAAAAAAAATACTATCAGAAGTATGGTGTTTTTATAATTAAAAAATTCTAACTAACTATTTTCAGTTCGCTAAGTCATTTCCATCATGAGTCATGGAGTCTTACAATGAAAATCAATTAAACACTTAAACAGTCAAAAAATGCAAGACGTTATATTTTTGATATGTGTTTTACAATTTATTATTATTCATGAAAAAGCAAGATTTGGCGAAAAGAGTGTTGAAACTTGAAACTGGAGCGAAGCCGGATAATAACTGCTGGTAAACCTACGAAACCTTTACAAATCGAATCTGCACACGGTTGACCGATGACTTAACAACTAGGTAGGAATAAAACACTGAACAGATAATCCCTAGAAGTAGGTGTTAGTAGTTCTGTGAACAGTAGATCTCGCGTCTACAAATTATTTAACTACTATTTTTCTAATTATTACTAATTTTCACTTATTTAATAAATCAAAATTTCCTTTGGAATCATACGATTTTATAGTGACCGGATAACTCAGTTGTAATAATAATCCACGTTGCAACTTCAACATCTTCGTTGAAAAGTCATTAAAAGTGATCTAAAATGTATTAAAAAAAATTAAATAGGTTACGTTAGGTTAGGTCATGGGTTATTTTTCTTTTTTGTTGTTGTTCAAAACTATTAATGATTTTTCAAGGGATGTTGAAATTGCATGATTCTAAGGCGATCCGCTCACTGAGGCAACTGCAAACTGTCAACTTTCATCTGTCTTTGTATGACAATGTGATGGCCCGCACACTTCACAATCACTCAAAAACCTGTTGTCAATGGTAACGCAGGCAGTGACTCGTGACTTGCACTGCCAATTGCCGTGGCCGACCGTTGCTATTTGCCAGCTGCCAGCTGATTGTTCTTCGTCTATGGTTAAACAAGCTTTTTGACCAATCAAGACATAGAAATCAGCCGGTTTTAGTTTGGTTTCAGTTGCGTCGTTAGTGGAGCGCCTAAGTTGTCATAGAACCTATGCTTATAGTAGGTACTTAATTATAAACCATTAGGCGCTCCGCTGACGAGGCAACTGAAAACCAACTAAAATGGCTGTTTTCTCTGTCTTGATTGGTCAATCAGCAGTGCAAGTCGCAAGTCACCGCTTGCGTTACCATTGACAACGGGTGTTTGAGTAATTGTGTAGTGTGCGGGCCATCACATTGTCATACAAAGACAGTTGCCAGTTGACAGTTTTCAGTTGCCTCAGTGGGCGGATCGCCTTAGCGCCTCCGCCCACTCAGGCAACTGAAAACTCTCAACTGCCAACTGTCTTTGTATGACAATGTGATGGCCCGTACACTACACAATCACACAAAACCCCGTTGTCAATGGTAACGCAAGCGGTGACTTGCGACCATCTTGCGACTGTCGCGGCTGATTGCTCTGGGCGGCCGTTTTTAGTTGCGAGCTGTCAGCTGATTGTTCTTCATCTATGGTTAAACAAGCTTTTTGACCAATCAAGAAAGAGAAAACAGCCGGTTTTAGTTGGTTTTCAGTTGCCTCAGTGGGCGGAGCGCCTTATATTTTCTAACTTTTTTAAAATTTCAAATAAGTATTATTCAGTTTGTCCAATCTCAACGACAATTTTTCTTCTTTTCAAACTTTCTTTAGACAGGTAGGTAGGTACTGTACCACACCATTGAAAAAGTATGTACAAGAAAGTTCAAATAAACAATATGATGATTTCACATTTGAAAAAATAATCTTTACTTCAATTATTAAAATAGCCACCATCTTAACGGAACGTATAAACAACTTTGTACGCAAGCGAAAAGCAAAACGGTTGACTTAAGGCGATGCTCCACATAGTGTAAAATTAGCGATCAGGCCACTAACAATAACACTCCTTATGTAGATGGCAATAAAGTTTAATTTCTCGTTTACCACCAGCCGCCTGCTTTTAATTATTCAAGGAAAGACCATCGCCAAAAAGCGTGTTTTATTTTATTTTGCGAAACTTGGGAACAAATATTTAAATGTTTAACGACCATTTTCTAAAAACGCTAATATTGTCTTCATTAATTAAAATATTACAATTTGAGGTTTAACTACCTAAGTTAAAAATAAAAATTAATATTTTCAAACTAAATTAATTTTTAACATTATTTTATATGGCGTTTAATTTGAATATGGCGACATACAAATGGATTCTATTTAGCCAATAAATTCACCTAAATTTTTTATATTATCACGTAATCGAATGATTTATTTCAATAAAACGATAACCGAGAAGCTGTTCGAAAGTAGAAGATTTTGAACTATATAGCAGTTTTTATTTGGACTTATAAAAGTTTATTAAAAAAATACTATTTTAAAGGTAAATATGTGTTCTACCAGTATTTAATTAAAGCATCTAAAATATTTCTAAGCAATCTCATCTTCAAATAAAAATCACATGATTTTGCATTACTTAGTAGTGCATCCACTTACAACTGGAAAGAAAGAAAACCACGTCGCCAACTATTTACATGAGACCATTGATATTGTTTATCTACTCAAGAAGGAATATCTATAAAAATGTTTGTTCGGTTCTATACAGCAGATTAACAAAAAATTACACAAGACCATTCTATCCACTTATCTCTTCAGTGGTATAAACGGTTTACAATAATTCTGCATATAATGTAATGTTGCTTAGTGCTTAGAGGAGACAATGACCGCATAGGTACAATACTGAAGTAATTGTAGTTGCAAAAACTCCACGGTTTTGTTATAAAAAAATTGTAAAAAAATCCCAGCGCAATAGCCAATAGAAATTAACATTCAGAAGTGTCTTGATAATATTCATCCGCCTAAATCAGAGTTTCCCAATCTTATTCGGTTCACTTTCACCGCCCCTTTTAAATTATGTACTAACATACATATATTTTTAATCGGCATTTACCAATCTTTCAAAATTTATTGTTGACAAAATGTCTAATAAAGTTTAAGTGACTTTCTTTTCATTATTTCAAAAAATCCCTAAGTTCCCTTGTCATCTTTGGGGATGCTATGTAAAGGGTCCTTTTAGGAAAAGGAAAGATAGACGTTCTGGGAAGGAAAAGTGTATGAGGGGAGGTAGGAATATGAGGGTTCAATGTATTCAGGAGTTACGAACATACGAATTCATCCCTTCACTGCGGTGGAAGGAGATGGGTGGCTATCTAAATAAACAACGGTGCATAGTCGGGAAACACGCCAAACGCGCACCAAACATTTGTACACGGTTGACATTTGTCACATGAGACGTTTCTACGATTCGTTCTTGAGTTCAACAGCTCGGCTGTGGAACGATTTGCCGGCTTCTGTGTTTCCTCCCTCCAAGAGGAGGGCCATTCCTTCCTCCCAACATGGGTCTCTTCAAGACCCATGTTCACTCCTTCCTCTACTAAAATAGACCATCCACACAGCATCTTAACAGATGACATATGCCCTGGGGGAAATTATTTTCCTCGGGGCCTCCTGTGTGGAGTTAATGGAAAAAAAAACTTTAAAAGAAATAAAAATGTTTTTTTTCCAAAAAACCACTTTACCATTTTGATGCTACTTGATGAAATGTTGCAAAAAAATAAGAGGATAATTACTCCTTAATGTTTTAATAGAAGATAAGAGATATTTTTATTTAACCATTATTATTTATCACAACTATTACGGTCAAGTTCAAAAAAATTATCAATAGTTTCAATTTGTAAATAGCCAGTATCTATTTATAGTTTACGTACATTTGTATACTTGCAATCATTTTATTAATTAATCTATGTTTTGAAGACTCAATAATATTATTATTTTCCCACTTCACATTTTAACGTAAACAATGCCTTAGAACAGTGGAGTTCCGAGCACAGCGACAATGGCGTCAGTGAAGCTGCGTCAGCATCGCCGCGACAGAACGACAGTACTATTGAAATATATTAGAGCGTATTCGAAAACATTACCGCGCGACGGTAGCGTCACAGCAGCATTATTGTTTTCTTTGTAAAAAAATTGGGTTTTGAAGTTTTTATTATTGTTTGATGTGCATAATAATACAAAAAAAAATTATGTGAAATCGCAAATTATTCATAAGAAATTGATTCTCAATAAATAATAATTTAGATAAACATTTATAAGGCAAACAGGTCGGCGATCATGTAAAAGGAGTACGCCGGCGATAGTGTCGCGGCTCTCAGAAGTCAGAAGTGACCAAAGCTTCAGTGTCGCTGCGACACCGATGCTACTGTCGCTGTAGTAGGAACTCTACCTTTACGTCCATAGTGTGCGATGCACGCGGACGGCCGAACCTAAATAATATTAATTTAGCTCTACAAGTATGCAGCAAAAGAAATATGTGGTCAAATTAAAGACTGTTTAAAGACACAAATGAAATTGAGATCCGAAATAAAGAAAATTAAATAAAATGAAGAAATATTCGTATGTTTCGAAAAACTCCCACTTTTAAATCAAATTCACAATGAAGACAAATATCATACCTACACCTTTCATGTGAAGGCGTTCACCCCAAATCTTGAAAGCTTGTGACAACAGCATGAATAATGAATGGCTTATGGGTGTAAAATAGTATAATGGATACCAAGATTCAAATACATGTTTATTGGTAGATTTTTAGTTTTTAAAATTTTTGTGATTTTTTGCATACTGGCAGTTGTAAGTACCTGTATCGGCGACCCTGCCATATATATTGTATTAACTGGAGTCTAAAGAAAAATTTAGAGAGTATTCACCGGAATCTGTTTTACTCCTGATCCCGAATCTACAATTTTTTTCCAGCAGAACAACAATTTTCAAATTTTTTTATAAGAAAAACGCTCTTTTTAACTTTTGAATGTTATTCCCATCAATGTACTTAATATATCAAATTAAAATATGAAAATGAACAAGACACAGAAAAATAATAAAAAATAGGGTCTCGAACCCAGATCTCTCGTCTTACCGGGTCGTGCGCTCTGCCAATTCAGCCATTGCCACCTATTATAAAACCGCTGTAATTGTCAAAGTCATATTTCAAATTTCAGAATTAACAATATTATCTTCAACTAATGTTTTTTTTTCCATATTATCGGCAGCTATCTTTTTCATTGGAAACGAGTGTTCAAAGAAAGTAGTTGTTACCTAGATAGTGTCTCGGATAAATATATCCGAATATATATGATAAATTCATAGACGGAAATAACTTTCAAAAGTTAAAAAGAGAAATTTTGAAAAAAATATAATTCATTTTCAGCTACAATAACATCAGTAACGTTTTTTTCAATCTTGGCACTCTAGCTCACTGAAAACTCACGGATCACCCCTGGTAAGTAGGTATTTTTACCTACATACTTACAAATGTTACGATTTCAGAGGAAATTTTGGTTTTAATTTAATAAATAAGAGATAATTAGAGACAATTTTTACTGACTTACCCTACCCATTGTTTAGTAGGTATAGGTATTTAGTAGGCCTCTTTGTACAACAGAATATATCAGAATCTGCCATTTTGGCTCCGCATCTTTTTAATTCTCGTCTTGTTCTCTCTCCCCGGTTCATCTCTTCCTTGGTCTTTCAGATAGCCTTTTTCTATCTGGCTTCGAGTTCACCAAACTGTTTCATCATTTTATTCGTAAGCTTATAGCCTACAATGTAACACAATCTGACTTATAATATGTCGTACAGAACAGATATTTTCGTAGTATTATTTTACTTTCTCTTTTGCGGACTTGTTGACTGCATTGTTAACATTATCTCAAAATTGTGTCGCTAGACATTATCAATGTTAATTTTTTTATGTCGAGCACGGAGGCAGGTCATATACATTAATAAAAGCACCAGTCATCTTTTTTATATCTAACGACCAGCGCTAAAAACTTCGCATTGGTTGGGGTGTCTATAATTGCGACGAATTGACTATAAAAGGCTGCCGGATATTTTTTTAAATCTTTCTTTTGAAATCTATTTTTTTAATTTTCGCCCATTAGCCCTGTGTAGATAACGTAATTATTATTATACTGTGACAGATTGTAATCTTCAATAAAAGTTGTTTCGTAGAAAGGGTCGTTTTTACGTCTCGTGCTTATGCCATAATTGTCGGCTATCGAATGATTGACTGCGTTTGTGTTCCTTCCCATCGTACCACAAGGGTCTCTTCAAAACCCAATTTTGCCCTCTTTGTGTTTCTTATGTACATTTATTGTTAACATAACCAATTTAATTATTTATTTAAGTTTAATCCAATAATAAACATGCTTTATATTTAGTTAAGTAATAATTACTTGTTAAACAATCAGTTGAATAATATCTTAAAGTTAATCATTTTTCCGATCGCCATTACCAATGATAGGTTAGTTCTGATCTCGGAACTACAAGTCCTGTGCCTGCGCGCACTTGTGAAGTTGTCGGGATGTTCCCGATAACTTCAGCTTTATGTTAATCATTCTCTAATTTTTTGCATTATGTCGGGAATACCATGAACCTAAAGGAATACAGATTCGATCGCTCAGGTGCTGTTATAACTGTTTTCCTTCAGCGGCGAAGCTTTAACTAATGACCAGCATTCCTGGCAGAAACGCTGAAGGATAAAACTAGGGATAATACCTATAAGCAGTCTTAGCTTTTGACTCTTGGGTGTGCTAGAATGATAATATTAAACATTGGCATTACTGATGTTGTTATAGCCGAAAATATATTTTTTTAAATCGTTTTTTAATAATTAGACAATTTGTAGAGCGCCGTTTTTGTAAGAAATCACAATGAATCACATTTTGTATGAAGACTTTCAGGAAATTTCAGTTTGGCCGTGTTTCGTGGCACACGGATTTCATAAAAAATCTTCATACAAAACCAATATAAAAATAAAAAAAATTTCGGCTGCAAAAATATCAATAATGCATTTTTTTAAATATTAGCACTCTAGCACGTCAGGAGCCGCCACTAAAAGTCTCTAAGATATAGATAAATATCACAGAAAATTCTTTTGTACTTCCCCATATTATTGAGCCGCTTTCCAAAATGCTACGTACTGAACTACTATAAGGCGATCTGCTCACTGAGGCAACTGAAAACTCTCAACTGGCCACTGTCTTTGTATGACAATCTGATGGCCCGCACCTACATAATCACTAAAAAACCCGTTGTCAATGGTAACGCAAGCGGTGACTCGCGACTCGCACTGTTGATTGCCGTGGCCGGCTGTTGCTAGTTGCCAGCTGTCAGCTGATTGTTCTTTGTCTATCGTTAAACAAGCTTTTTGACCAATCAAGACATAGAAACCAGCCGGTTTTAGTTTGGTTACAGTTGCCTCGTCAGCGGAGCGCCTAATAGTATATAGGACCAAAATCTCTGCTGAGCTGCAAAAATGCCTTTGCTTGTCACAAATCTCATCACTCTCAAAGCTTTGCTGCATATCGTTTCTATGTAGACATGAAATGTTAGGTGAGTATCCAACGTAATCCATTAAAAAAAAAATTTTCAGGCGGTAGCTATCGCACTGGACAAAATAAGAACATAATAACAAAATATAATATAAAACAGGAGGCAGTTTAAGTTCAGAAATAATCATATTCTGATCAGTTTGTTTAATTGGATTCCTTTTTATCTTTAAATGCACGAATATAAATCGAATTATAACCTAAAATTCTTACCTTGACTTGACAGAGCTGTATAGTGCCAAATCGCGCGCGAATTGCGGCGAACATAAATAAACCAATAACGAGGCGAACGCCAACAAACAACGAAGGGAAATGCTTACGAGAAGCGATCAATGAACCAATCACAATGTTTGTTGAATTTCGAACAATACAATGGTCGTAAGAGACAAGAAGGAAAAATAGGTCTTACGTTCGTATGAAATATATTGTATTTGGAAAAAAATTCCTTGACGTAAGGCAAATTCGTAGTTCGTTATATTTAACCATCGGTGCGCGCGCATTAGGTTCAAGCATCTGAAAGATGAGTGTTGCTAGCGCATACTAATAATTCCGTATTACGAGTAATTTTTAAACGATTCGGGGAATATTTTAATTAAATTTTAAAACAATATTCATTTTATCACGGCGCCCCTTCGGAGCTGGCGCCAGGTTTTTTGCACGATTTTGAACGTATGGCAGATCCGGCGCTGCCTGTTAGCGTTTCCATAGATAACATTCTGGAAGAACTCGTTAAAAAATATTCGTAATTTTATACTATTCAATCAAAAGTATATTCTCGACACTGGAAATGCTTTCTAACCACATTCCAAAATAATAAACATCTTCAGGTCAGAAGTCAGAACTATCTGCAGACAATAATAATATTATTAAACCACTGGTGGTGAGTTCCAATGAGCAGATATCGTTTTATGCCATTGTCAGACCACGTGAGTCAGATATGCGCGCAATTTTCTTGTGATTTCAGAGTATCTATACCTATAGCGCAAGCGTGTCAACCCTTATTATGGACAAACAAAAACTATCTGAGGGGTCAATACCAAACTCAACCATACAAGAATAGTTTCAAAAGAAGGTTCTCGACTTAAAATATAGTTAATTAAAAAAAAAAATACGAGTGTGCTTTAGACCACACGACTGAAGTAAATATTCGTTCATTTTTTTTAAAGGTACACATATTTATAAAATTCCCCCTGGCTCGCGTGGAACTCTACATCTGTATTTGTTACACAACCGCAATCAGAAATAAATTGGAATGGAGTTCACAGAATAATAATTATGTGAACACTGATACTGCGAAAATATGTCACAATTCACTCTGCTTCGCCCTTGTGAAATATGACAGTATGAAACTGCTTTTTTTACATCAGCTCCACACAGGAGGCCCTGAGGAAAATAATTCCCCTTAGGGCCTATGTCATCTTTGGGGATGCTGTGTGGAGGGTATTTTGAGGAAAGGAAGGAGAAGAAGTTCTTGGAGGGAAAAAGGTATTAAGGGTAAGGGTATTAAAGGATCTGGATGTCGGTGTCTATAGGAATGACAAACATATACAGAATAGCAATAATACACGATGTCAGGAATTGTAAGAGAGGCAGAGTAATAATAATTGTCTGAGAGTAGTGAAGTACTATTTAAACTCGGACTTCTGGAGCGTTTTGCATCTCGCTTTTCTATAAACTTCTTTGTTACGTTCCGGTTCCGGTTAAAGATGGTAGCCGTTTTATCCTTCATACACCGCATTAGCAGATAGACACGATTAAAAAATCAGTTATCTGCATATACGTAGCTATAATAGAGGGACCTGCTTACGGTAGATAACACACTAAACACTTTTATAAAAATCGTTATACATATATGAACATATTATCTAGTAAGACGGAACATTTTTCAAAAACATCACTTTGGAAAAAAACAAGTAAGTTTTTATTCAAATATAATCAGCTGACTCACGGTCACCTTTTTCAAATGTGATCTATCGTCAACGTCAAATTGTCGTGTTTATTTAAGTATGTGGGTTTATAAGTATTTTCTTATAAAACCTATGAATTCAGGGGAAATTTTGGTTTTAATTTATTGTAATGTTCAATTAGATAGATAATTTTATGGACGCGAAGTCTACTAATAACTCGCAGAACTAACAGTATGTCTATATCTACCTTTTGTATTATTATCCACAATCCGGAGCAATCCAATTTCCAGCCGTGGCGGTTAACAGTGACAAATGAAGAATTGATTTATGTTTGACCTTATTAGGCTCTCTCACGACATGTCCAATATCAATAATAAACGGTTCCCATCTGCATTCACCCATTTGGCCGGAGGTATTGACACAGAGTCTCGACCCTTGCGCTTATCAACTGGATCCGATCATTCGTCTCCACCCACCAGTAATACTCGTACTTCGAAGCCCCGACATTTCGCATGAAATCAATTAATTATAATTATTGCTTCTCCCACGCAACTTCTCATGACCATGAAATTCTTATTTATCTCCCCTTACCAATGCCCCCGTATTCCGGTCTGGGCAATCTTATCAACTGCCTAGGGTGCAATTTTTAGGGGGCGGCTCTTCGCCGCAGCTCCAAGGCCTTGGCCAGACTGACGGGCTTGCGCGGGAGCGACAGCGGGCGCGAAATATCAATCGTATGTAAACGCCTGTTGTGGCCACATTGCGGGAAGGCGCGACAAGGCGGTTTTACGTACTACCGACATAAGCGCAAGGCCCCCGCGCAGGCCTGTTCAATTTGGCCGTTTCAGTATTTTATATTTATGTATAAACATATATACCTACTACAGTTTCTATATTTTGCACAAACTTATACAAAAAAATAGTACCTAAAAAGAAAGCAGACGCCCCGTGGCGCTGGAGAAAAATTGTCAGAATTCCAAGGACAACTAAACGCACAGATGTATTCTTTCTGAAAGAGCTAGGCATCCACAATTAGGTTTACCAGATGACAGGAAAACAGGAAAAATTGAAAAATATATTACGGAATTTCTGGCAGAATCGAATAATATGACATGATAAATAGGCGAAATTACCAGAAAAATTCACAACATGAAATCCTCTAGCGCCCCCTTGCCCCTCAGGATGGATGGTGTACACCGGGTGTGATTCGTACCGATGATGTGGTAAATTTATGATTCCTGAACTTCTCTAGCTATCACCCCCCAGGATGGATGGTTTATGGAAGTTTACAGGAATTTTTTTCAGGGATTTTGCCAGGAAAACTCATTTTCGGATCTGGTTACCCTATCCACAATAGACTTTCAACTAATCGAGTATTTTATGGGGAGAACCTTCATACGGGGAAAATGTGGGAATTCTACAATGTAAATTGCATCGATATTGGGTATTTTAGATATCTACTATTACAGCCTAATATTTGCATACTTGCGTGGTGCACAAGAGGAGCCTACAGGGGCCCAGCAGGCAGAGGCCAGTCAGCATTTGATGAAATGCCTACCGTAAATCCGTCCCTGGTGGTTAATAGGACAGTTGGAGAAGGGAGTCCCGATCCTCAGCAACCATAAGGCAACGACTCAAGAAGAAAAAGTATACCTGTACTTAGGATAATTATATTACTAGCGCAGACCAGTAAAATCACGAGATTTTATAATTTTAGTATTTGTCAAGCAGCAGTATTTATGAAAAAAATATTTGCCTCGGAATGATTGCCTTTCAAAAGAAGAAATGTTTCCACAAAAAATAATTAACTAACTATCAATCCTTTGATAATAATAAACTGCAAATGTGTATATTTGTATTTATCGATAGGTATTATAAATATCTTACAGGTAAATGTAATAAATATACCTAAGTTGATCGGTACCGCAGGACTCTCGAATTCCGTTAGTACATTTTTTTATTATACAGCTTTGTTTAGTTTTGTGTAAATAATAATAAACATATTTAAATGAAAAATAAATGGTGATTGGACACCTCTCATGCAACTTTAACACTTCCTTTGAAAAGTCATTAAAAGTAATAAAAAAAGTACATAAAAAATTGATTAAGACGATAGACTTCGCTTTTCCACCCATACAAAAAGGACGCCCGGTAAAAAACACTTTTCTACACCGAAAATTGCACGAAATGAATATTTTATTTTATATTGCCTTTTAAAAGGTAAAAGCTATGTCGGTATGTTTTTAAATTTTCGATGCGTTTCGTATTAAAGTAAACATTCACTGTCAAACATGTATAATTTATCGTAAAATATTATTTCAATTCTCATAAAGAATTACAAAATTATAAAAACATACCGACATAGCTTCTTCTTTTGAAAACATGTTTTTTTTAAATTACAATTTTGTGAAAGTTTGGGTGTAGAAAAACGTTTTCTCCCGAAATCCTTTTTCGAGCGATTTCTCTAGGTAAATACGAGAGTTTACGGCAGTTGTCTCATACGCACGTTTCGCATTCGCGTATATCGTGAGTGTGTGTTAGCTTATTTAGAGAGAGACAATGAAATACCTAAATGTTCCGCGTGTTGTTCAAAGTCTAGCCTCTTAAATAGGTTACGTTAGGTTAGGTAAGGTTAGCTTAGGTTATGGTCTATTTGTCTATTTTTTCATAAATGTTAATGACTTTTCGAATGGGTGTTAAATTACATGATTCTGAGTTGCCGTGGACCCAAATAAATAACTAATAGAATATTTCACGACTTTTTGCAATATGTGGAATTCTAATCCGCAACTTAAAAATTATGTGTATAAAGACATACAATATATTTTGTGTAAGCCACTACGTGTATTAAGAGTTTAATTTTGACCATTTGTTTTTGAACAAAAACAAATTAATTATCACTTAAGACCTTCTCATTGAAACGAATAAATTATGCAATTTTTTATATACGTTTTTGTATCAAACCCATAGTATTTTTTGTTGCTTTAAAAGTGCCCATATAATAACAACTTTTTCGCCAATTGCGTAGTTTTTATCTAAAAAGGTATTTTTATTGATGATGATTACATTTTTGACGGATTCCGTGGTATGTAAGGCTCTGGTCTAGCAATCCGAAGTTCGCGGGTTCAAATCCCGGCGTGCGCAAATGAGTTATATTTGATTAAAGTGATTAAATTAACAACTTAATCATTTTAATAATATAAGGTAACTTACTATACTCGCGGCACGTTCCAGAGTGAAAGATACTTTCACTATCGTCCTGGGTACTTCCCCACCTTCCTTCTCCCTGTCTTTTTCCCCTCCCTACTACCCCCAGCCAAACAACATACCCCAATAAAGAATATTTATATATACACAGGAAGAGAGGATAGGCCGTTCTCTGTATCGAGATAAACACACACTCCTGGCTTCATTCAAACATCATCTCACACAACATCTGATTCATGTTCTCGTATCCACATGTCATATAGGAATAGTTATTTATCACATTAACAATTTATTATCGTAAAATAAATTATATATTCTTAAAATAATCGATTAATTTTTTAAATTTTTTTTTTTTTAAATTATACAATACCTCTCAAATTGAGAAAATCTCGTGTTTAGAGAGGAATTTATATTTAGATTCATTTTCGTTACATTTTTCATTTCTCCTCCACCATAATTAGATTCGTAGTGAATTTATTATTTATACATAGCTTCTATACCTAACTTGTATAAATAATAATTGGATAATTCTTAGACCTTCATTTTTGGGACAAATCACCTCTAGGGCGCTGCACAATTTTTGTAATAATATTATGTAAGGTTCCTAGAGGGTATTACTAGAGAATAATAAGAAAATTCTTGACGTAATGACTCTTTTTTAGAAAAAAACATTAATTGATTTTGAAATATTGTTATTTTGTCTGGTACACACAGTTTTAAAATTTTGAAAAACTAAGTGTATTTTTAATATACCAAGCCGTTGGTGGTTGGCAGATTTGAAATTCAGAATTTTCAAACGATAGATTCTATTAAAGAACACAAATTTCAAATCATATAATTTCAAATCATATTTAATCATACAACAAAATAATTTAATACTAAATCTAGTCAACACAGTTTTAAGATTTTTTTTTTTAAAGAAAGACAAACATTCCCAGGTTACGAATAACCCAACAACATTTGAAAATCCTCTACTACCACCACACTAAGCGGAAGATGTTGCTTGTGTTGTGATGGGGGACTTTGCCAGCTGAGGAATCGAACACGGAACGCCTGGGTGGGACCCTGAACACTGAACCACTGAACCACCGGACACTGAACCACTGACCGGTCCACTGAACCACTGACGTTAGTAAAATAAAATCATTAAAAAATAAATCCGAGGACGTGTTTTGTGACAAAAATACTCAGTTTTCCATTTATTTAAAGTCTTACTAACTAAAATATTTAAAAAAAAATTTACACACCTATTTTGTTTAGACTTTTTTGAAAAATCATAAATACTTATGATCAAAAAATACTAATAACTTATCATCGTGCGTTTTGAGCATTTTTATTGCTTACTTGAATGTAGGAAAATATATTAAAGCAAGTTTTGAAAGAAATAATTCGATATTAAATTTTAATTTTGAAAATTTTGGTACGGGAAATAATCGTTTTCTTTCTCATTGGAAACTCCCTGTACAGTTGCAAGAATTTTTAAACTGTTATTCTCAGCTGCTGGTCAATGTTAGGAAACATAGTATATCGAAAGTTCTATGTCTGGTTTGCACTAATCTGTATCCACACATAATTTGTTCCATCGTTTGAATTAATTTTATCTAGTCAGGTCGGGGTACATCGCTTCGACAGGGGCTGTCCTGTGCTAGTTCATTGCTGCAATCTGTGTTTTTTTTCACAAAAACAGTGTGAACACAATGTTTTGCAAAATCGATAAAAAAAATTATAAAAAATAGCATAAAGGTTACGCGTAGGAGACTTTGAAGTGGATTATCTGAGAAATATTTTTTTTGTCACCTGGTAGTTAAAAATTAAATAACACTTCATGATTAAATTTGTTGAAGGACATGTGGAAAATATTGACATGATAATTACGACGGATGATAAAATGATGATAATATCCTGCGACGCAGTTAAAATTAACCTGATAAGTGTTCCCAGGCATCAAGCATAGTTCTGCATCTGGGAAGAATCAGAAGCCTGTGTTGGCGGCCTCTCGTGAAATTATCCGGGACATGGAATTCTATTTCAGCCAGAATGTCTTTAATTGGCAATCTAACGAACAAACAGTTCACAACGACTAAGTATTCTTAATTTATTTGACGTAAACTGTTGTTTGTTCGTTTGTGCTCTGCACCTCAGCAGCCGTGCTCGGGAACGATGACAAGTTACCGATACTATCGATAAATCCGATATTAATCGACCGTGCTAGGTACCCATGTAAGTAAGCCATGAGCAGTATTGCAACATCCCTCCATGAATTAACGGTGATGCAGATACCCAGAATCCCCCAGACATTAAATCAGGGTTGATCATCTGGACGTCTTTCTTCTGGAATTAACATGTCCAAGCCTGTTAAGCTAATTTAAGTTAACCACTCGAGCGCTTTTTGCCACATTATGGCACTATTTACATAACCTCGCATTGCTGTGTTGCCAAAATGTAAAAAATAAAAAAATAAATAGTAATTTATTAACCGCTTGGACACATAAGCTTGTTTTCACGATAATTTAACGTAGGTACACTTAGTAATGACGTATAAGTTATTAAAGGACTATATGTATAATATATTGTACGTTAAAAATATAACAAAATAAATATTTTCTAGATTCTTTAAAATGTTTTAAGTTTAAAGATTTAATTATATATATTTTTTAAATCCTACAAATATGTGATTATAGACAAAAGATAGGGGAATTCATTGGCTACATAGAACTATAATCAATTTGTATGTCTCCATATTCAAATTCGGAGGTTCGATTTTTTTAATGTGGGCGGAAAAATTTCCTTTAGCAATCCGAGAAAAAATATTTTAATTGCTCTGTCGCTCCAGTGGATTCACATCTCGGACCGACAAGCTTTTCACTCGATTTAATTCTGCGACTCCTGCTAGCTATCTTCTCAAAAATCTCATTTCGCCAGAATGGACTCTATCTAGAACGGACTTTATTCGCTAATCATCAAAAAATTATAATTCGCTATGTAAGGCTATAAATATTAAGTGACTAATATGTCGTTTTAAAGCCAATATAAAAATGTTAATAAAACGAGGATTAAAACACTGATAATAATATTTACCTGCTGTAACTTCTGTAAAAATTCTTAATCTTTAATAACTCGTTTTTTTATCGTAAATCGGTATAAATATGATGTATTTTATTTTATTTTTTCAAAATTTTTTATAAGTATATTGTATGTAGGTACATACTATTCGACGCTGGAAAGAAAAAAATGCTAAAGGGCGAACAGCTGGAAAGGAAAAATGGCTTAAGCGTCATACAGCTGTGACATTAAAGATGAACCTACACAATAATTCCTATCTAATTCCTAACCTCAATTTGGGAGGCGGGTATGGTTACCGCTGCCCCGGGAACCATTTATTGGACAACCAACACCTATGCTACAAATCACCCCAAGGGTGCCCGGGTTCATGGGGTTAGGTTTGTCCGGGACTTGGCGGCGGATGCGTCTGCCCACTAACTGCGTGGCAGGCCGGATCGGGAGGGACTGGTTGTGGGAGACCTTTTAATCTCTCCAGCCGAGCCGTCTCGAACCGTCGCCGTCCATCAATCCTGAACATATTCATCCCCAGATTCCTACCCACCCCTCGAACCTTTTTCTTTCCCAGAACTTCCCCTCCTTCATTTTCTTTAATAGACCCTTCACACAGCATCTTCAAAGATGACAAAGGCCCTGACGGGTTTTTTTTCTCAGGGCCTCCTGTGTGGAGCTAATGTAAAAAAAAAAAGATTTTTTTTTATTAATTACCTACATATTGTTTGTTTGTGCTTGTATTCATCAAATCAGAAATTACAATTTGGGAGGCGGGAGTGGGTACCGCTGCCCCGGGAACCATTTATTGGATAACCAACACCTCTGCCATAGGTCACCCCAAGTGGTTCGCTACGTTTGGTGACTTAGCAGGGGTGCCCGGGTTCATGGGGTAAGGTTTGTCTAGGTATTTGCGGCGGATGATCTAGATAATGGGTACCGCCGCCCCGGGAACCATTTACTGGATAACCAACACCTCTGCCATAGGTCACCCCCAAGTGGTTCGCTACGTTTGGTGACTTAGCAGGGGTGCCCGGGTTCATGGGGTTCATTGTCTAGGTCTTGGCGGCGGATGATCTAGACACATTGAACCCCAGATTCCTACCCAACCCTCATACCTTTTTCCTTCCCAGAACTTCCTCTCCTTCCTTTCCTTAAAAATACCCTCCACACAGCATCCCCAAAGGTGACATAGGCCCTGAGGGAAATTATTTTCCTCAGGGCCTCCTGTGTGGACCTAATGTAAAAAAAAAAAAAAAGATACATTGAACCCCAGATTCCTACACAAACATCATACCTTTTTCCTTCCTAGAACTTCCTTTCCCCTTCTTTCCTTAAAAATATCCTCCACACCCAAATAGCATAATAGATGACATAGGCCCTGAGGGAAATTATTTTCCTCGGGGCCTCCTGTGTGGACCTGATGTAAAAAAAAACAAGTTTTCTAAAGTTTCAAAACAAAAATCAAAAAAAAATCAAGCCGATTTTGTGACTACGACGGCAAATAATTTTCCGGTCATTACGAATTCATAGATGTGTAGGTATAAGAATTTTTATAATGTGCCTAAACTAATTTGAAAACACACAAATTAAAATGACCCAGTGACCTTAAAATAATAATATTTTCCCTGTTATTCTACGCAGCGAGCATGCGCAATAGAATTTTATCTAAAGACAGATTGAAAACTCTGTCGGAGCCTCTCTATCTTCCTCATAAAATACGCACATTCACGAAAGAGAGGATAAAACGGAGCTTTCAGAAGTTGTGCCTTGCATCACGTCAAATACGTAATAGAAGATTGCAAGCTGCCCTGCAATTGATTTTGTTACTAGGGGTGGCCGGCTGCTGCGGGGTGGGATTTGGGATTGGGGTGGGAGGTAACAGAGGGTGGCATGCCACTAGGCCACCGGAGGCTGCGCTCTGTATTTAGAACAGGTCCCCCTGATTGCAGCTAGCACAAAGGGGTGCATTCGGGACTTGAAAGCTACCTGTTGTCCTACAAATATTGGACTAGATCCAAATTTCCTTTCACCTGAAACGATTTTGACAATATATTTATTAATTTATTGTTTCTTTACATTTTAGGTATTACAGTTTATAATACAATTTTCAACCTCACTAGGACTAGCCTGTGTTGAGGTTAACATAATTTATTTATTTATTTATTTATTCACGCCTTAGGGATTTTACTAAACTTTTACTTAATATCAACTGAACTAAATTTATTTCCAAGCCTATGTAGTCTTTGGATTGGGGAGTTAACGAAATAGTGAGTTTTCGAAGGATAAACAAAGAACAGCTCTGGAAGCCTCGTGTTACGATTTGGTACTCTGAATGTTATTAGTTTAGTTAAGTCAGGTGCGTCAATTGTGCCATTTACTAATTTAAATAAAAGTACCATATCGCTCTTGGTTCTTCTACAAGATAAGTCAGTTAAATTAAGTCGTTTAATTAATATATCATAATTGATTTGTTCAATGGGTATGGAGAGTTTGAAATTAATGAATCTTAAAAATTTACGTTGAACTTTCTCAATTATTATTTGATGTGCTTTATAGTATGGGGACCAAATAATGGAATTATATTCTAAATTACTTCGAACTAAGGCAGTGAAGAGTATTTTAAAATAATAAAGTGACGTAAAATCTTTGTATATAATGGTTAACGTTATATAATATAATGGTTTGTGGGTAGGTAGATTTGTTTCTGTCTGGTAGTGACGTGTTCGATTCCGGATGCTGCAATCTGGAAGTTGTGACGGTGTTTTCATAAATAAGTTTCATGTTAATATTTTGACCTGTCAAAAGAATACCTTAGTTATATCGCTGACAATTATTGTATTTTGTCTCAGGAAAAGAAACCTAACGACGAGCTCTGGCGTCATGAGATTTGTACAGCATTTTATTTATTTACAAAACTGATATACATATTTTTTTGTGGAATAGAAATCATGATCTAAATTTTAGACTTAAGAAGAAGAACAGTAGGTATTATGCTAACATTAATTTATTGAGATTTGTTATTATAGCCGGTTTGTAACTATACTCCGTGTAGTTGAACACACTAGTAGATACTTGTTATTTTCTCATGTCTTGAATCCTTAGATCAATGCGCCTCGTAACATCATGTCCACCGTGTTCTACGGGTCTTTGAAATATTAAAATGTATGTATGACAAAAAATGAGTAAGACAACATAAAAACGGCGCTAGGCAAATCTTATTATTATTATTATTTATGGTTAGTTTTCAATATTTAAAATAAAAAAATAAAATAAAAATGTTTAAAACATTGACTACTAGGGATGTAAGTAATTTTTAATTCCAATATTATACATATAGACAGGTATCACAAGCCCACCAATCATTTAATCAATAGAAGGCTGGTAAATCCCAGACCGTTTATACTATACCTACCTTTATACTGTTGGCTACTTTTTGTCCAGTCACGCCGCTTAGCTCAAAAACTGCACATCGGCCCATGCGGTTCCGGGGCGGGGGGGGGGGAGGGGAATCAGGTGATTGGGCGGATCGCCACATCACTACCAGCTACTGAAATGGGCCAGGGCTGCGCCAAACGCATTCTTTTTTTTGTGCACTGAAAAATCCTAGAAGTGTGCTTTGACCCCCAGGCTAATTTGTTCGCTTTTTGGAACAACTCATATCTTAGAAATTGTTGTGTCTTCCTTACTATCATAGTGATAAATATGGTCTTGTGTTAGAAAGAGAAAACACCACGCTTTATATTCAAATCTTAAAGATAACCACTAAATAATTAACGTAAAATAAAACACCTGTATGAAACCAAAGTTTTCGACTATAATTTGAAAAAAAAAATTAATCTTTGGGAATTTTTTATTAATTATTTTTAATATGAAACGACAAAAAAGTGAGTTAAAAATAACGTTTATAATACATTTATCTCATAAAATATTAGTGTTTTAATTTTTTCCTTATCAGTAATTTTAGTTAGAAAAAACTTAAGGTGAGACATGGTTAAAACTTTTTATGGTTTCATTAAAAAAATATATTAAATAAATTATATGTTTATTTTGAATTATAACATTTCAAATCATATTTCATCACCTTTCAAAAACAGTTTTTAGTTTTCAGATGCGTTCACGAATATTCCAATAATTTGGATTTTATTGCAAAGCGGAAATATTTAGAAAATTCGACAAAATAGTTCTGAAGCCTGGGGGATTAAAAAAATCGATACCTATTAGAAAAAATTGATCAATTTCACCCATAGTAACAAAAAATTGACCTCACTTCGGCCACACCTGACCCACCGATAACGCACTTCCATCTGGTTACCTCTACAGTATTTTTTTATTTGTTTTATAATACATGTACTTAGTTCAAACTGCCCAGAGATAGTGAAGAATTACATCCCCAATTATGTGATAATTTCGAAGCCGACGATAAAAGTGAGGTACTAATGAAGATGATATATACATATATATATATATATATATATATGTATATATTTTTTTTTTTAGAGATTAGGAAGATTGGAAAGCGTTTGCCTATTCAAACAGCAAAATGTATCCATTTCAAGTTCCGTTTTAAAAATGGTCCAAAAAAGTAAACTGTGCGATTTCTGGTAAAAAATTAATCATTTTTAAAACATATCCATGTTAGTAGGTATTTCCTGCAAATGTACCTACTACTGATTTGTGTGTTTTCTGTAAATATGCGGACGTGGCGTCGAAGTGTAAATATACAGAATAATCATTGACGTAGGTCATACTGAATAACAAAATGCGATCTGTCCAAATCGGAAATAATAATAACAACATTAGTCAGAGAGATAAACTCTCGAACTTGCTCATGTAAATACCTTATTCCGTGTTTGTTACATTTTGGATTAAGTTATAATAAAATAGAAAACATACCAACATCAAATATGGACTAAAACAGAAACCATACAACCGCACAAAAAACGGGGGGGGGGGGTTCCCCCTCCATCGGCCTAGAGAATGGTACTCGTAAATTAAATTCTTGGAAAATACAACAATATTATTTGCACCATCTCCTTTAACAATGTAAATAGGTAATAAATTGTGGTAAGTTTCCAATAGGTTCAAGAAGGTTCAAATCCCGACGTTCGCAGATAAATTTTCTTTTTATTGATTTGTGTTTTCACAATTCAATCATTTAAAATAATATACGGTATAGTTCCGGCACGTTACAGGGTGGAAGATAGTCAACCAGGAAGGTTGCTTGAAATGGTTTAAGCTGTGTTTGGTGACCAGAACTGAATAACCATATGCTTCTCCGCCTTCCTCTCCCCCATCTCCTTCCCCTCCCTTCTACCTTCAGCCTCACAATATACCAAAATGGGGGATGCCATAGTCACACTGGCTCCAGACGGGAGTAGTTTGGGCTCGTGTGGTATTCATAAAAAAACGTCCCAAATACTTACTAAGTAATACATTTTTCAACCCCCCCCTTCCCCCTTACCTCCCCTTAAAGTCGAACCCCGCCCCTTGCCGTTGTATGGTTTATTTTATTTTATTATTAGGAAATACAATGAATATTTCATGTATTTTGACTTTTTTTTCAAATAATGACATCGTTTTCTGTCGCCCTTTACGACTTACCGCCCTGGGTGCCTAGTCTATATCTCTCACAGCGCCCGTAACGCGGGTTTAGCTACGTCACGAATCCGTATTAACCCTCCTCTGACCGTGCTAAAAACTTTCTCGCGCTCCGATGCTGTACACTCGGTAAATATTAGTGTAATGTATTTATTTAATCCAATACATAAATGTATTGTGGAGGAATACCTAAAATGTTAACTCTATGTTTAGTATATTTACAAAGATATTTCAGTAAATACAAACCGTGACAGCTTACTTCACAGCACCGTCAAGAAAGGTTAAACGGCAAACGTGCTTGTTTGTGAAACCGAAAGATAGAGACTCGGCCCCCTGGTATCACGTACTAATTGAGCTCTGTAGATCCGACCCTGGTTTTACTAACTAGACTGGTCAAATCTTTGGGTCTGAGAAGAAATTATCAATGGAAATTTTGTTTTGTGTGACTTCTGACCTTTTATTCAATATGACAACTTGTTTATTTTGTGTGGCGCATTATAACCTACTATTATCAAGTGTATTTATGTTTTGTTTGTAATATTTTGGCCTAATCAGGAATATCAGCAAAAAATGGCGCATTTGTCGTTCATTCCATGAATGTGTTTTTATTAGGTGCAATGCGTATTTTTAATTTATTATTTATCTACTTACTGAGTATTATGGCGTGATGTTTTTTGTTTCACAAAAATTACTTAAGTTTAACTGGTTTACAGAATTTGCGATCCAGTGCGAGAGAAAACAGTCATCATACGATAAAATAAAATCATATTACAAATACATTATTTGTTTTTAACTGAAAAAAAACTCAACAATAACAACCAAGAACATCATTTGTTTGTTGGTTTCTAATTAATAGAACGCAAATATCAGTAAATTGCGTTGCCTGTAGTCGAAGAATTTATTGATAAAATGATTTCATTTTTTATGGAAAACAAACATTATCTACATTAAAACAATTCACCAATAATTATGATATCCTTATAGCCATTGAATTTTATCTATGCTAATACCAATAAAATAAAGGGATAGATAAGCATGCACTTCAATGGTAAGATTTAAAAACATACAGCCTTACTAATTAAAAAAAAAACACTTCCCAACGTTAAACGGTGTTTTGGTTACACATTTGATAAAGACTGAACAATTTCTATATCGAATTATTACTAATAAAAAATTTCTTAAACTGTGCTGCGAAAGAACTGTCAACATTGCAAAATGACAGTTTGATTTGTGATATTGTGGCATGTGATTCAAATCATGTTTTTTTTATAATTTCCGTTCTAATGACCAATTCACTATTATTTTAGTGTAATTCAATATATTTAATACCATTGGTGTTATTTTAATCCGGCAACAACCGGCTTTAGATGGATAAGTAATGTAATATGTATCTTTCCATGAACTATTTTACATACACATTTGTTTATCAATCATATAAAGTTTTCACCATGTTTATTAGCAAGGCTGATAATGTTTATGCTTAGGTGGGTAATTTTCTAGTAGTTGATAACATTTCATTTCCCCTACACTATTATAGTAGCAGATATATTTTATTTGTTTTATTTTATTTTTATTTGCTTATAGTGCTTTTACGTACATAAAGCAATACATGTTTTGATTAATTACAGTGAAGAGTTAGAAGTGAATAAAACACAGGTAAGTAACAGAAAATATAAAGACACATAATATACAAAATGTAGGTAATACAGAATATAAATATATAGTCTGCCAATATCCTCCAAATCAACAATAATAGGTATTAATAAAAATGTATAAAATTGGTATTTACAATAGTTTATGAATTAAATAGAAATAGTTCGCACGTACGGCGTCTTTAAAGTTTTGCCAAATTCAAATTATTGTCAAATACATATTTATTTGTGTTTTCGCGTATTATTACTAGGTCATAAATCCCAGCAGATCTCAAGAAAATATTTTTTCGTTTTTTTAAGTATTTAATTTAATTAAAATATAAAAAGATGGGAAAGTTTGACCATGGATTGTACAATCAATATGTAGTAAAAAATACTCATATCAAACGGATATAAGTTTGAAATAAAAAATGCAATAAAGTTTTTACCACGAAACACGCACTAATACGATAAGGAATCATTTAAAAATATGAAAAACCCAATGTGCTGAAATTTTCCTCAAAATGTTCCCTATGTAGATTTATAATACAGCAATGATTATATTTAGATTTATAATACCGCAATATCAGATATGGTTAATTCAGGCAAACCAAATACAGCCGGTAATTTTTAAAATACTTCTGCTGATAACGATTCAAATAAATAAAAAATGCATTTCCTGAATTATTTTTGTCTTGAAGAATTTTATTTAGAGCACAGATTTTTTTTATAAAGAATTATCTGCACCTTCTTCCAGAGAACATATTATCTGATCTTAGCATCGCCCTGATTCCTAGTGAGTTACTCAGTTACCGTTAGAGTTAAGCCAGGGACATACACAGCGTTAAAAGCGCCGGCGTTATTTGGCTTGGCCTACTTCACCATTTCGCTCGCCATACATTTGCAATTGGAATGCATGGCGAGGAATATGCTGAAATAGGCCAAGCCAAATAACGCTAGTGCTTATAACGCCGTGTGTGTCCCTGGCTTTAACGTTCGACTTAACGTTCTGAATCAAAATGGTGCTTCAAATAGCTTTTGGCAAAGGATGCTGGTCTTACGGTCCTGGCGGTTTATGTGTTTTAAAGTTTTTTTTATGTTTATTTATTTAGGTACATTAAGTTTAATTACAGTTGTTTTTTCGATTCCTGTCTCACTATGATATACCCGGTGACCAGAATGTTCAGTGGAAACTTTTTAAGTGTATGAATATTGAGTACAAACTTTTCATCGGATGTTAATTCCTCACATGATAATTCATCATGTCTGGAAGCGTCGAAAACTGATAATTAGGGTTTTTAACCTTAGGTTAGGTAAGGTTAGGTTAGGTTAGGTAAGGTTAGGTTGGGTTAGGTTAATGTGAGTTATGATGCGATGAATTATCATGTGAGGAAGTATCGTGTCTGAATAAATTTACTATGGGAATTCAGACGCCGTGATCTCATAGTCTGATTAGACACGAAACCGATATACCCGTGTCGAGACAGATGTAGGAGGTAGGTACATAATAGCGTACGAATTATAACTTCACTCCATGAACCCAGGCACCCCTGATAAGTAAACAAACTTAGCCAACCACTTGAAGTGACCTGTGGCAGAGGTGTTGGTTATCCAATAAATGGTTTCCGGGGCGGTGGTACCCATACCCACTTCAAAATATTGCTAATTTATGCCTACCATTATCTTAATTAATTTCTATTGTTTTTCATTTCGTGTTATTTGCTTTGTAATGTGTTATTATTGGATAATACTCAGTAAACCAATGTAATAAATAAAAACCAATAAAATAATAATTTTTCACCAATATTATAATATTATTTTAGTCATTTTAAATACACGTAGGATTACGAAAGGTTTTTTTAACTATTTATGTTGAGGGATCAGTAGGATTTATCGGTCCTGTTAGGAGTTCTACCGAGCCGAACCCTCTGATATGAAAATATTTGGAGTCGGTGAATTATTTTCCCATTTGGTTCTCTGGTAGGTTAACATTTTGTTTTTGTATTGTTTTGTATCAATTATACTTATAGGGTGTTAAGCATCGTACTTGACTTACTTTAACCAGTGATTCCTGACATTATATTAAGTAAAAAATGTAAATGAAATTTTTGTCTCCGGTGACATTTTTTTTTTCTACAAAAACAAGAAAATCAGTAAGTATTGGGAAGTTAGGGGCGGAGTGGGGGGTTGGTTGGTTACTTGGATTAGAGACCAGTGACGACATGTGGAAGAATTTTTTTTTCTTAGATTTAGAAGAAAAAGCTTTAAAAAAAAAAAAATCTCACCAAAAAAGTCACCGGAGACAAAAATTTCATTTACATTTTTTACTCCAAATAATGTCAGGAATCACTGGTTAAAGTAACTCAAGTACGATGCTTAACACCCTGTATAGTACACTTGCATAACGTGGATTTACAAGATGATCATTTGTGAAACGGTGTGTGGAAGGGTTTAGTTTTTCGTGTGGGGAAGATTTAACCCGGACATAGAATCTAGTGATAAACATATTTTAGAAACTCGTGAATTAAAAAAAAAAATTAAAAAACTATATTTCGATAGGAACCAATGAAAATGAGCTCTTAGATTTAATAAAAACACACCTACATATAATCTATCTATCTACATATAAAAACACATTGTCAATGTGATTGATGCTCGGTATAGGTACACACTGAAAAGTTTCAGTGGTAACCCTGTCTTAGGGGCAAACAATTTGCGCCCTCGCGGTCGCGTCGGGGGGGTGAGAGCGCTGCACGGCATAACAATAAAGCGGGCGACAAATGCGAAGTTCACATCAAAAAGATACTGCGTTATAAGTATCTTTTCTACCGACACACTACGTTATAAAATATTCCTCCCTACGGCAAGAGAAGGGGTCAGTTGAAATCGGAAGCGGTCGAGAGAATATCATTTCTTTGTACTGGATATGTTAACTTGACAGCTCCGTGCATGCTCCGTGTATTAAAAATGACCCCCTCTCCTGTTTACGGTAGAGAGGGGGTCGCATAACTTTTCTGATATCGCCACTGTGGCGAATACGAAAAATAATTCCGATTAGCGAAGATTCAAACCGCGATCACAGCGCATCATCTTTTTACGTCTGGCGGGTCTCATGGGATTGTATGGCGAGCGCTATTGTGTTATAAATAACTTTTTGATGTGAGCTGCGAGTATGTCGCTACCTTAATTATATAGTATGCAAAGGTAGCGCGACGCGGGGCGCACGGAAGGGGAACCGTGGAGCGCGCCGCGTGGGGTGACCGCGAGCCGCGAGCCGCGAGCCCGCCGGCATTCGGTGATTACCGAGCCGCGTGTGCAGTCCTCTACCGCTCTACCGGCGTTACCGCTTCGCCCGCTCAGCGACACCGGCACCGGTCTAACGTCAGTCGCGCGCTACCGGCGCACGTAACGTCCCCAGCCGCGCTCTCCATCCGATGCACCGGTACTTCGCAGAATAGCCGGCTAAACCCAACAATCCACGCGGTGTTCATCACCTGGTCATAAATCGTAATCACCTCTCTCAAATTAGCGCTGCAGATCGATCGATATATCACTCTCAGATTATATTATGTTATTAGTTCAAAAGTGCATCTGATAAGTGATCAAATTCACCTGTGACATCTCAGCTTGCTTTTAATCACAGTGAGTATTGTTATTTTTGATTAAGTAAATAATCGCGAAGTGTTGCGCTGCTGTATATTTATATTACTGATTGCTTATCTTAATTTTGTTTAGTAATTTGTCCACGGTTAGCACTCGCCGGTGGTGAACACAAAACTGCGCTCACAGCTGTTGTGTTCCCTCCGTATTCACGTGTCCAGGTATACTCGAATAAATAACATATTGATGTACTGCACAGTTAGTTGTTCACGCCACGGTGCTAACTTTCACACATTTAGCACCAGCTTGAAGTGTCCCGCGTTTCAGTTTTCAGAATATATGTCTCCGAATCTGAAATATCTGAAACTGCTGAAACCCGATTCCTGAAAAATGATCTCAATGCGTTTAAAACTTGAACCTTATTTCTGACTGATGACAAAGAGGTTATTGTGGTATTATTGTCATCTGGACTTAATTATATTGAAATTTAAATTTATTTTAATGTGTAAAACATGATATTTTATCCCGGTTGCCAACATTCTTTCGAGCTATTTATCTGCTAGTTACCGCATGTAAACAAAATTAACTACACGTCATTTTATATGAGTACGATGTGTAAAATGATGTAAACAAAAATGTTATTTTTAAAGGTTTAAAATCTTTTCTCGTCTACAATATTAAATGTGCTATTATAATGTGTATGTTTTAAAAAATATTATATAGCACAAGAATTCTAGCTGCTCGTAGCCAATAGAGTCCGCTAAAAATAGCTATGGCCATTTTATGCAATATTTCGTTTTTGCTTTTTTTACATTAACTTCATACAGGAGTGCCATATGCCAACTTTGGGGATGCTGTGTAAAGGTCTTTTTAAGAAAAGGAAGGAGAGGATGTTCTGGGAAGGAAAAATGAGTGAGGGGTTGGTAGGATTCTGATAGTGTCAAGAAAGTCCGTCAGGAGGGGTGAAATTGTCTGCCTCAACCGGACTCTCCCGATCCGGCCCGGCATGCAGCTGGTGAGCAGACGCATCCACTACCAAGTCGTGGACAAATTCCCCCCCCCCCTAATGAATACGAGCACCCCTGCTAGATCACCAAACGTAGCTAACCACTTGGGGTGACCTATGACAGAGGTGACGGTTATCAAATGAACGGTTCCCAGGGCAGCGGTACCCATAATCTCCCATATTACCAGGGCGATACTGGGAGTTTCGCAACGACGCGACGTTAACGTAACACATTAAATTGAATGATTCGTTTTTAATTAAATTAAATCAAAAATATAGAAAAGAAATAAAAAATATTTTATTAAATAATCCATGCATTATATTTTGCCCACGTTTGTTGTTGGGTGTCGAAGAATACTCAATTTGCGGCGTCCGGTTGTCTATGCTTATACTTCCGGAGGCATGTAGCTAGAGGTAGTTATGCAGCCCATGTATCATAATATATTATATTATGACGAAGTCGCGACCATAGACAATACGTTATAGAACACAAAGCAGTAAAATAAACGTGTCTTCTCTAACTATTGACGCGATTCTCACCACAGCTTGTGGATTTTTTTGTATTCACTAATAAGACACTTGAGTTAAATCCTATTGTTGGTCCAATTTTTTGTACCTACAGTTAGAGGTAGACAGAGAGCACGGACCGCCAAACAATTCAGTATTATTGGCACACATTCTTTGGCTCATTCACATTCATACATCGTTTCATACAAGCTCTTCTATTGTTCTGATTTTTGACATGGCCTGATTCAAATATCTGATTCACATTGGTAGCGAAAATTTGAAATGCTATAAAGGACAATAAATCCAAAAATTAGTTAAACATGTCATTGTTCTCCGTTTTTTCTCTTTCTAAGTATTACTAGGAAACTAAGTGCGTCTTTTACGGCAAACAGGATTTTTTTCTGAAAAATAAAAATAATTTAAATAGGTACTGTTATGGAAGAAATTTACAAAAAATGATAAGTATTCTGAAAAATCTATTCAATGTTATTTTATAATGAAAAATTTTTTTTAGGTAAAAATCCTGAACCATTTACATTCTGTCCTTTACAGCATTTAAAATTTCCGTGATCGACTTGGTTGTGCCATGTCTGCCTCGGGCGTCCCCGGCTACATTTACCATACTTCAAAAATATTTTAAACTGTTAGTCTGTTGGTATTCCAAATACAAATAATTTAAATTTATGTATTTTTCGTTTGCTCCCCAACTATTCTGATCTAATGGGACTATGATATCTGTTGGGAGGTTAAAGCGAGTGGGAAAAGGAGGTAGATGTGGAAGATGAAGATTGGGAAGAATCTGGCTATTAAGAGGCTAGACTTTGAACCACACGCGGAACACCCGCGTCTGTCATTCTGTCCCGCTCACAATAAGCTCACGCACACTTACAATACATGCGAATGCGAAATGTGCGAGTGATCAAATTTACCTACAGAAATCGCTCGAAAAGGGATTTATGGAGAATACACTTTTCTACACCGAAACTTTCACAAAATTGAAATTTTAAAAAATATATATTTTTTAGAAAGAAGAAGCTACATCGGTAGCTTTTTATAATTTTATAATTCTTTATGAGAGTTGAGTTAGCAGCACTTTTTCCTTAAATAATATTTTTTGATAAATCGTACAAGTTTGACAGGGAATGTGTACGTTAATACGAAACGCATCGAAAATTCGAAAACATACCGACATAGTTTTCACCTTCTAGAAGGCAGTATAAAAATATATATTAATTTTGTTCAATTTTCGATGTAGAAAAGTGTTTTTTCCCGGGCGTCCTTTTTGTATGGGCCGAAAAGCGAAGTCTATCATCTTAAAATCTGATCGCAAAACTTGGCTAAAGCCATTTCAAGCAATGGTTATTCCAAGTTTCAAGATTTGTTTCAGAATGGTGGTCTTTCGTCAGGGGGAAATCTGGAAGACACTAAACTAATAGCTCTAAGTGTTAGGTTTTATCAAACGACTAAAAAAACATTGTCAGTCATGGCACTGTGAGCTTCAGCTTGCAGGAATTAATTAATTATTAATTAACAGTTTAGACCTCGCGTCCAAAAACGCATTTCTCTAATTTTCTTTTATTTGATCAAAATAAAAATTTCGTCTGAAATCGTAAGATTTGAAAGTAGGCGCTTAAATGCATACCTAATTAATTAAGGTAAGACTGGGTCGATGTACGATACGTAAGCGACACATTGCGATATCGGAAGCCCTAGCACACTTGCTCTTTAACGATCGATAGGATAACTATCGGTAACCTCTCATCGTTCCCTAGGACAACTGCACATAGCTAACGTACAAACAACAGTTGATGTCGAATATGTGAAGGACACTTAGTCATTGTGAACTGTCACTTTTTCGTTGGCGATCTGTAGTCATGCTAGAGAACGATGAGAAGTTACCGATAGTTATCCTATCGATCGTTATAGAGCGAGCGTCCTCTGGACAACTTACAATACCTACATACATTTTCTATGAAAATAGATGCTTCAGAATCACACTACCAACACGCATCGCAACGTGGCCTAATGAACCCGACAATTCGACGATCAATCACATTTGAAAAAAGAATATTTACTAAATCAATATAACGGCCATCATCCTCAACCGGAACCGGAACGAAACAAACAAATTTACAGAAAGACAAAGTACAAAAACTCTCGAGTAGTCTGAATACAAGCAGGACTTGGTACGAAGTTAGTTTATTTTAACCTTTTTTAGTTGTAGTAGATACCTTCCTTTTATCCCTTATTATTACAATGTTTTCTACCTGTTAAACTTCTTCCAAATACCTTGTCGGCAAGAACAAAGTGACAAACACATATAAGTTTTTTTTTAGCAGGTGTAGGTAGTTAGGTACCGAAATAAGAATATTGAATAAAAGAACGAAATAAAAATACAAACAAATTACATAGAATTGAGAATGCCTAAAAACTCATATTGTTTTTAATTAATAAGGGTAGATTCGTGGCAAGAGGAAGTAAGTAGGTTTTTTTTACATTAGCTCCACACAGGAGGCCCTGAGGAAAAAAATCTAAAAAGGGCCTATGTCATCTTTGAGGATGTCGTGTGTAGGGTCTTTTTATGAAAATGAAGGAGAGGAAATTCTGGGAAGGAAAAGGGTATAAGGGGTAGGTAGGAATCTAGCGTCAATGTGTCATGGAGTGACGAATGTTTGAATTCATCCCTCTCACTGCGGTGCAAGGCGATGGGTTTAGTTGGTCTTCTTCAACCAGTGTCTCCCGATCAGGCCCACCATGCAGTGGATGGGCAAATGCATTCGCCGCCAAAACCTAGACTGACCTCACCCCATTCAGGCACCCCTGCTATGTCACCAAGCGTAGTGAATAACTTTTGTTGAAATATGGTAGGGTGTTGGTTATCCAATAAATGGTTCCCGGGGCGACTATACCCACCGACACGGAAAAAAATGTTATTCTAAAATACGATAATTTTATTCGTAAAAACGATTAAAAACGAGACTGAAGTTCTTACGAACAAATTAACAGGGTTTCAATGTTTATTCTTACATTTTTGCGCCAATAAACATTGAAACACTGTTAAAAGTTCTTACGAACAAATTAAAAGGGTTTCAATGTTTATTCTTACATTTTCCCGCCAATAAACATTGAAACACTGTTAATTTGTTCGTAAGAACTTCAGTCCCGTTTTTACGAATAAAATTATCGTATTTTAGAATAACATTTTTCTCCGTGTACCAAAGGCGTGACGTGAAATTTTATATTTTTCTAGTGTAAAGTTTGTTTTTTTTTATTTTTACCAGCTAAAATAAATAATTTATATAACCCCAAAAGTTTTTATACGCAACATCTAAAAATGGTGACTTACCTACTTCATTTGGCATTTTTGTATTGCTCTCTATTTCGGATTGTATTGCATACAGGACTTTGAAAAATATTTCCTTACCGTACGACGTATACAAATATATTTATGATTTTTATGTTTTCTCAGAATAGCATCAATACTTCTGTCTTTATCTTACCTACGAGTTCCAACGACACAGTGAAATTTCATGAAATTTCGCAATGCTTCCCAGATATTTTAAATGTGCCATATATTTCTTATTTTTTAAGTTTTCGTATAAAAAATACCATTTCACAAAATAGATAAAATTACCTTTGAGGTAATTGTATTTAAAAAAAAACGTGGACAAACAAATAATGAAATATACATTTTACTCCAAACGTCCATAATTTAAAAGAATTGAATATTTAGAAAAAACTTTCAATTTGTGTAGGGAATTAATAAGAAAATTGTCACTTAATTTTTTATGCCGCTTATACATTAAATATTTATATATAAATATTTTAACTTTCAACGAAAAAATCCCGCCATTTTGTATTTTTATACATGAATACCGCACAAGGGTCCCAACGTCTGAAGCCGTTGAGACTATGGTAACCCCAATTGGAATATGTTGTGAGGCTGAAGGTATAGGGGAGGGGAAGTAGATGGGGTGGAGGAAGGGGGGGGGGGGGAAGTACCTGTCTATTCAGATCTGGCCACGAAACACGGCTAAAGCGATTACAAGCAACGTTTCAATTCTGAATGGTGGTCTTACACCAGGGCGATACTGAGAGTATCTTCCACTCTGAAACGTGCCGCAAATATATTTTATTTTTAATGAAATAATTGTGAAATAACACAAATTAATCAAATAAAATTTATTTGCGCACGCCGCGTTCGAACCCTTGTCGCCTTGAGTCGAGAGCCTTGCCCCTTGAGTATAAATATATGAAACAAACTGAGAAGAATAATTATTTCTCTTTCTAACGATGAAAAATGCATTATAAAAAAAAAGATAAAAATGCTTTTATAATATATGGCAGTCCCGGTTAGATCTGTTCTCCAGAGGCTATGATTTTTGTGACTAGTAATGTCCTTCCGAGGCTTGATAGGTTAAGCCTATAAATTAATATGGTTGGCGCTTTTGGGCGAATAATATTTTGATATTTCTTTCTACAGTATATTGCATGAGTTAGGTAAGTACCCAGTAATAGCGTGTGCTGATGACTTTAGGCTTTCTTAAAGGGGCGGAGAACTCACCCTTTCAGTTTTAGGGGTTGCGAATTTACCTAAAAAGTACTTACAAATTATAGGGTTGTCAGAAAGGCATTAGTTATTTTTCGTGTAGACGTGGTGGATTGTATTATTTATTTAGGGTCGATCAAATTTGAAAGGCGGCAGATGGTCGGCGAAAATCATTTAGTAACATCATTATAATATGAACTAACGTTTTTTTGGCTGCGTTCAGACCAGGCGGATTCGTTCTGGCGCGCGTTTAAATTCGCCCAGACGACTGCTGTTGTAGAGGGCGTGGGATCCGCGTGAACTCGCTAAAGCGTTTTACTCGGGTCAACCTCGAACGAAGAGGTATTTATTGTCTATGGTTTCTCTACAAATAATATTCATTAATCTACTCGGAAGCCGTTCGTCAGCCTGAAAACGTATAGGGCGATGATTACAACATAATTTTAGAGATTTTAAATCGTCTTCTTCTTCTCGTGCCCTCTTCCATCGGGGGTCGGATAGCAACATGCCGGCTGCAGTCCAGAACAATTCTGTGCAACTGCACTCGTAACAGTAACAATGTATCACTTTACCATTGACCAGCGGCTGAGAGTAAAAGTTTTAAAATGCTTGCAACTGTACAGGGAGGTTCCAATGAGAAAGGTCGATTAATCCCCGTATCAAATTTTAAAAATTAATAATTCAATATCGATTTATTTCATTCAAAACTTGCTTTAATATATATGTACCTATATTTAAGTAAGCAATAAAAATGCTCAAAACGCACGATGATAAATTATTAAATATTGTGTACTTCTTGTAAGTATTTTTTGATCATAAGTATTTGTGATTTTTTAATAATGGCTTAAAAAAATAAAAACTGAGGTATTTTTGTCACAAAACACGTTCTCGGATTTATTTTTTAATGATTTTAATTTAACTAAAATTTAAATTTTGAAAACTGTATTGACTAGATTATGTATTGATTTATTTAGTTGTATAATAATATGATTTGAAATTTGTGTTGTTTAATAGAATCTATCGTTTAAAAATTGAACAAATCTGCCAACGACCAACGGTATAACCTTAGTATATTAAAAATACACTTAGTTTTTCAAAGTTAAAAAAATAAAATAACAATATTTCAAAATCAATTTTTTTTTTGTAAACGAGAGTCAATACGTCTAGAATTTTATTTAAAAGTGACTAATTTCTGGTATTCTCTGGTTATATAAGTGTATGTATACCTCTTAAGTGAAGCGATTTAATTAATCAATTTGAGCAAGTCACACGATTTTAACATGACGAATCGATGACTATTTGACCGTTTGTTCTAGTGAAAGTGTTTTACTTGGAAAGGAAATAATTCAAGTTGATTACATCAGTTAACTGTGTTTTTATGAGGCTTTTATATTTTGCGCTAGTGAAAGGGGTTGCAGAGTGTGAAATTGAAGAAAATACTCGAATGCCATATTTATTGGCGAATTGGTGAATCCGATTTGTGTTGCGAAAATACATCTAAGGAACGAATAATGAACGAATCGCTGAGCTCGGTTCAGCAAGAGGTTAAAGAATATCAAATACCAACTTTTTAAAATTTATAAAAAAATAATTGTTAAATTTACATTTTTTTTTTTTTTTTTTTTTATTGGCAAAATTTTTTGATACATACATTTACAAGTAGATACATACATAATAACATAAATGAAAAGGTAACAAAAAAATCCCACAAAGGCGAAGCCTGTGCGTGGGCATTATAATATGTGGGTATAAAACAGTGGTGGTTAAAATAAAAAGATTAAGAATTAAAAATGTAGTACATATATGTGCAGAGGTAATTGATGTTGCAGGAATTTCTGTGATTGTATTTTTATATTTAGATGTGGATATATATACATATATATACATATATATATATGTACACACATGTACATACACATATACACATGTATACATACTCACACTCATACATATATACACATGTATACATACTCACATACATGTATACATACTCACACACATGTATACATACACATACACGCAATTTTATATATATATTTTTTTTAAATCTAACGATTCGGAAAGACATGGCATATTTTAGTTATTTAAAATGTAAACAGTACAAAATTATAGGAAAAAATTATTTACTTCCTTATTTTTTAACCAACTTTTAGTATATTTTTTATATAAGTTCAAGTTTTGGCATGTGTTGATGGAATTGGGTAAGGAATTGAACAATTTTGGGGCAATACAGTTAATGTGCCTTTGGGCCAGCCTGGTTTTGCAATGAGGCACTGTGTACATGCAAGTGGTGAGTCTTTGACTAGAGCGATTTGGGTTTTTATCGAAATTGTTAGGACGAGTAAATATAAATTTGAGACATTGTAAACAGTAGATCTGCCTTAGTTCCATAATTTCAGTTTCCTGAAATAACTGATTAGTGGGATAAGTTTTGGTCTTCTGGTACATTATTTTAATGATGGACTTCTGGGCAGTTTCTAGAGGTTTCACATGGTTATTGTATGTTCCTCCCCAGGCGATTATTCCATAGGTAATGGATGAAAGCACCAATGCATCATAAACAATTTTCATGGTTCTTATATTGACAATATTGCTCATCCGTTTGAATATGTAACTTAGGTATCTCAGTTTATTGACTGTTTTCTCTAAATGGTAGGTCCATTTGAGTTGGCAGTCTATAGTTACACCTAAGTACTTAGTATATTTTCCTAATTTCACATCTTCGCAGTTTGGGCATGTAGCAGGGTTACAATTTATATTATGGAACTTCAGGTTAAGATTATTTTTAGGGGATGACTTTAGGGAATTATAGAAGGGAATACAAATGGTTTTTTCAAAATTTAGACTGAGAAGGTTTCTATCCAGCCAATCTTTGACTATTGCAATGCATTTGTTGGCTTTAGTGGTTGTTTCTTCCCACGTTTTACCTTGTACTGTTATTGCAGTATCATCTGCAAAGGAGAGAATTTTACCGGGTATTGCAATATTGCATAGGTCATTGATGTAGATTAGAAAGAGAATTGGCCCTAAGACAGTTCCTTGAGGAATGCCATGTTTTGCTAGATCATAAGTGCTTAAGCTTAACCCTATTTTTGTGCATTGTTGGCGATTTAATATATAGCTTTTTAATAGCATGAGACTTTTGTTTTTAATACCAACGTTTGATATTTTCTTTAATAGGATTCTATGGTTGACTGTGTCAAACGCTTTCTTTAAGTCCAAGAAAATGGTTAGAGTTTTAGTGCTATGGTCTAGATTTGAGTATATGTTTTTAGTTAAACTAAAGACAGCATCGTCGGTGGACAGGTTACTTCTAAACCCATATTGATTAGCTGAGAGTATTGAATTAGAATCTAGAAAGTTCATAATTTGTCCCTTTAAGCACTTTTCAAAGATCTTGGATAATTGTGAAGTTAAGGTTATTGGTCTGTAGTTGTCTGTTTTACTTTGGGATCCGGATTTATGTATTGGAATAATGTGAGCGAGTTTAAAATAATTAGGGTAAATACCGAGCCTGATGGAGTTGTTGAAGATGTGACATAATGGGATGATTATATGTTTTTTAATTGATTTAATTGTGATGTTGCTTAAGTTATCGGGGCCATTTGCAGATTTCTCTTTAAGGTTTTCAATTTGTTTAGAAATTTCAAGTTCTGTTATTTCTTTGAATGTAGATAGCTCAGGGGTGGGGTCATTAGACTCTGGAAGGCCGGGAAGTATTTGATTTGAGTGAATAGAAAGACTGGGATTATTATCTATGAGGGTTGAGGCGATGTTTGTAAAGAAGTTATTGAAATTGTTTGCAATGCTCTCAGCGTCTTCTATAGTTGTATTGTTGTCAGTGATGATTTTTTGAGGAATTTTGTTAACCTTTTGATTTCTATTTGAAATTTCGTTTATGACATGCCATGTTTTTTTTGAGTCGTTTTGAGCATTAAGTAGTTGTGTAGAGTAGTATTCCTGTTTTCGTTTTTTTATGATTGTGTTTAAGTAGTTTCTAAATAAGATGTATTCTTGCCGTTTGGTGTGAGTCTGCGTTTCGTTGTTTAATGTGCAATGTTTTTCCTGATTTTTATAGATTTTAAAAAGTTTGTTTCTATGCTGAATTGAGATTATTAGTCCGCGCGTGATCCATGGTTTTATGTGTTTATGTTTACTTTTTGGTGGTGCTATTTGTTCTTGACTTTTAAGAATATATTCATGGAGTAGTTTGTAGAAGGTATTCAAAGCTGAATCCGGATTATCATTAGATAGAACTGCGATCCACGATTCTTCGGTAAGTAAGTTATTTAAAGTAGAATAATTGATTTTAGTAATTATTTTGTTAGAGTTATTTGGGTCAGTAGAGATGGGTGAAATTGGAGTATGATGTCCGTAGAAAGTGGGATAGTGGTCAGTTATGTCAATTTTTAGTGTAGCGGATTTATGTTGGTAATTTTTATTTGATTTTATAAATATGTGATCGAGACATGTATCGTTAGGATGGTTAGGTCTGGTGGTATTGTTTATGTAGGATAGGTATCCCGAGGAATACAAAACATTTAGATATTCGTTCGCGATCGGATTTAGTATGGCGTTTTGTATATTTATATTAATGTCACCCATAAAAAATGAAAAATCAAAATGGTTTGAGCTATTATTGTTAATAAAAGTTTTAATTTCGTTTGCAAACGGAATTGTGGATAGAGAAGGAGAGCGGTATACTGTCAAAATAGAGTATTTTTTTCCTTTGGAGGTGAAAGTTACATGGACAGCATTTGAATATTTGAAGTTTGGGTTTTCAATGTTTATGTTAGATAATGAGTGTTTATTGTAAAATATGGTGATGCCATCATGAGAGGTATGTCTAGCCGGAATTGAAAAAGAAATATAGTTTGGTAAGTTGAACGGGATACATTCGCGCATTTGCGTTTCAGTGAGTGCTATAAAATCAATTTGGAAAGATAACGAATTTAAAAGGATACAGAATTCATCAAAATGTTTCCTGATGCTTCTGATGTTCATGTTTAATATATTAAAAGATGTTTCTTGAAAAAATGTGTTTACGTCTTCAATATTATCACATTCATGAGTTTCAGGGATGCAGTATTCTTCTGACGGGGCCATTTTGATTAAATCCGGGTGATTTTCTTTGAATTTCCAAAGTGAGACTATTGAAGAGGTATGTCACTCGCGTCTCTAACAAATATTATTGGCGAATCCTTGTTCTTGCGGAGAAGGACGTTCCCGTTCTTCGTCCACGCATATTGGTATCCCATAGATTTTGTTGATCTCGCAAGCCAGAGCAATTGCTTGCTTTGTGGCGTCAGTTTTTCGTTAATATAGATTGGGTTTACTGAATTGGAGTGGTTGATATCTTTGGCGGAAAAATATCCTGCTTTCTTTTTTTGTAAAATTATCTTGTCTTTTAAATCTTTTGTTGCCATTTTTAGAGTAATAGTTTTCTTTAGGGGGTTGGTATATACATTAATTATAGAATTATTATTTAGTAACTCTTCACACCCAATTTTTTTGAAGATACATTCTACCGGTATTTTCGGATTTTCTTCTTTTTTAGTTACTATTCCATTTATTTCCAGCGATGTTTCTAGACAGTTTTGAAGAGATTGGTTTACAATGAATTTTAAATTTTTGTTTTCAGTTTGAATTTCTTTTATTTTTTGGTACATGTTTTTCTTTTCTTCCTCGTAGTCATCAATTTTTTTTGAGAAGAAATCAATTGCTTTGCTTATATCAGTTAATTCACACTTAAGCAGTTTTTTCATTTCAAAGCTCAGCTTCTCTATTAGTTTTTCATCCTGGTTATTTCCCGTTTTGGGCGAGTAGCAATAGTCGCATATAAACGATAGGTTATGTGCTGACTTCGACATGATTGATTGTAATTCGGCGCGAGTTAGGCCACTACACGTACTGTGAAAATACATGTTACATTTGCTACATTGGATGTCCTTTTCACTATTTATGCCCTTTTTGCACTGGGAACAGTGATTTTTATCGAAAAGAGGCATTTTCAAATTAGATTGAAGGTATTTTACAGTATGAAAATATTATTGTTGTTGCAATGGTTTTTGTTGTTGATTATATAGTTAATTGGCTCGTAAATGTGAAAATTAACAACACTTAAACACAGTTTTTTATGCACTATATTCTCAGTTGTAGATTAGTAAGAATGGGTTTGTTTATATTATTAGTAATGACTGTTTTTGTTAGAGCAATTACTTAGAGACTTGTCAAGTTAACCATAGAAAAAAGATCAATCATTTACAAATAAGTGTTCCCTACAATGTCTTTTAGTAGGAGTAACGTTTCCAGGCTACAAGTATATATCTGTCAGACATATTATAATGTAGAAAGAGAGAATACCAAGCTTTTTTCTTTGCATTTAAAAGTTTACCATAGATATAACGAAAACTGTCAAACAGTTCTCCCGCTCGACGTTTATCAATTTTTAAATATTTTTTTTGTACATAACGGAAAAAGTGAAATGACAATAACCTAAATACGATTGTCAAAATAAATGTGCTTTTTAGTTTCATATGAGAAAAAACCGATTAAGAGCCATTGACCAGCGGCTGAGAATAAAAGTTTAAAAATGCTTGCAACTGTAAAGGGAGATTCCAATGAGAAAGATCGATTATTCCCCTTATCAAATTTTTTAAATTAAAAATTTAATATCGTCTTATTTCATTAAAAACTTGCTTTAATATATACCTACAATCTTTCAAAATCAATTTATGTGTTTTTGTAAAAAAAGTCAATACGTCTAGAATTTGATTTAAAAATGACTATTTTCCGGTATTCTCTGGTTATACCCTCTTAAGCTATTTTAAAAACTTTTGCGTTAAAAACGTTGATATTTTTTAATTGCATGGTGTCCGTTTGTAAAATCATCTATGTATCTTCAAGAACAGTATTTCATTTTCGTATAGGTAGATACGTCCAACAACAACCAATCTATTTGACATAAAATTTCAAGCGGGAATATTTTGATGACTTTATATTATTTTGTGCCCGAGGCGCATAAACATATTATTGAGCTTTAGGATTTTATTATTTATCTTCATACGTTATCACTTATCACATTAGGTACATACTTAGCGATGCACTTTTTTGCATCTAAACAAATATGATTTTTTTGTTGTTAGTTGACTTTTTCGTCAAGATGATTATTTATTGAAGTTTTTACTTCTTTCTTCCTTATATTTTTTTTTATTAATAATATACTAAAAATCTTAATCTCATAATAAATAATATTTTTTGGAGAATGAGAACCTTCGACCAAGATATATTATTTTTACCTACCTAACTTTTTTCCTCAATCTCGTACATGTCGATAAACATTTCATAATTTCAAATGTCACTTTGAAGTTTTAACGATAAAGGAAATTAATGAGAGTCAATTTATTAACGTTTTAATTTTAATTACGTGCGCCATAAATTTTTATAAATGCGATTTTTTATAACCAAACCAATGCCGCCACACAATTATATAGTTATGTCTACCTCTTGAAAACAATGACCAGAGGCCCTAGCACGCTCGCTCTATAACGATCGATAGGATAACTATCGGTAACTTCTCATCGTTCCCTAGCATGGCTACAGATCGCCAACGAATAAGTGACAGTTCACAATGACTAAGTGTCCTTAACATATTCGACATCAACTGTTGTTTGTACGTTAGCGATGTGCAGTTGTCCTAGGGAACGATCAGAAGTTACCGGTAGTTATCCTATCGATCGTTATAGAGCGAGCGTGCTAGGGCCTCTGGGTCTATAAGAGACAATAACATGTCTAAGATAATTTTGATAAACTTTTTGATGAACAGTGTAGTTTGCAGAGATGAAAACCAAATATACTTATATTTTGTATTGTTTTATAATTATATATTGTTAAGTTTAATTCAATCTATCTATTATAGCCAATGCTATTTGTGAATCAGCAGGCTTAACGCTATGAATTCACTCAACAGTTAATATTTCTCTGTTTTATATATTATGTGTAGCTTTATTTGTGGGTAGGTGCTGCTTTGCAAATAAAGAAAGTAATACATAAAACTAGAATTGTCACGTCATTGTTGGCCATACCATACTACTAAAATACATCAATTTAATCGTTCTACGACATTGTGATGCTACGTCCAGACTGCGGCCAACTTCCAACTTCAAACGTTTGGTCGATTGTGTGGAGGGGTAGTCGTGCGTTGGAAGATCGAGTTGGAAGGTTGGAGTTCGAGTTGGCCCGGGATCGCCTCCGAGGCGATCGCGACGGCCAACTCACACGAACCAGCCTGCCGCAGCAACACATCGGGATTGGTTTATTTATGCACACATCATTCTGCGAACCGCTGGCGAACAAGACACGTGTTCCGCGTACCATTAAAATGAAAATATTATTACGGGAGAGTGGTATAACAATTGTTTGAAAAAAATGCCGTGTATATACTTCTACGTAATAATTGTAGGCAACTGATAAGATAAGCGCCGAATCAGCTGTTCGACATCCGCCATGTTGAAATTCGGAGTTTGGAGTTGGAAGGTTGGCCGCAGAATAATTTTAAAATTTTACTTACCAATATAATGTGAATAATATCAGGGAGAGTGATTTCTCAACAAGGTAAGTAGCAAGAGGAACAAATTATGTTTTTGTATAGAATATCTCAAACATAGCACACACATATATATATATATATATATATATATATATATATATATATATATATATATATATATGTATGAAATATTCATCTACTGTGCGGCCTTTTTAATTCAAACTCAAATTTGAATTTGAGGCTAGTACTTAACCAAACTGATTAATATTTTTTTTAATCGAAAGGTATAGTAAATATCTAGTATGGATATATGCTACTTTATTTATTTGTGTTTTAAATAATAACATACAAGCCATTAGATGATTTAAATTTTCTCGTATGATTTAGAGACAACCTTGACAATTTTTTCTTGTTTTTATTATACTGGTAACTAAAAAAAAGACCACTTTCACACCCTACTGGGTAAATATTATAATAAAATTTAAATTGAAAATAAATTAACAACCTAAAAAAAAGAGTTTTTGGGTCATTTTCTTAAATTTAAATTCGACAAATTTGGATTCCAACGTAAAAAACTTTTTTTGTACTTGGTATTAAAATAAGGTTTTTATAAACAACTAGCTCTCCCAGCCACGCGTTGCTGTGTACCTAACCTAGATAACCAAGTGTTGTGTCAATAAATTAACTCACACCGCCATCTGCCAGAAGCTTATGGAACTTACAAATAATCGTCCCCTAAAAAACATTTAATTCGCAATAATAAATATTGAGGTCAATAATCGAGATAAAAAAAAATATCCTATCTTTTAAGTTGGACCAAATTACATCAAAATCGGTTAAGTAGTTTCGGAGTTTACCTTGGACGAATTGTGACGCGAGATTTTTATATATAAAGACCAGCTGACCCGGCAATCTTCGTACCGCCTCAGAATCAATAAATGTTGTGTTTAATTTATTAGCTGTTCAAATTATGTCGACCAACGCTCATTATTTGAAAAGCCGTTCCGTACAAAATATATGAAATAAAATTATTTTCTTCTTAATTATTTTTTCAGTGATTTTTTCCGATGTTTTAATAGTTATTCTGTTAATCGGGACGGAAACAAATCCAACAAATCAAAGTTCTTGAGTTATAAATGGTGTAACTAACCCGACATTGTTTTATGTATTAAGATTTCAAAATTTAATTAAAATCAATAATTTTTCGCTTTTCAAAAACTTATTATAATAGACCTTCTCTACAAATAAGATAGGAGGAATTATTTTTAATTTGCTCATTTTTTTGTAATCAGTATGGATTTTTAGAGAGCCACTACATTTTCAGGGCAGCGGCCGCCACTGGAAGGTAATAAATTATTGTTATAATAAAATCAAAACATTTATAGTAACGCTTATCAACTTTTATTTATGCGTTTACTAATATACTTAATTTTGTTTTATTGTGCCAACCAACACTAATTCTTCACTTGGCACTGATAAAGAGCATTATAGTCTCACAAGAGAGTCTAGATAGCAAAACTAGATCCCTACTAGAATAATATTAAGCTCTCGTATGAAAGATCAATTTTATACTTGAATTTACTAAAGAATTGCAGGCAGTAAATTTAGGGCACGTGCTAAAAAAATCTAAATGTAGTAGCTTATCGCTGAATCACAAATTAGATTTACATACCTTTGTGATAAACGTACGTTTCAATATATATCGACACACGCCAATAATTACATATCAGCAGCTTGGCGTCAAATACCTGTAACCATATTCGTAATGTACCACACATAAGTAATGTTTACACCCAGTGGCGTTGGAAAAATGGGTACTATGTCTATAAGAAAATGCAACTGAAAACCTTTCATTATATAAAAGTCAACGATTTATTTTTTATACATAGAAATCTATAACGTAACGGTACCCCGTAAGGTAACAAATATTTTAATGATGTAAAAATGTATTTGACAATAATTTTAAATAGGCACACTTCAAACGTCGCGACGTATGTGCGAACTATTTCTGCCTATTATGAGTTATTGTTAACAATAATTGTATAAACACTTTTTTTAATTAATATTGTCTTTTGTTATTGCTAGATTATCTATTTTTATATTCCTTATTTATATTTTATGTTACCTATGTTTTGTAAACCGTTAGGGGACATACATTAATTACGTGAGCAGTTTTTTTTTTAATTAACCCCCCCCCCTTGGTGAGCCTAAGTGAGATTTAGTGTGACCCCCCCCCCCCCTCTCACGTGAAATTTTTTTCTTACTCTCGAAATAAATGTTTTTTGTAATAACCATTTTTCAGCGGGCAAAATGGGACACTTCAATAGAAGTGAAACAATTTTTTTTTTATCTCTATAATAATATATACTCTTTTAAAGTTGACGTGAGATTTTTATTGACCCCCCCCCTCGGTAAAATGAGATTTGGTGAGATTTTACTGGACCCCACCCCCATTTTTTGCTCACGTAATTAATATATGGCTCCTTATGTGTTATGTTACCTATAATTATACATTTTTTCATTCAAATTTTTTTTTAGATGTACTACATTGCATGTAAATGATAACAAAAAATGCCATTCGAGGGATTGGACAGTGGCGAATCGACGAAACTGTTTCACTACAAAATGAAAATAGATTTATTATTATTATTTAAACTTTTTTTTGTTATTTATTTTTGGGATGGTATGCCGTGTTATGCTACCTCCTTTTTTAGCCAACGTTTCCTTTTTTTCTTTTTTGAAATCTATTTTAACAAATAAAACACCATCATAACTTTCTTGCAATTGTCTACAGTTACCAGTTCTATACCAGCCGATACCACCTGTTCATACAAATTGACGTTCGCATTGTCAACGAACAAATCCCATATTACTTCTGATCTGTTCAAACTATAAAACTGCATAATTATTGTATTGTGCATCGATTTGCACGACTTGTCGGCAAATGGCCTTGAATAACATAATATTACAAAATATTATTAGGTATTATTATATTGAATTTATGTGAGTCTTTTCGCATTACGCATCAATGGAAGCGTAATCTCTTATTAGTAAGCAGGAAATCAACACAAAACCACTTAAAATTTCCTCAAATTTTATGTGGAGAAGAATTTTATCAATTAGTTATTATCGCGGTTTCTCTGACGCGAATGACTGCGTTTTTAATAAAAGTACTTACACAAACCAATTCCGTAACATCTGCCTATTAGACAGTGCCTACCGCAACACTATGATTATGTTTCACCTGAAAATAAATTAATATCCACCTTTTGTACTTCCTGTGGAGGATTTATGGGATAATTGTTTTGCGGTTTTAAGTTAATCATTTTTGTTATCAATGGCAGATTTATAAGGCAGTGCCAGTCATGTGCCTGAGAACACTACGCGGATGCAAAAAATATTGGAGAAAATAAGATTTTACCAAAATTTCTGCTTGTAGGAATGCTGGACCAAACCTCTTAGGTGTAACTAACGACGGTTTTATACCTTTTTCCCAAGCACGAACCCACTTTTGATAACAGGACCGATATTGACAGAGAATAGATAAGGAATCGACATAAATGGCAGACCAGAGGCCCTAGCACGCTTGCTCTATAACGATCGATAGGATAACTATCGGTAACTTCTCATCGTTCCCTACGACAACTGCAGATCGCAAACGAATAGGCGACAGTTCACAATGACTAAGTGTCCTTAATATATTCGATATCAACTGTCGTTTGTACGTTAGCGATCTGCAGTTGTCCTAGGGAACGATGAGAAGTTACCGACAATCGGTCGGTAACTTCGTATCGATCGACCATGCTAGCACATCTGTGGCCCTTGCACACTCGATCGACAACGATCGATAGGATAACTATCGGTAACTTCTCATCGTTCCCTAGCATGATTACAGATTGCCAACGAATAAGTGACAGTTCACAATGACTAAGTGTCCTTAACATATTCGACATCAACTGTTGTTTGTACGTTAGCGATGTGCAGTTGTCCTAGGGAACGATGAGAAGTTACCGATAGTTATCCTATCGAACGTTATCGATCGAGTGTGCTAGGGCCACTATCGACCGATTGTCGGTAACTTCTCATCGTTCCCTAGGACAACTGCAGATCGCCAACATACAAACGACAGTCGATATCGAATATATTAAGGACACTTAATCATTGTGAACTGTCACCTATTGGTTTGCGATTTGCAGTTGTCCTAGAGAACGATGAGAAGTTACCGACAATCGGTCGGTAACTTCATATCGATCGACCATGCTAGCACCCTATGCGGATCTATCTATGGATTTACATTAAATTTCTTAACGCCGAACCGGTACGTAAAAAATTTGAAAAGATACAAATAAATAGATCATTTCGATCGACAAAATGACACAAATAAATAGGTCCTAATGGCTGAGTTGTTTAAGGCATTGTTCCCGGTAAGACAGAGGTCCTGGGTTCGATTCTTAGTTGTGACCGTAATCTTTTCTGTGTCTTTCTCTGTTTCATGTTTCGTTAGATTTATTAGTATTATCTTTCTCCTCAATGATTAATATTACATTGATGGGTATAATAAATCTTAAAAAGTTATTCCAACAAAATTGAATATTAATTCTTTATCTTTTATTACCCTTAACATTTAATGCAGATTTCGTTTAATACAACAAGAAATCCAATTATTACAGATTATTATTATTCATCTTTATTAAATACCTGTTTATATTTTCATAAAGGACTTATATTAATTATTTATGACAGGTTGAGTAAAAAGATCCATCGCCGAGCTTTTTGTCGTGAAAGTCGCGCTTCTCTATTCACACAAGACCGTGGCGCCTTTTGTTGGATAGGCGTGCGGTCGGCTTAATGTTAACTTTAAATGTGCAGTTAATAATGTTTTATTTGAATAATGATAAGTCGTTAATTCCATTCTCTAGTTTACGTTAGCGTCTATGGAGCTTTTAGTATCCACAGGTAGAAAATACCCGATTGAACGCACTAACTTGTTATATATGTTTTCATGCAACATGTGGATGGTATGCAATGATTGCATTTCAATAAAAGACTACAGTTCTGAACGGAGCTTTTCTTCGTTTCTTTAATAGATAGAAATTTCTTATTATTTAGTTACTAGTATCACGAGAGTAGCAGTGCGCGGGGACCGGATTCGGTAGTTTTGGGTCCCCAGTTTGCGAGCGTTGGAGGTTAAATTTGACATATTACCTACTGTCTGAATTCTCGACAAACGAGTTCTAATTCTGAAAATATCAATTGTTATTAAAAATATTATATTTCATCGCTTCTCTGAGTTTTCCAAATAAACACCTTTGAAAACGACGCTTAAATTCAAAGCAAAATTTCTATACTTTATTGAACCGTATTTAAAGACAGTTGGAATTACAATCGCATTTTTTTTACATTAGTTCCATACCGAAGGGTATTTTTAAAGAAAGGAAGGAGAGGAAGTTCTGGGAAGTAAAAAGGTCCGCTAAGTCACCAAACGTAGCGAATCACTTGGAGTGACCTCTGGCAGAGGTTTTGGTTATCCAATAAATGGGGCCGCAGTTCTCATTCCCAAATGCAAATTTGTATTTTTGTAGGTAATGTGGTACATGGTATATCTCGTTGCATATTTAATATGAACAATGTGACGATTTTGACGGAAAAATCAGTTAAACATACAGTTTTTTTAATCTTCTACCTACAATACGAGCCATGTAAAAATATCAAATATTTAGGGCGATAGAAAATAAACCATGTGGGGACAATCAAAATAGTATCTATATAATAAAAAAATAAAAAAAGTCATATCCTCTGCATACCACTACACAATCCAATTGCCTCGGTACGTACATAATATTAACATCATTTTGTGATGCCTAGCTGTCAAATTTGAATAAATTTAAATTAAATATTTTCACATTATTTTGGTACCATGAATCATGTGAGAAAAACTGTGCATAGAATATGAAGCATGTGAGAAAAACGCGTAAGAATTCAATTTTCTGGCATAAACTAATTATCGTTTGCCATAAATATATTCTTATAATGAACGAAATATATTTTTCCTACGTTATCCACAAATAAAATTGTTATTTTCGTTTCGTTATTTTTTTAATCGATTTTCTCATAATGTCTCACATGGTTCATATTCTATATGCAACGACGATATGTTAAATTACTCGTATTTAGCATACATAACTTACTCATACATAAGAAAGTAATCAAATCAGCAATGTATAAGTGTGCGAGGAATTAGTACAGCATAACTAAGTATGTAGGGAGATTAAAAATATATCCAAACACTATATCAATTTAATCTTTTTTTATAGGTTACGCTGCGTAGTTTTAGGAAAGCTAGAACTCGTCGAATTACGCATTTATAAACAGTAATTTTCAAATGTATAATAAGGGTGTCAATGAGGTCGTCCCCTACAACCAAAATTAATTTTATATATCATACAAAAATGTAGGTATAATGTTAATTAGAAGACAACAATTTTTTTTTCCGAAAATATCGCATATTATTAGTAAGCGCCAAACTTTAATGCTGACCTGACGTTGGTACAGAAGTCGTCGCATAAGACGATGGTTCCTAAACCTACCAGACTATTAAATGGGAAAATAATTCGCCGATTCCAGATATTTTCATATCAGAGGGTTCGGCTCGGTGGAATTCCTAATTTGACCGATAAATCCTACTGATTCCTCAATATAAATATTACAATACATGTATGTAAAATGACTGATTTTTGCATTTTTAAAGACAAATTCTTTGACAAATCTATTATGCCTAAATTTTTAATGAGCTAGGTATAATGCCAGTAGCCGAAATAACAAATGGAAATATTTTTATAGTCTGAGAATGCCAAATCTTTTAATATCATTTCCTAAATCTGTATACTTTCTTATTTTTTCAAAAACAGATTTTTTGAATATTACAGGAATTTGGAATAGCTTCATCAATGATATAAGTTATTTTTTTAATTTTGTCATGTAAAACTATATCGGGTCTAATTGGTCTTTCTGTTAGTATAGTTTGGTCATAGTAAATTTTAAAGAAATTATATTCTAAAAATGAATTTAACAATAAAAATAAAAATCAGGATACATCTGGGACTCGAACCTTGGACCTTCTTGGCTGATGCTCTCATGCATCGAAAGAAGACGGTACAATAATTTTTAAAATTTAAAAAAATTGTATTGTGATTTTTTCAATCATGGTTTTTGAATAAAATTTTTAAAAAAATGCATTGAGAGCATGTGCCCGGAAAGCCGAAGGCCTGGGTTCGAGTCCTAGTGTCACAGATGAATCCGTATTTTTTACTGATTTTTCTGTTTCAGATTTTCGTTTGACTTTCGCTAATATTATCTTCATTAGTTAAAATATTATAATTTAAGGTTTAACTCATTAAGTTAAAAAGTTAAAAATAAATCATTGTAAAATCTTCACATTATTAAAAACTTTCATTGGTTTCACTATGTCCAACTTTTTTTTCGAAATACTTGTGGTACGATTTATGCTTCTTACTATTATTATTATGAAACACGCTTTATTATTTTTTTTCTTATTTTTTACATCTACAGAAATCTTTTCTTATTTTTTACAATTTAATAAATATTTCGAAGGTCCAGTCAGTAGTGCTCGTCATGAAAATGTCGTTGCTGAATGAAAGTATATTGCGTTAACCTAGAAATCTCAAGAGCTTGAAAACAGTTACAACCGAGTTGCAAACAGATTATTTGTTTGAGACATCCTGGATGTCCGGGGATAATGTGCATTAACTTCGGGAGGTGATTCTACATGATGGTAGTAGTAAAAAAGATAAATAACTTTTTCCGAAATTCCAACTTTTTTTTCCCACACAAAAAGACGTACCTATTGAAAATCCTTAGTGTAAATACATTTGAGTGAGTCATCCGCGCCCGACGTGGTAAGAGCGGAAAATAATAGTGTTGGCTATACACGCCGGAGTAATTTTATCTTTTTACCAAAAAATTAGCCCTGGAAGTTGGAATTTCGACAAAAGTTATTTATCTTTTATACTTATACTATCATGTAGAATCACCTCCCGAAGTTAATGCCCTTTACCCCCGGATACCCGGATATTCAGGATTACAACATACGAGTCGTGGAGTTGCAAAACCCGCTCTGGAATTTTTCGGAAATCTTGAAACGCCACGAAAAACTGTTTGGAACACTTGGAATATGAAAAAAATACACCTTTCATGGTAAATATTAGCATAAATTTACATTATTATTTTGATATTTAGCAAAAAACCTATTTTTTTTATTTATCTTCAAATTACTTGGAGCAAGGGCATAGCTGTAGTTATTATAGTAGATAGTTATTCACATGAGGGAGGTTTGACCCTAGGGGGGTTTGTTCATGGAGTGGAAAGGGAGAAGGGGGGGGGGGGTGCTGAAAACTTTATTAGAAAGTTTTTTGGGACCTCGACTTACCACAACTTATTATATACATCACATTGATAAAAGAAATAATTAAAAACATATTGTTCTATTTTCCGGGAATGTAATCTACGAGTTCCATTCTCTTTTTTACTAAGCAATACTGTAACCGTTAGGGGGTAGGGGGACCATATATATATATATATTTTTTTTTTTTAAAGAAAGACAAACATTCCCGGGTTACGAATAACCCAACAACATTTGAAAATCTCCTACTACCACCACACTAAGCGGAAGATGTTGCTTGTGTTGTGATGGAGGACTTAGCCAGCCGAGGAATCGAACACGGAACGCCTGGGTGGGACCCAAACGCGATGCCCACTCAACCACTGACCGGTCAATATACCCTTGACATCAAGTACTTTATGTGAATGTATCAAAACCAGCAGAAATTTCCAGAGCTGGTTGTGCGTCTCCACAACTCCCTTACTAAAAGGGGTTAGTACCCCGATAGATATCTACCACAAAATGATTGGAAAATTTTCTACAAATTAAATTGTTACATGGAGATGATTCGGCAAAATCCAAAATTTCAATTTAGTTTTGGCCCGCGGTTGCCATAGACACAACGACACAATGAATGGGATAGGTAAGTACCGGTTTCATTTACTGACAACAATAGACGTACTTTATTTCGCCGGTCCATTTTCACAGATAACATCGGCGGAGTAACGAACTGAAACGAACATTATACATAACTACAATTATAATATATCCATGTATTTTTTTTTAAAAAGGTAAAAATTTGCAGTTTTTTTGAGAGAAAAAAAAAAAAACCTTACCCGAAAAGATTTTTCATTTAGGTTTTCGGCAACATAATAAATACAGCGTCATCGTAAAAGGTGTCCGTGATTTCAAAATGAAATAACTAAGTGTGTATTAAAATTTTACTGTTTATTTATACAACAAGATACGCAGAAAATCTTATTTTTTTAGATTACATTGACAATTTCGATACGAGTCTCTCTTGTTGCATGGCTAATATCTAAGCGATGGTCGACCTCCAACCAGGAGGTCTAGCATGGTATATCGATAATACCTAGTATCGATACGATATTGACTAAATCCGTCATCTATGGTGAGTAAGCGATATTTGCGACCATCGTCAACATAATTTACGATTCGACAGTGGATTGACAAGAGTGCCAGAGTGTCAGATAAGCCGTTAATATACACATTTTTTTAATTTCGTTCTTTATTCAAAATTACAAGCTTATTAATGAATGGAGGTGAACTAACGAAGCTCTTAGAAATGAAATAAATCGTATTCGCGATCCATAGACTACTTCTAAGATGCGATCAATTGATTCCGTTCCAGCTTGGAGAAAAATACAGTTGTTCAAATATGACTAAAGACCTCATTAACTAAATAACTCCCATTTAGTGTCAAAAATTACATGCGAAGTGCCAATACATATTAAAGTTGGTATTTTTAATCTTTTTTGGAATGTCAATCCGTGGACAGATCTGCTAATGCTTGCCATCGTATAACGATTTCTTATTTATTCCCTGTCAATGTCGGTTTGGCTATCAACAGCGCAACCGTACTGGGGTTATCGGTATAAAATCGTCGAAAGTTGACCAATTCGATCCGATACTGTTAAGTTATCAATTTGATCGTACTAGACCCACTGGTACACTTAGTATCAGGAATCATAGTCACAATCGCCGCGAGACTCTTATTTTCTGCGTAAACAATGTTAAAAGAAAACGTCCATCGGAGATAGATCATGGTTTGTAGGTGACCACAAAATAGGGCCATTCCTAGCAATCCAACGGCCGACAACTATCTTAAAAACACTGTTTACGCAGAAATAATCCGGGATCTGCAACTTAAAAGAAAGAATCTGCACGGCATTTGATACTGGTATGATTAAGCGTTCCTGGAGAAAGGTCAAATATCGCTCAGGTTTTGCCCTGCAACAGAAGAAACTCATATCTAAGGCGTCTATTTATAATGTAAAAAAAACATATTTTCTATTTCTACGTATCCTGGTATATAAATACCTAGTATTCCTTTTTATAAATTTTGGGAGGCTGGTATGTGTACCGCCGCCTCGGGAACCATTTATTGGATAACCAACACCTCTGCCTTAGGTCAACCCAAGTGATTCGCTATCTTTGGTGATTAAGAAGGGGTGCCCGTAATCATGGGGTGAGGTTTGTATAGGTTTTGGCGGCGCTTGCGTTTGCCCACCTACTGCATTACGGGCTGGATGGGGCCGAGACTGGTTGACGCAGAGCTTTTGACTCTCCAGCGGAATCTTTCTACCCACCGCCTTGCACCGCAGTAGGACGGAATGGATTCATAACGTCCGTCACTCCTGGATACTTAGTTAATTCATTTTAATATCACAGAAAACCTTTCGATATCGCACGCATTATGGAAACTAAGAGAAAAACGTGTTCTCAGAGGAGCATTCATAGCTGAGACAATTTTGAGGAGAAATTGGAAACAAAGTGAAAAAAACTGGTAGTGAAATTCTGGGAGGTTATTATTAAGTGCCACTTACTAATAATTCTCATCTCGCATTCAAAAGTATTATATTTTTCTTAAGTAATAAATTAGACCTTTTTACAATAATTGTTGGATAATTTCATTTTCACACAGTTGAAGCAACATCAAGAATTGTCATTTAGAATGTACAACGACGATAATTGCATCAATTAACACCGGCAGGTGTTATATTATTATTTGTGTTTATTTCTCTATAATACCTACTAATTTATAGTAGTTTTGCACATACTAAAGAGACAAAGGATTTGCTAGTGTTCATATTTAGTCTTTCGTCAGAAAATAAAAAATATATATAAATACTGCGTTTTCCTAATATTTTATTTCGTAACTATTTACATTTTAATTAGTATAACAGTATTTCCCATTAATGTTTATTTTGTACAGAACAACACATTATTAATCATAATTTATTAAAAAAACAAGTGTCTTAATCAATTAAAACGCTATGATAATAAATAATTAATTACTAACTGTACGTTTTTAATATTGATACGAAGTGTATAAAAATAATAAATTATTTAATCACACCTTCAATATTGTTGTATCTTAGTTTCATTGTGAAAGTTCAATACATTATTAATCATATTTTAGTACTTAAATTATTAACAACTTCATTATACATATACTGCTATCATTTTGTAACGGCGTTTCTTCAACACTATGTAAATGAATACATTATTGATGATTGACAATTAACATTTTAATTGTGAATATAATATACACTGTTCACTCTAATACAATTATGATTTAATGAACGGTTCTTATACAGTTTTGTTCGGCACAAAATTCGGTGGGCATTTCAAAGCAGTCTGATAGGCATGTTACATATAAATAAATTAATAATGTTAATGTTTTCATTTAAATAAATAATGGTTTATCTTATGTGTGTAAGGTAGCTATCCGCAAATAGTTTATAACAGTAAAATAAAAGTAACGGTAACAAATTTTTGCAGACTGACAAACGGTAAATGGCACCTTTTTATTGACTGTGTGAAGGCTTCATAACACCTTTAAAATACGTATTACTAGGTACGTAGCCATTACAATGTATTATGTTTCTGTTACAAGCCCATTAATTTTATAATATTAATTACAATAATAACACTCGTTTGCCTACTAAAAGACTAAAGTTAGTATTTTGTAATTAGAAATATTTTTGTATTACGCGATATTAATTTGTATCTATATACAGTACGCGCCATACATAAATGCCGACCTGAACTGGATCCGATCCATTGCCCGGGTACAGTCACTTTACTGACTTTACAATGACCGTAAGCGTAAGAGAAATAAATATGCGTAAAACATTCGTTCGACGGAGAAAGGCGTGCCGCTTTTCGGACCTTAAACTCGCCTGTTGCGACGATTTCTGTATTAACGTTAGGTTGGCATGAGATCTTTCATTGCCTCTGGAGGTGAACCTTTATGTCGTTTGGCGGATTCTTCTCCCATACGAAAGTCAGCGGAATGAATTTTTAATTAATTTAACTAATTAAGCGTGAATTTTTAGTTTTAGTTAGGTAACACGTTGGATATTTTGTTCCCAAAAGTGATACCGGAAATGGTCCATTTCCAGTATTACTCCTAAGTAGAATTCTAGCAGAAAGCTTTTTGTCTATTAATCATATTTGCTCTTACTGCCGAGTACTAATTTGATTCGAATATTCTACAGTCCATGCTTGGCCATCCCGAAGATAATAGAATGCCTTATTCAATTATTGTGTAAGCATATATACCTGTGTATATGTATTATAATGTGAAAATATATTTACCTCACAGTCCTCAGGATCATCGGCTTTCAAAATCAATTGTCAATTTTCTTTACAAAACTATAATATTTTTTGTTTGTTGAAAAATCAGAAATTTATCTACCATTCGATTGAATACAATTAGTAAATTTAAAAAATAAGCAAATCTGTAAAAAAATTAAAGAAAATAAATACACATTTCATATACCTTTAGAATTATTAATTATAAAATAAAATATATTTCTGACTAATAAAAATTGTACTAGATTTTTAATCTTTTCATAATACATTACGATTTATTGAAAATCTGAATTATTTACCTTATTCTTTATCTTATTATTTACCGAAAAAATTAGCCTCACTTTTGTAACCTTTTTTCAAGTTCAACTTCCAACTTCAACTTTTCAACTTCCTGCCGTTCATAATCCAAATCCGGTATAATCCAAAATGGTGATGACTACCTGTTTGTCACAAGATTTACTTATGTGTTTATTTTAATTAATTTAGTAAACACTTTAATTAATAGGTTAAAATAATATTTGGGAGGCACGATAATGATATTTTTTTAAATAACATCGGTAAATCCTTTTTGTAACGTTTTCATATGATTAAATACATACATAGGTACTAATTGAGGTGTGTAGAATCAAATGCAGCAATCTCCAAAATGCTTTATTTTGAGAAAACCAAAAGAAACTTTGTAACACATTTGTTGGTAAAAATGTTATTTATTGAAGGTAAGTTCACAGATCACATATAGTAAAAATAGTCAAATGTATCAAATCACAATAATAATTAACTGAGCAAGGGATCGGAGGGAACCTTGCTGATTAGTCTTTGGGAACAACAAAACTCACTCGTGCCGTTATGGTAACGGGCGGCGGCGACTGTGTTCTATAGGACGAAGCGCAACTAAGGCTGCAGTCGTGGTCTGGTTGGTGCTTTGCTTATGGAAGTAGAATACTCCTTAGAGGGTCGTGCCAAAGGACGAGGCGCAACTAAGAGAGTGTACTAGCCAAGGGCGAGCTGCAGACGAACTGGTTGAATTAGGGCGCGCAGCTCTTTATATAGGCCATTCCTTGTGGCGGAGCGTGGTTTATGGGTCTGCGCAGCCTGGTTCGCCTAGATTTGGGTGAGCAGGATGGCGCTGTACGGGGGGAAGAGATGGTGTAATAGCAAGCGTAAAAACGGTGTGCTACAACTTTTCATTTCAGTAATTCTCGTGCGTTTACATGTTAAAAAATTTATTCACAAAGGGAACTAAGGCACCCAGAGCTGGTTTTAATTCCAAGTAACTGCTTTGGTAGGTAAATGAGTGAATCATTAACAAAGTTGCATTGTTAGTTCACTTTTGAAAAAAGTGAAGATTGCTGTATTTGATTCTACACTCCTTAATTAAATAAACACTTGAGAAAGTGTTTAATAATTTAAATTAAATAAAAATAATAATCCGCTGTTTCCTTGTGTATTTAAAACACGTGCTGTATAATCATTATAAAAATTACCAATATAAAATTAGTTGGGTACTATTTTGAAATTTTTTTCATAGTTTGACATGTGACCCCGCAAATCCAGCATATAAAATCTAAAGTCGATTTGTTTCGATCGTGATATAGTTATTTCCACATTATGCCGTCAGATTAAACCTTTCAGTAATATAAAATTGTTTCTATTATTCTCGCGAATACTTGTTTCATATCTACTCTACATTTTTTTAATGATTCATGGTCACTGGATCTACTTTCTCTATTAATTGTGACATATTAATACAGTTTATACTAGTCCTAGCGAGAGATCATATGTGACCTTATCGTTGTAATATCTTCCGTTTCTTTCGTTTTTAAGCAATATGCACGAAAAGGAAGAGGACGAACGTTGTTCAGTACGGGCTCTCGCTCGGTTTAGATTAGCCTAAAACCCAGTTATGACTCATGACTCAAGCTAGTTTAAAAAAAACCTACAAAAAGTTCCTACCTACCTACTTTTACGCAAGTTTTTATTTAAAACTTTATTTTTTAACAATCAATTATTATTTTACGTCACAAAAATCCACAGGCAGGTTATATATTTATTATTTTAAATTTTGGAAGGCGGGAAAGGGTACCGCCGCCCCGGGAATTATTTATTGGATAACCAGCACCTCTGCCATAGGTCACCCCAAGTGGTTCGCTACGTTTGGTGACTTAGCAGGGGTGCCCGGGTTCATGGGGTAAGGTTTATCTAGGTCTTGGCGGCGGATGATCTAGACACACTGAACCCCAGATTCCTACCCAATCCTCATACCTTTTCCTTCCCAGAACTTTCTCTCCTTCCTTTCCTTAAAAATACCCTCCACACAGCATCCCCAAAGATGACATAGGCCCACATGTAAAAAAAAAAAAAAAATCCACCCGGGAATGTCTATATTTCTTTGATTAAAATACAAAAACAGCCATTTTTTTTTTCAATCATTTCTCAGGACTAGAGCCAATTTTGTAGGCTTTATTAAATGCTACTGCCAATATCGATTCAACATACAGAGCAGACCTGGCAACACATTAATTTGTTATCTGCGGGAATCGAACCACAATCTCCTGACTCGCAGTCAAATACATAGACCACTACGCCATAGGGGCGATCGGTGTAATATTTTATATATTATGTACCTCTAGGCTATAGGTAGGTATAACACTGACTAATGCTTAATTCAGAAAACAACATGTACTCTACTATATTTGTCAAATGGAACTCGTAATACAAACACTTTTAAAGTGTGGGTCAGGGTTATGTCTACATAAATTGTAGTGATTATTTCTGAGACACGTTCAAGTCTAGACGCATTTAAATGTCGAAAAGACCCAACCGATTATTTTTCGACACAAATGAAAAGTAGTCTCTGTGGGTTTGCTGACGTTATAACCTTAGCGCAATGACTTTAGCCGTGTTTGGTGAAAAGCCAGATTCTTACCAATCTTCCTCTTCCATAACTCCGTCCCCTCCTCACTTTCCTCAGCCTCACAAAATATCACATTTAGAAAAGCCATAGTCCATCAGGCTCCGGGCAGTGAGCCGGGCGATGGGTCGAGAGAGTCCGGTTGGAGAGAACCACGGGTCGACGGGTCAGCTACGCAGTAATTCACCAAATTTAATAGTAGTTACTATTAAAGTTGGTGAATTAGTAGTTACTTGGTAACGTGTTAAAATTTCTAGACATGTTGTATAGAACAGTTTGAAAATGGCCTTGTTAACCGAAACAGCTGTCACAATAATAAAAAACTAAAACACTTGCAGAACTTTATAATAACATTATTAAATGTAGTTTATATTAATTTTTTAAAATAATGTATAAAACACTCCAAACTTTAATACTGAACTGACGTTGATACAGAAATCGTCGCAATAGGCGAGATTAAGGTGAGAAAAGCGGCATGCCTCCCCGCTGACGCCTTTCTCTCTCGCGTGTATTTTTACGCATATTTCTCTTAATTTACGGTCATTTTAAAGTCATTTTCCTGCGCGAGAATGGATCGTATCAAGTTCAGGCCGGCATTAAAGTTTGGCGAGTACTTTAGTCCAGGGTACGCTGTCTGTATTTATAATTGTGTTTTGATACAATCATCCCTGCTTTCTTTGTGAACCTTTTACCTTTTGTGCTGATGAAAAGCAACAATGAAATGTTTCGTCTCTGTGAAATGTATCATGACAAATTTAAATTCAAAGGAGGTCACAACCACAACGGAGTTTTCAGCGGCAGGACTATGCCAATCTAGGCAAGAGCGCCGTAATATAATACTAGCTTCTGCCCGCAACTTCGTCTGCGCAGGATTAGTACTTCGAGTAGCCTATTTTCTTTTCCTAGGTCCCATCTATGTTTATACCAAAATTCTTAACCTATTTATTTAAAATATCTATAATTCTTGATTCGATTCAAAGTATTAGGCGAGTGCTTCAAATAAATTCACTAATTTAAATATTTTCGAAAATAGAATTTTTATTTAACAATCATTGTTGGGCAAAATGTCATTCTAAAATTTTGACATTCTCTATTAAACAATAATAATTATTTTCAATATGTTGAAAATAAATAGCTAGCTTTATAAATTATAGCCTATATGTTATTCTGATGTATGAGCTATATTATTGTAAAGTTTCATTAAAATCCATTCAGCAGTTTGTGCGTGAAAGAGTAACAAACATACATACATCCATACAAACTTTCGCGTTTATAATATTAGCGTCTGCGTAGGATTAGTACATCGAGTAATCTATTTTCTTTTCATAGGTACCATCTACGTTTATACCAAAATTATATTTATTTAAAATGTGTATAATTCTTGATTCGATTCAAAGTATTAGGCGAGTACTTCAAATAAATTCACTAATTTAAATATTTTCTAAAATAGAATTTTGATTTAACAATCATTGTTTTGCAAAATGTCATTCTCAAATTTTGACATTTTCGATTAAACAATTATTATTATTTTCAATATATTGGAAATAAATAGCTAGCTTTATAAATTATAGCCTATATGTTATTCTGATGTATGAGCTATATTATTGTAAAGTTTCATTAAAATCCATTCAGCAGTTTGTGCGTGAAAGAGTAACAAACATACATACATCCATACAAACTTTCGCGTTTATAATATTAGCGTCTGCGTAGGATTAGTACATCGAGTAATCTATTTTCTTTTCATAGGTACCATCTACGTTTATACCAAAATTATATTTATTTAAAATGTGTATAATTCTTGATTCGATTCAAAGTATTAGGCGAGTACTTCAAATAAATTCACTAATTTAAATATTTTCTAAAATAGAATTTTGATTTAACAATCATTGTTTTGCAAAATGTCATTCTCAAATTTTGACATTTTCGATTAAACAATTATTATTATTTTCAATATATTGGAAATAAATAGCTAGCTTTATAAATTATAGCCTATATGTTATTCTGATGTATGAGCTATATTATTGTAAAGTTTCATTAAAATCCATTCAGTAAATTTTGCTTGAAAGAGAAACAAACACACATACATCCATACAAACTTTCGCGTTTATAATATTAGTAAGATTAGTAAGATAGTAAGATATGCATAAAAACACCTTTGTATTTTTTATCTGATCACACAGCTTTTCACAAAAATATTTACTAAATACTTGAAAGTGCTTAGTGATAAGCATCTTTCCGTGAAATCATAATATGAAAGCTGAAATGGTGATTAGCTATTTCAGAGAACTCGGTCAGTAGACATCTACCCATGAATATCGATTTTCGTTTCGTATAGTTGTACATACTAACTCTAGCCTTGGTAATGGCTATGTCTACTTATGAATTATGCTATGCAAAATTGATGTAGGCAATGCGACGTAGGTACTTTATAAATTAATCCCGCTATCATTTTTATGCGTCACCACATTTTAATCCCATGCCTTGGATCCAATCGGATTATGACACACTCAAAAAGAAATTATGAAAGAAAGGAGCAGAGAAACATTAATGCTGGGAAATACCTTTGCATCTAGTGAGTAAAACAAGTCAAATGCTGTTTCAATCAACTTCTCTTAACGTGATGCACTGCCAAGCAATGCAAAATCGTGTGATTTTGGCTTAAAAATTGAATCGCTTAGAATTATTTTAGATCGTTTAATTAAATACTGTGAGTAGAATACATATCCATTTAAATAATCATGTAATTTTTTTATTAGACTTTTTATTAAGTCCAGAAAAAATATAGTATCAGACCGATGAAAACTGCCTTAATGTTAAAAATCTCTTACTTACGAACCCTTTTTTGGTTAAGATTTTATTGTATAATGTGTAAAATTAAATTCTTTAAAAAATGTTTGTAAAAGTTTAAATATGTGTGCCTGAATTTCGCAAATTTAAGCAAAACTCGCTTTTTGACGATGTCTTTTCGTGAATAAATCAAACAGGCTGCCTAGGCGGCTGGTGTTGAACGGGAATTTAAACCTTATCGTCATCTACATAAGGAGTGTTATTCGCCGCCTGATCCCGAATTTTATACGATGTGGTGCATCACCTTAAGCATGTTTCAGATGTGAGACGAAAAAGTTTTTTTCCAATTTTTTGCCACTGCGTTTTGAACCTTCGACCTCATGGGCCAAAGATCTTTCTTGCACCACTTAGTTCATGATTGTCCAATACGTAACAATGTAAATTACAAAATAAAACTAATGAGAACAACCCTAAGGATTTTAAATAATGTGGCCATATTTTACAATTTGAAGCAAGTCGAAAGGGTAAAATTCATCTTACTAATATTATAAACGTGAGAGTTTGTATGTATGTATGTGTGTTTGTTCCTCTTTAAATCGAAATTTAATTAATGGATTTTAATGAAACTTTACAATAATATAGCTCATACATCAGAATAACATATAGGCTATAATTTATGAAGCTAGCTATTTATTTTCAATATATTGAAAATAATAATTATAGTTTAATAGAAAACGTCAAAATTTGAGAATGACATTTTGCAAAACAATGATTGTCAAATCAAAATTCTATTTTGGAAAATATTTACATTAAAGAATTTATTTGAAGTACTAGCCTAATACTTTGAATAGAATCAAGAATAATACATATTTTTAATAAATAGGTTAAGAATTTTGGTATAAACGTAGATGGGACCTAGGAAAAGAAAATAGATTACTCGAAGTACTAATCCTACGCAGACGAAGTCGCGGGCAGAAGCTTGTATCAGAATAAAAATGTTCAAAAGCCAATATGCTTGCATTAAATTGTATTACATATTTTCTTTACAATACAAAGATGAATTTTAAATGGTATCGTTTTTTTATTTTTTTTTTTAAATAGTTTGGATTTGCCGAATTCCAATTCATTCGTTAATTATTGCTTAACTCTATCTATTATCTATTATAAATTCAATCATTTTCCCACCCTTCCCCCATTTTCTCCTTAATATTCCTAATATTGGTTGTAGGTACCTACTACAGTATCGCTTAGTTCTGATGTTTTAAATTAAAGTTTTATTAAATTAGTAATGTAAATAAAATAGAATAAAATAAGATATAAATTTAGGAAAGGAAGGAAATTATTAATTTCAATAAAATAATTAACTTACACACCATTAATGACACAGTAGCATAAATTACAGTTAAATAATGTTGCCACCCCATGGAGCTCCTCCCATTCAATAAAACAGAATCCTTGGTATCTTTTTGTACTTATTTCTCGTCAATTGTAATTATACTGGTTCACTTGATATAATTACAATATTAATTACATAAACAAAACAACATGGAAAACAATCGCAATTCGAGCTGAAAAAAATCTTAGAACTGTGTACATACAAAGCATGTCAATTTTAAAGCCTCATCACAATGAGAGCAAAACGGATCTGATGTATAACGTGTGATTTGGCTACTAGGTGCTTAAGCGCCATTCAGACGGTTCACTAATCGCTCATTTCCGCATTTCATTCGGCCTAGTTTACTCGGAATGACACGTCTGAACATGCAATGAAACGAAAGTGCCGAATACTGCCGAATGAAATCTTCAAGTGAACCGATCCAACAATGTTGGATATTTTCCTTCGGCATCCTTCACTCGCGCGCGCATGCGTGCGGAAGAGAGCAAAGTGAAACGTCTGAACACCGAGTGAAATCTCAATCAGTTTGTGTCGCGTCCTGTACGGGAAGGACCATGGAAGGACGCTATCACATCACACGCAAAACGTCAAAATGGTATTCGTTCAACTAATTTGTTTGCTTTTGGGAACACCTCTCATATAAATTTTTGGGTCTCCCTTATTATCCATGTATTTTATATGTTTTTTAATATATGTAAGATTATTAATTTATAGGAAAATGTTCGTAATAAAAAAAGTAAAATCAAATTGTGTTATTATGTCATAAAAAATAAAAAGGTTTATAAGACGAAACAATAATGTTTTATTTATTAATTTTTATTTAATTGTGTCAACAAAATTGCGTAAAAATCGATGCATCTGACATGTTTTTCATTAAAATTCGGGGCCGGACCGCGCTAGAAATCAAACGAATTCCAGCGCGGTTCACCTCGCTTGGCGACGCTGTGGTGGGAATGGACGAGTGAACGCTTATTTCTATAGCGCCGTCTGAACATGGAATGAAACAAAATGGACGATTAGGCCGAAAAAACATGGCGTAAATCTTCACTCGAGTGAACTGTCTGATTCCAGCTTTATTGCTGTGGTAAAAAAATGGACACTGTATACACAAGCCTTCTCGGAAGATTTACAGATAATCCTCTCAAATAGCCATTGCAAAAAATAAATAAATGTTTCCCCCTCTGGTTGTGCGATAACCCCCCTAATGACGTCACTCGGTGGGTGAAAATTGATTCGAGAGGTTGAAGTTATTTTTATGGACGACCTTCATGAAACCCTGAACGACAGATGTGCAGCTGGAAAATAATTGAGGAATCAACAATTATAGCGAATATTTTTCATTTGTTAAAGTCCTAGGACCTAGCACTATAGAGTTTAGCATCCTAATAATGTAACAATTAACGAATGAACTTGAATTCGGTAACTCCGGGCTTATTTTCCATAAAACTAAAACTATACCTTTTAAAATTCATCTTTGTTCTGAAAAAAAGTTTATTATTTTCATTTGTGTAAAACGAAAGCCACAAAATGAATTGGCAATTATACATGCCTGTAGTCCTTCTATACGGACAGTAGTAGGTAGGTACCTACCAAGTGTTTTTTTTTTCTTTCATCTAATCAACTCTTAGGACCAGTTGTTTCGGAAAATTTCACGTTTGAATTTCCCTCAAATCGACATTCACCGAAAAATTGGGTTGTTTCAACCTCCGTCAGAAGTAATTTCATCGAAAATTCCATAGGACCAGTTGTTTCGGAATTCCCTTCAAATTTGAATTTCCTTCAAATCGTCATTCACCGAAAAATTGGGTTGTTTCAACTTCCGTCAGCAGTGAAAATACTATAGAAATGTGATGTGAATGTGATCAGCCGAGTCCGGACGGTTAGCGAAATAATGGGAGGCGCATGCGCAGACGTCAAAATTGTGATTTGGCGTGGAACACTTGAATAAAATTTTCAAATTTATCGAACGTTATTTGTTGCTATTTACTGCTGACGGAAGTTGAAACAACCCAACTTTTCGGTGAATGACGATTTGAAGGAAATTCAAATTTAAAGGGAATTCCAAAACAACTGGTCCTATGGAATTTTCGATGAAATTTCTTCTGGCGGAGGTTGAATCAACCCAATTTTTCGGTGAATGTCGATTTGAAGGAAATTCAAACGTGAATTTTTCCGAAACAACTGGTCCTTAATTTTACAATAATGTTAAAACACATTTTAATAAACTGGGAATTGAATTTTTTGAACATGACATCAGAACTAAATTCTCAGAATCAGGCACAATTATTTTTTCGTTCATTTTACGCGATATTTCGTCATTATTAGTAGTCGCGGAGAGTGCATGCAAGACGCGGGCAATAGATAATAATTATTCGCATTAGCACCCCGGTCATGTTTCTCCAATCGCATCCTATCCGAGGGCAATAATTGACGGGAACTCCGACTCTACTTGACCGATCAATTGATCCCAGCGCGGACTGTGTAACGTATTTACTAGTTACTATCTGCTAATTATGATACATCAATACCTTGCTTTGCGGCAGAGAAAAATCGCCATAAATGAAATCATTATTCCCGTCCGAATACATTAGTAATTAAAAATAAGCGGAATATTTTCAAACAGTTAAAATTTCATTAATAGTTTCATACTCCGCCTACTGGTTAATACGGAATATTTTTTATTCAAACAGTTAGATTTTGCTTTATTATTACGAAAATTGAGTATTTATGTCGGGGGAGACGAAAAAACATGCATTTTATATTTCAATTTTATAAGATTATTTCACTTACGCGAAGTATTTGACAGCCACGTTTGGCCAAGTAAAACGGGACTTATACAACTTCAATTACTACAATATACAACTATTTACGTGCACAAAATAGGTTATTAGGTTGTTAGGCTGGGTAACCTAAGTAATTCGTGCGTATTTAGATTGAAAAAAATCGCAAATATCAAAAATGAATTTGTATATGCCGATAGTGTGAAAGATTTAAAAAAAAGTTATATTCGCCACTATTGCTAAAATGATTGTCGAAATCCAGTTGTCTTGTAATATAAGTACCTGTACAACGTTCTGTAATTTTATGAATAGATATAGGTACCTACTTTCAAACAAGTGCATCCAAAGTAGATAAAAATTCTTTAATAACTGATATTTGGACAGTCTCCAAGTTTCTAGATTTTTCGTTGGATCTGCCAAAATATATCATGTTTACTTCCGAAAAACCTGTTGCATCGTGATTACTATGAGTAATTGAGCATATTTTAAATTTTATCTTCCTTGGGTAAAGCCCTTTCATAACTTATGGAACATATGGAATTATTGATCTGCTTACATATACACTATAATGTAGGTAGGTATACACAATATAAATAAACGGATTATCGGCTAATAAGTCTGGCCTATAAGTCAGGCCTACTCAACACTAATCTAGTCAGATTAGTGTTGAGTAGGCCTCGTACAGAAGATTAGAACTGCAGGTTAAGGCCAATTTTATAAATGAGAAAAAAATGTTAAATATTAACAATAAAAATATGTACCTAAATTTTGTTTTAGACTTTATTTTTAATTAAATTTGAACACTTTAATTTAAATTAAACTCTACCGGTTTCGGAAGAACCCTCCCTTCGTCAGGAGAATATTAAAACTAATCTATGATACAAAATATTGACAGATAGGTATATATACAAAAAGATTAGGTGTTTGAGTGGGAGGTTAACAAAGGGGGAGGGGTAATTGCGGGAATTCCGGCAATAATAGAACGGTTTACTGGAAATATATCTAGAATGGGACTAAAAGATAAATTTATATATTTCTTATTGTAAATTATGGCAGCCACAAAGTTAATATGTGATAAAATACTGATCTGTAAAACATTAACACTTTCCCTCATCTAAATAAAATACATAAAAATGTCGATTGCATTCTGTTAACGTACCTTCTATATTTTTTTCCTGAACTGAGTATATAAGAATTATTTTTCCCTTAGCAGATACCTACTAAATAAGAAAACAGAAAGTAAAAAAAAAATTATCAACGATTTCCTGATTCGCAATGATGTCATCCGTAATATCTGGTCCCTAACAACAACAAATCCAATATATTTAAATGTACGCACCATCATAGAAAGCTAAATCGTGAGCTAAATTTAAAATTTAACCGTCAGTTAAAGTAACAAGGATGTTAAATCGGACCACGCGCTATGTCCAAATGGCGGAGTAACTCTGGAGTAATAATCGGTTTTCGTAAAGTAAAAGCTAAATTAATTGAAAAACGTTATTTTTTTAACTTTTACTCTAGCAAGCATTGAAACAGACGGGCCTTATAAATTTATTACAGTAGGTAGGGGTGTTATTTCATTATCTCTCCATCACCAAACTATTTACATCACATACCAAAATGAAGATATATAGTTTCCTGAAACCATTGGAATTCCGCTGAATGATCAGGAAGATTCGTATTGAAATAAAAAAAAATATTAAGATTTTCGTGCATACGTGCTTTCGTCGTCATAAAAAAATATTAATTATTTAATAAAAGTTTATCAGGAAATCGTAATAATTCGTGTCCTAACGTCTATTAGGCCACCTACGACCTGTAATCCCGTTTTTAATCGGAACTACGAATAATTTGAAGATTATTCTAAATAAATTAGCAATACATTTTTCCCCGTGGAGGGTTCAGTAGGACTAGGTACTGTGTTGGTAGCCATTGAAAAAAAATACATGTAAGTACAAAAATACCATTTTGTACTTTATTAATGTTGCGGAAAGCATATTTTTTTATAAATATCTTCACAATAAAATATTTAAAACATTTGTTTTTTCTGTGAATGTACCCTATTACTCGTAATTGCACATGAATGAGTAATGCCTATTCAGACCAGTGGAAGTGGAATCCTTTAATTATCTTATTAGAATTTATATTTCATGCCTTTGTGAACAATTCCTTCGCGTGAGAACAAAATATCAAATACTTACTCAGAATGCCAGATGGTTGCCTTTATCGCTCCTTCATTTTTTAATGCAGTACAAAATGCATTCTCAATTCTCACATTTATTATTTTATTTTATAAGTTTTATTCCGGTAAGATTCCTTGTTACAATAATAATACATAAAGTCTTTTAAATTACAAAAATGTGACATTTGTTCGTTATCCCACTCAACTCCGGAAAAACCTTTCTATTTTTTTTCTGTCATTAAATTTATAGATATTATGTTACAGCTATAATTTAATTTCCTTGTTCTCTGGTTTCAAAATCTACAAAATGTACAAGTACCTGTACCTACTCTGAAAGTGGTTTCAAAATGGTTTCAAAATCTACAAAATGTACAAGTACCTGTACCTACTCTGAAAGTGCCTTAAATTTCAATAGATATTTAGAGTTTAGCGAATTAATATTAGCGGGAATTTATATATATTGCAGCATTAACTTCATCGATATCTGCGTAGAAAATAATAATCACTACAATAATATTAATGTGTTGTGATCGTTTCGAAGTAAATTGACGGGTTCCCCAAAACACTTCATTATAGGAAAATACTATTATATTAAAGGGAACGGCTGCGCGGCTATTTTCACACATAACTTAAGTTTGGATTTGAGGGCAAAATGCCCAAATAAACTGAATAATTTTTTTTAACGTTTTGCATTCAAAAGGCCGCGCAGCCGTTCATCTTTTGCTGAAAAGGCCAAGATGACCGTTGCTGGTCTTTTAAACATAATTTCTCACTGGGTGGATGTTTATTAAAAATATTTATTTGAGTACTTCTTTCGTTATTTTTCCTAAACCCGCTTTCATATTAATACACAGATTAATAATATTAAGAAATAACCAACTAACCATTCGCCTGCAGGGATAAGCAGAGAGGCTGGAATTCCACACATCACCGCCATGCCAAATAAAATTTCGCCACCCGAGCACTCCTTGCTTCGGTCATTTTAAAACATTGTTTAATTGTCTAATAGATATATACATGTTATTCTGTTATACCGACTCTTGACACACCCGACTTAAGTATTTGATTTACGTGATAATAGGTATCATATCTTCCTGGGGTTTCTCTGTCATCTATAATTTCGGAAAATTTATTGAGCAATCAATATTAACAACTCCTAATCTAAAAATATGAACAAGGATTCAGTCGTATCTAGAAATTGAACCCAGGACCCCTTACTTGCCAGAGAAGTACTCTGAACACTGAATTATTTAGACTTGACAATATAAACATACGTCATTTTTCAACAGGATTAATTAAGTTCTACCAAAATTATCTTCATTTTCTTTACGCGTATAATTTGGCTGCTGTACATTTCCAATTTGAACGGGCGATCCGTTTGATAGATTCTCCCGTCTTAACAAAGGGGTTGCAATTTTTAGAGCACAGGCGTCGGGTGGGAATGCTGTCCTTGTTCTAACGGTATTTCAATGGAAGATACTCCGATGTACTAGCATCATTGACCCCCTCGGCACCAGTGCATAGTCGGGAAACACGCCAAACGCACGCCCAACGTATGTACACGGAGAAAAATGTTATTATAAAATTCGATCATTTTATTCGTAAAAACGGGACTGAACTTCTTACGAACAAATTAACAGGGTTTCAATATTTATTGACGGGAACATGTAAGAATAATTTTTTGGTATACGTAATTTCGTACGTATACCAACATATTATTCTTACATTTTCCCGCCAATAAACATTGAAACACTATTAATTTGTTCGTAAAAACTTCAGTCCCGTTTTTAACCGTTTTTACGAATAAAATGAACGTATTTTAGAATAAAATTTTTCTCCGTGTACATGGTTGACATTTGTCACATGAAAACGGGTCGTTTTACGACTCGTTCTTGAGTTCAAGAGCTCGGATGTGGAACGATTTGCCGGCCTCTGTGTTTCTTCCCTCCTACAACATCCTCTCCTCAAATAGACCCTCCACACAGCATCTTAACAGACGACATAGGGAAATTAATTTTTATTTAATTAAAATTAATTTTAATTAAATTTATTAATTTTAATTAAACAAACCTGAGGGAAATTATTTTCCTTTCGACCTCCTGTGTGGAGTTAATATAATATAATTTTAAGAAAGAGGTTTTACGCAACTATAAAAACATTGAGGCGTTGTCAAATTCTAGGCATTTATGTGGGATGGAATTGACTCGTGTTGTTTCATTCTAGTTTCCACATATAAGTAAGTACTAGTACGTATACGCTCGAGCTTTGGTTATTAAGTTTACCACAAAACCAATCTGAAATATACCATATTATCAGAGATTGGTAATTTGCCAGGTTACCGGTAAATCGATATGTTGCAACGGAGCGACATCTCTTTGCCAATTGTAGGACCATTAATCTCGCTTACCTCTTCAGAAAGTGACAAGACCGAGCTGTCGAACGTCCCGAGACCTGCGAATTGTCACAAAATTAATTGGGGTCAATTGTCGCGATTGCCTTATGTCTTAGGTACATCGTCTAGCATCAATAGCCGATCGCGACTCAAGGACTTATATACGTAAAGAGAAATACTATCTACGAAAAATCTATGTCACTTATTTGGGCGCACAATACATACAGGATCCATATAAGTATATGTTTCTGCATCATGGTGTTGGGGCCCAACTAAATTTTGTATCGCAAAGGTATCATGTATTAAAACAATGTTGTTGGATTGACGTGGGTTAAATGTTACTATTTTTTGGGTTCCTGGGATTATTTTGCTTTATTTTAATCCACCAGATACTCAGGGTACCAAAACTTTCACAAATAGTTCAATGCTGCTGGCTTGTAAGTCTTTTTTTTTCTTTTTTACATTTGGCTTTCGCTCTTTAAGTGTATATATATTTTTTTACAATATGATTCCATCCCTCCCACTATGGTGCAAGGTGATGTTACGAGAGAGCCCTGCTGGAGAAGTCAGAAGGCCTCCCTTAAGACCCGGACAAACCGGTATGTTCGACTACCATAATACGGACGTGTGTCTAGTGTGGTAGTCGAAAAGCATGTTAAAAAAAACTGTATAAAAATATGTTACGAATAAAGAAAAAAAAAACCTCACCCATGAACCCGGGCCCCCTGCTAAGTCACTAAACCTAGCTTGGGGTGACCTATGGCAGAGATGTTGGTTATCCAATAAATGGTTCCCGGGGCAGCGGTAACAAATTGAAGTATTATTTTAGGTTAATTTATTTACATTTTAATGTTTTCAAGATGGAATATTTAAAAATAATAGTTATGGAGTTAAGAATAAGGTCCAGTTGTTCAAGAGAAATTGAAATTGAAATCAATTTTCATCAAGTTCTGTGAAAGTTCTATATTATTTCATTGTGAACCAGTTGTTTCACAAACTGAAATAAATATTGAATTTGAATAGAACTTTAACGGAACTTTTAAATCAACTTTAAAATTTGACGAATTGTTCAAATTTTGTGAAATAACTGGACATTAGATATTTTTGAACAAGGTAAAGTGATGCTAAATAGAAGCACCATATTTATGTTGTGGGTATAAAATAACCTACGTTCATTATTTACCGTCGAACTAACGCTGGCAATATTTTAAATTTCTCATTCTATGTTGTTTGGAATGTGACAAATGTTCATTTTACTAGTTAATTGACTTTAGCCATTTTTTGTACACGACTGCAGATTGCATCCATGTACTGTGACGGTCTGCTCAGCGTTAAGTTCTTTGAACTGAAGCCCAAATGTCGCTGGTTTAAATCTCGAACTGGAAATTAAAATTGTATTTGCTTAGGTTTTTTGTCAAGACATAATTAGATTTTTTATCCTGTATATTTGCACTTCGTTCCAGAGTAGTCACTATAGGAAGTGAAATATTGCTTGAAATGGCTTTAGTTATCTTCAGTCAGTGTGGTGATTAATTAGGAATTGTTAGATACTTCCCAAGATTCCTCTTCAATTTTACCATAACTCCTCCTGCGGTTTAACAAAACATCGCAGATTGGGATGCCATAGTTACATTGGTTCCGAACAGTTTTTTTGCTGACCACAAGCTCCAAGGAACTCACGCAATTTTTATATCGATAATGACCTTCTAACTTAAATACCAGGAGAGTTTTATTGTTATAATTAGTTTTAATATTTCAAAAAAATTTCAAAATTTAAATTTGTCTCCCGAAACCTATGGTATTGTCTGCACCAAATCTATGGATGTCTGTGTAACGTTATTTGAAAAATTTTACACTTTTGACAAAACAGGCACGGTACCTACTTTGTATAGGAGTCGAGACGTATTTTATTCTTGATTAACCTGATAATTAATTGAATATTGAAGAACACTAGGTAAAATGTTAAATTGAATGAACACTAGGTAAAATGTTAGGATCTAGTCACTAATGTTATTGTATTCTACCAAAGTGCAAAAATACATCCATTAACGTATCGGATAAACAATTTACCACTGTTATAAAAATCTGCATTATTGCGAAAAAGTCAAATATGACATGATCATAACCTCAAAGTCTGAAACTTTACGTATATACTTTTTTTAAGTTTTCTTTATAGCAAAGCTTTTTTCCAAAAAATTCTGCACTTGCTCCGTATTACACAAAATAAAATCATCATTTCTGTATTTGTGACATAAATAAAATATACCACTAGTGTCTGGTGACGTCAGCATTACAAAATTCTGTATTGTTTTGGTGTTTCATTCATTTTTAAATGGCGATTTATAAATTAAATTGGTCGAAGAGTATATCTTATATATAAAAATTAATGTTTGTTTGTTTGTTCGTATTTTATGCGCTGCCATACCGTTCATCCGATTGCGATGAAACTTTGGGGATTTGATGTGTGCATGCTCGCGATGGCTATAGGATAGTGAGTTCTGGCGTTATGAAATTATTTTCTATAGTATTCATGCGATTGCGATAATTTTTTATTGAAATGTTGTGAACATACCCGCGAAGGTTTCTACATATTCTGGTGAGTACTGGCGTTATGAAATTTACATAAAAAACTTGAAATATGTCACATTTGAGTTGTTTAAAAAAGGGGTGAATTTTATGGGAGTATAGCGGAAGGGATAGGGGAATCCGGGATGGGCGGAGGGGAATTAAGAAATGGGGTCGGGAGGGGGAACGAAGGAGGGGGGGAAGGCAGAGAAGGTGGAAGGGGAATGCATGAGGGGGGTTTCGCGAGAAGGGGGACGGTGACGAATGGGTAAGGACATGCACGCAGGGAGAAACAATTGATTTATTCAAGTTGCATGGGTATCAGCTAATAGTGTATAATAAAACTTATATATTCAGAATCGGCGTTCATTGATCTATATTCTATATGTACAATTTTTTTAAACCCTGATAATTTTCACTGGAGTTCCTTATATCCACAAACTCGTGGTATAAATATGACACAAAAGAACCTAAAAAATCATCTATTTGCCAAGCGTAAATACCTCTCAAAGTAAAAGTAGTTAGTATTTACCTCGTGAGTGTCATGTTATATAGCTATAATTTTTTTTTTCGTTGTTTGTTTTTGGGGTGTTATGCCGTGTTGTGCTACCTCCTTCTTTAGCGGACGTTTCGGACAGCGTTGCAGTGTCCATCATCAGGGCAGATCCGGCAGATCCGTCGATGTGAATTTGTAGTGTTAAGTGTGTGCTTATTTAGTTGGAAGCGATACCGTGCCGTTAGCTTTATTTCAGAAGAAAGTGAACTACTTTGAAAGGGAAATTTGGTGAAAGCGCAGTATTTACGTTAGCCTGGGGCCCGTCCACGGAGAAATGTAACGAAATTTCCAAACGAAAGTAGTGTCATGTCAAAAAAAAAAAAAAAAAGCTATAATTTTGTCTTAAATATTTCTCTGTCAAAAGAAGTCACGATTTATTTGATTCGAGTTGTTCCTACCTACTTGTTTAATATTAGGGTCATTCATAATTTAGTTTCGTAGAGTTTAGCCTCCACATTAGTTAGCCAGTGCAATATTGTATCTATGAAAACTGTTTCCGAGTAATCTACTCTCCATTTCATTAGGTCCCATCATGCAGATAGTTTATGGCCTCAATTAGTATGCAACTAAGTAAATTAACTGGGGCTGCACTTTTAACATACAGATTTACTCTAAAATCTAGAATAAGTAAAAGTGACACCTAATAATGCGTTTTAAAAATAGTTTGAAAAAAAATAATAAAAAGGGCTTGTTTGTATTTCACCGAAACTCTACCAAGTTAGAAGAAGATAGATATTCATTTCAAGGCTCCGTCAAACAGAAGGCGTACTTACGCGCGTCAAGGCGTTAAAACGTCCCGGACGTATAACGCTGCGTTGTGTTGTACCGAACTCGTCGAAGCCGTTCAAACAGAAAGTACGCGACGTTACAGCGCGTTGGTGCCTGTTTGAAGGAGCCTTTACGCCGACGCCTTGACGCGCGGTAAGTACGCCTTCTGTTTGACGGAGCCTTTATACTAAAGATAATATATTTTGCTACGGAATTGCCGAGCGCTGAACCCAACTAAATAACAAATTAGCCAATATCAATTATCTACTTATAGGCATTCTATTTTTTCCTTGTGGGAACCGTAGTTAGTCTCGAAGTAGCTGTATTATTCCTATGTGATGTTCTGTATGCCTTATGTTAAGAGCCATTGACCAGCGGCTGAGATTAAAAGTTTAAAAATGCTTGCAACTGTACAGGGAGGTTCCGGTGAGAAAGATCGATTATTCCCCGTATCAATTTTTTAAAATTAAAAATTTAATATCGATATATGTATCTACATTCAAGCAAGCAATAAAAATGCTCAAAACGTACGATGATAAATTATTAAACATCGTGTACTTCTTATAAGTATTTTTTGATCATAAGTATTTATGATTTTTTCAATAAAGTCTAAACAAAATAAGTGTGTAAAAAAATTCTGAAGTATTTTAGTTTGTAGGACCTTAAATAAAAAGAAAAACTGAGGTATTTTCGTCACAAAACACGTTCTCGGATTAATTTTTTAATGATTTTAATTGAACTAAAATTAAAATTCTGAAAACTGGCTTTTCTAGATTATGTATTGATTTATTTCTCTGCATGATTATATGATTTGAAATTTGTGTACAATATTTCGTTTGAAAATTGAACAAATCTGCTAACGACCAACGGTATAACCTTAGGGGGTTTCTCACCATCCTCTTAATAGCTTATTCATACTATAACGATTATTATTAAAAATTAAAATAAAATACTTCCAATAGTTAGAAAATTCGGTTAACTTATCCAATATATAACCACTATTAATAGATCCGAGCACAGAATAATAAACTACAACTTAATAAATAAATAAATCGTAAATCGAACATGAACTTTATTGTATGGATAAGCTGAGATGGTGAGAAATCCCCATAGTATATTAAAAATTTAAAAACTGTGTTTACCAGATAAAATAACAATCTTTCTAAATCAATTTATGTTTTTTTTGTAAAAAAGAGTCAATACGTCTAGAAAAATTACTAATTTCCGGTACTCTCTGGTACCCTCTTAACTAAATGATAGCTCCACGAACGCGCGACTCTAAATCTATTTCGTTCATATCGACGGAACTATTTTTATCACGTCTTTTTGCAAGTGGATGCTACACGTGACGATCATTTTAAATAAGATCTTTTAAAATTCTGCGTGAAAATTTCTTTCAAGTCGCCTATATTAGGTTTTTTGAAGGACATAAACAAGCAGGCAAACAATAAAAATAAGAATAATAGATGTTCATTCTGAACTGGAGAACAGATAATATATCCAATGTATTTCTGCGAATTGGGAATATATTTACATGTGTACAATCAGAAAATGAGCTATGACCCCAACCATACACATTTGTTTTTTGCTTATCCTCTGACAAATCAATCATTTTCAAAGATACCTGCGCAACAACAAATTCACATTATTTTTGTTTGACCACTGTGAAATTAATTTATGGAGCTACTAACTACATAAATTTGCACAGATCAGAATAAATATTTACACAACTTGTTGATCAATTCGGATGTGAATGCGTTATTTGTTAAGAAAGCAAATAATACTTGCGATTATTTGATTTTGTAAATGTTTGTAGTAACACGATACAATTTATGACATTTTAATGAATTCTTTTGTTTTTAACTGATAGATCCATTCCTCATTATTCCTACCGTATATTTTTTGATAAGTAACACGACACCTATAACAAACAGTACAGGTGGTAGATAGTAATGCAACGCGGGCAATTGTAATCTATATCGATCTCCTCGCCAAAGTATAGATTTCCTCGAATTTCAAAATGTTAACCGTGACGTTCAATGTCACTGAACCATTGAAAACGACCAAACAAATTGGCATCGTCAGAAACGACTCTTATTTCCATCCACAGTATCTTGTTTTACTTATAGTTTGACAGTAAAATGTAGAAATTTAATAAGCTGAAACTAAAAATGATCGTTGATTATTTTTAATTGATAAACTAATGTTTAAGACAAGATTTTTTTATGCACAGCACAAAGGGTAACAATTATTATAAGCCATATTTATTAGCTTGAAACACTCATCCATATTGAAAAACTTTCCGAGAAAAGATACATGTCGCCGACGGGACTCGAACCCGCACCCCTTTGATTGCCGGTTAAGAGCTCTACAATTAAGCTACGGCGGCTTATCTCATACCAGCCAAATGATTCGTGCAGGTGAAAAAAATGTAATTAGCGGTAATTGTTGAATGAAACACTAGGTATATATTGAACCATTTGACGGGTATGGGATAAGCCGCCGTAGCTTAATGGTAGAGCTCTTGACCAGCAATCAAAGGGGTGCGGGTTCGAGTCCTGTCGGTGACATGTATCTTTTCTCGGAAGGTTTTTTCAATATGGATGAGTGTTTCAAGCTAATACTTATTGTTTATAATAATTGTTAAAAGTGATTGTTTTTAAAAATTGAAGTGCGTGGCACTTCCACATAGTGTTTATTTTATTTTCATAAAATCTAATACGTCAAAATCAATTTTGCTTACAAACCGTAAAAATATCAAGAGTGTAATTTTTTCCCCTAAAGATTAACAATTTCTAAACTCATGTTTAGATATACATTATGTATAATCGGATCAGAGCATTTTTAAAAAGTTAGCTATTCTTTTCCCATTGAACCATCTTGGTGTCATTTAGCAATTTAAACGATCGCAGCGTTCTCCACTATTTTCATAATTTATTTGTCACACTATCGTCATGTGCCCTTTCCTTTTATTGTGTATTAAGAGGTAGCCCTCTGTATTCCAATGACAGTTTGCTATTATGTGTTTCATAACCTGATATCCAGTCAGGTCAGCGATGACACCAAGCATCGCCATTGGGGCCATCAATAAACTAACAAATCATTCAATTGGCGTTTTATATTTCACTTTAGCACCGGAAGTGCCTGGAAGCGACGCACACGGTCCTTGGATATGCATTCCATGTAACCAAATACCTATTTAATTTATGTCTTTATCAGAATATGATGTTGAAAGCTCGATTTAATTAGTTGCATCTGGTAATAAAGCTTACATTCGTTGGTTATTTTTACAGATTGGGAGCTTGGATAATATAAGAAGAGTACTTGTGCAGAAACGATGGTGAACAGTCCGTGGAAAGGACAGTGCTCTCCCTGTCCGGGGGTGGAGAAGCAGATAAGACCGTACCACTTTGAGAGAAGTCAGGTAAGATATCTTAAATATTATTAGAACTATTTGAAGTAAGAACTGAGAATTAAAACCAGTAAAAAATAATTTGTTATGTATATCCATTCAAAATGAAGATAGAAATATAATAAATTTACTATCTTCGGTGCTAGTATTTTTGGTTAAAAACATAGTAAGTGAAAGCTCAAGGTACACTCGGCATTCCCCCAAATGTGTGTGAACGGTTCACAGGAATGATTCATTCGACGATGCATGACATGGTAGTTCTACTTTCTTGTTGTTTTCGCTTCCCTACCACGCTTCAACGCCATGGTTGCCCCTGACCTTGACACAACCACCACCCTCTTGGATCTAATCCGCACGAGCTTCCCCAGGGGGCGATATTTGAAAATGTCTGGTTATGGTTATAAAAATGTTTGTATCTTTTCAGTAAAGCTTTGGAAATGTCTGGTTATGGTTATAAAAATGTTTGTATCTTTTCAGTGGCAGAGTGGTACCGAGCCGAATCTATGGTACTTGCTGTGGCGTTGGTGTCTGGCCGTGATGTTCGTGTCCATCTGCATCTACAGCATCTGCAACCCTACCCTGCGGGCTGACAATAGTAACAACAGCCTCTGGAAGTGGCCAGCCTTCCTCACCAACTGGGCCTACACCGTCTGCACCATTCAGGCCATCCTGGGCCTGTGGATTGTCCAATGCTCCTGGATCAACAAGACAGACCCCAAAGGTAAGTTAGCATTCTTCGCAAACTTGTTATATCTTCCAGATTCCTGTCTCAAATGTTTTAAGTTTATCTGATAGTTGGTGCTCTCAGCCACTCGAAACCAGCGTGTATCTTTAGGTCGGCAGCCGTCTGGCATTTCATCTGTCGTAAACCCTTGTTTCTTTTAGTTTATGTTAGCTTCTTTTCCCCTTCCAAAGATGCTATCAGGTGATTTTGGAATTCCGACAGCCATCTGTTAGTGTTGCTAAATTAATTCTTCTGTTTCACTTGAACCCTTTTTGACGATTCTAAGAAATTTACATCTTTTACCTTTTGTGCATACTTCACGGACGATTGAATGCGTCAGAAAGGGAACTGGGTTAAATCTGGATTTGAACTCTTTTGTCTGTCACTCTAAAAGCAACCCTACTCATAAATTTATTCATACTCCATCTCATTTTTACCAACCAGACATTTATATATTTTTGTTCAATATCGTCAAATTAAATTATATATTAGCAATACCGCCGTGCCAACCGTAATATTCGCGTTTTTTAATATTTTTTTCCTGTTCTTCCCAGCGTAATGTGATTCTGGTGAACATGAAATTGCGTCACATCAATATAAAAAATAAAATAAAAAACAGATTGAATGTTTACAATAGTTAAACCAGCAGGAGAATGCTCTTGCTTCTATTAATTGTTGGCACCAAACTTCCGGTGTTACAAATATTATATTCTAGACTTAAACATTGAAAGCGAAAATGAAAAATGGAAAAACTTCTAATTATGTCTGTGCAAGGAGATTGGCAACAATTCCAAGTTAGCATACCTATACAGCCGGAGTCACAATAGAGACATCTTGAACAAGAAAAATAATTATATTTCTCCTATGCCCCAGTACAGTTCTGTTTCGTTTATCTTTTTCATTGATAATACTTGTCTAAATCAAATCATGATAGATGTAGATTATTTATAATGACACGTTTTTAGATTTTCACGGCCAAAAGCATTTTCGTTGTTTGTTTTTGGGGTGTTATGCCGTGTTGCGCTACCTCCTTCTTTAGACGACGTTTCGGACAGCGTTGCAGTGTCCATCATCGGGGCAGATCCGGCAGATCCGACGATGACGTCGGCTAAAGAAGCAAATAGCGCAGCACGGCATAACACCCCAAAAACAAACAACGAAAATTATTTATAAAATTTAAGTCAATGAGCAACCAAAATATATTATGAGTAACTAGTTATTATTTTATATAAATACTAGCTGACCCGGCAAACTTCGTACCGCCTCAGAATCAATAAATGTTGTGTTTAATTTATTAGTTGAAATAAATTAAGTTTTTATTAAGTTAAAATAAATGGTATCTACTCTAAGTTCAAAAAATGAAATTGAGCTGTTGACTAAGCACGAAATGTTCGGCACACATTGACAGTTCGAATTGATTCAAATTATGTCGACCAACGCACATTATTTGAAAAGCCGTTCCATACAAAATATATGAAAAAAATTAATTTTCTTCATAATTATTTTTCCCGTGCTTTTTTCCGATGTTTTCATAGTTATTCTGTTAATCGGGACGGAGACAAATCCAACAAATCAAAGATCATAAAAATCGGTTCAGCCGTTCTTGAGTTATAAATGGTGTAACTAACCCGACTTTGTTTTATATATTGAGATTTAAAAAAATATGTTGAATATTTCGATTCTCACCTCTAATTGTTTATTATTTTTTAAATATTTATCGTTCGTACTTTAGTTATTTTTTTCTAATAATCTGTATAGTTTTACAGTAATGACCTCTAAGAACCAGATTTATTTAATATCATTAGGTTATCATAATTAGATTATAGCACCTAAAATTAATTTTGATTTCGAATTTGAAACAACCTCGCATGTGCCATATTGATTTAATATTTTAAAACTAATGTTATTTTTAAAAATTCTGCTTTATTTCTTCCACAGAGATGAATCGCCAGCTGCCCAAAGTGTACCATATCTACTGGGCCATGAACAACCTGGCTGTGGACATGGCTCTCGTCGTCAGCCTGATTTACTGGACTTTGGTGCATGATTCAAGTAACGAAATTTTAAATAAGTGTAACAATGGTGATGATACCATCATTAACTGATCATTAGCCGGTCAGATCTAGATTGTACAGGATCCTATTCGTAAATTAGCTGAATCTCTGATTAATTATAATTAATTTACATGTGTTTTGTGACCTTTGAAAGTCAATTGCATGAAGTATCTATTTCTAGTGAAAATGCTCTTCCTCATAGAGTTCAGAAAATGCGTTATTTTGTAATTTCCGTGTTTATTTACTTGTGAGTAATTTGTATTATTATTACGTTGATTGGCTTTACCAGTGTGATCGTGTGATCATGTGATAGGTACTTGACTAGTTGTACCAGATGCAAATGACTATTATTGATAAATATAATGTGCAAAGTACCTGTATCGACATGATCACGAACGCATTGTGCATTCCCCTCTCTAACCTAATCTACCTAAAAGATTGAACCCCATTCCTGACGGTCAAATGGAAGCCACACGAAAATAAGAGGAACACTGGTATTCCTCAATAATAATTGCACAATAAGGAAGTTGAGTCCTTTTTTTTTATCAATGTTCACAGGGAAACTTAAATACTAGTATTTTTATTTATTTTTTTAAAGTTCGTTTTCATAATTAAATTAATTCTACAATTTTGAATTTTATTAAGCCCGCGAAAACGGCGGCAAGAGCATAATACTGTGCGGCATGTAACCCGGTCCTTGATGGTGTGAAATATAGTAAAAATATATTAAAAACCGGGTCCCGCTTAATATGGATGAAATTTTTTTTTAAAAAGTTGTAGTAGTTAGATATTAAATAGTACTAATCAATTCAGTTACCGGAATTTCGAAAAAAGTGCATTTTAATGGTTATTTTTTAAATTTAAAAACACGAAATGTCATTTTTCACCGACCGCTATGTTAGGAACTGTTGCAAGTTTCGTTGAAAAATGAAATTTTGTGTTTTTAAATTTAAAAAATAACCATAAAAATGCTCTTTTTTCGAAATTCCGGTAAATGAATTGATTAGTACTAGTTAATATCTTAATACTACAACTTTTTAAAAAAAAAATTCATCCATATTAAGCGGGACCCGGTTTTTAATATATTTTTACTATATTTCACACAATCAAAGACCGGGTTACGTCACCAACTCTGACGCACGGTATTATGCTCTTTTCGCCGTTTTCGCAGGCTTTAATAAAATTCAAACTTGTAGAATTAATTTAATTATGAAAACGAACTTAAAAAAAAAACTGGTATTTAAGTTTGCACGTCATCTACATGAACATATTTTTTATAAGTCAAAATATTTTTCACTCAACTTCCCTATTGCCATACAGCCAAGCAAAAACTTATGTCAGCATTACTACTGACATTGTTACAGTTAAAATTATGGCAATTATGATATTGTTATTGTGACAGTGTTGTTCAAAATCTCGTCTCTTTCTTTCAGGTGTCCATCGTCTGGATGCACTGAACTTCCTGGTCCACGCTGCTAACTCAGCCATGATGATGACCGATTTGTTCCTGGTGATGCACCCCACTCGCTTGATCTACATCCTGAATGCATTTGGTCTAGGCGTCATCTACATCGTCTTCTCTTACATCTACTTTGCCCTCGGTGGAACTGACAGGTAATTCAATAGTATTATGCCGATAACTTCCTTATTATACTGATTAAATCGATTTCCTTGAAATTTCGCAAATAAATTTAACCGGGGATTATCCCAGAAAGGCTATATGGATAAACGATATTTCAGCATTTTGCTTATTGAAGGCCTTTTTTCTTGGTGACCTTAGAACTCAATGGTCAAAATTGTGGTGACAAACACAAAAAAAATGTTTACAACGCGTTAACCACAAAAAACGGTATCTTAACGTTTTTGCTACGATATTCTTTCTTTACTAATTAATTAATCGATGTATGTAATTTGCATAGTTGAAGCACATTCCTAAATAAGCGAAGTTTCTACTTTTAAATATTTCTTTATGCCTATCTATAATCGTTGTAACACTGGTTAGGGGCATACATTAATTACGTGACCAAAAAATGGGGGGGGGGGTCAAATAAAATCTTACCAAGTCTCATTATACCGAGGGGGGGGGGAGTCAATAAAAGTCTCACGTCAGTTTTTTTTCGTTGTTTGTTTTTGGGGTGTTATGCCGTGTCGTGCCTCACGTCAGCTTTAAGGGAGTATATATTATTATACAGATAATTAGAAAAAAAAAAAATTGTTTCACTTCTTTGAAGTGTCCCATTTTGTCCGTTGAAAAAATGGCCATTAAGAAAAACATTTATTTCGATAGTAATAAAAAAATCTCACGTGAGGGCGGGGGGTCCCACTAAATCTCACATAATCTCACCAAGGGGGGGGGGTCTAATTTTTTTTTTAAAAGAGTCATGTAATTAATGTGTGGCCCCTTATCAGTAACTGTCTAAGAATATTGATGAACAACAAACCTGTTGTTCTTTACAGCATTTCAAATTTCCGTGGTTATTATTATATTCCCTTTATACCTCACTAGGAGAACTTGTGCCGAGGTATTCGTGCGTCACGGTACATGATGTGCAGGAATCGTTTTTTTAAACAGAAATATTAAATTATATTATGTTTGTATTTAGAGATGGACGCCCCTTCATCTACGCCGCCCTGGACTGGAGGAAGCCTGGCAGAGCCGTGTGCTTCACTCTGCTGTGTCTCACCATCCTGGCCGTGATCCACTGCGTAGCCTACTGCTTCTACAGGCTCCGCGTGCGCCTGGCCTACAGCACCAACTACCCCACCCCCTTGGAGATGCTCACCCCTCAAGAGAAGCCGATGCTCGTCGAACTGGCCTAGGCTCCACCGCCAAACATCCAACCTCCCCTCCCTCTGCTTCAAGTCTAACTTCAAAAGGGAGACACGAATCTTGCGACATCATCACATAAATAATATTGTCTAAGTTTATTGATGTTTTGATGTCTATCATAAAAGAAAAGAAGTATTTTTAGAATAAGATGCCAATGTGGCACTAGGATAAAAATGAATAATTCTTGAATTGTGTTAAAAAAAAATTCAAAGTTCTGAACTGGCGAGTTAATGTATTTCATAGTCACTGAGCCAAAATAATTGAATGAATTGATGACTTCTCTAACATATCTCGAATATTTAAGGACTCATTCTCGATGAAAGGCTGGATCCTGTTCTCTGAGTGTGTCTTTAGTTTGTACTATTTTGGAAATCTTTTTAACTAAGGCTGGACATTCTGAAATTCTTAATGGTCTGAGAGGTGTATGTACATTATGAGAAAATATTAAAGACTGGAATGTTTCTCCAACTAACTCCTGCACTGCCAGTGAAAGATTTCAGGTAAAATTTTTCGCTTTTTTTTGAGTTACTCCAGTCATTGTAATACTTATTTTACATATATTTTGATACGAGTAGGTACACAATTCAAGGGCGTCGCCAAGGGGGGGCAGGGAGGGGCAGCTGCCCCCCCTAAAGATTCTAAAAAAGTTCTGGCCATGATGAATGTACACAGAAAACTTATTAATGGAAACTTAGAAGATTTTCATAATAAAGTGGTCGAGAAGTTTACAAAAAACCCCCGAAAATTATGTTTTAATTAACCTAATCATTGTCGACCCTTATATTAAAATCTGGTAATTACAAAAAAAAAACACTGTACACCTTATTCAAAATCAAATTCCCAAATTATTTTTATTGAATTTTTCTAAATAATGTAATACCTAATAACCTTATTTACAAGTTTTATTTATTGTACAGTCAAGAGCTCGTGTAGCTTTACATGTTGGACTCTGTATCGTTTATTACAATCGCCGTAGATGTAAGGCTCGTATTACAAATGAAAAGCTTCATGTGCTCTCGACTTTACCTACAATTCATACTTTTCTCATTCTCCATATAAACTTGCCCCCCCCCCCTGGGCTATCGGCTGGCGACGCTTTTGACACAATTGTTAGATACACAAATGTAAATGATCGTGAAATTTTCAAATTTAACAGGCATCAATGAGTATAAGAATAAATGAAGAGCTCTCTGTGATTCTATTACTAGTAATATTTTTTTGTTTTAGATTCATCTTTTTTATGGCGCTTAAATGGCACACACTACGCTTTTATACTTCTGTATTTTAATGCTTCCCGTCATTCTATTTATCGGAAGTTCTCATGTTATTTATTAAAAGCGAGTACATTGAAAGAACATTTCATTTGACTAGGTATACGTAATGATTATAAGTGAGTGATTGTGATAACTTGGCTAATGATAAACATACGAAAAGTTATGTTAAAAATAGATGAATGTTAAGATTTAGGAGTGCAGTATTGTTGTATTATTAAACGAAATAAACATGTATATGTATGCATGTATGAGCTTATATTTAAAATAATTATTATAATAATTCCACCTTGACAAATTCGATTTCATCTTGTCCATAATTTTACTTTTGTAAACCAAAATATACAGTATACTAAAATAACTGGAATGGTTTGCTTTCTACCGGACCATTTTTTATGAATTCTTTACGTACTTACAAGTAATTTTGTATGAACTTTTTGATTGAAATGTATTAATATTACTATTGTTAAGGGGAGTTATTACAAGAGGAAGAAAACGTAAAATAGAAATTTCGTATAAATATGACGAAATGGAGATGAAACAGAAAACAGAAATTGTTTGGTTAACTTACTTGATTCATGGATTATTAAAGTACGTATTGACGATTACGCCAATTATTCTGTTAAGTGCATCTGTTTATAACAAAATTGTTATTTGCTAACTTTTCTAAGGGCTTTATTTATTTATTAGTGAGTCACAATTTAGTGAAACAGCCCCTCTTTTGCATGCTTTTTTGATTATAGTCATTTTAAAAATTATTTCCTTGGGTTTACAATTATCTCAAAATGAAATTAAAATGTAACATTGATATCCAATTGCCTTTCTTTACACTTGGAAGGTTCCCGCTAAACGCCGATTCTAGGTGCGTCTCAGCTTTCTGTCAAATTGTAGTAAGTTGACAAGCTTAACAATTAACAACATTATAGTTGTACTCTTCTGCTGATCGGACTTAACGTGGACCCTCTAACTGCAAAAAAAACAAAATGGCGCTGAATGACCATGTGATGACGATGTTACATTTGAATTTCGTTGAAACAACCCGTCCTTAAATTGCTAAATACTAATGATAACTTTTGTGTATTTTGTCAAATATTATAATTATTATTTTTTAATTTCTCTTCAAACTTATCAGGTTTATTGCAGTTCTTCTCAAACTTTTGAAAACTGAATAAAATGGATTTACAAAAAATGATTCGTAACCAGCTAAAGTTTATTTTTATTTCACTAAAATTAAAAATATTTAAAAAAAAAACACCTTTGAAAATAATGCAAAACTAGAGAATACATTTTATTATTATATAACCTAAGAATAAGAATTTCAAGAAAAATAACAAAACCTTACTGCATTCAAGTGCGTTTTTCTCTTGACCCATATTTTCTGTGTGAAAGAGTTTTAACGTAAATCTCTCTTACCTAAATATTTGTTTGCAGTTTTCACTTGCTTAACACTGGACTGGAAATACACAGCAAAATAAAAAATATTCTTTGAACTTGAAAATAAAAACTAAAAATAATGATGACGCACACTCCTAAATTACTTTCTAGTACTACTCTTCACTGTGCTATCATGCCAGTTACAAATTTACTACAAGATATATTCAACCAGACTTGTTATCCTAATATCCATTAAAAAAAATCACAGAAGTTACACAATTTGTAGTCGATTGTATGGAAGAATTTATTTTTTGGCAGGTTGGATAACTGTTAAATTTTGATCTGGAGAATAAAACACAGTCATTATGGAAATTTTGCACGAAAAATATTATTTTTCATCCAAAACTTTGAAAAAAAAATTGCTTTGCGAAATGCCCAATTATGAACATGGTTACTATGTTGTTTAATTCTGCTAATATATTAGAAATTCGTTAAAACCTAGATCCGTGTCTCTCAGTTTGAGAAGAACTACATAATTTTACACAAGTCAGATTGCCTATAAGGGGACCTACATTAACTAAGTGAGCTGTTTAAAAAAAAATTCCCCCCCCCCCCCCCTCTCACATGAAATTTTTTTCTTTCCTCGAAATAAATGTTTTACATATTGGCCATTTTTTCAACGGGTAAAATGGGACACTTCAATAGAAGTTTTTTTATTATCTCATTAATAATATATACTATTTTAAAGATGACGTGAGATTTTTATTGACCCCCCCCCCCCCCCCTCTCGGTATATTGAGATTTGGTGAGATTTTACTGGACCCCCCATTTTTTGTTCACGTAATTAATGTATGCCCCCTGAGCTCATTATGCACACAAATGCATTTCGGATTAATTTTCTAATAAAAACAATTAACACTTGACATATCTTTTTATACAAGCTTATTTACTTGTAATTTAAATATAGCAATTAAGCGTTTATATTAAAGTTAGAATTGCTAAGCGAGTAGTCAAAATGGTTCCTTCAAAAATATATTTTCAAAGTGATATCAAATTAGTTATTTTTAAACCATAATATAATAGCGTATATATTTATTAGGTTCTTATTAAATATTATTTATGTATGCATGTATGCTTAATTGTTTGGTAAGTTTGTTTTGTAAACTATGTGTTCGATACGACATGTATGAATAAATTGTTGTATTTTGTAGAAATACGTTTTTTCTTTTTTTTCTGTGTTGTTTTACTCCAAACCGCTAGAATCAAATAAGTTAATTTACGTACATTGATCTGGATGTTACATTATTGATATGCAGCCTACCTTCAGCCTCTCAACATACCCCAATTGGGGATGTCATAGTCTCACTGGCTCGAGACGGGAGCAGTTGGAACTCTTGTGAGGTATTCTCTATAAAAAAATGCAGTGAACCTGACACAAAAAGGTCCAAATGAAGACTAACTTGATATTATTACATCCTTACCCATATCAATAGGAAATATAATATTCATGATAACGGGTATCATTGTTGTTCATCAGTACCTTTAATTTAAAATTATTTTTCTACAACATCATAATTATTTTCTTTTTATAGAACCTAATCTGATGCTTCCTCAGGTTCAAATCAGCGCAGAAGGTTGGTACTTTTGTGGTTTGTATTAATTTGTTTTTTTGCAGATATGTTTTGTACAGTTACTTTTGTGATTTGTATTAATTTGTGATTTGCAGATATGTTATAATATTATAATCTTCCTGGCATAAATCGCCATAAATCTCATAATATCTAAAATATCTCCAGAACTCGGTTTTACAAACCTCATGACTCATGATATTTCGGCATGACAGACATAAAAAATCTAGTACCAATAGCGAGTCTAGTTGCAAACTGTTTTTTTTTCAGTTTCCTCGTCAGCGGAGGCACAAGCATTCAAAATTTTTTTTTTTTAAATAATTTGCAATAAAATGCAAAGAAAATGCATTGGTACGAGATATTGTAATCATTATGTAGTTATGCATAATTTATGTATAACTTGGAAATTTTTAGTGGCTGATTTGATTGAGCTAATTGGTTTGCGCATTCAATCTCTGGAAAAGCAAGGGATAAATGGAGGGCGGGGGGGGGGGGGGGGGGGTTATTTGTAGAAAGTTTTTTGTGACCTATATTTACAACAACTAATTATTATATCGGCCACCATAACACGGGCATGTGCCTAGTATGGCGGCCATAAATTCCACAATTGTTATATATTTACTATTCAAAGAATAAAGAAACATTAAAAAAAAAATAATAATTTACATCACATTGAAAAAATATAGTGCAAATAAAAACGGCCCATGAGGCCGATACACTTCATACCAACGACGAAGCTACTTATGATTTATAATAAATTCAGTCCAACAAAAAAAATTAATTTAAAAGATATTATAAAAGTTAACAGGTAAGTTAATCACTGGGGAGAAATGTTCAATCCTGTCAAACCAAAAAAAATAATTTTTGAAATTGATATTTCGCATCTAGGTTGAATATTGAAAACAGATGTATTATATTAAAAAAACTTTTGTTAAGTACGTCGATTTTGTTTTTTCTTGGATAAATGCAAATCTTTGAAGTGGAAAATTACACACTTTCCGACATATGATCGAGCTAACAGGCTGATATGTCGAAGACAAAGCATTCTTTAAATCACGCATTCGCATGCGAACGTGTAACTCTCTGAAATTGGCTACTAGCCGGACTAAGAGATGACCCAAACAAATTGAAAACAGATGTATCATATATAGTACAATACTTTGTTTTTATTAAAGTTGTTTTTTTTTATAATTTTACATTCCCATTTCTTACGACGCTCTGTTTTGGGACCTATCGCTTCGAAAATGTGGAGATAGATTCAGACTAAAAAAAAATCTAAGTGCAAATTGTGTAGGAGATTCCTACAAACAATCTCATCATCTTTGACCAAGAACATAAAAATTATTTTAACCGGTAAAAAATCATATTTTGTAATACATTTTAAATGTGCTAAAAAAAGAAAGAAAGGTAAAGTAATGTTCCGTGAGATGGGTTCTCGACGTTTCGAGGCCATTTGACGTTTATTCTTCACCAGCGCGACACTGAAAAGCGGTTATTTTAAAACTATGAAGAGTGTTATAAATAATAATTAAACAGATTAAAATAACACCTTTAAAAAAATGGTGCAATAGTTACTATTAGTAATAAATTAATAAAAATACCGCTTGTTTGTAAAAACACGAACGCAGAGTATCACGAGATGGTTTCCCTCTTAGCCTAATTCCGTACCAAATACCTATAAGTTAGATATAACAATAAGATATAAGATGACGTAGGCATGCATAACATCATGCGGTATGCATAATGTGACCATTTTTTTCCCACAAACCGGGACACCGAAAAAAAGATAGTTTCTTGGTAATAATAATAAATTTGAAAAACGTATATAGCGCTGTTTCCGCAAAAAGTCGTCTCAAGAGCGCTGCACAAAAGATGTTAGAATAGGTATAATTCATCTTGCAGCTACCAATCGCATGGACGATTGAAATTCTAAACCCTTATTCAAGAAACCCAGAGATTTGTTTTACTAATAATACAGTAAAAAAAATTTTGACTAAAATTAGCATTTTTGGATTTGGATTGGATTTTACGAGTCGATTTATTTACATGTGGGAGGCTAGATCACAACTCGTGTTGATTCTACCACCAGAGGCCCTAGCACGCTCGCTCTATAACGATCGATAGGATAACTATCGGTAACTTCTCATCGTTCCCTAGCATGACTACAGATCGCCAACGAATAAGTGACAATTCACAATGACTAAGTGTTCTTAACATATTCGTCATCAACTGTTGTTTGTACGTTAGCGATGTGCAGTTGTCCTAGGGAACGATGAGAAGTTACCGATAGTTATCCTATCGATCGTTATAGAGCGAGCGTGCTAGGGCCTCTGGTGTCCTAGCATGGTCCATCGATATGAAGTTACCGACCGATTGTCGGTAACTTCTCGTCGTTTCCTAGGACAACTGCAGATCGCAAACGAATAGGTGACAGTGTCAATGACTAAGTGTCCTTAATATATTCGATATCAACTGTCGTTTGTACGTTAGCTATCTGCAGTTGTCCTAGGGAACGATGAGAAGTTACCGACAATCGGTCGGTAACTTCATATCGATCGACTACGCTAGCACCCCAAGACTCTTATTTGCGCGCTTTTTTTTATATTTTTTGAAAATTTACTGCGAGTTTTTTCTTTCTGCGACACCGTGACAAGCTGCCTGAAAACGGGACTGTCCCGGTGAAAACGTCTGGTCACATTAGGTATGCATTATACAACAGTAAACCGGTCGCTAAAATTCCTCATCATTACTCATAGAGCATGGACGTCACATTTGGAATCTTAAATCTACAAACGCGTCACGCGTCGACACTCGGATGTTCGTGTAAAACCGGGAAAACTAAACCACGTGATGGAAGCCGCGTCGTCGATTCTCCTCTTCATCTCCTCGCAGTGTTGCCAGATGCATGGTTTTTTATCAAGTTATCATGGTTTTTGGGTCATTTATCTTGGAAAAAAAACAGGTCGAAAGAGACGAGGTTTTTCACCGGTCACCTAAAATATGTTCTTTTGAGTGAGGTACGATTTTTTAGCAAGGATCACGTGGGAGAAATTCCGGTTTCATGAATTTCAGTACGGTTTCACGATGTATTTTTACTTTATTATAGATAATATTTGTCAATAAATAATATGTAACTTAAAAAATATAAAAATATAATTTTGTGAATTGAAAACATTTTACAGAACGCCATTTTAAATGAAATAATAATATTAAAATTAAAACAAATTTGTGCAAATCTGTGAGGCAAGGGAGAATATATTCTCCCGCAATTTCAATAAATTGTTTTTCTACAATTAGCGTAGGTATATTACAGTTTCATGGTATATTCTTAGAAATATTGAAATATATGTCCCCAATTCCCATTGTTTAAGACGAAATAACATTTTTCACCTGAATACATTTAAAAATAATATCGCCTACTTTAGCCCTCTGACCCAGATGTGTCGATCAAGATAGAGTGTGTTGAAGTAGATATTTTCGTCGATAATTTGTACAGATTCAGAAAAAAGTTCTGGCGCTGTTAAAAAATATGTTTAACTAATTACATTGTGTCAATTGTCTCTCTATGAATGCCTCTTGTGTTTCTTATGTCTCTTGCCTCTCATTGTAATATGTGTTACTTGAGTGAGCTTGTATTTTGAATTTTTGTAACTGGATTGTTCATCTGTATTTATACATCTGTAAACACTCAGTATAAATAAATAAATTAGTATTTTACTAATCGCCGCTTTAGTTCTTAATTGTCCAAACGACCTTTTAGTTTTTGTTCGATCTCTATTTTAAAACTAAATTATCTAACACACGATAATTAATTATTTAAACTAATCAGACCCATCACCCTTATGGAAATAGCTTCCTTCATCTAACATAATGTTTCATTGAAATAATGAAAGAAAACCTCCTCCTTCTGTAAAATTTGCTAATGATTTAGTCGTTTGGACCATTAAGGCGACGTAATTGTATTCAAATTTAATTGACAAAGACAATATGTAATTGTTATAGAGACATTATAAATTATTGTCTTCACATTGCGAATTTCAACTAAAGTTCAAGAACTACCGGATTTCCCTAAAAATCGTATCACACTCAAAAGAACATATTGTCGGTGACCGGTAAAAAACGATGGAGATACGTATAAATGACTCAAAATGTAAAAACCCCGTGGTTTTTTCAATATGACCCCATTGTAAAAACCACGCATCTAGCGATCTAGCTGGAACCGTCGATACTCGATACCATTACTCCAAGGAACCTTAGGAACCGGTTCGTTGTAGAACAATTATTATTATTTTACAAAGTGAAAAAGCCTACCAATGTACCAATACAGAAATTTTTAAGAGTCGAAATTTGCTTATTGTAGGCTTGTTGAAAAAGTATCGATATATCGATATTTTCAATGAAATATATCGATATTTTTGGCCGATATATTTTGAACCGATATAAAATATCCAATATCGAAAATTGTATCAAAAACGATATATTTTCATTTTCATGGGGGGAGGCCCCTGATTAAAATAATGTACATTGTGTAAATATACACTTTCATTTTTACACATTGTATATACACTTTGATTTTAAAAACGTACAATCTAAACATTTGACCGATATATCGTATTTTTCCTTGATATATCGACGTCGATATTTTAATAAATATCGATACTTTTTTCCACTTTCGACATCCCTAGCTTATTGTGGAACCGGCTCCAAGTTGCAAAAATAATTTGACAGAGAATCGGTTCTACATCCGTCGCCGAACCGCAGTGACAAGTTACAAGATAACCGACAAGGCATCAAGAAGTAAGAAGTCATGTCGCCAGTCGTAAGTTACGAGTTACGAGATCACAACGACGTATTTTATGAAAGTTTAAGATGGGCCGATCCCGGCGGCACTGCAATGCCGGGCCAACCCGCGACAGGAGTGGAGCAAGCCCCGAACATCCCGTCACATTCCAAAAATCAGTTTAATATACTGGTCCCGCATTGCGGGAACTATCAGATATTAAGCTGATAAGAACAGATACTACACTTTGATCTTAGCCAACAGGCCGAGAAGCGATACCTCAATGTCGAAAGTCAGCCAATATACAGACCTGTTGAAATTTTCCCCCTTCGAGCTCACAGCGGAAGTGGCGCCATCTCTCCGGCATCGACTTATACCAATTGCGACGGAGCCTTAAAATTACGTTGGTGTTATAAGTATTCATTCCAAACACCTTTTCACGTATTTAAATGGAAATTATTATATTTCTCCAAAAACCCCAGAAAATACTACATTAACTTAATTAGATATTTGTTGCAATCGGTAATAATTTTGTACACGAAATTTTCATAAATTTTTAGAATTTTCCGGGAAAGTTTTTTTTTTGTGGTATTTTTAGCAGAAAGAATATTTTTTAAATTGTTCACAGTACATTATTTTTTGAGATAATCAAAACCGGCTGAAAAAAATCTTTCAGGAAAGAATTTTTTTCAGTTTTCAGTTTCAGTTTTTTTCAGTCAGAAATTAAAATTTTTGCTGAAAATATTATAACAGACATTTTTGTGTTTACTTGTAACCTTTTTGTCCTATACGTACGTAGGTAGCTGTTGGCTATTTATTTTTCTGATTTCAAGACATAATAATTATGTTGTTTTATTAGGTATCAAAAATTAACAACAACAATATAAAATGACTATGTCAGAAAATACAAAAAAAATATTTCCTTTCCACAAAGTAATAATAATTTGGAATTAGACACTTACATAAAGTCGGTCCATTGAGGTTTTAGTACGTTCCTGTTCCCCACTTATTTAGTAATTAATTTCAATGGTTCTTTGAATAATGCCATATTTTATTGATACGATCTATTAATTGTAAAGGAAATTTTTATTTTGTGTTATTATTTTATTTTATTAACAGGGGGTTTCTCACCATCCTCCCAATAGCTTATCGACACTAATAACGAATATTTTCGATTTACGATTTACGGTTTATTTATTTATTAATTTGATGGGGTTTCTCACCATCCTCCCAGTAGCTTATCTACCCTAACAACGAAGATTTTCGATTTACGATTTACGGTTTATTTATGTATTAAGTTGGAGTTTATAATTCGGTACTCGAACCTACTAATAGTGGCTATATATTGGATAAGTTGGCCGAGTTTTCTAACCACTGCGAGTATTTTATTTTTATTTTTAATAATATTCGTTATTAGGGTAGATAAGCTATTGGGAGAATGGTGAGAAACCCCCTGAGTTTATAATTCGGTACTCGAACCTATGAATAATGGCTATATATTGGATAAGTTGGCCGAGTTTCCTAACCACTGCGAGTATTTTATTTTTATTTTTAATATCGTTATTTATCGTTATTAGTGTAGATAAGCTATTGGGAGGAACCCCCTCAGTATTATAATTTTTTAATCTGACGTCATTATTTTTAAATCCATAAAAATGTATATTATAATTGGTTTTGAAGTAATTAAAATGTTTTAAAAGGCTATATTTTTCTAATCGGGTTAATTTTTAACTTGTTTATCTAGAATGGTGAATAAACAAATAAATATTGAAGCATTTTGCGAACAGATGGCGCTATTCATTATTTATAAATATTATGGTGTTTATCAGTAAAATTGGTTAAAAATACGTAGGTTCCATAAACAACACCGATTGTATTGTAATATACAATTAGATATTGTAATGATGTGATAACGCGTCAATGTATATGTAGATATATTTATTTATGAACACTTCAAAAAGGTGTATATATTTTTTTTTCTACAAATTGTCTAAAGACTTGTAGGTATTTACTTACAGCACGGTGAAAATTTCATCCGAACAACCCGATGTATCTACCGTTTTAATAAATTTATTAAGCAGGTACCTGCATTGTACAAATTTATATTAGCACAATCTTACTAATATTATAAACGCGAAAGTTTGTATGGATGTATGTATGTTTGTTACTCTTTCACGCAAAAACCACTGAATAGACTTTAATGAAACTTTACAATAATATACCTCACACATCAGATTAACATATAGGCTATAATTTATACCCAAAGCTTGCTATTTTCCATGTATTACAAATAATAATTATTGTTTAATAGAAAATGTCAAAATTTGAGAATGACAATTTGAAAAACAATGATTGTAAAACCAAAATTCAGTTTTAGAAAATATTTAAATAAGTGAATTTATTTGAAGGACTCACCCTTGAATCGAATCAAGAATTATAGATATTTTAAATAAATAGGTTAAGAATTTTGGTATAAATATAGATGGGACCTAGGAAAAGAAAATAGGCTAATCGCAGTACTAATCCTACGCAGACGAAGTCGCGGGCAGAAGCTTGTAATTAATAAATCGGAGAGAAAAAATACAAATAAACAACACTTTTATCAAAATGCTCTGACGTCATACGGTGACACCTTGCATGCCATCGCGGGGCTGTATGACGTCATGTGATTTAAATTCTTAAAATAAACTTGATTTCTACTTGTAAAAAGCATTCGAATATCTTTATTAAAAAAAATCCAAAATTTAATTTAGTTTAGAGTGTGAAAGTATATATATAGAAAGAATAGAAAGAGCGCAAAATATATTATGGAAAAACGGACACATTTATTATCTTCACAAAGAGAGCCGAATTCGTGATCGAATTCCGGCGTGCGCAAATACATTTTATTTGAATTAATTAAGACATATTAGCGAAACTCAATCGAAAATTTGAAACAGAAAAATCAGAATAAGATTCGGTCACATCTGGATGTGAACCGAGGACCTTCGATTCCAGATGTGGCCGTATCTTTTTCTAATTTTTCTCTTTCAGATTTTTTATTGAGTTTCGTTAATATTGTCTTGATTAATTAAAATATAACAATTTTAAGTATAACTCATCAAGTTAAATATAAAAATAAATAAATTTTATTGGATTTAATTTGTGTTATTTCACAACTATAAACTTATTTACAGTATCTATATTTGCGGCACGTTCCAGAGAGGAAGATACTCTCAGTATCGCCCTGGTGTAAGACCGCTATTAAGAATTGAAACGTTGCTTGAAATGGCTTTAGCCGTGTTTGGTGATCAGATCCGAATGACTAGGTACTTCCGCACCTTCCTCTTCCCCAACTCCTTCCCTATTACTTTAAGCCTCACAACATACTCGAATTAGGGATGCCATAGTCTCACTGGCTTCAGACGGGAGCAGTTGGGACTCTTGTGAGGTATTCACATTTTTTTAAAATTCGCTGTGCGAAAGGAATAGGGTATTTTCACTGTTTTTATTTTATTCTCGAAAAAAAAATAAAAAATTACGATTATGAATTTTTTATATTTAAACGAATAAATTTTCTATAACAATTTAAAAAGAGCCATTTTCGATTTGCCGTCAAAACGACACCATCGTTTTTGTTCCTAAATTCGGCGGCGTTGACGTCACGCCGGTCAACGTTGATGATAGCAGTCTTATCGCAGCCAGTGGCGGTTTCTGTCATAGTGACGCTGTAGTCAGTTTGAAACATTTCGGAATGGAATTATTAAAATTACTTATACCTTTTTATAGTACAGTGATAAAAATCAGAAAAATAAACTTAAATCTTCCACAGATTTTCACGCGTTCATATAGTTTGTGAAAATACCCTAATAGGAGATGGGTCAAAGAAACTACATATGTATAATGTCACCATGATACAGGCAGCCGCCTAGTATGGTGATTTAATATATCAACTTTATGTAAATGTCACAATTATGTAACATGTATTATATAATTAAATAAATAAATAAATAAATAAATAATGAAATGTTTACCCTCAACCTGTCACTCTTGCCACGATTTTCAAAAAGTGAACCATGACGGATATCTTTCATAAACTTCATTTGAATAAATAAAATTTATATTTTAATTAATGAAGATAATATTAGAAAAATTTAATCGGTCACATCATTATTTAAAATATTACAATTTAAAGTTTAACTCATTAAGTTAAAAATAAAATTAATTTTGACAATATATTGACTAAGTATTTTTGTTGCAATGTACCTACTCTCAGGGGCCGCTTTGTATATTTTTTGTATAAGAACAAGCCCTCCCACCAAAAATATATTCAGATAAATAAACAATTAGTAATGTATTTACAATAACTTGTCAGGTGTGAATATCAACAAAAAATCGCGAACATTATTGCACGCTATTGTTCCGAATGCAAATTATTTCTGAAAATTTGTGCTACGATTCTTATCTGCTCTAAATATGAACAAATAATGGTTCGTTTCTATAACAAGGCATTGTTAAAATCTCAGGTGCCGCAAACCTTTTTTACCCATTGCTCCTTTTACTAATAGCCACTGAAGAAAATAAATCGATCATGTGTGTGATCGGAAGTATGGTGTGGGCGTGTCCGCGTGCCCAAAGTATTTTACTTTTTCTTTGAAATTGATGAAACATTCAATTTTTACAAATAAGAAAAACTCTCTTTTCATAACTTTTCATTAATGATGAATAATTATTTTAATTCTAAGAACTCCATTTAATTTAATTTTCAATTTAATGTAAACCAAATTTATTAATGTTATTATGATTATTTTGGCAGCTAGATAACAGAGTACACAATCAATATTATTTTCCTGTGTGGGGTCTAGGAGTCGAAGGGTCTTATGAAAATTGTATCTTTGATGCATATTACACTCAGTGGGTCATCTTCCACAGATTGCTTACCAATGTCCTTAAACACGTACAGCCTACCTGTACCTACTCTGCCTGTAGATTTTAGGTATCTTACTCAATGCGTTCGACATGTCCCAGATTCATCATCGCATTTGCAATTCGCGTTGAAACGCTTCACATCACGATGAATAATTAAAAACCTGAAGATAGTCCGAATTAGTAGACCATTTACAACCAAATAAGAGCGGTAAAATCCTTGGCGAAAAGCCAATGATCCGGAACTATCAAAATCCGGCGAAGTGCCAATGCAATAAAATGATATTATATTTTAAACCCTCGGGTCTATGACCGGACATCATTAATTAGATAACCAACACCTCTGTCATATTTGACCCCAAGTGGTTTGCTATGTTTGGTGACTTAGCAGGATTAATGCGGTGAGGTTTGTCCACGTATTAGGTATTAGTGTCAAATGCATCTGCTCACGGGCTGTTTGACGGGCCGGATCGGGAAAGACTGGTTTAAACTCTCTAGCCAGACCCTCTCGGCTTATCTTCCATGCCTTATACCGAAGTGGAAGGGGTGGATTCATACGTCTCTCCTAGACACACTGACCCCAGATTTCTACCCACCCCTTACACCATTTTGTTATTTTTCCTTTCACTACTTAGTTGTACAGCCTTCCATTTAGAATCCCCAAAGACGACGTAGGCCCTGACGGAAATTATTTTTGTTAGTTAAGTAAAAAAATATACAAAATAATATCGTTTCGTCAAATATTCAATTTCAAATATATTTAAACATATCTTAAAATTAAATACCATTTTTAAAAGCAAATGAAAGACTCTTTCAGATATTCGTTTTACATCGAATATTTGCAATTAATAATATAATTTTTTTTAAAACAATCATAACTAATGTTTTTAAAATCGCTTAATGATATTTTTTGTAGACTGTATTTACAATTTACAACTGTATATCTACTAAACTAAAAAAAAAACACATTTAACTAAACAAATAATAATATAGCCATTACGTGTTTTTAGTTCAAATGCGTCTATTTGCCATGACGTCTTATTAGTTTATTACTAATAAGATTAGCACATGTTTTTTTTAAATATACGAGGTTGTTTATTAAGATGTCTATTTAGTCACATTATATGGCATTATATATCTAATCTATACATTCGAGATAGATTGGATTGAAAGAGACAATAATTTTATTAAATAACTCAGGATGTAATATTTTATGATTTCTTAAATAACGTCTATTAGGAACTTTAATCTAATTATTACTCAGACAATGGTTTAATATAATAATTAATTTCAAATTTACAAGTCAGTCGTTTTTTTTTCTATTCGAAGAAAAATAAAGATTTGTATCCGGTCTTCATAAGATTAGAGCAAGGCGTTTAATCCATATCTGAAGGATAATAATAGCCTTGGAATTTTTTTGTAAAGTTTCAATAAAATTTGCATATTTCATTTAATCTGGGTTCCATATAACACTCCCGTATACTGATTAACTTCTGACTTTTTCTTCTTCGTGTGCCCTACCAGGTCCTCCCGACGTTGGCGATCACTCTGGTAAATATATCTATATCTTGTGCTGCCCGGAATAGCTCCTCCACACTTCTAATACCGGTCACCTTCGTACATTTCGTAGCCAAGACATTTGTCTCCTACCAGGCCCACGGCGACCCTCTATCTTGCCTTTTATTTATTTAATTATTTATTTATTATTAATTTTCAACGCCCTGATGGGCTTTTACATAATATGTATATAATACAGTGATATATATGTAATATATATATATAATACAGTGATAATAATGTTTAAATAAGAAATATAAACTTATAGCAATTAACATTAAAAAATGGTAGGTATAAAAGTAAGTAAAAAATATTATATTTTAATAAAAGAGAAAAAGTTAAAATAAATTAAACCTTTTATAATTAGTTGGAAGTGATTTTTCTCCCCTCGAAGTATGTGACCCAGATATGAAATTTTCCTGACTTACTAATGTGAGCAGTTCTCTATCTACTCTAGCCAGCCTGAGAATGTCTGTGTTGGTGATCATGTCGGTCCATGGGATTTTGAGCATTTTCCGTTGAAGCCACTTTTCAAAAGCCTCTAACTTGTTCGCTCTTAACATCGTTAATGTGTACATCTAACACAAATTTCAATGTATAATATAATATTTATCAACATTCAAAACATCAATTTTATTACACCAGTTACTAAGATATTAATATTATTTTGAAGCATTTTATTATCAGAGGCAGTAGAAATTTTACGGTAAATCTTTAGATCATCGGCAAAAAAGACATAATCACAACGTAACATTGAGCCAAGATCATTAATGCTTAAAAAAGTAAAGGGCCAAGATTGGACCCCTGGGGTATGCCCGAGGTTACGGTTGGGGGTAATAACTCATATCCATTATTATGTGGTAATTTAATTAATTTGTAAAATTTGATAAAACCAATAAATAGTAGATATATTTGCGGCACGTTCCAGAACGGAAAAAAACTCTTAGTATCGCCTGGGTGAAAGATATCCAGAATCAAAAAGAGGCTTGAAATGGTTTAACCCGTATATTACCAGATATAAACAGCCAGGTGTTTTCCCACGTTCCTCTTTTCATCTCCTCCCCAACCCCATTACGATCATCGCAGGCTCACAACATACCCCAATTGAGGATGGGTTGGGAGCACTTGGGACTCTTGTGTGGCTTTCATATACAAAAGAATGATGATATATTAAAGGAGTATATCGATAAGTTTTAGGAAAACAAACAATATATTTTTTGAATCGTTCAATTAAGGAATTATGATCGAGTACAACTTGTTTTTCGTTGGTCTTGGATTTTCTCTTGCCTTGGTTCCCATGGTGTATAAAATGCGTAATGCCTTACTTCTTACACAATACTTCCAATTTTGAGCATTTGAAGCTCAGTTCAGGTTCAAGCCATGAGCTAGAAGACTTTGTTTTGGTAATTCGAACCTTAAAAGGCAAACTCTTTATTTAGATCGACAATGAAGTCAACATAGTACGCAACACGTTGTGTCGGGTCACCATTCTAAGCACCAACAAGTTGGTATCTAGAATGGTGACTCGATAGTTGATCTCCCGTCAGTTGGCCATCCGAAATTATAATTAATATAAACATATAATTTATTTTGCGTTATTCACCAAATTCAAACATAAAATCAACTTCACAAACACCTTTAATAATATTAAACTAATTTAATTACATTGTCGATTTTTTAATTTTTTCTTGTTATATTCTTAATAAATTCAAATGAAAATATATTTTATTCTTTTGTTAGTAGTATTTATGTAGACGCCTTCGGGGACACTTAGTTATATTTTGTATAAGTATCTATGTATAACGTATTTCCCTAGACCGACTGCACAATGTAACAAGTTTGCCGGAGGGCCAGTCATGAAATCATTTAGAATACCACGAAATTCAAGGGGTGAAAATGTTTTTTTTCTGAAGTAGCTACAAACCTACCTGCCTTAATTAGGTATTAGATTATTACGCACCGTTTCAAAATTGGTATAGTTAAACCCATCTTAAGCATATTTTGAAGACGTTTTAACCATACCTAGGCCGTGATAATAATAAATGCGAAGTATTATTTAAAACGCTAATAAAGTTAAGGATTATAAATACGTGCGTAGTACCTACGCATCTACATAAAAGGAAGTAAGTTACCTAACCAAATATGGACGGTTACAGAGAATTGTGCATGACAACCTTCTGTGTCGTGCTTTAGGATTTAAATCTTTTTTAATCTTCAATTACCAAATTTAAAAAATATTTTTTTTTCCTTTTTTTTCTGAAGTTTTGTTTTATGTCGACCATTTGGCATTCCGTCGGTCTGTAAATTTGTTACAATTTGTTTTATTTTCAATTTGTGTTACGTTCCGGTTCCAGTTAAATATTGTGGCCTTGTTTACTATTTATTTATCTCGGCAAATCAGAAAAATCAATATTGGGGTACCTATCGGCCAGAAGAAACTTTGAAAAATAATTGTCATTGAAACGGTGACATTTCAAGTATACTCGTGGGAGATTCCATGCACTTTTTTATGCTCCAAAAGTGAGGACTTCTAATGCCCATCAGAACGCGCCAATAAACAGAGCGACTCAACTGCTAAAGGATTCTGCATTGACCATCGACATTTTCAATGTCACTTACAGACAGTTCAGCAACTATCTTTTGACACAATATGTCACAAAGTAGTAAAACTTCCCCTCTGCACCCTTTAATTTGTTATCTTCTCCATGATATATTGGTGTCTAACCGTTTTACGTGTTTTTTTTTTGAAATATAAACAATTCAAAAAGCAAATTAAGTTCCTGAAATTCGATAATGATATATTGTACCCTCAATTTACCCTTAGTTTACCCTTACTTAATCTGTGCTATTATCAATGTTAAAAGTATAAATATACTCGTATATTGGTATTGTCTTTAAATAACATATTTTTTTCCTAAATTGTATACCTATGTTAAATAATGTTTGTATTTATTTCATATGTCTTTGATTATTGTTTACATATTTAATTAGAACATTATTTATTGCATGTAAATACTCCTCCCATAAACACGAGCTCCTAGAGCTCAACTTATGGAGTAGTAGAATAATAATGAATGATTCTATAACTTTGCATAATGTAATTACTTGTAATGTTAAATTTTTTTCTTATAAATAAAAAAAAAATTAAAAAAATTAATTATTTCGTTACGAAAAATATAATTTGGTTTACAATTAAGAAGGTAGGTATTTAAATACCTACTTCAAAATCTCATGATTCCGATGAAATTTTGGTTTTAATTTTAAAGAAAAGAGAGAGAAAAATTAAAACATTCGTTTAATTATTGGATGATTTCGACAAATAATTTTCAAGATCCTCTTAATGCCCAATCTACTTAAGACGATAGACTTCGCATTTCGGCCCATACAAAAAGGACGCCCGGGAAAAAACACTTTTCTACATCGAAAATTGCACAAAAAGAATATATTTTTATACTGCCTTCTAGAGGGTGAAAACTATGTCGGTATGTTTTCGAATTTTCGATGCGTTTCGTATTAACGTAAACATTCACTGTCAAACATGTACGATTCAGTGGCGGCTCGTGACTTTTTTGTGAGGTAGAGTGCTAATATAAACAAAAATGGCATTATTGATGTCGTTGTAGCCGAAAAATATTTTTTATTTTTTTTTAGAAAATTTTTTTTTTGTATGAAGATTTTCAGGAAATTTCAGTTTTGGCGTGCGCCGCACAGATTTCCTGAAAATCTTCATACAAAAAATAAATTTTCGAAAAAAAAATAAAAAATATTTTTCGGCTCCAACGACATCAATAATGCCATTTTTGTTAATATTAGCACTCTAGCTCACCAAAAGTCACGAGCCGCCACTGGTACGATTTATCAAAAAATATTATTTAAGGAAAAAGTGATGCTAACTCAACTCTCATAAAGAATTATAAAATTATAAAAAGCTACCGACGTAGCTTCTTCTTTCTAAAAAATTTATATTTTAAAATTTCAATTTCGTGAAAGTTTCGGTGTAAAAAAGTGCATTCTCCATAAACCCCCTTTCGAGCGATTTCTGTAGGTAAATTTGAGCGTTGTATCATTCGCACATTTCGCATTCGCATGTATTGTAAGGGTGCGTGAGCTTATTGTGAGCGGGACAGAATGACAGACGCGGGTGTTCCGCGTGTCGTTCAAAGTATAGCCTCTTAATTTAATAGGTTTTGCTCGTTAACTCTGAGAACCATTGACAGCAATAATACATAATACATATACAATACAGGTTGTCGCGAATTACATTTCACAAATCATGGCGGTCTGTCGTTTAAAGTTTGTGTTAGTACCACCCGTCGGCCTCAGAGGCCCGATTTATAGGCGCACCTAGAGTGTGTAAAAAGCCTCGCAGCGCCGATCTGTCAGCGCTGACTTTGATGTGCCATATAAATTATATAAAACACAATGACATAGTAAATATCTCGAAACAAAAACATTGTGTAGGTAACACGCAACACCCCTTGTCATCGGATAAATTCAATTGTGTAACATTAAAAAAAAATTATGTCATAAATGTTTTTTTAAATTAAATTTATTTATTAATTTATTAGTTTCTATTGAGCCAAGTTTGTACTTAATATTGACTGATGTGGTAATTAAATTAAGTTATATGTATAGTGTACTGCAATAATAATAATAATTTGGATGACTTGTATAGCGCCGTTTTTGTGAAAAATCATTTCAAGGGCGTTGTACAAATTTCGTGCAAGTGTAATGTCAGAGTTTTCGCGGTCCTCCTCACCAGGCTTTTCTGTTCCTGTGGGGCCTGTAGTAGTTACAATATTGTATTGATTTTTTATTTTGCTTTATTCAATAAATTGTTAGTTACATGTTTTGAGGATTTTACGACCACCATGCTTGGCACACGCCCATGTTGTGGTGGTCGATTTTCTATAGAGTGCATTAACATATGAAATATAAAATAATATAAATTAACATAATATTGTTAATATTGTTTTATAAGTCCCAGCTAAATTCTAGACCTGTAGGGCGAAGGAGCCTCGGAAGGCCAAAATTAAGATGCAGCGACAACATCCTCAAAGACCTATGTACCTGGGAACTTGCAAACTGGAGAGAGCTGGTACAAAACAGAGATGAGTGGAGGAAGACTCTTGAGGAGGCCAAGATCCACCACGGGTTGTAGAGCCAATTGTGATGATAAATATTTTTGTTTACATTCACGTAGGTAAGATATTATAGTATATTTGTGGCACGTTCCAGAGTGGAAGATACTCTCAGTATAGCCCTCGTGTGAAAGACCACTATTCAGAAAAGAAACGTTGCTGAAATTGGCTACAGCATCAGTGATTGGGGACCAGATCTGAATAGCCAGGAACTTCCCATCTTCCTTTTCCCCCATCCCCTCACCCTCCCACGACCTTCATGTATGCTCAAGACTTAGTGCATAGTTCCACTGGCTAAAGTCAATTGAGAGCAGTTGAGACTCTTGTGCGGTATTCACATAAAAAAAGACGATTTAAAGATTAGCTCTGAGAAGAAGCATAAACATGGCACAAGCACCTCATATAAACATTTAACATCTTCATATTTTCTGTTTATTTACGTCGTAGAGCCGTTTGTAAATCAATACATCTACAGTTACACGGAGAAAATATACGGTTAAAAACGGGACTGAAATTCTTACGAACAAATTAACAGTGATTCAATGTTTATTGGCGGTAAAATACATACGAAATTACGTATACCAACAAATTATTCTTACACGTTCCCGCCAATAAACATTGAAACCCTGTTAATTTGTTCGTAAAAACTTCAGTCCCGTTTTTAACCGTTTTTAATACTAAAATGATCGTTTTTTCTATTAAAATGATCGTTTTTCTTCAAATAACATTTTTCTCCGTGTAGTATTTACAGGGTATACAGTATATACATGCAAGTACCCGAAGGATTTTAACCAGCAATTCCGAAGCATATTTGGAGGAAAAAAATTACTTGTCATTTTGCTGTCCAATGATATTTTTTTTTCTATTAACCACTGGAGCAACCACGCGAAATAAATAAATCTGCCTCGATTGCTTGAGATTTCCAGACGATCATTTTTTAAATTTTTCGCCAACATTAAAAAAATCATATCTTCGAATTTTAATACGGAGAAATAAAAACTTATTAAGTTGCTATATAGCCAATGAATTAACCTCTATTATACCGTTTATCTCATATTTGTAGGATTTATAAAAAAAATATTAAAATATCGTAAAGTTCATAACCGCGCGGTTCCTGCGTGTTTGATACTTTGAATCTGCCGTCAGAGGTACTTACTTATTCGAGTCAATATATAATATTTTCGATTTCTGTTTATTGTCTTAATTTTAGTTTAATTAAAATCATTAAAAAATAAATCCGTTAACGTGCTTTATGACGAAAATACCTCAGTCTTTCTTTTTATTTAAGGTCTTACAAACTAAAAAATTTCAGATTTTTTTTACACACTTATTTTGTTTAGACATTATTGAAAAAATCATAAATATTTATGATCAAAAAATACTTACAAGAAGTATACGATATTTAATAATTTATCATCGTGCGTTTTGAGCACTTTTATTGCTTACTTGAATTTAGGTACATATAATATGTTAAAGCATGTTTTGAATCGATATTAAATTTTTAATAAAAAAAAATTGATATGGGGAATAATCGATCTATCTCATTGGAACCTCCCTGTATAGTTGCAAGCATTTTTAAACTTTTACTCTCAACGCTCTTAAGAATGATCACAGACTCGGCGGAATTTAGTTTTTTCGGAATTAACTTTTATTCTCATATTTTATTGTCAATCGATCTTAAAGCAAGTTTTGAATGAAATAAATCGATATTAAATTTTTAATTTAAAAATTTTGATACGGGAAATAATCGATCTTTCTCATTGGAATCTCCATGTACAATTGCAAGCATTTTTAAACTTTTATTCTCAGCCGCTGGTCAATGGCTATTAAGATATATTGTGAGGGTTAGGCTTAGGGAGAAGGGGAGGAGGTGGGGAAGAGGGGTCTATTATTAATCGCTTCTACCCAGACGAAAACGCCTTTTAAGTCAAATACAAATTTCGGCCAACGACCTGTGTAAATGCTTATCCAAAACACGCAAGTAGGGTTCTATTTTAGAATATCGACTCGGAGCGCGCATGACCTATCAAGCACTCGACTTCGGCGTTTTTCTCTTTGCGTGCTTCCGTTCGCGTGCTTTCGATCTCTCGGGTTTTGTTTTTCGCGCGCAAATGAAATTCAACCGTTTTATCTATGGATAATATTTATTTATTCCCACGCGACATTTTTTCGCACACTGTTTCATTCCAACTGTGAAAATATCAAATCTTATATATGTATTTTGTACCAACCACTATTATATTATAATATGGAGGAAAGACCAGTTGGATCGCACAACTTGAAGAATTCAACCAAAATCAAAATTAATTTGATGAACGTCCTATAATATGGTATCATTATTAAAGTTATTTTTTTTAATCCATTACGGGATATTACTCAATTTGGGAAGCGGGTGTGGATACCGCCACAACCGAGGTTTGTCCGGGTCATGGTGGTGGATGCATTTGCCCACCAACTACATGGCAGGCCGGATCGGAAGAAAATAGTTGAGGCAGACCTTTTGACCTCTCCAACGGGAATTTCTCGAACCATAGCTTTATACCGCAGTTGGAGGGATAGATTCATACGTCCGTCACTCCTGAAGACACCGACCACCAGATTTCTACCAACCCTTCATACATTTTTCCTTCTCAGAACTTTATCCTTCTTCATTTCCTCAAAAAACCTAATGGGCATATAGGCCCTGAGAGGAATATTTTTCGTCACGGCCTACTGTGTGGAGGTAATGTAAAAGCGTCGGCGTAGAATATTGTGAGAGAAAAGAATAAAAAAATAAGAGAAAAATGAAGTTGATTTACTATCAGATAGGATTGAATAATTTACGTTTCAAACTCCTATATTGTTCACACCAGCAATTTATGAACTGAAGTAGTGTAGGTAGGTAGGTCTGTGGATTTACTAAAGGTTGTTTTTAATTTTCTACACGGAGAAAATTTTTATTCTAAAATACGATCATTTTATACGTAAAAACGGTTAAAAACGGGACTGAAGTTCTTACGAACAAATTAACAGGGTTTAAATGTTTATTGGCGGGAACACGTAAGAATCATTTGTTGGTACACGTAATTTCGTACGTATACCAACAAATTAGTCTTACATTTTCCCGCCAATAAAAATTGAAACACTGTTAATTTGTTCGTAAGAACTTCAGTCCCGTTTTTACGAATAAAATAATCGTATTTTAGAATAAAAAAAATCTCCTTGTACCATTTACCCGCGCCCCTACTTACTTACCCCTCGCCGCTGCCCCCTACTCCTTACCACTAACCCCTACCCTCGATACTACCCCTATCCCTCAACTTCCCTCACTACCGTCCCTTCCCCTAACCTAACCCCGCCCCTTCCCCTTTTCGTCACCCCATCACCTGCTTATTCCCCTTCCCTGTCCGTTCCCCTTGTCATTCTCACCTCCGAAATTTTATTCATTTTAGAATCAAAATCAAGACGTGAAGAGTAAATAAATTCGTAAATGACAAGTCGACGTCACGAATCATTATTTTTTGGCGAACTCGTGATTCTATGCATTTAAAAATAAATTTGTCGTAAAACTTTTGCCAGAATGAATTGAATACATTCGCACGTAGCAAAGTCAAATAATAAACATTAAAGGTACATAGATTATTTACTGTATGTATTTGTGATTGAAAAACAATATTGTTATTCTCTCAACTTAGAAGAATATAAAATATACAATATATAATATACCTAGAAGGAACACACTTTATTAAACCAATATTAGTGGATTTCATTTCCCTAATATTTTTTTTTTTAGCGAACTTGGACATAAATGCAAAAAAATATACTCACTACGGATCAGTCCACACGGGTTGAGCCACGAGAACTAGCAAGTAAGTCAACAAGGTACTTGAACATTAAAGGCCCGTACACATTGTTTGATCATTTTCGTGGGGACGGAACCATTGATTCATAGTAAATAAAGCATTGACCGGCTTAAAGTACACAAGAGTAGATAGTCTTTGCGGTAAAAATGAATGATTAATAATGGTGTCATTGACCTCCGTGGAGTCGTGGTTACTTTGTTAACCGCTTGGACACATAAGCTTGTTTTCACGATAATTTAACGTTGGTAGACATAGGAATGACGTATGTCCCGTACCTGAGTTATTTAGGGAAGTTGAGTGAAAAATATTTTGACTTATAAAAAATATGTTCATTTAGATGACATGCAAACTTAAATACCAGTATTTTTTTTTAAAAGTTCGTTTTCATAATTAAATTAATTCTACAAGTTTTAATTTTATTAAAGCCCGCGAAAACGCCGGCAAGAGTATAAATACCGTGCGGGAGAGTTTGTGACGTCACCCGGTCCTTGATTGTGTGAAATATAGGGGAAATTTTTTTCAAAACCGGGACACGCTTAATATAGACGAAAACAATAAATTTAAAAAGTTGTAGTAGTTAGATATTAACTTGTACTAATCAATTCAGTTATCGGAATTTCGAAAAAAGTGCATTTTAATGGTAGTGTTTATAATTTTAAAACACGAAATGTCGGTTTTTAAATTAAAAAAACGGACGAACGGATGAACGGACGAACGGAGTTTTTTAGGCAACAACAATTATATGACTACAACATAGTCTTTTTCAACATTTGAAAATTTTCTTATCAGCAACACACTAACGATGGCGCTCTAGTAATTTCTATATCAATACAATAAATAAACTCCTTGAACCAAATTTGTAAGCAGGCGTATTTGAATAAATATTTATCTAATGCCTTCGCCCAAAATTATATTACCTTCTACATCCATTATCTTTACTTATGTTACGAGGTAGATATTAGAAATAGTCATGTCATAAGGTAAGTAGCTCCGTCAACGAATCGCCTAAGTTATGTGTATTATGTTGTCATCACAAACAGAATATACAACGGACAAACTTCAAGTTTGTTATATCAGTCAAGGCTTTGCAAATTCTTTACTTAACCTCCAAAATATCAACCCATGACAGTTGTATTCGGTTTTACAAATTATTATTTTGTCAATGCCATTATACATTATACATATTACTAAAATTGTATTTTAATTTTTTTAATTAATAGATACTAGTAATAATATAATCTTTTGTATGAAAGCAGGGATCAGTTAATTTATTAGTTTTAGCTCAAAATAGTTGCCGGTGTGCTAGCATGGTCTATCGATAACGATCGATAGGATATCGGTAACTTCTCATCGTTCCCTAGGACAACTGCACATCGTTAACGTACAAACAACAAGTTGATGTCGAATATGTTAAGGACACTTACTCATTGTGACTTATCACTTATTCGTTGGCGATCTATAATCATGCAAGGGAACGATGAGGAGTTACCTATAGTTATCCTATCGATCATTATCGATCGAGTGTGCTAGGGCCTCTGGGTGTAAATTTCTCAAACGAGAAGAGGCTAGCAGTAAATAGCTGAGTTCTAATATAAACTCTGGAGTGAAGAAATGAAAGGAGATGGATTATTCGACCTATTTATTACTGAATTATTAATACTAGCAGCTGAATTCACGCAATTTTTTTGCGTATTCGATGATTCAATTTTTTTTGGGACCCCAACAGCTCCCAACCGTTTGGAGGCATATTTAATAGAGGTATGATGTGACGCTGAATGTAATGGAGAAGGGACGAAGATGGGTAAAATAAAGTAGGGAAGTTCCTGACTGTTTTGGCTTATTGAACCGTTTGAGAATTTATGTTGGGCAGTGGAAATTCAGTTAGCTACATCATGAAAACATGAAAGTTTTTAAGAGGCTAGATTTTGCACCACGCGCGGAACGTTTAGGTATTCATTGTCTGTCATTCTGTCTCGCTCGAACTAAGATAATACACACTGACGACAACTGCCGAAAACTCTCATATTTACGTACAGAAATCGCTCGAAAAGGGGTAATTTAAAAACAAAAATATGTTCTCGAAAAAAGAAGCTATGTCGGTATGTTTTTATAATTTTGTAATTCTTTATTGAGTTAGTAGCACTTTTTCCTTAAATAATATTTTCCGATAAATTATACATGTTTGACAGTGAATGTTTACGTAAATACGAAACGCATCGAAAATTTAAAAACATAACGACATAGCTTTCACCTTTTAGAAGGCAATATAAAAAAATATATTCATTTCTTGGAATTTTCGACGAAGAAAAGTGTTTTTTCCCGGGCGTCCTTTTTGTATGGGCAGAAAAGCGAAGTCTATCGTCTTAAATGTTTCGTCTGTCAAAGTTCTGATCGGAACTTTCAGAATGGTTTTTAGTAGGTATACCTACTTCTTGTTGGCTATATTGACTATAATGAGCCGTTCTGTGTGAGTGCTGGAGGCAACTCCCTGCATCCAGTTATCATAATCTAAAGATGGTTGGTTAATTTTCTTGATGAGGTAAGCAAGTACCTACCTAATTACTGAAATTTATTTGTTTACTCTGATGTATCTCCATCCCCATTTTATTTGCTTGAAGAATTCTCGTGCTCCAGATCAAGACTCGACACCAGGCCTCTAACGCTAAACATTGGAAACTGCATAAAGAAATTCCGCTAATAAATGAATAATAATAACATTAAAATACAGCTCACATATTTTTTTCCGAGAAAATGGGATATCCTGATTACAAATTGAGGATGTTATGATATACACAGGAAAATAATGTGATGCAAACAGGAAAAAACGATATACCAAACAACATTTTGTTTATGAATAATATAATTCTGTTTTTTAGTCGTACGTCATAACTTTAAGACTTTTTTGACCAGCGGCTAAGAATTAAAGTTCCAAAATGCTTGCAACTGTACGGGGAGGTTCCGATGAGAAAAATCAATTATTTCCCGTATCAAAATTTTTAAAGTAAAAATTTAACATCTATTTATTTCATTCAAAACTTGCTTTAATATATCCCTACATTCAAGTAAGCAATAAACATGCACAAAACGCATAACAATACATTATTAAATATCGTGTAACTTCTTGTAAGTATTTTTTGATCGTAACTATCGTCTAAACAAAATAAGTGTCTAAAAAAAATCTGATATATTTTAATAAATGAAGATAATATTAGCGAAAGTCAATCGAAAATCCGAATACAATAACAATATTTCGTTTGAAAAATTAACAAATCTTTTAACGACTAAAGGTGTAACATTAGAATCTATATTTAAAATAAACTTAGTTTTTCAAAATTTTTAAAAGTGCGTTTACCAGATAAAATAACAATCTTTCACAATCAATTCATATTTTTTTTATTTTGTAAAAAAGAGTCAATACGTCTAGAATTTGATTTACAAAGAACATATTTTCGGTATTGTCTGGTTATTAGGTATACCCTCTTAATTTCAAATGAGCGGTTTTCGACAAAAACTTGTTATGATTACAAAATAGCAAAAATTGTGGTTGAATTAAATACTCTATATTACGACTTGCTGCTTTAAGACATTTCCCGTCTGGAGCCAGTGAGGCCATGGAATCCCCAATTGGGGTATGTTGTGAGGCTGAAGGTAGTGGGGAGGGGAAGGAGATAGGGAAGAGGAAGGTGAAGAGGTATCTAGCCATTCATATCTGGTCACCAAACACGGTTAAATCAATATCAAGCAACGTTTACATACTAAGAGTATCTTTCACTCTGGAACGTGCCGAAAATATACTGTGTATATTAAATTATTTTGAATTAATTTTATGAAAAGTTTTATGATTATTTAATGAGTGATTAACTATATCTACTGTTTTATAAATTCCATTCAATGACACCATTCCACTTGTCATAGATCATCTGTTCAGTCGTGTGGTATCTTGAACAAGTCGTGGTTAAGACTGCGACTGAAGTTTTCGAACACAGTCAAAGTTTGTCAAAGTTTTGTAAAGGTATGTTAACCACTGGAGCGACAGAGCAATTAATTTTTTTTTTCGGAATGCTAAAGGAAAATTTTTTCGCCCACATTATAAAAACATACCTTCGAATTTGAATATGGAGACGTACAAATTGATTATGGTTCTATGTAGCCAATGAATTCCTCCATTTTTTGTCTAATATCACAAATTAGTAGGATTTATAAAAACAATATAATTAAATCTTTAATCTTAAAACATTTTAAAGAATCTAGAGAATATTCATTTTGTTATATTATGAATATACAATATATTATATAGTCGTTTTTATAAAAAATTTTTTTTTGAAAAGTTGCCACATTTTTGCAACAAAGCAATCTGAGGTTTTGGAAATAGTGCCATAATGTGGCAAAAAGCGCTCGAGTGGTTAATGTTATGCTTCACTTATATTAAATTTAATTTGTATAATATACATTTTTCGTCTCCCCATCACATTCCGACACCTTACTTAGTTGCTAATTTTACCATTAAAAAATATATGCAGGGAGTTAACGGACTAACTTTAATTTTTTTTTTAAATTTAAACCAAAACAAATTAATTAGGTATTAAATAGTTACAGTGAATGGTTGGGCGGTTACACGGCTGTGTGACCAGTGATGACATGTGAAAGATTTTTTTCCCTAGGTTTATTTTTAGAATAACTAACATAGAACCTTTCATTAGTTCATTTTTGTTATTTATTGTGTTCTTATTCAGTGTGGGTATACCATTGAAATGGTATCTATATGTTTTTATGCTAACGTTTTGCTACGTATTTCTTTATAAGTGTTCAGTGGGCAGAATGTATCTGGTGCTAATTCTAACTATATACGAGTACATAATATGTATTTGAATTAACAAAGTGGACAGTAACAGAATATAACTGGTAAATATGATAATCTTCGTATTTTTATTTATAATAATGCTATAAATGCCTCTGGTGTTCCCCAAAGAACAAACCCGTTTCAATCAGGTTTAAAATTTTTCCTTGTGCATTAATTCCACTTTACATATTATTAATCCTTGCAGTCTCTTAAAGGCAACTCCAGTTGCCCCACTACTTTTGATTCATAGGGGGTTTTCACCATCTTCTTCATAGCTTATCCATATAGGATAAAGTTTATTTACGATTTACGGTATTTATTTATTAAGTTGGAGTTTATATTTCGGTACTCGGACCTATAAATAGTGGCAATATATTGGATAAGTTGGCCGAGTTTTCTAATATTGCGAGTATTTTATTTTGATTAATATTCGTTATAGTATGAATAAGCTAATAGGAGGATGGTGAGAAACCCTCTCAAAGGTATAATGGCGTTATTATTTTCTAGTTTTAAATATGTAAAATATATATAAATATACACAGAACATCCACTATTTACATGTGTATATATGTGAAAGTAGTGCTTCGAAGAATACACCTCACCTCCAAAAAAAGTATGTATCTGATATGCTCTGTCAAAATTTCCGCTGGAGTCAAAAAGATTTGTAATTCGGACCTAGCTATTTATTTATACACCGTATATTTTATGTATTTATTTATTTATCTCAAAAAAGAAATTATACATTTTATCAAAAGAAGCGTCTCCATCTCAATGACAATTACTTTTTCAGGTAGGTACTGTAGATTCTTCGGGAAGGTAGGTACCTACCTACCATAATACTAGAGGCTCTATGTGTTTCAGAACGGAAAAAGAAGCATGGGACGTTGAGAAGGAAGGTGGTGATGTATGGATTTTAAATTTGTGTGCCGGCATCAAAAGGTGGCGAAATTCGCCAGCGCACCGCGGACGCCTTCTACTCGCCGCTGTAAGGATATCAATTGTTTGTTGTTGTACAATATAATATTATTTATAACCTTTGATAAAGTACTGATGTCAAGTAGGCTCAAGAACTCAAAATACATAACATGATAGCAGCTGCTGGCTATGGTGTAGGTACTGTAGGTTCTAGATGATACACCAACCATGCCGGTCAGGTAAACACCCCATGACTCAGTAGAGTTCTAGTTAGAAGCGTCCTCAGCATTAACAGTACCACGCGGATTACCACAGGCCTTATTAAGTCCGCCGGTGGTTCCCGGTCAATCTGTCGGCGTCTATGTCGATAGCCTCCAGAGTAGACTTGATTCACTGATTCAGTTTACCGCCAAGCGTCGCGGTGGGAACTCGCGCGTTAAACTAAGTACAGTCAACAAACCAGTTGGTTTGTTTAACCTATGTTAATAATCGAGTTGTTTAGTGCCTTGTGTTTTGGATTAATATCATATTTTTGAAAGTTTCGAAGCAAGAGAATTGGATTAACTTCAAAAAAGGTAAAAAAACATTTTTATTTTACAAATCTGCTTTTGGATTTATTGTGTTATTTTCATTTTGTTAGATAATTTTATCAACCACTACAAAATAATACATTTTATAACGCATCTTATAAAGTTATATCATAACTTATTTTTATTATGCCTAAATATATATGGAATGTTAGAAAATACTTCCAAATCCGAATAAAGAGAGAAAAATAATATAAATAAATATTAACAAATTACGTAAATTTGCTAAATTTCGCCTCACGCTTTGTTAAATTAACATTTGGTTTAAACTAAATTTCTAAAAGAAACACCAATTTATGTCGGGGGAGACGGTAATAGATGCAATAAAGTTAAATTTTTCTCAATTAAAGTTAAATTTGAAGGTTAGAATAGACGCTTAAACTATTTAAATAAGAATCTGATAACTAATTTTGCGTGGATTTTTTCAGAAGTAATTAAGTTGAAATCAAGTGTTTTTTGTAAATACTTTCGTTAGCCGGAATTCGGCAACTTTACTAAAATTTAAATCTGTTTTATATTTTGTGTATTTGATTAGTTGTTCCTATATTTATAAATATTATTTATTTATAAATCTTATTGATTGGGTTTACGTACTCGGCCGTGGCATATATATTTTTTTTTACTTTTTAATTTTTAAATTTGTATCTCGAGATTTTTAACGGGTCTGGTTAGTATTAAATAATCAGCCTTCAAACCATAAGTGCATGTAAAGAGATATAAAAAAATATTGCTACAAAACCAGTGATGATAGAAAGACATTTGATTATCCCGGGCCATTTTTTCTGATAATTTTTTCTGTTAGAGTGGATGTTATAATAGTTCAGGCGTTTATATCGTTACGACCTTCATGCATAAATGTACACATATATGCTATTTAATCCTAATGACGATTATTTTTCTGTTATATTTATAATTTTATGTTTTATTGTGTTGTTTTGTACTCTTAGCTAATTTGCTTTGCGTTAATATTGCAAGCACTGCCCTCATAAATAATGTAGATAAAAAGTATGCAATAAATGAATTATGAAGTACTTGATAAGGATATAATACTTAACAGATTACAAAATTAACAACAATTCAAAAACTGAAAATAAAACTCACATAGGTAAAGCAAAAAGATGGTTTAAACAACAACTTTTCAGTTACAATAAAGAAAATTAGGAAAAAGTCACAGGTCTATCAACCTTAGTTTACTTCATCGCATTACTCACACAGATTCATAACTTACATACAGCCTGTTTCGTTTAGACCAGGCCAGGCCAACCAAAATTGAACCACGGGCCGCATTGACGATCTAAAAGAAAAGTTTCCAAGAGCCTCACAGGGCGGGGGGGGGGGGGGGGGGGTGTTCAACCGATTAAAATTATATTAGATTATTTACTTGTTAAAGCTTTTTAGTCCAGATTACATCGAGACTATAGAGTAAGTAGTATTATGGAGCTGCATTACATTGAACCAAAACTCAAAACTAAGTACAAAAATGACACGCGTTTGCCCGTGGCGACGGTGCAAGCAGATTGCGAGTTCTCGAACGCTTAAGACGATAGACTCCGCTTTTCGGTCCATACAAAAAGGACGCCCGGGAAAAAACACTTTTCTACATCGAAAATTGCACAAAATGAATAGATTTTTTTATACTGCCTTTTAGAGGGTGAAAACTATGTCGGTATGTTTTCGAATTTTCGATGTGTTTCGTATTAACGTAAACATTCACTTTCAAACATGTACGATTTATCAAAAAATAATATTTAAGGAAAAAGTGCTGCTAACTCAACTTTCATAAAGAATTATAAAATTATAAAAAGCTACCGACGTAGCTTCTTCTTTCTAAAAATTATATAGTTTTTAAAATTTCAATTTCGTGAAAGTTTCGGTGTAGAAAAGTGTATTCTCCATAAACCCCTTTTCGAGCGATTCCTGTAGGTAAATTTGAGCGTTGTCTCATTCGCACATTTCGCATTCGCATGTATTGTAAGTGTGCGTGAGCTTATTGTGAGCGGGACAGAATGACAGTCGCGGGTGTTCCGCGTGTGGTTCAAAGTCTAGCCTCTTAACGAGCGAGAAGTTGTGCGCTCCATCTGTTGTTAATCCGGAAAGCTATTTCTCGAACGAGAAGTTATGCGCAAATAAATATAAATCAGCAGAATAAGAGCATTTGATGTAATTATAGAAACTTTATAGGTTTTAGTAACTTAAATGTAACTTTAAAGACATTCTGAAGATCCCAATATTTAAAAAAAAAAACTTCATACATGACCACGGGCCGCACGTATGGGCGCCGCGGGCCGCAGATTGGCCAGGGCTGGTTTAGACTTTAATAAAAAAGAACAAAAAACAATTCATGATTATTTCACAATACAGAGTTCGAAGCCAAGGCGTGTAAAGTCGAGTACATGGAGTCTTTTTTGTTGTTGTTTGATATGCCAAATATTGTTTCATTTCAATGTTAATAAAATACAGAAGATTATTTAAAAAGTTTATTCTTGCGCTGATCTGTAAATCATTTGTTGTAAAACATAAATCCGTCGTTTCCTACTAGTTTCCCATGGTGTGTTTGTCTTTGATACGTATCTATAATATAAAAATTAATATTTGTTTGTTTGTTGTGGCAATACCGTTTATTCGATTGCGATAAAACTTTGGAAATATGATGTGCGCATACCCGGGATGGTTAAAGGATAGTGAGCTCTGGGGTTATGAAATTATTTCCTATACTATTCATACGATTGCGATTAAAATTTCATCCGATTGCTTTAATTTTTTTGAATTGTTGTGAACATGCTCGTGAATACTTCTATATCTATACTGGTGAGCTCTGGCATTATAAAATTTGCATTAAAAAATTAAATAGGTCACGCGAGTTGTTGGAAAAATGGGTGTATTTTATGGAGTTAGGAGTGGAAAAAGGCTGGGGGGAGGGGTATGCGGGAGGGTCGGTTGGGAAATTAAGGAGGGGGGCTTCGCGGGAGGGGGGACAAGGGAGAGGGGAAGGCGAAGAAGGTGGAAGCGGAATTGGGTAAGGGGGTGTGGTGCGCAAAAAGAGAGGGGAGGGTGAACGCGGGAAGGGGAAAGGGAACGTGGGAGGGGATGCGGACGCGGGAGGGGATGCGGGAAGAAGAAGAGGAAGGGGAACGGGGATGAATGGGAAATGCCACGAAGGGAGAAACAATTTATTTATTTAAGTAGCATCGCAACGCATGCCGGATATCAGCTAGTAAAAGATAAAAGATAAAAACAATATCAATATCACCATATATATACTTGAGAATTAATTTATAATCGAATTAATCTGAAAAGAGTCGCGCACTTGACATTTAAAAGTTTTATATTAAGTTCAATGTTATCTGCAAAAATGCTGTTTTTTATGCATAAAACCATCATTCTACCTTCCGTTTCGCAATATGCAGCATATTATTATTGCCTTTTAAGTTCAGATCCTGAAAAACCACTAATTATTTGGTAGCTCATTGCAGCTGAATAAGTAGGAATTAGCATTATTTTATAAATTATTCAACAGGTTTTTTGCACATTCTTTCAGAAAATTGACTACACAACTGGACGAATCGAGTTCGAAAACGTATGTCTGTACCTTCATAATATTAGATATTCAATTAATAATAGTGCACAGTACTTTCAAATATCGATTTAAGGTAGGCAGGTACCACATAAATTTGATTTATGAAAAATGTACACAGGTTTACAGTGGATCTATAGAAAGACGCAGGTAGCTTCAATTCCGAACATATTGCTAATATTGTAGATTATCTACGAATCGTTCAAATTCAGAACAAAAACTAATCATATCAATTATTTAACTCTAACCTACCAACAGAAAATGTTCAACTTTATTTAAAGGTTTGAGATAATTAAAAAAATATTATTATTGGAATATCATTAGGTATATGAATACTATCTACTAATATGTAGTTCTGTGAGCAGTAGTCCTCGCGTCCAAAATTTTCTCAATTACCTAATAAATCAAAATCAAAATTTCCTATAAAATCATAATAAGATTTTTAAGTAGGTACTCAAATACATACCTACTTAATTATAAACCATAAAATAATTAACGTAACAATTTTAAAAAAATTTCAAATAAGGAATTTTACAGTTTCTCCAAAAAAACGTCACCATATCAATAACATTTTTTTTTCACATTTTCTTCAGGAAGGTAACTACCTACTATAACATTGAAAGGCTTAATCAAAGTTACCGACCTAGTCAAATTGAATAATAAAGTGAACGCAGCAGATTTTCAAAACCAGGAACAAAACAAATTTACAGACAAGACATGCCAAACGGTCGAGTTAAAATAGGACTTCGCTATGCTCAGCCAATTATTTTTATGGGAACAAAGGATGACGTTATTCTACAAAATTATTATCCAATGAAACAAATTATCACTAAATTTAATTTCGTTGACTTTGAACCCAAACTTTTATTTACGACTTTATGACGTCTACGAATAAAAAACATTAGAAGTTTTGAACACAATATAGACAAGACGTAAATACGCCACGAAACCCGTTCTCTCTTATAACTTTTTAGATTTACGGCAAATATTACGATATAGTGATACGTATATTCATGAAAAAAAATGTTTAGTGGGACTGTATTCTTTTTTATTATTGAAAGCGGAGATGGTTTAAGTATAGTTCCCGTGAGCACTTAGCGCATAGGCCCATTGGGCTATCACCTACTTTACCTCATTCCTTTAATATAACCGGGTCTCTTTTATAAAGTTCACTAGGTTTGTCATTGGATGTGTGGCTACATCTTCTGGTCTCTCAGTGTCTTCCCAGGTCCCAAGTATTTGAGCCTTGTTCCCAACAGAGCGAAACATTGACACCGTATAATTGGAATCTATTCATCCTAAGTAATAAAAGAGACCAGTAACCGGGTCTCTTTTATAAAGTTCACTGGGTTTGTCATTGGATATGTGGCTACATCTCCTGGTTTCTCAGTGTGTCTTCCCAGGTCCCAGGTATCTGAGCCTTGTTCCCAACAGAGCGAAACATTGACACCGTATAATTGGAATCTATTCATCCTAAGTAATAAAAGAGACCAGTAACCGGGTCTCTTTTGTAAAGTTCACTGGGTTTGTCATTGGATATGTGGCTACATCTTCTGGTTTCTCAGTGTGTCTTCCCAGGTCCCTGGTATCTGAGCCTTGTTCTCAACAGAACGAAACATTGGCACCATATAATTGGAATCTATTCATCTTCTTCACATTTCCTGTATATATTGGTGTTTACCAGTCCCGACGACTGCATGTGTCTGGCTAGTCTTAAAAAATCTAATTCTCTAATAACCTTTTTATCGAAGTTAATCTTACATTAACGTTTAATTTAAAAATGCACTTAAAATTCACTTTGTCTCTGGTTTACTGTTTTACATGTTGGGTTTACAGTTTTACACGGTTTTCTCTGTTTAACATGTTTTAACGTATTTTTACTTTTATATCTTCTTCATGTGTCAACATATTAGTTCTACTTCAACATCGTAAGCCTAATGTAGTCCAACTTTGGACAAAAACCTTCTTGCGACTATTCTCATCAATGTAACAAAATATCCGCCTGCCGGGCCTAGGGGGTTTTTCACCATCCTCCTAATAGCTTATCCGTACTATAGTGAATATTTTCGATTTACGGTTTATTTACGTCTTGTCAATTTGACTGTCCTAAAACGAGAATTCTTCCAAGTTGGACAGTCAAAGTTCTCTCACATCTGTGAATAAATTGTGTAATGAATGAATACATAAATAAATATCACCTAGTTTTATGGCAGTTCGGGAATGCGCACTTCAATGTCAAATTTTAGTTTTAAGTTTTTTATATATTCGTTGCAAGGTAGTCAATAGTTCATGGTCTGGTAGTAAATCTCGATACTTCTCATCTAATCAAAAAACAATAAATTCGTATCTAAAAATTACTTGACTAAAATATTGGCTTTAGTTAAACGTTTCGTGGAACATCTTTACATAAACATCTAGTGCATTCAGTTTAAATTTCGTCCTTATCTGCCGGTTCCATAACACAGACAAGTAGGTTTATCCTAACTACATTATGCGCTCGTGCAATATTGTATATATTACTGTATCAGTGGTTATTATGCATTCATGGGATGTGTCTGCGGTTAAAACTGCTAGCGCCGATCATACCACAAGTTGACAAGCAGGTGGAGTTTTTCATCTGAATCAACGTCTAACCGCAGTTGGCTAAACGTGACAACCAAAACGCATAGCATCACAATAGCGTGCATAAAAATATTAAGCCAGAGACGGCTCGCGGGGAATGTTGCTTTTCCGAATGATCGACAAAGCCACATTTCCCTAGATTCTGAATATACCTACTACAATGCACTACCACCGTTATACATAATAAATATATAGTTATGGTCTAATGTGGTTCTTTCGCAAGGCAAGTCAATTGTTATTGTTTCTCCCCGCCTCCTTATATCTATTCTAAAATACGATCATTTTATTCGTTAAAACGGTTAAAAACGGGACTGAAGTTCTTACGAACAAATTAACAGGGTTTCAATGTTTATTGGCGGGAACATTAAGAATAATTTGTTCGTATACGTAATTTCGTACGTGTACCAACAAATTATTCTTACATTTTCTCGTCTCGTTTTTAACCGTTTTTACGAATAAAATTATCGTTTTTTAGAATAACATTTTTGTCCGTGTACCCTTCCAGGGGGTCACGAGTATGTTTTGAGTCATGGATTACTATTAATTTATGATTTCATTTAAAAAATTATTTTAGTTCACAAAAAATTTGGTGTTTTTTTACATTAACACAAGAGGCCACGAAAAAAATATTTTCCCTCAGAGCCTATGTCATCTTTGGGGACGGAGGTGGCTATCTAAGGAGATGATGGCGGGTCTTTTTGAGGAGTGAAAGGAGTGCGAACGTTCCAGGAGCTGTTGAACTGCCCTCCCCTTTCTTCTTACATTTCACTCCACGATTCATTCCCGATACCCTATAGCGTGCCATTGATCCCTAGCTCTATGCATTGAGATCCTTGAAGAATTACATTCCTACCATGTAAATATACCCACCATTCTAAAATCTAAAAAGGTGGCGAACCGTCACTGACATGAGTAGTAGTAGGTGGTTACCTTTAGGCCCACTTACGAGAAATAACGAGCACTTATTCACAATGATGTGCTCGTAGGTCGGAGGTCTGACCTTCATCTGTAAATACCTGTTTATGATTATTGAGTCAACAAGAAAGGGATTTCCACGGTAAAAACAATTAAATACAGTTTCTCAAGATTCTAAGTACCCACTCAGAAACCGCATATTATCATAGATATACGTTAACAAGGTTTGTTACGGTCACGATTACGGCGTCAGACACAACGTATTTTTTACTCGAATCCGTCTGTGTTTTTGACACGGTATTATTGAATAGCACTTTACCGCGAAATGATTACGTGTTTCAGTTCCACATATATTTTTCATTGAAAATTAAATGAAATTTAAAGAATTATGTGAAGATTTTGTGGAAACTTAATTATTAATTATTCTACTTAAACATTAGCACTTTCTCTCAAGAGTTTCAGCGTAATATGTATATTTGCGTAACTCGCATTATAACATTCGCGTATTTATACTAAGCCCTCGGAGCAAGAAATGTGTATGGATTCTAGCTTATAGCTCAGTCTACGGATTTTGAGATCGTGTTAGGTATTAGGTACTAGGAATTACAAAACTTTATTGGTTTAATAAGCTACACATAAAAAATATTTACTTTTTGTGACATGGTCAAATTGGTCATGGTGACTAACACGCATTTTCAATATTTACTGGGGATGACAAAGTTCTCACGTTTACTTTACATGTTTATGGTTCGAAATTTTTCGACATTTTACTAGAGAGTTTTTCTTATAAAAAATAAAAAAATGAATATTCATTTAGACTTTTATAAAAAGTCAATAGGTGTTCCATTAAAATAAAAATCGAATATATTTATCCGAGACACTATCTAGGTAACAAATACATTCTTTGAATACTTGTTTCCAATAATAAAGGTAGCTGCCAATAATATGGAAAAAAAAAAATTGTCGAAGATAATATTGTTAATTCTGAAATTTGAAATATGAAGTTGACAATTACGACAGTCTCATAATAGATCACAACAATTGGTTGTGGTGTATGTCCCGGTAAGACGTAAGGTTCTGGGTTCGAGTCCCAGTTGCGACCATTATCTTTCATTATTTTCTGTGTCTTGTTCATTTTCATATTTAAAAAAAAATATATATATTATTATTGTTATCTTCTTCTTCAATGATATATTACATTGATGGGAATAACCTTCAAAAGTTAAAAAGCGAGTTTTTCTTATAAAAAAAAAAAAGAATATTTATTTATTTATTTATCCTTTCACCATACACAAATTATAATAATTTTTTTATATAAAAATTAACCTCACTAGGACTATAGCCTGTATTGAGGTTAAATTTAACAAATTTGAGCGAAGATGCAGAAGTTAAATATTTATATTTTCGTTACAGCTGTTTCGGCTTACAAGGCCATTTTCAAACTTTAACCAGTGATTCCTGACATGTCAGGAATCACGTCTTTCTGAATAAAAACTATGAAGAATTTCGTAAAAAAATTATAATTCATGTTTTTTTACCTTTTTCCGTCTAGATTTTAATATATTGTGTCCTCGAGTGGTCGACGCGTATGACTTTGAGGCGGAAGGCTTTCGGTTAGATTAGCGCGCAGCGCGAATTTATTGATTTTTACTTTTAGCACAATAATTTTAGAAATATTTAAAGCTGTAGCTTTAAAAGCGCGAATTTATTGATTTTTACTTTTAGCACAATAATTTTAGAAATATTTAAAGCTGTAGTGACATGTTTGATGGGATACCCAAACACGACGCAAGGAATATAAAAATGTGTATTTGAAACCAAAACAAATTTAATATTATAATTTAATATTTCCTATTTTTTACGTGACTTCTCAATGTAAATTGAAATAACATGTAACCAAGTAACCACTCTATCACGTGGATTATGAACACGATTATAGAACCATGACATTTAATTACCCCATGATTACAACATTTGTTCACATTTTTGACTTAGGCATTGAGATACAAATTTAATGGCATGATTAAAACATTTGTTTTTGTCCTCAATGAGATATTTTTCTGGACCTTGAGAAGTCAAATGTTAGCTATCCACTTTCTCACGAAAAATCTGTTTAACGTCTTTTTCGGTTTTTTAAATATTTTGTTGTTTTACAGCGTTTAACACGAAGTTAAGTCATTTTAAAACGGATGTTGATGTCCTCACATTGTGCAAAAGTCAAATTCAGCTATTGTTCAGAGGCCATGTCAACATTGAAAGTATACTGTGAACTAACGACATTATTCTTTGTCTTGTTACGAAAACGAAATTAACGGTTAGTTCATTTAATAATTTCCTCCTGAACAATTTCAATTGACAACTTTGAAATCGAAGTGTTACAAATCTATAAATAAGTCTTCCTGTACATGAACATTTGTGTACATTTTTACGGTAAAATTATTCACGAATTAGTACGTAATTAATTTAAAATGCAGGTGCTAATTTTATTACCACAGTGTGCGTTTCATGAAATAATGTACTTAATTTTTTAATAGGCAATATCTAGATCAGTTATTCCCAAACTCCATAATTTATAAAACCATCCATTTCGGGGGGGGGGGGGGGGGGGGGGAGCTAGAGCATTTCAAGTTATGAATTGTGCATTGGTATTGGAAACCACTGGCCTACATTGATAGGTAAAGCCAAGACAACATTTTTATTCTTTACTATCGAAACCAGATAAATTTTCGTGGACCCCCATTTTTTTATCACGCCAACGTAGACCCCCATCGAGTCTACCGTGCACCTCTGCGGGTCTACCTGGACCACTTTGGGAATCACTTATCTAGATACTAAAATAAGGGTATTTCCGCATTTGTTTGATGATTATGGCATTTTTATTTTATTTTTATGTTGACGAATAAATTTTCTATAGCGAGTCTAAGTTTCCCAATTTTGAAATGGGGGGGCATTTCAAAAATCATGGTCAATATCGATTTAAGGCTGGGCTATCTTGTGACGCCATGAGCGTCGGCCGGCTTCTGACACATTTCTGACAGTAGTATTTTGTTTTTTGTTGACTTGCGTATTTGAATTAAAATGAATAAATTTGAATGAAAACATAAAAACACACATTTTTAGTCAAAATGATCTTTAAATATTCCATAAATTTTTAACAGAATCCCTCGTTTGTGAAAATACCCTATTCTGCAATTGGAAAGAAACATACGTTGGCGAATGTCTAATATGATTTAGGACATTTCACATTCTAGTATCTTCTGTGTTTTTTATTTGCAAACAAGACATGTGAGAATGAAGATTTTTATGACCGGCTTTTTTTTGACGTGCATACGATCTCTCCCTAAGACCAGTATATCAGCTTTAGATGTTTTTTCACTTGTTTCAAATATTCCAATTTTGTAGTGAGGTAAAGCGAGAAGGTTTGCATTATTTAAATGTTATTTATTCTGCACAATGACCTAGGTGAGCGGTACTTCGTCAAGTAGTGTTTCTTTAATTTTTGGTCTCCAAAATAATATTTAGCATTTGGAAGATACGCACCTACCTACTACCGTTTTACTACGTTTTCTCATCGATAAACATTATAATGCATTATACTTTCTCAAACATGACTAAGCAATTATTCATCTATAGAAAAGTATTGTTATGCCTGTTGTTAAAAAAATATATGTAAGTCAGTAGGTGAGTGCATCAGTCTTACGTGTTTTTTAATCTATTTTTTGTTACAATTGAGGTCGACTTCTTTGGTACCACTTTAATCAATCAACTTAAGTAATTATAATTCACGGTAATATAATTTATTTCTTATACATATCTTATTATTCTAAAATTATAAGGAATATTATTAGCTTCTTCAAAATAAACTGACCACGCATTTGATGTGTAGGAAAAACTAGGGGTGCAAGGAAAAAGGATAACCAAATACTTACCTCTGTATACCTTTGCGAAGGAGCACACAGAGAGTTCTTATATAATAATGTGGTCTATTAACAGAATTATAAAAATTATAATAGATTAATATTTTAAATGCTTATTAAATTCAAAACAGATTAATAACGTCAATGGTATTGAAAACAACCTACAGAATATGGAAGTGATGTCAAGGATTTGTATGATCTGCGAATTATTTTCTTAATTTTGTGGCCTCGTTCTTGCAAGGTGGTTAAAAATATTAATAATCGAACATTAATAATGATTGATAAAATATTTAATTTCTTCAAGGAAAAGTGGCGATATAATTGAATCAATGCTTGGTTATTCTATTTTGAAGTTGAAGATCTGGATTGTGTCGAAGATGTGGATATGTTTTTACAAGGCCATCACGTTAAAATGCTATACGGCTTTTAAAAACATGGAGTTATTTGTTACGATCTATCAAGGTTTAAATCTTTAGCGGTTTTTTCTAGTAAATAATCAATAGATCAAAAAAACTAGTATAAAGTAATAGTGGAAATCCTTGCTTTGTTTTCATTTTTCCGTTAAGGCTCCGTACCTAAGCCTTCAAAAAGAAGAAGAAGATGGTTCGAATAGAAGATATATGTCTTTGTCAAAACGAATGTTAGAGAAAGCGAGCTAATATTTAAAAAAAATATATGTAGTTAAACTGCTGGACCGAAAAAAAAATAAAAACATTATTAAAATTAGTTGCCTTATAAATATTTAATGAAACACTGTGGATTTTTTTATAAAACCTTTATCATGTTAACTACAAAACCAAATGTGTTTTTATAATTTTCAGAGCATGGGTACATTTTTTTTTCTATGTAGGGAATTTCATATAATTACTCTTTAAATTCAGAAAATGTATAAAGATTGTCTTAAAAAATAACACACATTTTTTTAAAGAACTTTTGGTATGTTATAAATCGGTAGAAATTCGGAATGCGGTATCTTTAATCGTAATTTTCATACCGTGACTTACATGTACTTGTATTATTGTATCGTTTTCATAGACATTCAAAATGGTGTCAATTGTCGTTCTATTGTTATCCAATATAGCCGGATTCTATCATTATGTACGTACGTCAAAATTAAGGCCACCATTAAAATTTTATTAGCTCGATTCTCAATTAACCAAGGTTTTTATTTCCATTAATTCTTAATAAAAACATCAGGAAAAAATCTCTATTTAGACTTTAAACATGCGTGGTTTTGTTTTTTGCCCACTTTAAAATAATTCCATTTTCTAACGTAATCTACATATGATCTGTTTGATAGTAAATACATATGTCCATTATTTTTTAAATATTTCCATGAACTTACTTTTGTTTGGAAGAAAACAAAAATAGCATATCTGAATCTTCTTACTTGAAAATTGGATTGGAGTGACGTGTCGTAGTTTTTCATTCTGAAAACGGCAATCTAGACCGTATTGTGACCAATAAATGGTGTAATGCTACTTTTTAGGCAAAAGAGCTGATACATTATTCCTGATACATACATATACATATTACATCTTATTTTAGAATTCAATTGAATTTGATTTGTAACCTGTTCTTCCTGATAACGTCTAAGGTCGGGCTTAACCCTATCTTAAGCCAAAATATGTTAGCTAGCAGTTCTGATTATTCGTGCCTGTAAATGTTGCTCTAACGACTAAAGTTGGTGAAATTTAAGTTTAGTGAAATTGCTTGAGCTACATTTTAATAAGTTCTACGGTTCTAGGGGTAAAGTTTTGAGTATGGAAAAAAACATTTTATCTTAAGATCAGGTACTCTTTCGGGAAAGAAATTTCAAACTTTATATATATATTTCAGTCTCTGTGATAGTCGGTTTACCTGTGACACATGGCACGTTTCCCAAATATGTTTTTAATGATTTTGAAACGCAAATTTCATCATAATGATCTCAATTATGTAGAGAGATTAGTCTCAATCTACGCATCACCGTGATTATAATTTATATTAGTTAATATTTATACTGATTTCATCGCCCAGGAAAACATTATTTATAAATTCCACCCGGGCTGAAAATGCATAAAACTATAATGATGATTACACGCGCCTAAATTTAACCGAAACTTTAAAATAAAATGTTGCCATGTCCATTATTTATCAGGTAAAAAAACCTTCAAGCTTTCACCTTGACAGTGACACCATTATAAAATTCATTCAAATGTTTCTAAGTTAAAATAAACATAAATAAATAAAATATTTGTAGGATTAGTTCATCGTAACAGAATATATTAAATATTTTATAAAATTACCTACATACGAAAATCAACAAACAAAATAATGGTATTGAATAATATAAATAAATAATTTTAACAGTGTGATTAATGTCAAGGTCAAGAGTAAGAATAAATGCTTCATAACTATAAACACAAAGTATGTATAATAAATTAATAAGATTATTTTAATAGTTTTCAAAAATGACTACCAAATAATATTAGTTGACCTTCGAGTTGCGCTCGATGCAATAGATTTTGATGCACATGTAAAAACTGACTGAGAATTATTTTGTATTAGTGTTGATTAATTGTAACATATTCACTAGGTTTTTTATTTGGTACATATGGTAAATTTTAATTTTTTTTTATAGTTTGATACATATATTTATATTTTTCTTGAGTTTCTTTCTTATTCCCGCATTAGCCCCATCTCAGCCCCCGCATTCCGAATTTGTAGATACAGAATTATAACACATTTTTCTTAAACAATATAAGTTATTAATTTCCTAAAAAAAATTAATGTTATTTTTTAAGATAAAATCTATATATTTGTAGAGCCGAAACGGCAATTAGGTATATGAAATTCCCTCGATAGAAATAGTTTGCTATGAAAATTATTTAAATCACATTTTTTATTATTATTTAACATGATATTAGTATGAAGAAAATCATAGTGTCTTAAAATGCAACTTAGGTAATTGTCGAAAGATTTTTGCTCTATTTGAAAAATGGTATTTTATTAAATATTTGCACAATTATTATGTTTTTTTACTAACATTCGTATTTACGTTTTGTTTCCTTCAAACCGTCTTCTTCCTCTTTTTACTGCGGAGCCTCCGATCCAATTGACATTATTTAGTTTTTCAGATAAATAAATGCCTGCTAATTGTGTTAGTCTTCTATAATTTTATCGTTCAGATGGGTTTAGATCACTATTATACAATTTTATCCCATCATAGAACGCACATTATATTGACGTATTACTTTTGTATGAAAAAATATGCTTAAATCGGTACATATCGGAAAAACCATTATGTAAATGTTAACACAACTCTGTCTACGTGTCTACCAAGAAAACGCCAGGCGTCACATTACATTTGGCGTCTAGCGATATGAATCATAAAATATATTCAAGTTTACCAAGGTCAGGTCGAATGACCCGTCTTCATCATTTCTTCTCGTGTCTCATTCCTCATTCCTTCTTCTCCTTTTTGAGAGGTATGCAGCCTACTGCCTACTGCCTGTACCTGGTGCCGCTGTCTGCCGTCTGCCGTCTTCCGACCAACACAACTGGTTTTTTACGAAGCGAACTCAAGGAACCGGTTTTCAGTATCTAAGTCTTTTATTTTGAGACCTTTGAAGGGCTTGCTAATGGCTGAAATATTCGCGAATCTATCTTAAAGCTCTCGCTGTTGAATTCTCTGTTAGGTTTTGTCTGGGTTTTTATAGCTTGTGTGTTTCGCAGTAACTTGCTACAGTAACGCGGCGTTATATTTTGTTAATTATTATTACTATTTTATCCTATTTGGTGAATAGAGATGTTCAAATGAATAATAATAATTGGATAATTTGTAGAGCGCCGTTTTTGTGAGAAATCATTTTATTTTATCTGGTACACGCAGTTTTAAAATTTTGAAAAACTAAGTGTATTTTTAATATACTTAGGTTATACCGTTGGTCGTTGGCAGATTTGTTCAATTTTCAAACGATAGATTCTATTAAACAACACAAATTTCAAATCATATAATCATACAAGAAAATAAATCAATTCATAATCTAGTCAACACAGTTTTAAATATGTAAATTTTAGTTAAATTAAAATCATTAAAAAATAAATCCGAGAACGTGTTTTGTGACAAAAATACCTCAGTTTTTCTATTTATTTAAGGTCTTACAAACTAAAATATTTCAAAATTTTTTTTACACACTTATTTTGTTTAGACATTATTAAAAAATCATAAATACTTATTATCAAAAAATACTTAAAAGAAGTACACTATATTTAACATCGTGCGTTTTGAGCATTTATATTGCTTACTTTTTTTTTTCTTTTATTAATAATTTTTTTGTTACATACAAAATAAGTATAATTAAACTAAAAATATAATATATTGTGTATACAGTATAATGCATAAGAACAAAAAAAATCCCACATAGGCAAAAGCCAGTTCGTGGGTATACTATTTTGTTTTAAGCAGTTACATTTATTTATTATGATGTACATTTTATATGTTTGTTTATATAAATATATTATAAGTTTTTTTTTTTTACAAATTAGTGAGTTACTTCATTAGGTTTTTTACTGGAGCAACAGTGTGTATAATAATACAATTTAGGTATTCACACAGAACCTTCGGTGGGAAAGTTTGTTTGATTTTTGTAAAAAAAAAGACAAATACGGAAAAATTGCAATGAATTGAAAAATAGTTTTTTTTTTTTTAAATAAATAAAAATTTGGCAGCTTCAAGACTAAGAAAGAGTCATTAAGGGTAAAAAGTAAAGCAGAAACCAAAATATAATCCTCAAAAAACAAAATTCAAATTACCCCAAAAAAATTAAAAAAATGAAAACGGGAAAAACTAAAAGCCTGCGTAGTAAATTATATTATTTCAAATAATATATCTTGTACATAGAAACTTGCACGTTTTTCAGTAGTAGTTCAACGTAGATTAAAAAATAAATATTATGTATTCTTGAGTATCCTTGTCCTGTTGTGTATAGATAAATGTTCACTTCACAGAGGCCCTAGCATGCTTGCTCTATAACGATAGATAGGATAACTATCGGTAACTTCTCATCGTTCCCTAGGACAACTGCAGATCGCAAACGAATAGGTGACAGTTCACAATGACTAAGTGTCCTTAATATATTCGATATCAACTGTCGTTTGTACCTTTGAGATCTGCAGTTGTCCTAGGGAACGATGAGAAGTTACCGACAATCGGTCGGTAACTTCATATCGAGCGACCGTGCTAGCACACCAGGGGTGCTAGCATAGTCCATCGATAAGGATCGGTAGGATAATTGTCGGTAACTTCTCATCGTTCCCTAGAACAACTGCAGATCGCAAACGAATAGGTGACAGTTCACAATGACTAAGTGTCCCTAATATATTCGATATCAGCTGTTGTTTGTACGTTAGCGATCTGCAGTTGTCATAGGGAACGATGAGAAGTTACCGACAATTATCCTACCGATCCTTATCGATGGACTATGCTAGCTAGACTATGCTATATCGTTTGTATAACAGGAGAGTCGTCGCTTTTTCTCAGTCCGTTCTTTGTCCAAATGTATTTATATCCAATTGATTTTGTTGACTTCGCTAACCAGAGAAGTTGTTTATTTATTGGGGTTAGTTTTTCATTAATGTAGATTTTCTCCTTGGAGTCCGAATACCTCATCTCCTTTGGGGTAAATTCTCCTTTAACCTTTTTTTGTATTATAATCTTGTCCTTCGATTCTTTTGAATTCATTTGAATAGTTATTATTTGTTTAGCGGGGTTGTTGTAACAATTTACTATGGAATTGTTTTTTATAAGGTCACTGCAGTCTAGTGCTTTTAGCAGAAGTTCTATAGGATTTTTGATGTCTTCATTTTTCTTAAGTTCTTCATTAACTTCTTCATTAACTTCTTCATTAACTTGAATGTAGGTATATATTAAAGCAAGTTTTGAATGAAACAAATCGATATTAAATTTTTCATTTTAAAAATTTGATACGGGGATTAATCGATATTTCTCATTGGAACCTCCCTGTACAGTTGCAAGCATTTTTAAACTTTAATTCTCAGCCGCTGGTCAATCACTCTTAACTCACAAATAATTACCAAAGTTTCCCCTAAAATCATTAAAAAGCGATAACTTTAATGACCTATTTTATAATTTGAAACACAAATTAATAAAATTGCGCATATTCGTATCAGAGGCCCTAGCATACTCGCTCGATAACGATCGGTAGGATAATTGTCGGTAACTTCTCATCGTTCCCTAGGACCACTGCAGATCGCAAACGAATAGGTGACAGTTCACAATGACTAAGTGTCCTTAATATATTCGATATCAATTGTTGTTTGTACGTTTGCGATCTGCACTTGTCCTAGGGAACGATGAGAAGTTACCGACAATTATCCTACCGATCCTTATCGATCGACTATGCTAGCACCTCAGATATTTGCTAAAACTTTCGATAAATAAATTAATTAATAATTTTTGTCAAGTAGTAAGTAAGTATTTTGGCCTCCAAATCAAATTTAAATTTTGTATGAAAGATCCGCTTAGCCGGTCCCTTAACAAAAATGTAGAATTAATTTGTCAACTTTTAACTGCGCCCCCTAGCACACTCGATCGATAAGGATTGATAGAATAACTTTCTGTAACATCTCATCGTTCCCTAGCATGACTATAGATCGCCAACGAATAAGTGACATTCACAATGACCAAGTGTCCTCAATGTATTGGATATCAACTGTTGTTTGTACGTTAGCGATCTGCAGTTGTCCTAGGGAACGATGAGAAGTTACCGAAAGTTATCCTATCAATCCTTATCGATCGAGTGTGCTAGGGGGCCGGAAACGACTAACGCCACAGCCAAATATTTAATTTAGTTCTTCTGTAAACTATACTTCTATAGTAATTCAAACAATGTAAATAAATTATCCGAAAGTTATTTCACGTCTCTCACTCAGTATTCTCAGTAATAATATCTGGGTACACCCCGCCATTGACACAATACTATATTGAAGGTTCACACTTATACACACTACAGTATAGTGACTATACAATTCCCACAATAGGGTTTTTGTATTTTTTCATTGCTTAAAAAAATTAAGCACAAAATTACGATTATTATGTCATTTTTTATTTTATTTTTATGTTGAGGAATAAATTTTCTACAGCTATCATAGTTTCCCATTTTTGTATTACCGCCAAAATGACATTTTGGACGTGTGACGTCATAAGCGTTGCCCGGGTTTAAAAGACTGATTCTGACAGTTGTGCTTTCTTGATTGTTGACCTGCGTATGTAGCGTCATTGCCTACTACTGGCCATTTGGTTTTATCAGTTTTTGAACGTTTTTAAAACAAATAATTTTGAATGAAAACATAAAAAAACAAAAATTTGTAGTGGAATGATTAAAATCAGAAAAATTATCTTAATCCAGAATTGTTGACCAAATTTGAACGAATCGATTTTGGACCATCCAACGCCCCTAGAACCACTAATATTTGACGCCCTTCATAATTCATAATTATTTATTATTACGATCGGTTCGATATTTGATTATGATGATACAAATTATTAATTTTACACTCGAACCATTAAATTGAGGTTATGGGCTCGTTATTTACGTTGGTAGGTGACAACAGATTGTAAAGGCGATAAAATATTAACGGTTCATTTTCCAATAAGATCCATTAATATTTGATTATCTCATTAATTCTTTCTGCTGACAACTGCCGACATGTGTTTAATTCGAACCGAACATAAATTACGTAAACTATATCATTTACAGCCTCATTGGAAAATCTAAGGCTATATTTTGCTTCCTTGTTTGATTTTCCGGTCTGCAAAAAGAGTCTTCATCGGCAAGTTGGAAAAATCGCGTAAAACACACGGTTCATTGTCAATATAATTAGTACCTCGCTATTTTCCTACAACTTTTTGATTAGCAAAATATTATCTATGCGTCAATACGGGCTCTATTACTGTTAGTCTTACTGTTTAGTCTCACCAATATCCCAAAGTCAAACCTAACTCCAAAAATGCATGAATGCAAATATTCATCTCTTGACCGGAATTGTGACTGCCCATGCCTAGAACAAGAAATCAATATCAAATACTTAGAATTAACCTTTGACACACACCTTAATTGGAAACAACATATCCATAACACTACAAACAAAATTCGTAAATCTATATACTTTTTCAAACAAACACGTAATTTCCTTGACCTTAAACTTTTAAAATCAGTGTATTACTCACTATGCCAATCACACATAGAATACGGAATTCGAGCTTGGAATAAGACTTCTAGTGCCTTTGACCCTATTATTAAAGCACAAAAATTAATCATAAAAATAATTTCCTATTTCTACCAGCACTGATACTATATTCAATAGATACATTATAAATGTTATCTACATTGATAAATGTTATGGATATAAAACAGCTTTTTGCAAGATTCATCTTGATTAATTTACATCAAAACAACAAAACACTATACAAACCAATACAAACAATACACAAGCAATACACTTGCAAGCTATACAATACACTACCAGCCACGATTAGACAAACTGAAACAACGACCAAATTCAAATACGAAGTAAATAAATGGATTACAAGTATAGGACGTCCCACTATTGCAAACATCTGTAAACCAAATTGCAAGTAGACAATAACAAAAATTTACAGAGGACCGAATCCAAATTAAATAAAATAAAATAATAGAATCATGTCAAATCTAACATACCTACTTAATTATTATTTTGATATCAATTATATATCATATTTTCCTACATTTGTAAGACCCAATCCAATCACCGTTCTTTTTTATTGTATAGAAATCAAAATGTATTTAACCTCTATATTCATATAACTAAGTACTAAGTATGTAGACATTTATTGTCTGTCACTCCATGTCTGTCTCGACACAGGTATATCCTAGCGAGTCAGGCATCGCATGTAATTAAACGTTATACAGATAAATAAATATATATATTTTTATTTTTTTTTAAATCTCTCTGTAATGTATGAAAATGTAACTTTTGTCAAATCACAATGCCATTTTGACGATGAGCTATGGAGCTTTGAACTCTCCATTTAATTGTCAGAAAATATGGCGGACACAAAATGTTTGTTAGATACCTACATATTTTTCATTTATTTAATTTTTTTAATGTGTTGAATCTCGGGTAAAGTCGGGTAGTTAAGTCAGAAAATGTACTGGTTACTTTGTAATTTATGGGATTGAAGCACCTAGACTAGATAAATGCGTCTTCAGCGTGTAATTTATCAGACGCTTTGTTGAGAGATTGTCACGTACATAATTAATACGGAAGTTGGACAAAGTAAATCATCAAATTACGATTAGTCTATTATTGCTTGATGAATACAAACAGCTCCAAGCGCGAAAGCAATTATTTTCATGTAATATTTATGTTCTGCAACAATTAGTCTTTGAATTGTGGATAATGTGTGTGTGTAATGCGAAGAAAGAAACAATGAAATAATGATATTAACGCTCTAATTCCCTCTAATTTTATTTTAAAATGTGTACTAACTACATCATTCTCTGAAGATAATCTAACATCCTCTTTATATTGCTAAGATATCTATGGTTTTATAAAAATGGTTTAACGTGAACATCAAAAAATCAGATACTTTTTTAGAGTTTGTTTTTGGGGTTTTATGCCGTGTTGCTCTACCTCAAAGAGTATGGATATTAGAGAGACGGCATGTGAAGTGTGCCCGCGCGCTCCAAGTGTGCCTTTCCAAGAATTTTACCCAAATGGCTTACATTAGCTGCTGGTTTTTGGCCGTGTAATACGTTCCGACATTATTACGACAGCAGCCATTTTACATGGTGACAGCCAATGTCAGCCGTGTGAGTAGAATTCTCGAAAAGACTCTAATATCCATACTCTTAGCTCTACCTCCTTCATTAGCCGACGTTTCGGACAGCGTTGCAGTGTTCATCATCAGGGCAGATCCGGTAGATACACACATCGTCGGATCTGCCCTGATGATGGACACTACACTAAGTTCAACTATAGAGAGCACCGTAGATCAATTAGTATTGGTTGTTTAGTTGTTATTTCACGTTTTTTACGCCCCATAGTTTAAAAAAACCCCCCATTAACTACATACAAAGACTTTAAGTTAGAGATTTACAAATAACATAATTACATGGTAACTATTGTCATTGATAACATTAAAACCAAACAACTAACGAAACTCTGTAGGTAAAGATACAAACAGGTAACATAGAAGTAAGTTATTTCTACGAGTCGAAGCTGTTTAATAGTTTTTTCATAAAAATGCATAATTTTTAACTATTTTGGTACCTAAACATGGTGTGGTACACGCACGGAGAAAAATGTTATTCTAAAATAAGATCATTTTATTCGTAAAAACGGTTAAAAACGGGACTGAAGTTTTTCAATGTTTATTGGTCAGAAAATGTAAGAATAATAAACATTGAAACCCTGTTAATTTGTTCGTAAGAACTTCAGTCCCGTTTTTAACCATTTTTACGAATAAAATGATCGCATTTTAGAATAACATTTTTCTCCGTGCGTGCAATATACTCGTACCTTTTCCAATCACGGTAACGGGGTCGCATAATAGCGCGTATTTATAAGGAAGTTAATTTGTTTACAGTTGCTGTTTCTTAACAATAAGACTACCCCCAAAATGGAAAAGGGATCAAGATGGAAGAAGCACTTCGACAGGTCCCAGGCAAATCTAGAGCACCCGGACCCCGCCCGCTTCGTGAGGGGCCCCTGGCACCCGGGCCCCGGCCCCTCCGTCCGGGCCCCCTTCCTGGCCTTCAGGATCACCATGAGCATCCTGTTCCTGGCAGGCCTGGGCTGGTCCTGCGCCGACCACTGGGACTCCGGCAAGTGGCTGGTCTTCCTCACCAACTGGGGCTTCCTTACCTGCACCGTGCAGTCTCTGCTGGCCACCTACCTGGTGCTGCAGGAGTACAGGAAACAGAGGTCAGCTAATCCAGGAGAATCTACTTTTGGTGAGTTTATATACAACCCTTTTAATATTAGGCTTGCATTATTGGACAGCCAAATGACATCTACACGGAGAAAAATTTAAATCTAAAATACGATCATTTTATTCGTAAGAACGGTTAAAAACGGGACTGAAGTTCTTACGAACAAATGACCAGTTTCATTGTTTATTGGCGGGAAAATGTAAGAATAATTTGTTGGTATACGTACGAAATTACGTATACCAACTAATTATTCTTACATGTTCCCGCCAATAAACATTGAAACCCCGTTAATTTGTTCGTAAGAACTTTAGTCCCGTTTTTAACCGTTTTTACGAATAAATTGATCGTATTTTAAAATAACATTTTTATCCGTGTACATTTTTTACTTCAAATATGTTCAGAAATCGCTGGTTAAAATCCTTCGGGTTTGTGCTGTTACACCCTATATACCAAAAATTAAAAATTAAAAATTAACCGTAAATTAATATTGTTCGTCATCTATAAAACCAACATTTCTTTGAAGATCAGTGATCCACTTTTGTTTCACCTTTCTTTCATGATTCATACATTTTTTTAAAAATGCGGAAAATATAAAAATAAGCGTGTCGTGATGGAAGACTTAGCCGAGGAATTAAACACACGACACCTGGATGGGACCCAAATACCGGTGCAAACCCAGACACTGACCGGTACACGTGGCTGGAGGACGCTTAGAAAAAAAAAGTTACCTACGTCGACAAGTATAAGTAATAAAATATAATATCACGATCAAAGAAAAAACTTCGTTGATTATTAATTCTTGAATGAGATAAACCATTATTGAAATTATTATGTATTAGATTAGCACGGAGGCACGAATCTCCTTACAAATTTAAGTTTACGAAATTATCAGATCAAAATTACGCAAATAATCCAAATGATACGTCAATGTAGAACCCGTGTTCTGAATGTCGAAGATGCAAACATTTCGAAATTACTGAAAATCGAACAATTCGCTCAGTAAGGCAGAAATTACCTCATTCATGGCCAATTTTATGTCGCAAAGTAACGAGCAGAGCATCCAAAACAATAAAATTACATTATGTGTTCAAATTAAATTAAGTTTATAAAGGACAACAACAAAATTGCATGTGGTTATGGGGGAAATCTTGGGCCGAGCCGAGTACAAAAGTTAAGAGAAATGGCTGCCCTTCTCATACAAAAGTTAATTTTGCATCTGAGGCCAAAATATCAATTATTAATCAACCAAATTGAATAATAGCTTTTTTTAATTATGTAGCTAATGTACAGTACGGATAGGTGAACGGAGAAAAATGAACGGTTAAAAACGGGACTGAAGTTCTTACGAACGATTTAACAGTGATTCAATGTTTATTGGCGGTAAAATACGTACGAAATTACGTATACCAACAAAGTATTCTTACATGTTCCCGCCAATAAACATTGAAAACCTGTTAATTTGTTCGTAAAAACTTCAGTCCCGTTTTTACTATTAAAATGATCGTTTTTTCAAATAACATTTTTCTCCGTGTGCTACGTTATTTATTTATGTTTTATATTATAAAATATAGGTCATTAAATAATTAAATTTTAAATTGATTTTAGTGGCGACGTTGGTATTTTTATTTAATTATAATTATTATAACTATAATCTTGCCCTGTCTACTGTGTTCATATAATGAAAATAATTTTTTAAAAGTCGTTAAAAAAGCCTTTTCTTGGCTAGAAATTTTAGTTTATACCTATACGACAAATTTGTATTCCAATGTAAATCGATGTTTTGTGATTTAAATTTACGCCTATCGAATGGCTTTTTGTAATAATTTTTATTTTTTACTATATGTATATTTCATCATATTTCTATAATAAATAGAGCAATATTTTTTATACGTATCATTAACTCACAAAAAATTTCCAAAGTAGCCTCTAAAATCGTGAAAATTGATTTACCTGATGGATAAATAAATATAGATTTTATAATTTAAAATACAAATAAATAAAGTAGCACATACACATCAGTTCTAGATATTTGCTATACCTAATGATTAATTTTTAAAGGTATTTTAACCTCAAATCCAAAATTACGTTTTGTGTGAAAGGGGCCGCGCAGTCGTTCTCCTGTATGCAGAAAAAGTGGGTTGATGATAAGAGTACCTACATACACGTATTATAAATTAAATTCTATCATCACAGGATGAAAAAAATAATAATTGTATACCATTATTTCTTAAAATGGATTGGCAAATACAGCAAGGCACATCGCAGTCCTGACACACGACTTTGGCATAATGATATATTAAATATTTATATCCAATTTTCCGGCAAATTACTATTTACGATTCTGCAATATCTAGAAAATAGTTATTTCTAAAAATGCTGTTTATGTAACCAAACAACATAACTGCTGCTAACGTATGTAACACTTGTTCATCGGTCAATGTCTTTAGGTAAAAAGTAGGTTTACTACCATTTGTTGCTGTTATTACCAGGCTATTATTCTCCTATGGCGAAATTAGTGATTACCGTAGTCCATAGTGACGTAACAAGTTTTCGTCTAGTTCGCTGAATTTGGCAAACCAAACTGGTGTGAGTGAATCATTTCGGGAAATTAATATGAGTATAATAAGGAAACTCTCCTCTGGAAAAGTTGGTTTTATATTGTATTTGGCGTTGAATTCGCAATTTTACATAAGTAAATATCTTTCAATGACTCGAAATTATGATGATATTGAAAGTACAAGTAGTCAAATGGAATTTTCTATTCATCTAGCTTACACCCCCAATAAAAATAAATATAAACGACAATCCGAAAAATATTTTTATGCAATGAAAGTTATATTAAAAAATCGGAATGGTGTGATTCAGTATTTGTTTTGATCGCTAGCTTGATTGGCCGCAAGCCAATTTTGTCATATTATTTGAAGAAGCATCGTATGTGAAATTTCTTTGTAAATTTACATAAGAACATTTTTTTAATCTCTAAAAAGCATTTTCTAAACCTATAACAAATTTCATATGGTCGATTTTTTTTTCATATTACCGGATCACCAACTTTTGTATGCAGGGTTGTTGGTTTTGTATACACGCCTGACTTACTTTGGAGTTATTTGGACCAAAACATGTAAATTACATTTTGGTCTGCGGTGATTTTTTTTCAACTAAAAACATTTAAAAAACCGGTAAGTATTGGACAGTTGGGCTCGAGGTACGCGATATCTTTATGACCAGTGACAACATGTCAAAGAATTCTTTTTTTAAAGAAATATATATTGTATTATTCCTTTATATATTGTACGTTTTCTAACAATAGGTCTACGTAAACTAGTGTGAAAATGTGATATGGTACCAGCATGGTACGCATCGTTTTGTTTGCATTGAGGATTATGGTCTACATTGTGTTCTTACCGATTCCCGATAAGATAAAAAAAATTGTAATGTAGGTATTAAATTTTTTTGAGTTACCATAGAGGCCGTCTGTGAGAAGGTAAATGTTTTAAGCCTATGGGTCATCATTAGATAAACGAATGACAGACAACTCTAATATAATTAAACCGTAAACCTAATCAAACCAACAAAAAAAACGAAATGAAAAAATTGTCAAGTCATTTTTGGCATTATTACGACCATGTTACAATTAAAGAGTTCCGAAAAGAATGCAAAACCGGTGTAATCATAATGAACTCAACCCGCAAGAAGATTAATAAAGGGGTGATTGGATGGTTTGGACATGTTGAGAGGATAGAGAGAGAAATAATTAGTGCTAGGAGAATATGTGGGGCTCGGTAGATGAGAAGTAGAAGTCGGGGAAGCAGTCAATAAAATACTTGTAAAGTTAACAGAAAAATATGGACAATGTATGAATTCTGAGCTCCTGCATCTCACATAATACGTATTCCAATCCCATTCTTAAACCTGATAACAGTATTTTTTATCTATTGTAATTTGATTTTTTTAAATTTCTTTATCGTCTTGAAAAAAATCTTATTTTGACCTACGTTAAAGATAATGATACGTCTTAAAGACGTACCGAAGTTTAAAAGTGTATATTTGTGAGAGATTTGTATTCAGTAAGGGAACCGGGATGTGACGGGGTAACGGGCGTGAACGGAAAGGGGGGCTACGGACAACAGAGAGCGCGCGATCTTCACACTTCACACACAATGTTCAGTTCGCTATGCTGCGCTATATTATGTAGGTACTTGCTGCTTATATATGTTATTGTGAGAGTGCGTTTAGTTTGGATTTTATCAATGGTTGGAGAAAAGCTTTCAAGTTCTAATGTTTGCTCTGTGACACTAAAGTAATTACGCTATACACTATTATTTATTCTGAAATGAACATAACAGGTTTGTTTCAGCATACTTTTGACTGACTAAAAGTCCAATGATAACTCAAGACCAGCAAATATAACGGCAATAGTTCTCGTGCTTCAAAGAACATTACGTCGGGGCACAATGGGGTATACCCCATTCATATGCACTTTTATTTCATTTGCGGATGGTGCGTAAATACTACGGCTGCTATGAAATAAGCTTTTGATGCGTTCGTTAGTGAAGAAATGGGATACCAAGCGGCATATAATCGATATGAAGTGCCATCACAATAAATAAAGCCAACACATGAAGTGTGCTGGTTTCATTGGTGGATACAGAAAAAAACTTTCTGTCCATCATCACATCTGCCCTGATGGTGGACACTGTAACGTTGTCCGAAACGTTGGCTAAAGAAGGAGATAGCGTAACACGGCATAACACCCCAAAAATAAACAACCAAATTTAGTTACCTTGTTTATAAATAAGTAAATACTCGAACAAATTGACAAATAATTGTGTCATGTCTTTCAAACTATTTTAAATTATAAACCAACAATTTTTTTGGTTCCACTATACTACCAAGGTGAAAATGTGAATACAGCAAATAGTATGTACTAAGACAGAGTTATGTAGCGGTCCATCCTCCGTGATAGGTTATATAGATATTAATAACAATGAAGGTATTTTAATTTTGAAAAACAAAAGATTTGGCGAACGCTATGTTTAATTGGTACCTTGTTTCAAAACCAACAATGAGCAAGTATTGGGTACCTTGTAGCAAAAAATTCTTGTCTGTCAATTTCGCAATCAAGATGATCAATTGTATGGTTATAATGGAATGCCTGAGTTATGGCATGTATTATAATGATCTTAAAATCTTACGAAATACGGAAACAATATTTGGCTTATTTTGGATCCAAAGAACCATAGACAGTAATGGAGACGTTAAGAGGCTAGACTTTGAACCACACGCGGAACACCCGCGTCTGTCATTCTGTCCCGCTCACAATAAGCTCACGCACACTTACAATACATGCGAATGCGAAATGTGCGAATGAGATAACGCTCAAATTTACCTACAGAAATCGCTCGAAAAGGGGTTTATGGAGAATACACTTTTCTACACCGAAACATTCACGAAATTGAAATTTTAAAAAATATATATTTTTTAGAAAGAAGAAGCTACTTTGATAGCTTTTTATAATTTTATAATTCTTTATGAGAGTTGAGTTAGCAGCACTTTTTCGTACATGTTTGACAGTGAATGTTTACGTTAATACGAAACGCATCGAAAATTCGAAAACATACCGACATAGTTTTTACTCTCTAGAAGACACTATAAAAAAATATTTCTTTTCTTGCAATTTTCGATGTAGAAAGGTGTTTTCTCCCGGGCGTCCTTTTTGTATGGGCCGAAAAGCGAAGTCTATAATCTTAAGAGGCTAGACTTTGAACGACACGCGGAACACCTGCGACTGTCATTCTGTCCCGCTCACAATAAACTCGCGCACACTTACAATACATGCGAATGCGAAATGTGCGAATGAGACAACGCTCAAATTTACCTTCAGAAATCGCTCGAAAAGGGGTTTATGGAGAATACACTTTTCTACACCGAAACTTTCACGAAATTGAAATTTTAAAAATCTATATTTTTTAGAAAGAAGAAGCTACGTCGGTAGCTTTTTATAATTTTATAATTCTTTATCTTGAGTTAGCAGCACTTTTTCCTTAAATAATATTTTTTCATAAATCGTACATGTTTGACAGTGAATGTTTACGTTAATACGAAACGCATCGAAAATTCGAAAACATACCGACATAGTTTTCACCCTTTAGAAGACAGTATAAAAAAATATTTTCATTTTGTGCAATTTTCGATGTAGAAAAGTGTTTTTTCCCGGGCGTCCTTTTTGTATGGGCTGAAAAGCGAAGTCTATCATCTTAAGTCATGTGTCCAAAGATTTATCAAATTAACACTTATTTAGACTTTTGACAACATTCCTGCTGACGCATTAGCTGTGAACCACGAAGCCATACATTTATTACAATAACAGATACAATGCTAATTAAGGAAGAACACCTTCATTCAGAATACATTAGTCATGTCATACATACATTGTATGTGTTACATATATACATACATTGTATGTGTTCGTTATGAATACGAAATGGGGTTGCATGACCTTTGAAGGCAAAGCCATAGATAATCTCCATCAGCGGTGTTAGTAAGGTTGGATACATAAATCGGTTGACACTTTGGATTAAAAATTGAATGAGGGGTTATCCGGATTATGAAAAATCCGAAATTATCAGATTTTTCGCGGATAAATACGGATTTTTTAGATTGAAATCCAAATTCTCCAGATTTTAAAATATCGAGGAATTTAATTTACTTAACGCGATTACTATGATAAAAGGCATGCAAAACGTAAGAGTTAATTATGTAGACATTTCTAAGATATTAATAAGTGAACTTTAATAAATAATAGGGTTAAATGAAACAAATGTGGTTAGAAAAAAAGGGTTAGTTTCTTTTACTGATATGTCAAACTAAAGGGAATTACCTTCTTCCTAAATTATAAAAAAGTTGTTAACTCAATAAGGAACACCAGTTCATTTTTTTAATGAATAACGACATTCTAACATAAGTAACTGCATATTTATTTTTATTTTTATAGTTAATTTTAAGTGTTAAAATAATTTTTGTTCGTATGAAGCAGTTACTTTGTGATGTGACATTATAATTTAAAATAAAACAATAACTTTGTATACACCACTTTTATTTTTTTTATACTTAATGCCGACCGGGTTTCGCTACAACCGTAGCTTCTTCAGGGCAGTATAATCTCTACTAATATCTAATATCTAACATGTGTTGTTATAATGTATTCAGGGGATTGAAGAAATGGGCTGGGTTCCGCCGGTGCAGGACGTAATTGGAGTAAGGGACTGGGGGTTGGAAAGTGAATGTTCTTTGTCAATGGGGAACAACCTAAGTATCGGACTTTTATTTAAATTTATTTGATTGTTTATTACTTTTCTATTAGTGTTTATGGCTTTCCTTAGTTCTAGGGCTTCTAAATTATCCAATCTGATACCTATTTCGTTTTTGTGCAATAACGTTACGCCTGTATTTTTATTAAATGTATGGTCTGTTTCTATAAGATGGTTTGCAAATTCTGAGAATCCGGTACTGTGTAAACATCTTAGGTGTTCCTTGACACGAGTATTAATATTTCTTGCAGTTTTGCCAATGTAAAATGCGGGGCAATCGCTACATTGAAGTGAATAGATACCCGAATGGCCGAAGCTATCTTCTTTGTCTTTACCGTTCATTAAAAGTTTACCTATACTATTATTAGTGTAAAATGCTGGTTTGATGTCTACTGGGAGATTTTTTATGCTTTTTTGGGAAAAATTATTGATATACAAGATTCTACGCCATTGGTAGGGTTGATTATTATTGGTTATTATATTATTATTAAGAGGATTGCTGTTGAATAAAAATTTTGTTGTGGATAATTTTTTAAGTTTTTTACATTATAACAACACATGTTAGATATTAGATATTAGTAGAGATTATACTGCCCTGAAGAAGCTACGGTTGTAGCGAAACCCGGTCGGCATTAAGTATAAAAAAAATAAAAGTGGTGTATACAAAGTTATTGTTTTATTTAAAAAAAAAAAAAGTTAAAATAATTGTCAAAGTTGTAATATGTCAAGATCCCCTGAAAACTGAGGAATGATTTTTAGGTGTCAAAAGTCGAGGCGTTTTTTATTCAAGATTAACTGCTTTTAATTTAGAAAAACCTTAGGTAAAATTTTAACATCTCATCTACTGTCAAAGTAAACAAATACATTATAATTATTGTTATTCATTGCAAATACAAATGACATCGTAAGCCGGGGTATTAAGTTTGTGTTCAGGCGTGACTTTTGCTCTAACAATGCACGTATCACAAATTCCCTTGTGATACGTGCAAATACCCTCGTTTCAATTGTTCTGTCCAATAGCACTGTCACCGTAAGATGTTCTGGCCGAACTGAAAATAGAAGAGAGTATGCTTATGAATCGCAAATATCAACTAATCACTTGTGAGGTATTTAGATTATCTGTAAAAGGCTGCAAAATAATATCTACATTATGTGTAACACATTCAGCCACACTGGTATTTATAATGCCACACTGATCATCACGATTGTAATACCTTGTATAAAAAGCCCGTGATACTAAAACCAAAACAAAATTACACGACTATAACCTTAAACAGGCGAAACTTACTGTAAATTTTCAAAAATATTGTTTTACAGCTAACTACGACTTTCAAAAACTAGTAATAAGATGATTTACTTATTTGGTAGCTTTTATTCCATGAAATTCGAGACTCACATAGTTCCTGTTATATTTGAAAAACATGACATTTCGGTATCAACTACTGGCAAATTATCAGTTGTCCGTAAATATAGCCCCTTTTCCATCAACATTTTTGTTGAGGGCCTAAATAATGTTTCAATTAATAAATGTCTCAATCTAGTATGTAAATAAACCAATAACATGAAATTGCATGAAATGTTGATCATTTCATATAACTATCACCGGGTGAACGATGAACACTGACGTCAGCAAAAACAAATCAGTAATACCAACTTGAAAGTGTGTTTTAATGACATGATTAAAAATTGACTTTTTAATATATTTTTTTAAATTCTACGTTTAAAATTATTTACTAAAACTTATATATTCAGAACCAGCGTTTAGTGATCTATATTTACATATTTTTTAAAGCCATAATATTTTTCACTGGAGTTCCATATTATCAAATGTTCAATTTAATGCAAGAATTGGTTCTATTAAGTGGGTTATCATTTAGCCTTATATAATAAAAAAACATTTCCTACCCAATTACAGTTTTGAACAAAACCCATTGAATATATGGTGAGAGCCGAATATCACAAACCATCGCATTTTCAACTCCTCTTCTGACCACCTACAAAGTTAACTATGTTAAGCTGTAAATATCTTTTGTTTATGTTTTAAGAGTAAAAAATTGCAGCTAAATAATTAAATGCCTAGAAAATGTCTTGCCGACCTATGCCGGCCCAAGTTATTGCAAACGGGTTCAACGCACCGTAAAATTAAATAAAATGCCATTAATTATATTCAACCTTTAGTAAAATGATCATGCATTTATGTCGTGACCTGTGAGCATTTTCATATTACCTACGCAGCATGACAGCTTATCTTTGCAGTCAGTTGCGTCGCTGTAGTGTAGATTTTGTGGTGTAGATTTTGAGCATTTTCTTCTCTTTGGGTATGTTAGGTACTGTTCATTTGCCTACACAAATTGGCTTAAGTTTGCTCTCGGTGGCGTCGTCAATGTAGATTTTTTTGATAAAATATTCCAGGATTTGAAAAAATAGTTCGGTCATTCGTTAGGCCCTGCAAAGTGATCGGTATCAAGCTGTTTAGGTCCTTTATTCTAGGTTTTCAGGGGAATTGCCCACCGGATCTAAAAAACATCCTTTTCTTCATAAAAACAAAAAAACACAACATGATTAACCAGAATCAAATAAGCAGAACCCGACCTAATTTAACACAATACAGATTGACAATAATTTCAGTAGAAGTTTCCAGAGAAAGTCCAACATTCACAATTGCTTGAAAGGGCTTTAGCTTTTAAAGAGCTACGTGATGTTTGTTCCATCCCCCCATACCTTACACCTAATAGGTGATATCTTAGGACGGTTTCCGTAAAGCAAGATTATTTTGTGAAGCAAAAAAAATACAGGTAAGTAAATATTTCGACAGCACACAATAAATTAATATCCGCTAGTTCGCCGATTTATAGAGCATGGGACGTGCATGTTCTAATCCTAAGTGATTATCTATGACGCTGTATAATTCTGACTAAATCCGTTAACTGTACCTTGGATGCGGTATTAACTAGAATATTAATTGGAATGGAAAAACATCTGACGCTAGAGAACGGTTGCGGAATTAACCTAATTATAACGCTCGCGCCAATCAGGATTTTCAATAAATGCAACAAAGTGCACGCAAGATCGATGTTTCTACAATCTATGCACAAATATCTGGCTTATTAAATAATAGTTGCATACCTGCAAATCGCTAGGACGATAGCTTGACAACGATAACTTTGCATTGGGTAATTCAATAACGTCGCTGGTGTATAAAAAAAATTATAGATATTAAAAATTTGCTTTTTAGACTGTAATGAATAATATTTTATTTTGTTTTCTTTAGGGACGAGATCTCCATTTTCGTTCTAGGTCATTTACAAGGAATTCCTTTAAAAAAAAAAATAATAGGTACCTATGTATCGTATAATATGCATTTTTTACATATTAGTCGCAAATGCCTGTAAAAGGCGAAATCGCAAACATACAGTAAGCTATAATCCTAGTCAATGTCTAGTAATAGATAATAATAAGATTATTTACATACAAAACATTTTCGTAAAATATTTTCACAGGGGCACTTCATATGGCTACTTAAGTTGAAACCTGGTGGTGGAGAAATTTGAAAAATAGATTTTACTAAATTGTTGCTGTCACTGATGCTCTTACTCCGCCGGATATTGAGCGAAAGGGACAATGCACCTCGGGCTACTAATACCTAATTAAAATCGACGTTTTGTATTCCCCACTTTTCTCCTCTAGAAGAAAGAGAGATACGACAATACGAATGTTGGAGGAGCGCAAATTCTTGAGAAAATTGTGAAAATGTTTAATAAAACACGACTCGTTTGAAAAAGAGCAAAAATCTCGTGTTAGTTGTATTAAGTAGATTTTGAATTTTTTCATACATATAACTTGTAAAATAACAGAAACAAACGTGTAAATAATAATTTTCGAAACATACTTTGCGATTTATTTCTATCGAGGGAATTAATAATAATAAAAATAATGATAAATTGAGTAATTTATCATTGTTCTTAGTTCATATATAAAAAAAATATATACGAACGAAGAACAAAGCGTTGAGAGATGAAACAAACATTTATTATTAATTATGTGATTAGTTCAGACAAAGTTTAATGATCTATAATCTATCTATCTATCTTTATAAAAATGAATCACTGTTTCCCTTGGTCACGCCAAAACTTCAGAACGACTTTACCTATTTTGATATATTTAAAGATATTTCCTAAACTATTCATCCGATTACGATAAAAATTTGGTGAGTTGTTGTGGACATGCCCGTGAAGATTTCCATATATTTAATATTTCTATTTTTGTGAGTTCTGGAGTTATAAAATTTGCAAAAAAAGTTGCAAAGGGCACAAGCGAGTTGTTTGAAAAATTGGTGTATTTTATGGAGTTTAGTGGCAGGGAAAAAGGCCGGAATGGGAGGGGAACACGGGAGGGGCGGAGAGAAATGAAGGGGGGGTGGTTCGTGGGAGGGGGGACGAGGGAGGCGGAAGGCAGAGAAGAGGAGAGAGGTGAATGAGAAAAAGGTGGGAGGGCGGAGGGAAGGGAAATCCGGAGGGGTGGAGGGGAATAAAGGAGGGGTGATTCACGGGAGGCGGAGGGAGGGGTGACGCGAGGAAGGTGAAAAGAGAACGCGGGAGGGGAAGGAGACGAGGGTGGGGAAGAGGTGTCGGAAGGGAAACGGGGACGAATGGGAAAGGACACGCAGGGGGAAACAATTTCTTTGTTTAGGTGGCATAACAACGCATGCCGGGTATCAGCTGGTAGAGAATAAAAAATATGTACTTATATATTTTAAGATTAAAAGAAAAAAGTTATTTGAAGGCAACAAGGGAATCTAATACTTAGTATTAAAGTGAAGAATCCAATAATTTTGAAACAGGTGCAAAAATAACCTAAAACTTGATCTGAATAGTAAAGTTTACATTCCAATGAGGTGCCCGTTTTCATTGAAATGTGTAATTTATTATACAAGTGACACCTTAGAATATCAATATCACCTGCGTAATCTTTTGGTTTTTTGACAAGGTTGTGGGAAAGGATAACTCACATATATTTATTTATTTATTGTTTTTTTACATGGTATGTAGATTACAATAATTTAAGGTCATAGATTAACGAGGCTTCATAAAATAAACGAAAATCGTTAGGTATCTATATATATTTGCCATTTTTTACTTTAGCTCCACACCGGAAGCCCTGAGGATATAATTTCCCCCCCAGGGCCTATGTCACCTTTGGGAATGCTGTGTGGACGTTTGTTTTAAGGAGAGAAAATGAAAAAGGTATGAGGAGTGGGTAGGAATCTGGGGATCAGTGTGTTCAGGATTGTGAGGTATAAATTCCACCGCGGTTCAAGGCAATGGGTCGAGAAAGTCCTGCTGGAGTGGTAAAAAGAGGTGGGATAGACGGTAGGTGGGCATAGGCATCCGTCGCCTAGATCTAGATCAACGAACTGCTTACGGCGACCTATGACAGAAGTGTTGGTATTCCAATAAATGGTTCCGGCGGTAACCATACCTGCCTCTGAAATGAATTATTATAATTATATGCAAGTACTATTTTATACGTTACATAAAAAAATGTACATATAAGTTACATAACTAAAATAAATTTATCACTTCCAATTTGGGAGGCGGGAATGGGTACCACCGCCCCGGGAACCATTTATTGGATAACCAACACCTCTGCCATAGGTCTCCCCAAGTGGTTCGCTACGTTTGGTGACTTAGCAGGGGTGCCCGGGTTCACGGGGTTCATTGTCTAGGTCTTGGCGGCGGATGATCTAGACACACTGAATCCCAGATTCCTACCCAACCCTCATACATTTTTCCTTCCCAGAACTTCCTCTCTTTCCTTTCCTTAAAAATACCCTCCACACAACATCCCCAAAGATGACATAGGCCTTGAGGGAAATTATTTTCCTCAAGGCCTCCAGTGTGGACCTAATGTAAAAATAAAAAAAATGTGAAATAGATAAAAATAGTTTGTCGGTAGTTTTGTTCTCTCTTTTGGTTTTTATGAATTGCTGAGGTCCGTTAATTACTGGAGATAGTTGCGCTACGAACGAGAATTTTCCCACCATAAGTTGATTGCTACAGTCAAACTACATTACAGCAATGCAATTTCCCATGCACTTACAAGATAAAACTCTGTATTGGGAATGTTTAGTTGGTGCTGCAACAAGTTTTTTTTGCCTTGTTGGAAATTATGTGTAATTTATCGTTAATAGGGATTTATCTCGTAACGGCTAACGGCATCTCATTTCTTTAATACGAGTGAGGGAGAGGTAAGAAAATGATAACTTTTGGCGATGGAATTACATTAATCAAGCCATGCCGTTTCCGCGGGTCCTTACGGTAATAATAAAAGCGTTCAACTGAATATTTTTGGCGGCCCAAAATGAAGTTTTAAGCTTTATATGTTTTGGATTTCCTTAAGAGTAGGTTATAGGGCAAACAGGTGATTTGCTGCAAAACGGCCCTCTAAAACAGCTGAATTACTACCTTTCGTATGTCATTGTCAGACTTGATATTTTTTGGTAACAAATAATGGACTATTATTTTTTAAACTGCTGAATTTTTTTTGTAATTGATGTAAGCATTCGACCATAAAAAATAAAATCATTGATACACCATACAACCCACTTTTCAAACTTCGATTTATGACTATCCCTATAAATAATGATTTTACACAATATCTTTAATTTAAAATATGTACGTAATACACATATCTGTCGAAGTACAGGTTCATATTGTCGTTATGATATCTGTTGATATTAAAAATTAAATAAATACTTCATTTTGGATCACATTATCTCATACTTGAGGGTTTTTGTTCATTACGGGCTGGAACCTCCCGAGGTCGAGAGTGAGGTTACGGGCTCCGTCTTTGACAGCACATATACTTCGAAAATGCCGTCAAAACGTTTTATAAATGGGTCCAAAAGAAGGATACCAGCTCACTTAAAGCATTGGAATAATTTATAAAAGCTACAAAAACAATGAGTATAACAAATTATGTTATTTCATATAAATATTTCACTCGCATCTTTTCAAATGTCACAATACGCAATACGCATGCGTCTGTTCAGAACAGTCTGTTACTCAGTTCATGTTTCTTGAAAGCGCCCAAGCGAGAGTTCATTAAGTGTACGCGGTGTCTGGTAGTAAATCATTTATTTCTTCAATCTTTGCAAATTCACTTATATAATAATAATATTGTTAAATGAAACAAATTATTTTGTGTAAACCACTATAATCACATGTTGCGATAATTATATGGTATTTTTACGAGTTTACTTCGAATGTTTGAATTGGAAGGACGGCTGAGACGGAAATCGGTCGCCAAATTTCGATTTAGGCTATGAAATATAACATGAATACCAATATTCTTCTAATATATCAATTTGAAAGGCTGGCTGCGAAGATTTCGACCGCAAAATTTCGATTTATGCGGAAAAATATCGTATTTTTGCGAATTTATTTCGAATATCTGAATATGAAGGGCCGGAAATCGGCAGCGAAGATTTTATTTACGCGGAAAAATTACGTATTGGGAAGTATTTTTTCAAATATACGGCCGACCGTTGCAGTAAGCGGCTGCGAAAATTCGATTTTCACGGGAATAACGCCATCCGCTCACTGAGGCAACTGAAAACAGTCAACTGGCAACCGTCTTTGTATGACAATATGAAGGCCCGCACACTACACAATCACTCAAAAACTCGTTGTCAATGGTAACGCAAGCGGTGACTCATGACTCGCACTGCTGATTGCCTTGGCCGGCCATTGCTAGTTGCCAGCCGTCAGCTGATTGTTCTTCGTCTATGGTTAAACAAGCTTTTTGACCAATCAAGACATGGAAACCAGCCGGTTTTAGTTTGGTTTCAGTTGCCTCGTCAGCGGAGCGCCTAAGTCGTATTATTACGAATTTACTCCGAAGAACGTACCCGAATTTGAATTTTCGGACGAAGAACTCGATTTTCGGCGACTTTATGATTTTTTTTTCATAAAATTTTGATTTACGTGGGAATTTGTTAAATCGAAATTTGATTTTCGATGTCCCATGGATTTCGAATTAACTAGCTTCTACTGTAGTAATCATAATGATGAGTTCTAGAAAATATAGTTTAAAAGACAATAAAAGGCTGAATATTTAGAAGTGAAATAAAAAAAAAAACATTAAATCGACTTTGAATGTGAAGCACGAGTTTCCAAACGACGTTTATAAAATCAAACCAATGGCAATTTCCACTGGCAGTGCAATAACACATGTCGAATGTAGAGAAGGGACAAACGTGAGAAGGGACGGTTACTGCCACCTAGCGATGTAAAAATAAAGACATTTTGACAGAAAATGGATTGTTCCAAGGCTATAACATGCGCTTAATCTATTCAGGGTGATTTTTACATAATCAAAATGTGCTATTTCTGTTTTTTCGATTCTCCAAAATACAAAATTTAATTTAATTAGGTTTACTTATGAGGTGTTCCAATTTTCCATTACACGTTGATGAAATAACAAACTAATTATTTTCCACTAGAACGTCATTTAAATACATTAATTTAATTATTCTCTTGCCTCTCTCAACCAAAACTCACATTTTTCTTTCGAAATAAATGCATTAATTTAATCATTGAAGACAGCCCTTTGGATTATATTTTACACAAAGGGCTAACATCAGTATGATAATCAACATTTTAACTAAATCTTACTTACAAATTTAATGGCAATGATACAAGAGTCGAACTCACATAATAATATTTATGCCATAATGGTATGATTCCCATTAGTAAAACAAGCATTATGTTTGATAATAATAAAGTCAGATGATACGAGGCCATCAAAGTAATAATTAATAATAGTGCACTGTAGACCAGGGGTGCCCAACTCAAAACTTTTGATGAGCCAAAAAAAATATTACTGAGCTTAAGTGGTCCACTTGTTGGTGGAGGGGAAACGGCGTTAATTTGTATCGGTTATTCGGTGTCCAAAATGGTAATGATAAGCCATTGACCAAAGGCTGAGAATGAAAGTTTAAAAAAGCTTGCTCTACAGGGAGGTTCCGATGGGAAGATCGATTATTCCCCGTAGCAATTTTTTTAAATTAAAAATTTAATATCGATTTATTTCATTCGAAACTTGCTTCAATATATTATACCTATTAATACATTCAAGTAAGCAATAAAGATGCTCAAAACGCGCGATGAATAATTATTAAATATCGTGTACCCTTAAGTATTTTTTGATCTTAAGTATTTATGATTTTTAAATTATGTCTAAAGCGTGTAAAAAAATCTGAAATATTTTAGTTTGTAAGACCTTAAATATAAAGAAAAACTGAGGTATTTTTGTCACAAAACACGTTCTCGGATTTATTTTTTAATGATTTTAATTTAACTAAAATTAAAATTCTGACAACTCTGTTTACTAGATTATGTATTGATTTATTTTGTTGCATGATTGATTATATGATTTGAAATTTGTGTTGTATAATACAATATGTCGTTTGAAAGTGAACAAATCTGCCAACGACCAACGGTATAACCTTAGTATACCTTTCAAAAATGATCTTAGTTTTTCAAAATTTAACCAGATAAAATAACAATCTTTCAAAATCAATTCATGTTTTTTTGTAAAAAAGAGTCAATACGTCTAGATTTTGTTTAAAAAGGACTAATTTCCTGTATTCTCTGGTAATACTCTCTTAATGAAAAAACGCAACCTAAATGCTAAAAGGCATAAACTTACTATACACGCGCATACTTGTGTCCTTTGCACTCACCCTCCACTTATTAAAATCAGGTCGATTGCATTCGATTTTCGAGAAATATGCGGACACATTGTTGCACTTTTGCACACACAAATATTGGCACTTTTTAAACAATAACGACCTTAGTATATTCAAAATCAACTTATTTTTCAAATTTTTAAAATTGCGTGTACAAGATAAAATAACAATCTTCAAAACCAATTTATGTTTTTTGTAAAAAAGTGTGAATACATCTAGAATTTGATTAAAAAAGAACTTTTTTCGGTATTCTCTTATTCTTGTGTACCAAGTCTTGTGTACCTGCTAGAATTAAGTATTCAAGGCGTGTTTCATCCAGATGGATTGTAGGTAAGTACTGTTATGAATAGACTTTTTTGCGTATTCCATTGATTATTATTTTAATTTTAGGTTTAGTAAATTCTCATTGATTTTGGCCGCTATTACTGAAGGTTCCGTTTTATGCATTTTTAACAATGCCATTTATTCATCAATGTCTCAACCAACAGTATGTGACCTTGTAACCGAATCTTGCTGACAAAATCCCTAATAATAATAATTGAGTTACAGAGCCTTCGTGTCTTCCGACAAAATGATAAAAACTTAATTCTAAACCCTTAAGAATATTGATGTTTGATACAGATTTGATACATCGTCGGACCTGCCCTGATGATGGACACTGCAACGCTGTCCGAAACGTCGGCTAAAGAAGGAGGTAGCGCAACACGACATAACACCCCAAAAACAAACAACGAAAATATTGATGTTTACCTATAATAAATACAAAATATTTTGAAAACAATAGAATGCAGAAGATAGGTACTCAATTCTAGCTATCTTTTGAAAACATTAAACTACCTAATTACTTCCCTCTTTTTATGGAATGTATTGCATTGCACTACCCCTGCATACATTCTGGAATAAACAATTATTATTATTATTTGTTCAGGGAGCACAGGAAAAATATAGGAAGAAGTTTGGAAGCAAGTTTGGTGTTTATCGTGTTGATAATAACTTTGTTTAACAACTAAAAAGAAGGTGTATGACTATATAAAAGAAACCAATATTGTTTTATACTAATTGTGTTGTTGTGGTGATGGAACCTCGAGGTATCGCTGTAAAATAAACTTTTTTTGTGATTTGTTTCTCGTAGACTAGATGTAAGTGATTGGTTTTCCTTCTACCTTGTATGCTTACTGTTCCCATATTATCACCCTATATATTATCACCCTAAGGCAGTTGAGTCCTTCTTTTATCAATGTTCACATGCAAACTTAAATACTAGTATTTTTTTTTTTAGTTTTCATAATTAAATTAATTCTACAAGTTTGAATTTTATTAAGCCCGCCATAACGCACGGTAAGAGGCGGGAGAGTGTGTGACGTCATCTGGTCCGCGTTTGTGTGAAAAATAAGGGTAAATATTTACAAAACCGGGACACGCAAAAAAATAAATTCAAAAAGTTGTAGTAGTTAGATATTAACTAGTACTAATCAATTCAGTTACCGGAATTTCGAAAAAAAGTTAATTTTAATGGTTATTTTTTAAATTTAAAAACACGAAATATCATTTTCACCGAAACTTGCAATAGTTCCTAACATAGCAGCCGGTGAAAAATGACATTTCGTGTTTTTAAATTTTTAAAATAACCATTAAAATGCATTTTTTTTCGAAATTTCGGTATGTGAATTGCTTAGTACTAGGTATTATCTGACTACTACAACTTTTTAAATTTACTTTTTTAGTCCGTATTAAGCGTGTCCCGGTTTTGAAGTATTTACCCTTATTTTTCACAGAAACGGGCATCAGATGACGTCACACATTCTCCCGCCTCTTACCGTGCGTGATGGCGGGCTTTGATAAAATTCAAACTTGTAGAATTAATTAAATTATGAAAACGAACTTTAAAAAAAAATACTGGTATTTAAGTTTGCATGTCATCTACATGAACATATTTTTTATAAGACAAAATATTTTTCACTCAACTTCCTTATTCCAGCAAACACCAATTCTTTTAGTTCTTTCATTTAGTTTATTTACAGTCCATTTACCGAGTGCATCTAAAGCTGTAATTCGGAAACAGTTTCAGATGCAATATTTTGGAATAACCGTTTTAAGTGCATCATCCCTACTCCCTACACGGAGAAAAATGTTATTCTAAAATCCAATCATTTTATTCGTAAAAAACGGTTAAAAACGGATTGAAGTTCTTACGAACAAATTAACAACGAACATAATATTAGCGAAAGTCAATCGAAAATCGGAAACAGAAAAATCAGAAAAAGATACGGATACATCTGGGACTCGAACCCAGGACCTCTGGCAATCCGGGCCAGAGGTCCTGGGTCCCAGATGTATCCGTATCTTTTTCTGATTTTTTTGTTTCCGATTTTCGATTGACTTTCGCCAATGTTATCTTCATTAATTAAAATATTATAATTTGAGTTTTAGCTCTTTAAGTTAATAAGTTAAAAAAAAAAAAAAACTTAACAACGTTTCAAAAACAACAACAACAACATGTAAGAATAATTTGTTGGTATACGTAATTTCGTACGTATACCAACAAATTATTCTTACATTTTCCCGCCAATAAACATTGAAACACTGTTAATTTGTTCGTAAGAACTTCAGTCCCGTTTTTAACAGTTTTTACGAATAAAATTTACGTATTTCAGAATAAAAAATTTCTCCGTGTACTCTCCTCTCTTATTTGACCTTTTAAACAATAATTCTTATTATCTCACCCACATGTTCCACAAACCTTTCCATACTGTTGTGTTCTCTAATGTATTCTCTCCATCCAATCTATTTTGAAATTTGAGCAATCGACTGTTAAACTTTCACCGACTTTGATTGATTGATGTATTACTGACCTGAATGACATACCTATGATATGTTTTTTAGTGAGGTCAAATAATAATAACTTGACTCGTGTGAATTATACTTTATACTTACAAGTAAATGTCATTGAACTCATCTTAGATAAATTTGCATGCCCATTGCCCTTGGAGCCTGCCTTTATGGGTCTGCGCTTTGAATAGTATTTATTATGAATGGGAATTGCGGATAAAATATAATAATAATATATCCATTAAAGTTAAATAATATGGAGCAGTCGATATTATGTTAATTCTTATTATATTATCTTCCAAAAGGTTATTTACACTTAAGAGAGATAAGGATCGAAAAGTTACTTTTTATATCAATTTATATATACAATAATTTATAAAATATGTACTAAAACACAATTTGGCTGTCCTGAAACGGGAATCCTTCCCAGTTGGACAGACAAAGGATCATCATGTATTGTATGTTTGTATTATTATATAAATAAATAAATAAATAAATAAAAAATAAATAAAGTTAAAGTGGATGTCCGATCTCGGGGTCAGATTTCTTCATTTGAACCTTCAAGGTAATCCATCGACATTGATCTCCAAAAGAAAAACATTACCGCAAAAGCATCGTCGAAGATTTTATTATATTTATTGATACGACTCGTGCATAAAATTATTTTGAATGCTTCTTTAATGGTAGGTTCAGACTGGACGACGTACGTACGCATCGCTACTCAAACAATGCTTAGCAACCCATACATTTTCTATGAAAATGGCCACAGACATCGCACGTCGCGATGCGTGTGGCCAATGTGATTCTAAAACATAAATTTTCATTGAAAATCTATGGTTGCTAAGCAGTCCAGATATTGTTAGGCGTAGCGATGGGCACGGACGTCGACCCAGTCTGAATCTACCATAATACTCGTACTTAAAGTTAAATAATATGTAGCTAGTGTTTCGTGATCATTGTTGCCAAAAATAGTTTAAAAACGAAAGATGGAATGTTTTTTTACGTTAGATCCTCAGAGGAGGACCTGAGGGAAAAAAGAAATTAAGCAGTACCTATGTCATCTTGATGGGAATCCTGAATGGAGGGTCTTTTTGGAAAAGGAAGGAGAGGAAGTTCTGGGAGGGAAAACTTATATCTAGCTCACACTGCGATCAAGGTGATGGGACAAGAGTCCTGCTGAAGAGGTCCAGGTTAGGTCACCCTCAACCAGTCTCTGGTTTTTTTTTAAAAAAGCAGGACAAATTTATATTATTCACTGAGTAAGAAATGCTCGCAGATATACGGAGAAAATGCTATTCGAAAAAACGATCATTTTAATAGTAAAAACGGTTAAAAATGGGACTGAAATTCTTACGAATAAATTAACAGTGTTTTAATGTTTATTGGCGGGAAAATTTAATAATAATTTGTTGGTATACGTTCGAAATTACGTATACCAACAAATTATTCTTACATGTTCCCGCCAATAAACATTGAAACCCTGTTAATTAGTTCGTAAGGACTTTAGTCCCGTTTTTAATCGTTTTTACTATTAAAATTATAGTTTTTTTTAATAACATTTTTCTCCGTGTTTATTTACATTATATTGTGCCTTTTCTTTCCCGTACCTATATCCATTATCTCTTCTTCCTGTTTAAGGGATTTTGATATTTCTTTATTCCAAAACTGCGATAAACTGTCTAAATGTTTCTTTTCATAAAGAAGAATACTAAAGTGGCCGGTACGTCCGTCATCGTTAAAACTACGAAAACAGTGGAAATTTATAAAATATCAGAAAATGCTAATTTTCAAATTATTTAATTCCACAGATCTAACTGCAGACCAAAAACCGATGCCCCTATCCTACAAGATCTACTGGGTCCTCTACAACATGGCTCTACCAGTTGCGTTATTCATCACCATCCTTTACTGGACCATCTTGTATAAGCGTAAGTCATACACAACATTTTACATAATCACCATATTAACTATTTATGGTATTCGTTCTGTTGTAGTTGTAACGTACTAATTTTACTGTGTACTTTGTACTACAGTAGTTGCATTGTGTAACGCCAGCGTGACTTAAAATGTAATTTTCCCTCTAGCCAGTTAAACAACTAACCTATCCATTATTACATCACTAACCTATGTGACCAGTGGCATAGTAAGCGTCCGGGAGACCTGGGCAACCTCTCGATATTCGCTGACAGCCAAATAATGTCATTAAAAAATGTATCAAAAATTTACAAGTAAAAAAAGTGTGTGAACAATTTTATAAACATGAGATAGAATTAATGGGCTAACTACTTTTCCACGGAGGTTGGCTCACGATTAGATTTTATACTTTTGATCATAGTGGAAAATGATCAAAAGTATAAAATCATTTTCCACTATGATCAAAAGTATAAAATCTAATCGTGAGCCAACCTATATTATATATATATTATAAATTTTATTCACCAGATTTACAGGAACGGGTTTAGTTTTTCCCATAGGAAAAACTAAACCCTTTCATACACTTTTCCATATAAATGATCATCTAGTAAATCCACGTTATGCAAGTGTATTATATAAGTATAATTAATACAAAACAATACAAGAACAACACGTTAATCTACCAAACTATTAAATGGGAATATAATTCACCGTCTCCAGATATTTTCATATCAGAGGGTTCGGCTCTGTGGAATTCCTAATTTGACCGATAAATCCTACTGATCCCTCAATATAAATATTTAAAAAATCTTTCGTAATTCTACATGTATTTAAAATGACTGATTTTTGCATTTTTATATACAAATTCTTTGACAAATCTAATATGCCTAAATTTTTAATAAGAGAGCTAGGTATAATGCCAGTAGCCGAAATAACAAAAGGTAATATTTTTATAGTCTGAGAATGCCAAATTCTTTTAATTTCATTTCCTAAATCTGTATACTTTCTTATTTTTTCAGAAACAGATTTTTGAATATTACAGGAATTTGGAATAGCTACATCAATAATATAAGTTATTTTTTTAATTTTGTCATGTAAAACTATATCAGGTCTATTATGACCAATTGGTCTGTCTGTTAGTATAGTTTTATCATAGTAAATTTTAAAGACATTATTTTCTAAAAATGAATTTGGTTCGTATTCATAATATGGTACTATATTATGACAGTCAATCAAGTTATGTTTAATTACCAAACTTTGGTGAATTATTTTTAAAACCTGATTGTGCCTAAATGTATACTCAGACGGCGCTAATATAGAACATCCTGATATAATGTGTTCTATAGTTTCCGGAAAAGCCATACATTTTCTACATAAATCATCTATTTGATTTGGATCTTTGATTATATGCTTCCTATAATTTTTGGTATTAATTACTCTATCTTGAATAGCAAGCATAAAACCTTCTATTTCTGCGCTCAACTCTCCGATACTCATCCATTTGTTTGACGAAAGTTTGTCAACATACGTTTGGTTGAGATAATTGAAGTGTTTTGCGTGAATAATTTTATTTGACCAGGAATCTAATAATTCCTGGTTGGTATTTATAAAAATGTTGGCATTCTCGTCGTATAAATTTAAAGGTGAAATATTTCTGTCTGCCTTGCAAATTATTTTATGCAGCTCTGAGCTATTAGCTTTTCTATGAAAAAAAATTCTTAACATTTCTACCTGATTTTGTTTTAAAGAAGTTATTTTGACTATACCTCTACCTCCTAAATTTCTAGGTAAATTAATTCGTTCTATAGCTGAATTTGGATGATGACAATTAAACTTTGTTAACGTAGTTCTAATTAATCGTTCTAAGCTATCTAAATCTGTATTAGACCATTTAATTATACCAAATGAGTACGTTAATAGAGGTATTGCCCAACTATTTATTGCCTTTACTAAATTTTTAGCAGATAGATTGCATTTTAAAATTTTTCTTATCCTAGTTTGAAATTTAATCCTAATATCATTTTTAATACTAGTATGATCTAATCTATTCGATTGCGGGTATCCTAAGTATTTATAAACCTCATCCCCTTTCATACTTTTAATTTTGAAATTTCTAAATATACCCTCATCTCCATCTATAATTTTGCCTTTCTCTATATGGATCGTTCTACATTTATCTAGACCAAAAGTCATTTTAATATCATCTGAAAAAATTTTAACTACCTTAATCATTTTCTCTAAATTTGATTCAGAATTTGAAAATAATTTTATATCATCCATATATATTAGATGCGAAATTGTACTACTCTCTCCTGTATTTCCCTTAATTTTTATTCCAAACTTGCTTTTTATTAACATTTTGGATAGAGGATTTAATGCTAAGCAAAATCAAAGAGGACTCAACGAGTCTCCTTGAAAAATTCCTCTTTTTATTGAAATGCCCGGTACTACTATTTTCTTACCCTTTAAATTGATAAATAAATCTGTATTCCAAAATGACATAATATTTTCTAAAAAGCTAATAATCATTGGATTAATTTTATATATATTTAATACTTTGATAAGCCACGAGTGCGGGACACTATCAAAAGCCTTTTGGTAATCTATATAGCAAGTATGTAAATTACGTTTTTTATTTTGAATCTGTTTTAGAATTACAGAATCAATAACTAATTGTTCTTTACATCCCATATGTTTTCTGCGACAACCTTTTTGTTGTTCAGATAAAATATTGTTTTCATCTAAATGATTATATATTAAATCTGTCAAGCAAGAGGTTAAAATTTTATATATTGTCGGTAAACATGTACTGGGTCTATACTGAGAGGGATTATTAATATTTTCGCTTTTAGGCAACATATAAGTAATGCCCTTAGTTAGAAAAATTGGAAAATTTTGAGTTTGTCTAACAAATTTTGAAAGATGTTTTGCCAAAAGAGGATGTAACGTAGTCAGACGTTTGTACCAAAAATTATGTATCCAATCGCAACCTGTGGCTTTCCAATTATGAGTATTTTTAATAATTTTGGCTAACAATTCAACCGATATATCAGAAAAACTCATTTGTTCAATGTCTGAACAATTGATTAACAATTATTATTATATTAATATTAATTATTATTATATTAATTAACAATTATTATTATATTATAATAATATTATAATTAATTAATTATAATTAATTAATTAATTAACCTATATTATTATACATATATTCTCCGTGGTTCATTTTATTATTTATACTTCTTCATTTAAATGTCGTTATGTTATTTGTTATCTATTGACCGACACGTGATAATAAGATTAATCATAGGTACTCTTATAATTATAAAATATATTATGATAAAACTATAACAGAACAATTAGTCATAATAGACCCGATATAGTTTTACATGACAAAATTTAAAAAAATAACTTATATCATTGATGTAGCTATTCCAAATTCCTGTAATATTGAAAAATCTGTTTCTGAAAAACTAAGAAAATATACAGATTCAGGAATGGAGATTAAAAGAATATGGCATTCTCAGACTGTAAAAAGATTACCATTTATTATTTCGACTACTGGCATTATACCTAGCTCTCTCATTAAAAATTTAGGGAGTATTAGATTTGTCAAATAATTTATACATATTAATGCAAAAAATCAGTCATTTTAAATACATGTAGGATTACGAAAAATGTTTTAAATATTTATATTGAGGGATCAGTAGGATTTATCGGTGAATTATTTTCCCATTTGGTCTCTGCTGGGTTGACGTGTTGTACTTGGATTGTTTTGTATTAATTATACTTATAATACACTTGCATACCGTGGATTTACTAGATGATTTGTGGAAAAATGAAAGACTTAAGTTTTTCCTGTGGGGAAAATTTAACCCGGACATAAAGTCTGGTGAAAAAATTATCATAATTTCAAGGTTTAATGTTTTGTTATAAACTGATGGTTGGAATTATGTTTGTATAAGTCGGTAAAATAAGATTTCTTTATTAGTATTTTTGTTCAATAGTAAGATAACAGTGGAATGTATGTGTGAGATTGTATTGCCCGGTGCCCGTGAGTTTTCCGCAATGCCACAGGATTATCTGCACACATTTATTGCAGATATTTCAGTATTTTTATCTAATGGTTTCTCGGAATAAACTAACAACAATGAAGCAAAACCTGAAACATGAAACACGCATTATGCACAAACAGGAAAAATAAACATATTTATTATAATTAGAAACATTCTTATAAATTTTATAACAATGTCTTGGAATGAATAATAATGCCTTCATGTCTTTATGATAGCAATAGGGTATTTTCACAAACGAGGAATTCTGTTGAAATTGTATGGAATATTTAAAGATCACTTTTCTGATTTCAATCATCGTATTAAAAATGTTTGTTTTTTACGTTTTCATTCAAATGTATTCATTTTAAAAACGCTCAAAAACCTACGAAACCAAAACGGCCCGTGATTGCCAACGACGCTTCGTACGCACGTCATCAAACAAATGAAGTAGAACTGTCGGAAATTTTTCAAGAACGAGCGACTCTTATGACGTCACATGTCGAAATTGCCGTTTTGGCGGGATTGCAAAAATGGGCAACTTAAAATCAAAATAAAATAAAAATGCCATAATAATTTTAATTTTTTGCTTACTTTGTTTAGTAATAAGAAAAATCGTGGAAATACCCTATTGCTTGCGAAATACGGATCAGTAGATGACATTTGAAAAATAATAGATTGGTTACAATATTTATCTTTCGTGAAAGAGAGAGAAGCAAGAGTTTAGGTGTGAAGACGGAGTTAAGTTGTAATAATAAGAAAATTACGAGGTTTTGTTGAAAACGTATTATGTATGTTTCCACGAACGATAATAATTATATGAAATTTCCACCTATTTAAACATGTACATATTATCCGTCATTATTGAGGAATTTAATAATTTCGAGGGTGATTATCTTGAAGTAAATACAGTGAATGGTATGATCCTGATAAATGGTAAGTATGTACCTAGATGTACGACAATAATTTCGTTGAGAAACGTATTTATTAACATTGTTACTTTAGGAATTTCCCATGTTGTGAATTGATAGAAACTGTTGTTTATTTGATTTTTAGTTTTATTTGATTATAGTATTTAAAAAAAAATTTAGACACAATCTTTTTTTTCTTTTGGCATTATTTATTTGATTCGTTTGGTATATTTGATTCATTTTACATAGTTGATTCATTTGATTAATAGGATTAATTTGATTAATTGGATTAATTTGATTAAGTTGAATAATTTGATTAATTTCATTCATTTGATTCATTTAATTCATTGATTCATTTATTTATTTGAATCATTTGATTCATTAGGATCGTTAGATTCATTTGATTCATATAAGCAAATCATCGTAATTTTTCCAGCTAACGACGAGTCAGCGGCAGGCAGCAAGGGTCCCTTCTTCCTGAACTTCGTGGTGCACGCGGCGAACAGCATCCTGTGCCTGGTGGAGCTGGCGGTGGGCGGCCCACCCTCGCGCTTCCTGCACGTTTTCCAGCCCGTCCTGTACTCCACCGTCTACATCGCCTTCAACGTCATCTACTGGGCGGCTGGAGGTCTTGGGCCGTAAGTTCTAAAATATATTTTGTGATTATTCGTTCTTAAACAGAAAACATTAGAATGAAGCCTGTTTTCAGAAGTTTTACGTACCTTGGAATATACCTATATTTATTTTTGAACTCCTTGAAAAAACAGAGTATAATAAATATGAAGAAAATCAAAAACATACCTAACCTAACCTTTTTGCCTTATAATATTAACAGCCTCCGTGGTCGAGGGTAAGGCTCTCGACTCTCGATTAGCAGTCCGGAGATCGCGAGTTCGAATTCCGGCATGAGCAAATAAAATGTGTATTATTTTAAATGTATATTTACTAATATAAGGTTTATTTGTGGCACGTTCCAGAGTGGAAGATACTCTCAGCATCGTCCTGGTTTAAGACCACCGTTCAGAATTGAAATGTTGCTCGTAATGGTTTTTGCCATGTTTGGTGACCAGATCAGATTAGCCAGGTACTTCCTCACCTTCCTTTTACCCATCTCCTTCAGCCTCACAACATACCCCAGGGATGCCCTAGTCTCACTGGCTCTAGACGGTTAAGTTGGGAGCAGTTGACACTCTTGTGCTGTATTCATGTTTAAAATAATTAAAAAGTTCTGTTCTGTCACTGTTGTGTGTTTATCCGGTTACCACAATTTTTGTAGTTATGTATATATTTTTCTGATGAAATTGCGCGGAAATTGAACAAGAAGAAACTTGGCCACGGATATTCCAGATATCTGATCAATTAAATTTCAGAATATTCATTTCAAATCCATTTAATAAAACATAAAGTCAAAACAATAAAAGAAAACTTAAGAGGGTATTACCAGAAAATACCGGAAATTAGTGATTTTTAAATCAAATTCAAGACGTATTGACTCTTTTTTACAAAAAAACATAAATTGATTTTGAAAGATTGTTATTTTATCTGGTACACGCAGTTTAAATTTTGAAAAACTAAGTTTATTTTTAATACACTAAGGTTATACCGTTGGTCGTTGGCAGATTTATTCAATTTTCAAACGATAGATTCCATTAAACAACACAAATTTTAAATCATAAATCATACAAAAAAATAAATCAATACATAATCTAGGAAACAAAGTTTTCAGAATTGTAATTATAGTTTAATTAAAAGCATTAAAAAATAAATCCGAGAACGTTTTATGCGACAAAAATGCAGTTTTTCTATTTGTTTAAGGTCTTACAAACTAAAATATAAAAAAAATTTTTTTACACACTTTTGTTTAGACATTATTGAAAAATCATAAATTCTTATGATCAAAAAATACTTACAAGAAGTACAAGATTTTTCATAATTTATCACCGTGCGTTTTGAGCATTTTTATTGCTTACTTGAATGTAGGTATATATTAAAGCAAGTTTTTTAATTAAATAAAACGATATTAAATTTTTTATTTTAAAAGTTTGATACGGGGAATAATCGATCTTTCTCATTGGAACCTCTCTGTACAGTTGAAAGCATTTTTAAACTTGTATTCTCTGCTCGCTGGTCAATAGCTCTTAAACCTTCATTAAGTCAACTAATTCTACATCAGGACCTACTCCCTTTGGACCTCTGTAATAATTAGATGTTAACTTGCACATTTTACAACTGAATCCTTCGATTTGATCCATCTTCACTGTGAGTGCCATAAAAAAGTAAATATTTATGCTCCTCTCTCATGTTTTAACTCGAGCATACATAACCACTACCAGCAAGCAGCATTTCAAACTAAAATACTCCCTGTAACTAGTACATAGCACTGTGAACAGTAACTGCTCGTCCAAAAAAGGTTGATTCTAGTTTTATCTTATCTAATGGCTACTTTTGTAATTCCCGCGGAAACGGCACGGCGACGTTAATGGCTCGCGCCATCTCATTTCTTTAATGCGAGTGAGGGAGGGGCAAGTAAATTAATCATCTCCTTGCCTCACCCTCGCACGTATTAGAGAAATAGTCTCCGCGGGAATACTAAAAGCAGCTAATAAATCAAAACCAAAATTGCCTCTTAAATCATACCAACCTAATTAATTTAAAACCATAAAAATATTTTAGGTCATATTATTTTAATTTCAAATAAATAATTATACAATTTGTCCAAATAAATTTCATCTGAATGACAATTCTTTTTCACACTTTCTTCGGGACAACTTGTAGGAGGAACTACACGAGAAAATGTTATTCTAAAATACGATCATTTTATTCGTAAAAACGGGACTGAAGTTCTTACGAACAAATTAACAGGGTTTCAATGTTTATTGGCGGGAACATGTAAGAATAATTTGTTGGTATACGTAATTTCGGTGATCGGTCTACTCAGTGGAAACTTTTTAAGTGTATGAATATTGAGTACAAACTTTTCACTCACATGATAATTCATCATGTCTTGAAGCCTAGAAAACTGATAATTGGGGTTTTTAACCTTAGGTTAGATTAGCTTAATGGAAGGGAAAATTAGGGAATGGAAGGGTAGGTTAATGTTAGTTATGATGTGATGAATTATCATGTGAGGAAATAACGTGTCTGAAAAAATTTACTATGGGAATTCAGACGCTGAGATCTCATAGTCCGATTAGACATGGAACCGTAATTTCGTACGTATACCAACAAATTATTCTTACATTTTCCCGCCAATAAACATCAAAACACTGTTAATTTGTTCGTAAGAACTTCAGTCCCGTTTTTACGAATAAAATGATCGTATTTTAGAATAACATTTTTCTCCGTGCACGATCATTCAAACTCTGGTGGGATAAAAGGGTAGTTTTATTACAACACGGTTGCCTTCTTGAATCGGAACCTGTACATAATAAACAAATGTTCGAAAAGATGAATTGCCAAATGGTGTAGTTTAATCAGGCCTTCGCTACTAATTTTCTTTACCGGCTTATTAATACTGCACACTTTTTGTTTTAGTTTGGACAATCACTACATCTACCCCGTATTGGACTGGGACAATAACCCCAACCTAGGGGTAGGCATCGTGTTCGGTGGTGCAGCTCTGTTGGTGGTAATCCATGCAGTCATCTGCGCGCTCTCGGAGCTCAGGACCATGGTGGCACACAGGCTGAGGAAGAGAAAAGAAAACAATATCGGCATATCCACCCTTCCTACCCTCAGCACTGGCAACTTTAATAAAGGCTTTGTGCCGTGAATTAAGTAATTAATTCATTAAAAACGCTGTGAATTTAAGACAGTCTAGTGACTTTGTAAAACAACAAAAATTTATGAATTTTTATTTTATTTAACGTAGTCATTTTTTTGCGTAATTATTTTTAATTTTTGACAATTGAATTTTATTGCACACTTCTTGACCAGTGATAATTTTAATTTTTATTCGATTTTATTATTATTCTGCCATAACAATATTTTAGTATACTTTAGACCAGTGGTTCTTAACCTGGGTCGATCGAACTCCAGGGGTTCGGTGAGTCAGCCTCGCGGTTTCGGCGGAGGTCAAGACACACCCCCGACTCGTATGATTCGTGATGACACGCCCCGCTTGTCCATCAAGAAGGGTTCGGTGAATACGCATATGAAACTGGTGGGGGTCAGTAACTCCAACAAGGATAAGAACCACTGCTTTAGACTCTTTTAATGATATTCCATCAAATGTTGTTTTATTTGTGTACAGATTTATAAACGTACCTACGTGCAGGCGCGTAAAAAAGGACATATTATAAATTAATGATACTTTTGTGCAATGTCAAAATTGTTATCTACAGTAACGACATCCTGATGCACAGATAAGCGTGTACCTACATATTTAATGTGTTTGTCTTATGGTGGAGTTATACTTGTAAGGCGTGTTGTGTCGTGATGTTCTCTGCCGTGATGGCTAGCGTTCAGAACACTACTTATAGCGTTCGCTATAAGTAGTGTTCTGATGCCTTATGACTTATGACGATATTTTAAATCAATACAGCACGTGGTACGTACACACTAGCCAAGACGCGGCCGTCCCCGCGCCCCTCACCTTCGCCGCTCTGTCGAAAAAAAGATCGCTTCCGACGCATTACGACAGATCGCATCATGACACAACACAACAGACTAATATAATCGTCACCATACTAAATGTATGAAACCGATACCGTTATGACGCGTCACTTCACGTCACGACAGACAAGTATAACTCCACCATTAACCATATTGGCGATGAAAATTCATGAAAACATAACTATTGAAATAATAAGTTAAACAAAGCTAAAACGTTGTTATAAACGAAGTCAGAAATGGCCTATGTTCCAGGCGATGCCACGTACATTATAAGAGATTGGGTTCATAACAATTACTAAACAAAATACCAAAGAGAAGGACTTAGCGTACCAAATACATATAGAACATTCTGCCCAAACGATTATACAAAAATGACGACGGTTTTTATAATATGATATGTAATAATTTAGTAATAAAATATTAAATAAAAAAAATAATTCAATTATATGGTTCCATCTTGTCCGTCATGTTTCATATGTTTTATTGGTAAGCCAAGTCCTCTCTTAATTTAATTAGTCATTGGTTCATAGGCATTATTTAAAAATCATTCAAATGGCTTCAAAAGCACATGATTTTTCCAACGAGTATATTTATAAAATCATAATTTTTTTTTTCTCATTATTATGGCATTTTTGGAAATGTTTGAAAAATCTTAAAGGCTTGTGATAAGAATTTTTGGAATTCAAATAAATATTTTTCTAGAAATATCGCTTAATTATAACATTTAGTTAACGGACCAGTTTTCCGTATCGGAAACGTGATCATTAAATTTAAATGAGTGATATTAAATTAGTTTGAAGGCAGCTTGTCTTGTGAAGAATTGACGTATTAAATGTATTTCTTTTTACTATTTATTTAAGTACGTACTTACTACTATAAATTAGAAATAACCGGCCTTGTACTTTGTAAAATTTGAATACGATTAACGAATCTACAATAATACATAATTAATAAATATTAAAAAAATATCATGATGCTCCCTGTAAAATACAAAGTATATTAATTGTCCCTAATGTACCTAGGTGTTATTATATTTGACAAACCGTTTATTTTATTGTGCCTTATAGTGTATGTACTCATGTTTTAAACCAAGGGTATAAACCAACCAACCTCATAAATTACGAATGTGAATTTTGATAATAATATCCTTTTTCACATCTTAAACAATAATTTAGATCCTGGTTGTAGGAGTAATTAATTCTAGTTAGATTCTTATATGTCAATGAAGAGGTTTTAGTCAAAGTATTAAAGAACTAAAAAAGTCATAACAAATCATCTTATGAGATTCTTGCTAGAAGTCGATCGATATGAAAATTAAGTAGTTCCCAACATCAAAATGGTTGGAAACCCTTATTTACCATACGACCATCAAATAGTCCTTTGTTCTAAACTTAACTTGACCAGGTTTAATCCGATATATTTTGTAAACTTTGAAAATTCTTACATGAATGTTCCTCAGAGGTTGCATTACTATGACATTAGAATAAACTGTCTCACTGGTGAGCATAAAACACACGTAAGAACCCTAATGGGGTACATTTTTGACAATTGTGAACAATCCTCAAACAGGAAGCCAAGATTTCACAAAAAATCTTGTTACCTAGGTACTTTCCAATCATTCCATAAATCCTGACTGATTTACCGATAATAGGGTTATAACATAACATTTATGGAAACTGTAATTATTATTGCTAGTAGATGTACAAATGTACTTAAAGATATCTGTATTTTACGTACACTTAACTAAGTAATTATTTTAAGATGTAAAATATATTTTAATAAAGAATATCTCCTTTACATTAATGTTTTTCGTCTTTTTAAAGGGTGATTTTTCCAAATGATGTCATTATATTTCCATTATAACTGTGTTCTGTGGCTTGTAATCTGATTTCAGTTTTCAAAAAAAATCTTGAACAACACAGAGCTACTGGACGTGAAACCTACCAACAGAAGAACCTTCTAGAATGGTGGAGTTATAGGTTAGGACTTTAATAGGTTAATCTCCCGTCAACTAGCAATGTTTTAATGAAATATCAGTAAAAAAAATTTAAAGAAATTTCAGAAAACTAAGAAATTCTCAAGAAATTTTTCAAGAATATAATTTTTTACAATGTACCCTTGTATCTTATACCCTATTTATGTACTGTGTACCTACGAAGTCAGATGAATCCAGTACACCCTTATTTCTACCCAGTGGAAAAGTAAAAACACATTTTATTTTTTGTGATTTTAGTAGATTTAAATTTACACACATTTGTGAACGTTTCGAGCGACGCAAGTTAGATATAAGTTAGCAGAATAAGAGCATTTGGTGTAATTATTGAAACTTTATTGGTTTTAATAATTTAAATGTGATTTTAAAGACATTCTGAAGTACCCGATACTTCAAATTAAAATTCTTCATACATGACCGCGGACCGAACGCATGAGCGCCGCGGGTTGGTCCGGGGTGTTCTAAATTATCTTAAAATTTTGCAAATTTCTATGAGAAAGACATGTAAGTGAACTCTCTCACTAGGTGGCGTCGAGACATATTATGCCAACATTTTTGGTGAACTACTTTAACTCGTCAAATATTAATTATTTTGTTAATAATTAATATTTGACGAGTTAAAGTAGTTCACCAAAAAATGTTGGCATAATATGTCTCGACGCCACCTAGTGGGAGATTTAGCACTTACATGCCTTTCTCATATAAAAATAAAGTTGGTTGTTTGCAGGTGAATAAATTTAATAAGCGATAATTGTCGAATGAAACACTAGGAATATATTGAATCATTTGGCGGGTTAGAGATAAGCCGACGTAGCTCAGTGGTAAAAACACTTGACCGGAAAGGGTTCGGGTCCTTTCGGCGGCATGTATCCTTTCTCGGGAGATTCTTTCAATGAGGATGAGTGTTTCAGGCTAATAATTATTGCTATACATCAGATGTATCCGTATCTTTTTCTGATTTTTCTGTTTCGGATTTTCGATTGACTTTCGCTAATATTATCTTCATTAATTAAAAATTAATAATTATTACAAACTATTTATTACAAATTAAAAAAATAATCCATGCTCAAACAAACAATATAATATATAGTATAACAGGACTTTGGACATCTTTAACCAGTGATTTTACAAGCGAAATTAAACAAATTTTGCTCTCACAAAATCAAAAAACTCACAAAGTGTATTAAGAGGATGATGAAAAAAAGATTCTCGTGTATCAAAAACACCTATATAATCAATCATACAATGCTAACATACAGTCAATGTGACTTTTGAGCTTGCTTTGCATAGTAAAGTTTTACAAAGTTTTGCTCAATTTTTCTCATAGGTTAAACCTGAAGTCTGGTTCAGCATTCAGGCGATTGCGATATTTATTTTTAATAAACGCATAGGAAGAAAATGCCCTTTCACGCAAATACGTGCTTGTGATTTTTTTCAAACTCATCTCAACATTTCAGCAGATGTAGCTCTAAAAATATTGATTTTATGAATATTTTTAGAGCTACATCTGCTGAAACGTTGAGCTGAGTTTGAAAACCTACATTCGTGCCACGATATTGCGTACCCCCAAATTTTGCTTCGCGTACCCCCAAGGGGTAGGTACGCGTACCGCAGGTTGAAAACCACTGCGCTAACGCAAAACAATTAATAGAATAATTTGTCACGTCAAATACGTTCATTATATTATTCAATATAATAATTGCTAAAGAATGTAATATTATCTTTATTTCTATGTTTTTCTTACATGATTCTTGAGAAGATAAGATTACGAGGTAATTATAACCGCAGATAAGAGGCTGAAATATGTCATGGAGTAAGACTGCATAATTCAAGAACAATACGGTATTGCTATTACCTGATTCGGATAACAATAAATAAATTATTAGGTAATTATTATTATTAGTAGCTGATAGAGTTTACTTAAAATGTCTCGATAAATCGCTTGCTGGGGGTTAGTTTGTACTATGTCCACAAAAACTCGTATTAAGTAAAGGGGGTTCGAAGTTTAAAAAAATTGTATTTTTGTTTCCTTTACTTCCAAGTAATTGTAATAAATAATAATATAAAATACAAGGGTTAATCTACCTATAAGTAAAAGAACAAAATAATTGGTTGAATTTTTATTTGAAGAAAAGCATAATCAATAACGTAAAAGGACACTTTTTTAAACAAAATAGCAAAAAAATTAATGTTGGTTTGTACCATGACCATATTTAATGTTGGTTTATATTATATCCATACTCTGGGCGGAGATAGACCAAACCAACAGTAATTTCATCATATGGCACATCAAACAATAATAATTTAACATTCAGATACATAAGGTTTTTGTAAATAATAATAAAATTAAAAATAGTAAAAATTCTTCATTAGAAATTAGAAAATTTTGTCTTGTCATATGAATAAATAAAACGTGTGGGGTAATCAAACATTAGTAATTTTTACATACGCGTACATAAGGTTTGAATAAATAATAGTAAAAAAAATAGTATTGGCCACTGGACATGGTACACTCCAACCTCATTTTTTTGTAATTACTATGGAGATAGAACAAATAGTGATGTTCAAAATGTATAGTGGATAAAAGTGTGATTAATATTACTGCATTCACGGATTAAAAAAAAACATTAATGGACATAGTACAAACCAACCCTTAGCAAGCGAAATTGTGCATAAGCTCGTAATCTCAATGCAGTGCAAGCAATTTTTAGTAGGTATTTTAAATGTATTAGTATTTATTGTTTGTTATCAATCTCATGAGAATGCCTTCACGAAAGAGCCCTCTCATATTTCCGCAAGTTTAAGTGTTAATCGCTAGTGGAATATTTTTATAAAGTTTTTTCAAAAATAAATGACAACCATTCTCGCCCGTGCTCTGCAGACAACAAAGTACACTTATGGGCTCTACACACGGTGCTGCGAACAGCCGGCTGTTAGCAGCTGGTTATTGTCTCCTGTCTCCCCTTTCCTCGTGTGAACCCGTAACATTCTGTTTCACGTTGTCTTCTGTCTCTTTTATTAACACAACAAATTCGATATCACCATCTCATTTCCTCGGTTGGTACTAACGGCAGACGGTTTATTCCAATTTGCAGTCAACGTGAAACAGAGTGTTACGGGTTCGCATGGGAAAAAAAGAGACGGGAGACATTCTCCAACCTTCGATTTTTAGCCAGCTGCCAAAAGCAGCTGTTCGCAGCATGGTGTGTAGATAGTATTAGTATCAACTAATTGACGAAACCGGGCGGCAGTTTGTCCATACAAACGTTTTTCCAAAATCCTCCCTGAATTTTGACACTAGTGCAAATATCTTTTAATATAATATAGATATCGACCACTAGCGTGTCGCTATATTTAGATTTTTTGATAAGTTACTTCTTATAGAAGTTTGGACCTCTCCTAAAATTGTTAAAATAGCCTAGATATATAAACTAGACAATTTATTTTAAAACTATTTGAAGATATCATTGGAGAAGAAGATAACAATAATAATCCATTTTTATTAAATATGAAAATAAACAAGACAAAGAAAATAAATAAAATATAATGGCTGCAACTGGGACTCGAACCCAGAACCTCACGTCTAACCGGGACATACGCATTAACCAATTTTGCTATTGCACCCTATTATGAGACTGTCGTATTTGTCAAAAAAATTAATATTCATTTAGACTTTTACAAAAAGTCAATAAATAGGTGTTCCATAAAAATAAAATCGGATATATTTATCCGACACACTATCTAGGTAACAAATACATTCTTTGAATACTTGTTTCCAATAATAAAGGTAGCTGCCAATAATATGAAAAAAAAACATTAGTCGAAGATAATATTGTTAATTCTGAAATATGAAGTTGATTATAATTATATATAATATAATATAATTTGAAATATTACTGACGCGACAGTCTACAGAGTACATATACTTTCATAAAAAAGAACTTAAAAACTGAAAGTGTTCAAGAAACATGTGTTATAAATCGGTAAAAATGCGGAATGCCGCGGCTTAACAAGTTTTCTTGATTAATTAAATAATAATCACTAGCAATGTAACCATTTTTTGTTCCTTATTATATCTACAAAAAAATCTTTACATCACCTTACGTCATAAAGATTCAAAGCCTCTTAATCGTTCAAGGTGACACAAGACTGGTTCATGTCGAAGAGGAAACACATTTTTAAAAATTTAAATAATAATTTACAATGCGACGTTTTGTAAATAAATAGTAAACTCAATTTATTCGTTCCCGTATATATTTTCTGAAGAGCGGGGTGTTTAGTTTCTCAATTCTGTTTAGATTGTATATCTTGAATTGGTTGAAAGGTCGAAATTGCGAATTCTGAAGGTTTCTGATAGCATTTTTGTTCCTTGACCCTTCTGTTAGCCCCGGATGATATTCGAGCTAAGACGGGTGATAGCAGCTTGGTGACACCTTCATCAAATTGTGGAGATACGCGGACCATCAAAGATGTTTATTTTTGATAAGCATGCAGGAAACACAGGAATGTCGGGAGACCTGAACGAAGATGGCTGTAAGGTATTTATGCCAACACAAAAAATTAACAAAAATAATAGGAAGAAGACAGGCAAGAACGGAAGTTCATAGAGTCTGGTTCTTTAGAGTTCTTGGCGGCGAATGCGCCTGCCCACTAGCTGCGTGGCACGCCAGATCGGGAGAGGCCGGTTTGGGGAGACCCATTGACCTCACCAGCTGGTTGTGGAGTCATACGTCTATCACTCCTGAACACAGTGATCTCTAAATTCCTACCCAACCCTCACAGCCCTTTCCTTTCGAGAATTTTCTCTCCTCCCTTTCTTAAAATATAACATAACCCCTAATTTAAATTATTTGCTAAGGGCCTCCTATATGGGGTTAATGTAAAAAAAATCTCTCATTCCACCAAGACTAATCTAGCCTGTCATTCTTATATCAAAGAGATGGAGTGACGAACCTATGTATCTTATAACAAGAGCTGATAACAAATCCAATACGCATCACAACATCAACATTTTCCTTGTATTAATTACCTCTTTCAATAATGACCATATCAGTCGAATGCCAAAACTTTCTACCTGATTTTGGCGTAAATCCGATTCCAAAGAACTTCGAACACCGATATGTATTCAGTTTGCCGCCAACAGTCGCTGGGCGAGCAACCGATCGTGCGATTTTAAATGGAAAATTACGAAAGTACCATTTAACCCAAATTAGTGTGTTATTCTAGTGAGAGTTAATCTGAAAAAATCTATGTTTTAATCAGTGCAGTAACAATTGAAAGTATACTAATTGATTTGAAATTGTAAAGTCATTGTCATTATTATTATAATTGTTTGGACAGCTTTTTGTGTCTGCATTAATAATTTTTTAATGAATTGTGAAAATGAAATAATTTTTCAGTGATAATTTAGATTAATTTTTCGGTGCTTTTATTTTGTTTGTATCAAAATGTAGGTGATAATCGAATAATGGTTGAGAAGGAGATTGAGAATAATCTCTCTTATCATTATTTATCCTTTCTGCGACGAAAACAGTATTAAATTCTGGTCAAGTTTATACTTTTTTTTCTGTAAATTTCCGTACTTTGAAAAAACAGCACATTCCGAAACGGCTCAACTGGCCACAACGTCATTATGACATAGAAAACGCCAATGTCTATTAAGACGGCTGTCACCAAGGTTGCCCGCATGATGTCAAAGCGGCCGAATTCACAAATAAAAACGAACACGTCGTTTTGGCGGCAAATCAAAAATGTCGCATTTTAAACCGTCATAGAAAATGTATTCGTCACGAAAAAATACCTTCAGTATCGTAACTTTTCTTATTTTTTTGCCAGAATAAAAAAAAACAGGGAATGTACTCTATTATTTAATAAAAATTATAATTTGTAATCCATGATGTAATTAGTGCAACCCGGAGATGTGTCCATTATTGTTATACATGTTGATAAGATAATAGATATATAAATAATATAATAATCTTGCAATCTTGCTGTTGAACAGAATTAATTCGGTTATCGACATATTTAGCGAATCTACATTTAAAAGGCAAGCTCTATTTTATGCTTGTGTAGTTATCCTAACCACTTACTTTGAATGTAATACTACTACAAATGTATTTTTAAAACGCATTATAATGCATTTTTTTGTAATGTTTAGAAAGAATAAATAAATTTAATACAATACAATTTAAAGAAAATACAAGTCAGTCCAAAAAAATAAAAATGAAATAATTATAACATTTTATTTCAACTTAATTACTACAAGAAACAACTATTGACATCGGAGTTATAAGATAGTATAAATTTCTAATTTTTTTATTTCTTTAATTTTTTTTAGTTTTAAAAATTTTTATAATGATTTTGTTAACATGATATAACGTGTGCCGAAATATTCCGCTTCTGTCATAATATGCATAAGTACATAATTTTAAAAACCAGAACAGAAGCAATAACCTATTTTACGCATTTTCGTTGTTTGTTTTTGGGGTGTTATGCCGTGTTGTGCTACCTCCTTCTTTAGCCGACGTTTCGGACAGCGTTGCAGTGTCCATCATCAGGGCAGATCCGGTAGATCCGTCGATCTGCCCTGATGATGGACACTGCAACGCTGTCCGAAACGTCGGCTAAAGAAGGGGACAGCGTTGCAGTGTCCATCATCAGGGCAGATCCGGTAGATCCGTCGATCTGCCCTGATGATGGACACTGCAACGCTGTCCGAAACGTCGGCTAAAGAAGGAGGTAGCACAACACGGCATAACACCCCAAAAACAAACAACGAAAATGCTTTTGGCCGTGAAAATCTAAAAACGTATCTATTTTACGCATGTTTTTCCACGACGTAAATAATTGTTTCTTGTAGGCACTAATTAAGTTGAAACGAAGTGTTTTTTCAATAATTTGGGCGTAATTTAAAAGCATTTAAGAATAAGTAGTGTGCACATTACACATAAATAACGTAATGTGCACACATTTATATATGAATTATAGATTTCGTCATCAAACTAATTGCGCGACGGGGTTTAAAAATGTTATTCCTAAAAAGGTACATTAACATTATGGCAAGAGACCAAATCTGATTCTTTAGAGAATGATATAGATATCGTCGTAGTTTGCAACGTAATTAAATGTGTCGGTAAAACCTTTAAATAAAACAACATCTTGTTTCTGGACAAAAGCAGAATTCCCGACTTTTCAGCCGAAAAATTTTCGCCTTTCGGATTTAGAAATTTTAAGTAACGACAAATGCAAATTTTAAACGAGTTTTTGAGGAAAAAATATTTGCATTTTTTTTTAAATTCGTACAGAACATCTGGAATATAACTATCAAACCCTTAGTTTCAAGTTTCAATACGCCATGGTATTCTTTATAATACCATTGTACTTTTGCACAATGTTGTGTGCCTATCGAAGTATATTAATACGGCAATGCCCGTACGGTTCAAATTAAGAAACCCGACTCCGAGTAAATCTCCAACGCCACACTGTATGGAAACCGTTCTGACCCGTCCGTGAACGTGCCTTTTTCCACGGAGCTGCTGCCGTAATGTGCACACTTATCACTCGCTCTCATGCGATTTCCAAACGGAAGTGGCGTCATCTATAATATTATATTTAAGGAAAAAAGTATGAAGAAGAAACATTTTTCGCTTTCATTTAATAATAAGAAGATTTATGTTGGGGTGAAGAGTGTTCTTCTCATTATTCACGGTCATAATGTAAGAATGTCTACTATTACATATCTACCTATTAAATATAAGTATTCTGTAGTTTAGTGTTAATAGTAGTTAGTTTTGCAAAAGGGTGATGCCTCATAAATAGTCACCAACACTTAAACTGGGCGAAGCAGAACGAAAAGCCGCCCGCGGAGCGGGTTTTTCACTGCTAGTTTCAGATTATTGTTGATGTATATATTATACCTATAACATAATTTGTGTATACCTATAACATAATACCCATAACAAGTAACTAAATGAGAATTGAAACGTTGCTTGAAATGGCTTAAGCCGTTTTTTAGCGTTTGGTAACCTAATATGAATAGCCTGGTATCCTCACCTTTCTCTTCTTATCTTCTTCCCTTCCCCACTACCTTCAGCACTTCAGCCTCACAACATATCTCAATCTCACTGGCTCCACACAGATGGGACTCTTGTGAAGTAGTCACAAAATTTATATTTTTTAAATCTAAAATCATGTAAATAAGCGATTACCATAATACTTAAGTGCAAAGCTTTTAAAAAAATCTAAACAAATCAATTTGTGATATTAATAACACAATATTAGCGACTCTCAAACGAAAATTTTAAAAAGAAAAATCAGAAAAAGATTGGGTCGCATCTAGCAATTGAACCCGGGACCACAGCCTTGCCGGGGCTCTGCTCTAACCGCTGAGCTATTTCGACCATTTTTATATTACCTGATTTATGACCCGATTAAATATTATAAACACAGATTTTACTGTGTATAATTCCAAAAATATATTTTTTTAAATTATTTAAAAAAATTCTAGATACACATAGTAATTGATACCTATATAGAAAGTTCGTAATTTTTGTTACATATTTTGTTGTACTGTTTGATTTTTCTTATACACCTGTAAATAGTCAAAACCATAATCTTGACTCCCACACAGGACCACGGTTAATCCAATACACGGATAAAGCAATTGCCGCAAAATCGGCGTTGTACTGTACTTTCTATTTACATAGCATCTTTTACGATTACAGTAAAATCTAATAATATGATCACCAGTGCCGGATTAGCCCCTAAGCAAATTAAGTAATTGCTTAGGGCATCACGTCTTGGGGGGGGGGCACCAGAAACAACACAAAAAATCAAACTGACACACAATTGTACAAAATAGTTCACTATGATAAAATTGAATCAGCGTTCTCTAATGTGGACACAGCCCTGTGTATATTTTTATGCCTGATTTATCAATATTATATAGATATGCTAAAAAGGTTGGACTTATAAACTATTTTCCGCGAATTTAATGACCGAAAAAGTAGCAAATCGCATTTCAATGGATAAATAAGAAATGTTTTGTTTTTTTTTATTGTATGTAATACCTTCATAAATATAATCTATCTCGTTGTATTAAATAGGTAATTTTTTTAAAGACCGATACTATTTTATTTGTGGATAGGGGGGCCCACAGGCGTGGATTGCTTAGGGCATCAAGTAGTCCTAATCCGGCACTGATGACGCAAAATTATACATGAAATCAACACAATTGCAATAAACTAGACCAAGTTATTTCTAAAGCATTTCGCTAGTCTATTATGAAAGAGTTTCAAAACCATTGAAGCTCAAACGTGTGTTTTGTTGAGAATTAACTGTATACCTTACACCAGCGTTTCCCAAAAGGTGTTCCGCGGAACCCTGGGGTTCCGTAGAAGCATCACAAGGGTTCCGCGCTCGAAGCTCGATCGAGCGCGCTTGACCGCCTTCCCTTCCTCCGCCGCCACCCAACACAGTACTTACAGCAACAGAGTACGAGATTTTGATAGATATCATATGTTCTTCTTCCTTACAAAAGTTTAATTCAGAAAAAACTAATCTGGATGAGTTTTGGATTGGACTTAAAAACGAATATCCAGAAGTCGTCGAGAAGGCTATCACAGTTTTGTTACCGTTTGTGACCACTTACCAGTGTGAAACTGGTTTTTCGGCTTACGCTTACACAAAAAACAAATACAGAAACATACTGGATGCAGCTCCAGATCTTCGTATTCAGTTGTCTGACATAAAGCCTGTTTCAATGCTATTTTAACAAAAAATGTAAAAACACACTTCACATTAAAGTAAGTTTTACACAAAACTTTTGATCTTTCTTTTCAAGGTAAACATGAAAGTATTATAACTACATCTTTTTCTTATAAAAATAGGGTTCCGCCTAGAAAAGTATGATCGATAAGGGTTCCGGGACGAAAAAAATTTGGGAAACGCTGCCTTACACATCACCTCTGGTGTACGAAATATCATTTAGACCTCTAATAATTTGTTAATAACTTAATACGTCAAGTGTGCAAAATTTCATCAATCTCGGAACAAAACTGCAGATGTTTGTAAAAATCAAATCTACTCAAAGATATTTTTTACATGTTTTTTTATTTTTTTATTAACAAAGTACATCTAAATCATAAATTTCATTCAATTCACACAAAATTAGTTGGCTCTTTTTCACACAAAAGCAAAAAATAAAATAAAAAAGCAAAGTACATCTAAATAAGTATTAGAAACAATTCAAACAAAAGCAAAAAAATAAAATTATAAAACTAAATTTAAAACGAAATCGAAAACAAAATCATAAACAAAATCAAAATCAAAATCAAAATCAAAAACAAAATCAACAACATAATCAAAAACAAAATCAAATACGAGTTAGATAAAAGCAGGATACCCTACCATGCAAGGTAGAGAAACAACAGAATGGGATAAGTACAATTCGTAGATTGAGTCAAGGAGAACTATGTGGTACATTCAATTAAATATTATTGATCTTTTTTAATTATATTTATGCAATTATTAATGAGCAATATCAAAATCACCATAACGCTTTTCGGCATTAAATCTTAAATCAAATCCAAAATCGATGTTAATTTCTTTGAGAAGAGTTGGTATTGGAGCTGTGTTACACCTGGTTTAAAAGAAGTCTCTTAACGATGATAATTATGCATATTCGTAATAATAATAAGCATTAACTTTGTGGCTCGACATAATCTATATATATAAAAATCAATTGCTGTTCGTTTGTCTCGCTAGAACTCGAGAACAGCTGGGCCGATTTAGCTGATTTTAGTTTTGAAATGTTATTCGTAGTCCAGGGAAGGTTTAAACGGTGAGAAAATACCTATATATAAAATACATAAAGGGGGAGAGGAATTCGGGAGGGGGGTTGGCGCGACGGTGGAAGGGGGGGGGGTTAGAGTGAGGAGAGGGAAGGTGGAGGAGGAAGGTGAACGGGACGAATGGGAAAGGACGCGCAGGGAGAAACAATTTCTTTATTAAATGGCATAGCAACGCATGCCGGGTACCAGCTAGTTTACAATAAAAATATATAAATTTGTTTTAGACCACTTTAAATTTTAATTAAACTCTACCGGTTCCGGAAGAATCCTTACTTCGTCAGGAGAATATTAAAACTAACCTATGATACGATTTTTAATATTTTTTGATTATACGTATTTATGATTTTTCGATAATGTCAAAATAAGTGCGTTAATTTTTTTTCTAAATATTTTAGTTTGTAAGACCTTAAATAAATAGAAAATGTGAGGTATTTTTGTCACAAAACACGATCTCGGATTTATTTTTTAATGATTATAATTAAACTAAAATTTTAATTCTCAAAGCTGTGTTGACTAGATTATGTATTGATTTATTTTGTTGTATGAATATATGATTTGAAATTTGTGTTGTTTAATAGAATCTATCGTTTGAAAATTGAACAAATCTGCCAACGAGCAACGGTATAACCTTAGTATATTATAAACACACTTAGTTTTTCAAAATTTTAAAACTGCGTGTACCAGATAAAATAACGATCTTTTAAAATCAATTTATGTTTTATTGTAAAAAAGAGTCAATGCGTCTAGAATTTGATTTAAAAAGGACTAATTTCCGGTATTCTCTGGTAATACCCTCTTAAATTGTCAGACAGGAGAATTTTCACTGACTTGATATATATATATCTATGTAAAATATTAAATGATGTAGTTGATAGTACAGAATTGCTTGCATTGTGATAAGATTTCAGATTCCACCATGTAATACTAAAAGTTCTGGGACTAACTACCATATGTATTCCTCTATACCCGAAATACAAATGGAGGGAAATAATTTTACCAATTCAGTGGACATCTTCAATTTGTCACTAACAAATACAAAATGTTGTTACTGAAGCAGTTCAGTTACGCACAATAAATACTCTATAATGTTAACTATCCATGTGTAAAAGCCCCTATACGGAGGGTTAATAAATTAATAAATAAATTCAGCTGTTAAGACATTTTCGTATATTTTTGAGTAAGTTGTTTATTTCATAAATTTCGCGCGTTTTGTCAACATCGTAAATGCGTAGGAAATAGAAAATTGGCAGAGCATCAAGAAAAGTGCATAATTTTACAAGCAATTCGTCTAACCATAGATATGGGTGCCTAGCACACTCGATCGAAAACGATTGATAGGATACCTTTCGTTAACTTCTAATCGTTCCCTAGGACTAACATACAAACAACAGTTGATGTCGAATATATTAAGAGGCTAGACTTCGCATCACACGCGGAACACACCCGTCTGTCATTCTGTCCCGCTCACAATAAGCTCACACCGACTTACGATACATGCGAAGGTGAAATGTGCGAGTGGGACAACGCTCATATTTACCTACATAAATCGCTCGAAAAAGGGTTTCGGGAGAGAACAATTTTCTACACCCAAACTTTCACAAATTTGTAATTTAAAAATAAAAATATGTTTTTAAAAGAAGATGCTGTGTCGGTATGTTTTTATAATATTGTAGTTGTTTATGAGAATTAAGTTAGCAGCACTTTTTCCTTAAGTCATATTTTACGATAAATTATACATGTTTGACAGTGAATGTTTACGTTACTACTAAACGCATCGAAAAATTAAAAACATAGCGACATAGCTTTCACCTTCTAGAAGGCAATTATAAAAAAAATTATATTCATTTCGTGCAATTTTCGATGTAGAAAAGTTTTTTTTTCCCGGGCGTCCTTTTTGTATGGGCCGAAAAGTCATTGTGAACTATCACTTATTAATTAGCGATTTGTGGTCATGCTAGGGAACGATGAGAAGTTACCGAAAGTTATCCTATCGATCCTTATCGATCGAGTGTACTAGGGGCCCTTAACGAGTTGGTAGTTGGCATGCCCACAACTCCGAGTAGGTACCCACGTTAGTAAAGTTCACGGGCCAAGTGCATTCTGGCACCCGATATAGGATTCATTGTCGACTTCAAATTTTATCAACCACAAAAACATATTATAGAAATTGTCATCAAACCGCAAAACTGTGAGACAATACTTCATTCAATGTGTGATTCACGGGAAAATGCATTTAAAAAACATTATTTATGAATCTGCACAGTTGCCTCGTTACACATGAAGTCTTTGACGTAGGTGTATGTAGAAATATTTATATATTATTTAAAGAATACATACATATTAATATTATTATTTTGTAATAAGAATTATCAAGGACCTTTGTAATATATCTACTTTAAAATTTTTATTTACTTCATTAGTCCGGAGCAAAATTGAGTATGAATCACCTATTTGGTCACCGCATTATAAGGTTCACTCAGATACTATTGGAAAATACAGCATAAATTTCTAAGACATATATTTTATTCATTTAAATTGCTATTAAAAATATAACTGTCAATGAAACTGTGTAATGAAAAATCTAAAATTAATAAATCTGTCTGACAGAAGATAACATTTTTCTTTTTAAAATAGTTAATTCCCTTATCGTCTGCATTATTGCAATTGATTTCATTTAATGTTCCTAATAGATTCACACGATCTAAAAATATATAAATAAAAAACGGCCCGCGATTGCCAACGACGCTTCGTACGTACGTACTAGACTACAGTTTTTAATTGGTTTTGATTTTTTCTTCGATGTAATCGATGCAGATGGGCACGCGAAACCAATATGAGACGGACGGGATTCGGAAATTTCCGTCGTTTTCCGGACGAACGTAGCTCTCACGATGACGGTGCGGTGGTTGTTCTAACTTCTAATCACTGTAGTCGACTAGGCAATCTTAAAAATACTATTATTATTATAAATGTGCATACTAATATGCGCACGCGACAGCGGAGGTGGCACCGCGGCAGGTTTCGTAAGTTGTTTCGCTTCGAAGGCTCGTCCGACCGATGGGTGAACTCGGAACACAATTTTTTTTTCATTAACATTACCACTTATTTTTATTTAAATCTGGCAATCTAAGTTTTTACAAACATATTAAAATAAAAAATAATAATAAAGATAATGAAATTAATTTAAAAAAAAAAAATTGAATTAAAAAACTTTAAAAAATCGTTCACAAAAAACTGAGAGGCTGATGGTCGGCAGACCAAGGAAGTCACAAATGGAATAATTTAGTTACAGTTTTTCGTTGGTTTTGATCTTGTATTCGATGTAATCGATGCAGCTGGGCACGCGAAACCGATATGAAACGGACGAGATTTGGAAATTTCGAATTTTCGAACTCAGCTCTTACTGTGACGGTGCGGCGGTTATTCGAACTTTCGACCACTATAGACTATTGGGTATTCTTAAAAAGACTATTATTATTATAAATTTGTATAATAATATGCGCACGCGACAGTGGTGAGGGGCACCGCGGCAGGTTTCGTAAGTTGTTTCCTACAACATAATCTACTACTGTAGATGTAGGTTGTAGGTAATAATGTCAATTATATATCGATTAAGTAGGTACTTCGGTTTTCAGAGAAGGATAGGAAGGACGTTGCTTAAATTTTACCATAATATGTTTTATAGGTAGGTATCTACATCAAGTTGTAGAGAATGAGAAATAGAACGTAATTTAAAAACAAACGTACTAAACTTGTCATAACTGTCAAAAGTTACGATTGACAGGTAGAAAAACGCCATTCTTGGTAAATTTTTATTCCTCACATTGTCGTATGTGCTATAATGATTATAAATTATATATAAAAAATTACATGGTAAATGTTTAGATACTACTCCGCTTACCGGATAATACGGAATTCGAATTTCGATACACGGATACGCGCGGATAATACGGAGCGGAACATTTCCTTTGCCGCCATTTCTTTGGATTTGATATTTGCGATTTTTTTCAATCTAAATACGCACGAATTACTTAGGTTACCCAGCCTAAGAACCTAATAACCTATTTTGTGCACGTAAATAGTTGTATATTGTAGTAATTGAAGTTGTATAAGTCCCGTTTTACTTGGCCAAACGTGGCTGTCAAATACTTCGCGTAAGTGAAATAATCTTATAAAATTGAAATACAAAATGCATGTTTTTTCGTCTCCTCCGACATAATTACTCAATTTTCGTAATAATAAAGCAAAATCTAACTGTTTGAATAAAAAATATTCCGTATTAATCAGTAGGCGGAGTATGAAACTATTAATCATAAGTGTTGTCAATCTAATTTGCTTTGAATTTTTGGTCCCGTGTCCGTGTTTCTCGTGATTGTAAATTTTTTTCAGTTCTTTAGACACCATCCCTATGTTAATTTTATGTATAAAAAATAAATATATTCAAAATTATGTATAAAAATAAATACGTTATGTATATATGTATAAAAGTTTTTACGAATATAAATTTAAATGCATGCTTTTCCGCCTTTTCCGACTGAAACCGATGGTTCTTGTGGTAATCAAGTTTAGGGGTAGTTTATTTTTTTTAAATATATGCCTATTAAAAACGTAGCGGCATGCGGCGGCTTGTTGCAAATTTACCTTTTCTCAATTGTATTGTCTGCATTTTCAGCTTTGAGTTCTTAATGAGTTAATTCTTACATTTCAGTGGTTTACAATGAGATAAAATGAAATTATTAGAAATAATATTTTGACATGAAAATTTGTATATCATTGGTATGTATATTACGTTCTATTTCTATGGTGTGGTGATTTAGATATTTAATTTTGCCTTTTCTTGATATCTTCAATTGGATCCTCATACGTATTTTTTCTGCCTTTATTCGTGTATTTTGTCTTAGTAACACTGTTTTGCTTTTATTAGCTCTTTGTCTCGCTTTGTATATAATATCATATTAGTTATTATGATTCTTTGTATATAATATCATAGATATTAGATGTAGAATTCCGAATTAATATTCTCACTGCTAATAAATTTTCAACAAAACGATTTTTAAAAATCCCTATATGATTTTAACATTTTTGTTAAAAATCTAATTCTATCATTTACAAATGTATTATGAAATAAAAGAACTTGAGGTTGCACTATCGCATAACGTTTGAAAAATAATTTTCAATAATATTTTTTCCAAACTTTTTTTTAATATTGAAAAAGGCTAATAATACTATTGCACTCATACTTCTAATAAGAATTATATTCATTCATAAGTTTTCAAATAAGTATTGTTTGATTGTCCTTATTTAGTCTGATTTTACGTGTACGTGCAAAAACATTAGATTTGGTTTTCACACTCTCCGGCAAACTTTTTTTATATCACGCGATTAGTTTATTCTGGGATTTTTAGTGACTGTGGCATTTAAAAAAAATGAAGGAAGTTCATGTACCGGGAACTAGAACTTACTGGGCAATGATCCAAAACACTCGCATCTCGACTGATAACACCACAAATTATTTTAGAAGAAGCTAACCTATATTTTTTAACATTGCTAAACGACATTTGTCGCAATGAGGTCGTCTCCTACAACGAAATTTCATTTTATTTACAAATAGTGTGTCATATTAATTAGAGCGTGCTAAGGACATACATTTTTGAATTTTTGGAAAATACCTAATAATACCGTTGAAATGTTGAGATGCCGGTTGAAAGTTTGTGAAAGCAGCGCAGCGGTTATGCACGAATCAGACGGTTCATTAATCGTTCATTTCTGTATTTCATTCGGCCAATTTAAGTCTGAACATGAAATGAAACGAAAGTGCCGAATACTGTCGAATGAAATCTTCAAGTGAACCGATCCAACAATGTTGGATATTTTCATTCGGCATCCTTCACTCGCGCGCGGAAGAGAGCAAAGTGAAACGTCTGAACACGGAGTGAAATCTCAATCAGTTTGTCTCGCGTCCTGTAATGCTATCACGTCGCACGCAAAACTTCAAAATGGTATTCGTTCGGCTAATTTGTTTGCTTTTGGGAACAGGTCTCATAGAAATTGTTGGGTGTCCCTTATTATCCACGTGTTATATATATTTTTTTAATATATGTAAGATTATTAATTTGTAGGTAAATGTTCGCAATAAAAAAAGTAAAATCAAATTGTGTTATTATGTCATAAAAAAAAAGGTTTATAAGACGAAACAATACTGTTTTTTTATTTAATTGTGTCAATCAAACGAATTCCAGCGCGCCTGACCTCGCTCGGCGACGCTGTGGTGGGAATGGACGAGTGAACGCTTATTTCTATAGCGCCGTCTGAACATGGAATGAAACGAAGATGGAACATTGGGCCGAAAAACATGGCGTAAACCTTCACTCGAGTGAACTGTCTGATTCCACCATTACTGCCATTCGTATTATGACCTATATAAGGGACACCACTGCATAAAAAAAAAAAAAACATTTTACTAAGTTCATTCTGAATTGAGAAGAAGTTCGAAAATATTTTTCAACATAAAATTGACTGCAACTTTTTAAATTCTGCAGTTTTATCTCATATTTTACATGCACGGTATAAAATGTATATGTTTTCGGAAGTAGCGAAAAACTCAAGCTCATCATAAAAGTTCACCACACCACACATCAAGTTCATCAGAACACTTTTCTGTTCGAAGTTTGTAGAATCACGCAACTCGTTCCAACTTGCTGTGTAATCTCCACTATGAGCCGTAGACGTTTGAAATATTCATCTAACAGTCAGAATATAAGAAAAGGCGTCATATTATATTTTCAGTTTCATATTTTTTCAAGAGTAAATATAAAAAAAGGTATGTTGTTAAGAGCCTTTGATTAGCGGCCGAGAATAAAAGTTTAAAAATGCTTGCAACTGAACAGGGAGGTTCCGATGAGAAAGATCGATTATTAACCGTATCAAATTTTTCAAATAAAAAATTTAATATCGATTTATTTCATTGAAAACTTGCTTTAATATATACCTACATTCAAGTAAGCAATAAAAATGCTCAAAATGCACGATGATAAATTATTAAATATCGTGTACTTCTTGTAAGTATTTTCTGATCATAAGTAGGTATTTATGATTTTTCAATAATATCTAAACAAAATAAGTGTGTAAAAAATTTTGAAAAAATTTAATTTGTAAGACCTTAAATAAATATAAAAAACTGAGGTATTTTCGTTACAAAACACGTTCTCGGATTTATTTTTTAATGATTTTAATTTAACTAAAATTAAATTCTGAAAAATGTGTTTATTAGATTATGTATTGATTTATTTTGTTGTATGATTATACAATTTGAAATTTGTGTTGTATAATTCAATATGTCGTTTGAAAATCGAACAAATCTGCCAACGACCAACGGTATAACCTTACTATATTAAAAATGAGCTTGGTTTTTCAAAATTAAAAAATGCCTTTACCAGATAAAATAACAATCTTTCAAAATCAATTTTAATATTTTTTTGTAAAAAAGAGTCAATACGTCTAGAATTTGATTTAAAAAGGACTAATTTTCCAGTATTCTCTGGTTATATCCTCTCAAACGCGAGTGTTCCTCATTGCTGAGGATCGTGACCCTCACTCCAATTTCCATGGTGGACAAGGCTCTCTCCTTGCGAATCTAGTCTAGGTGGTCAGCTGCAGACATCGACGTACCAAATCATTGGTGACCTTTCTCTGTTTTTCCCACCTTCCACTTTGACAGTGTGACTATGAGATTCTTAAAGTCCTCAGTTTGGCGAGCGACGTGTCAAAAGCATTTTAAAATATGTTGAAGGCAGACAGATGAAAGACTATTGAGGATGTCCAGCTCTTCCAGAATGGACATATTAGTGCGCCTATGTATGGCATTTATCCTGAGCATTTATCTCCAGCACCACATTTAAAGGGCGTCTTTCCGCATTCATTCCTGTCTTGTGTCCACACCAACCGTGTAGAAATATGGGATATGGTACCCGGAGTCTCATCTTAGGTCTTCAATATGCCTCTGTCACTTCATTCTTTTAACCACTACTTATGCCGTATTTCTTCATTATCTGACTTTGCACCCGACCAACGTTTTTATTACATTTTCTCAATTAATTATTGAATTTATAACCCAACTTGGACAATATAATCATCATGCATCCATTCGATTTTATTGAAATACTGCTAATTTGTTCGTAAGAACTTCAGTCCCGTTTTTAACCGTTTTTACTATTAAAATGATCGTTTTTTCGAATAACATTTTTCTCCGTGTAGTTATTATAAAAATAAATACATCATTCTGAACAATAGGTATATCATTTTTTGGAGCTGGCAAAGATAATCATATCATTTTGCGTCTGAAATAGCCAGAAGTTATGTCTATTAGCATTTGTATAAATGTTTGGACAATAAAAACCTTCCCAGTTATCAGCGCTTATCTACCATTCTCACACTATCTGTCGACGGAATGATCGGTTTTATTTTCAAGCCGGTTTTATTAATGTATCGATTTTGTGAAAGATAAGTTCGGTTAATAAAATAATACGTTTCTTTGCTAGAATTCTAAAAAAGTACAATTTCATCACATTTCAAAACACCTCATATAGAAAACGTTTCTTATGTGTGCATTAAAATATAAATTATGTGCACGCAGTTTTTAGAAAAATGTGATTTAATCACGTATTTCTCCCGGAAATTGAAAACAAACTGTGCTTTATTAACTGGAATTATTTGATTTACTAATTGATAGTTTTATTGCTTAGACTAAAATAGTAACCTTGACACGCGCCAACATTCTTCATTTACACAATAGCATAAGAATATAAATATTATGGTGACGCGAGAAAAAACAGTGCTATTATAATAATATAATAAAAATTATACATTTCCGCAGTTTTCCTTCATTATGCCGGGGGCATATGGTCTTAGAAGCAGTTGTCTTACGAACGATAATGTGTGCGGTTGTCACATTAAAAGTTGAACGGTTCAAAATAGTGAAGAGCAGCCTAATAAAGTGAAAAAATGACTGTGTTTTAAAACAAGTTACGTTAAAAAGTGTGTTCATTTCACAGCGCTTCAGTTGTTATTTTATTTGCTAGCGATTTTGAAGCAATATGGAGGGATCTTCAAAATGGAAGAGGATGATGCATATATCTCAGTTCTCCTTGTCTCATCCAGACCCGGCGAGGTTTGTCCGCTCTTCGTGGCAGGCTGATACCGACTCCCTGCTCTTTCCCTTCGTGGTGTACCGGGTGCTGGTGACGGGCGTGTTCTGGGCCGTGCTGGGCTGGTCCTGGTACACCTTCTGGGATCAGGGGCTATGGTTCGTGTTTCTGACTAACTGGGGCTACCTGTTCTGCGCGCTGCAAGCACTGATGGGAACCATATTGGTGCTGGCGGCCTATTGGAAGCAGAAGACTTCAAATATTATTGATTCCATGTTTGGTGAGTTTGATTCACTTAGTTTAACAAAATTTTCTTCATCTTCTTGTGCTCTCACCCCATCTTCACCCTGCGTATAAAATTGTACTCGCAATTGTACTTTGAAGAACTCATTTACTTCGTATTTAATCAATCCACCCTAAAAAATCAATCGGGTGACCTTGTACTTGAAACCATGATTTTCCAAGATATTATTTCAGTTGTCTTCATTAATACCTAATATTTTGCAAACATTCAACGACCATTAAGAACCAATATCTGCGCAAAATGCAACAAGGTCCACTATTCTCCTGAATACTGATCTTTTTTGGCGTACCATCTCCATCAATAGTTTCTTTACTACTCTTAAGCTTCATATTCAAAATAATTTTTCCTTTTTTTCCTAATTACACTGATTTTTAGATAATTCAAACAAAAATCAATTGTTTATATTCTTTGTCCATAGATTTATCCCACTACGAAAGTCCAATGCCATTCTCATATAAGCTATACTGGCTTCTCTACAACATAGCTGTGGCAGATGCAATCTTCATCACCATCCTCTACTGGTCCATTCTGTACAAACGTGAGTAAACACTGACTACATAACTACATGTTTGCTAAACCAATATTTCATCACTATCTATTGAGAATATGTCATTATATTATAAATCATTGATAGAACAATCAGCACAAATGTTAATCTGGACATTGAAATGACAACCTTCAGCTCGGCAACGAACTGTTTATTGAAAACATATTCACAGAAAAATCTGATTGATGATTTTGAGTTTGTCCAACCGTTTCTAACATTGATTTTGCGAGTAGCCTTGTAATGATAAATGTGTGTTGTTAGTACGGTGTAAAGGCGGGGTAACTTAAAGAAGTACGGTAGTTAAAAATTTGAAAGTGGTGTCTTTATTAGAAAATATTATTAAAATATTAATTAGAGCGTTGTTATAGTTATTTTTTTTTATTTTAGCTTCTGATCAAAGATGGACCTTTCTTATGAGATAATTTTCACGTGAATCTTGAAATACATCTTGACCGCTGACGTTATTGCAAAAAATTGCATCTAAGATTTGTCTCGTGAGCTTTTCGATACCTGGCCCCCTAGCACACTTGATCGATAAGGATTGATAGGATAACTTTCGGTAACATCTCATCATTCCCTAGGACAACTGAAGACCGCTAACGTAGAAACAACAGTTGATGTCGAATATATAAGGACAACTAGTCATCGTGAACTGTCACTTATTCGTTGGCGATCTGCAGTCATGCTAAGGAACTATGAGAAGTTATCCTATCAATCCTTATCGATCGAGTGTGCTATGGACCCTGGCCTATAACAAATGAGAAAACTAAATGTACGTCTTTTGGACGCGATTTTTAATTAAATAACGGATTAACCACGGAAGTCCACTTTTTGCGGGTTTTGTGTTGAATATGCAGAAAGTTTTTGTATTTCATTACATTATTGGATGAAACAATGAAATCCATAAACAGTATAAAAACTGATTAAACTAATTACAAAACCACTGGTGTCAAATTTATTTTCGAGGATCAAATTTATTATCTATTCATAAGTAGGGTATGTTCACAAACGAGGGATTCCTTTGAAAATGTATTGAATATTTATAGATCATTTTTCTGATTTTAATCATAGTATTAAAAATGTTTGTTTTTTTACGTTTTCATTCAAATTTATTCATTTTAAAAACGCTCAAAGATCTACGAAACCAAAACGGCCCGTGATTGCCAACAACGCTTCGTACGCACGTCATCAAACAAACAAAGTAGAACTGTCGGAAATTTTTCAAGAACGAGCGACTCTTATGACGTCACAAGTCGAAAATGCTGTTTTGGCGGGATAACAAAAATGGGCAAATCAGACTCGTTGTACAAAATTTATTCGTCAACATAAAAATAAAATAAAAATGCCATAATAATCGTAATTTTTTGCTTAATTTTTTAAGCAATAAAAAAACCACGACCGTTCACAGATCTTTATTTTTGCAGCAAGTAAAAAGTTATTATAGACCTTCAAACATTTAGTTCACAAACACCAAAATCGCTTTCGCGAACAAATGCCCAAACTGGACTCCCGCGGTTTATTGATTTCGGCCCGTTTCAGAATTCCATAAACACGTTTTATACACATTTATGATGACATATAATTTACCTAGCCACAACGTCAATTGGGTATGCCGATACATCTTGAACTTTGGATATTTGAGGCGGAAGGTTGGGGAACAACGAGCAAGTGCAAACAGTATTCATTATTCATTCATCCATTCGTCATTTGTATAGCGTGCAACCTTTGAACCACCTGTGAATTATGACACGTGTAGCGTAAGAGAAGGTCATCTTTTTGCGACATATCACTCAAGAATTCTTAAGTGGTTTGAAGATGAACGTGAAGGGAAGATTGTATAGAGGAGAAAACACGATTATAGACAATTTTACATGTTCATACAGAGGCCCCAGCACGCTCGCTCTATAACGATCGATAGGATAACTATCGGTAACTTCTCATCGTTCCCTAGGACAACTGCACATCGCAACGTACAAACAACAGTTGATGTCGAATATGTTAAGGACTTTTAGTCATTGTGAACTGTCACCTATTCGTTTGCGATCTGCAGTTGTCCTGGGGAACGATGAGAAGTTACCGACAATCGGTCGGTAACTTCATATCGAGCGACCGTGCTAGCACATCAGAGGCCGTAGCACGCTCGCTCTATAACGATCGATAGGATAACTATCGGTAACTTCTCATCGTTCCCTAGGTCAACTGCACATCGCTAACGTACAAACAACAGTTGATGTCGAATATGCTAAGGACTTTTAGTCATTGTGAACTGTCACCTATTCGTTTGCGATCTGCAGTTGTCCTGGGGAACGATGAGAAGTTACCGACAATCGGTCGGTAACTTCATATCGAGCGACCGTGCTAGCACACCAGAGGCCGTAGCACGCTCGCTCTATAACGATCGATAGGATAACTATCGGTAACTTCTCATCGTTCCCTAGGTCAACTGCACATCGCTAACGTACAAACAACAGTTGATGTCGAATATGTTAAGGACTTTTAGTCATTGTGAACTGTCACCTATTCGTTTGCGATCTGCAGTTGTCCTGGGGAACGATGAGAAGTTACCGACAATCGGTCGGTAACTTCATATCGAGCGACCGTGCTAGCACACCAGAGGCCGTAGCACGCTCGCTCTATAACGATCGATAGGATAACTATCGGTAACTTCTCATCGTTCCCTAGGACAACTGCACATCGCTAACGTACAAACAACAGTTCATGTCGAATATGTTAAGGACACTTGGTCATTGTGAACTGTCACTTATTCGTTGGCGATCTGCAGTCATGCGATGAGAAGTTACAGTTAAGTTCAATTCTTTAAAAAAGAAAGACAAACATTCCCAGGTTACGAGTAACCTGACAATATTTGAAAATCTCCTACTACCAACACAATAAGCGGAAAATGTTGCTTGTGTTGTTATGGAGCAGTCGAAGAATTGAACAAGGGTGATGCCCAAACGCTATGCCAACTCAGCCACCGACCGGTCAAAAGCTTATTATTATCTATTATTTCATCACTATTTTGCGGGTTCGAACCCGGCGTGCGTAAATAATTATTGAAGTAAATACTTCTTTACGCACGCTTAACTTGAGGGGTAAACTGGCGATTGTGTTACGAAAAGTGAAATGCGTTGCGAGGCGAACGTGCTCACTGTAGAAGCAAGAGAGAGCAGTGCGCGCGCACATTTTCTTTCTCTCTTCCTCTCATATTTGCATGAAATATTTCAGTCAGTATTTTGAAATACCAGTGACGAAACAAACGCGGGGGGTAGCGGACGTCGATGCGCACGGCTTGATCGGGCAAGGCGAATGATAATAAATTTAAATAAATATTTGTAGAAAATTAACATGTATGTATATACATGTATATATTTTATATATATATATATAAACATATATATATGGACATACGTATAGATGGAACCAAAGAATTATTTACTTCGGTCGTGTGGTCTAAAGCACACTCGTTCTTTTTTTTTTTTAGTTATTTCACAATTAATTAATTAAAAACAATATACGAGTATAGCGTACCTACTTGCGGCACGTTCAAGAATGGAATATACTCTCAGTATCGCCCTAGTATAAGTCTACCATTCAGAATTGTAACGTTGCTTGAAATGGCTTAAGCTGTGTTTGGTGACCAGATCTGAATGGCCAGGTACTTCCCCACCTTTCTCTTCCCCATCTCTTTCCCCTCCCCACCACCTTCAGCCTCACAACTTACCCCGATTGGGGATACCATAGTCTCACTGACTCCAGACGGAAGCAGTTGGGACTCTTGTGCGGTATACACAAAAAACTCTTTTATACGTCCATGGGGCTTTTACATAGGGTACATACGGTTACAATTTTATAGGTATATACTTATTTATTTTATTTTTTATTCATTTTCAACGCCCTTACGATATGATATGTACAGAGACACAATGTTTGGATAAAAAAAAATAAACTTAAAATATGAACATTACATAAATAGTAGGTATGAAGGTAAATTAAAGTGAAAATAATATATTATAGGAAAAAGAAGGAGAGAAAAAGAAACAAAACAGAAACCATTTATGAAACTTCTGTAGGTAATAATTATATAATATAATAATTATATTATACCTACAAATTGTACCGTGGTTGCCATGGTAACCATGGTGGCTATGGTAAAAGTTTTCGGGTGGCGACACATCTTAGGGCCTAGGATCTAAACAGGGCTAAGTTCTTTTGTCTAGGCCCCAGGCAAATGAATTTTGACTCCCGCAGAACCATTTAATTTTAATTTTTATTATTTTTTTATTTTTTTATTAAAGGTTTGTCAACAGTGATTCATATCAAATCTCTCACAAAAACAATTACAATAAGCATGGTTGATATTATCACTAATTAAAGACAAACACAGCATTGGTAACATAACTTATCTTTACGAATATTTAGACATCATTTTGGTGAATAGGTACATTACGTATATTCGGCAAGTTACTATCCCATTACATACATATAAATAATATCTTTTTATATCAACACGGAGCTTTAAATCTCGTTAACAGATGTTTTAAAAGTGGCCAATGATGATATTGTCAATTAATGGAATGGTTTTTATATGTCTCGTTAAAATGACGGCACATTCTCGGCAAGGCAGTGTCATACCCCAGCTTGGTTCGATATTTTTTTATATTTAGGGGAATAAAATGTACATGTCGTGAACCGATTCTAGGCATATTAAACCTAATTTGATGAAGTAGAAAAGGGCAGTTTATTAAACCATTAACAATTTTGAAAATAAAAGTTAAATCCATATTTTGTCTTCTCTGTTCAAGGGTGCGTATATTGTAGAAATTAAGTCTATCGGCGCAGAATGCTTCGCAATTGAACAAGCTTTAATTCAAATCCAGCTTCTCAATATTCGTCAAGCCATACTATGCACTGACTCTCTAAGTGCTGTATTAAAAATTTCCTCTAATATCGTTCGATGTCCAGAAGACTACATTATTTGTAATATTAAAAACATCCTCAACTCTCTACACGAATCACAATTTGAGACAATATTGGTTTGGGTCCCTGGCCATCTAGGAATTGAGGGTAACGAGAAAGCCGATTCTCTCGCTAAACTTGGAACGATCTCTGGTTCTATCACTTTAGATTTTAGAATTCCTATCTCTGACGTCTTCTCTATTCTTAAATCCAATATGTCTCGTTCCTGGGAAGAAAATTGGACAAGTACGAAAACCCGAACTGGATCTTTCTATGCTGGAATACAAAGGCATATTCCGAGTAAACCTTGGTTCCACGGCAAAAAAAAATCCAAAAGATTTATTTCCTGCATTTCGAGAATGAGAATTGGTCACTGCTCTATTGCAACTCATTTGTTTAAGATCCGAGTCCTCGATAGTCCACTCTGCGAGTGCGGTGTGGAGGAGGAGACTCTTAACCATATATTCTTTAATTGTAAAAATCATTCTTCCTTCAAAAAAATTTATCGTTTGCTTATTAAAATTACCCACAATTCTCCCCTTAGTATTCCGTATTTGCTGTCTCTCAACAATTCTCGCGTTTTTTCAGTTTTATACAAGTTCATAGACTTAAATGAGTTCAATGTTTGATTTGTCCTGTCCCCTCGTAGATTAACCTAAAAAATTTAACTATCTTTCTTAACTTTAATGGCACAAAGCACTCTTCTTAGGGTGAATTGCCTATTCCATAAAAAAAAAAAGTCTATCGGTGTAATGGGGAAGCGTTCGCGCTCGCTTATCTGAATACGCTAGGTGGTACATAAAATGTTTTTGAACCCGCTCTATTCGTTGAATGTGAACTTTGTAAGTTGGACTCCATATAACACTTGCGTATTCCAACACGCTGCGAGTGAATGAGTTATACAGCGCTATTTTGGATTTGGGATTTTGAAAATATTTACTATTTCGTTTGATGATTCACAAATATGCTACTCTATAATTACTTTCGTCATCGTCACTGAAACACGAAGCATAAATAGAGTAACGAAGGGTGTTGGTGACTGAAACGGTATAGGTTTTATAAGCTGATTTTGAAAAACAAAACCTATCCCATTTCAGTCACCGCCTTGACTGAACCGGTATAGGTTTTGGAAATACGCGCCCAGGCAAACTAGCAGTCTGTCTAGGAATGCAAGTTTTAAGGGGCAGCAATTATTTATTTATTTATATGTCACGCCCTGTTGGGCTTTTACATGTTTTTTTTTAATTAACAAAGTACATCTAAATCATAAATTACATTCAATTCACACAAAATTAGTTGGCTCTTTTACACACAAAAGCAAAAAATAAAATTATAAAACTGAATCTAAAACCAAATCCAAAACAAAATCATAAACAAAATCAAAGTCAAAATCAAAAGCAAAATCAACAACATAATTAAAAAACAAAATCAAATACGAGTTTGATAAAAGCAGGATACCCTACCATGCAAGGTAGAGAAACAACAGAATGGGATAAGTACAATTCGTAGATTGAGTCAAGGAGAACTAGTGGTATATTCAATTAAATATTATTCATCTTTTTTCCGATAAACATCTTACTATGAGGTGTTTATACTTAATAAATTATGTGTCAAACATATCCAATTAGTCGAAGGTCTGTAGATTGCCGTGATTATCGCGGTTAGTAGGATTCCGGCCGCTACAGTAAATAGTAATGTTGTATTGTACTGTCTGTAGCCAACCAGGAGAGCGACGGCCCCTTCCTGCTGAATTTCGCGACGCACGGCGCCAACAGCATCCTGTGCGTGCTGGAGCTGGTGGTGTGCGGGCTGCCCAGCCGGCTGCTGCACTGCGTCCAGCCCATCCTCTTCACCGTGGCTTATCTCATCTTCAACCTCATCTACTGGGCGGCTGGTGGACTCGGGGTGTAAGTTTACCATCTAATTCTCACTCTACTTCAGCCTAACAACCAGCCACACAACACCCCTTCAATACAGTTAATGTCACAAGTGCAGTCGGCATAGTCCCAGCATTTCTGGTTCCATCTGGAACCAATAAGCAGCATTAAAAAAATAATGCTATATCAAAAAAAATAGATCTTCTATGAAATATTTACTATCAAAGGTTTGATAATCGCTTCGTGGGTGGAAACGGGTATCAAGCAACAAAAACTATGCAAGTTGTATACAAACTAATAGAAGAGCTTACAAATATATTTTTTATTAAAATCGCAGTAAATAATGTTGTTGTTTTATATGGGAAAAATAGAAAAATCGTGTTTGTAATTTCAATTGACTTTTTCTGTAAGTCTATAATACAGTACCCGTTACAATTGCCCAAAAAGAAGAAGAAGGAGGGATACGACAAAACGAATGTTGGACGGAGTGCGCTAATATTAAAAACGATAAAATTCAAGCTAAATTTGGGAAAATGTTGAATAAAACTCGACTCTTTTACAGCAGAGCAAAAACCTCTCTTCAACACCTCAAGTAGCATTTAAAGAAACACTGATTTTTTTCAATCATAGCACTTGAAAATAATAGAAAGAAACGTGTAAATAATAATTTTCGGAGCGATTTTTTTCTATCAAGGGAATTTTATGTAATTAACGTTTCGGCTCTACGAATCTTCAGATCCTATCTTAAAAAATAACACATATTTTTTTAAGAACTTATAGTGTCCAGAAATGGAAATATTTTTGCAAGTTCGGGAAGAATCTTGCAAATTTCATCACAAAGATAGCAGCCAATAAGAAAATGAAGATTTTTTGTAAGAGACAAAAAGCTCATACATAAAATATAGAGAAAAATATATAGGTACATACATCGTTAAATGAAGTCAAGCTAAAAAAGGCTCCTATGGTAATGTTGCTAAAGATGGAGTTCTATTTTATCTTAAAAGTAATTTTAGGTGATGTGAAGAGGAAGAGAAAAATAGGATAAGGATAGGAGATGTTAGCAGATAATATTGGTAGTTCTTAGTCGAAGTAGGTATTATACAATTAAATATAACCGAAGGCGATAGGGTCAAATTAGCTCGGTGGAAAGAGCAGAGCCCCGGCAAGGCCTGGGTATCTAGCACGGTCGATCGATTTAGGATTTATCGATAATGCCGGTAACTTGTCATCTTTCCCGAGCACGACTGCAGATCGCCAACGAACAAACAACTCGTCACTTCACGTCAAATAAATTAAGAATACTTAGTCGTTGTGAACTGTTGTTTCTTCGTTAGCTGTGTGCAGTCGTGCTTGGAAACGATGTCAAGTTACCGATATTATCGATAAAACCTATTTCGAACGACCGTGCTAGATACCCAGGGCTCAAAGATGCAATCGAATATTTTTCTGTTTTAAATTTTCATTTGAGAGTCGCTCTCTTCAATGATAATATTTGTTTGCTTTTCATTGATGTACACCTCTGCCACTGGTCACCCCAAGTGGGTCGCTACGTTTGGTGACTTAGCAGGGGTGCCCGTGTTCATGGGGTGAGGTTTGTCCAGGTCATGGCGGCGGACGATCTGGACACACTAAACCCCAGCTTTCTAACCAACCCTCATAACATTTTCCTTCCCAGAACTTCCTCTCCTTCCTTTCATTAAAAATACCTTCAACACAGCATCCCCAAAGATCACATAGGCCTCGAGGGAAATTAATTTCCTCAGGGCCTCCTGTGTGGAGCAGCTAATGTAAAAAAAAAGATATTGAAATGTTCTACCAAACCGAACGCGTATTGGTTATCTACCCATGTACAAAATCTTTGAATGTTTCAAACTGTTCTCTATAATTTGACCGCAGATTTGTTCTCGTCTAATAAAATTAATGTTACCTTCGTCACCAAAAACGGTAAACCATTAGAATGAGAAGACCGGTTCATACCAAACCAAAGCCAACATAATTCACAAAATCAAGCGGAAGCTATGCTTCTTATTGTTTCTATAGAATTAATATATGCGACCCCAATTCATCGCTGACAGTCGGCTTCCAGATTTGCAAGTAAGCAAATGATGAAATGTAATATTATTGCTGAAAGTGTAGACTTCCGTATTAACAAAGTTTCCTAATAATCTGTAAAATTTTATGGCAATATTTTGTATGAATCGATGGTGCAAATACGAATTTCTTGAGTAAGAAAACTCTTTTTTTTTAAATTTTCATTGTGAAAGTAACAAGGCGCTCCGCTGACGAGGCAACTGAAATCAAACTAAAACCGACTGGATACTATGTCTTGATTGGTCAAAAAGCTTGTTTAACCATAGACGAAGACCCATCAGCTGACAGCTGGCAACTAGCAAATTTACCAAAAACTGTAGTTTTAGGCGATCCGCTCACTGAAACAACTGAAAACTGTCAACTGGCAACTGTCTTTGTGTGACAATGTGATGGCCCGCACACTACACAATCACTCAAAAACCCATTGTCAATGGTAACGCAAGCAGTGACTCGCGAATCGCGCTGCTGATTGCCGTGGCCGGCTGTTGCTAGTTGCCAGCTGTCAGCTGATTGTTCTTCGTCTATGGTTAAACAAGCTTTTTGACCAATCAAGACATAGAAACCAGCCGGTTTTAGTTTGGTTTCAGTTGCCTCGTCAGCGGAGCGCCTTAGTTGAACAAGTGAAAATCGCTTTATCAATGCAATCTGGGACATATTGAATAGCTGTTCAAAGACATTATGTACGTAACTGTAATAAATATAATATCTTGTATTATATTTAATAACAAAACAGTGTTATTTCATTCCTTATTCATAAATTTTTAAATGTTTTCGTGAGATTGATTAATTGCGTACTTACTTATATATGAAATTATTGTGAAATTGTTGACTGTCTTGGTGTTGCATTGAAGTAAATTATATTTTGAGCATGAAGTAAACTTTTAATTAGGTACCTGGAATACGACTGTTATTAATATGAATAATATTATAACAGCCGGCTCCATACACGGGTGCACTAAGGAAGTTGAGTGAAAAATATTTTGACTTATAAAAAATATTTTCATGTAGATGACATGCAAACTTAAATACCAGTATTTTTTTTAAAGTTCGTTTTCATAATTAAATTAATTCTACAAGTTCTAATTTTATTAAAGAGCGCGAAAACGCCCTGTAAGAGATTGGCGAGTGTGTGACGTCGTCTCACGTCCTTTGGTCCCTTGTTTGTGTGAAATATGAGGGAAAATATTTACAAAACCGGGACACGCTTAATATGGACGAAAAAATAAATTAAAAAAGTTGTAGTAGTTAGATATTAACTAGTACTAATCAATTTAGTTGACGGAATTTCGAAAAAAAGTGGATTTTAATGGTTATTTTTAAATTGAAAAAATAACCATGAAAATGCACTTTTTCTAAATTTCGGTAACTGAGTTAATTACTACTAGTTAATATCTAACTACTACAACTTTTTAAATTTATTTTTTTCGTCCATGTGTGTCCCGGTTTTTTAAAATATTTTTCCGTATGATTTTAAATATTTTCACACAAACAATGGACCAGATGACGTCGCACACTCTTCTGTACCGTGCCGAGTGTTTTCGCGGGCTTAATATAATTCAAACTTGTAGAATTAATTTAATTATGAAAACGAACTTTAAAAAAAAATACTAGTAGATATTTAAGTTTGCATGTGAACATTGATAAAAAAAAAAAAACTCAACTTCCTTATTGCAGCACTTCGCTCCGGGTGCCGAATTGCCAAGACGCTGATAATTTTTAATACCTACCACATCGACCTTCAGACTACTTTTCAAAAAACGATGCTTCACACACGTACAAATTATCTAAGTATTGGTTACAATGATCACCAACCTTAGGGACGAGGCGCCAAAATTTTACTCGCGCCTGACGCCGTTCAGCGTGAGGCCGGCCCTGCATTTCATTGATGGATTTAAACACCAACCAGTACAAAGTGTACTGGATTCTTTCAGGGCACTTAAGCCAGTGAAGGTTACGAAGGTGTTCTGAAATGGTCGAACATTTAGAGACCCCGGTTATGAGCCGTGCCGCTGCATTAAACACGAATTGAAGTTTGATATTTTGGAAGGGTAGGTATAAATGCCGGTGCAGTAATCGTGATACTAGTAGGAGTTAATTCGTAGTTTTGATGCCTCTGTAGGAAGGTTTCTTCGGACTGACTTGAGATGTTTTACGTAAAAGAAAAACCGGCGCTTACAGTCCTATTTATTTGACTATTTAATAGGGTATTAAGGGACCTACTTGGAGTAAAAACTGTAAATAATTTTTTTTTTTTCCCACAAAACATAAGAAATCGTTAGGTATTGGAAAGTTAGGGGCGGGGTGAGGGTTGGTTGGTTACTCGGCTGAGTGACCAGTGACGACAAGTGGAAGAACATTTTTTGTTTGATTTTGAAGAAAAAGTTTTTGAACAAAAAAAAACACAGTTAATAAGTCACCGGAGATCAAAACTTCATTTACCTCTAGTTTTGGTCTCAAAATAATGTCAGGAATCACTGGTTAAAGTAAGTCAAGTACGTTCCTTAACACCCTATATAAGCGAAAAGTCCGAATCTAAATTAACACTAACAAATTTACATACTGTTATTTTTGGAAATGTTTAGCCCATGAGAAATTTAATCACAGTTTTAGTTTTCCTGAAATGTTTCGATGTTGTCACTTATACAGTCGATGCGATCAGATTCTTCAAGTTCAATTCACATATTTTTTTCCTAAATATTGACGATGTCAACTCAAAACATGATTTTCGCTGGATGTCATTGTTGTATTGATGTAACAAGTCAACTAGTCATATTCAATTTTGAATATTAATTGCCTAACCATCATTACTGGGTCACAGCATTAGTCATGGTCATGACCAGTGGCGGCCAGCTCTAAAGAGCGCTAGTGCGACGCACTCCCAGAATTTCTGCCAATCCAAAAATTCCCTAGCGCCGAATAATATATTTCCGACAAGCCTCGTCACAAATCACAATACACACTTCGCTAATACATACATTGCATACATAATATGTCCATATAACTGTGTGCGTATCGAAGCAGATCGTTGTGTGCCTATATTCCGAGCGCTGGATCGTTTTTAAAATCGCTCCAAAGAGTCCCTTCATAATTATCTAATAAGTTCAAACCGTGGGTAGGTATAATATGGGTAATATCCTTAACAAATCTTACGTGTACGAGATCGGCGATCTGAAAATTTCCACCACATCAAAAGGAACGGTTTGTTCACCAGCAGATTAAAATGAGACGCGTTTGTGTAATATTATTTTCGATATTGTGTATTTAATTTAACATCTACTCTTTCATTTAATGTTCCGCTTAGCATAATTAACAAAAACAATGTAGACATGTTGTGACTGGTCACAGGTCCAGTACGCTATTGTGATCCGTTTCTTGGATGAGTAAGGAAGATTTAAAAATGCGCTGAACTTTGAAAAACGGTTAGAAATTAAACATTGTGATCAATATCTATTTTACAACTCTTTTATAGTAAGTAATAAATTATCGGATGCTTTTTCATGTGTTAAATTGTTAAAAATCGTGGGTATCATCCCTATGACGCCGGGGAAAGTTGTTTCGGTGATTTTCAACTTTAAAAAGAATTTAATTATTCTTGAGAAACACAATTAGCCAAGATAGACTCAATGCATTGTCAGTGCTAAGCATTAAATAATGCCTAAATCTATACCGGATTTTAACTCCAGGCTCATTGATGTCTTTGCTACTCAGAGACAACGGAGAATGGACCTAATATACTATAGGTGGGATATTTTCATAATTAAATTTATTTCAAAGGAGAAAGGAGTGTAAGGAGAATATATGACGCAAGGTTGAATGATATAAGAACATAGTAGAGAACATCCGAGGCAGACATCAGACACTTGAGTCGGGCCATGTCAAGAGTCAGAAAAATAGAAGAGTATGTATGAGACGATGTATGAATGTGAATGAGGCAAAGAGTGTGTGCCAAGACCGAGTTGTTTAGCGGTCCGTTCTCTCTGCCCATGGTTAGTTGGTTTAAATTTATTTTAATTAGAGTAGGTATATGTACAAGATTTTTAGCGCACCACCGATTTTTGTGAGCGCCAGCCGCCACTGGTCATGACATGATAATGTCTTGCTATTGAATAAAATCGCAAGCAATCTCTTGGTTCAGTGAAACCACAAACGGAAAGTAATTATTTAAAATTTCCAACGCAGATAATTGAATGCGAAACAACGCATTGTAAATTCAGAATCCAAAACCAAGCTAATTACGCATAGTGCCTGTCAATATCACCACCTCAAAATGCCGCGACAAACAAACCATGACACACAAAGTTAAACCACGCCACCATTACCTACTTAGATAAAAATAGTTAGATTTTGAAAAGCTTATTTACCGTAATTGCTGCATTAACTGTAAACCTCATTATCATAATTATTATATAATCAGTAAATGTACTTCATTACCCATATAATCTGCATACTTCACCCGCCATAACACAGGGACATCCCTAGCATGGCGGGCGAAATAACACAATATGTACACTATGTATAAAATTCTTTAATAAATAAATAAATAAATAAATAAATAAATAAATAATTATTTAAGAGTATATACCCACTGTAAACTTATATAACTTCTTGAGTCGTTCTAATGTTGTTAATTAACTTGATGAACCAGGTTCCACCTCTCCTCGAAATATTCCTAAATTGACAAACTAAAAATTAAATTAAATTAATTTTTAAATTAAAAATTGTGTGGCCAATGTGATTCTAAAACATAAATTTTCATTGAAAATCTAAGGTTGCTAAGTAGCCCAGATATTGTTAGGCGCTCCGCTGACGAGACAACGCTGACGACCAACTAAAACCGGCTGTTTTCTCTGTCTTGATTGGTCAAAAAGCTTGTTTAACCATAGACGAAGAACATCTAGCAATGGCAGCCCAGGGCAATCAGCAGTGACAGTCACGAGTCAACGTTTGCGTTACCATTGACAACGGGGTTTTGTGTGATTGTGAAGTGTGCGGGCCATCACAATGTCATACAAAGACAGTTGGCAGTTGAGAGTTTTCAGTTGCCTCAGTGGGCGGAGGCGCTTAGGCGTAGCGATGCATACGTACGTCGACCCAGACTGAATCTACCATTAACCTCATAATGATATAGATTACCTTACAGTACCTACCTCATAATGCTGTATATTACCTTATTAATGGATCTGATAGAATTATCATCGTGACTGTACGGTTTAGGTTTTTACGGTTTTTTCAAAAAGAACCGTCGAGCTTTTGAAACAATATCCGCGATTTGAAAATGTGAAAAAGCTAGGTAATTTACAAATTTTGTTTTTTCTCAGTTTCAAATACTTTACTTGCACAATTTGATTTTATTTTCGAATTATCCAAGTTTTCCAGAAAATCAAAAAATCACAGAAGATGAAAATTTTCCAACCGTTTTTTTTTTCTTAAAGCGTTTTTATGAAAATTTTCCGACCTATTTTCAGATTTTCTCGGAAGAAATATTATCAGAAAACTTACATTTTCCGGGATCATTCTCAAAGTGAAAGTAATTAACAAACTTCAAATAACAAAAACAAAAAGGTAAATGTCTGAATATTTAAAAAAAATTTCCGACTAACTTTTCGAATAAAAATTTGCAATTTTCCAGCAAACTTCCAAATTTGACCTAAAATTAAAAATTTATATGCCCACGCTTTTCTTTGTTGCTCATATGTTTTTACGCATCTTTCTCTTTTGCTAAAATAAGCAGCTGCGCGAGAATGAATCGTACCATATTCAGACCGGTCTTAAAGATTGGCGTGTAGTATACCAATTTTCCGATATTGCCAAAAGAATGTTTTTCAAAAAAATAAAGTTTTTCGGGACCCAAAAGATTCCAATATAAAAAATTTATATCATCAAAAAACAACATCAAAAAGATAAACGTCTATCAAACGTCTGCTACTTAGAAATTAGTTTTCATTCGTCCAGTGAATTTCAAATGAACGAAGTTGTACGAAATACATAAATTACGTTGGCATTCACAAATTGTTTTTATTTAGATCGAAAAATGAATGTGATGAGGTAATTTTTGTACTCGTCCTAATAATTGCTATTGAACATGGAAAGGGGAAAAACTACTAAATTGGACAAGTGCCCAACAAAAAGCCGCCTGCAGGGCCTAGCAGCAAAAAAGCCGCGGTACCCTGATCAATACTATTTATATCACAACTTTCTACTAACGAGCGATAATTTCAATGTGATCATAATATCAAAAGAAACCATTGTATTTCTGTACTCCTTGTAGGTCATCACAATTTTACCCTTCCAAAAGAAGGTTGCCAATGCGATATTAGCATTAAATTTCTTGGATATTTGCATAGACATGAATATTCATATGTCTATGGATATTTGAAAATCTTATTTGGCATTAATAAAAAATTAAAAAATTTGGCGTATTTTGTCAGAGGCTAAAAATATTCCCGCTTTGCAATAAAATCCAAATAAATGGAATATTTGTTAACATATCCGAAAACTAAGAACTGTTTTCGAAAGGTGATGAAATAGGCTTTCAAATTTTAGTATTAGAAATAACCAAGTAATTTTTTAAATGTAAAAAATTTGGATGAAAATTTAAAAAAGGTTTAATGGCTCACTTTACTTTTTTCTAACAAAAATTACTGATAATGAAAAAATTCATTCATCAAACTCAATAATTATTTTCCCTGCGTTTTACTCTGCTGCTTTCTATTATTATCAATTTTTTATTTCCTACCAGAAGCACAAACGTGAGAAGATAAATAATTATTCGGATTTTGGCTGAAATGATTAAAAAAGGATAACAACATTTTTTTTTTAAAGAAAGACAAACATTTCCGGGTTACGAATAACTTAACAACATTTGAAAATCTACTACCACCACGCTAAACGGTAGGGGAACATTATTAGGATAGGATTACCAGGAGCACAAGTGTGAGAAGTTAAATTTCTTGGATATTTGAAAATTTTATTTGGCATTAAAAATTCTTGTTAGGACGTTTGTTAGCATTTTCGGTATCAGGAATACCAAGAGAGCAATAATTGATAATCCCTTGATAAAATTTTAGAATCGCCTGGATGTCAAACAAGAAAAAAAAGCATGGACAAACCGACAAAACACATGAAATTTGAAAACAAAAAATGGAACTGTTATTTTTTACCATTTCTCCCGAAGTAAATTGTTTATTAACAACTTTGTGTTATTTTAATTATTATTATTATCAATTTTTTAAACTATTATTATTTTATAACTTTGTGTTATTTCAAAAACATATTCGAAGCATGAAAGTTTACCGAATCTCTTAGGCGATCCTCTCATTGAAGCAACTGAAAACTGGCAACTGTCTTTGTATGACAATGTGATGGCCCGCACACTTCACAATCACACAAAAACGCGTTGTCAATGGTAACGCAAGCGGTGACTCGCGACTCGCACTGCTGATTGCCATAGCCGGCCGTTGCTAGTTGCCAGCTGATTGTTCTTCGTCTATGGTCAAACAAGCTTTTTGACCAATCAAGACATAGAAACCAGCCGGTTTTAGTTTGGTCTCAGTTGCCTCGTCAGCGGAGCGCCTAAAGGCTGAGGTTTATTCATTATTGCATTCAGGAGAATCAATTAATGACAACAAAATGAAACATTTTCTTTTTCCAACAGTAACGACACCAGCTACATCTACCCTGTGCTGGATTGGGAGAACAACCCTGGACTTGGGGTGGGCATCATCTTCGGAGGAGCAGTTCTCTTGTTCATCGTCCACGGCTTCGTCTGTTGCCTGGCGGAGCTAAGGAATATGCTGACGCAGAAGGTCAGAAGACGCAAGGAAAACAATATCATCATTTCAACCCTTCCGTCTCTCAGTGAAGGGGGTAATTCCAACAAAGGATTTGTTCCGTGATATAGTGATTAGACACAACATTGGGGATGACTTGAGTCGGGCCGTGTCAGGAGTCCGAATAATAGAAGAGCATGTATGAGAAGATGAATGTGAATGAAGCAAGGAGTGTGTGCCAAGGCCGAGTTGTTTGGCGGTCCGTCCTGTCTGCCTCTTCCTGCAGGGAAACGGCGCGATGGTTAGTTAGTAAAAAGTAAACAATGTTTTGTAATCATTGCTGGGGGGAAAATTCCAATATTTTTCTTCACTTTCTCAGCCTCAGCTTCAGAACATTCCGAGATACTTACCATAGTTTCTACAGGCTCCAGGCGGTTGGAACTCTTGGAATGTACTTACAATGAAACTCTCTTAAGAAATTTTTCAAGGAACCGAAAGAAAAACTTTCTAAGTGAGAAAACCTTTTATATGGGATTAATTGGGCAATTCAGTCTTCAAAGGACCGATAAAAACCAAACTTCTTAGATATGACTTCTTAAGAGGGTTTCACTGTACAGGGTGTTGACAGGTGTACTTATCTTGCTTTAACCAGTGATTCCTGACATTATTTGGAGTAAAAAATGTAAATGAAATTTTGGTCACCGCTTACTTTTTTTTTTAAATTTTCTACAAAAAGTACCAAAAAAATTCTTCCACATATCATCACTAGGCACTCAGCCAAGTAACCGCACAACCTCTCATCCCGACCTTAACAATCCAATACCCACTCATTGTTTTTAGGTGAAAAAAAAAATACTTCAAAAATGTCACCGGAGACCAGGGTTGCCAATGCTCATGTTCCAAAATACCCGCAACGAATGTTGTCTAATCGGACTCTGAGATCGCAGCGTCTGAATTCCCATAGTAAATTTATTCGGACACGATACTTCCTCACATGATAATTCATCACATCATAATTCACATTAACCTAACCTTACGTACCCTAACCTAACCTAAGGTTAAAAACCCTAATTATCAGGTTTCGACGCTTCGAGACATGATAAATTATCATGTGAGGAATTAACATCCGATGAAAAGTTTGTACTCAGTATTCATACACTTAAAAAGTTTCCACTGAACATTCTGGTCACCAGCAAATTCATGTGTCTTCGAGTTTGGGTCCATTATCGTTTGGAAATAAATGGTACAGTGCTGCCATAAAATAAACTACGAAATCTTCCACCCAATGTGCTTATTTTTCAATATGTGTGTAAAATCAAGAAATGCCCAGAATCCCCGCATTTTCTCCACAAAAAGTCATTCCCCACAAAATATCCAATTTTAAAAAAATCTGAAATATTCCCTACAGTTTGGAGAATTCCCCGCAAATCGGCAACCCTGCCGGAGACCAAAATTCCTTTTACATTTTTTTACTCTAAATAATGTCAGGAAGCATTGGTTATAAAGTCAAGAACGTCCCTTAACACCCTGTATATTTTTTTAAACTTGTGATAATTGAGAACACTGATTGATTAGATAATAATACGCTTTGAAGCAAGGGATTACATAGATAAAATTATTCACATTGTTCAGTGCTGATGAAAACTATAACAAATGTCTTATTCCATGACGTAGGAGTTCATAGTTGTGATAATCAAGTACGATATTTGTACTTAATAATAATTAATGTGATGGTTGATATAACATATTAAATTAGAATTCGTATATTATACCGAAGTATATATTTTTCCCCTTTACGGTAGGGACAGACACGAACCTCACATCAAAAGATACTGTGTTATAAAGTATCTTTTCTACCGACACACTACGTTATAAAAGATTTTTTCCTACGGCAGGAGAGGGGGGTCAGTTGAATTCGAAAGCGGTCGAGGGAATATCATTTCTTTGTACTGGATATGTCAACTTGACGGCTCCGTGCATGCTCCGTGTATTCAAAATGACCCCCTCTCCTGTTTACAGCGGAGGGGGGTCGCATAACTTTTCTGATATCGCGCCGGTAGCGGTTACGGAAAATAACGCCGATTAGCGAAGATTTAATACGCGCTTATAACACATGATCTTTTTACGTCTGGCGGGTATATATGGGATTGTATGGCGAGCGCTATTGTGTTATAAGTATCTTTTTGATGTGAGCTGCGTGTCTGTCGCTACCTTTATTCTATGAAATGTATTGTGTCAGTATTTAATACTAAATATAATTTTGATAACCTCAATTCAGTGGCAGATTTACTCTCTATATTTGGGTACAGAGTAGACAATAAGAGATTAGATATATGTAGGGGCATGATTGATTGAAATGAATATTATTTTGGTGGTTGCTGTGCAATTGTGAAACCAATGGTTTTCAGAAAATGGACTCTGTTTTCTGTAGATATGGAAAATTGTGTATTAAAATAAAATCTAGGTATTTATTTGTGTGGTGATATGTATTAAAGCGATCCTCAGATGGTTAGGGCATGTAGAGCGAAGGAACGAAGAAACGAGTGTAAGGAGAATATATGAAGCAAATGTGAACGGTAGAAGTCGGGGACGCCTGAAGAAGACATGGCACTCAGATACTTGAGTCGGGCCATATCAAAAGTCAGAATAATAGAAAAGTATGTATGAGACGATGTATGAACGTGAATGAGGCAAAGAGTGTGTGCCAGGACCGAGTTGTTTGGCGGTCCGTCCTCTCTGCCTACCCCTGCAGTGAAACGGCGTGATGGTGAGTTAGTTTAGCTATGTATGTATTATATAAACATACATAATTTATCATAGACATGTATTTTTAAATATAATACCAATACTTGTAAAATAATTAGTGAAAGGGTTAGTAAAAAAAAATTAATGTACCAAAAAATTTACTTATTTTAAAATGTGATCGGACAAAAAAATGCTTATTGAAACGAACAAAATATTATGAAATTACTATCATTTCAAATGCAACATACAAGGACATATTATGTTCATCGCCAAATAAAATATGTATTTACAAGCCAATAGAATATTTTTAATTGGATTTTGCCTTTTTGTAGACAAAGATTACATAGATATTTCTTGTATACAGATAAAATAATAATAAATACAGCCACAAATGTGCCTTGACTCAAGATGACTTTTATTATTTATTTTAGAAAACTTAAGCCTCATATTATTTTTATTTACAATTATTACATTTACTACAACCATCAACATGATAACGCCCAGAATTTGAGAAGTGTTCACATTTTGCACGGAAAATTATTTTTAAAAATTGGGAGTTTTTCAAAGAAGTTATTATTTTACATAAACACTTTTATTATTCAAAATATGTTTACAATTGGTCAGTAGTACATCTCAACATCAAAACCAGGTCATAACTATTAAGTATCCATACTTCTTTTATAATATCGTCAATTATTCAATGCAGATTTCATTTTAGGACCATACAACCTTAGTAGAAGCTCGTTCATTTAATTTTAGCCTTCCAAAGTACATAACACCTCTCCGAACTGCAAAAATATTTAGCTATCTAGATTTAAAAACAGGAATGGACAGATGAGCTGATATACATAATGATAAAATATTATGTATTTGTTTTGTTTTGAAGAGTTTTATTTCACATGTACATTTGTTACTTCATTTTGACTTATCTACTACCCCTTTCGAGACACCCGTGTCATTCACTAGCAATGTTAAAATTTTAAAAGTTTGCACATGTGAAACAACACTCTTTAAAACAAAATGTCTAGATATTTTTATATTATGTTGTTAAAAAAATTATGTTTTTGCATTATTAAATCAGTGAATAAACAGTACTAATTCTGCAGTATATTGCAGCTGGTGTATTTTCCTGAACAAAAAAACATTGTTACTTACTCCTTTTCTAAGAAACTCCTGAAAGTCATCCAATATGTATGTATTACTTTTCAATGTTTACAAATACCTACATCATAATTTCGTGTTTATACAGACCTACTTACAAAAACAATATAACATGTAAAAACGACAATACATGCGATCAGCAACATGGGTTAAGTAATTTTACATTATCTGAACAATGAATCATGGATATGCCGGTTCATTTATAAGCTTCTTTATTGCATAATCTGTAAACTCTTCAGCCATACATACCACATTAAACAGTTAGGAATCAAATAATATATCTTCAGAAAAAATAACTTTAATTGTCTGTTATCGTAATATAAAAAATTCTTGCGCAATGAAAATATTTTAAGCCTGTTTATCTCTCAACCACAGAATTTTTACAAAAAACATAATAGGATTTTGGTTGTTGTTGTGTTGGAGGTGTATTCAGCAACTAATTTGTCATTTTTACTGAATCATAAATCAAACATAATTTTTTTAAATTATCAATATGTGTGATATAATTGCGAGGGATTCACGAAATATTGCTTAGGTTTTAAATAATAAATTGCAAAATAATTCATCAGTCAAGTTAGTTAGTTATACTGAGAACAGTACGCTTCCGACATTATGCAAATCAGTTACATAGTAATAACGGCTTAGAAAAATCTGCTTTTTAAACTTGCACATGTAATACATAGCAGCTAATTAAAATAACAATGAGAAGGGCATTAGGGAATGGAATGGCACTTTGTTACACAAAAATAACAAAGAATACAAATGCTTAACATAATAAAACAAAATTGATTCTTGATTATGTATGCATGATCTACATTTTCACTTTCTTGGCCAGATGGTATACAAAAGAAATGCCTAATTAATGCTGTCTTAAAATAATAATTATGATATCTGTTTTCAAAGAACTTCAAAAACATATTTCAAATAATATATTATGTAAGCATATTACAATATATTACAGTGAAACCCTCTTAAGAAGTTTTGAAAAAAAACTTCTTAGGCGGGAAAACCTTATAAGTGGGAAAAATTGGGCCATTTGGTCTTCAAGGGACCGAAAAAAGCAAACTTCTTAAGCAGGAAAGTAGCGCCAAAGTTGTTTTTTTTTTTTAAGAATAATTTTACAAGAACGAAAAAAAGTTACTCATCAATAAAGTCAAAAATAATCTTAGCTATAAAGGGATATTTTTTAAAATTTGTTTCTTATATAACTTCATATTTATCTAATGAAAAAACAAGTTATTTAGTACTTTGCGCTCATATTTTTTGTAACGTAATTAATAATTTTATTTTAATTTCATTAGTTGAAAAGGTAGGAAAAGTTTCAATGTATCCAAAACTTATTTTTTCATATTTATAATGTAAACCGATTCGTAGTAAAGATAAATCTAAATATTGATTTGGAGTATAACTTCATCTTAACCGCTTGGGCACATAAGCTTGTTTTCATGGCAATTTAACGTAGGTAGACATAGGAATGACGTATGCCCTGGATCTGAGTTATTAAGAGAGAACTTCTTAAGAAGGTTTCACTGTATTCATCATTGGTTTCATTTTAGCTCCACGGTGTGCATTGGACGCAAATTTTAATGTATGCCTAGTCCAAGAAATATTGTTAAAAGTAAAATTTGACAATAGCCAGGTATGAGAATTTATAGATAATAATGCATCAATATAGCAATTGTTTAGGACACAACTTGTAAACGAGAGGAAAGAATTGGACATTATGGAATTGTGTAAACAAGAACGTAGACATCTATGTGATGAAATAAAATGTTATAAACTCCAATTTTGCTCAAGATTCTCCCCAAGTTTTTCTCATCGTAATTTTTTTTTTTAATAAAGAATTATAATAATTACACCTTTCTCTAAATTTAATAAACAGTCGTGTCGGAGTTTAACTCCCCCGGTGTTGGCACTTACGATCATATCGTACAGGAGACTTGTACACACACTCGACTAAACGTAACTAACACAGTCCACAAGCTTACATCTAACTCTATCAACATTGGCAATCAATCATCATTGACACAGAATGGAACCACTGCCACTACCTATATATAAGGAAGAACCTGTACAAAAAGACCTCAACATTGGTTGCAGTTTGTAAGGCACTATTAAAAAAAAGAATCTTTCCTACGCTAGTGAAGATGATTACAAGTATACAGTGGAACCCTCTTAAGAAGTTTTCCAAGAGACCGGAAAAAATACTTATTAGGCGGGAAAACCTTATAAGTGAGAAAAATTGGACCATTCAGTTTTTAAGGGACCGAAAATACCAAACTTCTTAAGCAGGAAAACTTCTTAAGAGGGTTTCACTGTATTGGGAAAAGGTGTGAAATGTAAATCACATCTGACAAATAAGTAATGGCACAGCTGGTTTTGAAACAGTAAACAGATCCAATAGATGTAGTCTGGGAACCTCAGGCCCTGAAGGTTAACGCTGCCACAGCTTGCCTAACCAGCTAAAGAAAAGCCGCAACAATATGCAACAATCTAATAAGAATATTATGTGTGCTCTAACTTCCAGAGTGGAACTCTCAAATATCTGTATAGTATATCTGCGACAATCTGCAATTTTGTAATGTGCTTGCTCATTCAAAATGGATGCAACAATGTAGCGAGTTAATCTATCTCTACGGGAATGATTGGTTTATAAAGATACTTAGTACTTGGGGCGACACAAACCCTGAGTAAACAAGCCACAGACAATGATATTCTTAACATTGCTAATACATAACTATTTAATGAAAAAACATTTCCAGATGAATCACAGCACATTAAGTTCTCTTTATCTCCTATGAATAATTATTATATATTGTGATACGGACTTGTTTAGTCAGGTTTTGTCGTAAAGATAGTCAAATTTGTGTAGCTTAATTTATATCACTACGTATCAAGAGAATAATACTAAACACTGGGAAAGCAAATTGCAAGTTTTATCTCTCAAAATTAAAGAAGTACATTCACTCAATTTGGGAAGTAGGTATGTTCATACAGTGAAACCCTCTTAAGAAGTTCTCGCTTAAGATGTTTTGATGCTTAAGAAATTTCATTTTTACGGTCCCTTGAAGACCAAATGGCCCAATTTATCTCACTTATAAGGTTTTCCCGCCTAAGAAGTTTTTTTTCCCGGTCCCTTGGAAAGTTTCTTAAGAGGGTTTCACTGTATATATTATTATTATTAATTTACATTATTTCATTCGCATACCAAAGAAACAAAAAAATATTCAGCCACACACAAAACAGTATAAAACTTAATATAAATAATTAATTGCGCCTAAATGACATTAGTCTAACCTACAAATAAATTTGGCTAAATAAAGCGATGACGTAATATTGCAACAAGCGTTATAAATAATCAAATAAATGTTAGATGTTAGGAAAATAAAAACATCATGTTATAATAATTATCACACTAAGAGACACGGATATAGAATATACAAAGTTGACTTTTGCGGTATCAATGCGAATAAAGAAAGATTGTATGTATGTATGTATTACTTTTGATTCACAGGAGTATAAAAACTGGATTAGAAATCTTGTCAGTACAATGTCAATGCAATACATAATACCCTATATGTACATATTACAATATTATTACAGCCAGTCAATTAATTATACGTTAACTTGAAAAATGGTAAATCTTCTAGATTCTATATCTTATTAAAAGATCAGAAAATTTTCCATACAATTTATTGATGATTTCAATTGAACAAATAGTTGCCATGTGATGTTTTCGGCATTAGTTAATATAATTTTCTAAGGTTAACCAAGTTGAAATGATAAACTGTGAATAAATCAAATCAAACATCCTATATATAAATAACTAAACCAGCGTTAAATAACACATTTATAAAGAATAAGTACGATTCAAAAATGAAAAATCGATAGTAACATAATATTAACAAAAAATAACTCAAAATGTAAAAGTTATATTAAATTCAAACTATTTAAACTTAATATCTTTGCTAAAAAGTGCGCTAAGGAAAAATTGAATGTGTCAGCCAAGTATTTTTACTTTTTATTGCATCGTATTGAAATTGTTAACCAAAATCAGTTTTCACAACAATAAACCAGCTACATAACAGAATAAAATAGTGTTTTTAATTTAATAAATGACAACAAAACAACTCCATAAATGAAAGTAAATTGCGAGATAATTTTCAAAAAGAAAATTAATTTTCAGTCAAGTAAGAAATTTGCTAGGAATAGAATTATGTATAATATTAAATTACCACTTTTTAAAAAGTTTTTATAATAACCAACTTACAAATCGTGTTCATCTACCATTTCACCGTTAATGAAATATATAAGTATTTCAATTTTGTGAAATTTTACAAAAATGTTAATTGACAAATTTTATATGTTAACTTCTAAATTCATCATTCTAAAAAGCACCTTAAATACTTAACCGTAAATTTTCACAGGGTAAAAATTTCATTAGGTGCTGGTCATAATCAAACCGCGAATTAAAATTTTATCTTATAGTCGGCAATTTTGTGCAAAATCATAAATATGAGTATAAATAAAGGAATAATAATGCCAATACATAAAACAGTATTGACATAATATTATGAGAGATCAGTATTCTTTGATTTAGTTAAAGCTACTTAACTAGCATGCATCGCCTTTGCATAGTTTGTAGTTAGAAAAGTGAAGAATGTATAATATATTGAGTGATATCTTGTAAAGAAACACATTAATTCTTCAATTCATTCAATCCCTTTATTTCACCAATGCGCCAGTAATTACGTCATCACATCTTATTCATTCAAAAGATATTACTTCTGTCACAAAACAGAAATGATTGAACGGTGATGGTACAAACTAAATTAATATCTTTTGAAGCACGTTACCGTAGCCATTAAACACATATTTAGACAGTTCTAGCGTGTGAAAGTGGTGATGGGTTAACCGAATTACTGACGCAATGACGATTTCATAGTTGATATTATCTGGAATGATATCTAGAGTAACCTTCTGCGCTGTAAGCAAGCCGGAAGTAACGGGCATTAACTCTGATAAAATAACTATCGGATTTACATTCATGTTTATTACGTGCATGAAATTTAGATGGATTTTCACATTCATTAAAAATAAGCATTTTAATTGAGAGGAGCACTAAGTCATTCAGATAATTTTGTAATTCCATTTTACAATTAACATTAGTTAATAACTCCTTTTTAACAATCATACACTTTATTTTCTCTTAAAATGAATGCCTACATGTACATAAATGAACAGTGCCGAAAATCAAGTAAGAAATTTATTATTTGCAATGATACTGTTTTAATACAATTCTGGGAAGACGGTGGGAGTGGTCAATCATTGTATCCAATTGTTATTTTATCTCTGAGTATTAGTTCCACTCTCTTGGTATTACAACTGTCTATATAATATAAATTGTGTTTGGAAACTCGTAGTAGAAGCCGGAAATTGGTGAATATACATCACATTTGTAGTCAATTTTATGGTTAAACTTTTTATTTGAGTTTAGCTTTCGTTTTCAAAAATTTTTGTTTTTTTTTTAAGAAACATTTCCCGGTTACGAATAACCTGACAATATTTTAAAAACTCCTACTACCACCACAGAAAGTGGAAGATGTTGCTTGTGTTGTGATGGAGGACCTAGCCAGCTGAGCAATCGAACACGCGACGCTCGGATGGGACCCAAACGCTATGCCCACCCAGCCACTGACCGGTCAAGTTGAGTTCAAAGTTGTAATTTTTTTATCATATTTGAAAAAAATATCAGTCTCTGGAGGGTTAAAATCAACTGTGTAAAAACATACACCCGGCTCCAAAATTTTTTTTAACCCATTCTCTTTGTAATGTAGATTCACCAGTCTCCCGCTTATACTACAAGTTTTCAAACACCGTATTAAACAAATGTATGTATGTACGTCTATATTTCAAAAATACAAAAAAAAAAGTTCACAACAACTGAAAAAGCCAGAGCCATTTTTTACATCCAGGAAGTGATGGTTATGTTACATTATTTGACAAAGTGATATGCTTGTGTTTTGATAGTACCAATACATGATTTTTAGGAAACAAACGGTAGATCTTTAACGATAACTTTTAAATGTAGTATAGAAATAATTTAGATCATCGTAGTTCCGTAAAAGAAAGAGAATGAGATAATGTTGACATAGTTGGGAAGACTTAAAAGATTAGAGATGGTATAGAAATGATCACAAGATGGGGGATGTTCAAGGTCCAGGGTCTTCATTGAGGAGCAGAACCTGAAGAGCCGCTTCGTCTTCCGTGGCGTACAGGATACCATCGGACAGCTCCTCCTGGAACAAAATTCATTACTAACTAAGCAATGTTCTCAAGGAAAAATACAATGTACATACATAATACCATAAGTGGTAAGAAAACCTTAGAAAAGATATAACTTAAAATATATATGTTTTATAATAAGCATTGCTCTTCTTTAGTGCGATTCTTTAAACCCTCTGGCATATTCTGTCAGAAAGTCAAAGTATTTCCGCTTACAATAAAATCGAAAAAAAAGGAATATTTCTGAATAATAATAATAATAATTGGATAATTTGTAGAGCGCCGTTTTTGTGAGAAATCAGCTCAAGCGAATGCATCCAAATCATAAAAACTGTTTTTAAAAAGGTGATAAAATACGGTTTAAAATTATATAATTTGAAATGAATACATAATTTTCAAATATAAAATTTTTGAATGCAAACATAAAAAAGTTTTTAAAATGGCTCACCTTACGTCATTTTCTAACAAAAATTTGTGGTAACGAAAAAAAAAAAACATATATATTAGGTCATTACATATGAAATTGGTGTTTTGCAGTATTCTTGCAATTCTTCATTATCAACTTTGGTCTCCGGCCGTCCAAGGGGCTTGTTCTGCAGGTCGAAATTTCCAGAACGAAAACGTTGGAACCAAAAACGCACTGTGTTTTCTTTTGCGGCACTGTCGCCATACACATCATTAATCCTTCGAGCCGTTTCTGCAGCACTGGTGCCACGGTGGAACTCGTACTCGTAAATAATGCGATATTTCAAATTTTCAATTTTGTAAACTAAGTGACGCAAAGAAAAAAAAACAATTAAGGAAAAAACAAATGAATTATAATTTTCGAAACACAAATACGTGAGTAAATAGCTGTATAAATTTGAATTTGGAATTCCTAACCAAAGAGAAGATATTTGAGATCAAAGTTGCCAGTACGGCAAAAAGCCAATTTAATATGTATGGACCTAATATTCCCAAAGTTTCAAAAAAAAAAATTAGATTTGAACATAAAGCGTGGTGTTTTCTCTTCTAATGCAGTTTTTTTTTTTTTTTTTTCTAACTCGCTAACTTCCAACTTACCATGAGAGTAAGAGAGACACAACGATTTTTAGGAGACATATATGAGTTGTCCCCAGAAGCGAACAAATTAGCCTAAGGGGTTAAGTGCGCTACAATATTTGAAGAAAACAAAACTAAAAGAAGTGTTCCCCATTGGATTTTTCTGAGAAGTTTTTGATTCTGCTGAGCTCTGTGATTAGCTTTTACCTAGTTAATTAACACACTACAGACAATCAGATTTCATCCTTCCCAGCCGAAGGGAATGTGTCACATTATACCATCAGCCCTTTAGTTCTAAAAGAGTCAAATTCAAAATTAGTTAACTATTACAACTACATATCTGAACTAAGTCAAGTTAGCTTACAGAACAGTACTTCGGGAAAAAAATCTGTGGGTGTAATTTGAAGCTAAAAACTTGAGACATACCTGCATCAGTAGACTGTTGATATTCAGATCTAGTCCCTGTGTCTCCACGTCGTCTCCAACATCCCCCCCGTCCCCCAGACACAGCTCGGCCCCCACGGCGCCCCCCATCCCCCCGTCGCCCTCCCCCTCTCCCTCCAGCTCCAGGCCCCCGCACACCAGGGGATTTCCCTGCTTCTCGTCACAACTGAAATAGTTCTTTAATAGATTAGCATTTCCAAAATATTACATATTCCCAAAATATTACATATTCCCAAAATATTACATTTTCCCAAAATATTACATATTCCCAAAATATGATATATTCCCAAAATATTACATATGTATACCCAAAATATTACATATTCCCAAAAGATTTCAGAGGTTTATTTATTTATTTATAATTCATTTTCAACGCTCTGGTGGGCTTTAACATAATAAGTGTACAATACAGTGATATATATAGTGAAACCCTCTTAAGAAGTTCTCGCTTAAGATGTTTTCCCGCTTAAGAAGTTTGGTTTTTTCAGTCCCTTGAAGACCAAATGGTCCAATTTTTCCCACTGATAAGGTTTTCCCGCCTAAGAAGTTTTTTTTTCCGGTCCCTTGGAAAACTTCTTAAGAGGGTTTCACTGTAGTACAATGTTTAAATAAGAAAGATAAACTCATAGCAATGAACATTATAAAAATGGTAGTTATAAAGCTTAGTAAAAATATATTATTTTATAAGAAAAGAGAAAAAATAAAAATAACTTAAACTGAAATAAAATATAATAGAGATGATGTATTACCATGATGGCGGACCGTGGCTGAAATTTATAGCAGTGCATTTCACTTAAACAATTGTACCTAGTATGTAACAGGTACAGGGTAATTAATGGGGGGTACTACAATTCATTCACTCCAAGAAGTTACATTAATTTGTATAATAATAATTGTAAAAATCATACTTCTTTGTCAGAATTCACATTATCATCTCAAGAGTAAAACCAAGGTTTCCATATTTATAGAAAGTAACATTTTTTAGTCACTAGAAAGTAATAATAAAGTTTAAAAAAAGGATCTTTAGATTAAATCAGAAAAAGGGTAACATATAAAACTTATGTGGAAAAAAGATATTACATAGTACAATCGGAGGGGGAATGCCCGAAGAAAGGAGAGATAAGATAAATAAAAATATTATAAACTAAAAATCGAAAATGAATAGGAACACCATTTAATAGAGGACAAACATAACAAAATTCAAAAGGCATTCATAGCATTATATGTACCCGGAGAGATGCTGCAGCAGGTGCGGGGGCTGATGGGGCAGGAAGGCCACCCCCTGGGGCAAGTCCAGAGGCCCCCAGGGCACGTGGGTCCGGGCGCTGCGTAGAGAGAGGAGCTCCTCAGCACACAATTCTGGCTGCAGGACAAAAGAAAGGGGATGTCATACAAAACCATACAGCTACTTTGCTAAAAATAATTAGTTTGATTTTATTGCGGGAACCGCATATCGCTGGGATCTTCAAAAGACAAATTCAAGAACATACTAATTAATCAGGAAAGCCTTCCTTAATCTAACACCGGACATGATGTTAAAATATTATAAAACATATGTGCGACCTCTCCTGGAATATGCTTTCCTACATATGTAATCCATATTTTGCGAAAGACATCGATCTAACCGGGAGGGTACTGGGACGATTCACAATACCAAGAGCTTTGAAAAACCCGCAATATGAAGATAGACTCAAGGAACTAAAATTACCAACATTAAAAGAAAGAAGAGAAAGGGGAGGCTTGATTGAGACTATTAATATTTTATCTGGACATTATAGACGGTATTCGAGGAATCTTCACCACCAACTCAGTGGACACTCTACAAAAGAAGTAATGGCCGGTTTCGTTTAAGTGCTCTCCATAATCTATACATCTGCGCTGATGATGAACACTGTAACATTGTCCGATACATTGGCTAAAGAAGAAGGTAGCGCAAAGCGGAATAACACTGGAAATAAATGTTTGTATTCTTCCTATTTCCAATCCGTACAAAGCTAAAATTGTTGTTTGTGTAATAATAGAAGATGCAGAGGATTGTACCCGCAATCCCTGGGTGCGAACCTGACACTTTGGAACACTTGTCTACAAACAGATAAAATTAAAAATGTATTGAAATATGAATTAAAAAGTAAACAATTCCAAGTTTGTATCTTTACACCTAATAAATTTATTTATTCATCATAATGTATTTCACAAATAGTTAGGCGATCCGCTCACTGAGGCAACTGCAAACTGTCAACTGGCAACTGTCTTTGTATGACAATGTGATGGCCCGAACACTTCACAATCACTCAAAAACCCGTTGTCAATGGTAACGATGCAAGCAGTGACTCGCGACTTGCACTGCTGATTGCCGTGGCCGGCCGTTGCTAGTTGCCAGCTGCCAGCTGATTGTTCTTCGTCTATGGTTAAACAAGCTTTTGGACCAATCAAGACATAGAAACCAGCCAGTTTTAGTTTGGTTTCAGTTGCCTCGTCAGCGGAGCGCCTTACTATTTGCTTTTGAAATCAGAATATGATTAGTTCCTACCGGGATGTCAAAGCCTACCTTGATGGAAAAGTATTTGAAATTTGGAGCAATGGCACCAAAAATATTGAAAATTCGAGTGCATTTGTTTTGAAAACAGAGAAAGTTTTAAAACTACCTTGGAAAAAAGTTGTTGGTGTTTTTCGTGTACACAATCTCGTTTTTAAGTAAAATAAACAAAGTTAACCATCTTGGAAGTACATAATACTCAAGTTTTGTACTCATTCGTTTTGTTGTGGCGATAATTACCTTGAGGTATCGCGGTGGAACAATATAATTATATTGTGGTTGTATCGTATGAAAAGGCGTTTAATTACTACTTTTAAAAGATGAAGTAATAAATTTACCTCTTGAATGATAGCCATGGGTGGTGGTTCTTCGACTAGTACTTTTCCCTTTGGTTTCTTGGTTCGAGGGACCTTGGGAACGCCATCGACCCCGTGCTGCCGCTTTTTGTGGACGTACACAGAACTCTTGTTGGAAAATTTCTCATCACAGCCTAGAAAATAGACATATCAAGTTAGTAAATATTGCAATTAATGCTATTTGTATGTAATTTAATTTACGTGGAATATATCATAAAAATATGAGGTTTTCTGGGGATAAACATAAAATATTCATAAACTACTCGTTCATAGATGGCGCTAATTGAAAACTTTTAAGAAAAACAGTTTTTGTAAAAAGGTAACAAAGGTCGCCCACAGATAAGACTGGCTGATGACCTTAAAAGCACCTTAAGGGGGCAACTGGGGTGCCCGGGCGGCAGTTTTAGGGGGTTCAAAAATCGGAACTTATATGTTTGATTGAAAAAAAAAAACTTGATTCATATAACAACATAGCGCATAGCATCCAGCGCTGGGACCTAAAGATTGAAGAAATCCCTCAACTGTCTGTTATCTTTCCTAGTTGTGTTTCATATATTTAATTTAATGTCACACAAATAAAAAAAATTATTAGTAAAAATAGGTAAAAAAAAAAAAAGATATTATTTGAAGGGTACTTATTATCCCGGTCACAAAAATTCCACCCATTATACATTTGCTGTCGAGAAGGGAGCCACTATCACATACTAATAAAAATTAAATATTGGATAATTTATTTGTTTTTGCTTTTTTTCATTTGTTATTGTTATCATTTTTAATCGTTGTATATGCTGAACAAAAAGCTATAACCAATAATAATAAAATATTTTTGATCGGTTGCGCACCCTCCCCCCTCCTCTCTATCCGCCGCAGCCGGCGAGGGGGGGCGTCAGATGGGGTTTTTGCCTCAGATCGAAAGTCGTAGATCTGGGGCTGGAGCCACCACGAATCAACAAAACTAAACAGGGGGTCCTAAGGTCTGCTTGACTCCAGAGTCATATAAAGAAGAATGAAAAGAAAAGAACCCTGGAACTGGTAAATGTCAATGAACATCAACTCGTTGCACTAAAGGGGTAGGCAGAAAGAATAGAAAGGCACAATGAACTTCCTTTTACCACTTTCACACTTCTAATTGTAAATACTCCTCTGTACCAACTCTTCATAACGCTTTTTATTACTTAACCCCTCAGGCCTCGGGCCTATTTCGTCAGAAGGTCAAAATATTTCCGCTTTGCAATAAAATTTAAATATGTAAATGGAATAGTTCTGAACACATTCGAAAACTAAAAACTGTATTGGAAAGGCGATGAGAAACGCTTCCAAATTTATAATTTGAAATAAACATATAATTTTTTAATTTTAAAGATTATGAATGAAAACATAAAAAAGTTTTGAAAATGACTCACCTTTCATTCAAAATTACTAACTAAGGAAAATAATAAAAACAAACACATATTTCATTAGGCAAAAGTATTATAAAAGTTATTGTCAACTCACTTTTTGTCATTTCACGTAAAAATAATTGATAAATAATGAGTTTCATAATTTTTTTCAAATTGCGGTGGGAAACTTTGGTTTTGTAAAGGTGAACACTTTAATTATTTGTCGGTCAACTTTTACATTTGAATATAAAGTGTGGTGTTTTCTCTTTTTAACACCGTTTAGATCATACATATTTCTAACCGTGATAGTAAGGGAGACATAACGATTTCTATGAGACCTAACATAAGTTGTTCCGAAAACAGAACAAAATAGCCTGAAGGGTTGACAGATATTACCGGTTCAAATCGCTTTATTGTGCCACACCTTCCAAGATATTCCCAAGATATTTTATCCACTTGCACTTGATATTAGTGTAATGATATTCCCTTATTTGTCCATCCGCACACATATATGGATGGATACTGCGATTTGTACAAGAGTGGACCGGTAATGGAAGTGTAGAGGAGCTAATCCGGGATGTGCAAGATAGGAAAATATTTACCAGAGTGATCGCCAATGTCGGGGGGTCCTGAGGCCCTAGCACGCTTGCTTTATCGGTAGGATAACTATCGGTAACTTCTCATCGTTTCCTAGAACAACTGCACATCGCTAAAGTACAAACAACAGTTGATGTCGAATATGTTAAGGACACTTAGTCATTGTGAACCGTCACTTATTCGTTGGCGATCTGTAGTCATGCTAGGGAACGATGAGAAGTTACCGATAGTTATCCTACCGATTGTTATAAAGCAAGCGCGCTAGGGCCTCTGATAGGGCACACGAAGAAGAAGGATTACATTTAGTGTTAACATTTATGACATTGAAATGAGGTTACCTGGATGATCGCAAGCGTGATGCCTGTGCGGCAGGTGGCGGGGCTGGTGCTCCCGCAGGTGCTCCGCCCTCAGGAAAGAGCGCCCGCAAACTGCGCACGTGTGTCGCCGCGCGCCGGCCCCCGCATGCGCTCGTGCGTGCCGGCGCAGCTTGGATGCCGAGGGGAAGGCCCAGTTGCACGACTGAACAAAATAATTCAATTTCATCAGACAAGACACATTACTCTTTATTGTTATAAGCTCAGTTTGCCGCTTCAAGTAAAGTTTTGATAAAAAATGGTGTTCTTTGACCAGGGTGATACTGATAGTATCTGTCACTATGTTGTGAGGCTGAAGTGGAGAGGATAAAGGTAGATACATACTGGGTCGACATAAGCATGCTACGCTACGCATAATGATATCTGGACCACTTAGCAACCATACATTTTCTATGGAAATGTATGCTTTAGAATCACACTTGGGCACATGCATCACAATGTGTGGCCAGAATGATTATGAAGCATCTATTTCCGTAGAAAATGTATGGTTGATAAGTAGTCCAGATATTGTTATGCAGAGTAGCGTAGGTACGTTGACCCAGTACGTACCTACCTTAAGGGATGTGAGAGAGGAAGGTGGGAACATACCTGGCTATTCATATCTGGTCACTAAACACAGCTAAATCCATTTCAAGGAAGGTTTCGATTCTGGATGGTAGTCTTTCACCAGAGCAATACTGAAAGTATCTACCACTCTGGAACGTGTCACAAATACAGTGAAACCCTCTTAAGAAGTTCTCGCTTAAGATGTTTTCCTGCTGAAGAAGTTTGTTTTTATTGGTCCTTTGAAGACCAAATGGCCCAATTCATCCCACTTATAAGGTTTTCCCGCCTAAGAAGTTTTTTTTTTCCGGTCTGTTGGAAAACTTCTTAAAAGGGTTTCACTGTATTCCAAACATAGAATAAATAATAAAATGCCTTCCATACAAATTTGAATGGCAGGCGGTTTGTCTCTCTAACACTTGCCTGAAATTGTAAATTGCCATCGCATTTGAATTTCCTAATCATGGTGAAACAGAGTTTTTAATGGAAATATGGACCCAAATTCAGTGGATAATTGGATCACAAATCACACCCACGAGACACTGGTTGTGTTAAACTATATTCTGAGACTACTGTTAGTTTAACAAATGACTAAAATCAATTAATTAAAATTTATTTGCGCACGTCGGAATTAGAACCTGCAAACTCTTGATTCGGAGTTGAGGAACTTATCCTTCGACCACCGAGTCACATCAAAACATTTTCTAATAGTAGAAGAAACAAATACGGAGAAAGGAATACGGAGTTATTTCACAAAAATGGCCCTACATATACAGATTATCCGAGTAGTAATATTATTATGGATTTCTCACGGGGTAGGTGCAGCGATACGGCTTGTCCCCCGTGTGCGTGCGCAGGTGGTAGCGCAGGCGGCAGGGCTGCGGGAAGCGACGACCGCAGCCGGGCCAGTAGCACAGCAGGTCTCCGGGTTGGTGCGCATGCGTGCGCGCGTGAGCCGCCAGCCCTGCCGTCCACCAGAAGCGCTTGCCGCATATGCCGCACCTGCAAAATAATTTCCAATCTGATATAAGATACATATCTATATATATATATACATCATCAATACGGCATGGCGTTACGTTTGTTCTCCAATGGCTACAGTATCTCGAAATTCTTCTCCAGTCCCCAGTCCTTTCCGTCCATTCACACAATATATCCGCATCTTCCTCGGTATGCTTCATAAAATACATATGGTTTCTACCAATTTTGCATGTGTTTATGTTTTGCAGGAATACCATAAAATACCAGAACTGTAAAGTCTCTATTTAAAATTATATATGGAGGATAGAAAATTTTTAAATTTTAGGTACTTTGTTGGCAACGTGGGGTTAAGTTGAAACAAAGTGTTATTTAAAATATTTGTGCATATTAACCTCTCGCAGGCAGCAGTCCCCCCGGCAGGTCCGGATTTTTGAAGCGATTTTGCCCCTTATGTATAAAGAAATTGTATGAAAAACAAGGTCAGAATCGCTTGGGCCATTCTCGTTCTTGACATAACAAAATACTGGATAGCATTTAGCCACTCTGAATAATTCAAATTAATTGCCAATGACGCGCCGGGCACCAAAGATGGCGGACAAAATGGCTGCCGCTTGATAATATGAACGCTGTCATATTCGTATTAATAAGTCTATATTTATTCATTTTCTTTATATAAATCCATTGTGGAAAGCATAGATTTGAGTGATTATTAGGAAGTTCGTTTTATCTACATTACTTTGATATTATAAAAATTGAATTAGTAAGAAAAGTGAGAACTGTCAAATATTTTATGTCGCATTGAAAAAATATATTTTTTGTAAGCTGGCTTTCAACAAGTTAAGAAGTAAGCGGAAAGGATAACACAATTTTTTATCATCCTCGTTTTCAATCTTATTTAATATGTAAATGGAAGTTTTCTGGGAGGTATCTCCAAAAGGGTTGGCAGTGAGGATAGTCTGCCACACAACTCTGTCTTGGCAAATACTCCTTGCTCCATTCACATTTAGACATACTCTTCTGTTAGTCGACGTGACCCGACTCAAGTTTTGATTCACTCAATCGAGTCTTCCTCGGACATCCCCGACTTCTTCTACCATTCATCTCCGTGTCATATATTCTCCTTACACTGACACAGACAATGAATATGTATACAAAAAATGATAATGAAAGAAAATACACCTATATCCCAATCCATTTCTCATGGATTATTTTCTTTCTTCATTGATCGCTCTTTGCAACATGACGCTATCAAATCTTGCATACCTATTGACCGCATGCTGTGGCACATGCTCCGTATTGAGATGCGTCTCTAGCTCTGTACGCACGGCGAACAACATTTCGCAAGAGCGTGCCGGACACTGCAGCCGCCCCCCTCGGCCGGTGTGTGCGCGCATCACGTGCACCTGCAGGTTGTACTTGGTGCTGAAGGCCTTCCTGCAGCCCGGCTTCACGCACGAGTGGCGCTCCAGACCCGCATGCGTCAGTGCGTGCAGACGCAGCTTGCCGAGGGCGCGAAAGGCCCAGTCACAGCCCGCGTGGGAACACTGAAGAAATTAATAAATTAGGTAATTTAAAAAAAAATTATTGGCAAAAAATATTGTGATATTGAGTTTCACTGCACAGATCCAGGAATGTTGTGAAGAGAAGTGGGTAAAGAGGAAAGAAATTGGATAAGTGGTACTAATTTATTTTTATCAACGCAGGTTCTAATGAAAAAAAGCTGCATTCCGGGGAATGCAGTATATATATAGTAGCAATATAAGCGTATAAATTAAGTTATATGTTAAGTTAAGCATATTTAGAAATCCTGAATAGTTGAGCAGTAACCCGTTTGTCTCAATGTTAAATAAAGAAGACATATAAATTTGTAAAAATCTATTGAAATTTTTTTATTTTTATTATTATTATTAAAATATTGTTTTTATTTATTTAAGGAATGTTTAAGTGCCTATTAAAATAATATACCCCTTACTTATAATTGCGGTATCCGTCGACTCATCTTTGGTTTTGTGAAGTTGGCCTTAAACCTGGTTTAAAGCTGTTTTTACCATACACACGCAGTGATAATAAGTCAAGTTTTCACTGGTACGACATAATATGACTCGTATTAGTTATACATACTACGATTATAAGTAAGGGGGGGGTTTAGACATTGTTAATGTTGTTACAATGAATATTTTTATAATTCTCCCATACTTAGAATTAAAGCAATTTTTAGAGGTTCTGTAAATATTTTTTAATTACTTTAACCTCTCATTTGTCGTAAGTCCGCCGGCGGGAAGGTGACAGTCTAGAGGTTAAAAAATAAAATGCGATTTTAACCCTTCTGTATAAAGAAACTGTACAAGGACAAGCCAGAATCGCTTGCGCCGATATCATTCCAGACTTTGCTTTATATTACACCAGTGGCGGTTTTCTCTAAAGTGCGGTTGTGCGGTGAACCCCCATTAAAAAGATGATAAAATAAAACAATCTTGTTGTATAGTAATATAAGCGCATCACAGATAGCTCGACATTAAAATTCCGTCTTTAAAACTCGCGCCACCGAAGAATACGGTACCTATCTATTCCCATTTTGTGCGCGTTGCGATCCGCACACATTTGTCCATACGAAAAAATCAGAGCCGATACGAATCGCTGTGGCGGTAGAATGGACAAAACTACCCAGCTTGGTGCGCTGCTCAGGAGTCAAGATGTTACGTGACCTCCGAACTTTGACGAGTCTCGCCGAAACGAAGCCCGAGTTTGTCGCAGGATGACCGGCCGACGGTCGACTTTTGCACGACGGATGCAAGTTAAATGTTATAAATTATGGTATTTAACTTTGTAGTTATTTTTGTACATTTTTTATTTCCTTATTTCTGCATATCTCCAACCGTTTACTAATGGCATTTGTAAATCTACTATTGAAGTGGACCGATTTTGATTTCTGTTTTGATATTTTTTTTATAGATAAGTCGTTATATCCCTTATTTACGAGTACATTTACTAAAGTTTCGGCAAACAACGTCGCTAGTTATGCAATTTTGTGTTCAGCTTTCCTAGTATTGTTTCGGCTTTCAAATTAAAAGTGGTTGCGTTTATCGGTTGTCGCGAATATTCTGTCCTAATTTTTTCACACAATGACGGAATACAGTGTAATATAAAAAAACCCTAATACTTATGAAAAAAGTTTGGAAATTAAATATTATTATTTTTTGTACACGTGTATAATAGATTTTTTGTGTAAGTGAAAAAAGCTAATTTTATTTCGTGGCCACCTTTATTTGTGTTTCTTGTTTTTTTTATGTTTTAAAATATCAATTATATTATATTCTACATTCTACGCAATTTTTCTTATTGAAAAAAACAATTATAATTAGTGACGTACATTGAGTATTTTAAAAACCATTAAACAATTTAAATCCTCTAAAACCATTTTGGTTGTTTAATAATTGTGTCGAGGAGTATCAAGTTATTTAAAAACAATAGTACCTATTTAGGTACCCCTCCACTAACTTTATTTAATTTGTGTGACAAGAGTAAATTTTGATTAGACAATATATCTTCTCTTGAATTTCTGAACCCCCGTTAAAAAGACCACGAACCGCCACTGTATTACACTACTCTAGTCTCTCGGAATGCTCTGACATTAATGTTCTATGGAATACAGACTTAACCTCTTAACTGTCATCCAAAATTCAAGGGGTTAAATATTATTTCACCCCCAGACATGTAGCAATAATAAATTCTTTGTTGTCTGAGATGTGTCAAAAAATGAGTTCATAATTTTTACCTTAAATGGTCTGAGATCGTAATGCGCCAGAATATGATTCTTGAGCAGATAGTGCGTCTTGAAGCTGAGCTCGCACTCCGGCTGAGGACACGCCCAGGACCTGGTGCCGTCAGGAAGCAGCTCCGAGGCCACTAGATCCTCGGTGACTCCCACGGAAGCCAGAGCCTCTGTCACCAGTCTGCGGGCCCGCTTCTTTTGATCTATGGCCAGTTCCGTTGACGGGTCCATCGGAAAGTCTTCCGCAGCTATGACGGCTCCATCTTCCACCTCCTCCTCGTCGACCTCTTGCAGATGTTCAAAGGTCTGGTGGCACTCCACGTGGTGCTCATCCAACTGATCTTGGCTAATGAATGCAGTGTTGCAGCCCTCTGTATTGCACTAGAAAAACACCGTGAATATATTGAATGTACTGTCTTTTATTATTACAGAACTTTTTGTAAGTGTTCCATTTAGCCCATTTAGCACGCGCTCTGTCTCACTTACATGGCTGACATCGTAGATCGCCATCGCATTTGAGTTTCGTAATCATGGTGAAACACAGTTTTGTATTGGAAATTTAAGGCCCGATTGGCCAAATATTTGTATCACGAAACACATCCACAAGACACTTCTTGATTTATATATTTTATGGACTTATACTATAACAACATTCAGTCGATCAAATAATAGTTTTGGGCATCTTATTGAAATGATTACAGTGAAACCCTCTTAAGAAGTTCTCGCTTAAGATGTTTTCCTGCCTAAGAAGTTTGGTTTTTTCGGTCCCTTGAAGACCAAATAGCCCAATTCCTCCCACTTACAAGGTCCCTTAGAAAACTTCTTAAGAGGGTTTCACTGTACTTGTTTTAATAAATAAGTCTGTATGCAAGAAAGAACGATTATGTTACGGTTACGATTCATAATTTAAAAAACGCAGCTAGGACAAACTTGCTGAATTCGTTAGAACTTATTTCAACTTATCCCTGCCAGCCTATCGCACACAGAATATTCTTACCGCATAAATATTGAGATCAAAGTGTGTCAGAATGTGATGGTAGAGTGCATCCTTCTGGCTGTAGAGTCTGTTACATTCCGGGACGGGACACAGCCACAGGGCCTGCGAGCCCCCCGCCCCCTCCACCAGCAGCTGGGGCTCCTCGGGCAGCCCCCGCAGCAAAGGCAGGGCCAGCGCCGGGTCCAGGGAGCCACCAGGATTCACAGAGCCCTCGCATTCCTCTTCTTCCCCCACTGCCTTTGCCTCGGGGGGCGAGATTTCTCTTGCCGCCACTTCTGAAAAGAAAGAACAAACAGATCATACGTAAATATATGTTTTATTTCTACTTCCATTATAAGCATTTAGAAATAATAGCTTGGGTCAGGATGGAGGACTTAACTTCCATAGGATTGCATGTGACGCCATGCTACACTTCGAACCACTTTATAAACAAATATTTCATTAGAATTGACACACCAAATCATTTTCACTTTCATCATACATTTTTAAGGTTAGCGGAATGGTTTATTATAAACGTTAGTAAATAATAGATGAATGTTTGCATCAAAATATAACATTTTTGTAAAAAATACAATATAGTTTCTTTACTTCACTAAAATTATCACTTCCCGTTTTACAAATTCATCTAGAAGCAAGAAATTGCAATAAACAAAAAAATGTTCAACAAATTAAATTTCATTTTTCGTACGCCGCCGCAGTCTCTCGCAACCTTAAAAGGATAACGTTTGTTTTGAACAAACAGCTAACCAAAAGCACGAATTAACACAATAACACAAATTACCTATTGATTGCTATCCAATAATTTGAGAAAACACTTCACTAATGCACAGACAAAAAAAAACTTTGTAAAAAAAGATTAATAAATAATATTTCTTATTATTATTCACAAAATACGAAATGCATACGAGAAGTAATGTAATCCGTAAAGGAAGTGAGATGCAACTGCTCGGGCAGTGCTAACAAATGGCCATTTATTTATCTTTTTTTGCGTTTCCCATATAATCTGAATGGACAAAACACTACTTGTGAACCCCTATTTAGACGGCAACACAAAGGAAAGGGATCAATAGAACAGGTTTGTTAGGTCCAGCGTACTAAGGACCAAGGACTAAGGACCCACAGTGTGGAGATGGCAAGCTGCTGGAGGCTGGAGGAAGGTGCACGGTGTCTGCAGCAATTTCTGAGGCACCCCCTCTACTTTTGAGGTCATACAAACATCTTTATAAAAAAAAGTAAACAAGTAATCTTGTTTACTTTTTTTTAGTGCAAACATTTTTTTCCTAATGGTGTTTAATTTTGATAGTATGTGTGTGTTTCTGTGACTTTAAAATCCAATAATTTGAAATCTTTTTTGATTCATGATTATTGTGGATTTCGAGTTGTGTTAGTGTAACAAATTATGTAGGTATTTTTAATTTTTAAAGTTCAAAAATTGCATTCAAAAATATGAAAACCAACAACTACCCCCCCCCCCACGCTGTGGCCAACGAAACACAACGCCATCTACTGGATGGTTACCTAACCTAGATAACCAAGTGTTGTGTCAATAAAGTAACTCACACCGCCATCTGTCAGAAACTTATGGAACTTACAAATATGTTCAAATAATTGTCCCATAAAAAACATTTAATTCGCAATAATAAATATTGAGGTCAATAATCGAGATAAAAACTATCCTATCTTCTAAGTTGGACCAAATTACACACAATAAACCAAATTTCATCAAAATCGGTTAAGTAGTTTGAATGTTTACCGTGGACGAAGCGAGATTTTTATATATAAAGATATTTTAAACGTAGTAAACGGAAGTAGTCAGTGTGTTAATGCTAAAATACAAATCGCTGTTCTATTTGTTTCAGATAGAAAATTTATATAGCACTGTTAAAAGAAAAAAACAATTCCCTCAAGGAAGCTATTAATCTTACTTATAAAGCAGAAAATCGTTTAACAAAGTGACAAAAACTGCCGAATGGTGAGCTCTGGCATTGTGAAAATTGCATAGATTCCTCTCTCTGGAATGTTCAATTCAATTCAAACTGGTCAAAAAGAGAAAAATCGCCATATTGTCTTTTACAAATATTTCAACAATTCAATAATGTATTATTATATTTATATTATTATATTCACCCATAAGAAAAATAAATTTCTGGAAAAAAAAGTAAAACTACTTACATATATATTTTTTAAACTGATTGTTGGTTCACAAGATAGGGCAACCCTTTCACTAAACGAGATATTAAGATGGTTGTCAATCAGCCAAAGTTCAATTATCAATGAAGCTGAATGTAGCTCAGCTGTTTTATTGATGAAAAAAGACATTCATAATCGAAAGACATAAAAATAATAATATATAACATGTATAAGTTCTGTGGCATATTGCCCTAATATCAATAAAAGGGAGATTCCGTTACAGAGACAACAGACTTTATAGTGATAAATCACCTCCTTTTGTTCCTCTGTCTCTCCTAACCCCACATTGCGCCAGAATTTCTAAAGAGTCCATTTGTATCGGATCAGACCAATAGAATTCCTTATTAGTTATGGAGTGGCCACGATAATAATATTATTTTACTACTCAACTTCTATGGACAGATGGACGGGTAAAAGAGCTTTGTTACTTTTTTATTCCGTGGGAATGGTTTTTCGAATAATGCTTCAAAACAAATGAAAGTGTTCAGTATGTAGGTACTACAATCATTGAATAGAACTTGCAAAATATTTAACCTACAAAAAAGTTTAAAAGGTTTCAGATGGCCACACCAAGATGGCTCGTAGTAAAATTTATACAAGTATTGAAAAGCGCAATGGTCCAAGTACATATTTTTTACTTTATATTTTAACCGCTTGGACACATAAGCTTGTTTTCACGATAATTTAACGTAGGTAGACATAGGAATGACGTATGGCCCGTACCTGAGTTATTAAAAGTGTTCAGAAATTAGTGGTACTTTCTGAAAGGAGATGATTCTAAATCACATTCCTGGACATTTTTATGTTTTTTTTTAAATACTATTTAACGCTTTGCACGGAAGATAATAAGGAAGTTGAGTGAAAAATATTTTGACTTATAAAAAATATGTTCATGTAGATGACAAGCAAACTTAAATACTAGATTTTTTTTTTAAAGTTTGTTTTATTTTTAAGCTAAGTTTGAATTTTATTAAAGTCCGGTAAGATGCGAAATACCGTGTGATGTCGTCTCACGTCATCTAGTCCCCGTTTGTGTGAAGTATAAGGGTAAATATTTACAAAACCGGGACACGCTTAATACGGACTAAAAAAATAAATTTAAAAAGTTGTAGTACTTAGATATTAACTAATCAATTCAGTTACCGGAATTTCGAAAAAAAGTGCATTTTAATGGTTATTTTTTTAAAACTGACATTTTGTGTTTTTAAATTTAAAAAATAATCATTAAAACGCACTTTTTTCGAAGTTCCGGTAACTAAATTGATTAGTTAGTACTAGTTAATATCTAACTACTACAACTTTTTAAATTTATTTTTTTAGTCCGTTCTAGTATTTAAGTTTGCATGTGAACATTGATTAAAAAAAATAAAAAAGGACTCAACTACCCTATTACATGAAAAGATCAATTTTTAATTTAAGAAATTAATGTATCAAAATAGCATTTTATTAAATATTAAATCAAAATAAAACAATCAAATTCACTGATCAAACTTATAAATTTTTAAAAAGTAAAAAAAATTGAGTTATCCATTTTTCCTATGGATATTGCTGTTGTGCAAATGTGAAGCATAACCTCAAATATCATACATAGTACATGGTTGTAATTTTTGGCATAAATCTACAAAAATATTATAAATATTTGATAACAGACCGTAACTATGTACCCAGTCATATCAACAGTTTATTTTTAAACATCTTCTAAGTTAGACACGAGCTTTGTTGCTCGAAATTCTGCTAAGCAATGCTGAAAAACGCAGTTTTTCTCTTCCCTCGTTCCAATACCTATTGGTTTATTTTAATTCAATAACTTGAATAAATAAATAAATTGAAAATAATATTTTATATTTTATAAGAAAAAATCTCTTTTTAACTTTTGAAAGTTATTCCCATCAATGTAATATATCACTGAAGAAGATAACAATAAAAATCTAAATTAAAATATGAAAAAATCACATGTCGCAACTGGAACTCGAACCCAGATCTCTCGTCTCGTCTCACTGGGATGTGCGATTAATGTTAAGTAATTATTAAAAATCACATGTCCACATGTGATTTTTAATAATTAATTAACATTAATCGCACATCCCAGTGAGACGAGACGAGAGATCTGGGTTCGAGTTCCAGTTGCGACCGTTAACTTTTATTATTTTTCTGTGTCTTGTTCATTTTCATATTTTAATTTAGATTATTATTGTTATCTTCTTCTTCAATGAAAATAATACTTTCAGGCGGATTTCTGACAACAAAGAGTTCCAAGACGAAATAAATAGCTTGGTGTTGCCCATAGACATATGAATATGTATAGACCTGCCCTAAGTGATAAAAGCGTATTATTTCCCCCTCCTTAATTCTGGGTTCCATTGAACCAGCCGGGCTGGCGTATAGGTACGCGTGAATCTAGAAAATGTGACGTCATCATTCTTGTGCGGACTAGCGTCGAGCTCTTATCGGTACATTTTACGAAATAACACGGCAAAAATGGTAACTTGTGCTATTAAAACATGTAAAAATAGAAGTGAAAAAGAGTATAAACCTAATTGTCGTATTACCTTCCATATGCAGGCATTATTTGTCATTATTTTAAGCTTATTCACATCATATAATATGATCAGTTTTAGACATGAAGCGAAATTCCCGGTCCCGTCGTGTGCACGTTGCAGTTTACTGTGATAAGTAAATTATGAAACATTTGTAAAAGTGTCTTAACTTAACACGGTAACAAAATATTCGACTCTCAAAACAAGCGAACCTTTCTTCATTTTATATGGATTACACAAGTTTGTTCAAACCGGGCGAACAATTCGCGCTCCCATGTAAAAAGGTCTATTCATTCAAAAGCAGATTTTACTTTTAAGAGCTAAATGGTGATATTATAATGCGTGATGCCTATATACTGTCGTATTGAAGGATTAACGAATCACATATCGTTACCGTCAACTCATCCCTCTCCGCCCCGCTACAGATGGTTATTACCCCTCTCCCTGATTCTCAAGTCTATGAATAATATGTCTGTGGTGTTGCCATAGAAATGAAAAAAATTATTCAATTCAGGGTTGCACGGATATGGTAAATTATATCATAATTTTGTTTTTCCAGAATATTCCCATATGTTTAACTTTTTTGAGATTCCCCGGACCGAGAAGTCACATTTTTGTATGTTTAGAAATCATTTTCAAAATACAGTATCCTTGGTATGGTGGAAATCACTGACCATTGATTACAAATGTTGGCCATTAGAAAAAAAAATTTCACTCTGAGTAATTATTAATCGCTATTGCAACAACAGTAATTCTAGAGAGATACTTGTCATCATTATTTAAACTCTAAAAAAAATGTCCTGGCCGTAGGACAAATTTATTTTGGTAGATTCGTGCTTATTTGTGAAAATGTGTAGCGGTTGAATTTGAAGAACAACATCAAAAATTCCAATGAGATACTTACTAGAAGTCGATCCCAATGAAAATCAGGCCCAACCCAACATCAAATGCTATCATCAATCATCAAAAATACTAATTGTGGCTGTGGTTATAACTATGGTTTAATGAATTCAGATTGTTTTTGAAATTTCGTGTTCAAAATTGGAACTGATTGTGTCAAGAATTCACTTAAGCGACAAAGTACCTACCTACCTATAAAATAATATTTTAACAGAAAATTATTTTAATTCTATTCTATATTTGAAAGGTGTATTTCTTTTGCTAAAATTTCTCAGGATTAATCTTGTCAAGTAAAATTTCATGAATTTTTCAAGGTTCTGTTGCTTTTCCATTTTCAAGAAAGTGGTTCCATTTTCAACTAACTAAATTTGCTAAAGGTTCATCCGTAAGGCAAATTTATGACTATCTCTTTAATTTGTCAACAAAAAATTATAATTATATTGTGAAAATATAAGAAAATTGCCAATATTTGTTTTATTAACAACTACTTTATCTATTTCAGTTTATTAACCGCTTGGGCACATAAGCTTGTTTTCACAACAATTTAACGTAGGTAGACATTGGAATGACGTATGCCCCGCAACTCAGTTATTAACATCTATTTCAGTTTCACAAATCCTACAATTATAATATCCCGTGATTTTTCATCAGTATGCACTAGTAAAAACGAATTGGTTCTTATTTTTATCTCCGACAAATTGCGCAAATTAAAATTGCAATGGATTTACAAAAATATTGCCAAAAGAACAAAAAATGCAAATCTGTAGTTAACCGCTTGGGCACATAAGCTTGTTTTCACGACAATTTAACATAGGGAGACATAGGAATGACGCATGGTCCGGACCGGAGTTATTAAACCTGTGTTCTTAAACAAAAAGGCTGGATATAGATTCAACATCAATGATAAGGAGGAATATTTTTATTATTTGGGCGTATCCGCACCGAACTTAATTATACATAAACTGTCAGATTCAACCGTCTCGCTTTGGAGAACTATTATTGTTTTTTAACTAAATGCGGAAAATAAAGACAGGGCTTGTGATGTGCCCGGGTTGCAGGCAATGAATTGTATCAAGGAATTTTTAATATAAAAAACATAGATACTCAAGAAAAAATTACTAAGGTCTTACCTTGCCTGAAGTTAAGTGAAGAGGAATCTTCTGGAAAATTACCATCTGCAAACAATACATTGTCTGGGTATTCTGGGGCGGAGAACTCCGGAATAACAGAAGTTGTAACAGGCGCCTGATTCTGCTTTGCTAAGCGCGTCTTGTCACACACATATGTGTCAAGTATTATCTTCTGCGATGGCCAGCGCTTTCTCGGGAATGTCTTGGCCCCTTTGCTTTTGTTTATCACCATTCCATCGTTCAAAAATATATCATCAAACCCTGCCACCAGGGGAGATTCTATGTCACTGCTGTAAAGGTGAGGATGATTGGAGGGTGGCGGCACATTCAATGGGTTATTTGCCTCCGTAAAAACATAACTCATTACACCGTTGGCGTTATTTAATGAATGGTTTGTATCCGTCAACTCTACAATACTCCCATCGGAATGTGAAATGCTGTTTAAACCTGTCAAATCAGTCAAAACCGTATCTTGCAAAATAGCAATGTTTAAATCATTCGGTTGAATCAGGAGAGCATCAGACGTGAAAGTGATAACAGGGCTTATGGAATCTCTTGGAAGAATAGGTTTTTTTGGTAGAATACGTATTGCACTGCTGCCTTGGTTGTGTTTAGTTATGTTTGCCGGTAAATTCGCCGGTTGATGTTTAGCCTTTTTTCTAAGTATATTTGGCCTTCGATTTTTAAACGAGCTTGAAGCGACGCCGTGGGTTGCGTCAGAATTTTGCATTGCACTTGTTTGATTTGGAATCTAAAATTAATAAACATACAATTTATTGACAGAAACACAAAGAAAACGATAACGCAATCATTAAACAATAACAGCATAATACATACAACGATAAAAATACTTACTTGAGTGTTATATTTTTACTTATCATTCTCAGGCGATGAACTAAACAAAGCACAATAACAGAAACTTAACCGGAAACAAAAATTATACTAAGAAGGCTAAAATTTTGCGCAAAAACTACATTCCTAATTTATTGGTGATGAAGTGAAACAAACAGTTACTCCACCATGAAAGTATTAAGGACATCGCGAACAAAACAAACGCCCCATTTACCGCCGGTCGAGCCAGTTCTGACGTTTTCGAGGTTAAATTTGTCTATGGGTCTCTACGGCCAATGTTGGGTTGCCAATGCTTATGTTCGAAATTACCCGCAACGAATGGTCAAAATCCCCAAATCGGGGAGAGCAAAATGACAAATTCCCCGCAAATTCCCCACAAGTTCCTTTAAAAATTTGCCTTCAAAATAGTCAATATCAATATTCTATGGAAATTAGCATTTTTATTGATTTATTTTATTTGGAACATTAGCATGATAAAAACATAATTATTACATAGGTACTTAATATAAGATGAAAAAATAGGTTACAACCAGACTTATATATAAAAAAATATTCAATAGGTGTGCCAATAAATTGTAGAGTTAAAATTAAAAATAAGGCCTTTTTAACCATTTATCCATTTAAAAAAGACTCTAACTAAACTAAACTAACTAATTAACCATCACGCCGTTTCCCGCAGGGGTGGGCAGAGAGGACGGACCGCCAAACAACTCGGTCTTGGCACACATACTCCTTGCCTCATTCACATTCATACATCTTCTCATACATACTCTTCTATTATTCTGACTCTTGGCATGGCCCGACTCAAGTATCTGATTCACTTGATCGTGCCACGTTTTCCTTGGGCGTCCTCGGCTTCTTCTACCATTTACATTCATGTCATAAATTCTCTTTACATTCCTTTCTTCATTCATTCGCTCAACATGCCCAAACCATCTAAGCACCCCTTTCTTAATCTTACTTATTACGCTCACATCAGCCTTGCATTCGTTTCGGATCTCCACATTCCTCACACGATCATACATGTTTTTACCACACATACGCCTCAGGGATCTCATTTCTACGGCATTCAGTCTACTTTCATCCTTTCTCTGCCATACATCAGGGTAAGTACCAGTACTCTATTGTGGACTGCTAGCTTCGCTTCTGTGCACAGCTTTTTGTTGGCTCCAACGGCGTTCAGTCCTCCATTAATGGAGTTACCTGCATTTGCCCTTCTTTAAATATCCCTATCAGCCTTCCCATCTCTCGTAAACATACTTCCTAAATATACAAACTCATCCACCTGCTCCAAGTATTCACCTTTCACAACTATATTGCACACTATTTTCGTACTCTCTCTTTCAAATAATACGATGACTTTAGTCTTACTTACATTCATCATTAATTCATTCTTCATACATACTTCGTTCATCCTAGATATGAGCTCTCAGCATCATATGAGCTATCCCGCATCATCAGCATACAACAGACAAAATACTATCAGATTATTCAATTTCGCGCCCAATCCCGCCTCTTTCAATTCTCGCATACAATTGTCAATGTATAGATCGAATAACCATGGTGACATTACGCAGCCTTGCTTAACACCCTTTATGATTTCAAACCACCCCGTAAAACCACCGTTTACCCTAATGCAAGCAACGCTTCCCTCATACAGAGATGCGATTGTATGACGTATGAGATTTGTATTCACTCCATACTTGGACAAAACCTTCCATAGCTTTTTGCTGTCGACGTCGTTTTAAGTAGACGTTGCTTTTTGTAGATCTACAAAGGCACAGAAGAGTTTCTGTTTTTTTGCCAGAAACTTCTCAGTAGCATACCCAAAGAGAAAATCTGATCCATGCACCCCCGTCCACTCATAAAAGCACCTTGCACATCCGATATTTTATCTTAATCAATATTTATATTATATCTGAATCAGACGGTTCACTCAAGTGAAGGTTTACTTCATGTTTACTCGAGCGAATGTTCCATCTTCGTTTTCACTTTTGTTTAATTTCTTGTTCAGGCGTGGCACTCCGAGCGAAATAGGTGGAATGAAATACAGAAATGAACGATTAGTGAAACGTCTGATTCAGCCATTATGGCTGAATCAGGCGGTTCACTCGGGTAAAGGTTTACTCTATGTTTACTCGAACGAATGTTCCATTTTCGTTTCACTTTTGTTTCATTTTCTTGTTCAGACGTGTCATAATTTAAAAAGATTTTACAAAGCTCAAAGAACAAATTTCAAAGCTCGAAGGTCAAAGCTTAAGGCCCAAAGTTCGAATTCAAAGCTGAAATCTCGAAGCTTAAACCTCAAAGCTCAAAGTAGGACGCTCAAAGCCGAAAGCTAAATGCTCAATTCTTTGCAACCTTGTCCTCAAGATCAAAGATCGAAGCTCAATCAATGTTCAAAGCTAAAATCGAAGCTCAAGGTTCAAAGGTAAAATGAAAGCTCAGAGCTCGAGCCTCAAAGCTTGAAGCTCAAAATTGTAATCTTAAAAAAGGCTAAAAACTTCCAGCTCAAATCTCAAAGCTAAAATCACAATTGCTCAAACCTCCATGCCTCTTAGTTCGAAGCTCAAACCAAAACACTCAAAGCTGAGCGTACAGCTTAAAGCTTACGGCTAGAAAATTAAAGCTCACAGTTAAAGCTCAATGCTCAAAGCTCAAAGCTTAAGCCCAAAGTTTAAAACTCAAACTAAGCACAAAGCTCGTAGCTTAAAGCTCAATCTCGAAGCTCAATGCTCGAACCGCAAAGCTTAAATCACAATGCTAAAACTTCAAGGTCAAAGTTAAATCTCAAAGTTCGCAGCTTAAAGCTAATGACTTAAAAATCAAACCTTAACGCTAAAGCTCTAACCCTTAAGCTCAAAGTTTGAAGCTCATAGCTCAAAGTATGAAGTTCAAATTTCGAAGCTTAAAGCTCAAAGCTTGAATCTCAAAGCTTAAGAGGAACGGCTGCGCGGCCGGTTCATACAAAATGTAATTTTGGAGTCAAATAAGTCTTTAAATTCAAAGCCAGTTCATAACTTAGTGCATCGTCGTTTTTTTTATGTTAAATTCAGACTTAATTAAACAAATTTGTATGTATAATTTATTAAATGTTTCAGTAACGTGTTATGATTTATGATTATGCGTGAAAACTTCGTTTATGAGAAATAATAATAAAATAGGCATTGGAATTGTTTACTGAGTGCAGTTTTTTCTGTCATAAAATCCAAATAAATGGAATATTTCTGAACATATCCAATTTTCGGAAGGTGATATACGTTTTCAAATTTTATAAATACATATAGAAGGTTTTAATATTGTTCACCTTAATGTTTTTTCTAACTAAAATTAGTGATAACGAAAAAACTTTAAAAAAAAACACATACACATTTTATTAGACGAATGTATTGTGAACGTCATCTCACTTTTTCGTTTCATGGAAAAATAATTAATAAAAAATTATCAAAGTGTCATATTTTTGGTTATTTTTATTCAAATTGCGATAAGAAACTTTGATTTCAAAAAGGTCTACATTTTTAGATTTTTACGCATATCGTGCTATATCTTATCTTACTAATATTATAAACGCGAAAGTTTGTATGGATGTATGTATGTTTGTTACTCTTTCACGGATTGAATGGATTTTAATGAAACTTTACAATAATATAGCTCACACGTCAGAATAACATATAGGTTTTATAAAGCTAGCTATTTTCAGTATATTATAAATAATAAATATTGTTTAATGGAAAATGTCAAAATTTGAGAATGACATTTGCAAACCAATCAAATTTTCATTTAAATCAAAATTCTATTTTAGAAAACTAATGAATTTATTTGAAGTACTTGCCTAATTCTTTGAATCGAATCAAGAGTTATAGATATTTTAAATAAATAGGTTAAGAATTTTGGTATAAACATAGATGGGACCTAGGAAAAGAAAATAGGCTAATAGAAGTACTAATCCTGCGCAGACGAAGTCGCGGGCAGAAGCTTGTCCTTTATATATTTTCCTAGTGACCAGGACATCTGTGATAGCTAGGACAACACTCGTTTTTTTTAAAAATATATAGAGGTTATAGAATCTTAAAAAAAAAAACATTTTTTAAGGGCTTTAAAACACAATGTTCAGGGGAAATATGTATATTATAAATCGATACTATTGGCAGAGGATTTGAGGATAATTTTAAAGTACATCTAAATAAGCATTAGCACGTACCCGGCGCCACGGGCCACATGTGGCCCGCGGGCCGCAGGTTGGCCAGGACTGGTCCAACCGAAATAAGCTGCATGTAAGTTATGCATCTGTGTGACTACTGCAATGTTACCTATGTAAGTTTTTTGAAAACATCGCAGTTGTAATGAAACATCGTCCTTCAGCGATTAAACCTTGACAATAATATTAATGTTTTTGTAACTAACTAACTTACTAACTAACCATCACGCCGTTTCCCCGCAGGGGTAGGCAGAGAGGACAGACCGCCAAACACCTCGGTCTTGGCACACACTCTTTGCCTCATTCACATTCATACATCGTCTCATACATTCTCTTCTATTTTTCTGACTCTTGATATATCCCGACTCAAGTATCTGATTCACTTGATCGTGCCATGTCTTTCTCGGACGTCCCCTACTTCTTATACCATTCACTCTTGCATCGTATATTCTCCTTACGCTCCTTTCTTTGTTCATTCGCTCTACATGCCCAAACCATCTGAGGGTTCCTTTCTTAATTTTACTCATTACGCTTACATCAGCCTTGCATTCCTTTCGAATCTCCACATTTCTCACACGATCATACATGGTTTTACCACGCATACGCCTCAGGGATCTCATTTCAACAGCATTCAGTCTACTTTCATCCTTCCTCTGCCAGTTCCATGCCTCACTGCCATACATCAGGGTAGGTACAAGCACTCCATTGTGGACTGCTAACTTCGCTTCTTTGGACAGCTTTTTGTTAGCGCCAACGGCATTCAGTCCTCCATTAATGGAGTTACCTGCATTTACCCTGTTACTTAGTGTTTTTGTATAATAAAAATAAATAATCAATTTGATTTCCAATCCGCCGTTGTCAACAAATTCAACATATTATTGCGCGCGGGTGTCCATATTATAAAATGCAAGGCATAATCTAATTACACTTCGGGTCTTAACATACTTTGAATAAATTATTTATTTGGTTTGCACAGTGACGTACCGAGCAGGGGCGGAACAGGACTGGGGGGAAATGGGTCGGGCCGGGGGGATATGGAAATCAAATAAGGGGGAAGATAGGACAAATTTAGCCGAGGTTTGTAGTTAAACTAACTGTTCATAATGTGATTTGTGTCTAATTCAGATTACTGGCTCGGTCCTGCTAGACGGGGGCACATCCGACTGCTGTGGTTCTACTGAGGGGGTATGGGGATGTGAAAAGAGAGGATGTGGGTCGCAATCCAACAAACAAGATAATTCGAGTGAAAATTGTTATTATTTTTAACAAACCTGTTAATAATATAATATTATACATGTCCCTCCGTGCCTAGATATTTCTTTTCAAGTAGGAATACACGGTATCCGGAAACTCGTAGAACGTAAAAGCGGGAAACTAGTGAATCCACAACATTTAGACAATCCAAAGAAAATTCTTAATTTTCGATCAGAGCATTTCGATTTTTTTTTTACTTTCTACATTTTTGTCGGCTAATGGTTGAAAAAACGTTTGAAGCCTGGTCTACGCTTAGACGTATTTAAAAGATATTACAGCTTATATTAGTTCTCTAGCGACCAAATATTTTCATATTTCACCTTGAAAATTCCCACTTCGAACTCGAATTACTCGAAAAAGAAAAATCAACAACTTCAAATCAAAATGTGATGTAAATTCACAGGTTCTCCGTTTGTGCTACGAGTTTCCGGACAATGATACATATTATGGTAATTAACTTCCTCACGTTGAAAGGAGTTTTAGTCCCTCTCCTCCACTCCTCCCCCGCATGTCCTCCCCTTTCCCTCCCGCGTTCCCCTTCCACCTTCCCCGCCTTACTCCTTCCCTCAGCCCCCACCCTGATTCGTCTTTCCCACCCCTCCATCCCCTCCCGGATTACCTTCCCTGCCTTCACTGCCGCTAAACTATATGAAATACGTACATTTTAAACAACTATTGTTTTTTTTAAAACAAATTTCGAAACTCAGCGCTCACCATTATACATAGAAACCTTCATGGGCGTACGCACAGCAACTCACCAAAGTCGCATCGCAATTGGATCAAAGGGTATAGGAAATAATAAGAGACAAACAAAAAAACAATCATTTTTATACATATACGGATAACATTATTGAAAGAGATTGTGGTTGATAAATGAATTTAAGACAAAAATTACATGGAAATGAATATGGGTTTTCTAACATTTTATTCTTCTCGACACGTTTAAATATGCAGTTGGTGGACACTATACAACTTCCAGGGTCGTAAAATCGGCTTTCCTTATAAAAAAATCATAAGACAATAAAACAGAAATTAATGACAAGTCAGTAGAGTTGCTTTAATTTTCTCAACATCAGTTTCCACTTGGTTTCCACATCGAAGAGGAGGGTCCCATCATTAGTTTTGTGGTGTTTTTATCGTAGTAGGAATTTTTAATTCAATTATATTTATACTGTCAACCAGACAATGAGACAATCCAGAGGGGGTTTAATGAAGAGGAAAGCTCTCAAAAGCACCGAAAACTAATTCGATTAAACCGTGGTTTATTAGATTTTCTATGAAGAACTGATTTCTTATAGAATTTTGATTGTCATTTTTACTAGAATTCTAATCGAAACCTGCAAACTCTGAGCTCTGGTCTTTTGAAGTTTTCACAGTTTTTCTTGAGTAATGCAAATATCTGCAGCTCGAAATATTATTTCCATCTTATTTTTGAAGTTATTTCATATAAGATACTTATATGAAATTATTAATATTCTGACATAAACTGCTATAAACTACAATACTCCGTACATACGCCGTATATTTTTTTAATGTGTATTCAGAAAGAATTTAACTCTAAAAAATCCGCCAAGTAATTACTAACAATTAATAGGTAAATAGTTTTTTTTATTATTATTAAAGGCCGGAATTCCGATTTTCTAACATATATATTTATAACATAAGTCCCTTGAACACTTGAAGTTTCTAAAAAATATATGTTATTTTTAAAGATAATATCTGAAGACTTGTAGAGCCGAAACTTTAATTACAAAAAATTCCCTCGATAGAAAAAAATCGCAAAGTATGCTCTAAAAATTATTATTTACACGTTTGCTTCTGTTATTTTTTTTTTTTTTTTTTTTTTTTTATTTTTTTTTTTTACAAATACAGTTATTATACATTGTATATATATTTTTTTAATACATTTTTTTTAATATCGTGATTCACCTTTTTTTTGAGCAATGCTCGTGTAAAAAAGGTGGAGCAGCGAAAAACAATTCAAATATATTTTTAAAATGTGTAGTAAGGATAATGAAAATTATAATATTTAATTTTTTTTATATATGTATATCATACATTATACGTGAAACAGAATTGAGTAAAGAAAAGATATAAAAGAAGAAGAAGAGAGAAAAAAAATAAAAAAGAGTATAAAAGTAAAGGGATTTCCAAAGTCACAGTCACAATGATTGTAATATGTTATTGATGTATTGTTTTAATTAACCTTTTGAATTTTTTATAGTTTGTTTCCAATCTTAAGTTAAGGGGTAATTGGTTAAACCATTTGACTCCAAAATATTTATAAAATTGTTGGGCTGTGGTGGTATTACAACGCGGGATAGTTATAGAGCCAAGAATATTTGGTCTTTTATTTTACATGTTATATGTATAAAAAAATGCACAGTGATTCTTTAAATGCTTGTTAAGGTGTTAAAGAGAGATTTTTGCTCTATTGTAAACGAGTCGCGTTTTATTAAACATTTTCCCAATTTTCGTTCGAATTTTTACGTTTTTAATATTGGCGCACTCGCTTCGACGTGTACGTATTGTCGCATCTCTCCTTCTTATTCTTCTTATTGGGCCCTTAAGGCTAATACCTAATTATAATCAAACTCAAAACTTCGCTTCACCGAAATGTCTGTGGGATCTGGTCAGTTCAGGTCAATGGTCATGCCAGGTTTAATGAGGTTGACCCAAAAATTTTCCTCCATTTTTTCGTGGAAAATCATTTAATATGACGAAACCACTAATTCATTTTATTTTATTCCTTTAAATAGGTTTCAGTCAAACATCTGCATAGTCATTGCCAGCCAAATGCTTTCTGAATGTGCTTAACCAAATTTAATGGAGCGCTCCGTACGTTTGTCATAATGTGATTAATTTCCGTATCGGCTTTTTGGGCGGCGCAAATTTTAAATTCCACAAATTGTTTCGCTCAGTTTGCGACCGGCCGCGACGTGTTTGGGCTGCTAATGGGGCCAGGGGGCGCCAGGGGGCAGGGCCGGGGGAGGAGGGACTCGGTAACTCATCCCCGGACCGGCAATGAATCACGGTCACCCCAGCAACGGACGCCCATTAAAATATTCATGTTAATAACTGAGGCGATAGTGTTGTGATGTCTTCGCTCGGCGGTATTGCGGGACGGTGCACCCGCTCATGCGAATTAATTTACACTGCTGGGGATTCATAATTCAATGAAGTATTACTATGTGTAAATTTACTATCATAACAAGGCATACATTTAGAGACAGTGGCGGATTTATACAGTCGCGAATGTCGCAATTGCATGGGGCCCCGCTCTCCAGAGGGCTTTCGGAGCAATGAGAAATCGGAAGAAAAACAGGAAGAACAGAAACAGCGAAAAGTAATAGAAAAATTTAATAAACTTCATATTTGGGGCCTCCTGTCTCAAAGCAAGGAGATTTGTCTCTTATAATTGTTAAAATCATACTAATGTGATAAAATTGCTCTCTGAATAGCAATGGCTCCATGTGTGGACGTTCGTACTTGCCTTCATTTGAATGTTTTTCTAAATTTAACTATTGACAGATCATCATCATCATCACAATTGGCGCTACAACCCGTGGTGGGTCTTCGCCTCCTCGAGAGTCTTCCTCCACTCATCTCTGTTTTGTACTAGTCCTCTGCAGTTTGGAATCTCCAAGGTACATGATTAACTATTGACAGATACAACAGTAGAAAAAGAAAATTTAAATAGTGGAATTGAAAAAAAATATGGTCTCTTTGTATTAGTTAGATAATAATAAGAAGTAAGAATTTCAGTTTCCAGTAATGTAAAATGGAAAAACTATCCGTGTATTTACCACTTTTTATTTATTGTTTGTCATTTGTCGTTTACATTTTTAGTACATAGTGGTACACCAGTGAGTAATTTGGCTGTCACAGTTGATGTCGTTTTCTGACTCTTTGTTTTATAAAACTATCATGTTTATCAATCTATTAGATATAGTAAAAAGTACATCAGAATATGACACTTGAAATTTTCCAGCTTTCTTTTTGCTTATGACGGCAGTGTAGTTCTTAGTGTCGAGATATCCAACCCACGGATCGTGTACTTATTTATGAGAATAAATTAATTTTTCATCCTCTCTCTTTACCTAAATCAACATATTAAAATGGTGACCTGAATGTCAGTGGAAACTTTTTAACTCTATGAATATTGAGTACAAACTTTTCATCGGATGTTAATTCCTCACATGATTATTCATCATGTCTCGAAGCGTCGAAAACTGATAATTGGGGTTTTTAACCTTAGGTTAGGTTAGGTTAGGTTATATTACGTTAGGTTAGGTTAGGTTAATGTGAGTTATGATGCAATTTCCAATAAAATAGGCCTCGAAGCTCTAAAGTGGCAACAGGCTAGCCAGTTCACCGTATAGAAAAGATTATCGCCTCATTTATGCACCTCTACAACAGTTGACACTCAAGAGGGAGAAATGTTTCCTGGCACTGTATTTTTTTACAATACGATATCTGCAACATCCGCCCCTGTCTAAATAGCAGTTGTGAGTTGGTACTTTTACCTACATTGAACTTTTGGAGATATAATTTTGAACATCGAAGTTTTTGTATTATTTTGTTTTTTACTGCGGATGCCGTCATATTTGACGTTTGCTCTTTTGGTGTAAATATTTAGAAAATGTAACCGAAGAATGGGTCAAAATGAAAGCAGCGGAAAGCCTGCTATCAAGAGGTTTCCGAAGAACTTTACGAAATACCCGCCCGCCTATCGTAACTGCCTGGGGCCGGGGCTGCTCGAGGATCTGGACTCCAAAACCAAGGATATTCTACCCAAGTGCTTCGAGGGAGCCCATTTGAAGGTCAGGAAGAAACTATCAAAAAACTTGGATCTTGGATATAACATGACCTTCAGCGCGGTCACTCCGAGCGGAGGGCAACTTGCCAGTGACTTCAGAGACAAGCGGACTGACTTGGAGTTCACACTATCTCCATCTGGGGCCACAGCGTTGCATACGAAAGTTTATCTATCTCCTAGTATAGCATTGGATTTAGATACACAACTCCAGTGGAAGAAACATTCTGTGGGCACATTGTCAATACAGTACAGCAAGTCTAAAACTACAACTGCCATTACTCTGTCTGCTTGTAAGGTTCCTTTTAAAGCCTTCCAACACGATGCGGACATATTCGAGAAATTAGAAGTAAAGAACAATATTCTGTTGACTCTGGGTTTGCAGTATGTGAGGAGGATTGCGAATACTTGGATTCTTGGTACAGAGTGGAATGCGGGGCAAGGAGCCAGGCTGGCTGTAGCGAAGAGGATGAGAAGAGGGTGGGTGGGGGTGGTGGGAGACCAGGTGGAGCTGCAGGCCTACTGGTGGAGGCAGTTGGCTGGGCGGCTGGCGGTGGGCGGCACTTTGGAGACGCGCTGGGACGGCACGGGGGCGGCGGCCCGCGTGGGCGGCAGCTGGCGCGGCCCCGGCACCGTAGTGAAGGCCTCCATAGCCACGGACGGACTGGTGGCCTGCACCATCAGGACCACCATGTACCAGGGAGACTCGGCGCACTTTGCCCTCAAACTAAGTGGCCTCCTCAACCACAGGAATAACAAATTTCGCCTTGGGATAGGCTTCGAAGGGTATATCTAGATGTTAACATGTTTCCTCCTGATGCTGTATTAATTTATTTATTCGTTTGTACTGTATAATATATTGCATTAATTTATTCGTACAATTTATTTTGATAATAGAATAGAATATTGCAAAAGATATAAAAATGGGAATTATTTTAACACTATTTTTAGCCATTGTTTTTAGGGTTCTGAGTAGGTACACATGTTTCTCATTTAGACAATTAATTTTCTTTCTATGAATTATTTACTATTTCGAGTAATGACAAGACAAAATATGAATTATAAATGTTGCATACTTTTTTCGTACCTAAAACCTAAATAGATATTAATGGGTTCCATGTCTAATCGGACTATGAGATCTCAGCGTCTGAATTCCTATAGTAAATTTATTTAGACACGATACTTCCTCACATGATAATTCATCACATCATAACTCACATTAACCTAACCTAACCTAACCTAACCTTACCTAACCTAACCTAACCTAACATAACCTAACCTATCTAACCTAAGGTTAAAAACCCCAAATATCAGTTTTCTACGCTTCGAGACATGATGAATTATCATGTGAGGAATTAACATGCGATGAAAAGTTTGTACTCAATATTCATACACTTAAAAAGTTTATACTAAACATTCAGGTCACCATTTTATTGATATGTTGATTTAGGTAAAGAGAGAGGATGAAAATTTTATTTATTCCCATAACCACTCGAGCGCTTTTTGCCACATTATGGCACTATTTCCAAAACCTCGGATTGATTTGTTGCCAAAATGTGTCAAATTTTCAAAAAAAAATGTTTTTATTAAAACGATAATATAGTGTATTGTACATTCAAAATATAACAAAATAAATATTCTCTAGATTCTTTAAAATGTTTTAAGGTTAAAGATTTAATTATATTTTTTTATAAATCCTACAAATATGTGATAATAGACAAACAATAGGGGAATTCATTGGCTACATAGAACTATAGTCAGTTTGTATGTCTCAATATTCAAATTCGGAGGTATGATTTTTTTAATGTGGGCGGAAAAATTTCCTTTAGCAATCCGAGGAAAATTTTTTTAATTGCTCTGTCGCTCCAGTGGATAAATAAGTGCACGATCCGTGGGTTGGATATCCCGATTCTAAGAACTACACTGCCGTCATAAGCAAAAAGAAAGCTGGAAAATTTCAATTGTCATATTCTGATGTACTTTTTACAATATCTAATAGGTTGATAAACGTGAAAGTTCTATAAAACAAAGAGTCAGAAAACGACTTGACAGCCAAATTGCTCACTGGTGTACCACTATGTACTAATAATTTAAATGACAAATGACAAACAATAAGTAAAAAGTGGTAAATAAATGGATAGTTTTTCCATTTTACATTACTGGAAACTGAAATTCTTACTTCTTATTAATACAAAGAGACCATATTTTTTTTCAATTCCAATATTAAAAAAAAAAAAATTATGGTGTTGTATCTGTCAATAGTTAATCATGTACCTTGGAGATTCCAAACTGGAGAGAACTAGTACAAAACAGAGATGAGTGGAGGAAGACTCTCGAGGAGGCCAAGACCCACCAAGGGTTGTAGCGCCAATTGTGATGATAATTGAATGAATATAAATTTAGAAAAACTTTCAAATGAAGGCAAGTACGAACGTCCACACATGGAGCCATTGCTATTCAGAGAGCAATTTTATCACATTTGTATGATTTTCACAATTATAATAATAATAATATTTTTGAATTAGCCGCTTAAAATAATAAGTTTATTTTACATATTCTTAAAAATGCAGATTTTCGTGGTTAAATCTCAACTGTCAAAGGGTTTTGTGACAAACTTTTGTCCATCTATTTAGAATCAGATGCCCAAAATTGCAAGTATTTTTCATAGTGTTTTTTAATATTTTGAAATAAAAATCGAAGGCATTTATTGGTTTGGCCTTGGAGTTATAAATTTTTGACATAATAAATAGCTTTGCGACACCACCGACTGCAAAATTAGCTATGTTTATCTGTAGGCACACTTACCCCTTCGGACAGTGAGCATGTGGGTAAAATTGACCCTTCGGTTTAAAATGTTGATCGTCACTGGTGTAGATAGTTAATTTGTTTTCTCTTCTATTCGACTCCTTTGATGTACCCACGTAGAAAACTGGCAAGAATGCGGTAACGCGTGTTTGGTATTGGCCATATTTTCCGAAAATGGAAATATTTCCAATGCTTTGCAAATATAGTGTCCATACACGGCGATTATTGCCAAATATGCCAAATGCATGAATGTGAATAGCGAAGTGAAGTGCACGGAGAAAAATGTTATTTGAAAAAACGATCATTTTAATAGAAAAAACGAACATTTGAATAGAAAAAACGATCATTTTAATAGTAAAAATGTTAAAAACTGGACTGAAGTTTTTACGAACAAATTAACAGTGTTTCAATGTTTATTGGCGGGAACATTAAGAATAATTTGTTGGTATACGTAATTTCGTACGTATTTTACCGCCAATAAACATTGAATCACGGTTAATTTGTTCGTAAGAACTTCAGTCCCGTTTTTAACAGTTAATTTTTGTTCGTAAGAACTTCAGTCCCGTTTTTAACAGTTCATTTTTGTTCGTAAGAACTTCAGTCCCGTTTTTAACAGTTCATTTTTGTTCGTAAGAACTTCAGTCCCGTTTTTAACAGTTCATTTTTGTTCGTAAGAACTTCAGTCCCGTTTTTAACAGTTCATTTTTGTTCGTAAGAACTTCAGTCCCGTTTTTAACAGTTCATTTTTGTTCGTAAGAACTTCAGTCCCGTTTTTAACAGTTCATTTTTGTTCGTAAGAACTTCAGTCCCGTTTTTAACAGTTCATTTTTGTTCGTAAGAACTTCAGTCCCGTTTTTAACAGTTCATTTTTGTTCGTAAGAACTTCAGTCCCGTTTTTAACAGTTCATTTTTGTTCGTAAGAACTTCAGTCCCGTTTTTAACAGTTCATTTTTGTTCGTAAGAACTTCAGTCCCGTTTTTAACAGTTCATTTTTGTTCGTAAGAACTTCAGTCCCGTTTTTAACAGTTAATTTTTGTTCGTAAGAACTTCAGTCCCGTTTTTAACAGTTCATTTTTCTCCGTGTGCACCATAAGACCAGTATTTTAACAAATATACTGTCCATGTCTATTGTTTGCCAAGTATTGTTTGCCAGCTACGCTAATACAAATAGCCAAGTGAAGTGTCACGAATGATGCTGACCATATTTTCCTTGTACCCAAGATTCATCAGATGAATGCCATAGAAACCGGGTTAGCATCCAAAATATCAATAAACAGTGCCAACAGTGGTGTTAAAACCAATAATTTAGGTACGTATTTTTAAATTTTATTATCCTTTCAATTCCTACAAATCACCGACAAGTTGATTAAAAACATGAAATGATTGATGGATGGATCCTAATTTTAGCAATAAAGCGAATTGTGTTTAATTATTTTAATTCGACTATTTCAATCAGCCTGATGGATTTGTCATCATCACACACAGGACTATAAAACTAACTTTTCTACAAATAAGTCATCATCATTACAGTAAATAATTTACATCTTATGAGTAGCAGAATTACACATTTTGACTATAAACCTTCACGATTAAGCTGTTGTGAGAAGGTGCAGTAATCCAGGGCTCGGGGAGGAGGGATGAGATGGTCGTAAGATTTAAGGGTGAAGTGGGAGTTTGAGGGGAAGAGGTGGGGTAGTTAAATAGGGGGTGAAGCAAAACAAGAAACACGACTTACTCAATCTATTAGCGGCTAGATTGCAAAGGGTGGTGTGTGGTTTTAAAAGAATATGTTTTTAATTCGAATTAATTATTGGAAGACGTTTCAGTGTCGACTTTCAAACTCTCTTGAAATGTAATCAAAGCTTTCCTGGGTTCCGCTACCTACAATATTTAGTCAAACTGCATTCAACACATATTATATTTTTATACTTAGCTACTTATTAATAATTGCAATTAAAATATATACTTCAATTTTGTATTGTGCCTTTGTGTTCCTCGAGAACGCTCGGAGAGGTTTCCAAAACAGTTAAGAAACAAGGTAAATATAAACCGATAACCACTCGAGCGCTTTTTGCCACATTATGGCACTATTTACAAAACCTCGGATTGCTTTATTGCCAAAATGTGGCGAATTTTCAAAAAAAAATATTTTATTAAAATGACTATATAATATATTGTGTCTACATTCAAAATATAACAAAATAAATATTATCTAGATTTTGTAAAATGTTTTAAGGTTAAAGATTTAATTATATTTTTATTATAAATCCTACAAATATGTGATAATAGACAAAAGATAGGGGAATTCATTGACTATATAGAACTATAATCAGTTTGTATGTCTCCGTATTCAAATTCGGAGGTATGATTTTTTTAATGTGCGCGGAAAAATTTCCTTTAGCAATCCGAGAAATAATATTTTAATTGCTCTGTCGCTCCAGTGGTTAACAAAATGTCGTATTTAAATAAACATTCTTGTTCTATGAGACAATGCGATGCTTCTGATTAATTTATTGATTAATTTGTGTTATTTCACAATTAATTAATAAAAATAATATATACTACATTTGCGGCACGTTCCAGAGTGGAAGATGCTGTCAGTATCGCCCTGGTGTAAGACCACCATTCAGAATTGAGACGTTGCTTAATAATGGCTTTAGCCGTGTTTAGTGACTAGATCTGAATAGCCAGGTACTTTCCTACCTTCCTCTTCCCCATCTCCTTCCCTTCCCCACTTTCCTTCAGCCTCACAACATACCCCAATTGGGGATGCCATAGTCTCACTGGCTCCAGACGGGAGCAGTTGAGACTCTTGTGAGGTAATCTCTATATAAAAAAAAAAAATGTTATATAATCGTGAGCAAAACGATATTTTAATAACAATATTAATAAATACCAGTAGGTACACCACTTTGAAAACTTGAGTTGACCTCACTTTTCATCCTTCTGGCTTTGAGCAAATCGTATGAAAATTGTTATTTCTGTCAAACGCCGTCAATCTAAATTTATAAAATAAAACCTATGTCTCATCATGTTCTTTCTCTGTTTCTCATTATGTATTCACGACATACGCTCATAGGAAAACCTTACGAAATGGGTTAAGTTTATAAACGAGCAAAGTTTTCCTTTTTCCCAATTACTTTTGCATTTTTTACAACTCCTTAACATTTTGAACACCTGTGATAGCTGACATATCATGTAAATGATCGCCGACCAGCGCCATCTGATTTAAGATTTCCAGAATACCTGCTCTTGCTAGCTGCTATTTGTGATCAGTCATTTGCCTATCGTAAGTATACACTAATTGGTTTACATTAATTTATTTACGCATACTATTAGGCCTATAAATAAGAATTGGCAGGCACGAGTTTATGTTAGATACTTGTATTAATAAAAAAATTCTTTAGGATTCTACTTTATTTTCTATTAGTGCCTCCCCTGACGAGGCAACTGAAACTAAACTAAAACCGGCTGGTTGCTATGGCTTCCAACCAAAGTTCCATTAAACTTCTGTGACGGCCTGCTTGTTTAACCCTAGACGAAGAACAATCAGCTGGCAGCTGGCAACTGGCAACTGGCAACGGCTGGCCACGGCAACTAGCAGGGCGAAAAACGGATTTTTGAAAAATTGTGTAATGTGTGGGCCATCATATTGACATACACAGGATTTAGTTGTGAATTATTTTTTTTTTCAAATGACAAATTAAAACACTTTATTTTTACCACGATAATCTTTTTTTAACACATCGACATGTTTCAAGAACGATGTTCTCTTCCTCAGTACATAAGAACATCGTTCTCGAAACATGTCGATGTGTTAAAATAAAGATTATCGTGGTAAAAACAAAGTGTTTTAAATTGTCATTAATAAAATGGTGCCACAAAGTGAATTTGCAAAATTTTAAGGATTTTTTTTTTCATTTGCCTCGTCAGCAGAGGCACTAAATTGTAAAGCTGTTGCCTTAAAAAAAGTCATATCACACTGGCTAACTACATACTAGTTGTCTTGGTTATAATTCCAACAATCCTACCTACATAGAATTATATTCAACCAAAGCATTTCTCTAATAAAATCATTGGGAAAGTGTTAGTTTATTCAGAAGTGCCTCCGTCCCTAGAAAACGCCATGGTCTAATTAATTCATTAAGATTGATTCTGGGTAAATGAAACACTTAATTAAGAGTAAGTGCGAGGGCATTAGGGAGGTCTCACTCGGGGGAGGGGGGTTGATGGGGGGTGAGAGAGGGATGGAGATCTTCCCAGCCTCCGCACTGAAGGTTTATCTCGGGCTTAACTGATCCATACAGGGTGCCATATTATATATATTTTTTATAATTTTACTGATTTACTTCTTCTCACTCACCAACTTAATAAAGTTAAGTATTTCTGTTAATTTCAGATTTTCTTTAGCGTAAGGTAGAGAATTTTAAAACATCAGCCCCCTTACTTATAATCGGGGTGTAAATATTGTGCGGCGCGTAATGTCGAAATAGAGAAACACTTGCTCGAATTTGTTCAAACAGCCTTATAAAGGCCGGCTTTACTCTAAACGCTAAACCGGTGCGTAAGAATCATACGGTAAGACGACTAGTGATTAGTGATTATTTTAGTAAGGGAATCATTTCATCAGATTATTCAGGTATATTCGTTGTGATAGTGTAACCACCATGGTCTACGTTTAAATTTTTCGAGGTTTTTTAGAATATCAACATAATAATTTCGACTGTGGGTCTGTCGTATAAGACAAGATTTACTTTTGTGCATAGCACAAAGAGTAACAATTATTATAAGCAATAATTATTAGTGGGAGAGTTAGCACTTACATGCCTTTCCCATATAAAAATAAAGTTGGTTGTTTGCAGGTGAAAAAATGTAATAAGCGGTAATTGTTGAATGAAACACTAGGTATATATTGAATCATTTGGCGGGTATGAGATAAGCCGCCGTAGGTTAATGGTAGAGCTCTTGACCGGCAATCAAAGGGGTGCGGGTTCGAGTCCCGTCCCGTATCTTTTCTCGCAAGGTTTTTTCAATATGGATGAGTGTGTCAGGCTAATAATGATTGCTTATAATAATTTTTACCCTTTGTGCTAATAAAAAAATTCTTTAGCCAAAAGTTGTTTAGGCGTAAGGAATAAGTAAGATTTTACGCCCTTGGGTTCTAGTATCGCGAGCAGTTTAGCGACATTGTCAAAAAACAGTTCTGTGTTTGAAGAGGTATGTTAGAATGTTTTTTGGTGTAAAGTTACATTATCTAAAACACTTTTAATCGGTGGTTTTAGAAGAATCTCTATAATTAGTTTCTGAGCATTAAAGATCGGTTCAATTTTGGCAGCGTTGGCCCCTTCCAAGGTATACAACCGTACTCGATTAAAGATTGGCAGAGTGCGTAATAATTAACATTTTGTTATAATTAGTTTTTTTAATTTTTTTTTATTTTTTCATAATTTTTTTTATAAAATAATATATTTGATTGACATAATATTTCAAACAATTTCCTAATAAGCAGAGGCTTCTGATTACACGGAGAAAAATGTTATTCTAAAATACGATTATTTTATTCGTAAAAACGGTCAAAAACGGGACTGAAGCTCTTACGAACAAATAGTGTTTCAGTGTTTATTCTTACATGTTCCCGCCAATAAACATTGAAACCCTGTTAATTTGTTCGTAAGAACTTCAGTCCCGTTTTTAACCGTTTTTACGAATAAAATGATCGTATTTTAAAATATATTTTTTTTCCGTGTAGGAGAGGAGAATTCATATATTACAAATATTTGAAAAGTTACATAGTGAAGTAAAATAAAAATTATACTTCTCGAACTCATTATCTACCTATGTAAAATTCTAATCCAAAATTAATTAGACAAATAATATCATTTTACATGACGATAAAGAACTCAGCATATTCGTAAGAAGAGATAGGGTAATTTTATAAGTTAATATAAAAAATATTAAACAATATATACATAAGAAGCACATATTACATTAAATATGATAGTCAAAACATAATACGAGTACCCACTGAAGAAAAAGTAGAAATTATTTAATGGTGCTACAATTTTTTTTTTTCATAATTATTGTAGTTTTTTCTGGTGGATTGTATTAATAATTTTAATGGGTAATTGATTTAATAATTTTATTCCCTTATATACATATTAAATGCTGTGCTGTTGTAGTTCGTAAGAGTGGTACAGTTTGTCCACAAACAGAACAATTTCTTATGCTATGGTGGGATGTTAGATCGTTACCAATTTACCTAAAAAAGTAAACAGATTTTCTATTGCTGTGGCGATAAAAAAAATCCACTTTAAATTCTGTCAAAAATAATACAATACATAAAATAGTATTTGATTTTGCTCACCAAGTTCAATGAACACCCTTTACAATGGCAATAGTAATCAGTAGGTATTTAGTTCCTACGCAAGTACAGGTCTATTATACCAACAGCTCACAGTGAAGTGAAGCAGTCGATTGGCTAACTATTGCAAGAGTAATTAGCATTCCTAAATGCAAGACACTCCGCCCTAATTGTATTACGGATTCCAAGTGTCATCGGTTTAATTTATTTTATTATCCACCGTTTAACGAGCGGGAACTATTTTATTGTCCGACTATCATCAACCTGTAGAATATAATATCTCCTGATATCGATACAGTGTCAAGCGTTATTGAGATTTTTTTTAAAATATTTTATTTGATACTAGCTGATACACCCGGCATGCGTAGCAATGCTACTTAAATAAATAAATTGTTTCTTCCTTCGTGAGATTTCCCTTTCGTCCCCGTTCCCCTCCCACCTCCTCTTCCTCTTTCCCATCCTTTTAACCTTTCCACCTTCCCCCCTCCCCTCTCCCACTCACCTTATATTCGCGACCCCCCCTTCACTTTCTCCGCTTTCCCCTCTCCCTCGTCCCCCCTCCCGCGAAGCCTTCTCCGTAATTTTCCATCCGAATCTCCCGCAAACCCCTCCCTCCAGCCTTTTTCCCTGCCGCTTAACTCTATAAAATACACCCATTTTTCTAACAACTCGCGTGACCTATTTCATTCTTTAATGCAAATTTCATAATGCCAGAGCTCACCAATATATATATAGATTTATAGAAGTATTCACGGGCATGTTCTTGACAATTAAAAAAAATTAATAGCAATCGGATGAAATTTTAATCGCAATCGTACGAATAGTTATAGGAAATAATTTCATAACGTCCGAGCTCACTATCCTTTAACCATCCCGGGTAGGCGCACATCATATTCCCAAAGTTTCATCGCAATCGGATGAACGGTATGGCCGCGCATAACATACGAACACACAAACAAACAAACAAACAAACACAAATTTTTATATTAAATGTACAAATATTTGTATGCGGTAGGGACAAAAATTACCAAAATAGTATTCCGAACCATTTTTTTAAAAATGACTATTATTGATTATGGGTTTGTTTCCCAACTTTGTTACGTAAATAAATTATCAAGTAAATTAATAAATTGTTATTGTTTGTACTTAGTTAAGTTGGATGCACAGTAAAACAAATAAATAAAAGTTACATATTAGTATTTTTCTATTGATTCATGAGTAGCAAGTAGCAACTAGGTAGGTACCGATATATAAATTAACCAAACACGGTCGAGTATATTTAGAGCCTCTTATAAAAAACAAAGATAGTGTATGTAAATCTCCTAGAGTGGTAAAGGTTAATTACTAACTCATTTATAATCTAACAGTTTTTTAACTTCTTGGACACATAAGCTTGTTTTCACGATAATTTAACGTGGGTAGACATAGGAATGACGTATGTCCCGTACCTGAGTTATAAGGCGCCTGAATATAGGCAATTTTGATAGCAAAAATAATGTACAAAATAAATAAATAATTAATTTAATAAAAACAGAGACAAAAAATGTTAAGAAATACATAAAATAACAACTTGGTCAAATTGAAAATGGTGGGTACCTACTCACATATTATAATTGGAAATTGGATGAAAATAGAAATATGCCTATGACGTAATAATTATAAAATTTCCAAAATCCACTTACTGTCATTTTTATTTCATAAATTTATATTAATATTTTTAAGTGGGTAAATTAATAGCACCGATACACACAATTCCATTGTGATTTATTGTATTTTATGTTGTTAACATTTTCAGATATAAGAACTATCCATAAAATATCAGCTAACGTCATGTGGTTCCCGAAGTTCTCTTTTTAAAATACCCTTATTAGTAGGTCATCTACGTACATCAATACAAATTCAGAATACAAACAAACAAAACAAATACTTAACATATAATCACGTACCTAGATGCAGAACAACAGCACATAATAGCTCACTTGTAAGTCACGGAGGAGTGGGCGTCCTAACCTCCCTTAATACCCCCTCTAATCATACATTATATTCCTCTATCAGTGTCGGACATAAATCACCCCATTTATCGCATTAGCGGCGGCCAATGGGAGGCGGGGGCGGGTCCGCCCTGAGCCCGCCCCCAGCACGTGTCCTCCCGCCGCCTTCCCGCCCGCCCCCTCCCTACTCTCCGCCGCCTACCCCCGGAGAAGTGATCTCCTAAACAAGTAGTTTACAGAGGCAGGAAGCAAGCGGTCGGAAATATTATTCGCGCCGGAAAATGATACTGACGTTTCTATCGGGGTTGGAAATTATCTATGAGAACTGTCATTGAGTTATTAAAGCGCGATATTTTCGGTTTTATAGTTTTCTTTATTTATATAATGAAATGAAAGTGAAAAACAATAACTTAAAAGTCCCGATTAACTACTAGTATGCGTCTAGAATGTTTCTTGCGTTTTTCGCTTCATAATAAGTTTAGTTTATTTAGTGATAAAGTATGTGTTGAACGTTGACTTATTTGATGACAAATGTGAATGCAAAAACATTCGGCATGCTAGTTGTTTAAAAAAAATTAATCATGGAACAACTTTCCAATTTCGTCACCAAATCATTTGAGTACAACAACAACAACAGGATAAAAGAAGATGAAACGTCGAGTTTAGATGGAGATCGTCCTGATGAGATAGACATAACAGAAGTTGGCTCACCAGGACGGGAGAGTCCAGTTCCTTTGATCAAAAGAGGAAGACTATCTTCTACAGCGGCTCCAGCCAAAAACTGGCTACTACCAGACAGTGAACGCAGACCAAAGCCTCCAAATTTCACTCCAGCTCGCATAGAACCTAGAAGATTCTTCAACGCTTTCATCACGGCGGGTATCAAACAAGACTTGGACAGTATCAGTGATGATGTCAGAAAAGCAAAAGAAACAAACATTGGGCATAGTGATAGTGACGCAGAGTGTGGTGTGATCAATTACTCCAAGGACCGACCCTCGGGTGATACGGAAGACTCTTGCTCTGATGACGAGAGCAAGAATGTGAATGTGGAGGATGACGAAGAGTGGTCGGGAAGCGTTGGAAAGGAGAGCGTGGAGAGGAGGGAAGAACCGACGGGGGAACAAGAAGGAAAGACTGATAGGGAAGTGGAAGCAGGTAATGTTGTTCACTATTCACTCTTCAATCCACTATGGTCCTTGTGATATAAAAAAACGCTGTGGCTTTTTTACTGTTAGTTCTCCATGTGAACAGGGCATAAAAAATTTTACTTAGAAGGAAGCGTTCCCATTGTCACGGAATCCCTTAAAATAGTTTATATTAATTTAGTTTATTTATGGTGGTAACATAATACGATTAGGCATAGATATTTGGCTACAGGGGAGATAATCCATCCTCTCAGGGTGATGATTAAAGTTAAGTTTGTTCGATGTTAAGAATAGGGATGGGGTAAATGGTCATTTATCACAGCGATTGAGTCGACTTCATTGAGGAAGCTTTCATAATCTTTTCTTCCGATTTTTATCAGCTGTATGGTGTAATTCAGTTTTTAAGGGGGTCTTTTTTATGCTAACTGCATTGCTGTTTGAATCCAGTATGTACCACAGCTATAGGAAGATATTATGAAATCGTTGTCCAAATGATGTATCACCCTTTGTTCATAGTTTTTCCTTCGCAAATCAAGTTCAATTTCTGACATGTTTGTTTGCACAAGTACCAACATATAAGATATTAGTTTGTAGGTGGTCGCATACAAACATTTCTGAAATTCAACTTACATAATGTAGGCATAGTATTTTTAGGAGAAAGTTAATGGTTCAATAAATTCTCTGCGGTGGTGTTGTTACCCCATAATTGTACTGATATGACCTTCTACTCTGGACAGAGTAATGCACGGAGAAAAATGTTATTCGAAAAAACGATCATTTTAATAGTACAAACGGTGGAAAACGGGACTGAAGTTCTTACGAACAAATTAACAGTGTTTCAATGTTTATTGGCGGGAACATGTAAGAATAATTTGTTGGTATACGTAATTTCGTACCTATACCAACAAATTATTCTTACATTTTCCCGCCAATAAACATTGAAACACTGTTAATTTGTTCGTAAAAACTTCAGTCCCGTTTTTCACCGTTTTTACTATTAAAATGATCGTTTTTTCGAATAACATTTTTCTCCGTGTGAGATAAGTAGATATTATCTATTCACAAAACAGTATTTTGTAGATAATATACATGATATATAAATTTATATTTTATCATTGAAGAAGAAGATAACAATAATAATCTATTTTTTTTAAATATGAAAATGAACAAGACACAGAAAAATTATAAAAGATAATGGTCGCAAATGGGACATGAACCCAGAAGCTCACTTCTATTCTACTCACCGGGACACACGCTTTATCCAATCCAGCCATCGGGTCCTATTATGAGACTGTCGTATTTGTCAAACTTCATATTTCAAATTTGAGATTTTACAATATTATCTTCGACTAATGTTTTTTTCCATATTATTGGCAGCTATATTTTTTCATTGGAAACAAGTATTCAACGAATTTATTTGTTACCTAGATAGTGTCATGGACCCGATTTTCTTTTATGGAACACCTATTGACTTAGAAGTCTAAATGAATATTCAAATTTTTATAAGAAAAATTATATTTTAAAAATTTGAAGGTTATTCCCATCATTGAAGAAGAAGATAACAATAATTTTTTTTTTATATGAAAGTGAACAGACGCAGAAAAATAATAAAAGATAATGGTCGCAATTACTGAATTTACTGAATATTGTAATGTGAAATTTATAAGAAACTAGCTCGTACCCGGCATACATTGCGATGCTACTTAAATAAATATTTCTCCCTTCGTGTCATTTCCCATTCGTCCCCGTTCCCTTTTCCCTTTCCCGTGTTCCCCCTCCCCTCTCCCGCTCACCTATTTCTCGCTACCCCGTACCTCACGCTTTCCGCTTCCACTTTCTTCGCCTTCCCCTACCCTCATCCCCCCTCCCGCAAAGCATCCCTCCTTAATTCCCCAACCGACTCTCCAGCATACCCCTCCCCCCAGCCTTTTTTTCCCCGCCGCCTAACTCTATAAAATACACCCATTTTTTCAACAACTCGCGTGACCTATTTAATTTTTAATGCAAATTTCATAATGCCAGAGCTCACCAGTATAGATATAGAAATATTCACGGGGAACAATTCAAAAAAATTAATAGCAATCGGATGAAAGTTTAATCGCAATCGTATGAATAGTATAGGAAATAATTTCATAGCGCCAGAGCTCACTATCCTATAACCATCCCGGGTATGCGCACATCATATTCCCAAAGTTTTATCGCAATCGGTTGAACGGTACGAACAAACAAACAAATAAACAAACATTAATACTTACGCCTTTATTAGTTACAAAGCCTTCTTACCTCATTCCTGTCAAGATATTGGACATACGTAATAGGTACTAAACCTTTGGAAATTTAATGTACCTACTTACCTTATTGCAATCAGAACCTACTGTGCTCATAATATGTAGGTAAGGCGCTCCGCTGACGAGGCAACTGAAAACCAACTAAAACCGGCTGTGTTCTCTGTCCTGATTGGTCAAAAAGCTTGTTTAACCATAGATGAAGAAAAATCAGCTGACAGCTGGCAACTAGCAACGGCCGCCCACGGCAATCAGCATTGCCAGTTGCTAGTTACCATGGAGTTAGGCGCTCCGCTGACTAGGCAACTGAAAATTAACTAAAACCGGCTGTTTTCTCTGTCTTGATTGTTCAAAAAGCTTGTTTAACCATAGACGAAGAACAATCAGCTGACAGCTGGCAACTAGCAACGGCCGCCCAGGGCAATCAGCAGTGACAGTCGCGAGATAGTCGCGAGTCACCGCTTGCGTTACCATTGACAACGGGGTTTTGTGTGATTGTGAAGTGTGCGGGCCATCACATTGTCATACAAAGACAGTTGGCAGTTGAGAGTTTTCAGTTGCCTCAGTGGGCGGAGGCGCTTAACGCTTGCGTTACCATTGACAACGGGGTTTTGTGTGATTGTGAAGTGTGCGGGCCATCACATTGTCATACAAAGATGGCAGTTGAGAGTTTTCAGTTGCCTCAGTGGGCGGAGGCGCTTACCGCTTGCGTTACCATTGACAACGGGGTTTTGTGTGATTGTGAAGTGTGCGGGCCATCACATTGTCATACAAAGACAGTTGGCAGTTGAGAGTTTTCAGTTGCCTCGGTGGGCGGAGGCGCTAACTCGTGAAATAATATAACATGCAATAGGCACTTACAAAGAATATAAGTTGTTAGGTAGGGTCTTTCTTCAAAAAATATTGTAATTCTATTGTGGTGTTTTATGGAAATAATCGCCAAGCTAAGTACTTATTATTTTCGAGTACGAGTTTCGAGTACGAGTACGAGTTTCGAGTTCGACGCCTATCGTTGTGTAAGTTTTTTATACTCGCAAATTTTGTATTGCACTGACGATTTTTATGTCCTATGAACAGTCCACCAATGTGAACCAATCACACCATGGGTGATAATTGATTGGGCTAATGCGTAGTATATCGCTTTTAGAGTCTTCATTGACATTATGTTTCGTAATGCCAACGAAGCCAATTGTTTTCATAAAAAAATATATAAATTTTCTAACTTTTCCCGTTGTTTTATTTATTTGTTCTGTCCATCTAAAATAGTTGTCAATGTAAATGCCTAAGTATTTGATTACCTGGGTCCGAGATAGTGGATTGCATACAAATTTTTTTTAGATGTGCATTCATGTATTGTTAAGTTTTCATCTAGTCTTGGTTATCGTCTGGAATCTATGCTAAATGTCATGTACTTTGTTTTGTCAGTATTTAGAATCAGCAGGTTATTGTCTAACCAATATTTAATCATGTTGATTCCTTCAATAGCTTTCTTATACACAGAAGTGAAAATTATAACAGTATCATCTGCAAAGAAATAACATCTCCGCTAATGTCTAACTGACACAAAAATTGGTATACAGTAAAAATAGGATGGGTCCTAGTGTATTTCCTTGGGGAACTCCGTAAGTTATGTGTCTGTTTTGGCTTGTTACGTTGCCTACTTTTAGTTAGTGGCCGCGGTCAGTTTTATATGATTTGAACCAGTTATACGCGGAATTTTAATACCTACATATGTTTTTTTAGTCTTTTAGAGAGATTTTAATGGGACACCGTTTCAAAAGCTTTGCTTAGATCCAGAAAAATCGCAATTCCTACTTTTTTTGTCAACATTTTTAGAATGGTTTCTGTTACTTTTAATATTGCGTCTTGCATTCCCATTTTCTTTCGACGGAAAATTACTGGACGAAAAATTCCGCTAATGACTATAATATTGTTATTTATAATTTGAATCATTTTGATTTTTAATAACAAACCAATATTCTCCCCTAATAAATAAATAATTTTAACGTTTTATTTGCACAAATTAACACTGTTGTTGTAAAACAATATCATGAATTTATTATATTTCCTTCAATACTTCCTTATTTTAGTGAGGGTTTTAAAACTTTTAACTCCACACAGGAGACCTCGAGGAAAATAATTTCCCTCGGGACCTATGTCCTCCTTGGAGATCTTTTTGTGGAAAGAACTAGGTCTTACAGAGGCCCATATTGTAGGCGGGAGGAATCACAGACACCGGCAAATCCTTAATCAGCCGAGCCGTTGAACTTAATAACGAGGCATAGAAGCGAACCGTTCTCATGTGAAAAATGTAAACCGTGCACAAATGTTAGGCGCGCGTTTGGCGTGTTTCCCACTCGTTCCTCATGGCATCTTCCAAGAAATAAATCATTATTATTGAATTTTAGATTTTTTTAAATTTTACTTGAATTAATTCATTTGGCTTTTCAATCGTTTCTGGACCAACTGCATCAAAATGTTTTGTATACAAATTTTTAATAAATCAAGTTGAGTGCCAATTTAAAATGGTAAATTGATTGAAAAAAAAACATTTAAATCTAAAACTGGGCTAACTGACACCATCGCTTCTCTCACTTCTAAATGGATATCCCTTTTTACTCTCGTGTTAGTGGGTAGGTATATTACTGACTGTGTAAACCGGCTTATAAGTACAATAACTCGATAATAACCAAGCATATCGGGAAAGTTCTTATCATGATTTCTGGTACACCAGAATTATTGATCAGATAAATTTGGTCTTCTGCTTACATGCAATCAGAAAGGCGCACATGATTCTTTAGTTTGTATATGAAGAGATATTACTAATACCATATACGGCTCGGAGTCACACACCCAATATTATTAGGGGAGGAACGATGAGGTAAAAAAAAATGGTAATGTTTATAAGAATATGTTATTCAAGTAGCATTTTCTCACATGGACAAATTTATAAATAAACAATTTATTTTTTCAATTACAATGTATTGTTTACGTCTCGCCGTATTTTGAATCGAGGGGCACTTAAGAGGGTATTACCAGAAAATACCGGAAATTAGTCCTTTTTAAATCAAATTCTAGACGTATTGAGTGTTTTTTACATAGAAACATTAATTTATTTTGAAAGATTGTTATTTTATCTGGTACATGCAGTTTTAAAATTTTGAAAAACTAAGTGTATTTTTAATATACGTTGGTCGTTGGCAGATTTGTTCAATTTTCAATAGATTCTATTAAACAACACAAATTTCAAATCATATAATCATACAACAAAATAAATCAATACATAATCTAGTCAACACAGTTTTCAAAATTTAAATTTTAGTAATAATATTTAATTGAATATACCCCATAGTTCTCCTTGGCTCAATCTACGAATTGTACTTATTCCACTCTGTTGTTTCTGTATCTTGCATGGTAGGGTATCCTGCTTTTATCTAACTTGTATTTGATTATGTTGTTGATTTTGTTTTTGATTTTGACTTTGTTTTTTTTATGATTTTGTTTTGGATTTTGTTTTAGATTCTGTTTTATAATTTTATTTTTTGCTTTTGTTTGAATTGTTTCTAATGCTGATTTAGATGTACTTTGTTAATAAAAAAAATAACATGTAAAAGCCCAGCAGGGCGTGAAATAAAAAAAAAAAAAATCTGATTAATGGTCTATGGTGATACCTACTGATAGTACCTATCTTCCACTCTGCAACGTGCCAAAGTTAATTAATGAACTGTGAAACAACACTAAATATTTAAATAAAATTTACTTGCACACGTACTTGGAATTTGAACCCGTGTCCTCCGGATTCGTAGTTGAGGGCCATATCTCTCTGCCACGGAGGCCGGTTGTTATTATAGCATTTTGTCAAGAATCGGTTATTTTTCTTCAGCAGGCTTGTAAATGTACAAAAATGATTTCTGTGCCTTTTAAAAACCTTTATAAAACTGCATAAAATATTTCTGACAAACTCAAAAATTTAGCAAAGCAGTCCGCGTAAATTGTATGGCTCGTTCGCAAAATGAAAACGAGGCCCTCCGCGTTGCGCTCGATAAAAAAATATGGGGGTGTATTAAATTGTTGAAACGAAGCCCAAATAAACTGAGCCAAATAAAAAAGGCATGTCGGGGTGGGATTTGAAGGGGGTGGGTTGATAAAAGAAAGCCGGGGGGCGCGCGCAGGGGTTAATCCTTCAATTTGCATAATTGCGAAATAAAACAGTAAGCCTTTTCAATTTGGCAAATTGTTTTAAGTGAGAACAAAGAGCTACTCAAGCCGTTGTAAGACGCGGGAAGAGGTTATCCTGTCTTAACTCTTTAACGACCGCGCTCCATCGCGTTCAACTGAAATCTAACGCAAAGGATGTAGTATCACTATACAGGATGTTAAGGTACGTACTTGACTTACTCCAGTGATTCCTGACATTATTTGGAGTAAAATATGTGAATAAAATTTTTGTCTCCGGTGAAATTTTTGATGTTTTTTTTTTCTACAAAAAATAAAAAAAATAATAGTTGTTGGACAGTTGGGGGCGGAGTAAGTGGTGGAGCGGTTACTCGGTCGAGCGACCAGTGATGTCATGCAAAAGAATTTTCCTCATGACGTCACTGGTAATTTTGTCTTATTTAATAAATAACACAAAATTAAAAACATGCTTTTTTGTATGCGGGGTCTATCTACTGTGCACAGAACTAATAGTTTAACATTATAGATTAACATTTTATTGCTCTGAAGTAGAAGGGGAAATGTAAAGACGTTATTTACAATGTATTTGTGAATATGAAATAGAAACATTGAAACTGTGAAACATAGAAATAATGTTATGTCGGGGTAACAAATCCTCCGATTTATTTGGGACCTTTGATTACATATAAGAGTTTTATATCATGTTAAACGAATTTGTAGCTACTACTACTTTTTCAATTTATTTAAGTGAAAAACATTGATAAGAAAATTATATTATATTGTTTTTAATGAGAAAATTTCCCCACAATTGTTTTTGGTTGCAGTCTGCAGCGTGAAGATTTCCCTAATTGTAGCTAATCGCGTGTGGGAGAGAAAAATACGACAATTTTAAGGTAGATTCACACTGGACGACGTACGTACGCATCGCTACGCCAAACAATGCTTAGCAACCCATACATTTTCTATGAAAATGGCCACAGACATCGCACGTCGCGATGCGTGTGGCCAATGTGATTCTAAAACATAAATTTTCATTGCAAATCTATGGTTGCTAAGTAGCCCAGATATTGTTAGGCGTAGCGATGCATACGTACGTCGACCCAGTCTGAATCTACCATTAATGTCACCCGGATTATAGTCAAACTCTGATAAGAGAGTGCACCACAAGAAGATTACTTCAATGTATACTAGCCATATCACCCCCGGGGCTGATATCTACAGTGAGAAGTTTTCCCTGATGATAGCCAACCTGCGATATGAGAGGGCACCAGTGGAAGAAAATACAATTAAATTTGTGCATCAATACCCTAGTTCTATAGGTACACGGAGAAAAATGTTATTCTGAAATACGATCATTTTATTCGTAAAACGGGACTAAAGTTCTTACGGACAAATTTATTCGGGTTTCAATGTTTATTGGCGGTAAAATGTAAGAATAAATTATTATTATTAATTATTAGAACAAATTTTGTACGTATACCAACAAATTATTCTTACATTTTCCCGCGAAATAATGTATGTTGAGTTGTTTCCCTATAGAACTAAGTTATCGACATGTCAGGTTACCTCTGATTAGAGGGAGAACCATTAAACGTTTTAATGTGTTAGGTTAGGTTAGGTTCTGATTATATCCAACCTCCGATAAGAGGGAGAGCTACCAAAATAACAAAATTTCAATGTGTTAGGTTAAGACCATCCATGTCACCCTCAGGGCTGCGGGCTGCAGGCCGTAGCGCTTCGGGAGTTGAGGGTGAAGGGGTTGCGTCCCCGGAGAGCCACTAGCACCAATTAGCCCCCGGCACTCAACTCGTTTGCTCAAGGCACCTTGCGGAACATTCCTGGCAGAATTACACATCCCCGTGTAATCCGGCGGGAACTGGTGGGTGGCGGGGGGTGACGTGGGGGCTAAATCTATTCCTGTAATTGAATGAAACGAATACATATATGTTTCCCCCATTTGCGCAGCGGGTGGGCTTAACAAATTGATTCTATGCATGATCCGACAGAAGGAAGAATAGTTTACTCCTAAAAGTAATGTTACCAAATAATTACAACTACCTTTATAGTCCAGTCAAGATGTACATCCGTGCTTACAAAATGTCCGACATTTCTGAATGTTTTACGTTTTTTACGTAATTTGTTAGAACCTAAACCAATATTAAAAAACAGATTTGCAATTTCCAAATTGTGAAAATTGTGCGGGCGGCGGTGTACCCAAAAAACCTTGAAATTTTCGGATTTTTTTCAGTTTTTGCTCAATATCTAAGTGAAGGAAAGGTCTGATCGGTATAGTTACAGTTAACCAATATTAAAAAAGTAGATTTGCAATTTCCAAAGTGCTGTGCGAGCGGCGGTGTACCCAAAAACCCATGAAATTTTCGGACCTTTTTCAGTTTTTGCTAAATATCTCAGTGAAGGAAAGGTCTGATCGGTATAGTTACCATAAACCAATATTAAAAAAGCAGATTTGCAATTTCCAAAGTGCTGTGCGAGCGGCGGTGTACCCAAAAAAACATGAAATTTTCGGTACTTTTTCAGTTTTTGATCAATATCTCAGTGAAGGAGAGGTCTGACCGGTATAGTCATTCTGCACTTTTTTAAAGTAAACTAAATTTGCTACAGTTTGAAAGCAAGGCAAGCTCTATACATCAGTTAATTTCCAAGATACAGTTCTTCGAAAATAAACAAATTTTTCCAAAAAGTGATTTTTGTTTAAATTGTCACTTATTTTGTGAAATATCTTCTATACTCGTATCCCACGTCAAATATTAAATGAAATTAAGTTGTAGTAAATTTATTTAGCTTTCATTTGAAACCAGATGGGTACCTGCAGGTTTAGCAGTTCACTCTTAGCGGTTCACTCTCGGTTGTATGTTTATTTCTGTTTATAATTGTGATAGTAAGAAGAGATTACATTTTTTCCGGTTATTTGTAATCTTCGAATGAGTGAATGATTGTAATCAGCGGCTGAGAATAAAAGTTAATAAATGTTTGCAACTGTACAGGGAGATTCCGATGAGAAAGATCGATTATTCCCCGTATCAAATGTTTAAAATTAAAAATTTAATATCGATTTATTTCATTCAAAACTTGCTTTAGTATATACCTACATTCAAGTAAGCAATAAAAATGCTCAAAACGCACGATAATAAATTATTAAATATCGTGTACTTCTTGTAAGAATTTTTTTATCATAAGTTTTTACGATTTTTCAATAATGTCTAAACAAAATAATTGTGTAAAAAAAATCTGAAATATTTTAGTTTGTAAGACCTAAAATAAATAGAAAAACTGAGGTATTTTCGTTACAACCCCTTTCTCGGATTTATTGTTTAATGAATTTAATTGAACTAAAATTAAAATTCTGCAAAGTGTGTTTACTAGATTATATATTTGTATATGATTATTGTATATGTATTTATTGTATATGATTATTGTATAGGTATTTATTGTATATGATTTGAAATTTGTGTTGTATAATACAATATTTCGATTGAAAATTGAACAAATCTGCCAACGACCAACGGAATGAACTTAGTATATTAAAAATAAACTTAGAGTAGTTTTTCAAAATTTAAAAAATGCGTTTATTAGATAAAATAACAATCTTTCAAAATCAATTTATGAATTTTTGTGTAAAAAAAAGTCAATACTTCTAGAATTTGATTTAAAAATGACTAATTTGCGGCATTCTCTAGTAATACCCTCTTAGGGTCTGCTGGACTTTTTTCATACAAAACTGACTTTTGGATTTGAGGCAAGGAAATCCAACCGAATTGAATAATATCTTTTTTTTATACCAAAATCCGTAGTAAATATTTAATACGTATGCGAGTTATTTATTTATTTTAGTTATAACTTATAAAGTGTAGGCCATTAAAGAATATTCAACATTTCAGGACGTTAGATGCAGATTTAGCAAAAAAAAAAATTAAAGTTTGTTATTAATTTATGTTACAAGAATTTTGTCTGTCCGTCATAAAACCGTCTATTGTAATTTAAATGTACGTCCATCACAGTGATTATTTCGATTTTTTTTTCATCATATTTACATAGTAGGTAGAGCAAACAAATATTTTGAAATAATTATCATTAACTCACCGATAAGTGCCAGAGTTGTCTTTAAAATCATGGAAAATCTATCTCTTGAATGGAATATATTTTATAATTAAAAATAGAATTAAATTAATATGTAGAATTAAATTAATATATAGAATTAAATTAACACAAATAAATATAAAAAGGTTTTGTCTTTGAATTAAAAATAATTTGTTGTCGGTTTGGTTATGTATTATGACCTCAAATTAAAATTAAATTTGGTATGAAAAATGCGTTCAGCCATACCTCTGACAATAGAACATTTATGTTAGAAAAAAAAAACTTTTGCTACACTTTAACGTATGCCCAAACCAGGTTCGTCGACAAACATTGGGTACTAACAACTGAAAGGTTTTTAAGTAACTGAGTAATAAAAAAACAGATTAAATAAAATGTTGAATTTTCTCGTAACATCGAATCATCGTACACCCCTGCCCCGTGTGACGTATGGCCCCGCGTTTAATTTGTAAATTGTCGAGTAAGTGATTCGAGGTGTGAAGGCCCGTTCCCGGGGGGCCCGTTCCGCTCCGAGTGGGGCTCGGGGGGACAAGGAGACAGGGGGGAACATCGCCCCTCCCCTCACTTTCTCCCTGACAGGACTTCACGGGCCATTTCCTGCCTTTTATCCTGGACTGTAGATTACGAACTTTACAGCAGTTTTAAAGTAAACCTAAAATACAATATGTTCGGATTGGCTTATCTCAACCTATCGAAGAGTTGAAAAACATTATCACTTAGTTTAAGACCGGCCATCCTAGCATTTGATGTAGAAATAGGCATTTAGGTATTTAGTTAGGCATTTTTTTACATCAGGTCCACACAGAAGGTCCTGGGGGAAATAATTTGTCCTATGTCATCTTTGGGAATGCTTCATGAAGGGTCTTTGTAAGGAAATGAAGGGTAAATTGTTCTGGGAAGGAAAAGGTATGGGGGGTAGATATGGATCCGAGGAACAGTAACGGACTTATGGATCCAACCCTACCACTCCGATGCTAAGCGATGGGTCAAGATAGTTCTGCTGGAGAGGTCAAAACATCTCCCAAGTAGGCAGGTGCTGCCAAGTCCTACATTAACCTCACACATGAACCCGCGCACCCCTGCTAAGTAACTGAACGTAGCAAACCAGACGAAGTGAACAATGGTGTTGATTGATCCAATAAATGGTTCCCGGGGCGTCGGGACATGCCACTTTGTTGCACTTCTCAAAACAGATCTTAATCCAGCAAACGTTTCGTTGGTAAATTACTAAGATAAGATTTTTTTTTATAAAATGTAAAGTTTTTATGTCGTAACTAAGGCGTTCCGCTGACGAGGCAACTGAAACCAAACTAAAACTGGCTGGTTTCTATGTCTTGATTGGTCAAAAAGCTTATTTAACCGTAGACGAAGAACAATCAGCTGACAGCTGGCAACTAGCAACGGCCGGCCACGGCAATTAGCAGTGCGAGTCGCGAGGCACTGCTTGCGTTACTATTGACAACGGCTTTTTGAGTGATTGTGAAGTGTGCGGGCCATCACATTGTCATACAAAGACAGTTGCCAGTTGATAGTTTTCAGTTGCCTCAGTGAGCGGATCGCCTTAATCTAGGAAGAAATATCATAAAACAAAATACTAAAAACCGTTCAATAAACGCCTGATTGATTTTGGATTAACAAAAACAGCTCCTAGCAACACGTTTTTTTTTTAAAAATCAATTTTATTTTATTTAGATTAAAAAACAAATTTAAAAAAAATAATCGATTTAAGGATATTGACAAAATATTTAATTTGAGATGTTCCTTCGTCGTTTTTAGTTTTAACTTCCGAAATGGCTTCTGAAAGCCTTTGGAAGGGTTAATTTAATTTGCGAAAACCAGTTTATAAATTAAGTTGCCGTTAAATCAGCGCAACGATCTAAAGGCCGTAAAGGAGCAGAGAGGGGGAGGGGGGTACATCCGGATTAATTTTATTCCATTACCGTAATGAAGACACAAATACTTCCGGGGAACGCGGGGTGAGATAGAACCAGAAGGGTGAAGAAGCTAAGACAACCTGTTATCCCAGCTTTATCACACGAGTTAGGAAAACACCTGATATTCGAAATATTCCATGTTGATATTAAGTAGCTTTTCAGTGAAAGTTTTCTCGATATTGTGGGTGACGGCGAAGTGCTTGTTCAGACATTTCAGAAACATGTTTTTATGATTCATTTAACGGGCCGCTCTGCCAATTTCCACCGATTTCTGACACGTTTTCCTTAAACGTTTGAAGTTTTTAAGCTCTTAAAAAAATATATGTTATTCTTTAAGAGAGTATCTATACGTTTCCCATGCCGAAACGGTAATTATTTGAAATTCCCTCGATAGAAATAAATCGAAAAGTATGCTCCAAAAATTATTATTAACACGTTTGTTTCTGTTATTTTACAAGTTATAAGTATGAAAAAATTCATAATGTTTCTTTAAATGCTACTTGACACATCCCTCACGAGATTTTTGCTCTTTTTCAAACGAGTCGTCTTTTATTAAACATTTTCACAATTTACGCATGAATTTTACGGTTTTTAATGTTAGCGCGCTCGCTCTCACGTTCGTATTGTCGTATTTCTCCATCTTCTTCTTTTTGAGCGGCGTAGCGCGCCATTAATATCTTCAGCTATGTTGGGTATAATGACGGCCAATAGACCTCAAATAATACTACAAAATGAATAAAATACTTAGTTTTACGACTTTTATTGTTTAAAAAACCAACATATTTCGTTAACAATTCATCTGGGTTTACTTAAAACAACATCATCATCATCTTCTTCCCCTTGTCCTATTCGGGTCGGGGACCCGCTGCATCGACAAGGCTCCTCCATACGTCTCTGTCTTGTACTGATTGTTAGGCCTCCGTCCTTGGCAGATCCATCCTCTCCTCACACAGTTTCTGGAGTTGCCTCACCCAACTCTGTCTTAAAACATAAAAAACTTAAAACATAAACACAATAATGCCAACATAAAAAGTGCCAGCATAGTTTTTAATTTGCGAAATGGAAGACTCTCTGATAATAGTTGACCGGGCGAAGCGAATTCCTGTTTTAACTCGTCCATTTGGCATTTCATCAGTCTTTAAATTTGTTTTTTACGTGCCGGTTTCGGTTTAAGATGGTGGCCTTATTGAATACTACTTTTTATCCCGAGTTGTCATGATTTTGGTTCCAAATCCGAATAATAAAAATTTTGGTACCGACCGGCCTAAAGAATGTTTGAAAATATGTCAATGAGATCGTGGAATTTATTTGGACAGATTTTTAATGTAATCTTATGAATATTTATAATTAAAAAACGATAATGTACGATTGCAGACAAAATGTTATGTTTGATTTATTAAATAAGTGAAAATAAGATAGATGTTTTTCGGACCCGAGGTCTACTGTTCACAGATCTATCTACCAGTTAAGTTGTTAAATTGTTATTTTTTAGTAAACTGCATTAAAGAAATTGGTTTGTTTTTCTTCATAATAAAAATAAAACAATAAATGGAAATGCTGTTTCGAAAAGATTAAGGCAAAATTATGTTTCGCAGAAAATCAAATGTAACATTCTCATCAAGTAGCCATTCAGTCCCATTTTCTTTTTTGACATTTGAAAGGCGATTGTAGGTGCATTTCAGCTTTCTATCAAAATGTAAGTCTAGCTTAATAACATGATGGTTGTCCTCTTCTGTTGATTATAATTTGTACAAAAGCTGAAACGGGCATTAAATTGGCATTTAACGGGAACCTTTCAATTGCAAAAAAAAAACAAGAGTTATCGTGATACCACAAAATTATGACGACAGATATATAGCGCATTTAATATTAAAATAAAATTGTACTAGCTTATAAATGATAAAAAATGTCAAATACAAATTTTCAAATTGAGAGGCAAGTATGGGTACCGCCGCCCCGGGAACCATTTGTTGGATAACCAAAATCTCTGCCATAGATCACCCCAAGATCGAGAGAGACTGGTTGAGGGACAGATTTGACCTCGTTGATCTAACTCCCTCGACCCATCGCCTTGCAAGTGGAGGGATGTATGTAAACGTCCGTCACTCCAGGACACATTGACTCACAGATTCCTGACCACGTCTCATATATTTTCCTTCCCAGAACTTTTGCGCTTTCGTTTTCTTAAAAAGACCCTCCGCACATTATCCCCAAAGATGACATTGGCCCTCAAGGAAATGATTTTCCTTGGGGCCTGTGTGGACCTCACTTCCCCACCTTCCTCTGGCCCATCTCCTTACCCTCCCCACTCTTGTTAAAAATCGGGCGAAACCGGGTAGTTAAAGCGATAACAAAATGAAAGCGATCGATGCCGGTAGCAAAATCTTTCGATGTACAATAATATTATAGCTAAGAGTATCTAAAACTAAAAACCTGAAAATGAACAATTCAATAAGTTCCGCAAATATTCCACAACATCCGGTCACCGCTCCAAGCCTCCCCACCATCCACCTCCTACTCCTCCACCCCTAACGTTTCCGGATTAAATTGGATAAAAACATAAAAACGCCCATTTTTGCAATTTAAATCATGTCATATAGTCCCCACTGGAGATATTGCTGTTCTGTTTCCTCCTCGCAACGGGCGGTGCGCGGGAGAGAGATGCAGCATCTACGCCGACAGATGTTAAGCGTAGACCCGGCGTAGACCATTGTTTCTTCAAATAAGAGTTGCGTAATAAAGATTAACGTATCTTTCACTCAGTTTTTTTTATCAAATCAACACATTGAAATATTTATCTCATCTTACTATTTTTCTAACATGATGAAAATATTTTATTGTTAGATTTTTTTATATCGCAGTGTGTAATAATTAGGAGACGGCTAAGCGGTGGCAAAACGAAGAATTCCAAGTCACGAATCCGCAAAAACATCATTCGGAGATATTGAAATTTGAATTTTTGAAATGATATGTTTTTGTAATAACGAATCAATTCTAAACTTCAAACCTCAATTTCTCCGAATGATGTTTTTGCGAATTTTCAACTTGGAATTCTTCGTTTTGCCACCGCCTAGCCGCCTACTAGTAATAATTAATAAGAAAGTTACATTTATACAGCTCGAAATCAGTGTAAATGTGACTTTCCTTACAATGGAATGTTGTGCAACCCAAAGACGTTAAATCTTATCACTAAACGAAGTATCTTCATTCTGGAACGATGTATTTTTTCACCACATGTTCATTGCGTATGCCAATTTTTTTATTTTATTATATCGTTTAGAGTTTGATACGGGGTCCTCTCGGTTCAGAGCCAAAGACTTCACCTTGCTACTAGTGTCTTCGCAATGTGTTTTCAGCTTCTAAACAATATTTAATTTCATTTAGAACCAAAATAAATTTCTATAACGCAGAGAGCCATGTTGACTAAATCAAAGGAAATGGATAATTTTGTGAAAATTTAATCATTTATTTATTAAAATAACAAAACAAATATTGTTGATATTAGGTACTCCTGTTGGTTGACTTTTTGCCATATTTAAATACTTATCATTATTTATAGTCGATCATGCAAAAAACACATAATGATAATCATTACATATATACTATAATCAACTCATATTCTTTTTTTTAAATCTTTTGTTACGCACCAGACTTTTAGGTCCGGGTTTAGTTTTCCCCTTTTCCGATAAATCCTACTGATCCCTTAATATAAATATTTAAAAAATCTTTCGTAATCCTACGTGTATTTAAAATGACTGATTTTTGCATTTTTATATACAAATTCTTGGACAAATCTAATATGCCTAAATTTTTAATGAGAGAGCTAGGTATAATGCCAGTAGCCGAATAACAAATGGTAATATTTTTATAGTCTGAGGATGCCAAATTCTTTTAATTTCATTTCCTAAATCTGTATTCTTTCTTGTTTTTTCAGAAACAGATTTTTCAATGTTATAGGAATTTTGAATAGCTACATCAATGATATAAGTTATTTTTTTTAATTTTGTCATGTAAAACTATATCGGGTCTATTATGACTAATTGGTCTGTCTGTTAGTATAGTTTTATCATAGTATATTTTAAAGAAATTATTTTCTAAAAACGAATTTGACTTACTATTATTATTCTCGTTTAATTTAATTTCTTTTTGTGTTATATTTGTTGTATTATTGCAAAGTTCTTCATAACCTAGACAGTGACTCGGATACACCTATTTTATTTTTTTGTTTATGTATTATAATTCCTATTGTTCAACGTGTACAACGAAGACCCAGTAGAAGTAAGAAAGCGCATCACAGCCGCTAACAACACTTACTTTGTGTTGCTGCCAGGGTTCAAATCCCAAAACGTCCATAGGAAAACCAAAATAACCTTATACAAAACAATTATTAGAACGGTCTTGGCCTGTGGATGTGGGGCGGGAACACTGACAACAAAGTCTGCGGAACAGCTGGACACCTTCGAATGAAAGGTACTGAGAAGAATCTTAGGAGCGGTGCGAGAAGGAGATGCACGGAGAACCCGCCACAATAACGAGCTCCATGATAATCTACCAAGCTCCCAGACTTTCTACACATTTAAGGCTCCAAAGAATAAGATGGGCCGGACATGTGCACCAAATGCCAAGCACACGAGAACCGAAGAAAGTTCTATTAGGACACCCAGGAGGTAAACGAAAGGCGGGCAGACCTAGGCTGAGATGGGAGGATTATGGGCCGGTATATCAGTTGGTCTAAAGCTCGGCTTTGACGGAATGTGGAGCTCAGCATGGCTTAGCACACACTCCGAATATCAGTCGTAATCCTAGAGTTGAGCAATTTAAACGTTTAGTCTATGATAATTTTAGTCATTTCTATGCCGAACCAATCTATTTATATAAGTATCTATGGACTCTATAGTTATTATCAAACAACCAAACGTCAAACGACGTCTAAATCGTCATCACTAGAAGAAAGTTCGAATTCCATGTTGATGGGTACACTTATTCCTCCAATGTAATTTATTGCGTCCGTACATAGCAGATCGAAACTGAAGTAATGTGAAATCTGACAGATGACAGGTGTGTTTTTGCCAATAGCGCCACAGCGCCTAGCAAATGAACTATTCTGCTGCTTACCACGGCTTAAGCGGCCGATTTCGACGGTTTAAGTTGAGCGAGGAATGTGCTCCTTAGCATAGACTGATATACCGGCCCTGTGTCAGGAAGGTTGCCAGAGGACTACTCCATGTTGCAGATTGGAAGACGAGGTACGAAGACAGAGGGAAGTGGAGGCTCATGTTGAAGGAGGCCAAGGCTCGAAATGGGCTGTAGCGCCATTGAAGAAGAAGAGATGTACATGTACAATTCCTATTGACTTTTCTAAAAGTCTAAAATAAATATTTAATTTATTGGAATACATTTTTAAATAAAATAACGGTTTGACGCATCAATGTAATATTTTGTCATTGAAGAAAATGATAATATTAATTAATCTAAACACGAAACAGAAGAAGTCACAGAAAACAAAAAGGTTACGATTGCAAATGGGGGTCGAACCCAGGACCTCTGTCTTACTGGGACAACACTCCACCTATTTTTTTTGTATAAGTTACCACTGACAGCACTTGCAGTAATCATAACAAATGTGTTTGTAAATGTCATTAAGTATGTTAGTCGTAAATCTCTGGTTTTAAGATGGTTGTCATATTATAATAGCAGCATTCTGTAAATACCCACTCGATTATAAAAATATATATAGTTTTAAGTGACTTGTTTAAGTCTTATTTATAAAATTAGTTTTAAATTTAATTATCACTAGTTATCAACCGTAGTTATAAGCCACAAGTAATAAATCGAAGTTATAAGTTTAGTGTGTAGGTTAAGTGTATAAATTAAGTTGTAAAGAGCCCTTGAGGTCATTTAATAACGAAAACGGCCAATAAAATTATCCAAGCATTATTATTATTACCACTGATTATTTTCCGTCATTCTGATCGATTCGTACTTCAATTTTTTTTAATAATTACCAAAACTATCCTCAATTATAATTCCCATATTCTTTGACTATTTTTCTGTGTATCGTTTCATGTTTTCTTTGATTTATTAATATTATCTTCTATTTCAATGATTAAATATTACATATATTGTTATAACGTAAATCTTCAAAAGTTATTAAATTAAATTGAACATTGTAATAATGTTCCCACAGTTTAAGAAAGCGTGGCGTAGCGGATCGTAGAGGATCGTAGCGAGCGATGTAATCAAATAAATAACTCGGCAATTTTATGAAATAACACGTCGGATGGTTGGTGGAGGGGAAGGGAGGCTAGGAGTGGGGCAGAGGTAACGGGGGAGGGAGGTTTATTTACTCTTTCAGGAACTGATTCAAAAACATTCGTAGGAAACGATAACCGTACTGGATTGTTATGGCTTCATAATATGTCGTTCGACATACATTATAATAAATAATGTTATTTAAGAACTTTTTTCATCAACGTGGCAACATTTTTCTTAAATTGTTTCACCTCTAAGGCATAATTGTTTCTTGTTTAATGCAAGCTTTAGTGTTGAATTTGTTCGTAAAATGAAGAATTTTTTTTTTTTTTAAATCCCAACAATAGCCTTTGGAAGGCGATACAGCTTTTACACGTAAATACAGATACTTAACAGTATTAATCTTTTGTTTTCATAAAAAAAAAAACATTCCCGGGTTATGAATAATGTATGAAAATCTCCTACTACCATAACAATAAGCGGAAATTGTTGTTTATGTTGTGATAGAGGACTGAGCCAGTTGAGGAATTGAACACGGGACGCCTGGGTGGAACCCAAACGCGATACCAACTCAGCCACTGACCGGTCGAATTTATATATATGTATCTCAATTCAGAAGGCGAGTATGAGTAACGCCTTTAAACCATTTATTGGATAACAAACACTCCTGCCAAAGGTCACCCTAAGTGTTTCGCTACTTTTGGTGTCTTAGCAAGGGTGCCCGGATTCACGGGGTGAGGTTTGTCTGGGTCTTGGAGGCGGGTGAATTTTCCCACCTTTTGAAACCTTTTAATCTCTGCTGAAGAATCCAAACTCCAGAATCCAGATTCCATCGACCCACCACCTTGTACCGCAGTCGAAGGGATGGATTCATTCGTCCATCAGTCCTAGACACATTGACCCCCAGATTCCTACCCAACCCTCATATAAATTTTTCAAAAAGACCTTCGACACAGCATCTCCAAAGATGACATAGGCCTAAAGGATTTTTTTTCATGCTGAAAATAGGAAATCTACATCACATTTGTAGTCAATTTATGGTATGCATAACTTTTTTATTTGAGCTTTCGTTTTCGAGTAAATTAAGTAAATTTGGGTTCATATCAGCTGTTTAATGTATTTTAAAATGCGGCGAAGCGTAAACCTGGCTCAAACAACATGTCAGTTATACTTTCATAAAGTAACGAATTAGAGAAATGACTGATTCTCACACTGACAGCTTAAAAAAATTTATTTTCCAAATTTTAGGATAATATTTTTGTAGGTAACAATAATTACGAAAAACCTAAAAACATTATTAAAAGCTTAGTTTTATACTGTATTCGTTTAATAAGGGTAGATTCCTCAGTTATAATACTTAATTTAGGTAATGGATACATACACTTAAGTCTGGAGTAGCTACTAGCTAGTAGGTAAAAGCAGCCCTTAGGGTTTAACTATCCGATTACTCGCAGAGTGGCAGTTAACTGGCCGTTACGATGATCTTGTCACCAGGCGTCGGCGTCGGAACACAATCCCATGTTCATAATAACAGGGTCAACGGTTAGAAAGGAGTATAAACACTGCGGAAAAAGAAGATATCTACTGAACAATTTTATTGAAAAATTTGTAAATATATATTTAATTTCTTCAATCTTCGCAAAATCACTTTGTGGCGTCATTTTGAATTAAATTAAACAAATAACTTATGTAATTTTTCATATTCTAAAATAATTTTTATATTTAATTTTAAATAATTGTTTTTTTATGATATTTTTTAATTAATTAATCACCTCTCTCTATAATATTTTTGTCCATAGTTCTTTTTAGTCTATACTTGTTTGTTTCTTTTGTTATTTAATGTCATTACTACCCTGACGAAGAAACCATCGGTTTTGAAACATGTAAGTAATTGTGATTATATAATAGTGGTTGATACAAAGTTATTTGTTTAATTTAATATATTTTATTTTTTACGTGAATACCGCACAAGAGTCTCAACTACGTCCAATCGTCTGGCGCCAGTGGAACTATGGTATCCCCAATTGGCATACGTTGTGAGGGACTTAGGGAGATGGGAAAGAGGAATCTAGGGAAGTACTAGGCTCAAGCCATTTCAAGTAAAATTTCGATTCTGATTGGCGGTCTTCCACAAGGATGATATTGAGGGTATTTTCCACTCTAGAACGTGCCACGAATATATACCGGCGTGGACCTTGAAAAATCACGGGATATTATAATTACAACAATCTTAATAATTAAGACAATAAAAATAATTTTCTGTAAATTTTTTATATTATAGGTAGCAATTGCGGTGCATAGTTTTCAATGGGCTAGAGTGCTAAGACTGAAAAAATATGACGTTACTGATGCTGCTGTAGCTGAAAATGATTTTTTTTTTTCAATTTTTGTATGAAGATCTTTCAGTTTGGAGATGCGCCGCATCCTGAAAATCTTTACAAAAATTGAAATTTTGAAAAAGTTACAACAACATCAATAACGTCGAATTTTTCAATCTTAGCACTCTTATGCTCACTGAAAACTCACGGACCTGCACTGATAGGTAGGTAGGTACTTTATCGCTTGTCTGAAAATATTCTTCACACAAGCAGTTCCAATTTTGATAATCACACTTAAATTCTAAGCAAATTGAGTTCGTTGGATGTAAATAATTTTAAGCAGGAATGACGCACGTCCATAGACAACCGATATATTAATTGTAAATAAATTGTTTTTAATTGAATTATTTGTCATTAAATTGATAGTAATAATTTAAAGCTCTTGATGGGAATGATGCTAAGAACTGAACAAGTGGCAATGTTCAAGAAATACCAGACAGATAGGCTGTGCAAATTTAATGACGCTAGAGCTTACTCCAGTCAAAAACATTTCTGCTTTGCGATTAGATAGGAAAACGTAGATAAATCTATATAACATTATTTTTAAATCTGTTTCATTGTAAAAGCATTCAGTAAGAAGAAAAGAAAAACTTTTGTGGTGTCATGAACGTATTATTTGCAACAAAAATACGATGTTTTCAGATTTATGACACATCCTTTAGATAAGTGTGTGGGGGTAGTAGTAATAATAATAGGGGAAGTCACCCGTCCCACTGCCACTAACTGAACTACCCTTAGTTGAGCGAGAAAACATCCCAGTTAAGAACAAAAGCAGAGGCGTTAATCATAGAAAGAATCGGGAAGATATCTCCATAATGCGAATCATTGCTGAACATGGCACATTTTCAACAACTATTGGATATCGAGTTTTCATTTTTCTATTAAGTTCAGCTTTCGCGCGCTTCGAAAAGTTTTAACGACAAATCGATATATTTTAAAGTTATAAATTTATTACGGAGACTTAATAGTAGGGCTCGACGGCCGGCGTAGTCCAGCGGTAGGGCGTTAGACTCCCATTCCGAACAACCCTGCGAACAAAACAAGAGATGAATGAAATTTTTTGGAGGAGGCCTTCACCTTCGGCTGAGAGAAGGGTTCTTGCTTATGAAAAACTTGAGATATCTATATTACATTTTTCGCAAATAGCATTAATTACACTTTTTCTTACTTTTCACAACTCTGTAACAAGATTGTGAAAAATTAAAATTGCGAGAAATAAAAGGCTTTTTTTATTTTTATTTTATTTATTTAAGGCGATGCACCACGTTATCTATTGCGCACTTATGTACATCGGGATAAGGTTTTAGTTCCCGCTTGACTATTTTATTTTGCGAAGTTCAGTAACGAATGCTTTCTTTTTTCTATCATTTTCTAAAGAACTTAATTGGCCCCATTTTACAATAAAATTATAACAGAAAACGGCTTGCTAAGCAGGAGATTTTAAACATTAAAGCAGTTCTTACAGTTGTACAGTTTTTACAACAGGCAAGATACTTTTGTTTTTTTTTTACTAAAAAGACTTACCAAAATATGGCGTGATTAAAAAGGCAAAAATGTGTTTTTCTACTTACTGTATTTAATTAAAGCATTTAAAATGATTCTAAGCGATCAAATTTAAACCAAAAACACATGATGTTGCATTTTTCAAAAACGGAAAAAGATTCGGTCGCATCTAGGAATAAGGCTGAAGTCCTAGGTTCAATTCCCAGGTACGACCGAAGCTCTTTTCTGATTTTTCTGTTTCAAAATTTTTCATTTTATATTTGTTATTATTATCTACAATGATAAGGACGGCGACGCGACATTTGGAGAACTATTATAAAATTCATACAAATTCAAAAAAGTCTCCTAACTAAAAAGTCTCTCATGTTCTCGCCTCCAACATCCATATACCTTAATGGATTTTTTGCCCGCAACTGTCCCCGCAACCAAAGTCTCTCGTTTTGCGGGCGCTCTTCAATATTTCAACAATCGTAAAATTATAAAATTATTAGAGGTTTTACTCAATAGCAATGAAACCACAGAATGAAACACAAATTCCACATAGAAAATATAGAATTATCTTTTATAAAAGTCATATTATATGGGTGAATTATTTGCCTTACCATAAAGTAAAATAAGCACCAAAATATATTGGTGAGCTCTGGGATCAAGAAAACTGGCAATACTCTTTCTGCGATTATAAGCTATAGATATTTGAAAGATTTATTGGATACAATAGGTATTAGTTATTCCATATTTTTCAACTGTATAAGTAAAAAATGTGATAAATCCAGGAAAAGTGTAATAACTAGATATGAACTATTTTTAGAAAGATCCTTTTTGTTTGTTAAAATTTTCGAATGGGACTACTTCACAACGTTTCGATTATACCCATTATTAATTTTAAATCTGCGCTCGAGTCTTATTCGAAATTCAAATCTTTTGTTTTTTTTCGCATCCCCAAGTATTCCATTCTGTCCACATCCTCCCGACCCCAAGTGTTCACTGCTCTGTCTCCGCGAGAGACTTTTTAAGACACCAGACAGACCTGCGTCAGCGGTTTCATCTGATGAATAAGTCGCGTCAGACTTTCAACCGCCCGTCATTAGTCACTTCCCGACTGGCGGGGAGGGTGCCTCCCCCGGAGACAGTGTGATGTTCGAGAATATACGAGGATTTAACGCGCAAATATGCGGTGATAAATTGTAGAACTGTAGTAAACTGCTGGAAGATTATTGCTCAAATTGTTCGGGGGGTAATATATTATGAAGTATCAATTTGGTTCGTGTTGGAAGTACTCGTATATATAATGTAATATAAGTAAGTTTAATACTTAACTCAATTTATTGAAAATGTGGCGTTTTTAATCCGGCAACATAAAACAACAAACTGGTTCCTGAAATGTACACCTACCAGCTGCAGAATGATTTGCAGACTTTTTTTCGAGACTTTTTTCGAAACCAAGGTTCTCTTTTCCTTCCCCTAAAGACAGTCACCAATTGTAAAATCTGTACATTTGTCCATCTAAAGTGAATATTAAAAAAATAATAATTATGTGCTTGTATTAATGACAGATTGCCGTAGGTATACCTATTTGTTTTCAGCTTTTGTTAATTAAATTATGTACCTATTTTTTCAAATATATTATTTATTTATTCCTATACTCGTTCAATTTACTGGTAAATACGTTAAGTGCAAGTAATACAAAAATGTTCCTAATATAAAACATGGTATTAGAAGAGTGAAAAATAATCAGTAAGACCGTAGTAATGTTTTGTGAACACCTCACTAGGAGATTCTGTGTTGAGGTGTTCGCATGTTTTAGATAAAATGATTTGTATTAGGTTAGTAGCAGTTAAAGTACATCACGATAGGTAACAATTATTATAAGCAATAATTATCAGCCTGAAACACTCATCCAAAACTCCCGAGAAAAGATACATGCCGCCGACGGAACCCGTGAGTGTTTCAGTCTAATATTTATTGCTTATAATAATTGTTACCCTTTGGGCTACGCATAAAAAGTCTTGTCTTAAACATTAGTTTATCAATTTAAACAAATAATAACATCACAATAGTATACAGACATGGTAACGATATGTTACATTAAAACAATAATTTTAAAAGGCGGGTTAATATTACGCATGCGCACATGGAGGACTCTCAAACTCCCGAACCTTGTACATTTCCCGTGCTTCATATTTTCCGCGAGAAAAAATGAAATACTTTTTAACAAACTTCGTATCTATATAAGTATATATACATATGCTTCGAGCATAGACAGAATTTGCAGTTTTTTATTAAAATTTTGTAAAGTAATAAAAAACAAAATTATAAAGAATAATTAATAATTTTTAATTAATCTGAATAGGAGGTGAGGGTACTGTTGCTGTGAACAGCAAGAGCAGCAGCACGAATGGCGTCAGCAACAGTGCCACAGGGAACAGCAACAGTAACTCCGTCAGCAGCGCCAAGCAACGTCGCTCCCGGACCAACTTCACCCTGGAGCAGCTGGGAGAGCTGGAGCGACTGTTCGACGAGACGCACTACCCCGACGCCTTCATGCGGGAGGAACTGAGCCAAAGGCTGGGGCTCAGTGAAGCTAGAGTGCAGGTAAATATTATTATATATTACCCTCTTTAATTATAAACGCTGTGCTTAAGATTTGATGATTCAAAATTTGACCTAGGACAACTGCAAATCGCTAACATACAAACAACAGTTGATGTCAAATATATTATGGACACTTAGTCATTGTGAACTGTCACTTATTCGTTAGCGATTTGTAGTAATGCTAGGGAACGATGAGAAGTTACCGAAAGTTATCCTATCAATCCTTATCGATCGGCTGTGCTAGAGGGCTTGAACTGGCGTGTAAGAACCTAATAATTAGTAAACCTAGTATAATGCTGCGTATACATTTGCGAACTGAGAGACGAACCGTTCCATTTCCATAATTTGTGTCTCGGCTAGCGTCTCGGTTCGTGTATACTCAGCATAAGGATGTTTTGTGATATTACCCCGGAACGAATATAAAAAAAATCACATGTACACCTCGATTATTCGAAATATTTACGATATATAATATTTAAATCGTTTATAACACAGATCATTTTTACTTTAATATAACATTTTACAAATTCCATATAATAAATATGTTTATTCATAAGGAAATATTTATGTTATAAATAAATAAAATAAAAACTAATATTAATTATTAACTTAAGAGTTGAAAGCGTTAACTGATCCAGCAATGTTAACGAGGTACACCCAATTTTTTTATAAAAAAACAATCAACAATCGCCGTTTTTACAGCACATACTCGTATGAAAGAATGTTAAATTTTTCTTATTGAACATTTCAAAATAGTAAAACGAACATTCATTAAGCCAGAGCTCATAATTTTAATAACAATATTATATTATAACACTGGATATCCCACAGACCTGTGACCCGTGTCCACTGGCCGATCTAACCCCGCTTTCAACGCATCTGTCAGGCTTATGACGGGGTACTTTCGACCCCCAAAATTCGGATTCGAGAGCTTTTACAGAAAAATGCCACTTATCTGAAAGTGTCCCTTAATTGGGATATATGGCTGCTTTTATCGTTGCATCCCACTGCACCCAATCTGATGATTTGTTTGCAATGGGTACAAGAGATTCTAAAAATGTTAAAGATTAAAGAAGGAAAGTAATATATAGCTGTACACAAACCTACGGACGGGTTATTTCAAAGAATTTGAACAATTCATCAAATTTAAGTTAATTTTCAAGCTTGTGACTATTAGGCGCTCCGCTGACGAGGCAACTGAAACCAAACTAAAACCGGCTGGTTTCTATATCTTGATTGGTAAAAAGCTTGTTTAACCATAGACGAAGAACAATCAGCTGACAGCTGGCAACTAGCAACTGCCGGCCACGGCAATCAGCAGTACGAGTTGCAAGTCACCGCTTGCGTTACCATTGACAACGGGTTTTGTGTGATTGTGAAGTGTGCGGGCCATCACATTGTCATACAAAGTCAGTTTTATTTTATTTTATTTGGAAAACCAACAGTTATAATATTTTATAAAGTATAATAAAACATGGGTAAATCATTTAACCAATAAAAGGTTTCCACTGAAGTATCTTAATTTTTTAGAGTAAACAAAGAAAAATAGTTACATTAGCATATGGGGATGGGATGGTGGGAGGGAAGGGAAAGGGATGGATCTATTCTGTATAATTAGTAGGATGTACGTAAGTTATGTAAGTAGTTATAATAAAGTATCGAGAGATCGCCTGTGTGACTTTAAGGAGTGTGGTGCAGAGTTAAAAATGTCAAATTGTGCGTAGTACGTATTGAAAGTGTGTGATGCACGATAAATGAAGGAGTTTTGCTTAGAATTGGTGTTGCATCGAGGGAGGCTAAAAATTTTGTCTGATCTGGTTCGTTTGTTGGGAACTCGTAGTTGGATTCGTTGTAAGAGTTCCGGGCAATCTACGATGTTGGCAGATTTCAGTTGCCTCAGTGTGCGGGTCGCCTTATAGTATTTCAGTTTTATGAAGCAACTGGCCTATAATGATATAATAACAGAACTTACGCAGACCTTGAAAATTAACTTAAATTTTTTTATGAATTTACATAGGTCCTGTATTTACACTGTAGGGGCGCTTTTGTAATGCGTAAAAAAAGTAATAAATTAAATTTTAAAAAATAAAATAATATAAGATTCCCAACATTCCAACGGCGAGCACATCATCATTTTAGGAGTGTTGTGGGCACACAATTTAGGGGTAATGGAAAAAAAAGAAAATTAAGGAGGGGAAGTACCTATTGTTTATTCTGGATATTTTTGTAGATAGGTATATATTTTAATCAATTTCATAATTATGATAAAAACCCTTGGAACATGCGATATTTTCATGTTGTAGATTTCTACAGTTTTCTATTTTGACTACGATATATCAAGCATCGTTTAGGTGGTTCTATAATAACGCAGAATCATGTAACTTCATCACCCCTTTGAAGAATCATGAAAAGTTTTGCAAAAATATTGTGACGTAACCCATTTAAGCATTTTTTCGTAACTTTTAAAGACTTTTCAAAGAAGGTGTTGAAATTGCATGATTCTGAGTTGTCCGGTCACCCTACACGGAGAAAAATGTTATTCTAAAATACGATCATTTTATTCGTAAAAACGGGACTAAGTTCTTACGAACAAATTAACAGTGTTTCAATGTTTATTGGCGGGAAAATGTAAGAATAATTTGTTGGTATATGTACGAAATTACGTATACATACCAACAAATTATTCTTACATGTTCCCGCCAATAAACATTGAAAACCTGTTAATTTGTTCGTAAGAACTTCAGTCCCGTTTTTACGAATAAAATGATCGTATTTTAGAATAACATTTTTCTTCGTGTAATGTTGTACAGGTACTAACTTGTACCTATACATTTTAGGAATTCGTATTACCCGTACATCACAGGCTGCTGCAGCAAAATCCATAGCTGCAATCCAGGACTGCAACAACGCTGCTGCTCGCTTGATTTGCATGGTCCCCACCCCACAACCACCCCTACATCCCTCGCTGCCAGTCCTGTCCAAGAATTAGATTAGACGGACGTGCGCGGACAGGGCGGCAATAAATTTGCGTGAATTTACTGCCCCGCCCGCACCGTCCGCCCGACCGCCCGCCTGAAGGGTAATCTGTGCCCGCCCTACCCTTCCCCACTGCCCACTGCCGCCCAGCACCACTGCTGCCCACTGCCGCCCTCCGTGGCAGACACCCTTAAGGAGCTGTAAAGTATTCACTATTCTGATGATTTAAATTTGAGGCATTGTCCTTCTAATATGTAAATCACGCCACGACGACATCCGTTGAAACCTTTTTTTGTTTGTTAAATGTTACCTTTATAGAAAGAGGTGCCATGGGGGAAAGATTTCCCCCCTGGTTAAAACGAAACGGTGCCTATTTTTACCTTTAAAAAGCTCTAAGAGTTCATACTGCCGTAGCAAGTGCACGGAGAAAAATGTTATTCGAAAAAACGATCAATTTAATAGTAAAAACGGGACCGAAGTTCTTACGAACAAATTAACAGTGTTTCAATGTTTATTGGCGGGAAAATGTACGAATAATTTGTTGGTATACTCTAACTTACATGTTCCCGCCAATAAACATTGAAACCCACAAGGAAAATATACGTACGAAATTACGTATACCAACAAATTATTCTTACATGTTCCCGCCAATAAACAATGAAACCCTGTTAATTTGTTCGTAAGAACTTCAGTCCCGTTTTTAATCGTTTTTACGAATAAAATTATCGTATTTTAGAATAACATTTTCCTCTGTGTGTAAACAATAGCATTACGACCTTTTGGAATAAGAAGGTTCCATCTGTTGGTGCATCATCATGCAATAATGGGATCTATGGTAAGCTACTTTAGACTTCATTATCGCATTATTTATTTATCGCAAAACTATTATTTATTCAATATGACAAACATTCGTTAAAACATATGCCTACTTTAACATTGAGACTTGAAATACCTCGATACAGGTTCTTCCAGTAAGATCTTCACGAAATAGAATATCAAAAAAGCACATTTTCAGTAATTCATTCACATGCTTGTCTCACACTTCACGACAATGCCCACCATTTACTGTTATAGTACATACTACGTTCAAATTGTTTAAAACTTTAATTTCTTATCATTTCGCTAATAATGGTTACCATGAAATTAAATCCATAAATACACGACTAAAATTAATCATATCATAACATCAAATATTCACATAAGTACATACACGTATGTAGGTGGTTCTGAATATTTTACTGTGATATTCAAAATTCAGTCGAGAGTTTGGAGAATTTTCATGTTGAATGGCTATTTACAATTTATATTACAGTCATAGATTTTCAACGAGCTGGCTGGCTTTATTTTGGCCGACACCCAAAAACGAAATTCGCTTTTCCACAAACAACGTTCTGCAAAGCGACAAGTTTCAAAATGTTTCATAGAAAATGCCGAGTTGCTTATCATTTGTCATATTGCTTGAAACGGGAAAACCTTTTCAGATCATAATGAAACTATATCATAATTTTACTCTTTTGTAATCACGAAATTAATATATTTTTTTAAATTTTTGTAATAACTATGTGTTTAGTGTTGAAATAACTTTAGGACATTAATTAATTTTACCCATGTTCCTTTCCAAATATTCCTTCCTTCTGATTCCCCTCCTTTCACATCAAGGCCCTTACCTAAGAAGCAAAAGAAGATGAATAAAAAACTCTTGAAAAAAGAACATACTAGCACCTCGTTGTTTTTTTTAATAAAAACATTCAATTGTTATATTTGAAAATTCGATCGGGCTTGTACAAGCATTTCGCAAATCTCGCAAATAACAAACATAAATATATTATGATAATCGTGATAGTGATAACTAGACATCGGATTATATGCATTTGCATATGCAAATGCATATAACTCTCTTATTACAGCGTTAATGCATATTTTACCCTTTTTTCCCAATCGTGCATATTTCGTTGGTTTCGTTGATCAATTTGACAGTTCTTTTGAAGACGCATCCATTAAACAGAATATCGCCCTCATCTCAACACATTTCCACAAGTTACCAGCTGCCATAGAAAATTGGAATCAAAAAACCTTTCCCTATTTAAATCAATAGAAATACTGGAAACAATGATCGTACTCGCCAAAGACCTTCCTAATTCAATATCAGAAAAGATTCGTATAAAGTTAGACCTATTTTGCTTAAAAACCCGAGTCTTGAAGACATGAAGAACATTAAATGCCTACATCAACGTCACAGATACCCTGCCTAAATAGTTATCTCCGGAAATGGCGCCAAATTTTAAGTTTTGTCCAATGACGTCAGATGATGTAGAGAGGTCGTTTTCGGCGTACAAAATTAATACTGGGTGACAAATAATGTCACAAATTTGCGATCGAAAATTTAGATAAATTACTTAAATTGTATATTGTCAAAAAACTATGCACAACTTTAAGAATATTTCGCTGTTTTTGTACCGTCTTTTATTAAAATATATAAAAATAAAAATGATTTTTTGATTTAGCATTGTGCCTATTTTGGGCATATCAAGAGTTTTTAGTGCATATTTCGGCCTTTTTTAGTGCATATTTTGGCACTTTGTTAGTGCATATAATCCGATGTCTAGTGATAACCATCGGGTCATTTAACAAAATGGAAAGTGACGCATCTAGAAATTGAATCAGGGACCTTAAACTCTGACCTGCTCTAACCACTGAGCTAATTTGACCAGTGGCGGATACATAAAAACTCAAGGGGCTACAATGCTACATAACGAAGTACAACTACTCGATAACTCGACTCGAGTCGACTGACGAAAGAAACGAACGAATAGTGTGCGGGCTGGCTGCCCCACAAGGAGGGGGCGGGCGCCCCCCGCGCCCCCTGTATGTATCCGCCACTGAATTTGACCCTATCCCCGTCGGTCAAATGTAACTATATCATGCTTCGACTAAGAACTATCTTATTTTCTTAATACATATTTTTACAGGCTGCTATATTAAGGCATAATTGCAAGATTCTTCCCGAACTAAATGCAATAGTATCTTGTAAAAATGTATCCATTTTTATTTTAATGTGCAACACCTATCGACTTTTCTTCAAATCTGGAATGAAATTTTTATTTGCTTTTGGAATAACTTAAGGTTAATATCAAAAGAATTCATATTCTACGCTTTCGTAGATGGCGCGCGTGTAGTATTTTTACTTATAAACGCTTTGAAATATCAAAAAAAAAAATTTTGTTCGCGGAAGTACACAACCATTATGAATATTAACAAACAGTTTAGTCAATTAAAAAACTCTAATCTTTCAAGAAAGGCTATTGAATCACAATAAAGGTGGATTGAATCTCCGATGAAATATTGTGTTGGTTAGCCAAATATTGAAAGATTAGAGTTGTTTTAAATTGACAAAACTATTTGTTAATATTCATAATGCTTGTGTACTTCCGCGAACAATAATTTTTTCTTGAAATTTCAAAGCGTAACTTGTAAAAAGCGTTTATAAGTACAAATACTATACGCGCGCCATCTACGAAAGCGTAGAATATCAATACTTTTGACATTCTCCCCAGAGAATATCGTTTTTAAATCAAATTCTAGACGTATTGACTCTTTTTTACAAAAAATAATTGATTTTGATAGATTGTTATTTTATCTGGTACAAGCAGTTTTAAAATTTTGAAAAACTAAGTGAATTTTTAATATACTAAGGTTATAACCGTTGGTCGTTGGCAGATTTGTTCAATTTTCAAACGATAGATTCTATCAAACAACACAAATTTCAAATCATATAATCATACAACAAAATAAATCAATACATAATTTAGTCATCACAGTTTTAAAAAAAATAATTTTAGTTAAATTAAAATCATTAAAAAATAAATCCGAGAACGTGTTTTTTTCATTGACAAAAATACCTCACATTTTCTATTTATTTAAGGTGAAAATATATTTCAAACTGAAATATTTCCAATTATTTTTACACACTTATTTTGTTTAGAGATTTATTGAAAAATCATAAATACTTATGATCAAAAAATACTTACAAGAAATACACTATATCTATTTAATAATTTATCATCGTGTGTTTTGAGCATTTTTGTTGCTTATTTGAATGTAGGTATATATTAAATAAAGCCAGTTTTGAATGAAATAAATCAAAATTAAATTTTTTGTTTAAAAAATTTCCTTCCTGAAAGAACCTTCCTGTACAGTTGTAAGCATTTTTAAACATTTATTCTCAGCTTCTGGTCAATCTCTCTTAATGTATTAAACTCCAAATTATATATTTTAATTATTGAAGACAATATTTGCATCTAGGAAATGGACCCGGCAAGGCTAAGGTTCTGTGTTTAATTCCTGGATGCGTCCGTATCGTTTGCTGATTTTTCTTTTTAGAATTTTCTTTTTTGAGTCCCTAATATTGTCTTAAATAATTAAATTATAATGTGAAGCCGCATCCGTTAAAAACATCCTATTCGATCTCATTTGCCAGATTAGGTACCTTTTTTATTAATTTCATGCTGTCTATTTCTGCAACATTTTTCGTCAGCCAATTTGAACTCTCATCTGAGTCTTGGTAATCACGTACCTCTGTTCAGCATTGTATCATGATTTCTCTGGGATTAGTCGGATTAAATTATGATATTAAATTTCTTTCATATTGGTTGCTAACGGAAAATTAGTCTATTTGCCCCACCATGTAATATAAACGATCGAATAAAATTGCCTACTCTATTCAATGAATACTAAATGCATTAACGTGAAACGAAACACAAGAGATAGTTTGGAAAGTAAAAGAGATTCTTAGATAATCCCCTGTTTCAAAAAAGTTTAAAATCAAGTAAAGTAAGCGGTACATAACATAAAAAGTTTAATCATTTAAAGACACATTTTACAAATTTGCATGTAATGTTATCCCTTTTGTCTCGGTGTTTTCAATTTGCTTACAATTTCCGGTAGTGTCCGGATCGAGGATAAAAGAATCAATTGTAGTAAGTAGTGTGTTGTGTCGGGCTAAGTGTGAGATAAACGGGACTTAACCCCGGTTCAGGCCATTTCCACTTCTTGTCCCTTCCTCACCCCATCACGCACCCACTCACCCCTCTATCCTATACCCTCGCCGAACTATTGTCAGGGTGTCCTACAAATGGCTATTGAGAAATAGGCAATATTAAGTACCAACTGTTTTGTTTTCCAAAACAAATTATGGACCTATTTGTTTATTTTTGCTACAAGATACGTTTCGATGGTCCTGAAGAACGATGTTGGATCTTTAACATTGATCTGATAAAAATTGAAAAGCGTCTTGTTGGCCTTTTTTTAATCATCAAAAGATGATTTAAAATTCGGTATTTTCGGAATTTAAATAAAATGAAATACATATATATTTCTTTTATGCTATATTAATTGATCTAACTACAGTTACAAGTTTACAAACAGCCCCAATTCAAAACTACAAAATCGCACATACGATATTGTTTTCGGGGCCGTCGGTTTATACAGGGATGTTCCTAAAGTTTTATCTTTTTTTATTTATTTTGAAAGATATTTTGCTAATTACATATTATAATGAAGAAAGATGTGAAAGGCAGATGTGACCTAACACGGGAATCTGAAAGATAAAAGTATTTTTTTTTATGTAAAAAATAGCGCACAAGTCCCATCTAGAGCCAGTTAGACTGTCATCCGCAATTGGGTTATGGTATCAGGCTGAAGATAGTGGAGAGGGGAAGTATATGGTGAAGAGGAAGGTGGGGAAGTAACTGTTCGTTCAGATCTAGTTACCAAACACGGCTAAAGCCATTTTAAGCAACTTTTCAATTGTGAATAACGGCCATACTGAGCGTATCATGCGCTCTGAAAGGTGCCGCAAATATACTGTATATTATTTTTAATTAATTATTTGTGAAAGAACACAACTTAATCAAATTTATTTGCGCATAAATGCGCGGGATTTGAACCCGCGACCTACGGATTGCTAGTCGAGAGCCTAACCCATCGACCACGGAGGCCGTTTTGTGTATTTTTAGCAATCTTCGAAATATTATTTGTCTTTAATTATACTCGTACATTATCAAATATTAATAATTGTTTATATTTTTTTACATACAGGTCTGGTTCCAAAATCGACGGGCGAAATGTCGGAAGCACGAGAGTCAAATGCATAAAGGTATGTCCATTTAATTTATTAATTTTAATACTTTAATTGTAACTATTTATAGTCGCATGTAATGTTATAAAATGGTTATTCCTTCAAATTATTGTCCATATTAATAGAATACAGTGGCGTAGCTATCAACTGAACATGAGCCTTTACCAATACGAGAAACATTTTTTAAAGATCGCATTTGACAATAATTCCCTCCATTTCTTTCTGTGATTTGTTTTGCTTTCGAAATCCAACTACTGTATTAACTAACTAACCATCACGCCGTTTCCCCGCAGGGGTAGGCAGAGAAGACGGACCGCCAAACAACTCGGTCCTGGCACACATTCTTTGCCTCATTCACATTCATACATCGTCTCATACATACTCTTCTATTATTCTGACTCTTGACATGGCCCGACTCAAGTATCTGATTCACTTGATCGTGCCTCGTCTTCCTTGGGCGTCCTCGGCTTCTTCTACCATTCACATTAGCGTCATAAATTCTCTTTACACTCCTTTCTTCATTCATTCTTTCAACATGCCCAAACCATCTCCCCAAGAGTCCCTTACTTATCACGCTCACATCAGCCTTGCATTCTCTTCGGATCTCCACATTCCTCACACGATTATACATGGTTTTACCATACATACGCCTCAGGGATCTCATTTCTACGGCATTCAGTCTACTTTCATCCTCTCTCTGCCAGTTCCATGCTTCACTACCATACATCAGGGTAGGTACCAGTACTCCATTGTGGACTGCTAGCTTCGCTTCTGTGGACAACTTTTTGTTGGCTCCAACGGCGTTCAGTCCTGCCTTTTCGAAAATATTTTTTCTACTAATTGACGGCCACATTTTCCGACTTAATTACTTCTTATGCAATAAATATATCAGTTAAATACATTGTCATCAGCTTGGTGTAAGAATTACTGGGAGCCCAGGAACTTTGCACTAATTAAATGGCATTCTTGTACTTAAATGTACCCAAGAGTAATAGTTTCTTGTAACCATGACTGGTCATTTTTTAATTCTACTTTCTTCTTATCGCTACAACGACCATTATTTCCAGATAATATGGTTATTTCTCAATCCAACCAATAATTGAACTTTAAAAACAAACCCACCTTGACATCCATCGAATCATAATATAAATTTCAGCTCGCACTGTTCGAGTCGGAATAAAAAATACCAGTCATATCTCCGTGATGTATTGCCGTAATAAGATTTGGGTAGGCACCTAAAGAATCTCATTCTTCAGGCTGTTTGGGGCGGGGTGGGCGGGTGATGGGTGGTGGAGAGGGGGCTCCGGACAGGGGTAGCTCCGGATAACAGTTTTTTAATTCGGCCATAACTCACGGCGGTGAATAATTGATACACAGCCCTGGCGCGCTAGGGCCGCCCACGCGAATACCTTGATTTTTTTATCAACAGATCAGAGATTAAGCTTGTTTACGTTTACCTCTGAAAAATCTTTTTTTTCATTCCAATAGTGACAGTCCCAGAGCCCGGAGCTGGTGGGGCTGTGGCATTCCATATTTTAGGACATGTTGTCAGGCTTGGGCATGGTGGTGGGATACGGAAAGAGTTGGAAAAGAAAATAAGAGTGAAGTTTGAAAGTATGGCTAGCTATTCAATAGGGGCGTGAAGTTCGTCGAGGATGCTGTTTTTTTAAAAGATATATTTTTTTATAGCGTCAAAATCTCTAACTAGGGCGATACTGGGAGTATTTTTTTCATATAAACACCGCACAAGAGTCCCAACTGCTCCCGTCTGGAGCCAGTGAGACTATAGCATCCCCATTATCCCCAATTGGGATATGCTGTGAGGCTGAAGGTAATGGGGAGGCGAAGGACTTTAGGAAGAGGAAGGCGAGGAATTACCTGGCTATACAGATATGGTCACCAAACACGGCTAAAGCCATTTCAAGCAACGTTTCAATTCTGAATGGTGGTTTTACATCAGGGCGATACTGAGAGCATCTACCACTCTAAAAATATACTATATATTATTTTTAATTTATTAATTGTGAAATAACACAAATTAATCAAATAAAATTTATTAGCGCATGCCGGGTTCGAACCCGCGTTATTCGGATTGCAAGTCGAGAGTCTTACCCCTCAACCACGGCGGGCGTCAACACGAACACAGTTATTAGATATCTGTCATTTGGAATCCTCAATACCAATACAAAACTTCAAACCGAATTAAAATTCTAATTTTTGATTTTTTTTTTAAACACCTGTCGTATCGTTTTGAAAATAAAAATCTCTTTAAAAACGGAGAAAAAAAATTTCGTACCGTTCGTGTATAAGACTGCCTTCTTGACTCACCATATTATAAAGGATTTCATTCCGTTGCCCTGAACGCAATACCAGATCGAAAACCTTATTTTATATACATCACTTCACTAAACTCTTTGCTCGCTCCTCATATTGATATTTTCCAATGTACTCTTGAAACTTACGTCTTTCCAATGTACCAACTCTTGAAACGTTTAAAATCGAATTAACCTTACAATGTATTTAAATCAAAAGGATTATTTCTTTATTGTTTATTTATTATTTTTTGTTCATGTTTTGCTTAAATATACTATATTATAACATTTAATATCTACTTGCCTCCCAATCTGTAACCATAACAAAAATTATTATAAATAGAACTTGACTGGTTTATTTAAATGAAAAAACCCACTTTGTAAAACACCACTTTTATTTTGGAATTAATATTCAACAGCCAACCAGGTTTCACTTAGCTCAAGCTTCGTAATAAGCCCTGATGAAGCTTGAGCTAAGCGAAACTTGGTTGGCTATTAAATATTTATTCAAAAATAAAAGTGGTGTTTTACAAAGTGTGTTTTTTCATTTAAATATATAATGTCACACACCAAAGTATTTGCTTTCTTCGATAAAATTAACTGGTTTATATTATATTTACTATTAAATTTCAAAATATGTATTTTTATGTAACTGTACGTTTCAAAGTAAACATACCTATATATAAAAAAAATCGTATAATCATACCTCACTAATTAATTAATTGTTATAAAATAAGATAATTGGTTTAAATAACTGTTTTCACATTTCAATGAACCTATTATGAGCAGATTAAATAAGTAAAACTTTAAAATTATCACATAATATATACAGAACATTGTGCTCAAGTAGAAAATACTACGTACTTGTAAAAATCCTATTGTATCACTTTCACTTGTTCCTTAAACCGTAACACTTTGCAGTGATTATGTTCTTCGTCGGATGGGATAAAAACTCTCCCCCTCGGCCGGGTCAGGGGGCGAGGGGGTGCAATCAAATCAAATAATTCCCCAAGGGGCCCATTCCACCCCCCCTAAGTTCTAGGGGGCAGCAGGGGGGGGGGCGGTGGCCCCATGCCGATGTGTTGGGGTGGAGCAGGTTAACTGCTTGTACATTAGAAGATTTAATATTGGAGGTCAGGATGAGTGGATTTAAAGAAAAGAATAACAAGAGATTATTCTGGAAACAAGCTTCACAATCTTCTCGGATATTTTGATAACTTTATTATCAAATCAAGGGCAGCTGGTGACTTTTTTCGTACTAGGCTAAAATAGAAAACAAGATAATATTGTCAAGATTGCAAAATGACATATTTTCAGAATTTTTTGTTTGTGAAAAATTACAGGCGTGTCACGCAAAACTTTCGAAAGCTTTCGTAAAACATGTTGTCATGCGAAACTCTGGAATCCCTACTTGGGGAATGTTTTGCGACTTGCGAAAGGGGTAGGAAGGGAACGGAATATAAGGAAACGCTGTAAAGTACCGGACTATTCATACCTAGTCATCAAATAAGTCTAATGTTTTTAATTTAAAAGGCGGGTATGGGTACCGCCGCTTAGGGAACCATCATTGGATAACCATCACCTCTGCCTTAAGTCACCCTAAGTGTTTCGCTTCGTTTGGTGAGGCAGAGCTGCCCGGTTTCATAGGTTGTGGGTTTGTTCGGGTCTTGGCGACGGATGCGTCTACCCACCAGCTGCGTGGCAAATCGGATCGGGAGAAACAGTTCGAGGGAGACCTTTCGACCTCTCCAGCAGGACTCCATGATGGGTGGCATGGATTCATACGTCCTACACTCCTTGACACACTGACCCCCGAGTTCCTACCAACCCTTATACCTTTTTTCCTTCCCAGAGCAACGTTTCGTTTCATGTAGTGATTTCGATAGAATCCAAAACGATACTGAGTATCATTCAACTTGGAATGTTTACCAAGGTATATTTATAGGTAAATAATGAAATATAGGTAAATATAAAATTAAAAAAATTAATGTATAAATCTTATTTGTACACGCCGGGTTTCGAACACGCGACCTATGAGCCAAATATGAACCAAACTTAACACTCGCACCATCACCTTCACGGATCACAGAGATTGACAGATCATGTAATAATTTTTTCTAAAAAAAAAAACAGAAACACAGCAAGTAAGTACCATATAATTGACACTTACTCAAAATAATCCATTTAGGCAGGTAGGTAAATAATAAACACTATTTAGATCGATGCAAGACACTGCAGCAGTAAACAATAGAAATGGTCCAATTTATACATTTCCATCATTGGTAGGTACTTACATAAATCTAATACAAAGCTTTATTAAATAATTAGATAGGTAAGCACTTGCCCACATTTTTTTTCTCAAATGAGATAATTGATTTAGCAGTACCTACCTGTTGTGTGGAACTGCGGTGGGGGATAGGGGGGCACGGCCCTACGTAGCACGGCGTGTCCGAGACTAACCGAATAAACATAAATAAATGTAAAAAAATAATCATAAGGGGGACACGTAAAAAATGGCGAGGGGGCATTAAACAACCCGAGTTAATCAAATAAGTGACTGCGGAACAGAGGGGGGTGTGGAGCACGTTGTGGAATCTAAACATAAAAATTATTTAATTTTTATTTGCAAGTTCCAGTAGCGTACAATACAGCATATTCTTTTAATATTTTTCTTTATCAAAAATTTTTAGGTTTTTTAAGGTTATTATAAATTTCGGTTAGAGTCCGAATTCGTCCAGATCCTATGAGACTATGGCAACCCCTGTTTTGGTTATGTTGAGTGGACAAAGGAAGTGAAAAGGAAGGTTGGGATAAATGTATAAATGGCCTGGCTATTAAGATGTAGTCACTAGAATTTGATAATTCTTAATACCATTCAAGAATAGTTTTCTTTCTGAATCTACCACTTTAAAACGTGGTGCAAAAATATTAAAACTATTTATTAATATATTTTAATGAACAATATTTTTGTGCGAATCGTGTTTTCGAACATTCGATCCTGCGACTCTGCAATCCGTTGCCAATGAAAGTTATTAATTATGTTTATTAAACATTCTAATTTCGTATCTGTCGTAAACTCCGGTTTTATGGATCATTTTCAAAATTGAAATTGTTCGTTTGGAGAATTCAGACCAGCAATGAAGTACCTACCCATAATATAATACTTTTAAGATTATTTTCATAACCATTTTCAAATTTGCAACTGATTTGTCGAAAATGTATAGTATTTACAGAATTGATGTATTATATTATTTAGATGAGACATGAAGTGAAAAAATCGGTTCCACTTTTTTACCTCCAATTAGACCTCCAACGCTCTAACGCCGAACGACCAGAAACTGCCGAATCCGGTCTTCGTGCATTTCTCCTCGCGTAATAATAATGGGACACGTTTCAACGAGATATTAGTACGCAATAGCGCATTTGTCACGGATCTGCGCTGGTAAATAATAATATTAATTCAAATATGGAGGAAAATACTACTTCGTTACCTAAGAGTCGTTACCTACCATACAAAAATCCATATTACCCTTTTTTCATCTGGCAATGATCCAAATAATAATTTCATATGGATTTACGGATAGACAGACAAATAGGTTGATACACCTGGAAATATAAGGTTTTTATTATTTTCCCAATAAAATTATAATCAAGTCAGAAATTTCATTTATTTGATTCAATGGGAATCAGGTGGATATGCCACAGTCGGAGCCCATTACCCATGGCACTAAAACACAACAACCGGCCATTTAGTATCGATGGTGTCCGATCCCCACCCGGTTAGCTCCCTTCTACCCATCTCTCCCCATTCCTCCCGCACTAAACAGATTATCGCCGCCCGACAAGACAAATCATGCCCTTGCTACCCCACGCTACCCCCAACACAGTGATTTCTAGTGATTGCACAAAAAACTATTGTACGAACTAGAAACGTATAATGGGAGATTGAAAAATTTATAAAGCTTTACGAGAATGGTTTCATTGACTCTTATGTAGTTTGAGCACCTACCCGAAGACATCGCCTACTACCTACTGGCAATTACCTAAGCACTAGCAATTATCTACCTACTGGCAACTATTTAATCTACTTTCTCAACTACCTTCAAGAATTCAAAATTTTATTCAGATTTGGAACATGAAACAAAAGAAAAAAGAAAGCTACACAAGAACATTTTCTTCCCTCCATTATCTTCTGCTTTTTGATGCAGGGCCGGATTAAGCATGTCGGGACCCTTAGGCAATGCGGGGCACGGGGCCGCCTCAAACTTTTCTAACTTCCAAAAAAAAAAATTTCTACCACAACGTAATTTTATTCATAACTGTTTGTTTTACTACGTTACGAAGGTATGCCATCATCCCCATTCAATAAAAAATTGAAACGAATACAATACAATACAATAAATCTTTATTACATTTAAAATGACACATTTAGCAAGCAGATAGGTAGTGCACACTAAAGCTTTTATAAAATTTGTATTTTAATATAATTAGAAATAAAAGAAAAAAGAAAAAAAAACCAAAACAAAACCAATGCCAGTTAAATCCACACACGGCACCTACAATTACACCACCACTAATAAATACTAAGTAATGCTGCTTAAGAGGGTATATAACCAGACAATATCGGAAATTTGTCATTTTTAAATCAAATTCTAGACGTATTGACTCTTTTTTACAAAAAAACATAAATTGATTTTCAAAGATTGTTATTTTATCTGGTAAACGCACTTTTTAAATTTTGAAAAACTAAGTTTATTTTTAATATACAGTTATACCGTTGCTCGTTGGCAGAACTGTTCAATTTTCAAACGAAATATTGCATTATACAATACAAATTTCAAATCGTATATTCATACAGCAAAATAAATCAATAGGTACATAATCTAGTAAAGACACTTTTCAAAATTTTAATTTTAGTTCAATTAAAATTATTAAAAAACAAATCCGAGAACGTGTTTTGTGACGAAAATACCTCAGTTTTTCTATTTATTTAAGGTCTCACAAAATAAAATATTTCAGTTTTTTTTTTACACACTTCTTTTATTTAGACATTATTAAAAAATCATGAATACTTGTGATCCAAAAATACTTACAAGAAGTACACGATATTTAATAATTTATCAAGTTTTTAATGAAATAAATCGATATTATTACAACAAAACTGGCGCAACCATGACAACCGAACAAACTGACAACGGCCGGCCACGGCAAATAGCAGGGCGAGTCCCTAGTCGCTGCCCGCGTTACCATTGACAACGGGTTTTTGAGAAATTGTGTAGTGTGCGGGCCATCATATTGACATACGCAGGATAGCGCGTTTAGTTGCAAATTGTTTTTTTTTTCAGTTGTCTCGTCAGCGGACGCACTTTGTTTCAAATTTTAAAATTAAAGCAAAACGTTTTTAAATACAGAATGGCTTATAATTAAGTAGGTAGGCATGTAAGTACCTACTCACAAATATAATGATTTCAGAGATAATTTTGATTTTGATTTATTAAATAAGGAAAATTATAAACACAGTCTTTTGGACAGAGGATCTATACTGTTCACAGAACTTAAAGTAGTTTTAATTATGTATACCTACTTGCAAGAAGTTTTTGGCGATTAGATTTCCAAATAATATAAAACTTGTGCTGTCGTTTCACAACAAGTTCAAGAAAAGAGTATTCATAGAAAATGATATTCAAATCTTCCCCTACTTGAAGTGCGTACTTACTTAATCAAAAGCAAGGTACCTACCCTTTATTCAAAATCAATCCGTGAAAATGTGGCAACATCTGTTATATTAGGGTGGCCATCAAAGGGTGGTTTTGACGATTTAACTTTTATTGAACCACCGAACACTATCCACTTTCAAATAACGACTGGAATCTGGAGAATTGTTATTTGGGGTTGAAAAATATTATGTACATTTTAAATCAATTGGTATGAAATTGTATTTAAAGTTTTCAACCTTTGTAAACATGGGGTGTGATGCATGTATCGAGAATTTTGTTTTTTTTGTTATAAATTATTGTGCGTCTTTTACTTTCTTGGTTCTTAAATAAAAGTGATATTATTAGATGTTTAAATATGTATTAGCTCTTTTACACATGATAAATCACCGTAAAATCTTTAAAAATAATATGCTGAAAATGTGAAATCATTTTCCAAGTTTCGAATTTTGAACTGTTGGGCATAATATGATAAGGAAACTATATTATTTTGTATAAATTTACATGACCGGTCAGTAGACGTGTTGGCATCGCGTTTGGGTCTCAAACCAGGCGTCGTGTGTTCAATTCCTCGACTGGCTAAGTCCACCATCACAGCACAAGTAACATTATCCGCTTACCGTGGTGGTAATAGGAGATTTTCAATTATTATCAGGTTATTCGTATCCCGGGAATGTTTGTCTTTCTTTAAAAAATACATAAATAAAATTCATATATATCTACATACATCTGAAAAATCGATGCAAACACACTTTTAATAATCCATAATGTTTTGTTTTATCGTTTTAATATGTTTGGAATGGTGTATATTATTTTTGCTTTATCAGTGCTCAAATTCAACCGAAGAAAACCGCAAACGCTCGTGCTGCTCCCGGTTAGTGAATTCAGTCAGCTGGCGAATAGGATGACCGGACAACTCAACAATATGCAACTTCATCACTTCCTTTGAAAATTTAAAGTGATTAAAAAATGGTTCAATAGATTACGTTAGGTTAGGTTATGGGCTATTTTTTGTGATTTCATGACTTTTCAAAGGGGTGATGAAATGCCACTTCGAAAGGGAGAATAGTTCTAAAACTGTGAAGTGACGATCTGTTTGTTAAAATGTTAAATTTCGAGCACTGTTGTATTTATTTTTTTCTCTGCTATTTTTTTGTTCCCCATATGTCCAAAGAATTTATTTTGATTGTACGTTTTTCACCTACGTAGGTAAAACCGATTGCACTGGGATTATCACATTCGGAAGTAGGTGTACCATATTATTTTATTTATACATTTATTAATAGGTAAATTAGTAACTTATAGGTATACCGCTGGTAGCTCTGTTATGACCACTGCATCTTTCTTATAATCGACCTATATGACAGATAGAGAGGTCACAGAGGAGCTCTCATCGGCAGGACCATATCTTACTACAACTGAAAGGTTTAAAAAAAATAAAAACCACAACAATGGGTTTATTGTTTTTGTGTTTAATTCGTAAAACTCCATTTAATTTTTTTTATAAAATTAAATTTAAATAAATTTAATAATGTTTATTATTAAGTTCTGCAAGTGTTTTAGTTTTTATTATTGTGACAGCTGTTTCGGCTTACAAGGCCATTTTCAACCTCGAAAAAACTCAAACTCGACATTGAAAATGGCCTCATAAGCCGAAACAGCTGTCACAATAATAAAAACTAAAACACTTGCAGAACTTAATAATAAACATTATTAAATTAAATTTCACAACAATGGGAACAACGTGACGTCATGTTAACGCCTTAGAATACCTGTAGGGCGTGTAGGCTGTTTAATAATGACAAAACACTACTATCTTAAAGCAAAACACTGAATCAAGTTGGCCTTTTATAATACGTTTTAGGAATTAATTAGTTTTTACAAGTAAAACATTTACAAAATAAGAAGTCCCGATAAACTACTTTTTGGGAGTTTGACTAGCGGGTACTTTTCTTTCAAAATGAATTAAGTACCTACATATGAATATTAGTTAAAAGAGCTTATAACAACATAATTTTGTACTAGATTCAGGGTCCTGGCCTGGGTTGAGGTAGTTTTGGTTAAAGGCAATAGAATGCATTAACTTTCCCCGGCATCCAAATCATACCTTGAACTCTTCACTAGAACATTTCTCTTTCCAGGACTAGTGCTGTCGGGCCCCCCGGGAGGTACGCCCCTGGAGCCGTGCAGGGCGGCGCCCTACGTCAGTGTGCCGGCCTTGCGGCTGAGGCCCGCGCCACCGCCCTACGCCAGCCCGCCTTCCGGGCACCCCGCCCACCCGGGACACACCGGACACCCGGGGCACGCGCCCCACCAGCCCCCGCAGGCCGCCTTCTCGCCCTTCGACCCGGCGGTGCTGTCGGCTGCGGCACAACAGGTAAACTAGTTGACAACCACTGCAACATCAGAAAATAACTAACTGACCATAACTGTTTCTCCGCAGGAGTAGGCAGAGTGCTTTGATCGACACACAATTCTGTCTTTGCATATAATCCTTGCTTCATTCATCATTTAGTATTTTGCATTTTTGTAATTATTTTTAACCTTTTTAATGCTTATATCTCCAATCACGAGGTATAGCACTTTCTTGCACGAACTCCTTCAATGAAATTATAGAAACATTCTTTTGTGGTTTGTTGTTTTCCTGTAAATGCTTGGTTTTCAAAAAGAGCCCCCAAGCCCAGACGGCCCTGACAGCATCTTCTACATTATGATAATCACCCAACAAATTATCTTGATTTCATACTATAAATATTTGGTTGTCCACAGTACGCAGCAGCAGCCGGCCTGTTCGGTTCCCCCCTGGGCTTGGCCTCTCTCGCGCGCTGCAAATCCTCGTCCATAGCAGACCTCCGGCTCAAGGCGCGCCGTCACGCCGCAGCCCTGGCGCTCCTGGCCCGGTCCCCGGAGCGCCCGCAGCCCCCGGGGTAGGGGGCACCGAACATTACACCACAATCACGGGGCAACACACCCAAACTCCACTGGTTCATAACATACGAGTAGAATATTGAATGAATTGAATGCGATGTTTTCATATTATATATATATATTAATATAATAATCTGCGGTAGGAGGGATCGAACTCCTCAGATAATGAACCAAAAGCCACTGATTTATAAGAAAAACGTTTGCGGGACTGTTTCATTAAAAACAAATTAAGACGAAATACTAAGTTATGGCATATAATATAAAGAGGGCTTAAAGTCAGAGAACAATATCTACAAACAACATCCAAATAATTTTAGGTCTTAAAGCAAAATAACGTTTTTCACAAAAAACATACCAATAACTAGAGGATTTAAAGTCAAACAATGTTATCTACGAAAAAACATACCAACGTACTAAATTGTCATGTCTTGACTTTAAATCTTCGAATTATAGGTTTTTTTTTTGTAGAAGTCTCTCTTCTTTTGTAGAAGAATTTTTTTAATTTATGATTTTTTGTGGAATATGTTGATTGACTGCCCTCGATAATATTTAATCTGGAGAGATTTTTCTTGGATAATCATTTCTAATTAAACAAAAGATCCAGTTTTCGTGATTTTGGGGGTAACTTTGGCATGTGGTGAATAAATGGCGAAACTTGTGCCGAAAATAACAATAAAATTCCAAAAACCCTTTCCCATAGAATAAAGAATATCACAAGAAGTGCCTTGTGAGCGCATTTCGTGCTCCAATTATGGGCCTAATTTCGGGCTTTATTTCCTTACACACACACACACACATGTTTCACCATATAATTCGATATACGAATCATATGGTGAAACATGTGTGTGTGTGTGTGTGTGTGTGTGTGTGTGTGTGTGTGTGTGTGTGTGTGTATAATAAGATGGCGATATACAAATTCAGACAGACATAAAAGAGACAGACCTCGTTAAATGATCTAGAACCAAAGGGTACTAAATCAATGGCACATTTATTTCCATTCAAATTTGTACGGAAGGCACTTCTAGTGTTAAATTCTTTATTCTATGCACTCTCCAATGTGGGTTGTTGGGTAGGTACTGGATATTAGATAATATGGACATCATTATTATATTATCTTTGTTTAGTTAGTTAGGTACCTATTTTAGTCTTAAATTCAAAACAAAATTTTCTCCGAAACAGGCCCCCGCGTTCGTTTTGAATACAAATCGGAAAACCGTTTGAATGCAGAAGCCTCTAATGTGATGTTTTCATATTCAATGGCGTGTTAATAATCCTGATTACTTAACAGTATGCATTCATATGTACCTTCTTAAATAAATAGGTTTCTTAACATGTATACGATGAAATATTTACGTATTTTTACTTTCAGCGGCACTACACACGGAGAAAAATGTTATTCTAAAATACAATCATTTTATTCGTAAAAACGGGACTGAAGTTCTTACGAACAAATTAACTGGGTTTCAATGTTTATTGGCGGGAACGTGTAAGAATAATGTGTTGGTATACGTAATTTCGTACGTATACTAACAAATTATTCTTACACTTTCCCGCCAATAAACATTGAAACACTGCTAATTTGTTCGTAAGAACTTCAGTCCCGTTGTAAACCGTTTTTACGAATAAAATTATCGCGTTTTAGAATAACATTTTTCTCCATGCAGATAGTGGTGTCATTCATTTTCCTACCAAACAATATTTCAATAATAATTCATTTACGTTTCCAACATCAAACTACAAACAACTTTTTTATTTACCAGGTTTCCGGAATTTTTTACCTATTAGGTATCAAACGTTTTCCCAAAACTCGCTGGGTGAAAGCACTGACTACAGACTGTTTCAGTTCAGATGTTTTGAGTTTTGCCAACTTTAAAAGCTCGATTTTATTTGGTATAACCTGTCGTCGAAAAATAACGTCGACTAAGGTGATGTTTACGGAATCTTTATTTACTTTCTGACTTTCCTTTCAAGACCCATTTCATTATCAGTTTTTTTCATAAGGAGTTCATTCAACTTTGATGCGATATTGCAAATAGATTCGGAAATCCGTTTATTTTTAGTGACTTCCGTAATATTCCACATCATGTAATAGGTACAAATTAAATGTTTTTTATTATAAATAATAATTTAAAGAAACTCTTTTTTTATATATTTAATAATATTATTATTCAATTTATAAAATCAGTTTATTTTTAAACAAGTTCTGGGGTGCTAGCATTGTCGATCGATATGAAGTTACCGACCGATTGTCGGTAACTTCTCATCGTTCCCTAGGACAATTGTATATTTCTAACGTACAAACAACAGTTGATATCGAATATATTAAGGACACTTAGTCATTGTGAACTGTCACCTATTCGTTTGCGATCTGCAGTTGTCCTAGGGAACGATAAGAAGTTACCGACAATCGGTCGGTAACTTCATATCGATTGACCATGCTACACGGAGAAAAATGTTATTTGAAAAAAACGATAATTTTAATAGAAAAAACGATCATTTTAATAGAAAAAACGATAATTTTAATAGCAAAAACGGTTAAAAACGGGACTGAAGTTTTTACGAACAAATTAACAAGGTTTCAATGTTTATTGGCGGGAACATGTAAGAATATTTGTTGGTATACGTAATTTCGTACGTATTTTACCGCCAATAAACATTGAAACACTGTTAATTTGTTCGTAAGAACTTCAGTCCCGTTTTTAACCGTTTTTACTATTAAAATGATCGTTTTTTCAAATAACATTTTTCTCCGTGTAGCACCCCTGCTATGAAATTATTGTTGTTAATACAGTTTGATAATGCCTTCAGTTAACACAGTTTGATAATGCCTTCAGAAGGCGAAACGGCTGTCACGCGTACACGGGCATGGGCCTAGCGTGGTAGTCGTAAAATTCTCAAAACATGTAACTAGCAGTTTAATGAATAAAGAAAAATAAAAAATAATTACATAGCAGAACTTGTTTGAAAATATGTTTTTATAAATTGAACAATAATATTATTAAATATATTTAAAAAAAATGGAGCTCTACAAATTAAACTTGATAACTATAAATAAACTACATTCATTCTATAAACGATATCGGTCCGAATGAATTTATAAACAGGATTGGAAATATTTGCATCGCTTGTAAATACAATTAAGTTTAGAGTTTTTTATTCAGAAATAATTGTATTTTGTGAAGAAAAATCTCTCAAACAAACAATGAGCACACTATTATTTAATGTACAAATGTTATCTATTTTAGCTGAAAATGTACATACACATCCTAGATATAAGTTAAATCATTAAATTAATGTTTCTATAAAAAAGGTGTTTTATTTTTATAAAAGTAAGTACCTACCTAACTATCTTTTTCATTCTAGGTTCTTCGGATAACTTCGTCGCATCATTTACGAACAAAATATGGAACAAACGATGAATATGACGTCTTGTCAATTTGTTTACAGATAAATGGATGAAAATGATATTGGGAGGTTGAAATAGCTACCCTAGTTGACCTAGAATATGAAGATAGAAAAAGTTGTGCATGTCATCGCGACAGACCTCACCATTCGACAGTTTTCAGCAGGATACAAATGAATTTATTGCCTATTTCTTAAAACTGGCGTAGGTACCTACATACACAAAAACTTATTTTAATTTTTAGTTCTTACTTTAAAAAAAATGATACGGAAAATCTGTTTTATTCGCATTTCAAATATAAACGCTGCGGACCCGGAAAAGCGCCGTGTTCAGATTTCAGATGGTTCGACTGTCTACTATGCAGCCGGGGTAGGTGCTGATCCAATTCTCAGCGGCGTGGGGAGGGGTTGTGGGTGTAGGGGCGCCGGGAGAGGAGGGGGTGTACAGTGTACAGGCCGCAGCAATCAGACAAAACAACCGATGCTAATCTTGTTAGGGCCAATCAGCGCGCAGCGGCAGGAGATACGTCAGAGGGGGATACGGGAAGCCCCTGCTGGTTATTTTTTAGATTGTTTTGTGCTAGAGCAATACTGCAATTAGGTGCTTTTCGTGTTGTTTTTTGTTGCATGTATGTGCCTATTTCAGATTTAAAAAAAAATAATTAGAATAAGGCAGAAATGGTATTAAAAAAAAGTGTTTTTAAAGGTACAGATATGTACCTACACTACCTACCTGCACTGCCTACCAGTGACGTGCATTGCTCTATGACGAAAGGTAGGCGGTGTGTAAGATCGGGTATGAATAATTGAATACATGTTGGTAAATGCGAAATTTATGCCAACTAAGAACATGGAAAGGCTTCATGCGCAGCACAACAACGCCCTTAAATAACGCATGATGCTTGGCCTCCCTAGATACTGTAGTGTTTCCAACATGCTAACGAGGGACGAGTTCTTGGTTTTGCAGCCCTCATGAGAACCCGGGTGGCAGGATTAAGCTCTTGCAGGCCGCAGTCCGGGACAGGATACACAACTCCGGAATTGTCCTTATTATGGAATTACGCCAGACTCCAGATTCCACCATCAAAGAACACTGGAGAAAATTATTGGCCCCATCCATGTCGAATTATGCTACACACCGGAGGGTATTACCAGAGAATACCGGAAATTAGTCCTTTTAGAATCAAATTCTAGACGTATTGACTCTTTTTTACAAAAAAACATACATTAATTTTAAAAGATTGTTATTTTATCTGGTAAAGTTATGTTTTAAAATTTGAAAAACTTAATTTATTTTTAATATAGTAAGGTTATATATACCCTTGGTCGTTGGCAGATTTGTTCAAATTTCAAACTAAATATTGTATTATAAAACGCACAATTCGAAAAATATAAATCATACAACATAATCTAGTAAAGCCATTTTTCAGAATTTTAATTTTAGTTAAATTAAAATCGTTCAAAAATAAATCCGAGAACGTGTTTTGTGACAATACCCCAGTTTTTCTATTTATTTAAGGGGTCTTACAAACTAAAATATTTCAGATATTTTTTACACACTTATTTTGTTTAGACATTATTGAAAAATCATAAATACCTACTTATGATCAAAAAATACTTACAAGAAGTACACGATATTTAATAATTTATCATCGTGCGTTTTGAGCATTTTTATTGCTTACTTGAATGTGGGTATGAAATAAATCGATAATAAACTTTTAATTTTAATGATTTTATACGGGGAATAATCGATCTTTCTCATCGGAACCTTCCTGTACAGTTGCAAGCATTTTTATTATCAGTCGCTGGGCAGTGGCCGTATTTTTTTGTTGTTGTTTGTTGTTTATTGTTTTCACCTGTATGTATGTATAACCATACTTATGGGATGTGTGGGATTGCCCTAAATAATTAATGCTGGAAGAAAATAAATTATATTATCGTATTCCGCTGATTGTTGTGGCCAACTGAATGTGCACAAAAGTCTGTTCCCAAATTCATGGAAAAAATAAATTTTGAACCCAAATTTGTCGCATTTTTTAAATATCTTTCAGCCTTTATGGACTGTGTATTGGTCTATGACAATGATTATATAAAATACCCTAAGAACTTGGCATACCAATAAAACATTCTGTCCAAACGGTTGTACAAAATTGGAGGCTAAGATGGAATCAATATTTATTACTCATCATATTATAAACTGAACCATGAAAACCATTTGAATGTAACGCCATTTTTATATATTCGTTTGAACAGTATGTATGTTTATTTTATTTTTTATTAAATTATAAGTTTACAAGGTACAACAATGTTGATAACAATAAATTACAAAATAAGTTTTCAGTTTTTTTTTAATTTTAGATGTAACTCTCCTATAGAAGCGGACGCTTGTGTTTAGAAGAGGTATTTGTATCGTATCGGTATTTTTTTAATTTTAATTTTTAAAATTTTTTTTTTTTTTATAATTTTTTTTTTTTACAAATACAGTTGTTATACATTGTATATATATATTTTTAATACATTTTTTAAATATCGTGATTCACCTTTTTTTTGAGCAATGCTCGTGTAAAAATTTGTATCGGTATGCCAAGTCTTTCTCTTAGGTAAATTATTTAGTCATTGGTCTTATGACCTAAGGGTAGTTTTTAATGTTCGGGTTTAAATATGTGTCATAAATTTTTGATAATGGCCATTTTATTATCTCACTTAAAAGTGTAATATGGTCAGATAGAACTTACACAGAATACAAAAATTAACTATAAATATGTAATAAATTGTTAAATTTTTTTGAAACAACCCATCCTAAATTATACACCTACCTAATAAAAACAGAATTTTTAACATAAAAATTCCAGTATTTTTTTTAATGTGAATAGAGTTCCAACTGCTCCCATCTGGAGCCAGTGAGACTACAGCATCCCTGGGCGGGGTATGTTGTGAGGTTGAAGGTAGTTGGGGGGGGAAGGAGATGGGAAAGAGGGAGGTAGGAAGATTTTGGCTATTCAGATCTGATCACCACATACGGCTAAAGCCATTTCAAGCAATGTTTCAATTCTGAATAGTGGTCTTACACCAGGGCGATACTGAGAGTATCTACCACTATGCTTAAATATTATAATATTTTTTTTAATTAATAAATTGTGAATTATTAGCACAAATCAATGAAATAAAATTTATTTGCACGCATGCCGGGATTCAAACCTGCGACATTCGGATTGCTAGTAGAGAGACTTACCCATCGACCACGGAGGCCATCAGAAGGTGTAATTCTCTCCAATCTCTCCATGTGTAATTCCGTCCATATAATATTGGTACATATTATTGGAAATTCACCCCTATGTAATTATGTCCCGACACCGATAAAACTATATGATTGGTACAAATGGGGTTCCACAGGATTGTTCTGTATCCTGCAGGTGGGATATTGTTCTGATGAAAGCAAACCTCCAATAGGAGAGGGCACCAGAATAATGTTTCCGCACGTCCGAGTTGGTTTAGGCCAGGAGTCCAACTTCACCTCCACTCACAGATGGAGCCACTGAACAAATTTTGACTAAAACAGCATCACGCAGTTCTATTAGAGCTAGATTTAGATCTAAATCTAAGTCATGATTTCAATTGTTAATTTCACTTCTTAGGTCCTTTTATTCAGATATTCTAGCTCTCTTTTTTACATTAACTCCACAAGGGAGGCCCTGAGGAAAATAATTTCCCTCAGGGCCTATGTCATCTATGAAGATGCTGTGTGGAGGGTCGGTTTGAGGAGAGGAAGGAGTGAACATGGGTCTTATAGAGACCCATGTTGTAGGAGGGATGAAACACAGAGGCCGGCAAATCGTTCCACAGCCAAGCTGTTGATCTTAAAAACGAGTCGTAGATACGACCCGTTCTCATGTGACAAATGTCAACCGTGTACATATGTTGGGCGCGTGTTTGGCGTGTTTCCCGACTATGCACCAGTGCCAAGGGGTTAAATGATGCTAGTTCCTCGGAGCATCTTCCATTGAAATACCGGTAGAACAAGGCCAGCATTCCCATCCGACGCCTGTGCTCTAAAGATTGCAATCCGTTTGTTAAGACGGGAAAATCTATCAAACGGACCTTTATTATCTTTATTTTATACAAAATAAATTTGTAATTGAAAAACTCTGAGGAACATGTCATTTCTATTGCAGTCATTGTTTTTATCTCATAATTTCTCTGCTTTTAATATCAGCTGCTTTATATCTTTTAAATTGTGTCAAAGAGTAGCGTAGACCTGACACCAAAAGTTTTTCTGAAAAAAAAAAAGTTTTTAAAAAAAATCCAAAATGCTCAATTAAAAAAAAAGTTTGTGTTTTCTACAAGATGTAGGTTCACCATTTTCCCCGCTTATACAAGTTTTCGGACACCATGTATAAGAACAGGCACACTACCTGAAAGAAAACCAATGTTGTAAATTTAAATAATAAACTCTTAGATGCGATAAGAAATTTCAGGTCAATGAAATTGTTTATTAGTAAAGGTGGTATCCCACCTGGTGTGCTAGCACGGTCGATCGATATGAAGTTACCGACCGACTGTCGGAAACTTCTCATCGTTCCCTAGGACAACTGCAGATCGCAAACGAATCGGTGACAGTTCACAATGACTAAGCGACCTTGATATTTTCGATATCAACTGTCGTTTGTACGTTAGCGATCTGCAGTTGTCCTAGGGAACGATGAGAAGTTACCGACAGTCGGTCGGTAACTTCATATCAATCGACCGTGCTAGCACGCCTGGTCTATTTCATAGAATCTATGGAACAGAAACCTAAAGTTGAATCGACATAAATGTTCATAAATTTCAACTTCAACTCATTCTATAAATTAGCCACTCTCATAGAATAATAGGTCAGGTGGAAACGCAGCATAAAAGGCCTTACACACCTCCCTGAAATCGGAGGCAATTTAGGGAGAGTGGCGGTGGGGGTAAAATCGGTGCCTTCTCTACACATTAGACCCTGCCGCAGTGTGAAACCATGTGAAACTGATTGTGCAGCGAAGCGCTCGTCGGACAAAGATGCCGCCAAAGCTTTCAAAACGATTATTAATCAATATTTAGGAATGGCTCTAGCACTTTCTTGCATGTATTTGAGTAATAACAGATTTGTCTACCCACGCGGTGATCTAGGAGACAATATTGGGGAAATGGTGGGGAGCGCCCTAGATTCTCCGATTTTAGGGAGGTATGTAAGGCCTTTAACCTTCCAGCGGGTGCGCTGAGTAATTTCCCATGAGTGGGCGCTTGTCGTTAATTTTACATCATCAAGTTTTCTCCGTGTAAATGGAGTTTTCTTTATATAAATGTTAGGTAAATGTTTTACATTTGATCTGAAGAAAAGTTGCTCTTTTATCATGGTCAATGCCAATTTTTTTAGGAAAATTCTTCAATGCTTTGGAACCTTTTCTGGACAGGCAAATTTGTATAAAATTTGAGTATTTATGCTGCCAATATTCATTAGTGTGTAGAAAACTACACGTGGCCATCTCTTTATTATTCTAGAGACCGAGTAAGTGGCACACATTTTGTTGACTGTTTCCACTCCGCCTTTGGGTTTGTTGTAGTCCAGTATTACCCGAGGCTTTCTTGGTGTTTTTCTCACTTTCAGACACGTGTCGTAAAATTTAAGCTCGACGGAATTTCTAAAATATCAATGAATAACAAAAACTTCTAAGCACACCCGGTACGTCTGCAGTTTAGAGAGACACTGACCCTCAAATACCTCGAAGCTCGATGCTTGCGACTATGAGGTAAAACTGGGGGAAGCGATAAGGCGCATTTGTCGTAAATTTTACAGCAGCGCGCCCGCTGGAAGGTTAAGAAAGATTTTTGACATTTGAAAATATATATTTCTTTCATATACGTCTACCCTAACTACTTACGTAGTTTTCTCAAGTAAATTTTTTTAAATATTTTCTATCCAACCTCCTATTCCAAAAGATTGGATTACCCTGTCCTTCTCACCTTTCTTACGAATTCAGTTTTTATAACATTTCTTTTGTGATATATTACAAAAATTACATCAAAATAATGTAGATAAAACGAACTTCCTAATAATCACTCAAATCTATGCTTTTCACAATGGATTTATAACAAAAACAATGAATAGACTTCGAATATGACAGCTTTCATTATCAAGCGGCAGCCATTTTGTCCGCCATCTTTGGTGCCCGGTGCGTCTTTGGCAATTAATTTGAATTTTTCGGAGTGACTAAATGCTATCCAGTATTTCGTTATGTCAAGAAAGAGAATGGCCCAAGCGATTCTGACCTTGTTCTTCATTCAATTTCTTTGTACATAAGGGGCAAAATCGCTTCAAAAATCCGGACACGCCGGGGGGACTGCGGCCTGCAAGAGGTTAATCTATTTTCGTGACCATAGTTTATTTATTTTCATCTCACTAATTTATTCTTCCACTTCTTCTAAAATAACCATTACAATCAGCTTAATTAGCGTATTTACTTTATTGCGTTGTGTCACGTCCGACATGTCGCGACGCGTCGCTCACTAATGAACTCTACTTGACAGCAGTGCGAACACCTCTTGGTGAGTCAAGTAGCGAGTTACTCGCCACTCGACTTACTACTTGTCAGGTCAGAACAAGGCATTAAGGCCGGGCAACTTACTGGTTTCAACATGTGCGCGTGCAGTTAGCCTAGATAAGCAGCTCCAGCAAATTCGATCATCACTGGTTTTGTTCTCAAAAACAGATTTATTTTCTCTCAAGATTTTTTTAGACAAACTCACGCTAGTTTGTAGCTGGTTGTAAGGGGATACGCTGGTATTTAAGCCCATAATTGTTTGGAAAGGAGCCAGGGAGCTTACCCTTTCTTGACAGGCAAATCAATTGGAATTACTTACTTCTGAAGTGTATTTTCTGGCAGTACGGGGGATTTCATCAGTCGGAAGCGAAAGATGGATTAAAAAAAGTTGTGAAAGTAGGTGCGGGGAACAGAGAAGATGAAAATAAAATACAAAATTAAGAACAGAGTGAATTTATTTTATTTGTAATGCTATATGATTTGTTTAAAAAAAATACAGTAACAACAATCAATTTTTCAGGTATTACATTGTATTAGCCGGTAGTGTGATACTAACTGTTAAAATATATACACCGCCCCCCAAACTCCTCACAGAGCAGGGGGCGGGGGACGGTGGTCAGGAACTTTAAAACAAACTAAGTCAGTGTCAACTTTAGAAGAGTGTCTCAGCTGCTGCTGCAAAGGTGTACTTACTATTTCAATACATATATAGTGCCGTATTACTGTTATTCAAAACAATGCATTACACGTCAACAGCGTAAGTGTCGGATCATACAATCAAATATGGGAAGGATTTGATTAAATAATTTCCAAAAATATCAATGTTTCATCAACCTTTTGGCCTACCAATTTAAAAATTTTAATGACTCCCAAAAATACTAATTTAAATTTGTAAACTAGGTCTCCATCATTTAATGTGCGTTACCATGATTAGCCACACATAAGGACAATTTCAGTGGTATGCCAAATGGTATGGTTAAATTGAAACATTAATACAAGATGCATAATCCATGGAGTTCATAAACCATTATCCCCCGATAGTCTTCGAGTAATATCTAAACCTACGTAGTTTAATCGAGTCTACCATAAACTCAAGGCAAAAAATCAGCAAGGCAAAGTGTCTTTTATTAATTCAGTCAAAAATATCTTATCCATTACACCCCCTAAAACGCAAAGCAACTAATCTTTGGAAATTGGTAAATCTCTTAAATCCCAAAGAAAACTAAAATACTTTCTAGAAAATCGGCCTCCTATTAATTGAAGGTCCGACCTTCCCATATTACAATGATCGCCAAGAGAGTAGGCAGTTTTAATACCGCATTTAGTTTTATATTTGTTTGCTTTAAACACCTAGGAAGCCGTGTAAATTGAAATAGCAAGATGGTGTAATATATTGGAGACACCGGACACAGGACACACAACACGGTGACGATATCCCGACAGGCGTTGAGAGATCTCAAACTGTCAAAAAGCGTACATACAATGTATCATAATCACACAAGCTAACTTTTATCCCATAAATACTTTAGGTTATACATCTCTTTAACAAAAAAGTAACGAGACGGTTGTTTCCTTTTTGCAACATAGAATCAAAATGCACAACACATAATTTCGAGAGCGTATTAACATATTCTAGATACTAAGTAATTGAGAGAGGAATATGGCCACAAGCAGACAACAGTGTCTGCCGTAGACCACACAGGAATGGTTGGAACAGTTGGTTGGTTGGTTTCTTTGTTGGGGGGAACGAGACTTCTGCAAGGGCAGGGCATTGCTTACAGCGAAACACTCTGACACACGCGCACACGCACATCCACACACGACCCTATAACTAAATAAATAACATATACATACACGTATATCAATTAATATGCAATACATACATATGTATAGCACACGTGTTGGCGTACAATTACCGGTCATGTACACCCACAGGTACAAATACATAAACAATAGAATAGATATAATATTTCAGACTTGACTCTATTGAATTTTTACCGCGACGATCTATTATATTACGATTACAATATTTGAATAATTAAAATCTATTATCACGATTGTATCCTTTTTAGAAAAATTACTATTAAAAGTATCTTAGAAAATCGATTCAATAAAATCTATCAACACTTAACATAAATAATAAAAGACTACAACTCGATTAAGTAAAGGTTTCCACTTAAAAAAATATACATTTCTTTTTCAAAGGGGCGATATTTCATAAAAAACGAGGGGTTTAATTTACCGTATAAATAAAGATTTACATAAACAAGAGTACTTAGTTTTTAGCGAGGATTGTACTGAGAAGTCCCGAGGAAGACGGGAGCCACGGGGCTCACGACCGTCCGCGACGCAAAATGCTCCGTCCGCTGCTCGGGCTGCGACGGCGACGACGACACTCGGCGGGACTATATACTCTGTCCGGGAGACGGGAACCGCGGGGCTCTCGGCCGTCCGCGACCACTCTCTCACACTCTCGCACTCGGTGCTCTACTGCGGCACACCGGCTCTCTCGGAGGTTGGCACTACTCCACACCGCCACACCACCACACCAGGGGGCCAGAAGTCTCTGCCAGGCAGGACAGGGGGGGGGAGACTTACACTACTACGCTAACACACACACACTCACTTCTCCAAAGCACTTTTTTATGCAACACACACACACATACACTATTCCATAATCACACCTTACATACTAATGATAGTCTGAAATATGCAACTGTTGTGTAGTATGTATATTGATGCATTGTTGATCTGACCTTAGAAATATAATATATGGGTGAATTTATTCATGTTTGATTTAGTTACAATACAACAACTGCCTACCTTAAGCGCCCACGAGATGATCAATATCAATTACGTCATTGATGCGATTGACAGTTACTAATTGATCCTTTTCATAGGGAATTGAGGGTGATTGACAATTGGGAGGAAAACCCCAACTGATGGGGGGGGAATGATAGGTATTTTGATTGCATTTTGATAGCACAATTTACGCAGCGGTTTGATAGTTTCACTGTACGATTGACAATCAAGCCGTTCAGAACTCAAGTTTCATCGCAGAATGAGAACTTATATACATACATTATATATCGCATTGGTTCAGATTTATGGAAAGTAAAGTCAACAGATTATCACTGTATTGGCACACTGTAGATACTGTTTCTGTGCTAAAATAGCTGGGACGAATCAATTGAAGTGAACAATGAACATTGATCATCTCGTGGCTGCTTAACTTTCATGTGAACAGCACTAAACAGTAAAGTGGAGACATGATTTGGGAGACAATGTAAATAATCCAGGCTTGATGGTGAGAAGCTCAGGAAAGAACCGTGATATGAACATTACAACTGTGAGAGAAAATCTATGACAAAATAATTGAAAACGCCAAGCACTATAATATGACTAGAATAAACATTAAGAGTATTGGCTAAGCGAAACACAAAATTAAAAAAAATCAGACAATAATATTATGATAATGATTGAATACTTTTCACCACCGTTGAAAATTTTAATTGATAAATTAATGCAAATCACTGTCCTCTGCTTCACTTCCTCACTTTTACCCAATTTTTACTAATTTAGTAGCAACACAATATTATTTAATTTAGACATGTGTCCTAAACCTGTGAATTCCCAATGCCAGAATACTTATTAAAATTACATGATTTTGCACTAAACTTAATGGGAATATTTCCAGATATTGAAAACTTTATCATAATTGACGTGAGACTGTACAAAAAAGTGCTTTGTATTCTATGCATCCATCCACACAATGTACTTATATCTAGCTGATTGAACAACAGGAGGATTACATAAGCACAATGGAGAAGCCACAATATGCTTTGATATATGTATGTATATATAATAATAAAATATTTAATATGCTGATACATACAAGGTTGTCATAGTATACATACATATACATACAAGGGAGACAAACCCTCTACTGCATTATAGATCTTGTAATATAGCTCGGTGTTTGTTACCTTGGAAACAAATTCCATAGTCACTACTCGTTCTAGACTGAATTTAGGGATCATATCACTTGGGAAGTACTACAAATCAGGGAGGAAATAAAATTTTATGTATAAGGAAATACCATTGTAACCCTAATGGAGCAAACATCGAGTTATATCTGCTGATCTATAATTGCGCTATAAATGTATATAATGTTATAATATAATATTTATATAATACATGATAATATTAAGGACTAAACCCCGTGCATCAGTAACTGACTGGGTAAGATTGCACGAGTTCAGCAAGCTAGATTATTGATTACACTAAATATTACCCATACAAAATAACAGTTGGTGAACAAATCCCTATATTCTGAACCAAATATTTATTAACCCTGTTCATAAAGTCACCCTTCATTTTTAACTACACATTAGGCTCTTCGACACACGCTCTTCGGAACATTGCTCCAGACCTCCGCGCAAAAAAGTAAATTCCGCTAAAGTAAGGTAACGGTTTGCAGCGCAGTCCACAGGCAGGGGCTATACTCTCGTTCCGAAGCGTATGTGTAAAGCCCGCTATTTTCAGTTTTCTAGATCCACATCAAAATATCAGACAACTTCCAAAAAACATGTTTCATTCGTTTGGAACTAATTAAATGAATTCATTTCCATCGAATTATTGAAAACCCTCCCATTATTTAAAAAAATACTATTTATTAATTTTATTTTGACACCTGACTATAAAACAGCACGGTTAGTTGCAGTCAATCGAAAGTCAATTTAAAAGGTGGTAAGGCTGTAAAAAGCACAGTTTAACCCCAGAACCTTCGGCAGGTGAAATAAAGCCAACAACTATTACCGCTACAGATAACTTTAAAAGAAAACAGTTCTGCTAGGCCATTACTCAGCCCAAAACTCAGCCCCAAGTGAGATTGAAACTAAAACTTTCATGACAAACTAAAATGGTTGTAATTTCTATGGGAATTTTGGAGTAAGCAACTATCACAACACAATTAAACAATACATAATATAATATAATAAGAAAAATATTACTTAATTACGGGCATGTAAGTTTTTGTGCATTTGCCAGGTAGTTAAAATGTTTTTTTTTCAATGCAATAATAACAAAGCTAAATAAAATCAAATTTCTAAGTATTATAAACTAGTTTTTATATGGTTCTAGATCTAACTACCAGAATACTTCACAAATTTGAGTTTTTTTTTGTAAAAGATATGAAGTAATAGCCTCTTGTGAAGAGTGAATGTTGCTTACGGAATAGCACAAATAATGTGATCACTGAATATTCTACACTTCACGAGGATTGTTAATTAATACACATTATTAAATATAATACATTGCAACTAAATTCTACTTCACGTTGACTTCAAACATTATCAATGAAGTACAATTGTATTAAAGGGAACCGAGAACTTTGAGGTTTCTACATTTTCATGATCAGATGGTAAATTAAATCAAATGTTAAAAATAAACACTAGAGGGTTGGTTATAGTTACTTCTTACAATCTTTGAGCCCTGGTAAAAGTTATTGAAAGGGAAAAATAATGAAGACCCGTAAGAAACTGTCAGACAAGTAAACCAAATGAAAGCAACTACGAAAATATCCCAATAGCTGAGTCTTGAAATTTCAACGAAGATTTTTGGTCTCCAAAACGACAGCGCCATAGATACAGACAACGACACATCATCTGAAACAAAATAATTCAAATGAAAACACACTGCTATCTGTCACAAGTTATATCAATCTATGGAGCCAAGTGTCAACTTACCAGAGGGACAGTTAGATGCCGTACGTGTCCCTCAGTCGTAGACTTAGCTGCTGCGGGAACTGATCGCTGAATCTCTTCCAGTTCTCCTCTCCCACCTGCGCCTTGAAGCTGTGCAGGATCTGGACAACAACCCACAATACTCAACAATCACCTCACTAAACAACATGTAATACTTTCAGACAACTGTTAAATAAATATCCATGAAAGAGTACATAATATAATATTGTATTATACCTTGCTGAACATCTCCCTCAGGTCATCCTTGAGGTGTGCCCATGAGGCCACCGCATCACAGAAGTAGACAAACTCCGGCACCACACCGGCCGGGTTCACGGTGATCATCTGGCACATTCCTCTAAAGGCCGAGTCCTTCTCCTCATTGTCCCGGATGTTGCGCAGCGACATGCACCTGAAACCCTCGGCAATCAACCAACTACCCGGCGAACACATCACACAGCTAGCAGGCTCAGACACACGTCTCTACACTCGGTCACCATTCACGCAGAGACACCTTGGTGCTACACCACGCAGCACGCAACACGGTCTCTCCCATTCACCAATCTATCTAATAAATGAGCTCGTCCATGGAGAATGGGAGCCTTTACTACATTTAAGTGAAAGTTTTGCAAAGAATGATTATTATCCTTATGATTCAGTGAATACTGAATACTGATTGGTTGGTTATAAAAGGAGATGTAAGTAAAGAGGTAGCGGATGTGTGGAATGTGTTATCAAGTCTGGGAAGTGCTACGTGGATGTTTTAAACAATTAGAAAATAGAAAATACAAATCAAATCATGGGTTTCCACACATAAAGCGTTTAAAACATAACCAATATCATGAGTAATAATAATGCCCAACTGAACGTATTAAATAACAATCATATTGGTAAAGGTAATAATAATCAATCGTAACAAAATATGTAAGGGGTTTTTAGAGGTTAATGATATATGTATTGCAAAAATAAAGTATGTTTTGTTAAATTATATAAACACAATTAGTGAGTAAAGTATTAGGCAATGAAGGCCCCTGACTCGCTTAGTTAATTGTCGAGTCCAGGACTGCACCGAGGTCTGACCCAATCAATAAACAATATGATTCTACAATTACAGTAAAACCCTGTTAAGAAGTTCTCGCTTAAGAAGTTTTCCTGCTTAAGAAGTTTGGTTTTACGGTCCCTTGACGACCAAATGGCCCAATTTATCCCGCTTATAAGGTTTTCCCGTCTAAGAAGTTTTTTTTTCCCGGTCCCTTGGAAAACTTCTTAAGAGGGTTTCACTGTATTATTATTGGTTGTAGTTAAATACCAACAGCGAAGGAGAACTCTCTTTAATCTTAGGCTAGCTTTACACTTGTAAGTTTTGTCGTAAGTTTACGACATCTGGTCAATAAGCACATTGGATTTTCAAAATGCAATATGCCCATTGGCCAGAAGTCGTACATTTACAAAAAAACTTACAAGTGTAAAGCTAGCCTTAAACAGTAGTCGGGCCTCGGTGCATATAAATATACAATAACAAAATAAATTAGCGGTAAAATTATAATTTAAATATAAAAAATATAAGGACTACAGACCACTGGCGGACAAACTGTTGCAACACGGGCGCCACGTCGTGGGGGCACACATAACCTAGCCGACCAATAGTTATCGCTACAAACCACGCCACAAACCAGCCAACAAACCGAGAACAAAAACAAATAAACAACCAAGTAAATCATATCAATATGTAATGAGTAACCAAAATTGGAAATGGGTGCGGCGGGGAGAGAAGTGGACAACTCTCGGACATGTGGCCGAGTCGGGAGATCAACAGAACTACTAAGCTCGAGCATACTACAGTCATCTCCCAACAGTTGACAACTCCCCGCCACGGGTCGCACGGGACACCTCGTCTGCCTCCACACCTCACAGTGTTCCTCCTAACTCCAGACCAGGTGTCCACATGCTGCCAACAAGTGCTGAACATATTATGTATGTACAAGTTAATAGCCAAAACATAATCGGATGAACACAAAAGGTACAGAAAATTAATTAGCACAATAATTATTCTTCGACTACCATCCAACATGTCCAACTTATAAATAATCCACAATATTATATAAAAATACCTGTAAATGAAATTATTGTAAGTACAGAAATAAAATAAAATTAATAATATGTTATGTACTGGAAAATATGAAAGTTTTCAACTGTAACCAAAGTGTATTGCCAAACAATAAACAGGTAGAGAAGTGCTTCGGGTGGGACCACATCCACTGGGAGGGGAATGTTTATGTTGTATACATTGTATTATATTATTATATATAGATTAATATTTAATTATATTATATTATCTCCTAGCAAAAAATGCTTTATCCGAGTCAAACATCTCCCACTGCGGAAACGTTTCATATTAGTGATATTAACTTATTATTCTCATTCAATTCCTTACCTTACTATCGATTAGAATTATTTCAATAATGCATAAATCCATATTTAAAATTTAATGGATATCACTTACATACTTCTTCTATATCATGATGAAGGCTTCAGTCAAAAAGTGGTTCATTACATAGTAATGTCAACCACATTACTTTTACTATATTAAATCTCAATAAATGATCAATATTTTATAGCAAATTTAATGTAATAAAAAAAAATCTTCTTAAATTGTTACACACACACACACTCTCGAAAATGTCTAAAACAACAGAATTGCTTGAAATTTGTTTGAAAGATTTTATTGCCGATTGGAGAGATTAACAATTTACTCTTAATTATTTTTCTAATGTCTTATTATGTAACATGGTGGAAAAGGAAAAAGATAGCATAGAACTGAAAGAAGGTCATACCTGTATTTTCTAGGAGAGTTTTAGGTGTGTTGGGTCTATTGATAATTTCAATAAGTTGACTGAGAACCAAAGGGATGTACGCTGTCATATCGCTTCCTGAAATATACACATTATTGATTGATATACATGATATACATAGTCACTAATAAAAACTTCCTATCTTTATAATTGGAAACATAACGATTGTAACTTTCAAAGGATTGATCCCTTGACACCTGGGAACAAACTTGATGCTTTGGACTACTCCGTCGTTAATCACCATTAGTGCCATAATCCTCTGAATGCCAACAATTCAGTGCCACCAAAAATTACAGCTAGTTCTAATACAGTGAAACCCTCTTAAGAAGTTCTTGCTTAGGATGTTTTCCCTCTTAAGAAGTTCTCGCTTAAGATGTTTTCCCGCTTAAGAAGTTTGGTGTTTTCAGTCCCTTGAAGACCAAATGGCCCAATTTTTCCCACTTATAAGGTTTTCCCGCCTAAGAAGTTTTTTTTCCGGTCCCTTGGAAAACTTCTTAAGAGGGTTTTACTGTAATATATTCTAGATGCCATACTATGTGTTTATTGCATACTACAATATTATCCGGTTTTCATTTCTTTGAGAAAATTCTAACTACAGAGAAGTAAATATATCTTGCTTTAAAATGTATCATACTAAAAATTTATTGAAAAAGAAGAAATTTACAGACACATTAAATACATTCTGTGTAGCGTGAGACATTGGAAGTGAAACTTTTTGGATTTTTTTTAGAGTTATAAGATATTTATATTGACTAGAATTATTGCTTAGTTCATAAGATTTTTGAACACATAAAATTTTGATTATTTTTTTAATTGATAAATGTTTAAGACAAGATTTTTTTATGCATAGCACAAAGGGTAACAATTATTATAAGCAATAATTATTAGCCTGAAACACTCATCCATATTGAAAAAATCTCCGGAGAAAAGATACATGTCGCCGACGGGACTCGAAATATGTAATAAGCAATAATTCTTTAATGAAACACTAGGTATATATTGAATCATTTGGCGGATAGGAGGTAACCCGCCGTAGCTTAATGGTAGAGCTCCTGACAGGCAATCAGAGGGGTGCGGGTTCGAGTCCCGTCGGCGACATGTATCTTTTCTCCGGAGATTTTTTCAATATGGATGAGTGTTTCAGGCTAATAATTATTGCTTATAATAATTGTTACATAATTTTTTTTTATAGATGTAAGATATCTGTATAGTTTATAAGATTTTATTGAAATTAATAAGATATTTCAATTGGTTATAAGAATTTTGCATTGAAAATTGTAATAAATTTGTTGAAATTTTTTTTTTTTTTCTTGAGAATTTTTGTATAAAGTAACGAAATTTAATGTAGACGTGACCTTCTTCTTGTTTTGAAGGTAAATGTGGAAAATTTCTTCAATCTAGGAATAAAGCTATAGATTTGTACACAAAACACAGGGCACAGACACTCTCCTTTACATATATATATATTTATATTATTACAAATTGCCAATCTTTAATTCTATTGCTTGTTAGTGGTGCCAGATTATTTTATTATGACAATCACAATACAAATTCTACGACTTCATTCATAGTTGGCACATAGTCCCAAGTACTCGTACTTGGCATTCAAAGTGTTAATTATACTTTTTTTTTTTATAAGAAAAACTCTCTTTTTAACTTTTGAAGGTTATTCCCATCAATGTAATATATCATTGAAGAAGAAGATAACAATAATAATATAATTTTTTTAAATATGAAAATAAACAAGACACAGAAATATAATAAAAGATAATGGTCGCAACTGGGACTCGAACCCAGAACCTTACGTCTTACCGGGACATACACCTCTACCAATTGGGCCACTGCGATCTATTATGAAACTGTCGTAATTGTCAACTTTATATTTCAAATTTCAGAATTAACAATATTATCTTCGACTAATTACGACAGTCTCATAATAGATCGCAGTGGCCCAATTGGTAGAGGTGTATGTCCCGGTAAGACGTAAGGTTCTGGGTTCGAGTCCCAGTTGCGACCATTATCTTTTATTATTTTTCTGTGTCTTGTTCATTTTCATATTTTAAAAAAAATTGATTATTATTGTTATCTTCTTCTTCAATGTTAATTATACATTTAAAAGATTTATGCTTAATGTTAATTTTTTTCTATGGCATTTTATGGCTGGCCACCTCCGTAGGCGGAGCAATGTCGTACGGGGTAGAGTCACTCAAGCTAAGCAAATGTTGGCAACAGCCAAATACATAGTTGAGCGGAAACATAGCATCATCCTGTGAAACATTGTGAACCATGGCCATAAAAGCATTATTATTAAATTAATTTGAATAGAAATCAGATGCTTAAACGAAGAACTTAAGGTAAAATTAATAAAAAGTATCGCCATCAATTTTATATAAAAAACTTACCTAGCTTGATGCTGATCTCACCAATGGCCCAGGTGGCGTTGTTGCACACCGATATGAACTCGGGATTGAGGTTCTGTCCGAGGATGGGCAGGAAGTCGGCTATGTTAGGGTGCACATGCTGGAAGCACGCCTTCGTGAGATCTCCCAGCAGGGCAAAGGAGGACTGCCGCACCTTCCGTCGTGAGCAATATACAATTAAATGTAGACTAATCCGAACTCAGCAGGCATGTACGTATCATTACATATTTTTAAGAAAAATGTGCAGATAAAAAACAACTTTCAGGCGATCTTTGCACTTGTTTTGTGTGAATTAGATGAAGGTGAGTGATATAATAAATGAATACATCCATAAAAAAATAAATAAAAAATATATCAGAAAAGTAGATTAAAAAAAAACAATGATGCCATATTTGTAATCTGTGCCGCGATTTGTAAAATTTTCACAACTTCAATAATGCATTGCAAGTTCAGATTACATAATATGTTGCAACATGTTATTTTAATTTCTGGGGCAATATCTTTACCGAGAAGACAATTCTGCAATACTAGGCACAATTCTATAACATGTACAAAGTACAGATGTTTATTTATTTATTAATACAGTGAAACCCTCTTAAGAAGTTTTCCAAGGGACCGGAAAAAAAAAACTTCTTAGGCGGGAAAACCTTATAAGTGGGAAAAATTGGGCCATTTGGTCTTCAAGGGACCGAAAAAACCAAACTTCTTAAGCAGGAAAACATCTTAAACGAGAACTTCTTAAGAGGGTTTCACTGTATACTGCATTAACTTGTTGAAAGCCAGCATACAAAAAAATTTTTTTTTTCAATACGACATAAAAATATTTGACAGTTCTCACCTTTCAAACGAATTCAATTTTGATAACATTTCTTTTGTGATATATTACAAAACTTACATCAAAATAATGTACATAAAACGAACTTCCTAATAATCACTCAAATCTATGCTTTCCACAATGGATTTATATTAAAAAAAACAATGAATAAATATAGACTTTGAATGACAGCGTTCATATTATCAAGCGGCAGCCATTTTGTCCGCCATCTTTGGTGCCCGGCGCGTCATTGGCAATTAATTTGAATTATTCGGAGTGGCTAAATGCTATCCAGTATTTCGTTATGCCAAGAACGAGAATGGCCCAAGCGATTCTGACCTTGTTCTTCATACAATTTATACATAAGGGGCAAAATCGCTTCAAAAATCCGGACCCGCCGGGGGGACTGCGGCCTGCGAGAGGTTAATAGAAGTGGCTGTTTTGACATGTATTCTTCATACCTAACACGATGTAGAAATAAGTTGATAGGGAAATATAACCAGAGCAGAGAACCCAACATTATGTAACAATAAATGAATAGGGAATATATAACCAGAGAACCCCACATGATGTAGCAATAATAAGTTGAGATAACCAGAGCAGAGTACTCACCTCCGGCATTGGATCCTGCATGCACTGGTAGAGCAGCTGCATGAGGTTGGAGTTGAGCACCAGGTTCTCAATGTGTCCGTCCAGCCCCTCGGCCAGTCCACTCAGCAAGTCCAGCGCCACGATCATAAAGTCCTTGTCGGGGGCCTCGAACTGCTCGGGGCTCTGGCTGTTGGCCTGCGCACACACACACTCCTACTTCCGTACAATCAGGCCTTCTAGGGGGATGCACAACACAACACACAGCAAACAAACACTAACTACTAATTCCATCACTGACACTGACCCAGTTAGCAACCTCATCGAGAGGTTCATTTACTACGCTTATTTTATCAATGGCCGAGTTCAAAACTGAATCTAACCAGAATTTATTATAAATTAATGTCAAAATCGATTGTGTTATACGTATAATAATTTGAACTAGTACATACTTTGTTTTATACAATATGTATATCGATTGCAGTTTAGCAAAACCCTTCAAACCACAAAATTAAAACTTTACAGGAAACGATAAAAATTAATACATATGTATTTACAAATTTGTAAAATTTATCACAAATCTTGAAGTATATGCGAAAGTGGTAATTTGTTTTTTCTAATTTTTGGTGTAAAATATAGCAAATTCTATATATGTGCACTTATGAGAGATTTGAGGATTAAGTAATTTCATCTAGCGGTTTTCTCGAAATAACCTAAAAAAAATATATGCAATAAATTTAGTTTTTAATATTAAAAATGCCGTAATCAGCAAAAATTACTCGATATGTTCCCGGAAAAGAAAATGCCGTGTAATGAATCATTCATTTTCATGTAAACCCATACACATTCCAAAACATATATTCCAAGTTAGAAAAACTTTTAGTTAAAAATGCTTTTTTGATTGAATTTTTAAAAAACTAAATATATATTGGAACATGAAGAATTGCATGACACCATGCTGTCTGTAATATGGTAATTCTGCTTTTAAATAAACAATTTAAATAAACAAATAAAAAATTAAATAAACAATGACGAAATAAAATACCCTAAGAGGAGACTTTGCATACAAATAAACTATTCTGCCCAAACACTTACACAAAAATGGTGGCTAAGATGGAAGCAATATTTATTAAATTTTCACATGTAGCAAACACTTTGTGGGAATACATAATTATAATAAACAAAATATTATTGTGTTTATTACAATATTTATTACTTAACCTTTAAACTGAATAATAACCACGCCATTTTTGTATAACCGTTTGGACAGAATGTTCGATATGTATTTGGATCGGTATGCCAAGTCCTTCTCTTGGGTATTTTGTTTAGCCATTGGTCAAACATTATTATTTTGTTGTATGATTAATGCCTAGATAAACATTTGGCCTTTTCACAGGATTAATTTTAACTATATTCCTTGTTTGAAATGAAAAACATTACAAGATGTTTTGAACTCGGCCATAGCGACATGGATTAATATTTTAGTAATGAGAAACAAATTTCTAGTTGGCGAGATTTTACTATCGGATTCTTCGATATATAAAATTAGTTTTGATAATGACTAAACAACAGCAGCCAGTCAAATTGACCGAACGGGGTAAACGTCTCAAATATTTGAACAAGCTGAAAAACTTTTGAGATTGTTTCCCATTTGGATATTCGCATGTTGTTGGGTTTTAGCCATTATCAATGGCAGATACAAAGGCCCAGTGCACACCCTTCATTATCTGTAATTGAGTTACAAGAATAAACAAAATGAGCACTGGGCCTTCATAAGGATTTCCAAGAATTTTAAAAGGACAAGGACCTTGTATTACCAATTTTATTAAATTATGTATGGAACTCGTGATTTGATTGCATAACTTCTATGTTAGTAATATGGAATTATTTTTCTATTCAGTGGCTGCCAGTGACCATTTCTGATGCAAGATTTTTTAAATAAAAAATTTTGTATAACTATTTTTAATAATACATTTCATGTACATCTAAAATTAAAAACTGGCAGCCACTTTTTGTAGGTTAAACAAATCGTAAACTCACAATATGCTGGCTCAATGTCTGTTCTATGAGTGATACACATCTTCTGAAAACAGGTTCGCAGTATGGCAGGAATCCAGCTTGCAGGGCAGTGGCAACACTCGATAGACACTATAAAAGAAAAGACATTTAAATTAAACCAATCTTATTTAATCATAATTATTTTACAGTCGGAGCAGCTGCTAGGGACCTCTGTAACAACACTCAAATGGTCAAATTTGATGCAAGTTACTTTTTTGTATGTGTTGCCTCCTTCACGTCCTGCAATATTTAGCATCAAGTGCCAGTCTCTTGGGATTATTTATTCAAAATGATAATCTAAATATAAATCAGAATGCATGTGTGCTGAAGCAGCAATATCTCTCAAATTGCGAGCTCTGGGGCCACGAAATTAACACAGCTTTTTCTGAATGCAATTTCTAAGTGAATATAATTATTTTCAGCTTAAAACTGCATTTACATAATGAGCCATGGAACTTTGTTCGTGGATATCGTATTCCATACGAGTGGTGAAACTTTGGCAAATTGAAAGTTTAAAATAAATTTAAATATTTTGCTCACCTCAAGCAGCGGGAACAGGTCCTTATCCTCGTCCTTTAGAACATTCCACTTCTGTATGAGCGGCGGCATCAGCATCTCAATGTACTCGGGCTTGTTGAGGTGATGGCCCACTGAGTCAGCCAGGGTGCCGATGGCGTCGTACAGGATGAGCAGGTTCTTGTGCTGGTACTTGGAGAAGGCAAACACCAGGGTCTCGAGGATGTAGCCGAGGTAGGGCACCAGCTCCGTGCAGGCCTCTTCCTCCAGGGTGGCGAAGGCGGAGCAGGCCGCTTCTTGTACGCGCTTGTTGCCGTCCAGGATGCGCTTCAAAAGCTGAGAAATACAAAATATTAGATTAATACTAAGAACTCAATTTTTCTTAATTTCTTGGACATTAACTACGTAACAATTTCTAAACATTTTGTTTTGAAGAGTTTTATTTCACATATACATTTGTTACTTAATTTTTTTTTTAATTAAGTAACAAATGAAATAAAGCTCTTCAAAACAAAAGACTATGAATTCATTTTATCTACTGAAGAGATAAACTGATTAAAGTGTATTGTGGGCGCGTCTTGTGTGCCTGAAGTAAGGTAAATAATAACCTAAAAATCAAATAAATTTAATATTACAAATGGCCGTAAGAATCAGACAATTTACGTATTGAAGGAAATAGCCACTGATTTTTGCCATCGATGGTCCACGAGCTACAAAAACTGATGATGGGATTGTGGCCATTGACAGATGAGGTGGATTAGACTGAATGAAAGAGGAATGAAGGCAAATGGCAAGGGACCACAGCCAGTGGACACCATTTCTGAAGGAGACATAAAAATGTGGGGTTTTTCTATAACTAATGAACTAAAATAAAAATGGAGTGTTTACCTCAGTCAGCAGGGGCTTGAGGAAGGAGTCGTGCGGTTGGCTGACTACCCAGTGTGAGTAGCGGGACAGGGTCCAGCAGGTGATTGCACGCACCAGGGCCTTGGAGTCGGACAGGCGGCCCACCAGATAGGGCACCAGCTCCGACAGGTGCGGCATCATGCCTGTCAGGCAGCCCTCCGCCACGGCACCCAGGACCAGGATGGCGCTCTCCTGCAAGGGAAACAACGCACCGTCAGTACTGATATTGCAGCTAGGAAACACCGACTTAGGAGAAGACATACTTCAGTAAGTCTTAATCCTTTGCCCGGTTTATAATATAATAAAGTTCACCAGGGTTATACTGGTAGTAATTCATACATAGCTAGAGAACACAAAGTTAGGAAAAGGCACCCTTCAGGGGTGCAGATTCATTGCGATATCTTTCATGGTTCACCTTATTCCTGTGACAGTAGCACAGTTTCTGTAATTGGGTTTGTCGTTGGGGATTTGGTGATGTCTCCTGGTTCTACAATGTGGCTCCCTAAATATCTGAACCGTCTTCCCATCAAACACTTCTTGACATGAAACGTTGGCACAATGATCAGTGCTTCTTCAACCTCTTTGCATTTCTCACAGCTAATTTCCACTTGCACTAACAGCTGCATGTGTTTCCTGTGGTAGCGGTGTCCACAACAGTTAGTAATTATTATTGTATTGTGATTATAAACAAATACTTGACATTGCTCTAAGAATCCATTACACCACAACATTAAGAGACTTGTCACTAATAAATTCTTGCACAACTAGAAAATATTAATATGACTTTGTTATTTACCTTTATGATCCACTCTTCATGGAACAGGGTATCCTTCAGTATGGGAAAGAGAACTGGCAGAAGATCATTGCGGAACACGTTGGCCAACACATCCAGGGCTGCTGCGGAGCATTTCCTCAGGTTCCAGTCGGAGAGCGCGCCCTCGTCCTCCATGCCACCTTCAGAATCAGAATCTGAATCGGCACCATCTTCCCCTGCTTAAATTTAATATAAAAATCAATTATTGCACTTCTAAGGTTCATTACATCCAAAATTCACCTAAAATAAAGTAAAAATTTCTACATTTTTTTACATCATAAATCAATAAAATTCATGATTTTTCCTTTTTTTATTTTAGTCATGTATTGAGTTGTCTCATTCACATCATGAATCGTTTTCCAGCATGACCAAGATGAGATATTTGTAAGACTTTGTACATAATTATTATTCATTTCCTAAAATCTTGAATTCTATAATCCAGAGGAAGGAATAGATGTATGTATGTATTTGTAAGATGGTGTTGGATGCAAATAGCCTGAGCAGCATGTAGGGTGAACATATTATATATTAACCCCCTTTACTAATACAGTGAAACCCTCTGTTTTAAATTTTCCACAACTGATAAACAACCATTAATATACCCTACATTGATGGTTGTTAAGGCCCTAAAGCTACACATACATTTGTTTGAATCTAACCCCGAATTATAAGAAAGGAACAACCAAGCCGCAAATGGCGTGAAACACCGCTTTCAGTAGCCTTTCCATAATTTGTGGTACAGCTCGCGCTTTGGTTTACAAATGTATACGTAGCATTAGCGTACAAGAGTGACATATGAGTAACCTCAAGACTACATTAATTATCTACCCTGTCTTCAAAAAACCAAGAAATGATGGCTGTGTACTTTCCGAGAATAAAAAAAATATCATCAACCCTGATGAAAACAACATCGGAGAGTTGTTAAACTTGCATACATTTTAAATATCTCGTGTAATAATCATTTTGTGTTAATTTATATGGCATTCCATAAACCAATCAATCAATAAAAATGACTTCCGCAAGATGGTGAAACAAAAAGTTGAAATAGCAATTATGTCAAATAATAATATTTATGCATTAACAATTAATGTTTATAAATAAATATTTCATGACTGCAATAAGTAAAAACATTCATTTGTCATTCTGAGTACCGTTAGTGTACAAATTCGTATTGTTTTAGTTTCGTATTTAACGACCAGTAAAATGTTTGTGTTATCTTTGCAACTAGCAACAAACACAAAACAGATTAAAACTTGATAATCAATAATTTTAATCTAACTTCCATGTTTATTCTAATAAAAATTAGGCGCATTTTGGACATAAATCAGTATTTGTACACTTGAAATGACTTTTTGCATTACTTTACAAATATTAGAATAATCAATGACAGACAGGGTACTTGACGAATCATAGTACATATGTAATAAATCAATAAGCAGATAACATTTTTACCCATCCATAATTACAAGTTTACCTATAATAATATATAATACCTTTTAACATTCACCTTAATCTACAGCAGATTGTATATCAATGAATGCGTGGAATAAACGGCAACCCAAGATATTGTCAGTAGAGCATGGACTGCTAACATTGCATGATTGACTAGTATGGTGGTTTTTTAAAGTGCAGACCAATAAACGGAGTAACTTCTGCAAAAAATGGTCAAACTAGACATGTAACTTGTTGAGGATTGTCTAGATTATTGACAATAAACTTTATATAGTGTATCTTATTTCATGGCAGATTGTAAATTAATCAATTCGTTAATAAACAGTAACCGGGGTATATTGTAATCTAGCATTGCCAGTTACATATACATAAACATTTTATGCAGTCGAGAGCATCACTGCTCTAGATATTATGGATACAAAATATTTAGTAAATACAAAACATTGTTCTTTCGTTAGGATTGTACTTCTTTTGATCGCCGACATAGACAAGTATTTCAAGCTGCAGACTTGAATTCTTGAAGTATGAATGTCCAAAGTAGAGTTGCAACTCACCAGCTCCCTGCTTATTGTGCTTGGGCCTGTAGAAGCGGGGGCGGATGTCCTGATCGCGATCGGGTACATTGTCATCGTCATCATCCACGCCGCCCTTGAGCAGGATGACATCGATCTCCGAGTAGCGCATGCCGCGAACCAGCACGGGCAGCAGGCGCGCCAGGTGCGGCTGGAGTACCTCGCGGCACACATCCTGCTCGCCCAGCGACAGCCACCACTCGCATGCCTCCAACGCCACCCCGTCGTCGCCGTCCTGAGTGCGCACCAGCATGTACTGCGCAGAACAGAAGGAATTGTAAAAACGGTGGTAATAATGAGCTTGCAAATGATCATGTTACAGAGCCAGAATAATAATACTAAATTACGAGTAAGATGTACAAAGAAAGGATCATAAAGAGAATATATATGACGCAGATGAATGGCAGAAGAAGATGGGACACCCAAGGAAGTGAATCAAATACTTGAGGCGGGCCATGTCAAGAGTCAGAATAGAATATGTATGAATGTGAATGAATCAAGGAGTGTGTGCCAAGACAGAGTTGTGTTAAGGTCTTTCCTTAAGGCATGAAGGTTAGTCAATTTACAAGATAAATGAAAGGTGATTGTCACATTTTTTATGTCTAGTTGTCGCAGTGTAAGCAAAAACTCCTAAATGCAAAATCAGTGCCAAGATTAAATTCTTCATTTAAAAGGCTAACTCAAGATTCTTTGGTCAGCAAAACTTGCTAAAGAAATATGGTAATATTTAATAAGCCGGCGAAAATTACAAAGAATGTTCAAAAAATATTATTTTTCTAATAAGATCTGTGCAGTAATCTGATGAGAAAATCAAATATCCCTCGTTAAAAGTTAAAATAAGCTTCTAATATAGCTTATTTATTTATTTATTGTTTCTTTACATGGTAGGTATTACTGTTCACATTTCAATATTAACCTCACTAGGACAAGCCTGTTTTGAGGATAATAATTTTATAAAAGTAGTAAAAATAGAACAAAAAATATTTAGGTAACTATTGATAAAACAACAAAGGAAAAAGATGAACCAATTGATGGCAATTTTAACACATCGATTGTTCCTCTATGCATCTATTTACCGGTTGTATTGTTTAATTCAGGTGGATTTTATACCTATTTTACTGGATTGGTCATTTTTAAAATATGAACATAAATTTTAATAGCTAAATGCTTGGTTTCGATTAACGGTACCGTAAACAATGAGCGGAACGAGAAAATTGCAATTGAGAACGGTTTAGTTCTATCGGCTGCGGATGCTTCTGGGTTTAGTAAAGTTGTCAAACATTTGAACACGGCGGTAGTGCGTGCATACAATATTTTTACTTATCTAGGATTCGAGCATTTTAAAATGAACCATCCGGTGAAAATAGCGTGCACTCTTCAAGAATGATTAATAACTCAGGTACGGGGCCATACGTCATTCCTATGTCTACCCACGTTAAATTATCGTGAAAACAAGCTTATGTGTCCAAGCGGTTAAACATTGTCGAAGAAGTGGAATAATATTACATTGAAAAACGTATTGATGTAGCCAAATGTTTAGGAATTGCGGCATCCATCTTGAATTCGATTTAGAATTTGTAGCTAAGCCTTTGAAAAAGTGAAAACTTTTTTTTATGCACAGCTGCAGTACCCCCCGCCGGGTCCGGATTTTTGAAGCGATTTTGTCCCTTATGTATAAATAAATTGTATGAAGAACAAGGTCAGTATCGCTTGGGCCATTCTCGTTCTTGACATAACAAAATACTGGATAGCGTTTAACCACTCCGAATAATTCAAATTAATTCCCAATGACGCGCCAGGCATCAAAGATGGCGGAAAAAATGGCTGCCGCTTGATAATATGAACGGAGTCATATTCGAAATCTATATTTTTTCATTGTTTTTTATATAAATCCATTGTGGAAAGCATAGATTTGAGTGATTATTAGGAAGTTCGTTTTATCTACATTATTTTGAGGTAATTTTTGTAATATATCACAAAAGAAATGTTATAAAAATTGAATTTGTAAGAAAGGTGAGAACTATAAAATATTTTACGTAGTATTGAAAAAATATATTTTTCTATGCTGGCTTTCAACAGGTTAATGAAAAAAATTCCATTTGCAACACCGAAAACATACTGTTTACTTATGGCAATGAAATATTATGTACAATAATATGAAGTTTTTTTTTATTTGTCTGCATCTTTCTAATTATATTTTTTTTTATTTATTTGAAATTTAAGTTACAGGGATAAGCAGTAGGTAAAAAAAACATTGTATGTTTGAATAGAAATAGATATTTAAAAAATATAAACCCAATGGTGCAGCCTTGTTATTCAGTTTTAAATTGGTTGCATCATTGTAGTATATATTAACCTCTACATGATGGTACACACCATAGAAAATTAATTACAAAGAATTCCGAGGAGCTACAATTCTAAAATTAAAAGCAACATCTGGAATGATATTGGCGCAAGCGATTCTGACCTTGTACAGTTTCTTTAAACATAAGGGTTAAAATCGCATTTTATTTTTTAACCTCTCATCCGTCAGCCGGACACCCGTGTCAAAGCGACAGATGAGTGGTTAATGCATTAAATTAACTTCTGCTACACCTTTGAAACACGATTGCACCATTCCATTCCAAGAAAATGTTTGCTTCCCGTTAACCTTACAAATAATTCACCTAATTGAACATACCTCAATGATATTAGACATGTGTGGCATGAGTCTGTCAAGTCGAACTTCAAGAAGCATGACAAGGGCGTGGCAGACGTTCTTCCGTACGTACACGTCTTCGTCCATGGATAGTCTGAACAGGTTCTGAAAAAATACAAACACCAACATGTAACAACCAAAAATCAAATAAACTGAACTACAAACTTGTAACGAGTATCTATCTAGAAGTCATTGATTTTTTAAAGTATGTAACAAGTTTTTCTGTATGTACATACAGCAATCAAACACACTAATTTCGGTTGTCCGAGCGTTAGTACTTTGTGAAATCTGGTCCAACGAACTTAAATTTGCTTTGAACTTTAGTGTCATTTTTCAAATTGGAAGTGATTGTGTGAAGAATTCAGTATCTTTTTTTAATTACACAACAGTATTTTGTGCAATAAAATTATTTAAAAAAAATCTATACTTGAAATGTGTTTTCTTTTGATTAACCGCTCAGGCTAATTTTTTCACTTTTGGAAAACACTTTTGTAGGTCTCATAAAAATCGTTGTGTCTCCCTTACTATGATGGTGAGAAATATGATCTAAACGGTATTAAAAAGAGAACACACCACGCTTTATATTCAAATCAAAAAGTTAACAACATAATAATTCAAATGTAAAACAAAAACTTTATGAAACCAAAGTTTTCGAATGCAATTTGAGAAAAATTTATGAAACTTGAAAGGTGAATTTTTTATTAAATTATTTTTACATGAAATGACAAAAAAGGTGAGTTGACAATAATATTTATAAGTCGCTCACATAAGCAAAAACCAATGTGCCCATTGGCCAGAACTTGCCTATGTGAGTGACTTACGGGAAAAAACTTATGTGTGTAAAAGCAGCCATTTAAAATGTGTGTATCTTTATCAGTAATTTTAGTTATAAAAAAATGGAAGATGAGCCATTTTTAAAACTTTTATTATGTGTGCTTTAAAAATTTTTGAAATTATATGTTTATTTCTATTAATAAAATATGAAAGCTTTTTTATCACCTTTCAAAAAAAAAATTTTAGTTTTAAGATACATTCGGATATATTTAATTTATTTGGATTTTATTGCAAAGCGGATATATGTTTTCTATAAATATGTAAAAACTTCTGACAAAATAGGCCCGAGGCCTGAGGAGTAAAATTTATAAAGGCGCAATGCGGATTTTAACTCCTCGCATTGTATGCGATTTGTTATCTATGCTCTTAGCATGCATCTGAACGATTCCATGGAGGCGACATCATTTTGGTGCAAAATGTCTTTACAAACAGTTGTGGCGGCTGCATAAATGGTAATAGTTTTAGGTATAGTAAATTCGAAAAGTAGAAAAAAAATATAGGGGGTAATTCTTCAAATACTCCGCTCTTCTGAATACTTGACCAAATTGAGTTAGTTAGGTCAGTTCAGATCTGGTGTTGTTTTCTTTAGTGAAAAACAAAGACAAAGAAACATTTTTTAAGAACAGATTTTATCCTGATGCCTTGTTTGCAACTGACAAGTAGTGAGTCAAGTCGCGAGTAACTCGCTACTTGACTCACCAAAAAGTGTTCGCACTACGGTCGAGAGTTCATTAGTGAGCGGAGCGTCGCAACATGACGGACTGCAATGCAATAAAGTAAATACGCTAATTAAGCTGATTGTAATGCTATTTTAGAAGAGGAGGAAGAATAAATTAGTGAGATGAAAATAAATAAACTATGGACACGAAAACAGATTAATGGCCCTGCAAAAATAAAGAATTTTGGAATAGCATTTTCACTCCAACGGGATGACATATCGTGCGTGTCTGCATCTATGAATGAAATGCGCATGTCAGTACGCAGGGACGCGTGGAGGGGGACTCTACTCGACGAAAAAATAGAACCAAATGGATTCAATCTACCAAAGAGCTGACTAGCCTACTCTACTAAAATTGTGGTGTTCGGACACGTTTAGTTACTAATACACTCGCTACTCGACTAAAATACTCGTCAGACCGGGGCATCAGAGTCAAGTTTTTAAAAAAGTAGCTAATTAAGAAAAAATCCACAAAAAATACTAGCATGTATAACAGTGCAGCCAGCTTGCCTTGTCTGGGGAAAAATCCCTAAGGAGAAAGAGTGAGCTCCAAACATAGAAATGGGAGTCTTTGACAAAAAATTTAGGAAGAAAACGTTATCTGCAAACTTTTTTCGGTTATCAAAAAAACCCTCTAAATGATTTCAACTCAAAAGACACTTTCTCATGGTTTTATCAAACTTTATGAGTTTTGTTTTGCACCCTTATCGAGATGAAAATGTAATAAATTTCAGCAATGTGTGAATAAAATTCATGTGACTGAAATCACATGATTTTTTTCACACATGGAAGTTCCTATTTTTCGACCTGGCAATGCTGTTCTCTAAATGAAGTGATTGCGGTGCTTACCTCTATGAATGAGTCAACATGCACCATAAGTGCCTGCGTTCGGCTGACTATAAACGGGTTCACACAGGCAATGGCGTGCGAGCGTATCTTGGGGCTGGAGTGCTGGAAAAACTGCAGGAACTTGGGAATCAGCACATTCACCGGCCGCTGCAGCGCGTCGCTGTCCAGCAATTCTGCCGAGTCCTCGCAGATCTTCTGCAGTGCACTGAACGCGCCCTACGCAAAGGTCAAAAGCAAACAAAAACATTTTACATTTTGAGGTTATTTTTTCATAATTGTCATAAAAGTCGGAAAACCACACTAATTTTATAATCATACTACGGAAATGTTGAAATGATAAAACAATTAAAATGAATTTATTTTCAAATCACATTTTATAAGTTGAATGACCTTAATCAATATTGCAAATTTAATGGTTACATTTGCAAATCTACAATAATATTTTGTTTATAGATTCCAATGAGATAACGAAACAACATCGTAATTACTGAATTGTGATTGTTGATAGAGCAATCATCAAGGTTGATTGATTAACCTGAAAATAACAAGAAATGTTTACCTCGCAAACATTGTAGTCCTGTGAGTCCAGCATTTGACAAAGGGCGGGGAGAAGTTCTGGCCATGCTGTCAGGTCGCCTTTGGATGCTATCGTCGTAATGAGGATACCGACCGTAGCGCGGATCAAGGGAGACGGATCCCCCACTGCAGACAGGCATTCCCGTTTGATAAACTCAGACACCTCTGGTAGAAACCTATTATAATGCGCAGTCACGTTGTTCTTCAGGATTAATCCGCTCAAGGATCGGGTCGGTTCATCTTCTGACAGAAGTTTCGTCAACACAAATATCAAATAGTTGTTAAAGTCCGGGAATTTGTTTAGTTCTTCGAGTTTCTGAACATGTTGTTAAGGAAAAATATGATGACAGTTATAATGCCGTGTTCGAAAAATCGATTTTTATCGGTTTCAAGAACACAGCAATTACATGTGTTTTTAGGGTGGCTTGGGCGTAGTTAGCATGAAAAATAAAATGTTAGTGTACAATGCTACAAATGCGATAATAAATTCAATTGTAATACGTCTAAAACACGTTAAAAATATAAATTTTCTGAAAATGCCTTCAGACTTGTGAAAGGATACAACTTGTACAGCTCTCTGTATCGCCGTTTCTGAAGATTGGGATTCTTTGAGAAGTGTTAATATTTGCCTCAAACCTTCGGGCTGCGGCTTCCACTCCATTTTCATAGTTATTTTCCACAATTATATTTGTACAATTCACGGCCTCTCACTGAAACAACCATGCCAAAATCTACGAAGGCTGGATTTGGGTGTGGCAAGCCGCAAATATATTTTCCCAATAAAAATTGCAAAAACAGGGTTGGTTGTTACACAAAACGGATGCGCGCGCGTACTTAGTTTTTTTTTTGCAAAAAGACAGCGAGATGCACCATTATTGTAAGGTCGATCGATTGATGTATTCCAGACAGATGATTACTAATGTAATAATATGTTCATGAAATTCGCAGGGTAGCAGTGATACATAACCTTTTTAACAGAAGGGTCCATTTACCGATGTTTAACTAATTCGCAATTACCAATTTGGGAGGCGGTTATGTGTATCGCCGCCCCGGGAACCATTTATTGGATAACCAACACCCCTGCCATTGGTCGCCCAAAGTTTTTCGATACGATTGGTCACTCAACAGGGGTGCCCGGGTTCACGAATGAGGTTTGTCTAGGTCTTGGCGGCGAATGCGTTTGCGTGGATGCGTTTTTTTAGCTGGGTCAGGAGAGACCGGTCGAGGGAGACCTTTGCACTGCAACCCCTGAAAGATCTTTCTCTACCTTAAAGAGGTTAAAAACTTACCTAAGAAATGAAATGTGCGATGAAAGACTCACTGGTCTGGCTTTAATGAGCATACACCGAGATGTGGCGGTGCAATTTGATTCCGAAGAAATTATTAATCAGTTAGCAATAAAACGTAAAAGACTAAATTTTATTACTTTAAAGTTTCAACTTTGTTACTTTTGAATAAATATTGCAATACATACATTACATATATATTTTTATTTAAAGGCGCCTACTTAGAGTAACCTAAGTTATATATTATAGATTACCGGCGACTATACTTGCGTGTTATAGTCGCAGGCAATGTTTAATTTGTAAATGATAGATTTAATTGGCGTTAGAGCTGTTTTTTTTTACTTTGGGGACCCCCCTTGTCAAAGCTTTAGCTACGTCATGCTGGAGGGATTTTTTTCTTAACATCCTGATGAAAAAAAGAGCAGGAAATTTTTTATTTCGTGGGCAAGTTCGTGGGGGTGTTCAGATTTTAAAAAATAATACCTAAATATAAAGGAAAACCCACAGAATATGTACTCATAAATATTTATTATTATTTTATCAGATATTGTTAGGTATTTTTCGAAGGATTTTCCATTTATTTTTTATTTGCACATTTCAGGCAAGTATTTTGAGGATGTAAGAAAATACTCACGTTGTTAGTATCTAAATAAAAGAAAACCAGTGAAAAAATACAGTGAAACCTCAATGTTTAATCATTCTTGCAGAGTTTGCGCTTTTTTCACCAGATGGTTAATTTTGAAATACTCGAAACTTAGATAAGTAAAAATATTGTATGTGCGCACTATTGCTGTGTTAGAATATTTGACCTGGTTTGATGACAACTGACACATGCTTATCAACATCCACATCTGCTCATAAATGAGCATGCTTGTTTTGAGCATACTCATGAATAAGCATGCTCAAAGCCAACAATTGAACACACATTCTCTTGATGAGCACGCTCTTGTCAAATAAACATCAACAGTCAGTTCCATTCACCCAGAACTAAACAAAATAATCGTATTGCTTGCAAAGCAATTATTTAAGAATATTTTGAGGAAAGAAAATAAAACAGTTCATTTGAGTTTAAGATGTCAACGGTTTTATAGTTACAACATAATAGAATCATTTTTACTATTAAACTTAGGTCACTCACGTCTCACACTATTAAAGTTTCATAAGCATTTTTTGCAATGTTATTTTTATATAGAGGTGACCTTGTATTTCAGAGATATTCGTGACGTGATAGTAAATCACGAAAAGCAAAGTTTTCGATAACTTTGCAAACAATTCACACGCACAGCTGCTGTGAACTGAGATTGGATCGAAATGAGCATGCTCGTAAGCAAGCCTGTTCACACATACTCAGAGCACTTCCCCTTCCTCCCGCGAATCTAGTAGCATGCCCAACACTAGCAACGTCACTGACACACATGCCACTAAGTAGCGTTTGCTCATTAGTAGTGCACCACTGAAATATAGCACTTCCATCATTTTGGTTGAAATAATTTAATTTACAGAATCTAATTTAGTAGATAACAATAAAAAAAAACCTGCACATCAACACCGAAGGTAAAAAAATGTAAAGCAGGATTGAAAACGACTATGCTGATAATGAGATTGTTTCCATATTTTTGTTTGATAAAAATATATTATGTTTAAAGAGTTATTAATTACAGTAAAATTAGTTATTCGATATCTCCAAAAATGAGTTTATAGTTGCAAGCTTTAACAGTGAACTTGGGTAAAATATCCGCTCAAAACACTCATGACGTCACGAGACACAATTCAGCACAATTCACAAATCGAATGGAAATACCGACAACTGCTGTGCCGGTCATTTTATTTACTGTGACATAACAAGATTGGCTGGCCGACGAGATTCTCCTAAAATGCAAACATTTTGACGGCTTATATCTTCGGTTCTATTTGGTACTTTCCAAAAATTTTAATAGTTTTGACCTCAGCATGCTTTATTCAGTGGTTCTTAACCTGGGTTCGAACGAACCCCAGGGGTTCGGTGAGTCAGTCTAGCGGGTTCGGCGGAGGTCAAAACACACCCTCGAGTGTTTTTGTTTTTGTGAGAAAATCATGTTTTAATTTTAATAGTTTTGTTCTTTTATGGTTTTGTTCATTTTGTGCAACCTATGTATAAATATATAATTTTTTAATTTGAAAAGATCATATTTTATTTTTCATGTCATAATTAAGAAGGGTTCGGTGAATGCACACATGAAACTGGTGGGATCAGTACCTCCGACAAGGTTAAGAACCACCGCTTTAATTAATATGATACGTTAATAAATAACATCAAATTTGGTTGTAGGAGACAACTTCATTCTATCTATAATAATATTAATACAGGAAACCTTAGCCCAGTATTAGGAAGTTAGGCACAACCACTGAACAAATAATTCCTAGAAGTGTAATCATTAATGATTTTGAAAAAAAAAGTGACATTGTCAATTTAATTTTAAGACCTTACCTTACCTTAGATTTTCTGCTCAAGAAAGAATTTTGATATTTGACCAATTTCAGCAGAAGTAAGGAAAAATTGACGTAATTCAGGCATACAAACACACGCACTAAACACTCCTATCGATTATCTCTTCAGTGGGCACAAAAAAACTCTTTTAAAAAATCAGTCTTCTAAAACCTCTATTTTTTATGGATGTTTATTGTATGTACCTACTTCATAGTTATCATTCAATGAAACTAGAGACACAATTAGTTATCACATTTTTTTAATCAGGCACATTACATTTTTTTTTTTTCATAAAATGGTTAGTAAAAATTATTTTACTAGCTGTTTAAAAATTGGTAAAAAAATTAATCGGTACGGACACATTACAAATTTAACATAAATATTTTTTTGGTACAAATGTAAATCATTATTTGATCATTGTGTATTAATTATAAGTATTAATTCATTTCTAAGATTATGTTTTTTATTGCTTTAAATAAATCTATGTAATAGGTATAAAATTTCACAAGCACAAGTAAAAATGCCTAGGTATTAATTCATTGTAAATTTTATAGACAAGTTTATATTGGAATGAGTGATAATTTGGTCAGAGCAATAGATTCGAAATAAGCCTTTTCGATCAATAAAATTAAAGCAAATTACATTGAATCATTCATCTTAATACATAATCGACACAACCTTAAATCATTAAGATAGAATTTTTCATTTTACGCAAATTAATAAATAAATAAGATGCAAAATAAAAATTATTAGTTGTAAAAATAAACTTATTGGTAAATTTAAATCTAAAGGTAGTTTGCCTATTCGAAGAGAGGACTGTCCAAAGGAACCCAGAGTTCCACAGCTGCGTCACATGTTCCAACGGCCAGAACATCATTCTCATAATCCAACTGAAAAAAATAATATTTGTAATTATAATCTAATATATAAAAAAAAAAAAAAATTATTTCTTTTAAATATGTTTATTCAGTTTTAATTTTACAATATTTTATTTTACAAATCTTACGAAACTGACCAATCAGTTTGTAAGAAATCTCTCATTTTTTTCTAATTATTTAATACAGTATACTTTTCAGTTTTACATAGTAAATACTAAATATAATGTTGGTTATATATATATTATATATAAATATAATGTTGGTTGGTTTATTTGTTCATATGTTATGCGCGGCCATAGCGTTCATCCGATTGCGATGAAACTTTGGGAATATGATGTGCGCATACCCGGGATGGTTATAGGGTAGTGAGCTCTAGCGTTATGAAATTACTTCCTATACTATTCTTGAGATTGCGATTAAAATTTGATCCGATTTCAATTCAAATTTTTTGAATTGTTGTGAACATGCCCGCGAATATTTCTGTATATACTGGTGAGCTCTTGCGTTATGAAATTCGCATAAAAAATTGAAATAGGTCACGCGATTTGTTGGACAAATGGGTATATTTTATGAAGTTAAGCGGCAGGGAAAAAAGGCTGGAGTGGGGGAGGGTATGCGAGAGGGGGGAATTAAGGAGGAGGGTTCGCGGGAGTGGGGATGAGGGAAGGGGATGATGGAGAAGGTTATGGCGGAATTTTTGAGGAGGGGGTTCGAGAGAAGGGGGACAGCGGGAGAGTAAAGGGGGAATGCGGGGAAGGTGAAAGGGGAACGCGGGAGGGGAAGGGGACGCAGATGGGGAAGAGGGGGTGGAAGGAGAACGGGGACTAATAGGAAAGGACACGAAGGCAGAAACAATTTATTTATTTAAGTGGCATTGCAACGCATGCCGGGTATCAGCTAGTAATTAATAACTTGTTTCACGCATCTGAAGAAAATGGGAAAGATGTAGCCGAGTAAAAGGAGTACCTGGTTTTCATATCAATGGTCAATGTTTCATACAGAGATCATTCTTCAAATTCTTCATAACACCGCATTGTTTTGACAGGATGAATGCTAAAGGCAAGTACAGATATTTGCAACGTGAGTTGTTCTAACAGTTTGCTTATATATGTGCAACGAGCACCTCCATACACTGCAACATTTTTGAGCATTTACATACACCGAGCACACTACGAAACCTTTATGTTCATCCGATAAACCAACAATCGATAGATCAACGGCGCGCACTTTGCTAATGCTTGTAGAGTGCTCATAAGAAGAGAATTCGTGCGCAATGTACACAACATGGTAATTTGTTTTAACCTTTGTTTCAACTCATGTTGTTAAAATCTGTAACCGCCTAAGACTGTCTGCCAAGCTTAGGATGAATGAATTATTTATGATGACACATGTCCAAAGAAGACCTAAGTCATGGTATTTGAAAACAGTGTGTAATAAAGTAGTGAATAGTGAGTCCCCAGAGCAAGTGGATAAGGTTGTGTATTTGAAAAGTATGATGTGTTATGAAGCAAAAGTTTAAAACTTACCCCTGTAATGCTGGCAGTAGACGAGGCAATGGTAGCAACCTGAGTGGGAGGGAAGGAAGGATTCATGATACTGATGCTGCCCCCTTCAGAACACGCAAATAGACCGGCAGGACTCAAGGCAAGACCTGTCACCTTGCTTCCCTTCCCGGCGGGCCACAGAGAAGTGGACGATAGCTTCTGCAACGTCCTCATATCAAACAGATGCAGATTGCCGTGGGTGTCCCCAGCGTATAGGGAATGCGGACAGAAATCATTATTCGCCGCCAATGAAAGGGCGTATGGCATATTCGGCGCTACGTGATTCAGGTGCTTCCTGCGTCGTAATTGGCCGGCTCTCATGTCGAATGCGGCCAGGTGTCGGTCCTCGGAGGTGGTGTACAGCATGTGACTGCCCGGTTTGGGATGGGTGATGTCTAAAACTGATTTCTTATGGACTCTGTGAGTCGCCACTGGCACATTTCCCACCCTGGTGTCCAGTATCACAATATCCGGAGAAAACAATCCAGCAACGGCGACATTCTCATCTATGCAAGTTATGCACAGCACAGAGAGAGCACATCTATAACAATAAGATGTTCTTATATAAGTTAAAAATTTTCTTTACTTTATTTAATTTTTGATCTTTATTTAGGTAAACAGAGAGGACAGCCCCACAACCGCTGTGTATCTGAATAGCCAGATACTTTCCAACCTTCCCCATTTCTTTGCCTACTCCATTCAGCTTAACAATGTATCCTTATTGGGGATACAATAGTCCCACTGGCTTCAAACAGTTAGGACTCAAATAAAAAATAAGTAGTTTGCAATGTTATTTGCTCTACGAGGTATTGAATTTTGAGATATCCATTTAAATGTAAAAGATAAAGCAAATTGACATCTAGTCACAAAATAGTAAAAGCAGTGTCAAAAACTTTGGGAAGCCGGTTATAATTCAACCAAAAACAAAAGACTGTTCCCTAGCGTCATTCGGAATGAAGAACACACAGGCAAGTGCAGCGTGGCAAGCCAACAATGAATACTAGCGACTAATAATAAATCACGCCCTTTCTGCGCTTGGCAAGAGAGGTGTATCAGTACATCTTCTTTTGTTTGAGTTCTAGCTATAGTAGAGCTATTTTTGTAATAAATATTTCCGTACTTAAAGCTGTTGATCTCCTTGAGTTCGGTGTTCAGGTCCCAGGCCTTGACGTGGCTGTCCCAGGAGGCAGAGAACACGCGGCTGGAGGTGTTGGAGGGGGTGGCTAGGGCCCACACCCAGCCGTCATGGGCCGAGTGCTTGAGCAATGGCTTTACCTTGTCCTCGTCCTTTATGGACTCTCTCACATTCCACACGGCCAAGGCTCGGTCTCTACTACCCGAAACACAAAAGCTTCCTTCCTGGAATACACATATTACAATCACTTCAATCCCAAATAGATACATTTAATCTTATCAGAGGAAGCAAAAACTTAGGGTATATCCATTACATATCGTTAGGTAATTACTACAACTAGGTAACTCTGAAATCAGCATTTTCACATTACATATATGTGTTGTGGCATATATGGGCGAAGAAGTAAAGTCATGATTTTGTGTGTAACTCGAAAACGCTGATTTCGGAGGTAGCTGTGTTTATAAAACCATAATGCAGTGTAAGTTTTGCATTTCGTCTGTCTATAAATTTGTATGTACATTCAGTTTTCGTTTCAGGGTGATGGTTAATTTAATCGTTCAGTAAAGATTCTTTTTTCAATTGTGAAACTGTTGTGTTTATTCCGACTTTCTTGTTTGCATTTTTTTTTTAAATATTATGTTACCTATCTGCATGAATAAAGTTTGAGAAAAGGATTGTAATTGAGATAGTGAAGTTTAGGAAAATTGTATAATTTCTTATTTGAAATAAAAAAAATGTTACATAATAAATGTATGTATATGTTTAGTAATTAAGTAGGTAGGTATAAGTACCTGCTTACAAATCTTATGATTACACGTGTTCTTCCACGTAGCTATTCACAAGCGACGCTACCGCTACCTGTCAAACAAATTTGCTAGTGTAGCACCTAGCGGCGTTTTCAAACACTAATATTAGTATGGAAAACACAGACGAGCGGCGATCGCGTCGCTTGAAGGTAGCTCCATGGAAGAACGGCGTAAAAGTAAATACGAAACATACTTTATAGTACGCAAGGTCTACTACTCATAGTACCTTTTAGAATTAACCAAAAAAATGAATTTCTGATTGAAATTTCTCTAAAAACTACGAGATATTTGTGGAAAAGGTTTGCAGCAAAATTATTCTAAAGTAACTTACTTTTAAAAGCAAAATACCATCAACGGCAGCATAATGCGCATTTTTCAATGCCACGTGCTTCATTGTAGATTTCTCATCTCTCCACAGGGAATAGAGCCTCTCGATGTGGGCGCACTCCTCGTCCCACTTGAAGTGCTCCGTGGGACAGTTGATGGGGGGATACTTGTTGTGCTGGAGTCTCCTGTTGACCCAGAACCTCCAGAGGGAGTCGTCGGCCAGGATGCCCTCGAACCTTTTGCAGACCCGACTCAGAGTGTGACTGACGAAGCCAGGCTCCAGGTAGCCGCATATTTCTAAAAATATCTAAAACAGAAAAGATATTATGTACTCTTTTTCATGTGAGATGGTCAATATAAATTGTTAATATCTTCATTCAGATAATCCACACAATACACATTCCCAACCATGGAATGAATGATTAAGTCAACAAAATAAAGTGTATTAAATCTTTTTTTACTATTATATATTACTATTATATATTTGCACCAGATTTTCAGGTCCGGGTTTAGTTTTTCCCATAGGAAAAACTAAACCCTTTCATACACTTTTCCATATAAATGATCATCTAGTAAATCCACATTATGCAAATGTACTATATAAGTATAATTAAATCAAAACAATACAAGAACAACACGTTAATCTACCAAACTATTAAATGGGAATATAATTCACCGTCTCCAGATATTTTCATATCAGAGGGTTCGGCTCTGTGGAATTCCTAATTTGACCGATAAATCCTACTGATCCCTCATTATAAATATTTAAAAAATCTTTCGTAATTCTACATGTATTTAAAATGACTGATTTTTGCATTTTTATATACAAATTCTTTGACTAATCTAATATGCCTAAATTTTTAATAAGAGAGCTAGGTGCCAGTAGCCGAAATAACAAAAGGTAATATTTTTATAGTCTGAGAATGCCAAATTCTTTTAATTTCATTTCCTAAATCTGTATACTTTCTTATTTTTTCAGAAACAGATTTTTGAATATTACAGGAATTTGGAATAGCTACATCAATAATATAAGTTATTTTTTAAAATTTTGTTATGTAAAACTATATCAGGTCTATTATGACCAATTGGTCTGTCTGTTAGTATAGTTTTATCATAGTAAATTTTAAAGAAATTATTTTCTAAAAATGAATTTGGTTCGTATTCATAATATGGTACTATATTATGACAGTCAATCAAGTTATGTTTAATTACCAAACTTTGGTGAATTATTTTTAAAACCTGATTGTGCCTAAATGTATACTCAGACGGCGCTAATATAGAACATCCTGATATAATATGTTTTACGGACATTTCTATTAGTGTGCAATTATTATTTCTTGATTGAATCATTATTCGCACTTGCCTATAAGAAGTTATTAATCATTATTCACACTTGTAGCTCATGCTCCTTGCCTGGAAGAAGTTATTAACAATCATCTCCGAGGCACTCAGGAGTCACAAATGTCCCAACCATGACATACTCCATTTGGGGAAAGTTGTGAGGCTTGAGAAAGTGGAGATGGAAGTGGACAGAGAAGAAAGGTTAGAAAATGCCTGACCATTCAGATCTGGTTGCTTAATGTGGCTCAAGTTATTTTAAGCAACAAGTCGATTGTGAATGGTGGTTCATCACCTGATTTGTAGGGAAAGTTTCTTTTTCCGTGTTATGAAACTTACAAGCTTATTGTTTAACTTCTCAAGTGTCAAAAGTACCCATCGGTAATCTGAAAACAATACTTTCTGTTTGTGTGATTTTTACCCTTGGTACAAACACTACACAGCTTTTAGTTTGCGGCAGCTTGGCATTTCAAAAGTTAACAGGTTATATCATTCCGTAGATAGATTTTATTTATTTATTGCAGTTTCATAATACTATCTGTGTCCAATATTTCACAAAAAAAATTCATTTAAAAAGTTCACTGATTTCTGAGAAATTATTTTTTATTATTATGTTTATAGCTATTGATATTATTATGATATTGTATTATCAACATTTCGGACTGCGTTACAATGTCCAACTGCTCTGATGATGGACACTGTAACTCTGTCCGAAACATTGTTAAAGAAGGAGGATGCGCAACACGGCATAATACCCCAAAAATAAATCACAATAAATATCATTCATATTCACTCTCTTATTGTCGAGATATAAATACATACCTACATTGTTTTTAAACAAATGTACAAAATATAATTTAATATGCATTTAGCATTCATAATAATGATGTGATTAGCGGGGAAAGGGTTATTTTGTAAATAATAAGTACCTATTTTAAACTTCTTCCGTGTAAAAATATTATTAGTGTATAGAAAATTTTGTATTTAGTTGTTGTCGTTATTGATGATTTGGTTTTCAAATAAACCTTTTGGATAAATGTTTGAATCTTGAACTAAATCCCAGTATGTAGTCCTACAACATTACAATAATAATATAGTAAAATTTATAATATTTTGATTTTTATAAGTATTTTATAAAATTCATTTTTAGAATATGAATTTTATTAAATATATTACTTATGATTAGGAGGAGGATGGCGGTGGCAAAATGAAGAAATCCCAGAGCCGCTGATTATTAAAGGCAAAACAATTAAATTATCGTTATTTAACGGGTTAAATTCGTTCTAATCACAGTGTAGTTCTTGCAGGTGGCCGATGTGAACGAGCGCGTACAACGAGAGACCTGATCTGTATCAATTCTCGATTTGGAATGATTTATTAACGAAACTAGTTTTCATACAGGGAATACTTAAATAAATCATTTATGTTCTTAAAAATATATTGGATTTTCAGTCTGGATGTTGTGTGATATCAATTGTATAATTTTTTTATGAAATATAGAGGAAATGAATTAAAAATTTAATTTTAAGTACGTTACAGTTTCTTCGCTGGTATTATAATGCTTACACGTGTGAGCTACTGTGATTCAACATCCAAAATATTGCGACCTATAACAGTTGAGTTCAGATGAAAAAGTGTAAATCAACCAAACTAAAATAATATTCAATTGCGTACTGCTTTTCGACCTTTTGGTGCTAAAAATTACTATACCGGGCTTGTTGTCTGCAGTTCCTTGGCGATAACATGAATTATGATATGTTTGTTTACGATATTGATACACGTAAATATAATGTCATTTTTGTCCCTTTCTGTTCAAAATAAAATATATGGAAAAGAAATGAGACATATTATCGGCTTGTCTTCTATAAAAGCAATCCTTTTAAAACTACAGTATGTTAAAGGATTTATTTAGGACCTACCTATCGCATTAGAATGGGCAAAAATAACTAATTAATAATTATTGTAATATTTGAGCTGTACTTTAAAGAAGAAATACCTATACTCGACAGCTCTGTGGTCGAGAGGTTAGTGTCTTGACTAGCAATACGGTGGGCGCGAGTTCATATTCTAACGTGCATGAGTAAATTTTATTTGATTTATTTGTATGTTTTTTATTTTTCTTTATTATTAACTTAAGAATAGTACATGTTAATTCATACTGGTCTTTCATTAAAAGCATTTGCTTGTGGATGGAATTATTTTTCACAAATTAATTTAAACGTAAAAAATAATGTGTAGTATATTCGCAGCATGTTCCGGAGTGGAAGATACTCTCAGTATCACCCTGGTGTAAAACCACCATTCAGAATTGAAACGTTGCTTGAAATGTAGCCGTGTTTGGTGACCAGATCTGAATACCAGGTACTTCCCCACCTCCCTCTTCCCCATCTCCTTAACCTTCCCACTACCTTCAGCCTCACAACATAGCCAATTGGGGATGCCATAGTCTCACTGGCTCCAGACGGGAGCAGTTGGGACTCTTATGCGGTATTTATATAAAAAAATCGTTCCGCAGCCGCAAATGCGAATGAAAAATCGTCCGTTCCGAACCCAAGAACGTGCCGTAGAAAGGACCTATTCTCATGCGACATGAATGTCAACCGTGTACAAATGTTGGACGTGCGTTTGGCGTGTTTCCCAATTATGCAATGGTGTCGAAGGGACATAAGCTAGTTCCTCGGAGCATCTTCCATTTGAACACGGACAACATTCCCACCTGAGACGCATGTGCTCTAAAGATTTCAATCCAGTTGTAATTGGGGAAACTATCAAACTGATCGCCCGTTTCTGCTTAGGGTCAAGGATTTTTTGGCTCTAGGCCAGAGGTGGCTGTCATATTCAACAGTGGGGCGCACTTGTGATTTCTACAGGGCAAGGATATCCCCGATATACATATGTATATAAAACGTACGTACCTATATATAACGTCATTTTCAATAGGTCAATTTTGATTGTTAACAACATACTCAACTTCTTGCATACTAAAACCGGAAGCGGTTTAAAAATAAGTGTCATGAAGTTATTTTTCCCTTGAGTACGACACTGTAATAGCTTCAGCGTGGCCGCCTACTACTTATGATAAAACTATAATAACAGACAGAACAATTAGTCATAATAGACCCGCTATAGTTTTACATTACAAAATTTAAAAAATAACTTATATCATTGATGTAGCTATTCTAAATTCCTGTAATATTGAAAAATCTGTTTGTGAAAAAATAAGAAATTATACAGATTTAGGAAATGAGATTAAAAGAATTTGGCATTCTCAGACTATAAAAATATTACCTATTATTATTTTAGCTACTGGCATTATACCTAGCTCTCTCATTAAAAATTTAGGCGTATTAGATTTGTCAAAGAATTTATATATAAAAATGCAAAAATCAGTCATTTTAAATACATGTAGGATTACGAAAGATTTTTTAAATATTTATATTGAGGGATCAGTAGGATTTATCGGTCCAATTGGGAGTTCCACCGAGCCAAACCCTCTGATATGAAAATATCTGAAGTCGGTGAATTTTTTTCCCATTTGGTACTCTGGTAGGTTAACATGTTATTGTATTGTTTTGTATTCATTACACTTATATAATACACTTGCATAGCGTGGATTTACTAGACGATCATTTGTGGAAAAGTGTGTGAAAGTGTTAAGTTTTTCCTGTGGGGTAAATTTAACCCGGACACAAAGTCTGGTGTAGAATTACAATTCAGTCTAAACTATAAAATAAACTGAATCAAAAACCTCTACTGGAATAGTTTCCAAAGTTGGCTCAGTCAAATAGCCTAACTTTTCACAATCTGATAAATCATTATTATTTTCTACGATGAGTTCATCCGGGCAATCTGCATCACTCAGTTTGGAAGCCATATTTATTGCCTAAATAACAGGTGTCTGTAACAATCGAAATGAGATGATATTAGTTGGAGTTATGACAAAAATAGTTGAAAACAAAGGAATGATGTCATTTTGTTATATAGGTTATAATCACACAATTTATAACACTTTTGGAACAAAACAAAGATGAAACATAATATAAGAACGAATATTTGCGCAAATTGACCATGAAATAATTGAACAAAAAAAGACAAAGACCATAAAAATTCTGTACCTAACGTAATATAATTACAGAAAGTATAAAAAACATATCTGTACCTGAGAAGCATACGGATGCAACTCCAAAATTTGAAGAAATGAGTTTTTGATGAGGATGTGTAGTAAATGATCATGTTCATCAGTGGCAGAAAGATGGTAGTCATATTTTGAAGAAATATAGGGTTTTTCAAAAATGTATAAGGATGCAACTACCATTATTCTTAGAAGCATTAGAAGCAGAAGGACTCAGGTCCATCCTTCTGCTTCTAATCTCTTTGTTTTCTATCTAAATAGACACAATAACCTCATATATCAACAAACGACACCTGTGATATTGGTAATCATTAAACAGGAAGGATAAATATAAAATAAAACTCCAAGGGGAAAAAGAAACGCATTTACGTGAGACGAAAGTGCGATACAATCTGAAAAAAATCGGATAAGTTGCGAGGGAAGTCATCGTATTCAGTATTAGTTTTGATGACTCGGATATGGAAAAATGTCTTCCGTGCCCGTTCTGAATATTTTTATTTGAAAAAATTGTGGTGTTTAAATGAAGCCATTCTGGGCAGCACCAATGACAAGGCAATTTTTGCATGTGGAATGAGTCAGTCGGTGTCAGGGGGGCAAATGAAGAGACTTCTTACCTCCTGAAGTGGATATATAGCGATATGGGGGATAATATTGAATATGGTCTGACAACTGTGAAGGCCAAAACACATTGACCCCCGTATTCATACCCATCCTTCATACCTTTTTCCTTCCCAGAACCTCCTTTATTTCCTTTCCCTAAAAGACACTCCACACAGCATCTCCAAAGATGACATAGGCCCTGGGGGATTTTTTTTCTCAGGGCCTACTCTGTGGAGTTAATGTTGAAAAAAATCCACTGCATTTTTTTAACAAAATTTTAAGTCATAAATGCCAGATTATCCTCCGTCAATTGACGAAGGTTTGGAAAATACCAATAATTAGTAATAATTATATTAAGAAATATACAATAAAATGTATTTTTCTTTTACCTGTTGTGTAAAGTTATTATTTTACTTCCAAATAAAATTTTCAAACATCGATCTTTTAATAATTTAATTTAATTTTTTACTTGTTATATCGAAATAGTCTATTGCATTTTGAAGCAGAAGGACTCAACTCCATAATGATTTATTTTAAACTTTTATTTTTAGGCTTTGCATGTAAAATATTTCGTTTTATTTTCTCAACTTATAAACAAAACTAATTGAATTAATAATTACGAAAATTTCATCAATCAGCACGAATATCTGCAGAAGTTATGAGACCATAATTACAGAAAAAATACGGTTTTGGCTCTACTGAACATTTGGCTTTTTGGAGTTGCATCCGTATGCTTCTCGGGTACAGATATTAAAAATCCAAGTGTTTTTAGATCCAGTATATGTAATATTTACGAACAAATTCATAATAGAGATTTCAAGTAATATTATTCAAACCTTTTACTTTCTCGAAAATGTAAACATCAATATTGCAAACTACGATAATGTTTTGTTTTAGGCAAACGGTGATAATTATTCCATTTCGAAGACAAATTTCGGGGAGGAAAATTAAGGAATCAACTGTTGTAATTTTATTATTAAATTTTTATATTCCGTTGTAAACTGACCGGCCAGTTTCACGAATAATAATTTATCCAGTTTAGCACCATTTTGGGTAACGGTGGGAAACGTCAAATCACCAGCTGTTTTTGGTAAACATATTTATGGTTTAGAAAAAATGAGCCATAAACAATAAGTACACATCTGTTTTGTTTGTAGCTTTTAAGTCGGATCTTCAGCTTCAACAAAACGTTCAACTTCGTCTTCAACATTTCGAGAACATTTTTTTTCCACATTGTCTTATCCTATGTTTCTTTTAACATTGGGGCGCGGTAGGCGTGGCTATACACATTTCACATCTGCGCACCACACATTTGACATTTGACGTTTGCATACATAATTATGTCAATGTCAAAAAATGTCAAGGTGACTTCAAGATGAAGACAAATTCAAGAGAAAACATAGATCTCAAATTAGACCTACTACCTACTCGAAATTTTAATAGGTATTTATTAGGAAATATTTCTGGCTAATATCAATTCGTACACGACCTAAATGTACCATCTAAAAATTTCAAAACAACAACATTATTACCCGGCCTCGACCGTATTTTTACAGAGCTTCGAAATATTGCCGTTCTGCAATAAAATCCAAAAAAATTGAATATTTACTAAATGTACCATCTAAAAATTTCAAAACAACAACATTATTACCCCTCGGGCCTCGACCGTATTTTTACAGAGCTTCGAAATATTGCCGTTTTGCAATAAAATCCAAATAGATGGAATATTTCTGAATGTATCCGAAAACTGTTTTGGAAAGGTGATGAAACGCGCTTTCAAACTTTATGTTTCAAAATAAACATATCCACATATAATATTTGAAATATAAAAAAATTGCGTGCAAATATCAAAAGTTTTAAAATGGCTCTCTTTACGTTTTTTCTAACTAAACTTACTGTTAACGAAAAAAAGTAAAACATAGAGGTACATATTTTATTAGAAAAATGTATTATAAACGTTATTGTCACCTCACTTTTTAGTTATTTCATGTAATAATAAAAATTATAATTAATTAAAAATTCTAAAAGATTCATCATTGATTTTCAAATTGCAGTCGGAAACTTTGGATTCATAAAAGTGTACATTTTAATTACTTTGCGGTTAACCTTTAAATTTCAATATAAAGCGTGATATTTCCTCTTTCTAACACCGCTTAGATCATATTTCTAACCATGAAAGTTAGGAAGACACAACGATTTCTATGAAACTCATGTGAGTTGTTCCCAAAACCGAACAAATAGACCTGACGGGAAAGGAATTTAATTATATTAATATTTGGGAAAGTATATTAATTGTAATTATATTCTCTGCGTGGACAGTCATGATACTAACAGTCATCCATTACATAATTTATTAAACTCATAACTTTTCATTATTAAACTCATAACTTCGCTTTGCACATAACCTCAAAAACTCGTGCGATTTATTTTCTTATTATGACAAGACCGGACCGTGCAGTTCGTGCAGCTGTTATCAAAAAATTAACATTTCCCCTCCCCTGGCTTCCCCGCTTCGTGTTTTCCATCGACCACGGAAAGCACGAACATTGCGTCTGTGTGTAAGGTCACGCCCCTATTGACAATGTTGTAAGTGATGTGGAAGCAAATGTGGTAGCAAATGTTGTCGCAGGGGACGATAATATTAAAGGAAGACACCCCGCTTTACTCCAACTGCAACATTTGTATCTCACATAAAAATAATATATTAAAGTTTTTTTTTATTTTCGAAAATCAGTCTGCTAACACACGAAATACTTTTTTCAATTTAATAATTTCTTCGTAGTTAATAAGTTTTTTATGTAATGATTGTGTAAGTATGATTGTGTGAGAAATGTGGTTATTCGCAAAAAAATCAGGACTGAGGGCATAATCTTAGAGTAACAATATACAATATATCGACTACTAGCGTGCCGGTACGTTTTCCTTTTTTGATAAGTTACGTCTAATAGGAGTTAGGATATTCCAAAAATCGTTAAAATTGCTTGTTTTGAACGCCATCAACAGACGATCAGTATACAAACTAGACTATTGTATTATTTTTAAATAAAGTGAATTTAAATTTAAATAAAAAAACTATGCATTTTTAAATAAAGCAAAATGTAAAGACATTGAGTATTTTCTTTTTATACAGTTAGTAAAAACAATATTAAAAATCGGTTCAGTTTTGGAGGAGAAAAATGGGGAATACAAAACACCGATTTTGATGATTTTATTTAGGTACTATCAGTCTTGGGCCGTTGGGTGTAGTTGTCCGTTTCGCTCATATTCGGGAGACGACGGGAGAGTAAGAATCATAATATTAAGTAAGGTGGTTTTTCACCATCCTCCCAATAGCTTATCTACCCTAATAACTAGGAGGCGGCTAAGCGGTGGCAAAACGAAGAATTCTAAGTCACGTATCCGCAAAAACATCATTTGGAGATATTGAAATTTGAATTTTTGAAATGATATGTTTTTGTAATAACGAATCAATTCTAAACTTCAAACCTCAATATCTCCGAATGATGTTTTTGCGAATTTTCAACTTGGAATTCTTCGTTTTGCCACCGCCTAGCCGCCTACTACTAATAACGAATATTATTAAAAATAAAATACTCGCAGTGGTTAGAATACTCAGCCAACGTATCCAATATATAGTCACTATTCATAGGTTCGAGTACCGAATTATAAACTCCAACTTAATAAATAAATAAACAGTTTGGAATAATACCTATTGTTCAAATTTCGGGTTGACTGTGACCCGGTTTCCTCTTAAGTGTTGACAAGAGATTACCGAGTATCAACGGTTATACAAAAAAATCAATTTTAATATCATTACATTCACATCGCATGTCACAAAATTGAAATACCTACACAGCAGAAGTGAGCCAAATAAAAAGGTAGCATACAGAAAACATCTGCCAATTTCATAAAACAATGCCCTCCTTATTCGCACAACAATAGTTATATCCGAGATGATAAAACAATGCGGTTCTTTAATCAAAACCAATACAATGCAGAAGTCTGCGAATTAATAATAATATGGCGTTACTAAATCTTAGCCGAGGGTGAAATACGTACCTACATAATTTTTAATTCCATCTCTTATTAAACGCTTCATCAAACTTCAGACAAAGAGTTTTTCTCTTTAAAAATTGCTACCACAAACCTACAGCAAACTAATCGGATTGTTCTTTGTATAGTGATTATTAGGTATAAGTAGGTAGGTACCGACTGCGTGAACAAATAATCATTTTACTTTTCCAACAGGGAGTGCACATTTATACACCTACGCACTTGTTATATACCTTTTCGTAATAGGTATACTATTAAATAACAAATCATGGATACACATGACCTAATGCCTTGTTCTAACCGAGATACAGAACAAAGTCATTAAAAAACTTTTCAATTATAACCCAGATACTCCCACAAAAATTGATTCCAAACTGGAGAGAACTAGCACATAACAGAGATGAGTGGAGGAAGACTCTCGAGTTGTAGAGTCAATTGTGATGATGACTCCCACAAAAAAACTATGCCAGGATTTGAATCTTCTGAAAATAAGAACTTTGTACGAATATAACACTTGCCTTTTAATCTACAAAATAAAAAATGGACTTATACACACAAACACAACATTTATAAAAACGTCACAAATAAACAAGCATTATACTAGACAACATAATAAACTGTACACAAATACTGTTAAAACTGAAAGTGGCAAGAGAAGCATTGGCCACGAGAGTGTTCAAATTTATAATCTCCTTCCAGATTCCCTAAAAATGGAGAAAAATGTAAATATATTTAAAAGAAAGAAAATAATTTTATTACTTTATACCTACTTAAGTTAAGAAAGTGAAATGTGAATTTCTTTTAACTTAATAAATGAAAAAAAAAACATGACAAGTAGTAAGTCAAGTGGCGACTAAATCGCTACTTGACTCACCAAAAAGTGTTCGCACTGCTGTCAAGTAGAGTTCATTAGTAAGCGACGCAATAAAGTAAATACGCTAATTAAGCTGATTGTGATGCTTATTTTAGAAGAGGTGGAAGATTAAATTAAAGAGATGAAAATAAATAAACTATGGTCACGAAAATAAATTAATAGCCGCAAAAAAAACGAATTTTAGAATAACATTTGCGCTCCAACGGGACGACATATTATTGCGCGTGTCTGCATCTACGGATGAACTGCGCATGTCAGTACGCATGGACGCGTGGAGGGGGACTCTACTCACCGAAAAAATAGAACCAAATGGATTCAATCTACTAAAGAGCTGACTAGCCTACTTCTACTAAAAGTGTGATATTCGGACACGTTTAGTTACTGATAGGTATACCTATTCGCTACTCGACTAAAATACTCTCCTAGTCAGAACAAGGCATAAGAGACTTAAAAATAATATCGAACTTTTTTATTTGACTGGCGCCTAGATAACAAAATATAGGCAATTTTCAATACAGGTGGAATTAATAGGTCGATAGTATGTTGCAATAATAAGAGGAACGGGAGAGCGGCCTTTTTCATTTTGGATTTGAGGCCAAGATACTTAACCAAACTGAATAATTTTTTTTTATCAAAACGTATAGCAAATTATTTAGTATGGAGATGTGCTACTTTATTTATTTATAGTTAAAATTATAAATTATAGGCCATTAGAAATGTCTTTTTCAAGATTTTAAAGGAAACTTTGATTATTTTTGTGGGTTAATGGTAATTGTCAAAAAAAAATATCTTTCCCAATCTATCATTTAAATATAATGAAATTTAAAAGAAAAAAAAAAATTCCAAAAAAAAGCCTTTTTTGGATCGAAATTTTGAAATTTATATACGACAAATTTGTGTTCTAACGTAAATCGGTCGTCTGATATTTGAATTTTCGCCCATCAAAGTGCTTTCTTCAATATGTATTTTTTAAATTATATTTTTATAATAGACCAGCTTCTGCCCGCGACTTCGTCTGCGTAGTAACAGTACTTCGAGTAGTCTATTTTCTTTTCCTAGGACCCATCTACGTTTATACCAAAATTCTTAACCTATTTATTTACAATATGTATAATTCTTGATTCGATTCAAAGTATTGGCAAGTGCTTAAAAAAAATTCACTAATTTAAATATTTTCCAAAATAGAATTTTGATTTAACAATCAATGTTTTGCAAAATGTCATTCTCGAATTTTGACAATAATTATCTACTAGCTTTAAAAATTATAGCCTATATAAAGTGTTATTCTGATGTATGAGCTACATTATTGTAAAGTTTCATTAAAATCCATTCATTAAACTTCGATTTGAAGAGTAACAAACATACATACATCCGTACAAACTTTCGCGTTTATAATAATCTATTAGTAAGATTATATTTTTATAGTAGATTATATTTTTAGAGTAGATTATATTTTTAGAGTAGATTATATTTTTATGGTAGATTATATTTTTTTTTAATAAAAAAACATTAAGGGGGTTTCTCACCATCCTCCCAATAGCTTATCTACCCTAATAACGAATATTTTCGATTTACGATTTACGGTTTATTTATTTATTAAGTTGGAGTTTATAATTCGGTACTCGAAGCTATGAATAGTGGCTATATATTGGATAAGTTGGCCGAGTTTTCTAACCACTGCGAGTATTTTATTTTTATTTTTAAAAATATTCGTTATTAGGGTAGATAAGCTATTGGTAGGATGGTGAGAAACCCCCTAACTAGCATATAATCGCCAAAGTTACCTCTAAAGTTAAAAGAAAAATTGAATTCATTAATGGCCTATATTTATTAAATAAAATCAAGAAAGTAACACATATCCGTATTAGATATTTGCTATACCTCTTGATTAAAAGGGATTTTTTTAACCCTTCAAAAATTTGGCGTATTTTTTCAGAGGCGAAAAATATTCCCGCTTTGCAATAAAATCCAAAAAAAATTAATATTTGTTAACGTATCCAAAAACTAAAACTATTTTCGAAAGGTGATAAAACAGGCTTACAAAAATTTATTACTAGCTGACCCGGCAAACTTCGTACCGCCCCAGAATCAATCATCAGCAATTATTAGCTGAAATAAATTAAGTTAAAATAAATAGGTACCTAATCTTAGTTCAAAAAATGAAATTGAGCTGTTGACTAAGCACGAAATGTTCGGCACACTATACCATTGACAGTTCGAATTGATTCAAATTATGTCGACCAACGCACATGTGCACATGTGAAAAGCCGTTCCATACAAAATATATGAAAAAATCAATTTTCTTCATAATTATTTTTCCCGTGATTTTTTCCGATGTTTTTCTGTTAATCGGGACGGAGACAAATCCAACAAATCGAAGATCATAAAAATCGGTTCAGCCGTTCTTGAGTTATAAATAATGTAACTAACCCGACTTTGTTTTATATATTAAGATTAGAAATAATTATGTAATTTTTTAAACATAAATTTTTTTAATGAAAACGTTAAAAAGTTTTATCTAACTAAAATTACTGATAATGAAAAAAAAATATACATATTTCATTAGACAAATGAATTATAAACGTTAGTGTCACCTCACTTTTTTGTCATTTTATGTAAAAATAATTCTTAAAAAATTCACAATGTTTCATCATTTTTTTTCAAATTGCGATCGGAAACTTTGATTTCATAAAGGTGTACATTTTAATTTTTTTGTGGCTAAATTTCAAATTTGAATATATAGCGTGTTGTATTCTCTTTCCAATACCGTTTAGATCACACTTCTCACTATGATAGTTAGGGAAATACAACGATTTCTATGAGACCTATGTGAGCTGGGACAAATGTGGTCTCCTGTGATTAAACGGGTTGCACATAAATAAGTACATTCTCTGCGTGGAACTCACTGTGAAGTTATTCTTTTGTAAAAACTTAGTTAAGTGGGTGTCTGACTGTACGCTATAACGTTGCAAGCCTTTTTTAGGCGTGGCCTATATCTCCATATCGCTCGCCTTACAATCTTATACAGACCTGTCACACCAGATAGATGATGTTATAAGTGTGGGGCGTGGCAAAAATGATATGTATCTGCTAGCCAAGCGATATTTGAACATTTATTTGACCCCCTATTAGTTGCCGTAGTCATGCGAGAGTCATAAATGTGAGCAGCATGGGTCGCGCTCAAAAACGCTAGCGCTTTTCGCTGTGTGTGTCACTGGCATTTCTTTTTCATTGTATATTCGGTGTAGACTTCGAGAATCGTACATAATGTTTTATTAAATAAATTTCCACTCGAGCGCTTTTTGCCACATTATGGCACTATTTCCAAAACCTTGGATTGCTTTGTTGCCAAAATGTGGCAAATTTTCAAATTTTTTTTTATTAAAACGACTATATAATACATTGTACATTCAAAATATAACAAAATAAATATTCTCTTGATTCTTTCAAATGTTTTAAGGTTAATGATTTAATTTTTTTTTCATAAATCCTACAAATATGTGATAATAAAGACAAAAGATAGGGGAATTAATTGGCTACCTAAAACTATAATCAGTTTGTATGTCTCCATATTCAAATTCGGAGGCATGATTTTTTTTAATGTGGGAGGAAAAATTTCCTTCAGCAATTCGAGAAAAAATATTTTAATTGCTCTGTCTCTCCAGTGGTTAAGTGAGTATCTACCATATAGGAATCATCCATTACTGTAAAGACATAGATACTAATTGGGGTATGTTGTGAGGATGAAGGTAGGAGGTAAGGGATAGAGATGGGGAAGAGGAAGGTGTGGACGTACGTAGCCACCATAGCCATTTCAAGCAACGTTTCGATGCTGAATGCTTGTCTTTCAGCAGGACGACACTGAAAACGTGTGATCCAATATACGGCGTTCGATTTTTTTTACGTATTTTGGTTTCAAGGACTTCTAATTTTGTTTCATCTTTCAAATATTTTTTTTCTACATTTCTTACGCAAATGAACATTAGATTGTTTGATAGTTAAGGAGGGCCCTTATATTGTACACATTGGCGGAATGTCAGTGATGCGTGTTTGAAGTCGTATATCACAGAGCTGTCAGCGCGCTGCATGAATTCCTGAAAGACTTTTTTACTCTGAAACTATATCTCGGCAAAACGTTTGTAGCATTCCTCCTTAGCCCGTCTATCACGATTCTGTGACAAAAATATGGAGGCGGATGTGCTAGCCATCTACATTAATTTGTTTAATGAACGCACATTGTAAAAAGGATTTATTTTAATGACCAAGGGGCTGTCATTTTTTAATAAATCTATACATCCGTTAATCTTCCCGTAGTGACCATTTTCGTAAAAAGGTTTTATATTTTCTAAGATTCAATCGAATATCCAAGCTATAGATCTCAAATGCAGCTTTCCTGACATAAATACATTATTCGGTCGACTACCATGTTTTAAAGATATAATTTTTTACCACATGGAAACAGGCCCCACTTGAAAAGACGATTATTAAAAATTTATATGATATTCACAGTAGTATATGACATACACACAGTACAATTAGGATACAAGTGATAAGATACGTATACTAAATTATACATAGTTAAAATGCATATTGCGAATGTCCATACAATATCTTAGTAATATCGCCTGGGATGAGAACGGTTTTAAATCTGCAATTAATATTAATGAATACAAATAGGAATAATAATGGTAAAAGGGAAGAAATTGTGTGAAGAGATAAAGAGAAATACCTAGAGATGAACTTTGAAATCAAATCATCTCACGATTTGATAATCAGATGTCATAATAAAAATCAGATGACGACATAAGCACCCTTGGGGATACATAGATTTACATTTCCTTGTCCAATTGGACAAGGAAAAACTAAATTCTGCTGTGACCTCCAGAAGCAATCCAATTTACTAAGTGTATTCAAAGAGCCAGAAGCTACTTCTGACCAAATTTGGGAAGGGAAGGGAAACTCTTGTTGATCTTCGGTGTCGTCAAGTTTAACCTTCCTCGACTGCCACCGACACAAGATGCTGCTCGGTATCACGCATTCCGAATCATTCATCGAGTCCAAAGTGGATATGGCGAGAGAAAACAATCCTTTAGATTGGGGTTGGGTGACAAGAAGACAAGGACTGATTCCCGTCAAAATCACAACCAGATTCGTCGCTACAAATCATTTATTGCCGACGTAAGAAAGGGTGTACTAGGCCTGCAGCTATAGAAAGGCTAGTTTGCATTTCTCATTGCTGACATGTCAAAGAATTATTCTAGTCAGTCATTCGAAAATGTTTCTGAGATTATTATACACAACGATGACTTTGAAGAAGCGGTTTCCATAATTGATCAGATGATTGACCAAGATAATGAAGACATTGAACATTTACTCTATGTTATGGAAGAGGGTGAACGTGACATTAATACAAAATACAAGGTCTAATTTTTATTAGAGATCAAATGTCTAATTTTTATGTCTTTTGGGTGACATATTTTTCTGCAAAAACATAAAGAATATAAATATACATACCTTAAAACATACTTAAATACGATAAAAGTTATTTCTTATTTAGTCTTCAATTGCAAAAGTTTCTATCTAATGTAGATTTAATAAACCTTTAACTTTATAAAATCAGTGCTTTTTGGTAGTTTTCCGTAATTTATGAATTTTTTGTTCTTTGAAGCTCTGTATTTCGGTAATAAGGAAGTTGAGTCCATTTTTTATTTTTTTTATCAATGTTCACATAACGCAAACTTAAATACTGGTATTTTTTTAAAGTCTGTTTTCATAATTAAATTAAATCTACAAGTTTGAATTTATTAAGCCGGCGAAAACGCCCGGTAAGAGGCGGGAGAGTGTGTGACGTCATTTGTATAAAAAATAAGGGTAAATATTTACAAAACCCGGACACGCTTAATATTGGCTAAAAAAATAAATTTTAAAAATTGTAGAAGTTAGATATTAACTAGTAGATACTAATCAAATCAAATCCCGGGAATTCGAAAAAAGTGCATTTTAATGGTTATTCTTTAAATTTAAAAAACATGAAATTTCATTTTTCACCGAATCTTGCAACAGTGAAAAATGACATTTCCTGTTTTTAATTTTTTTTAAATAACCATTAAAATGCACTTGTTTCGAAATTCGGGGAACTGAATTGATTAGTACTAGTTAATATCTAACTACTGCAATTTTTTAAATTTATATTTTTAGTCCATATTTGTGGCACGGTTTGTAAATATTTACCCTTATTTTTTTATACAAACAAGCATACAGATGACGTCACACACTCTCCCGCCTCTTGCCGGCCGTTTTGGTGAGTTTAATAAAATTCAAACTTCTAGAATTAATTTAATTATGAAAACGAACATATTTTTTTAAAACTAGTATTTAAGTTTGCATGTCATCTACATGAACATATGTTTTATAAGTCAAAATATTTTTCACTCAACCTCCTTATTATTAGGTACACAAATAAAATAATATAGGAAAATGAATTGTTTGAAACTTAATAATGTTTGAAAATACATAATTTTATTGAATCATTAATACAAAAAAAAAGGTACAGGTACTTTTAAATGTATTTTAATCATATATTTTTTAAATATTTTATTTCTATTTCCTTTAAATTCTTTTCATTATTCATTTTTCCAAATATTTATTTTTGTTATCGTATTTATTTATTATTATGAAATTATGTTTTCTTTATTTATTGAAATATTAGATAATTATATTTTTGTTTCTAATATTTAAATATTAATTATATTTTTATTTCTTTAATTATGTTTTATAATATTATCTATGCACGACTACGTAGTCGAGAGAACATTTATATTAAATCAATAAAAAATTAAAAACATATATTATAATAAAAATAATGGAGTGATGGTCCAGCCAACTAACTGAGTAACGCGTGTCTCATTTCATCTTTCAGGGAGGAATGCGCGATGTTTAGTGCGCCCGACTACTGAAACCCATAGAGAGGTGTTGAAGCATCATTCCCTACGTTTAAATGCACATTACGAACTAAATAACGGAAGACGAACAACTACAAAAAACTCCAAAGAACAGAAGGTTTCTACTACCAACTACATACTTAGATATTTATAATAGCTACATTAGATTTGTAGGTAGATATTTTAAAAAACCTTGCAGAAGGAGAAATTAGAAGCATATGGGCGTTTTTCAAAAAAAGTGTACATAGATAAAAGTCAGTGTCCCATCACTTTCAGGATCAGTAACTTTTATTGTGTCGGTGTTAATGACCAACCATATATTTTACCAATATAATAACAAATAAATACCTTTATGGACTAAAAATAATGAATAAATCTATTAAATTTCGATATTATTTCAAAATAAGTAAGACTACAGGTCACTGTTTCTGGTATGTCCTACACCTACCACTACCAGTTAGAGTTCAAAAATTAATGTTATTTTATGTTATCCCAGTATTTATTTCTAATTCTACTAATAGTATATGATAATATTTTCGATTTGCAACCATAATATAGATTAATTATCGTGCAAAATAATTTAAATACCAGATATTGAGTTGTCCTACGAAATAGCGTATGGTGGAATTTCCGCCTACGCTACCACATTATTGACGTCTTCCAATAAAAATATTACCAAATCGATGAATATTTTCGAAAATAGCAACCCTATTTAGTCTATGAGGGGCGGCCATGCTTGGTTTTTGACAGCCAGTTTGCCAAGAAATCGTAACAAAAGTGGTCGTTCTAGGATGTACTAAAAAAGTGTTCCACCAACGCTTCCGTATTTCTCCAGGTAATATACCAGCATGTATTAGACTCTACTTTGTATTAAATTGATTCAGTTATTGTTTTATGAAATGTTTAGTTAGAACACACAGAAGTTTCATAATATATTGATAAACACATTTTGAAAAAATATTGACGCGATTACGCTACTTCTCTTACGCTACGGTCGCGTGAATGGAACTTAAAAGTGACGTAATGGAATTCTAAAGGTCGGTTCACTCTGTCCGTCTTTTAGTGTATTTGAGTGCGTTACATTTTTCTAATTAAATTTATGTTTTGCATGTATCTTCAAAATGTAACGTATTACCTGTAGATATGTGGGTTGAGTGATGAGGCATTAAACAAAAAAGCACAACATAGATAAAAAGAAAAAATTATTTTATTTCATATGTTTCTTTTTTATTTTTTATTAATTAAGATTAATTGTGAAAGAGTCGAAATGGTGTTAAAGTACTAATATTGACGGCAATATGAACAACTATTACTATAGAGGCAACTCTGAAATTGAGTATAAAATTAGCTGGTTCATACAATTTTGATTAAGTAAGTATAAAATGTAGCATGATTTATGTTCCTGTGTGTTTTAGTGGATCCTGTGATTAAAGTTGTGTATATTAACAAGTACTTTAATACCATTTCAGCTTAGTTCCCCATTTCAGGCTATATACGGTATGCACGTGTAGCCCATTATTACCTATCTAATTATTTTTGCATTTTTTTAAATCATTTATTTTAATTTTGAAAAATCAAAAAGGTACAGAGACAAAATTAAAAACGATCCTGAAAAATTGAACACGATGCAGAAAAATCAAAAAGGTACAGAGACAAAATTAAAAACGATCCTGAAAAATTAAAAACGATGCAGAAAAATTAAAAAGGTACAGAGACAAAATTAAAAACGATCCTGAAATTTTAAAAACGATGCAGAAAAATCAAAAAGGTACGGAGACAAAATTAAAAACGATCCTGAAAAATGAAAAACGATGCAGAAAAATCTAAAAGGTACAGGGATAAAATTAAAAACCACCCTGAAAAATATGAAGCCTTTAAGAAAAAAGAGTTACAAAGACAAAAAAAACACAAAAATAAAATCAAAGAGCTAATCAAAGAAGAATAGAAAAAAGAAAACGTTGGAGAGAACAGAAACGAAAATAAAAAGAAAAGAAAAAAGAACAAGTGGAAAAAAAGTACTTGCGCGGGAAGCCTTGCACGGTGCCGTTTGTACGTAAAATCGCTTTTTTTTATAGAGAATACCTCACAAGAGTCTTAACTGCTCCCGTCTGGAGCCAGTGAGACGATGGCATCCTCAATTGGGGTATGTTGTGAGGCTGAAGGTAAGTGGGGAAGGGAAGGAGATGGGGAAGAGGAAGGTGGGGAAGTACCTGGCTATTCAGATCTAGTTACTAAACACGGTCAAAGCCATTATTAAGCAACGTTTCAATTCTGAATGGTGGTCTTACACCAGGGCGATACTGAGAGTATCTTCCACTCTTCCCATATCAGTGCAGTGTAGCCATAACGGGCGTATAAATACGACTGATATTTCGCGCCCGCTGTAGCTACCGCGCAAGCCTCTCAGTCTGGCCGAGGCCTTAGAATTCCTAAACGTTACCAAATGTTTCTCTTTACGTCACTGTCCTGTTATTGCTGTGATTTATTTTCTAAGATCAATTATTATATCTCAAAGAAATTTGTTTTTTTTTTTTATCGATATAGTTCATGATTAATTTTAAATTTGTTATAATTAAACATTCGTAAAACAAAAACTTATATTCGTCTTTCTAGAACGAAAAATATACAGTACAAAGTATCCAAAAGTAGCGTAAAAGAATATTTTTATTGAAAAACTTAATATTTAATTCAATAAGCTTGATTATTCATATTTTTTAGGAGACAGATTGTGTTTTCAATTCGTAAATAAAAATCTGAAATAATGAATTTCTTTTAATTTTCTTTATAAACTTTATGATAAAAGTGACGTAAAAGAATTTCTTACCAATAGTATTGAACTTAAATTGCAATTATTTTCGAAGTTTATTGATATTTTCTATTTAAATACTTTTTGTCATGAAGTTCATACTTTCTTTAATAAATTTACGTATATTTTTAATCGAAATGCAGCATCTCACTTAAGTGGAATTCTTATTACGTCACCGACATCTTTTTTGGAAAACGCCCATATGCATGCGGATAAATATTATATGAATATTACCGAGGTATACAACACAATATTTTTTTTATTTTTTATATTAACTCCACACAGGAGGCCCTGAGGAAAATAATTTCCCTCAGGGCCTATGTCATCTTTGAAGATGCTGTGAGGAGGGTCTTTTTGAGGAGAGGAAGGAGTGAACGTGGGTCTTGAAGAGACCCATGTTATAGGAAGGAGGAAACACAGGCCGGCAAATCGTTCCACAGCCGAGCTGTTGAACACAAAAACGAGTCGTAGAAGCGTCCCGTTCTCATGTGACAAATGTCAACTGTGTACATATGTTGGGCGCGCGTTTGGCGTGTTACCCGACTATGCACCGGTGCCGAGGGGATCAATGACGCTAGCTCCTCGGAGCATCTTCCATTGAAATACCGGTAGAACAAGGATAGCATTCCCACCCGACGCCTGTGCTCCAAAGATTGCAATCTGTTTGTTAAGACAGGAGAATCTATCAAGCGGACCGCCCGTTTCTGCACAGAGTCGAGGGTGTTTTTCAGGTACATCGGGGCTCCAGACCAGAGATGGCTGCCAAATTCAACAGTGGGGCGCACTTGCGATTTGTACAGGGTTAGCAGTTGTGTACAATTAAAGTATCTGCGGGCCCTGTACAGTACGCCCAGTTTCTGAGAGGCCAACTTAACTCTGGCCTCGATGGAGCCCCCGTACCTGAGCTGGTCACTTAGAGTTACACCGAGCATGAACGTGTGTAACCGTATTTTGCTGCTGGAATATGATTTTTAGATGACAACGTCTTAATAATATAGAACTTTCAATAATATATGCACTAGTAGATCTGAGATCGATAGACCTCGGTTCCAAAAAAGTATTTTTTATAAATTTTTTTTATTTAATAAAACAAAACCAAAATTTACTTTGAAATCATTCGATTTTTAAGTTGGTCAATAGCATTTTTTTAAAATTTCAAATTACGAATTATATCTACAAATTCTCCAAAGAAACGTCGTTATCTCAATGACATTTTTTTTTCAAATTTTCTTTGGGCATCTGTTAGGTACCATAATATAGAAAAAATGCGAATAAGAAAGTTCAAAATATGACAATTTCACATTTGAAAAAATGATGGTTTACTGAACAATAAAACTTAATAAAAAAACATTTTGTATCGCAATCATATTATGTATATTTCAGGTTTTATATTATTTTTGGAGTAATTTTACATCCAGATATTTGAAAACAATACCAACAAATTTAAACATACAAAATATAAACACAAATAAACATAAAACTCCAATTATCTCAAAACTTTGCAAAATGTAGTTATTGATGCCTACCTACTTCCTACTTGGAAGGGCAGTATTATACAAAATCTTTTTTTTACTTTTCACATTTGACGGCCGTCCGTGGTCGAGTGGTAAGACTCTTGACTCACAATTGAAAGGTCGCGGGTTCGAACCCGACGTGCGCAAATAAAATTTATTTAATTAATTTGTATTATTTCACAATTAATTAATAAAAATAATATATACTTTATTTGCAGAACGTTTTAGAGTGGATGATGCTCTCACTATCGCCCAGGTGTAAGACCACCATTCAGAATTGAAACGTTGCTTAATAATGGCTTTAGCCGTGTTTAGTGACTAGATCTGAATAGCCAGGTACTTCAAAACCTTCCTCTTCCCCATCTCCTTCCCATTCCCACTTACCTTCAGCCTCACAACATACCCCAATTGGGGATGCCATAGTCTCACTGGCTCCAGACGGGAGCAGTTGGGACTCTTGTGAGGAATTCTCTATAAAAAAAAATCACTCATCTCATAATATAACAATTTCGTTGTAATTATTTCCGATTATTATAAAACATTTAAAATCGTTACAGACTGTCATTCAAGAGTGATAGTTTGGCAAGATTTGTAGTTATGAAGTGGAATATGTTCCCTCGGCAGAAGTGACAGGAAGATGTTGTACAGATTACAGACAAACCGAATAAGTATAAATGTATTCGACCGGAGTTTAGTGTTCCGCAATGGAGATTAGAGGCTCCGATGTTTCTCGATGTTTTGGGACACTTTTACATGTTTTATGTTCTTAATTTCTAAGTTTTTCCCTGTCTTATCTAACAATGATGTCCATCAACCGATTCAATAGAACGAGTTGTTAGATTTAGAAATTGGTAAAAAGTTGTACATCTCATCGAGTACATCAAGGTAAAATGCAACAACTTCATAAAGTATAATTTTATAGCTAATCTGTGACAGTTTCTCTTGAAAAAACCGATTTTGCGCAAACATCAGCCGTTTCTAAACTCCGTTTGTCAAGCGGTTTTTTTAACCGGTGATAATATACTCTCTAACCCCCTTACTTATAATTGCGGTATCCGCCAACTCATCTTTGGTTTTGTAAAGTCGGCCTTAAACCTGGTTAAAAGCCGTTTTAACCATACGCACGCAGTGATAATAAGTCAAGTTTTTCACTGTTACGAACTAATACGACGCGTATTAGTGACGCTACGATTATAAGTAAGGATGTATGAATATACACATTATTGGCTTGTGTATTCCTCTTAACAGTAGCTGTATGTAGTTTTTCAAGTTCGATATGAATAATAACTAATTATTAAATATTTGAAAATTGATATTTTATTGTCATCTTCTGCTGATTGTTGTCGCGAATTGAATAAATGATGAATGAATGGCGTACGATCATAATAAAAACATTTTTAACAGAAAAATTTCGTAATTCCTTTTATTTTGTTTTTATGGTTAGTTTTTTTGCTTTTCAGCCTCTTTGGACTGCACGCCATTGGTTGTTATTAGTAATGTTATTACTTATTACCTTTTACCTACCTGTTGCAGAACATCTTTGCAGTCTTGTTTCGGTATTACAAAAGCATGCACCCCCTTCAAATTTATAGATGACATTAGGGTATGGTAGAAGATGAGAAAGAGAAAGAGAAAGGCGGGCTGGCTATTCAGATCTGGTCACCAAACACGGCTAAAGTCGTTTCAAGCAACATTTCGATTCTGAACGTTGGACTTTCACCAAGGTAATACTGAGGGTGAGTACCTCTCGGAACTCTGTTTATAAAATAAAATTCACTATCAATATCTAAAAAAACGAAAATACGCCTATAAAAACCGTTACCTTGTGACTACATTTTTAACCAATTTCCGTGCTAATCTAATTATTAATTTTGAAAACGACGAGATAGATCAGTACCTACTCAAACCATGTTTGGCACTGATCTAATTAATATCTACTTCTCAGATTTTATATTAATTTTAGGATCAGGTACATTACATGGTGTCCAGGGGTAAAGTGCATTAACTTCAGTAGGTAATTCTACATGATAGTAGGAAATAAAAAAAAAAACAAATAACTTTTTTCGAAATTCCAACTTTTAGGGGTATTTTTTTGGTAAAAAGATAAAATTAGTCCGGCGTGTACGGCCAGCACTATTAGGTATTTCCGCTGTTACGATGCGGGCTAATAGAAACCAACGTCACAACAATCGCGCCCGGATGACTCACAGAAAATTTATCGGGTAAATTTGTACCTTATACTAAGAATTTTTAATAGGTGTGTCTTTTTGTATGCGAAAAAAAAGTTGGAATTTCGAAAAATGTTGTTATTATTTTTTACTCCTATCATCATGTAGAATCACCTCCCGAAGTTAATGTACTTAACCCCGGACACCCTGCATAGATGGTATGTACCCGATCCTAAAATAAATTATTTACTTATAACAACAGTAATGCTTATCGCAAACTAAACAGCATGGAAAGCTTGTGGCGCAGACTACGCCAATTCAGAAATACAAACATTATTGCCACTCACCTGGTTGGAGTCCCCCCTGACCCCTGATGGCCCTCTGTAGAGAGAGGTTCTGGGTTCGAGTCCCAGTTGCGACCGTTATCTTTTATTTTTCTGTGTCTTGTTCATTTTTCATATTTTCGTTTTGATTATTAGTGTTATCTTCTTCTTCAATGTTATATTACATTGATGGGAATAACCTTCAAAAGTTATAAAAATAGAGTTGTTCTATTAACGTTAAAATTTATGGCTTATAATTCAATAGGTAGGCATTTAAATAGGTACTCACTTAAACATCTTATGATTTCAGAGTAAATTTTGTTTTTATAAAATTAAAAATATACGTTTTTGAATGTGTACTGTACCAGTTAAAAAATTTAATACATACTCATGACATGAAAATATCCCAACATGTTCCAGATTCCGTAAAAGATGTCCACCCTCCTGGCTGCTGGTTGTAGCCAGTAGCTATAGCTACACGCCGCTAGCTGCGACACCAGGACATGTGTTACCATCACCATTGTCAACATTGTCACATTCAGCATTTATCATCTAGGAATATCCGATGAGTTGAAGACGCGCCCTGTCACTCCTTCGGTTACTGTCTCAAAAATATTGTTATTTATATTCGACTCGTTTTTGCTTTGTGGACATTCCTAAAATAAGCGTACTTCTTGACATTCTTCAAAAATGCATTTATTTTATCTTTTTAAAAATTTATTTATATATTTATTTATTAAAAGAATTTTATACATAGCGTAGATATTGTGTTATTTCGCCCGCCATGCTAGGGATGTCCCTGTGTTATGGCGGGTGAAGTATGCAGATTATATAATTTAAGGTAATGAAGTACGTTTACTGATAATATAATAATTATGATAATGAGGTTTACAGTTAATGCAGCAATGAATTTATGATAATGAAATTTACATATAATATAGTAATTGATGATAATGATGTTTACAGGTAATAAATATAACAAGGAATTTATGACAATGAAATTTACAGATAAAATTATAATTGATAGATGAAAATTACAGATAATATAACATTGAATTATGAAAACATTGTTTTACATTTTTTAAGACTGGATTTTCTTTAGATTTATTTTATTTTTCAGTATTTTATAAATTCTCAAATTGCTTCCTACTTATACCTCTACCTACTTGCCTAATTAATAATATCCATTCTGTACATAAAACTATCTTGGCTAGTAAGTCAATGCACCGTGATTTTTCTTCAATTTTTTATAACAAAAATTTACTTGTTTGATGTCCAGAATCATACGTTTTGAAGATCTATAGTTTTTTTCTCAAAATTCGACTATTTTTCAGTTTGAAAGACCATACTTATTTTGCTCTAGAAAGTCGTAAAATGGTAACGTCATGTCTATTGAAGCTATGCACCATTAGGTACCCACCGTTCATGTTTAGTGTTTTTAATAAATAAATAAAATATCTTTTTTTATTTCATTGATTCTATTGCGACAAGCTTTACATTCCAGATTTCTCCCGGAATAGGTGGATTTTCAGAAGTGCCTCTAATATAAAATATACCTATATAATTAAAACTAAATTAAAATAAATCAAATAATTCAAACAAATTTCTAATTCAAATTAAATAATATATTTATTGGTTTTCTTTCAACAACAAAAAAAATATAGGTAGGTAAGTACAGGCAAATCATTTTCAAGAGGACTTGTGCACACCGCGGTAGTGTTGAAAGTTCCAAAAAAGTTGTAACAAGTTTGGAACACCTCGAAGCTTGAAGTCCCCTCTTACCCCACAAATGCCCAAGGATATTTTATCTATTATATTTAAATTTAGACTCTCGATTCGATTAGACAATGATCTTATATTTTTTGTTTGTTTCATTCTTCAGCTTCCTAATAAAAACTAAATTATCAATGAAAATATGTTTGATCCATACTGTTGGCCCCTATTCACCATCCGATATAAAGCACTGATTGCAGGACTGCATGCAGAGTCTCTGCAAATCGGATCGTTGTGTGCAGAACCGCATTATTATTATTCCCTTTGTCGGGCCGTCAGAATAATAGTAATCGGTAGGGGGTTCTGCATGCAGTCCTGCTATATATATAGAGCGTTTATACAAGAAAGGTATCTAATAATGTAATCTAAGTAATGATTCACCATGCCAAAAGTAACCAAATCATAAATTATTACATTACTTGTATTGGCCGTTGTACGTATTTACGATTTGAGGATTGCCAATAGAGGAACTAAATAAAATAAAATTAATCAGTAGGTACCTAGGGCTAGGGATTTATCCACAATTTCTTCAGTTGCGTCCGAACGCACACATATTATTTATGTAATCTGTTGGCTCTGGAAAGTTTATTTACATTACGAAAACAAATACGTCATTTGTTGTATTTACAAGAGGAAAAGTACCTACCTACCTACAGTACCTACCTACCTACAGTACCTACCTACCTACAGTACCTACCTACCTACAGTACCTACCTACATAAAACTGTAATCGAGCTTTTTTTTCATGAACATGAAACTAAACATAATAATTCTTAGAAATATGGGTACAAAATGTAATTTACTCGATATAAAATGCTACGGAATTATACGTGATCTGTTTTATCGACGAACAGAGATATTGGGTGTCGTTAATTTGAAACTGATATAGAAAGGAGGTGTCGCGAAATGAAAATAGTTTTTGATTGTTTCCTGGAGTGGCTACTCACTCCACTGATCAGTGACCACTGTGTCCAGTCTCCCCGTGCCTCTGAATAGGTACTGGGTGGGTATACTATGAGGGTCCTGGTTAGGTACTGGTATATAGGTATTGGGTAGGTACTGGGGGTGGGAGTGGACTGGTCAGCAGAGATACATTTCCTATCGAAGGGGAATCAGATTATTAATCTCATTCGGTGTGAATTTCACGTCTCCAACACCTGAGGCTGTTCTGGAGAGAGGTGCTGATTCAATCATCAACGATATTTTCCTTTCGTGCAAAAATAATAATGAATTGTTTTGGTTGAAATAGTAACTAGATACACTTAGAAATTTTTTATTCTGAAATACGAACATTTTATTCGTAAAAACTGTTAAAAACTGGACTGAAGTTCTTACGAACAAATTAACAGGGTTTCAATGTTTATTGGCGGGAACATGTAAAGGTCGGTCTCTTGCGACCAATTTCACAAACAATACCTCAAACATTACCATAAACATGGAGCAGGGCCACAACGTTTGTTGTTTTCCATGGGCCACGGAAAGTAAAAACATTGTGGCCCCGACCTAATTATCCATAAAATGTGTACACATTTTCGTCGGAGGAGACGCCGCTTAAGAATAATTTGTTGGTATAATTACCAACAAATTATTCTTACATTTTCCCGCCAATAAACATTGAAACACTGTTAATTTGTTCGTAAGAACTTCAGTCCCGTTTTTAACCGTTTTTACGAATAAAATTATCGTATTTTAGAATAACATTTTTCTCTGTGTACCTACGAAAACTTTTTTTCGACAAACAATCGAAAAGGAGCTACATTTTCCACGATGTGCCCCAAAGTCCAGTTTAATCAAAAAGGAATGCCTTACTGAAAATATCTATACGTGCCGATATTTGAAAATCATGTTTATAGTTAACTAGCGCAGACCCATATATAAAATCACGGGATATTATGTTGTCAAATCTAATCAGTTAATAAATAAACCTTTTTTCAAAGAGGAAAAACCCTCGGAAAATACGAAATCTGACTTTACTGCTCAATATTAACCCTAAGAAATTTAAACAAAAGAAAATTATCATTTTAAATAAAGAAATAAAATAATTTAGAAATAAAACTTTGAGTTCCAATTTTGAAAACGACAATTAAAATAATATTTTAATTAATGAAGATAATATTAGCGAAAGTTAATCGAAAATCCGAAGTCCCAGATGTATCCGTATCTTTTTCTGATTTTTCTGTTTCGGTTTTTCGATTGACTTTCGCTAATATTATCTTCATTAATTAAAATATCATAATTTGAGGTTTAACTCTTTAAATTAATAAGTTAAAAAAAAGACAATTAAAATAGTTTTCTGTAAGATTATTATATTATATTATGTAGGTACCTACTTACATTCAAAACTATTCCGAGTTCATCGAACCAGAGATAGGTAGGTACAATCAGACCCACAACAGAATTTAGTGCTTCCATGCACTACAAATCAACAAAGTGGCATTTCAACACCCCTTTGAAAAGTCATCAAATGTTATGATAACAACAACAAAAAATAGCTTATAACCTAACCTAACGTTACCTAAATAGCTAATTTAAAAAAATCATCAATGGCTTTTCAAAGTAGATGTTGAAGTTGTATGTTTCTAAGTTATCCGGTCACCAATTTAGTATGTTGATTATTTTCACTAAAGCTTAAAGTTATAAGTACCTAACTATTTTGACAAAGGTACCTACCTTTTTCAAACGCCAATTGAAGTCATTATATGGTCAAAAAATTAATTTTCATCCCTGTCCGATATATTTGGAAATAATTATCTATTTACAGCCAGGTATTATATTTCCCCCTCTCCTCTTCATTTCCTTCCGCCTCACTAAATATCCAATTCCATAGGAGTGTTACATTTATTTACTTTTTATTTATCTGCAACCGGTTTCGTACAAAATAATATCCACTAGCATTTTAAACTAAAAAATAAAGATTAAAAAAATAATTAAGTAACAAATGTACATTTGAAATAAAACTTTTCAAAACAAAATGCTTAGAAATTGTTACATAGTTAATGCCCAAGAAATACAACAAAAATGTGTTGTATTATTTATTACAGTAGTTAAAATAATATTAGACATTCTGTAGGTACATTAAGACCGTGAACAATGAGAGGAACAGTCTTCACTCCAACATAAATCTTCTTATTAATGAATGAAAGAGAAAAATGGTTCTTCTACCATACCATTTATTGGATAACCAACGCCCCTGTCATAGATTTACCCAAGTGGTATGCTACGTTTGGTGACTTAGCAGGGGTGTCCGGGTTCATGGGATGAGGTTTGTCTCCGACAGACGTTAGAGTGATAATATAGATTATCAAATTTAATTCCAAAAAAATTTAAATATGAAAACTTCAATAGGATTATAGATAGATGGCGCCACTTCCATTTACATATCGCATGTTAGCACAGGGCACTAACTACAGGACGACAATTTCAGCCACAAGGATGCAGCCCAAAAATGAAATATTTACATTCAGTAACGTAAAAAGTAAAAAAATTCAGTAAAAAGTTCAGAACTTGTTGTTTTCTTTTCATTGCAATTTGCATGAGGTTTTTTATCCAGTTACTAATTTTTCCTCATGATGACATTAATGTAACATAAATTCAGTCAATTAAATAAAAGGGTGGCAGTAAAAAGGCCAAATGAGCCGCAGTACTAGTTAGTTAGAAACATGAAAGGGACACACACGGAGAAAAAGGTTATTCTAAAATACGTCATTTTATTCGTAAAAACGGTTTAAAACGGGACTGAAGTTCTTACGAACAAATTAACAGGGTTTTAATGTTTATTGGCGGGAACAGGTAAGAATAATTTGTTGGTACCTATATGTAATTCCGTACGTTTTAGTTTTTTGTTCTTCTATTACCAGTTTTTTAAACAATGCGCAATGTGACGTTTTTCCAAATCATGGACCATGGTTCATCTTCCAAATAGACCGCCCCACTATGCGTCGACCAATCGGGAGGCGTGTTTTCCTTTCAGCACGCCCACGGAGGTTTTTCCCGCTCCGCCCAACAGATCATCTCGCATTATGTCAAATAGCCAGTAGCTACCCAACTCAAGTCAAACACTAATCCCAACACACAGTGAACCACCGCGACATCCAGGATAACGAACAATTCAAAATAAATTCAAATTCGTCCCTTTTGTATAGATACTTATTGAACTTAGATGGTTATAAGAAATAGTGATGTTATAACAGTTTAAAAATTTAGTACCTACCAGTCTTCGAGCTCCTACACTGCACGAAAAATACGATTCGATGTTCATTATTATTAAATCACGTGCTATAATTGAATAGATTAATGGTGAAATAATTATACAAAGCGGTTGTTTAATATGTACATCTGTATCCGCGATTGAAATAGCAGCGAAGGGCGTATCTGATCTATCTTAAAAATTGTTCACGAGTGAATTAAAATGTCTTCAGAGCCTCGTTCTCGGAGGCTTTTGCGGACCCCAAAGTGTGCCCGCTGCCGAAACCATGGAGTGATCTCCTGCCTCAAGGGTCACAAGAGGGTCTGCAGATGGAGGGACTGCGCCTGCGCTAGCTGCAGACTGGTAGTCGAGAGACAGAGGGTTATGGCCGCACAGGTAATTTCCATTATTTTTATTATTATCATCAGTAAAATAAATTCCACAATTCACTTCACATACATTTCAACATATGGGTACAAGAAAATAATGATCAGCTAGGGTTCGCTCGAGGCTCAGAGAAAGTGACAACAATGTTATTAGTTATTATCTATATAATCTATATGCATGGGCTGATGTAAATTCGAGGTGATGGTCATCGCCGCATTTAACATAATAAATAAACCTCCCATAACCACTACCGTATATTATTTGTTTACTTAGGTATTAGGTACTAGTTTTTTTCAGTAAATTTACAATTTTTTTACATGTTATAAAGCAAAATAATAATAGCTTTTCCTCACCACAACGGGACAAGTTGATGAGGGAATTCTAGATATTAATAATAATGATAATTCTGCTTTTCTAACAATTATGCATTTTATTTTTTGTGTATAGATCAGGGTAGTAAGGTACAGACTCACATACTAACATAATTATGATTTCTTCTAACCTAGTATCGGCCGGCGTAGTCCAGCGGTAGGGCGTTAGACTCCCATTCCGAAAGCCGCGGGTTCGAACCCGACGTGCGCAAATAAATTTTATTCGATGATTTGTGTTATTTCACAATTAATTATTTAAAACAATATATAGTAGATATATTTGCGGCACGTTCCAGAGTGGAAGATACTCTTAGTATCGCCCTGGTGTAAGACCACCATTCAGAATTGAAACTTTGCTTGAAATAGCCTTAGCCGTATTTAGTGACTAAATCTGAATAGCCAGGTACTTCCCCACCTCCCTCTTCCTCGTCTCCTTCCCTTCAGCCTCATAACATACCCCAATTGGGGATGCCATAGTCTCACTGGCTCCAGACGAGAGCAGTTGGGACTCTTGTGAGGTTATTCACTATAAAAAAATAAAAATCTGGTTTATTTTTGTTGTAAATAATTTTTTTTGGTTTTTCAGAAAAAAACAGTGATTTTTGCGACTTTTCACCTTCTTGGCTTCAAACTATTTAATATGTTAATGGTGTTTACAAATAATATTGATCCAATGGTGATTTCTTGATTAGGTACACTGATTTGAGTGATTAATTTCAAAGATGCCTGCAATGACTTACAAGATATCGGAAGCGATGGTGCATTAATTTACACACTATGTAGGTAGGTAGGTACCTACATGTTTTGAAGTGTCCTTTTGCACCCTTGGGTGATTTTATCATCAACATCTCTAAACAAAGACAAATATATTATTATTTATATTTAATAATTTAATATATCAAAGCTGGAGAAATTTATTGTGCGAAATCTTCGATAAGTTAAATTGTTGGAAGCTAGGGTACCTACCCACGTTTAAGCTAAACGTTTTTCATAAACCTAACGGCCCGGACAGAACTACTAGAGAACAATTTGAAATTTTCAAAAGGGGAAAATTTTATGAAAAATGCTTTTACCTTCTTAATTTTATCGCGATGTGTCCCATTCCAATATATCTCATCAAACACCCCAAAATATTCATAAGCCATTTAATAGAATATAAGTATTTGAAATAAACATTGCGGAATTGCTATGCTTTATTAATATTTCTTCCCTTTATCTACTTACTATGTATTATATTATATTTTGCTTATTATTATTTCTGTTATTTCACTGGTAGATCTCCACTACTATAACAACTAACATAGGCTTGATGTATGCATGTTGTGAACATTTTTAGTTAGATAGTTAATGCACATCCCAGTGGAAATTTTGACACACTGTAAATATTTCAAACAATAAATAACATAAAGTAATCATTGAAGAAGAAGATAACACTAATAATCTAAATTAAAATATAAATATGAACAAGACACAGAAAAATAACAAAAACGGTATTCATTTTTGTCCCAGTTGCGACCGTTATATTTTGTTATTTTTCTGTGTCTTGTTTATATTCATATTTCATATATTCATATTCATAGTTTAATGTTATCTTCTTATTCAATGATATATTACATTGACGGGAAACCTTCAATAAAAAAAAAGAAAACCTTCAATGTTTATGAAAAGAGTTTTTCTTATAAAACTTGAATAAAAATTAACATTACAAAAATAAAATTTAAATAGTTCATTCAATTCCAGTTTGCATACAAATCAATTCAAAAGTTTGTTATAAAAGAAGGAAGCAATTTCCCCTCTGCCTAGATTTGGCTTCAATGTCTTTCGTACAAAATCGCATTTCTCTGTCTTTTTAGGTTCATGATGTTACCTTTGTGTGAAATGGGTTTTCAAGAGCTGTTGCTTTGCTCTACCGATAATTTCAATGTAGTTGTGTAGATCACAGTTCTAAGTTGATACCCAGTATTATATTCCTATGTGTGACTACTACTCTGACAAAATAATGTAGGTGTTAGGTATTATTGGCTAATAACTAATAAGTGAATGTTTCATACATTTCCCCGTCAGGTGGCCCTCCGCAGACAGCAGTGCTCCCAGGAAGGGCTGGCGGCCCTCCTGGCGCAGAAGAGGCATTACCAGAAGCAGCTGAGGTCCCTGCAGCAGGCCAACCTAGCCAACGACATTATCAATGGTGAGTTAAAGCCTCGATAAGTATATATCTAGATACATATCTAGGTACAATTTGTCCAAAGAAACGTCACAATTTCAAAGACAATTTTTTTTTCAAACTTTCTTCATGAAGGTAGGGTATAATATTGAAAAGCTCACTCAATGTTATCCACTTATAATCAGAGTAATACATAAGTACTTTAATAGAAAAGAGGATGCCGCGGGTTTTCGAAACCGGAAACGGATCGTGCAAACAAATTTACGGACAGATGAAATGGCAAACGGTCGAATTGAAAAACAAGAATTTGTTTCATGAATTTAAAAAAGACATATAAATATTGCATAAAGAAGGAAAGGTAGATAGCAGGGGCGGTCCGTGAGTTTTCAGTGAGCTACAGTGCTAAGATTGAAAAAACGACGCTATTGATGTTGTAGCTGAAAATTAATTTTAGTTTTTGGATGTGTAACATCCCCAAACTGAAAGAATCCTGACGATATTCATACAAAAAGTTGAAATTTTGAAAAAAAATAAAATTCATTTTCAGCTACAACATTGATATGTTGTAGCTGAAAATGAATAACGAATGAAAGTAACGTCGTTTTTTTCAACCTTAGCACTCTAGCTCACTGAAAACTCACGGACCGCCACTAGTAGGTAGGTACCATCCAGACTATTTTCAAATTATTAATTTGGTATTTTAGTTGAAATATCGCACATTCCATAGAAAAGTGTAGTAAGTAAAAAAATTCCATTTTACGTTTTATGTCTGATTATCTATAGTAGAGTGATTGTAATTATCTACGCTCTACGAAAACCGTATTTAAGTTAGATCACTCCTTCTGCGCAATATGTCTCTCCGCTATTATCTCTTTTCGACGGGACCGCTTGTTCATCAATCATTTATTTGTTTTCGCTCTTCTGCAAAATTCTCAATTTTTGAATTACGACACTTTTTTACGGGATGTGCGATATATCTAATTGTATTACAGAATATATTTTTCTTTGCCCTTGTTTCACTACCGATAAAAATAACAACACATTTAACGACTGCTCAAACTCAAAAAAAGTTGTATCACGCCAAATTGTCGGAAACTGCAATATCTAGGTTGTTTCATTTGAAGAAACATGCAAAGCGACGGGAAAGCTATAAAACAAGAATAAAGTGTAGAATTTGATTGTTAATCGGCAATAAATCACCGGGATTGAGTTTGCTGGCATTGCATGTATCGATTTCACAAAAGGCAAATGGTTTTATAGTTGTGTAAACACTGCCACGGAATAAGTATTAGTTGTGTAGAATAAACAAGACAAGAGAGGAACAACTTGTCTTTTATTACCGACATTTTCATTCTGTCTTCTTCGCAGTGCCAACAAACACAGGAGACAGGGGAGGATTCTACTAAGTAGTTATAACTAAACATAAAAAAGTTATATTATAACAAGTTAACTATTGTATGATGTATAGGGGCAAAGTATAGCAATCGCCAAACATTAATGCCGACCTGACGTTGATACAAAAATCGTCGCAATAGGCGAGTTTTAGGTTCGAAAAGCGGCATGCCTCCCCGCTCACGCCTTTCTCAGTCGCACTTTTGTTTTACGTATCTTTCTCTTTCGCTTGCGGTCATTGTAAAGTCATTAAAGTACTGTAGTTACAACCAGAATAACAAAAAGCGGGCACGAATTAAATCATGTGCTGGTTAAAACAAATTATTCATTTGCTTGCGAACGATAAAGTACCTACCTATAACGTCGATAATATTTGAACCAAAGTTATTTTAATTCTCTTCTGTATTTAAAAAGCGTACTTGATAAGAATTAAGTCAAGCGATAAAGTAGGTACTTACCTATAATATAAAACCCAGATTGAAGTATATATGTGAAATTCAACCATGTACATATATAAAAATAATACATTTTCACATCATAATATAATTTTTAAAGTTAAACATGAAAAATAAAGAAGAATAAACAATATAATGAGAATGAGAAAATAACTTGCAGCAGGGGTAGAGAGTTCATTGCTAACTTATTGTTTTATTTTTTTCTATTATACATTTAGTAAATTGGTCTGAGAACAAATGGAAAATATCAAGACATTATTGTATTTTGTGCACGTTCTTCTGAGAAATGAATGTGGTGTGTAGTTTGTTTGTTTTAGAATGTGGGATTTAGAATATTTGGTTCGATGTGATATTTCGTGAAAATTAATGTTTTCTAGAAGATAGTTGTTGTCAACAACTTTGTTGACGATTTTGAATAAAAAAATTCTGGTCGGATATATTTCTTCTATTTCTAGAATTGATGAATTATGGGATGTGAACGAATCGCCTTAGTGTTTCAATGGTTTTTTTTTAAATTCTTTCTAACCTGTCAATATTAACTTTGTATTGTGGATTCCATGTGACCGATCCGATTTCTAGTATTGAGCGAACAAAAGAGACAAACAGTATTTTAATTACATGTCACCACGTGAGATCACCATCTGAGTGCTTTTGTCACTCTTACGATGAATCCTAGAAGTTTCTAGGACCTGTCACAGATGAAATTTATATTTGATCGGAAAGATAATCAGGAGTCCAATATTATTCCAAAGTTCCTTACTTCACTACATCTTTTTAATTCTAGTATAGTAATTTGTCCAAATTTCAGACTTTCCTATCAGATATAAAAAAATCAAGAATCACAATTTTTCACTTTTACAAAAGTACTGAAATAAAAGCTGAAATTATTCCCTTTCAAGCCAGTCCAGCCCAGTGCGCGCCTGACGCACCGGCTGCAAACACCTGCTCGGCAGTCATATCACCACTCCACATAGCCCAACCAACTCTACTCATGCGAGGCTCAATAAAAAATCCATTACATCAAACAAACTAAAGATACATTAATGCGATTTTAAATTCTACATCAGAACTGAAGTAGAGCCGATTGGTTGAATTTATACGCGGTACAGAATAATAGTTTTCATTCTCTAGGATCTCGGATAGGGTGTAATTTCTTTGAAAAAAGTCACTACGAAAACGATGTCTGATGACCGTAAGTGTCCTAACTTCAACACTAGCACCAGAACGAAATAGTGTTTGCTGGAATTAGGTGATAATGTACAGGAAAAACAGGGTATTGAAGAAAAAGGGATATCCAATCACTTTCAGTATTGCCAATTGTAAGATTCAATCGAAGGTCTAAACAGCAAATCTCAATCAAATTCGTAATTTAATGCTGCTACACCCTTGAGTTAATATTATTTACTTCTATGGATTTCAGTTTTTTAATTTCTTGAAATCATGAGATTTGTAAGTAGGTACTTAAAAACCTACGTATGTACTAATTAAAAATGTGTATTTTATATATTTTGTTTTTTTTTTCAAATAAGGAATTATACAATTTGTGCAAAAAGAAACGTCACTATCTCCATTATAAATATTTTTCCAAACTTCTTCGGGAAGGTAGATACCATTGCATTGAAAAAATGCGGATAAGAAAATCTAAATAAACATGACAATTTTTACATTTGAAAAAAATACTTACTTAAACGGCTTCATCTTGAATCGGAAACGGAACGTACAGACAAATTTAGAGACGAACGAAATGCGCAACACGGTCGTGTTAAAGCAGGACTTTGCTAGAGGAATAACTCGGTCTTGGCACACACTCCTTGCCTCATCCACATTCTTACGTTTCTACCATTCACATTTGCAACCTATATTCTCCTTATGCTTTATTTCTTCGTTTATTCGCTCTACATGTCAATAAAAGACATTAAAAAAATATCTTAAATCAAATAAAATATTTACGTGGAAACTATGGAAAATTTATTTATATTAGGTTTGCAGAGGTGCACTATCGATTTGTTATTATATATATTTACGTTCAGCGGCCTCTATGGTCGAGGGGAAAGGTTTTCGGCTAGCGATCTGGAGGTCGAGGGTTCAAATCCTGGGGTGTGAAAGAAGCTAAATTTTATTTGATTAATTAATATCAGATATATTTGCGGCACGTTCCAGAGTGGAAGATACTTTCTTTATCGCCCTTTGTAAGACCACCATTCAGAATAGAAACGTTGCTTGAAATGGCTTTAGCCGTGTTTGGTGACTAGATCGGAATTACCAGTTACTTCTACACTTTCATCTCCCCCACCTTCTTCCACTTCCCACTTACATTCAGTCTCACAACATACTCCAAAAAGGGACATCATGGTCTCACTAGCTCCAGGCGGTTGGAGGCAGTTGGGAGTCTTGTGTGGTATTCACATTAAAAAAGAAGCAGTTTTACCGATATTTCGATTTAATGTAGAGGGAATACGATGTACTCATTGTGTTGTGGCAAAATATAAAGTCAAAACCATCAAAACTCACAGTAAACTGTCAAGCAAAAAATTAAATGCGGCTAGATTTCTTTGCCAACATTTGAACCCAAAAACAATAACATTTTGTTATTTCTAGCCACCCGATAGTGACATCCCCTCTCCAGTACAACAGCTCCTAGTACAGGGTGTCTCATGGATCTCATTTACAAACCCAACACCCATTAATATTATATTTTTGTTTACTCTGCTCCGCGTGGTGTCGGATATCCTATCAAAACAATGTAAGTCCCAAATAGACATCCCGAACTAACCGAAGACCTCTAGTTAAATTGAGCCAAAGAGTCACAAGAGACACAACGTTAATCGAATTCTTAATTAAGCACCTATCGATAGTGAAACTCTTTTTATAAAGTTCTGTTGTACTGGGGTAGTTTTTCAGGAATTTCAGGAGCTTTTTCAAGATTTAGAGCTTTTATTTCTGTTTTTGTTTGTAGAAGTGATTGAAGCGCGTTTGTCTCGTGATAGAATAAAACTCAACAGTTGGTTTATTTCCATTGCTTTTTAGAGCAAAGTGCAATATTGTGATTGTTAGTGATAGTGGACTGGGGCTCGCTTTTGATCGTTTGACTCCAACATTTTATTAGAAACTAGCTGATACCCGGCATGCGTTGCAATGCTAATTAAATAAATAAATTGTTTCTCCCTTCGTGTCATTTCCCATTCGTCCCCGTTCCCCTTCCGACTCCTCTTCCTCTTCCCTCCCCTCTCCCCTTTCTCGCGAACCTCCCATCTCTCCCTCACGTATTCCACTTCCGCCTTCTTCGCCTTTCCCTCTCCCTCGTCCCCCCTCCTACGAAGCCCCCCTCTTTAATTCCCTAACCGACCCTTCCGCCTACCCTCTCCCCAGCCTTTTTCCCTGCCGCCTAATTCCATAAAATACCTCCATTTTTCCAACAACTTGCGTGACCTATTTAATTATTTTATGCAAATTTCATAATGCCAGAGCTCACCAGTATAGATATGGAAGTATTCACGGGCATGTTCACAACAATTTAAAAAAAAGTTAATATTAATCGGATGAAATTTTAATCGCAATCGTATGAACAGTATAGGAAATAATTTCACAACGCCAGAGCTCACTATCCTATAACCACCCCGGGTATGCGCACATCAGCCCTTGAGGTGATTTCTCACAAAAACGGCGCTCTACAAATTATCCAATTATTATTATTACCTATTATCATATTGTTTCATCACAATCGACCCAAATCGCACCCAAAGTTTCATCGCAATCGAATGAACGGTATGGCCGCGCATAAGGTACGAACAAACAAACAAACATTAATTTTTATATTATAGATTTTTTTTTTACATTAGCTCCACACAGGAGGTCCCGAGGGAAAAATTCTCTCAGGGCCTATGTCATCTTTGAAGATGCTGTGTGGAGGGTTTTTGAAGGGAAAGGAAGTCTTGGGAAGGAAAAAGGTTTGAGGGGTGGGTAGAAATCTGGGGATAAATATGTCAGGAGTGAAGGACGTGTGAAGCCATCCCTCCCACTGCTATGCAAGGCGATGGGTCGAGAGGGTCCGGCTGGAGAAATCAAAAGGTCTCCCTCAACCAGTCTCTCCCGATCTGGCCTGCCATGCAGATGGTCGGTAGACGCATCCGCCCCCGAGTCCCGGACAAACCTAACCCCATGAAGCCGGCCATCCCTGCTAAGTCACCAAACGTAGCGAACCACTTGGGGTGACCTGTGGCAGAGGTGGTGGTCGTCCAATAAATGGTTCCCGTGTGTGTGTGTGTGTGTGTGTGTGTGTGTGTGTGCGTGTGTGCGTGTGTGCGCGCAAATTCAGTGTGCTAGAAAAGTTTTTCTTAAATAGAGAGGGAGGGAATCAAAAAATATATCGGTATTTGTACTTCTTTGAATTGAGTTGAATGTTTGAAGGATGCGGGAAATGGGGGAGTTGGCTGCATATACTTTACGTTAACATTTTCGCCCACCTAATTTTGGAACAAAATTAATAAATAGAAATATAGATCGCATCGATGGCCCAGTATTAATAACTGCATCAAGTCCAAAACTTGCATAAGTGCAAAAATGTCAATTTTGAATATTTTTCACTGAAATTTCTATATTACCTCAAATGTAAACCATTGTTTTAAAATACGGGGCCCTCGAAGTGATTTCTCCCAAAAACGGCGCTCTGCAAATTATCCACTTATCATTATTATTATTATCGACATAATTCTCTACAAAAATGAATAACAATTTAACTTTTTTTTAATCATTAGGGTGTGAATCACGAATTATGCAGAAGGAACAAAGCATCCGCAAACGGCTTTTCGCGCCGTTTTCGGATGCTTCGTTCATTTCCTACAATTTGGGGCTAGGCTCGCGCTTATGTTCGCAAATGTAAACCAAGCATTGGCGACTTTCAAAAAAAAATTTAAAACACAGAATCAGAAAAAGATACGGTTGCACCCAAAGAGTTAGTTCCATGGTCGCACCTGAAATTGAACCCAAGACCTTAGCCTTGCCGGGGCTATGTTCTAACCACTGAGCTAATTTAACCATATTCCTTTGGTCATATTTTTTAATTAATGTTTTTACCTATTTCAATTTATTGAATTTTGTTTATTGTTTAAATAATTAATAGGAAAGTTATGTATTTTACCCATGGACCTAATAAGCTTTTGATATAAGGGATTTTTATGTTATTGTTTTTACCCAATGGGGTGACCTGTGGCAGAGGCGTTGGTTATGCAATAAATGATTCCCGGGGCGGCGGTACACATACCCGGCAACAAAATTAAAGATTTTAACGACTTTTAAAAATCTCTCGGTTACCTACATATTTTTCGTTGATAAAATCTTCTCCTACAGCTAAATGGGTTTTAAAGAAACGAATATGTATGTTTTTATAGCTAGAACTAAATAAATCGCCATTTCTATCAGAAGCACATTGCTGTCTGTTAACAAATTCCTGGTACAAATTCCAGTAAGGAGGAATGCCCAACCAAAACCTACCTTATCATTGCGAATGTTGAAAAAACTCCCCAAGACCCCAGACTGCTTGGCTCCAAACTCATTAAGAACCGAAGAAGCATGATTTTTTTTGCCACAAATGTTTGTCGCTTCAAATTTCTTGACACTTCGACCCATTTCTCAGTGGTTCGAGTTACGTTTCAGGGAGAGAAGGAAGTATCTAGTTACCTGTCTCTTAGGTGAATTTCAAATAGGTACAGTAGGCGGGGGTGAAGCGCTACCAATTTTCGAGTTTTTTTAATGCCCCAAGCTATAAGATTATGTAGATAGTTTGACCCTTCATTAGATTTTTAAAAATAATTTTACAAAACCGTTTTTTTTTCTTAGTATATTTTTTTTATATGGTTCTATTCGCTTCACATTTAAGGTAACGGGGATCACTGTGTTTATTTAGATTTATTTTCATGTTTATTCATTTTAAAAATACAACTTCTTATATCTACCATTAAAAACAGAACAGAACCTAATTTAATGTTACATTTAATAACAATTAACCTAATGTTATATTCGAAGGTTACCAAAGATGGGTCCCCCTAACAGGGAACCCCGAGATGAACGAGCGCCTCCGCAAGAGGAGGACCTTCGCAGACAGCGCCCTGGAGTCGGTGCCCGCCCTTCCCGCCCTTCCTGCTCTACCTCTGGCCCCGCTGCGCGCGCACACCGCCGCCCTGCTGCGCTCCCGCCTGCTGCAGGACTGCGGCGCCTCCGCCCCTGCCCCCGCCCTCCTGCACCACAACCTCAACAACCTCGCCGTCAGCTCCTTCGTCAGAGACTTCATAATCAGAACGGAACAAATGAGAATGTTGCCGTGCGAAAACTCGTTTTCCGTCTACAAAACGGATCATTTAAATTTTTCAGGAGGGTTGAGAGAAAACTCGTACGTGCACCAGTCTTTTGAATTGAGGGAGGACTTGGAAGGAGACAGAGAAAGGAGTGACAGAGACCTCGAACAGGAGTCAGGAAAACTTTCTATCTGTGAAATAAATAGTGCCCGACAAACCTCAGACGGGGCGACAAAGAACAAGATTTCATTTTCTATAGATTCTATTATAGGTTTCAAGTAAAATCTTACAAATAAATTTATAAAATAATTTTATATTAACCTCCTACTTTTTATCTAAATGTCTGTAATTGTTTATAAAATGTAAATAAAAATCATCTCCATGAAAAAAACTGTAATCTACCTGTTATTTAGTAAGGTAGTAATTATATGCTTATTTATAAATACTTAAGTGCAATAAAATGAATTAAAATTATTCTTTATTTATCCAAGCAAAAGCAAAAATATAACCAAATTGCAATACAAAACCTTATAATGTAGAAAAATGTCTAGTCAACAACTGGGGAAATGCTATAATCTATAAGCGGTTAGCGCCTCCGCCCACTGAGGCGACTGAAAACTCTCAACTGCCAACTGTCTTTGTATGACAATGTGATGGCCCGCACACTACACAATCACTCAAACACCCGTTGTCAATGGTAACGCAAGCGGTGACTTGCAACTTGCACTGCTGATTGCCCTGGCCGGCCGTTGCTAGTTGCCAGCTGTCAGCTGATTGTTCTTCGTCTATGGTTAAACAAGCTTTTTGACCAATCAAGACAGAGAAAACAGCCGGTTTTAGTTGGTTTTCAGTTGCCTCGCCAGCGAGTGCCTTACTCTGACTGTCCACGGCGCTTGTTGATATCACCTTCATAATCACAACCTCATTTTGAAGACACTTCTTACCTCACCTCTCATGAACCTAAAGACACGCATAACGCAGCACAAGGTCATAGGTAGGTACCCTACTTGCGTAAAATAAATTAATACAGGTCTTTCAAATATTATTGCGTTGACGATTAATTTTACATCATATCTACGTTAAGCTACAAAAAAAGATTAAAATATTTCTTCAACTTTTGATTTGATATCAAAAATGCTGTTCCGGTTTTCTGGCATTTCAATTTTGTAATTAACGCTCTTGTCCCCTGCCAGATTCAAACTCAACTTCATTATTTTCTCAATAGCTGAATCTATTGTTAAATGTAATCCCTTTTTAAAGATATGCGCGTCAACAACCATTGAGCCGGAAAAATTTAGAGTCAAATCAGTTTTCAAATCGAAGGCCATGTCAAATTTAGAAAGTGGAGATTCTTTGTTATCAGAGGTACCGTTAGATATCGCCGCCCACAATACTGAAGCGTTTGCACCAATCTCTATTGGGAACCCGATAGATGTGGGAAAAGTGAAGGATTCCATTGCGTTTATTGATTCATTAAAATCTATGAATTGTTCAGGTCCAAAAGTTTTCCTCAAATCTAAGTCTTCGTATGTTTTGAGATCTGCGAATAGATCATTAATATTATATGTGTAGAGGTCATTTCCAAAAATCTTCACATACAGTTGCGCTTCCAGTTGTTCAGTTGACTTCATACGCTTCTGTTTTGAATACTCGTCGTCTGTTATGATATTATTCTCGTGGTCTTCTTGCGAGTTGCCTGGGTGTATCTCGGGGTGATATTTCTTGGGAATGTTTTTACGACCGAATGTCGCTTGTATCAGAGAATTGATGTCTTTGAAGCGACCGCCTAATTCGAAAATATCAGTCTTGTTGGAAAACACGGAGAATCCAACATTGAATGAGGCGACCCATGGGAATCTGTTTTTATAGATGATCATCTGATCGGCAACACAGTGAGTATGTAAGGTGGGGAAGGACCTGTTCGTGCCTTGGAAGGAGGCGGAGTTGCTGATATCCAGCTGGTATTTGGAGCGGAAGAACTCATCGTGGAGTAGTTCTGTGATGTTTGACCTCAAGTATTCTGGAAGTTGTGAGAGCGTCTGGGCGAGATGATTCCACATGAAGGAAGTCACTGAAATGGAACAAAATATAATATGTATTGTTACTGACCTTGAAACATCTTATCTTACTAATATTATAAACGCGAAAGTTTGTATGGATGTATGTATGTTTGTTACTCTTTCACGCAAAAACTACTGAATGGATTTTAATAAAACTTTACAATAATATTGCTCATACATCCGAATAACATATAGGCTACAATTTATAAAGCTAGCTATTTATTTTCAATGTATTGAAAATAATTATTATTTTTTAATAGAAAATGTCAAAATTTGATAGTGACATTTTGCAAAACAATGATTGTTAAATCAAAATTCTAATTTCGAAAATATTTAAATTAGTGAATTTATTTGAAGTACTCGCCTAATACTTTGAAGCGAATCAAGAATTATTAATATTTTAAATAAATAGGTTAAGAATTTTGGTACAAACGTAGATGGGACCTAGGAAAATAAAATAGATTACTCGAAGTACTAATCCTACGCAGACGAAGTCGCGGGCAGAAGCTAATTAAATATATATGTCAGTGAACAACAGATACCCACGTGGTAATAAAGATATTAATTCTGTTATTTTACAAAATGAAGCAATTTAACAAAAAATTACCTTCATTTGTTTCTTCGTATTGCAGTTGGAACCTTATTGTCTCGAGCAGGTTAGCAGGTTTACATGCGAGTGCCATGAGGTATGAGGCTATACGGACTTCAACATCATCAATCTAAAAAGTAATAATAGATTCATAAAATATATTTAATTTCAAAGATTTATTTGGTAGTTTATTTGGTCAATGTATTAAAGTGACGTACTCCTTGCAAGAGTTTAGAAAGGTCTTCACAAGCCATTTGGATGATGTTGGGCATTCTCCTGAGTGATTCCATCGCCGCAATACGCACTTTTCCCGGCAGTTGACGATCCTGTAAGGGAGACAAATTTAATTAACGATCTACAATTATTATTTATTTATTTGAATCATTAACGCCTGTCAGATTTTACAAAGTAAAAATTAAATTAAACATTGTTAGTATCGCGACATCAGCGACAGGGCCGGCCTTGAGCCAAACGGCGCCTGGCGGTAAGGCTGGAATCAGACGGTTCACTAATCGTTCATTTCTGTATTTCATTCGGCCTATTTTACTCGGAATGGCACGTCTGAACATGAAATGAAACAAAAGTGAAACGAAGTTGGGAACATTTGCTCGAGCAACCATAGAATAAAGCTTCACTCGAGTGAACCGTCTGATTCTAGCCTAATGAAAACCTTAGGCCCAGGCTACACGAGCGGTTCTACCGCCGCGGCCGCTCTCATAGTAAATTGTCTCTGCTGCGATTTCCCGTGGCGGCCGCCAACTGCAAAGCAGGCCGGATCGGGGAAGACTGGTTGATGGAGACATTTTGACCTCTCCAGCAGGACTCTCTCGGAACATCAATGGACAGTGTTCTCCATCAACAAACTAAAATCTTTCAAGATAGGCTAACAAATTCAATATTGCATCGATGATTCAATCCAATATTGTATTTGTTAGCCTTTCTTGAAAGATTTGAGTTTCTTAATTGACAAAACTATTTATTCATATTCATATTGCTTGCGTACTTGCGCGAACAATAAATTATTCTTAATATTTAAAGCATAACTTGTAAAAAGCGTTTATCCGTAAAATAATTTATTATACGAGCGCCATCTACGAAAGAGTAGAATATGAATTCTTTTATTTATCAGTTTATTAGGAAGTATGTTGGTGCATGTAACACTTGGTTATTATTTTAAATAATAATTTTTCGTGAACATGACTAAACTTATTCTTCGACAGATTGTGACTTGGGACCACCGAATAGCTGATAACAACTTATAACATATTATAATCATGTTAAGATATATTTTTACCTGAATAATATCCATTATGGCATTTAAGTTATTGGTAACTCCAGCATTCCCCACAGCTTTTAGGGAAAACAATATGTCAGCATAGTCGTCGGAATTCTCCTTGGGCATGGCGGACCGATGTGCTTTATTCCTCAGTCTAAAGATAATAAACACAAAACAATTAAGCTAATCATTCTACGCTAATCGTTAAGCTAATGAATCTAAGTACTTAACATTCCCGACTGCTATGTTAGGAACTATTGCAAGTTTCAGTGAAAAATGACATTTCGTGTTTTTAAATTTAAAAAAAAACCGTTAAAATCCACTTTTTAATTTATGTTTTTAGTCCATATTAAGCGTGTCAAGGTTTAGTAAATATTTACCCTTATTTTTCATACAAACAAGCTTACAGATGACGTCACACACTCTCCCACCTCTTAACGGGCGTTTTGGCGGGCTTTGATAAAATTTTAACTTGTAGATTTAATTTAATTATAAAAACAAACTTTAAAAAAATACCAGTATTTTAGTTTGCATGTCATCTACATGAACATTTTTTTTTTATAAGTCAAAATATTTTTCACTTAACTTCCTTAGGTTTACTGTTGGTCTCCCGAATAAAAAAAAAATATTCAAATATATAAATTATATTAGGTACATTTGCGGCACGTTCCAGGGTATTTATTTTATTTGGAAAACCAACAGTTACAATATTTTACAATGTATGATAAAATATGTGCAAATTACTAAACCAATAATAGGTTTTCACAAATTTTTTAGTGTAAACAAAAAAAAGTGTTACATTAATTAGCCTATGGGGATGGGATAATTGGAGGGAGGGGAAAGGGATGGATCTATTCTGTATAATTAGTAGCGTGTATGTAAGGTATGTATGAAGTTATAGTAAAGTATCGAGAGATTGTCTATTTCGGAACGATACTTTCACTGCGACTTCTCTCACTAGGACTACTACTACTACCCTCCCAGCGAAAGACCACCAATGGCTTTAGCTGTGTTTGGTGACCAGGTCTGGATAGACGGGTACTTTCCCCACTTTCCTTTTTAGTCTTCCCCATTTCCTTCCCTCTACACTACCTTAAACCACGTAACATACCCCAATTGGAGATGCTACAGTCTCCCTGGCTCCAGATGATTGAGAGCAGCTGGGACTTGTTTGGTATTCACGTGTATAGGTGACGGCGACTCACCTGTAGGAAGCAGCTCTGCGAGAGAGCGGGTCCTCCCAGTGCCCCAGAAGCGCGGCCACCGCGGGCTCCCGGGAACAGGCGTCCCTTCCCGCGCAGTATGTGTACACCATGCCTGAGATGCCGAGGAAGGCCTCAACCTTGAAGTCTTCAATGTCAAGCGCTGGCTGAAATTAGTCAAAGATAATATGCAACATTAGACTATGCAAAAACAAATCTAATACCATATTTTTTCTACTTTTTCTACTGTTAAAGAGCCACAAATCCCTAGTGCCAGGAATGATTGTTAATTAATTAATTTATTTGGGTCTTCTGCATTACCCGTAAGTTATCGAGCATTTCAATGGTGGGGTTCCTCACGAAGGGGAGAGATTTTAGCCAATAGCCCAGGTAGTGCGAATCTTTTTTCCGGTTGGCAGGGGCCAATACAAACTTGATGCTTGCCTCCGTTTTAATGAGGTAGAACAAACGCATCAGCATATACCTGAAAGCAAACAATTGCTAGTATTTACTTTTCAGTATAAGTAATAATATTATTTTTTGTGGACGTTATTCAGAGATTAACCGAGATTCAGAGCCCATTTACACCATGCGCCTATGTATTAAAATTCCACTAGAATCTAACATGAGTGTTGAGTAGGTAGTCACATTTTTTTAAAATTATTTGCATAATAGCAGATAATCTGTGTTCTGAAATAGTATTGATGGTGTAAGACAAAGCTAAAACACAGATTTTCTGCTTTATATTTAAGTTAATAAATAATGCTAAGAAAGTGAATTAATTACACAATATAATTTCGGTTGTGATTTGAGTAAGTATGTAAGTAACATTTTGAATTCACAAATAAATAATAAATATTATTTTCAGTACATACTGGGTGATCTGTATGCATTTGTTCTTGTTATGTTGTTGTGCACAGATGTACAGGTTCATATTTTTGGGAACCTGTACAACTTCCTTGTCTTCTCTCAATTTTATATGTAACTAATTTTAAGATATGTCCAAGATCACCCTTGATGGGTGAAAGCCAAATAATTACATTTAAATTTTTTTTTAAATACATACAGGGTGTTAAGGGACGTACTTGACTTACTTCAACCAGTGACTCCTGGCATTATTTTAAGTAAAAAAATGTAAATCAAATTATGGGATCCAGTGACATTTGTGATGTTTTTTTTTGTTTTTCTACAAAAACATAAACAAGTAGTAGGTGTTGGACAGTTGAGGGCGGGATAAGAGGTTGGGCGGTTACTCGGCTGAGTGACCAGTGACAACATGCACAAAATTATTTTTTTTGTTGGATTTAGAAGAAAATAATTTTGAAAAAAAAAACGTTATAGAAAAAGTCACCTGAGACCAAAATTTCATTCACAATTTTTACAACAAATAATGACAGGAATCACTGGTTAAAGTAAGTCGAGTATGTTCCTTAACACCCTGTATAATAAATTTATGCCGCCATCTTTCAACAATTGTTAGTATTAAGGTCAGCATAGTTGCATTCCAAGCAGTTGATCGGGGTTCGATTCTCGGCCGTGGCAATTTTTTTTTATATTTACTTTTATTTTCCAAAATACATTTTTTTAAACCTTATATATATATATATATCCTGTGATTTTTACAGGTCTGCGCTGGTCTAATATATATTTAAAAATAACCATGGTAAGGATCATAAATAATTTTATTGTTTTGTACTTTTGTACATTAGAGCACACCACATTTTTTTAAATATGAATAACGCACAAGAGTTCCAACTGTTGAGAGGTTGTGGGAAGGGTAAGAGGAAGGTGGGGAAGTTCACCTAGATCCAACTTAAGAATAATAAATCAATATAAGCAAACCGTTTAGCTGGGGGGTTGGAGTTGATGGCGTACGTCAACTCGTCGTAGGTTGCATTCCTAAAGAGCGCCATGACGTTAGGTGAAGTGAGAAGGGAATGCATCAGATCTTCATCGGCAGTCTTCAAGTACGCCACAAAATCATCTAGACTCTCCAATCTGACTAATTCACCATTCTGATTTTCCATCTCAAAAAACAGACTTTCTTTTGTTAATTCATCTGAAAAATGAAATGCCCTCACAGTTAGGAAACGTACCCAAACTACGTGACCCGTTCAGGGGGGGAGGGGGATCTTCAAAATACCACGCTTGGTCATAATGAGGGGCGGGGGGCTTAGGTTTTTATCACGTAGTCAATATCCACTAGGGAAATCTCGCGTTTTTTTCGAGTTACATTCTAATATGGCGCGCGGTGTTTGCCGCTTTTTAAACTCGCAGGTGGCGACACTGACGTAAATACGCCGACACGTCAGCTGATTGAAAACTGACAATAATAAAGACAAATATTTTTTTTAAACTTTTTGTTAGCAAGAAATGATTCAAAACCATATTTATGAATTGTAGGGGAAGGGGGGTCTTGGAATATACTACACGTGGTCACCGAGGGGGGAGGGGGGGGGGTTAAAAATTGCAAAAAGTGGGTCATGTAGCATGGGTACGTTCCCTTATTACAAATTTAATTTCAGATTATTGTTAAGTTTAATCGAATTTGATGGTTTCCGTGGCCGAGAGGTTAAGGTCCTCTTCTTCAATTTCCAATCCAAAGTGTTGAAACTGGGCATTCTCAAATAAATTGTATGTGTGTGTGATATTTCATATTTCAGATACGTTCCACAGAGAGATGATAAGACCACAATTCAAAAACGTTGCTTCATGAGTGACCAGATCTGAATCAATTGGGGTACACCTATATAGAGAATAAGGGAAGGAGATGGGGTGGAGAAAGCTGGGAAATACCTAGCTTTGAGATCTGTTCATCATATTTATATGTTAATAGTAAATTATATATAAATAGTAAACAATTATACCATGTTGTTTTTGATGTTACGAGTATAATATAATGTAATACTGAATTGTTTCATATATTTACCTTGGAAAGCAGGCATTTCTTTCAGGATGACTCTATCCAAAGACAATATCTGGTTGACGCTGGTCACAAACATGCTCCAGGCCGTGTAAACTGGTAAAAACCTGTGTCTCTCTTTGCACGTAACCATGACGGGCTGCTGGGTGTCCCCCAGCACATATTTGCAAACACGAGAGCTCCTAAGAAACAAATCAAAGTAATAAGTGTAGAAAAAAACTACACATAATGTTAGTAGTTACCTGTGAAAAATCACGGGATGTAATAACCCAATTTGATTTACCTAGATGAAAACTGCGAAGTTTTGTTTCAACAGAATCCAAAAATATAACACATTTCAAATATAGAATAATTTATTTTTTTTAAATATAGGTATTGCAACCAGAGTTGATACTTATACAGATGCATTTTTTGCAAACACCATGTTTTAAACATATGTTATTCAACTTCAGTAAAGAAAACTCCAGTGAAACTGAAAAGAGTTCATTTTATTACAAAAAGAACACACTGGAAAACTTTTCCATTATTCTATTTTTGAACACGTACACTTGAAAACAAGAAGAAGTTGCAAATAAGATAATAGGCTGTTTTAAAGTGAAGTTTGTCAGGGAAATCTTTACAGCCTGTAAAAGCACTCACCCGAAGGATTTTAACATATGAGCAAATTTGGAAAAAAATGTCATTTTTCTGTCCGATGCCACAGTAACATACGAAACAGCGCATGTATTGCTCAAACCAGTCGCGAAGTATGGGGATGGGATAAGTAGCGACGTGTGATTGAAACATATTTTTTTAGTTTTTAATAGAAAAAAATATCATCAGACAGCAAAATGACATCTACATTTTTTACTCCAAATATGGTCTTGAATCGTTGGTTAAAATCCTGCAGGTACATGCTGTTACACCCTGTATACATACCAACACACATGATCCTATGTGTGTGTTTTTGGGTCAACTCTAATAGAATAACCAAAAAAGGTTCAGACATTCAGAAAATTCTTCTTAGGTAGTTAGATAAATTTATTGTCTTACTTGAAGTAATCCAACGGATAAATGTAAGTATGGAATTCCTTTTTATTAGTCAAGTAAACATTGGGTCCTCCTCTATTGAGGCACCTACTGAGGTCACTTCTCTTCTTCACTATTCTCCAACCATCCACCTCTTTGTTGGTATACTGCTGCTGACAAGTTCCTTGAATATCACTCTGTAACATTTAATATTCATTACTGAACATAAAAGAAATATGTGCAAACTTAACAGACAGACTTAGTACAGAAAAATACAGTTGAGCACCAACATTTGGGGGAGATAAACGATAATGCGTATGTAGTACAGAAAAATACAGTTGTCCACCAACACATGGGGGAGATAAACGATAGTGCGTATGTAGTACAGAAAAAAACAGTTGTGCACCAATGGGGGGGATAAACGATAGTGAGAATGTAGTACAGAAAAAAAAATTATGTACCCAAGTAAACAAAACAATGAACACAGTAAAACTGAAATATGTAGGTATATAAAACAAATAAAATAAATATAAATGTACAAATATTATTATATTTTTATTAGAGAAAACTGAAGTTTGTAAACCTCGTGTCCCAGTTGCAACCCGTTCCTTTTTTATTTCCCGTGTCTGTTTCGTATTTTTATTAAGAGTTGTCAGTATGCGACGATTTACAAAAGAAAATCAAAAATATTATTATTAGGTATAATGTATAAAGTAATATGTGTTTCGTAACGCCATTGGTTGCCAATGGCTCTTTTTTCCTCTCCACCAATCGCAGAGCCAGGATTTAACCATTGACGATTGGGTCTGCACAATAAGCATTCGGTTGCTGTTTGCGGCCACTTATCAACTATCAACTAAGGCCGTCCGTTTATGGAGCTATTTACAAGCGACTCGAGCATCATGTGCATAGTTATCAGTACCTATCACACTATCTTGCTAGTGCAGCACGTAGCGGCGTGTACGAACACTAGCAAAATAGTATGGCGGGTACAGACGCCTGTAAGTACCTCGAGAGTGGACTCGGGTGATTTCGGGCCCTTTCGTTTATGAGTGAAGCTAGTGTTTCATTGTCTTATTGTACATTCATCGCCAACCAAAAAAAGTAGAAGAGAAGAGTCGGCTGTATCTCCCGAAGCTCATGACGCCTTTTGGGATTGCTTTAATAAAGTAGCGACTGAAAACGACACTAGTCAATATCACGATCAAGAAAAAAATGCAAATTGCACATGAGATTGATTCTTATTTGAATTCAGTACGTATTGGTCGCTATCTTGATCCTTGGTGGTCAGCTAATGCTGTACAATAATACCCAAACTTAACAAAGCTTGCTAAAATTTATATTTCAGCGCCCTTCAGCAGTGTATACAGCGAAAGACTTTTTTCGGAAGCTGGCCTTGTATACAAAGACAAGCGAAACCATTTGTTGCCTCTTAACGCAGAGAAAATGGTATTTATTCATCATAATTTGTGAATAATACATAACTCCCTTAGTGCAGTTGGAGTATTAATTTTCTTTGTTCTGTAATATGAAATTGATGATTCTCTTTGTTATGTGAATTAAATAAAGTGCCTCTAACTAAAGTCTATACATCGTATTTTTTTTTTCAAATCCGGTAACGGGCCGGTTACTTGTTTATTATCCGGTACCCGGCCAGATTTTAAATTTAGGCCATTAGACCGGATAATATCCGTTTCATCTCTAGTAAAGACCACCTAAGCTCATTGTAGATCAGCCCCCAAAAAAAAAACGCACAAGAATTGCTTAAGCCGATCAAGTAGAAAGACAAAGATATTTGCTTGTATTGTCCAAGCCATCTGGATCAAAGCTGGGCTCAATGCATTACGTATAAGCAACGGGCTCACGAAATTTGCACAGTTTTAGTACCCGAGGAGTTGCATAAATTACAATGCAACCGTTGCTAGTTTTTTTCCGGGGCGATACCGTAAACGGAATACGGTTTTACCCACCCCACGGGGCAAAATCGAAAATATTAAAGGTTTTGTTTTTTTTTCATACATTTATGACTTATTTGTGTTTTGTTGCATAGTAAGTTTCGGTATTTGAGTACCTCATACAAACTCGCCCTGATATCGTGTCCTACCCAACACTAGTTGCAACACCTCAAACTGCAGCGATAAGTTTGCTCATCAATATAGCATCTATCCATTTTAAGACAATAGTTTCAGATTGGTACCTACTTCAAAAACAGTGTGGTTAGCATCCTCCGTGCTGTACTGCAGAAGAGACACAATACCTCTCTTCACATTGAGGACCCAAGATGGTTCTGGCTCTCCGACACATATCTCTGGAATGCTTCCATTGCTGTAATTTATGTGGACACTATTCTCTGTCAATGCATCTGAGAATGCTTTTACTTCATTATCATCTCTGTTCACTGTTTCTGAAGTTTTTGTGTAGCTTTGCAAGATTGCGTTTTCAATCTAAAAAGATAAAAAAATCTGTAAATCTTTATGTTAGACGTTTGAAAACCATTTGGAATGCAAAATGCAAATGGGTCAAAACTTTTCCATTTAAAAATGTAAAATGCAATATGGTATTTAGAAAAGCATTTTAAAATAAAAATGCAAAATACATATGTATCTATTTTCAAAATGCATTGAAAATGCAAAATGGTTTCTCAGATCAAACAATAAAAGAGTAAAAAAAAAGTTAAATACTGAATAAACTAACATTCTATTATATATATTCTATATTCTATTCTATATTCTATTCTATATTCTATTCTAGCATATATTGGTTTTAGTAAAAATTCCACAATTTTTAATAGACTTTCAAACAGATTTTGAAAATTACACTACGTTTCAACTTAATTACTTCAAGAAACAACTAATTATGTTTGGATATATGGTAAAAATTGCATAAAAATATTCAAAGTTCAACATTTCCCGTATAAAACCTATATACCTCGATCGTTTTATACCTTGGTATAAAACTTAACACCACTAGGGTTCGCCACACACATAACAGCAATTTAAAAATAACAATGATATATGAAATTTGTAGAAAAAAGAATTAACAACATAATAATATTTTGTTTGATCAAAAGATCAAATCAAATGGTTTACAAAAAATATAAGTAAACAATAACATTAACACATTATGGCTTTGACACATTAACTTCACGTATACAAGGTAAAGTATCCGATAATGAAGACTTATAATTACATACATATATAATATATTCTATTTTATATGTGGCACGGGACCCTTAGCACGGTCGATCGATAAGTATTGTATAGACAACTTCTCATCGTTTCCTAGGACAACTGCAGATTGCTAACGTACAAACAACAGTTGATGTCGAATATATTAAGAACACTTGTCATTGTTAACTGTTATTCATTCTTAGGCGATTTGCAGTCATGTTAGGGAACTATGAGAAGTTACCGAAAGTTATTGATACAATCCTTATCGATCGACGAAAATATAAAAGATGTATCAAATCTCAACTTACTTTCATGATGAGTTCACATGGTGATAGAATGTATATTTCAACGTCGGAAGTAAATGTGAACCGTGAATCTTTGTTCTGGGCGGCATCATCAGATATATTAGCAGAGGTAATGACTTCACTGTTGTACGCGTACACGTAAGTATGTCCAACTTTAAACACAGTCTGCTGCGTGGGGTCGCATGCTCCTGAGCATGGATATTCCTCCCCAGATAGAGCTAAGGAAACAAAAGTATACGAAATGAGTTTCGTTCTGACCGGTTTACTCATCCTTAGTAGGTGATGTGTCAAATGCATTGGGTTCCCATCCAGGCGTTACGGATTCAATTCCTCTGATAGCTAAGTCTCCATCGTCGCACAAGCAACTATTTCCACATATATTTTGGTGGGAGTAGGATGAATTTAAATATTGTCAGGTTATTCGTATCTTGATTTGTCTTTGTTTATAAGAAAAATAATATTTCATTACAAAAAGTTCCATTAAAATCTGGATTAGAGTAGGTAGGTACCTGTATATTTCTTAGCTGCCATAAATGCCAGCTGGTATTTTAACAATAATAATGGTCAAATATGTTTTTTGTACTAAATAAATAAAAAAAATACAATAAGTCTAATTGTTACTTTTGTATGCTTAATAAAAATATATCAATGTTTCTCACAACAGCACTTTATAAGGGTATCCAACTAAAACCTTCACCACCACAAACCCGGAGTATATCCCCAAAATAAATATTACGTGAAATTAATAAACTCGGCTAAAAGCTTTTAAAATGGTGGTCAAGTGCAAAATCACCCCTCTTCCACTTCTGAGGCCCTAGCACGCTCGCTCTATAACGATCGATAGGATAACTATCGGTAACTTCTCATCGTTCCCTAGGACAACTGCACATCGCTAACGTACAAACAACAGTTGATGTTGAATATGTTAAGGACACTTAGTCATTGTGAACTGTCACTTATTCGTTGGCGATCTGTAGTCATGCTAGGGAACGATGAGAAGTTACCGATAGTTATCCTATCGATCGTTATAGAGAGAGAGTGCTAGGGCCTCAGGTGAGGTTTAAAAGTGCCACTCTCGAAATGCACCATTCACGAGCCAATGAGTACTTCACAAATCCAATATGGCCGTTGTGCTGGTTGAACTACCAAAAAAATCTGAAAAACAGATCTAACAAATATTCAGATTCAAGAACGCCACTCAGATGAGTTTAACACTAGAAAGACCGGAGCCGTCATTTTGACGACTTCCCGATGTAATATGACGATATTTTGCTCAAAATTTATTGTATTGATTTGATTTTTTTTTACATTTCATGATTTCATGACTTATTTTTTTTTTTAAATATAAGGACTTATACCTAGAAGGACGCTGCTGTCAATGTGACGGCTTGGGACATTATGCTGAGTTTGTTTACAACCTTCTTCACCCAAGTTTCCAATATACCCATTCCACTTCCAATATGATAGTACTAATATGTCTGACTCTTTTTTTTATATGAATACCGCACAAGAGTCTTAACTGCTCCCGACTGGAGCTAGTGAGACTATGGCATCCCCAATTGAGGTATGTTGAAGTATGGGCTGAAGGTAGCGGGGAGGGGAAGGAGATGAGGGAGGGGTAGGGGTTGGGGAAGAGGAAGCTGGGGAAGTATCTGGCTTTTCAGATCTGGTCGGTGTGGTTTTTTGTGTTATTTCTTCAAGCAACGTTTATATCCTGAATGGTGGTCTTACGCCAGGGCAAAATTGAGAGTATCTTCCACTCTGGAACGTGCCGCAAATATACTATATATAGTTTTTAATTAATTAATTGTGAAATAACACACATTAATCAAATAAAATTTATTTGCACACTCCGGGTTAGAACCCGCGACCTTCGGATTGGGAAAGGTTTACCCCTCGAACATGCCAGCCGTCAATTCATTTTTTCAGTACCGTATATCATTCGGACTCGATCTGTACGTTGATTGGTCATTGTCCATTGACCAAGTAGTCATTGTCACATAATTTATAATAAGATTACAAAAAAATATATATCTCTCAGAAATTTTTATGTTATAGCTTGTTGGAGAACTAACGGCAGAGTTTACAAATACCAGAGCAGGTTCAGCTGTAAACTCCTGAAGAACTGACAGAAGAGAAACCGGAAAATAAAACTTTTAAAAAATGACAGTACCAAATTAATTTTTTTTTGGGAAAAACCAAATGACGCGTGTGAAAATTGTAAGAAGCCTGTTTGCGGAAAGTGAATCCAATATAATAAACATGTTTGTACTAGATGTGCATCTAATGGAATAGGAAATAATTGCAATAAATATTGTATTATTTATTTTATATTATACCAAAAATTATGTAATTTTATATTCTCCCGTTTTTTTTTTCAGGAGGCCCTAAGGAAAAAAATCCCTCAGGGCTTATGTTATCTTTGGGGATGCTCTATGGAGGGTCTTTTTAGGGCAAATAAGTTCTAAGAAGGAAAAGGGTAAAAGGGGTGGTTACGAAAAATGGATAAATATATCCAGGAGTGAAGGACGTATGAATCCATCCCTCCCACTGAGGTACAAGGCATGGCTCGAGAGAGTCTGGCTAGAGAGATCTAGATTAGGTCTCCCTAAAAACAAGGTTTACCGATCCAGTCCGCTATGCAGTAGATGGACAAATATATTTGCCACCAAGACCAGACAAAACTAACTAACTAACTAACCATCATGCCGTTTCTCCGCAGGGGTAGGCAGAGAGGACGGACCGCCAAACAACTCGGTCTTGGCACATACTCCTTGCCTCATTCACATTCATACATCTTCTCATACATACTCTTCTATTATTCTGACTCTTGACATGGCCCGACTCAAGTATCTGATTTACTTGATCGTGCCACGTCTTCCTTGGGCGTCCTCGGCTTCTTCTACCGCGTTTTTTATTCTTCTCTTATTCGCGTCATAAATTCTCTTTACACTTCTTTCTTCATTCATTCGCTCAACATGCCCAAACCATCTAAGCGTCCCTTTCTTAATCTTACTTATTACGCTCACATCAGCCTTGCATTCTTTTTGGATCTCCACATTCCTCACACGATCATACATGGTTTTACCACACATACGCCTCAAGGATCTCATTTCTACAGCATTCAGTCTACTTTCATCCTTTCTCTGCCATTTCCACGCTTCACTGCCATACATCAGGGTAGGTACCAGTACTCCATTGTGGACTGCTAGCTTCGCTTCTGTGGACAACTTTTTGTTGGCTCTAGCGGCGTTCAATCCTCCATTAATGGAGTTACCTGCATTCACCTTCTTTCAATATCCCTATCAGCCTTCCCCTCTCTCGTAAACATACTTCCCAAATATACAAACTCATCCACCTGCTCCAAGTATTCATCATTCACAACATATACCCCACCCCTGCTAAGTCACCAGACGTGGCGAATCACTTGGGGTAACCTAAGGTAAAGGTGTTGGTTATCGGATAAATGGTTCCCAGAGTAATGGTACCCATACCCGCCTTCCAATTTGAAAAAAAGCGATCAGCCATCAAAGTGACGGTGGGAGAGGTACCCCTTCCTAGTGTTAACTGTAAAACGTCCACTATTCAAAACACATTTTTTTTTAGAGCAGAAACAAACCTTAATCTCAAAATGCAAACAAACCTCATGAAAACGTGCATTAGCTTTAATTTTATTTTAAATAACAAAAAACTTTAGAAAAAATAATGCAAATGATTTTTTTTTCAATGCTGAACATTTTGCATTGGAGGATAGTGGCGGTTTGGCTTTTATATCTCTCAAATCATCTTTAAAATAGTTGTTAAGAAGTATATTCCCGTCTGTCTTTTCAATTCCAAAAAAGCATGAAAACTTACCGGATTTGATAAACAGAATAACAAAAAACAACTTAAAATACAGAGCTCCCATATTAGGTGTCATATTCACCTTGGTGTTTCGCAACACACTACGCTTTATGTTTGCAAACAGATTTTATGCCTTGATCCTTGATAGGTAAGAGCTGACACGACCCTCAATTTACCAATTTAATCTTTATTGAATAATAAGATGAATACATCACGGTAATGCAAGTGGATAGTCTGCAGCAATGATACATTTATAAAGTGATATTTATTGCAAGTGTTAGGTACTAAACAAGTTGACAAAGAATTAATAACAGACTGGTTTCAAATAATAAATCTGCTTCCTAGTTTTGTCAATATTACCAAAATACATCATGGAATAACGGACCGTCTATCATACAAAGAATATCAGTCGTGCAATATTTATTCTACAACTTCCTCCACACACTTTCTTCCTTCTGATTATTATTATTGAGCATAGCAAAGTCCTGTTTTAATTCAACCGTTTTATATTTCGTCTGTCTGTAAATGTATTTATACGTTCTGTTTCCGTCTCAAGATGGTAGCCGTTGTAATGGTTAAGTAAAGATTATTTTTCAAATGTGAAATCGTAGTGTTTATTTGGATTTTCTTAATAATATGTCTATACTGCCTAAAAAAAGTTTGAAAAAATAGTCATTGAGATAGTGATGTTTCTTTGGACTAATAGCATAATTCCATATTTGATTTTTTTTAATTCTACACAAGGGCAGATTCACCGTTGTGGGCACGGTGGGCATGCCCACAACCCTAATAGACTTGTAATGTCTATTAGGGTTGTGGTTTCATGGTCTATTCAGACCGAAAGGCTAATGATAATAAACGCTATCCCTTAATAAAATTTAAGAAACACAATGAATCATGAATCGTTCCGTGATTCGGAACGCAGCAAATAGATACAGAATAGATGCAGGCGCCTCAGTTCTCGAATGCTATTTATCATCAACGAGTTCTAGACTTCCATAAGCAAAACTGTACAGAACGAACTTATAGACATTTGTAAAGAAATTATGTTTTAGGATCTGCAGTTTCGTTGAAACTGCATCGGTTGACATCAAAAGAGCCACCGATGCGGCGAAGGATGTCATGAAAGTATTACGATTATGATTAATAAAATAAAAATTACAATCGAAACGCCAAAACGCTGAGTCTGTATTCAAGCAATTATTTTCAGGGGCGACAGAGCAAGCAAAACAGTTGGATGTTACATTAAAATCCACATGCACATTTCCAAGGCAAACAAACGGGTCCAATTATGAGGCGAAATCGGAGTACTTTCGGAAATCAATTTACACACCTTTATTAGATTCCATTATTAATGATTTGGAGGAGAGATTGTCTCCGGAGGTACTCGACCAATTTATTTGGGAATTTTTCTACCTAAACCAAATGTTAGTGTCAGGGATAGGGATGTCAATATCGAGACAGTGAAAGTGAAAAAATAAAAAAGTGGTCCAGATGTACCGCCTATTCATTGGCGACAGTGAATCAACTGTTATAAATTAATACCGACTCTGGATGACCAAATGGAAAAGAAAATGTGAAAACAATTCGGCCATACCAGAATTGATAGCTCATCTCATTGAAGCATGCGACCAACATTTGTACCCTAACATAAAAATATTCACCCCCCCCTCCCCCCTCCAGGATGATTATAGGAACTCATTTTCGGATCTGGTAACCCTAGCTGTGCCAAGGTATGTAGGGGTGAACGGACAACTCACAAAGTGGCACTTCATCACTCCTTTGAAAAGTAATATGTTACGTCAGGTTAGGTTATGCATCACTTTTAATTACTTTTCAAAGGGGTGTTGAAACGCCACTTTGTTTAGCCTGTAATAGTGTATTGATTCCCGAAGCCCACTATTCTTAGTAAGAATGTAAAATTTCAGTCAGATAGGTAGATGGATCCGGAGAAAACTGCTCTCAAACTGCTCAAGCCTTAAGTTGTGCCTTACGATTTTACCACCCAAGCCAGAAGCAATCCTGTTCCGGTAAGACCGGTACACCAGGGGGCACTTATTTGTTAGGACTGGAACACGTGCTCTTAGAATGGGAAGGAGGTTGGAGTTTAATCAACCGGTATACGTGGCAACTTAGTAAGCCAATATTGGAATGTGGGATGTGCAGGATGGGATGAATTTGGGCAGGAATAAAGGAATTGATTGAGCTTTATTTTCGTTTCTCGTTTCTTCTCGCTTCCTGCTTTTTGCTTCCATCTTCTCGCTTCCAGCGCATAGACTTATTTTTGGTTGTTGTCTCTTGCTGCTTCTTGCTTCTCATTTCTTCCATCTTCCATCTGCTTTTTCCTTCCCGTTTTCCGTTGCTTCGAGCTTTCTGCTTCCACTGCTTCTGTTTCCGATTTCCTGCTTCTTGGTTTTTTTTGCCTCACGCTGCTTCTTACTTCCTGCTTATTGTAACCTGGTTCCCACTTAGCGTTCCAGCTACCATTGCTTCTGACTTCATGTTTCTCAATGCTTTTTGCTTTCAGCTTCTGCCCCGGCTGCTGCTCGCTTCCTGCTTCTCGATATTTCACCAAGAGAAAAGTTCCAGTGTACCTTGAGAAGGCCGTACCTGCCCCACCATGCGTCCAAAGCATTTAATCTTCATATTTGTTCATATTGTGTTCCTTTACTTCATTTTCCTTGTTGAGGCGGTTTTATGTGTTCTATTTTCTATGGCTGGTAAGTGATTTCCGTCTCAGATAACAACACTTCTTCTTTCAGTGTCCGGTCAACCACTGCACTTTCGTGAATTACCTATATATATATATAAATAAAAATAACCTAGAGCATACTTGAAACGTATAATGTAACCGTGAGATTATACTCGTCCAAAAAAAAATTAATCTATGTGTATCAGTGTGTTCTTGTCCTGCCTCAATCGCCAATGGTTATGGAGCAGCGTTCTCCTTTGAGTATGTTTAAAAAGGCTGAAAGAAATAGACAATGATTTTCTAAAAAATTCAACATTTTGCTGATTTTGTTATTGATTCCTATTCAGACCACTATTCTTAATAAGAATCCAAAAATTTATTCAGATCGGCAACATAGATTAGGAGAAATGACTTTTGATGTAATGGCTTGGGGCGTTCAGACGTTTCGATTTTTGTTGACCAACTTTTATTTTACGAAAAAAGTTGAGCAACATTTTGTTCCCATGTTTCAATTTAAGTTGAACCGATTTTGAGATTCAAAATGGCGTCAACTGAAATTGTTAGTGCGTGCGTCTATCTAATTTCTGATGTTCTGTGAGAGGAGCTGGAGATTATGAAAAAATATAAAAAACGTCGTACTTGGATGAGAAAATGGATCATGAGAAGGAGTGAATTAGGCGCATCCAACACAATTTTTTTCAAAATAATATTATTTACATTTCAAAAATAATATTCTATTTTTGTATACTTCTTGTTTTTGACCCGAAAGACAGGGATGGCTTTGGTACAGATCCATAAATCTGAACATTAAATCGTCCGACCATTTCAGATATTTTTTGGTTGAAACGGATTCCATGACGGTAGGAAATAGTACCGAATAAATGAAACGCCTGACGTTTACTTTTTCCCGCGAGTAACTAAAAATGATAAGCGACTTGAAACATGTGTTCAGACGCGACGATTCGATGTAAAACTCGAACGATTAGTAAAACCAAAATGGCGATAGTCATACTTGAACGACAAAAGTAGACGGGCTAGCAACAAACTTTCGCTAGCAACAAAAAAAGTTGATAACTTTGTTGACAAAGTGTTCACACGTGTCGATTAGCTTTCAACTGTCGAGTTGACCGACAAAAGTCGCCCCGTGGGAACCGGCTATTTACAGATCTTCAAGCCAAAAAGGCCCCTTTCTCTTTCATCAAGAGTTTATATTATGGTTGTTGGAAAATAGATAATTTTAGATTTTGTGAAAAAAAATTGCAATGAAACATGGCTGCAGTTTGGGGATATGTATTTAGGTTTTTCTTAGAATTTGTTTTGGTTTTTTATGTAATGTTTTTTATATTTTCGTCGTGTTGGGCGAGACAGCGTTTTCATGGGTTGGAATGCCCGAATAAAAAGATTCCGTGGGGAGGGACTTCAGAGTTCCGGTGGCGTATTTCCTTTTCCGTGTTCAATACGAGGCAGTACTGCCTCGAACTCCACAAGGGTTTGTAACGCCATTTCTCGTTCCAAACCCATGTTCAATACGAGGCACGCGTCCTCTAATTATACACGGGTGTACCAGACGTAGTGAGGTACACAAGAACTATAATTAGGCTGGAGGTCCCGATCCACGGAGGTACCAAATGTAGCTCCCTTCACCACGTGTGGAGGGAGAATGCTTGCCGCTGTAGCGCTGGTCCGAGTGTCCTAGTGGCTGTTCCTTTGACGAAGCTGGGTCTGGTTCAAAGAGTGTGAGGTAATCCGAGGTCCAGGGTAAAGCGATGGTGATGGAAGTTTAAGAATAACATTCCTGATTTCAATCAGCAATCCAATCAAAAGTACACACTTTTGTTAGTTAAATACATGTTTGACATAGTTTTTAAATAACCGTGGAGGTGACCATAGAGAACACCAAATCATAAAATAACCAAAAATCCATGAAAACGTGGTAAAAATCATGAACATAACAACAACGAGTTGCACTGACCGGCGTCACCGGCGAGCAGGAATTAAGAATTCATTCCGGTAAAGCTTCTCGGCGCCGCTTCGCGCGGACACAAATCTGAACCTGTCTTCATTGTGTTCGACCTCATACGTTGACATACAAACATTCTCGTCGGCGCGGCCGCGCAAGTCGGCCGTCCATGTGCCGACTAACCAGAAAGCCGAAACCCGCTTTCTTTATGGTCGTACCCTACGGAACGAAGCAGAGAATCCACCAGTGTTGCCAAAGGGTCGAAACACGTAGAACGCGGGTAAAGCAGTCGGCGCATGGGCAGCCGACGGCCGACAAGAATGTTTGTATGTAAACGTACTAAAGCGCACACAGTGAAGCCAGATTCAGATGTCCGCAACTCGGTACAAAATACCGCCGGCGCGCTCGGGCGCTGTGCGCGGGTAGTCCGAAAGCCGAAACCCGCTTTCTTTATGGTCGTACCCAAACGTACGAGGTTCCTCGTACAAATACGAGATTTGAGGCCTTCCGTACGAGGTACGAGACACTATCAACCTCGTACAATTATGTACGAGATTTTGATAATACCTATGGCTATACGAACATTTTGCATCACTATTATATAATAGTAAAAACTAGTGCCATCTATCAATATATATCCTAAAGGGATAAATGAAATTAGTGAGCCAGATAAGTTTTGGGCTCAATTACTCAAAATCGAAGACTTTACCAAGCTAGCTCATTTTGCCCTTTCTACACTAGGTATCCCTAATGCTGACTGCGAGCGGCTTTTTAGTAAGGTAAATTTAATTAAAACAGATATAAGAAACCGGCTAACTGTGGAATCAGTGAACGGCACACTTCTTGAACCCATAAAAGAAATGTTTAGCCACATGATAACAGACAAAATATACGGCAGAAAAAACGATGACAGTGAGGATCTTCCTGACATAATATTTGGAGAGGAGATGTAAATTATGTTACTTTAATTTTTTGTGATTTAACTTGAGTAATAATCAAGATTTTTTTAAAATACAACACAAAGGGATGTTTTATTTAGTAGGAAACTTGCAATAGTTTATTTCATTGAGTAAAAAGTCCTAAATCCAGTAGTTCAATACTTATGCCTTAATTTTGCTTTTAACACGTTTTCAATGCATAATAAATGTACGAGGTTTGAAAGTCAAAGTACGAGATTTTTAGCTGCATCTGTACGAGGGAATTTTTTTTACAGTTGGCAACCCTGGAATCCACTCAAATCCACTGTTGCTGGTATTGTTGTGCGTTGGTGTGTTTAGGCGACATTCGAGCATTGAGAATGTTATTATAATACGTAGGTATAATATTTTGAATATTGCGTTTTGTTGTTGTTAGTCTCTGAAATTGGGACGGCAAAGTTAAATTGCAATATCTATTGCTGTTTACGGCTAGAAAAAAATAAGCTCAAATCTTTTTTTTAATTCGGAATAAATAACTATTTATTATTGTATTTATTATTAGCCTTGAAAGGAAGGGAAGCGCAGCATCCACAGTATGTATGAAGGGACCGTGCCTAGTACCTACTTAACCAAACCTTTCTGTTCCTCATCTCCTTCCTCTTCAGTTTTACAACATACCTTTAGCATTTGGGATTCTTAAGCGGTGTTCACAGAAATAAATAAAGTTGTAGACCATTTTTTTTTTTATCAATAATTGATTCTTTACATAGCCTACCATGTTTACAATTCAGTTTTTAACCTCACTAGGACAAACATTTTTTCAGGTTAACAATTCTACAAAGTAACAAAAATAACACAAAATAATATAAGTATTGAAAGAACAATATTGTCATATTAATGTTTCTTACAGATAATGGGTACCCACTAGGAAGCTAGTACATTAATGTAAACATGGAGGGTGATATTTGATTTAAAATAAAATATGCCATTACTTTAGAAATGACAAAGATAAAGAAGTATTGTTAAGTTACTATCCACACAGCTAGCTTTTCAAATAAGTTTTCAAAAAACCAGGATCAAAATTACAGCACACTACCACTGTCAATATTTTATGAATCTACTGTAATGATACCAAAAATAAACAACGCAAGTTGACGAAGTTTTGTATTTATTTCGCGGAATAGTGGCTGACTTCTAGCATATAAAAATATTATTGAAGTTTATTGCGAGTGTCAAGTTTATTCAACTTGAAGTCGTTATTGGCCGACTTCTGACAGTGGCCGGAGGACTGGCGAAATCACCTATATTCGGCAACTTTGCTTTACTCATTTACTCTGTTCATTCAAACTGTTTTATTTATATAAGGAACAATTAGAGTTAAACAAAGCAAATTTTAAATGATTTCCACTTCATAGTAGATCCTAGAAAATCAAAAAATCTACAATGAAATGGTCAGTTTGAACCACGCCTCCTCTGAAAATACTTGAGTACAGTACATGCTCTTATCTTAGAATCAATATTTTTGTTGCTTTATAAAATTATTTATCTCAACACAATGTGATCAACGACAAACTGCTCACATACCTCGAGAGGAACAAAATTATTAACGAGCGTCAATACGGATTCCGGCGGAACCGCTCGTGTGATGATCTTCTCGGGTATGTGACGCATGTTTGGGGGTGGTGCCTGGAACATTTCGGTGAGACCCAAATGGTTGCACTAGACATTTCCAAGGCCTTTGACCGGGTTTGGCACCAAGGACTTGTCAACAAACTGCCTTCATACTGACTTCCCGCATCCTTGTGCAGGTGGATTGCTGACTTTTGGAGGGAGAGGTCGATTCAGACGGTTGCTGACTACCTCGCATTCGATAAATGCTGGCGTCTCACAGGGATCGGTTCTGTCTCCGACATTGTTTTTGTTGCACATCAATGACCTTTTGACATGTGCACCAATTCGTTGTTACGCGGATGTACAGTCCATGATAGCTTTTAGTTTGACAACCCCCAAAGGGTGCACAAATTCCAATGGCTCGGAGGGCTTTGAAGCAAAGAATGGACGCTTACCTCGAGAGTGTTTTCTCTCGGGGTAAGAATAATCTCGTTGAATTCAATGTTTCAAGACCCAATCATGTCTGATTATGTCTAAAAGGGATCGAAATGACAACCTTGTCTCCTTCAACGGTAGCATTCTTTCGAACAGGCCCTCCATTGATATGCTCGGTGTAACTCTAAGTGACCAGCTCAGATACGGGGGCTCCATCAAAGCCAGAGTTCGGTCCTGGTGCATAGTCAGGAAACATGCGCGCGCCCAACATATGTACATTCAAGTCCCATGTTCACTCCTTCCTCTACTCAAAAAGACCCTCCACGCAGCATCTTCAAAGATGACATAGACCATCATTATTTTCCTCAGGGCCTCCTGTGTGGAGTTAATATAAAAAAAACACAGGCTAGTCCTAGTGAGGTTAAAAATTGAAATGTAAACAGTAACACCATGTGAAAAAACAATAAATAAATTACCTACTACAAAATCAATAATCAAATTGTATAAAAATATTTTAGGCTTTAGGTTGTATTTCACCATCCTCTCGAACTCTTGATAAGCTGTCTAAAGCACTATTCACAAGCGCCCCCCCACATACAGAGTTTGGCCTGCGAGTTGTACCACACTTCGTTCCAAATCGTTGGCAGAAACGTATGTGCATTTGCAATTGACCCGCAGGCCAAACACTCACATCACTCGCCAGTTTGTACCAGCCTGTTGAGTAAATACAGGGTTTGAAGCGAGAACTTCTCCGAATTTCGGTATAAATGACCCAAAAAATAAAAAGGCAAAAACCATGCATTTGGTAACACTGAATGGTAGATATATTAATTCTTGAAAAAAATCACTCTGTAAAAAGGCATTAAAAAACAAAAAAGTCATCGGCATCAGATGTCGTTGACTTTTTTGTTTGTTTATGGCTTTTTACAGACTGATTTTATTCAAGAATTAGTATATCTACCATTCAGTGTTACCAGATGCATGGTTTTTATCTTTTTGTTTTTTGGCTCATTTATACCTCTATGGTTTTCTCAAAAAACTAGTTTTTCAGTGGTCGCCAAAAGTTGTTACTTTTGAGTGAGATTTGATCCTTTTTGCACAACGTCTCTTTATCTAAGAATTGTCTTTATCAATAAAAAATAATATGAACTAGCTTTTGACCGTTGCAGGCAACTAATTGGTTAAAGCACTAAGCGATTTGACGTTTGAATGTGGATGAAACAAGAAGTGTGTGCTTACATTAAGGGCTCTGGGAGTTAACCACTCAATTTTATACACCTGCTTCTGAGCCACTTCGGTCGCCCTGTTCAAGGCATTCAGTAGGAGCCTTTTCTCGAAAAAAGGGGCCCAAGGAGTTTGCTGCTCAAATTTTCACAAATTCCTTCAGATTGTGTAGGTTAATAAGCGTAGTTTGATACCTAATACCCATATCCTGTTCCAAAGAAGAGTCCTACCACTGAGCCACCTCTGTCGCCAGCACTCTAAAAATGGCCCAGGGAGCTTAAAATTCAGTACACCTGCTTTATTTAATTTTATTTGGAAAGCCAACAGCGCTTTATCTTGCAAAAAGGAGTTTACTGCTCATTTTTTCACTAATCCCTTCGGGTTTGGTAGGTGGAGACGCGTAGTTTGATACCCATATACCTATATAATGTTTTAAAGAAGACTCCTACCCCCGAGCCACCTAGGTTGCCGACATTCTAAAAACGTCCCAGGGAGCTTACCGCTCAATTAAATACAGCTGCTATATTTAATTTTATTTGAAAAGCCAAAAGTTCGTTATCTTGCAAAAATAAGCCCAGGAGTTTACTGCTCAATTTTTTCACTAAACTCTTCGGATTGCGTAGGTTGAGATGCGTATTTTAATACCCAACTCAGGTTCTTCGCGGTTACAATTTTTAAATGTGTAAAGAAAAACCTACAACCCCTACTTGCAGTACCAATGCAGTTGTACACTATTCTTAAAATTGTTGTATCGGCAAACAAACATTAAAATAAAAGTATTTTTATTATGTATAGCGAGTTTCCGGCGAGCGTTGCAATGCCACTTAAATAAATAAATTGTTTCTAACCTATATGAAATACACTCACTTTTCATACAACTTCCCGTTCCACCTATTGCAAATTTATTGTACAAATTTCATAATGCCAGAGCTCACCATTATATAAAGAAACCTTCGCGGGCGTGCACACAATAAACCAAAGTTTAATTTCAATCGGATAAATAGTATAGTAAATAATTTCATTAAGCCAGAGCTCACTATTATATATAGAAACCGTCCCGGGCATGCATACATCAAATCGTACATCAAATCCCCAAAGTTTCACCGCAATCGGTGAATAGTATAGTAAATAATTTCATAACGCCAAAGCTCAATTTGGGAGGCGGGTATGGGTAGCGCTGCCTCGGGAACCATTTAATGGATAACCCACATCCCTGCCATAGGTCAACCCCAGTGGTTCACTACGTTTGGTGACTTAGCAGGGGTGCCCGGGTTCATGGGGTGAAGTTTGTCTGGGTCTATCTGTCTCCAACCGGACCTTCTTGACCCATCGCCTTGCACCGTAGTTAGAGGAATGGATTCATATGTTCTTCACTCCTGGACACACTGACCCCCCGATTCCTGCCCACCCTTCTTACTTTTTTCCTTCCCTTCTTTCTTTCCTTAAAACTTCAGAACTTCCTCTCCATCCTTTCCTTAAAAATACCAACCACACAGCATCCCCAAAGATGACATAGGCCCTCAGGGAAATTATTTTCCTCAGGGCCTCCCGTGTGGAGCTAATGTAAAAAAAATAAAATTATAAGTGATCAGTTCCCACCCTTTACGTTACTGACACACAAGCTCATCATTATTTGTACACATTTGCTCATAAATGAGCATGCTCGGTTTCAGAATAATTAATAGGTGTAAAATGATAAAATGAAATGACAATCTAGTCTCCTTCAACGGTAGCATTCTTCCGAACAGGTCCTGCATTGATATGCTCGGTGTAACTCTAAATGACCAGCTCAGATATGGGGACTCCATCGAGGCCAGGGTTAAGTTAGCCTCTCAGAAACTGGGCATACGGTACAGGGCCCGCAGATACTTTAATAATACACAATTGCTAACCCTATACAAATCGCAAGTGCGCCCCATGATTGAATTTGGCAGCCACCTCTGGTTTGGAGCCCCAAAGTACCTTAAAAACACCCTTGATTCTGTGCAGAAATGGGCGGTCCGTTTGATAGATTCTCCCGCCTTAACAAATGGATTCCAATCTTTAGAGTACAGGCGTCGGGTGGGAATGCTATCCTTGTTCTACTGGTATTTCAATGGAAGATGCTCCGAGGAACTAGCGTCATTGATCCCCTCGGCACCGGAGATTATCTTAAAAAATAACATATTTTATAGTGTTCAAGGGAAATATGTTATTGATAGTAATGTCAGAGGATTTGAGGATAATTTTCAAGATTGGAACTGATTGCGGAAACAATACAGGGCATTGAACGGGATGCACCACTTTCCCAACGGCTGTGTGAGGAGTTGTTGTTTAACCTCCTTATCCGCATTTGTTAGGACTAATTTCTTGTGTAAAAAGAAAGCTACATTTTTTAAAAATGATTCTAGACACTCCAATGTCCCTGCATGCATGATTTAATTTATTTATTAAACACATTCATAATTAATTAACCAATCAGTAAATACATATAATACATAACAAGGAAGAAAAATGTTCGGATACTTACAAAAGTAAAAGTAGTAGTTGGCGCAAAAGTCATCACCCTATCGGAAAATGCCATAATTTTTGCAAATGGCGGCAATTGTCAGTTTTGCTTAGACATTTGTGAAGTAAACAAATTCAAAATATACATCAGTAAGAAATTAATCGCTATACAACTCCAGAATGCGGAAAAATTGTTTTTTTGATTGACGCCAGCCAATGCAAATCACCAATTCTCTCGTTTGGTGAGTTGCCCTAGCCGACAAGATTGCCCGATTTAACCATTCCAGACTTCTTTTTGTGGAGTTTCTCGAAGTCACGAATCTATGTCAATAAGCCTCAGACTTTTGAAGCCCTCAAAGAGAATATCCCTTAAGAATGCGAGAACCTATTGACGGAAGAGTGATGGAAAATGCCATAAATAAGGCCCGTAAATTAATCAAATAAATACAATGCAAAAGCAGAATTACAATTTTTTATTCATAAAAAAATTTCAACAAAGGAACATCGGGTGACTTACAGCCAAGGAACATCACTCCTAGTGTTCAGAGGTGCCCTAGCTTTTCCAAGTGACCAGTGACTACTGTGGTAGCTAGGACACTCGTTTTTTTATTAAAGAGAGAATCGCCAGTAGCCCTATACTCTCTGAATTAATGATACAAAAATCGAAAAAAAGTTCAATAAGTTCAGCAAGATGTACAATAATGTTTTTAGTTAGTTGTTAGTAATTTGTTAGTATGTTAGTCACCCCCATGCATGTTAGTAGTTTAAAACAGTAGTGTAGATCTTACTAAGAACTCGTCTGAACTAAAAATTAAACCGAACCACTTTAAGTGGTTGCCCGCCGGAAACTTAAAACTAACTTAAAAATTAACCTGAAAATTCAATGTTTTGGTCACTGGTCCAGACCACTCACTGGCTCTAGGGAACTTGCCCGCCAGAAACTTAAAACTAACTTAAAAATAAACCTGAAAATTCAACGTTTTGGTCACTGGTCCGGACCACTCACTGGCTTTCGGGAACTTGCCCGCCAGAAACTTAAAACTAACTTAAAAATAAACCTGAAAATTCAACGTTTTGGTCACTGGTCCGGACCACTCACTGGCTCTAGGGAACTTGCCCGCCAGAAACTTAAAACTAACTTAAAAATAAACCTGAAAATTCAACGTTTTGGTCACTGGTCCGGACCACTCACTGGCTCTAGGGAACTTGCCCGCCAGAAACTTAAAACTAACTTAAAAATAAACCTGAAAATTCAACGTTTTGGTCACTGGTCCGGACCACTCACTGGCTCTAGGGAACTTGCCCGTCAGAAACTTAAAACTAACTTAAAAATAAACCTGAAAATTCAACGTTTTGGTCACTGGTCCGGACCACTCACTGGCTTTAGGGAACTTGCCCGCCAGAAACTTAAAACTAACTTAAAAATAAACCTGAAAATTCAACGTTTTGGTCACTGGTCCGGACCACTCACTGGCTCTAGGGAACTTGCCCGCCAGAAACTTAAAACTAACTTAAAAATAAACCTGAAAATTCAACGTTTTGGTCACTGGTCCGGACCACTCACTGGCTCTAGGGAACTTGCCCGCCAGAAACTTAAAACTAACTTAAAAATAAACCTGAAAATTCAACGTTTTGGTCACTGGTCCGGACCACTCACTGGCTCTAGGGAACTTGCCCGCCAGAAACTTAAAACTAACTTAAAAATAAACCTGAAAATTCAACGTTTTGGTCACTGGTCCGGACCACTCACTGGCTCTAGGGAACTTGCCCGCCAGAAACTTAAAACTAACTTAAAAATAAACCTGAAAATTCAACGTTTTGGTCACTGGTCCGGACCACTCACTGGCTCTAGGGAACTTGCCCGCCAGAAACTTAAAACTAACTTAAAAATAAACCTGAAAATTCAACGTTTTGGTCACTGGTCCGGACCACTCACTGGCTCTAGTGAACTTGCCCGCCAGAAACTTAAAACTAACTTAAAAATAAACCTGAAAATTCAACGTTTTGGTCACTGGTCCGGACCACTCACTGGCTCTAGGGAACTTGCCCGCCAGAAACTTAAAACTAACTTAAAAATAAACCTGAAAATTCAACGTTTTGGTCACTGGTCCGGACCACTCACTGGCTCTAGGGAACTTGCCCGCCAGAAACTTAAAACTAACTTAAAAATAAACCTGAAAATTCAACGTTTTGGTCACTGGTCCGGACCACTCACTGGCTTTAGGGAACTTGCCCGCCAGAAACTTAAAACTAACTTAAAAATAAACCTGAAAATTCAACGTTTTGGTCACTGGTCCGGACCACTCACTGGCTTTAGGGAACTTGCCCGCCAGAAACTTAAAACTAACTTAAAAATAAACCTGAAAATTCAACGTTTTGGTCACTGGTCCGGACCACTCACTGGCTTTAGGGAACTTGCCCGCCAGAAACTTAAAACTAACTTAAAAATAAACCTGAAAATTCAACGTTTTGGTCACTGGTCCGGACCACTCACTGGCTTTAGGGAACTTGCCCGCCAGAAACTTAAAACTAACTTAAAAATAAACCTGAAAATTCAACGTTTTGGTCACTGGTCCGGACCACTCACTGGCTTTAGGGAAATGGCCCGCCAGAAACTTAAAACTAACTTAAAAATAAACCTGAAAATTCAACGTTTTGGTCACTGGTCCGGACCACTCACTGGCTTTAGGGAACTTGCCCGCCAGAAACTTAAAACTAACTTAAAAATAAACCTGAAAATTCAACGTTTTGGTCACTGGTCCGGACCACTCACTGGCTTTAGGGAACTTGCCCGCCAGAAACTTAAAACTAACTTAAAAATAAACCTGAAAATTCAACGTTTTGGTCACTGGTCCGGACCACTCACTGGCTTTAGGGAACTTGCCCGCCAGAAACTTAAAACTAACTTAAAAATAAACCTGAAAATTCAACGTTTTGGTCACTGGTCCGGACCACTCACTGGCTTTAGGGAACTTGCCCGCCAGAAACTTAAAACTAACTTAAAAATAAACCTGAAAATTCAACGTTTTGGTCACTGGTCCGGACCACTCACTGGCTTTAGGGAACTTGCCCGCCAGAAACTTAAAACTAACTTAAAAATAAACCTGAAAATTCAACGTTTTGGTCACTGGTCCGGACCACTCACTGGCTTTAGGGAACTTGCCCGCCAGAAACTTAAAACTAACTTAAAAATAAACCTGAAAATTCAACGTTTTGGTCACTGGTCCGGACCACTCACTGGCTTTAGGGAACTTGCCCGCCAGAAACTTAAAACTAACACTTGCCCGCCAGAAACTTAAAACTATCTTAAAAATAAACCTGAAAATTCAATGTTTTGGTCACTGGTCCGGACCACTCACTGGCTCTAGGGAACTTGCCCGCCAGAAACTTAAGACTAACTTAAAAATAAACCTGAAAATTCAATGTTTTGGTCACTGGTCCGGACCACTCACTGGCTCTAGGGAACTTGCCCGCCAGAAACTTAAAACTAACTTAAAAATAAACCTGAAAATTCAATGTTTTGGTCACTGGTCCGGACCACTCACTGGCTTTAGGGAACTTGCCCGCCAGAAACTTAAAACTAACTTAAAAATAAACCTGAAAATTCAATGTTTTGGTCACTGGTCCGGACCACTCACTGGCTTTAGGGAACTTGCCCGCCAGAAACTTAAAACTAACTTAAAAATAAACCTGAAAATTCAAGTTTTTGGTCACTGGTCCGGACCACTCACTGGCTCTAGGGAACTTGCCCGCCAGAAACTTAAAACTAACTTAAAAATAAACCTGAAAATTCAATGTTTTGGTCACTGGTCCGGACCACTCACTGGCTTTAGGGAACTTGCCCGCCAGAAACTTAAAACTAACTTAAAAATAAACCTGAAAATAAACCTGAAAATTCAATGTTTTGGTCACTGGTCCGGACCACTCACTGGCTCTAGGGAACTTGCCCGCCAGAAACTTAAAACTAACTTAAAAATAAACCTGAAAATTCAATGTTTTGGTCACTGGTCCGGACCACTCACTGGCTTTAGGGAACTTGCCCGCCAGAAACTTAAAACTAACTTAAAAATAAACCTGAAAATTCAATGGTTTGGTCACTGGTCCGGACCACTCACTGGCTCTAGGGAACTTGCCCGCCAGAAACTTAAAACTAACTTAAAAATAAACCTGAAAATTCAATGTTTTGGTCACTGGTCCGGACCACTCACTGGCTTTAGGGAACTTGCCCGCCAGAAACTTAAAACTAACTTAAAAATAAACCTGAAAATTCAAGTTTTTGGTCACTGGTCCGGACCACTCACTGGCTCTAGGGAACTTGCCCGCCAGAAACTTAAAACTAACTTAAAAATAAACCTGAAAATTCAATGGTTTGGTCACTGGTCCGGACCACTCACTGGCTCTAGGGAACTTGCCCGCCAGAAACTTAAAACTAACTTAAAAATAAACCTGAAAATTCAATGTTTTGGTCACTGGTCCGGACCACTCACTGGCTTTAGGGAACTTGCCCCGCCAGAAACTTAAAACTAACTTAAAAATAAACCTGAAAATTCAATGTTTTGGTCACTGGTCCGGACCACTCACTGGCTTTAGGGAACTTGCCCGCCAGAAACTTAAAACTAACTTAAAAATAAACCTGAAAATTCAATGTTTTGGTCACTGGTCCGGACCACTCACTGGCTTTAGGGAACTTGCCCGCCAGAAACTTAAAACTATCTTAAAAATAAACCTGAAAATTCAATGTTTTGGTCACTGGTCCGGACCACTCACTGGCTCTAGGGAACTTGCCCGCCAGAAACTTAAAACTAACTTAAAAATAAACCTGAAAATTCAATGTTTTGGTCACTGGTCCGGACCACTCACTGGCTTTAGGGAACTTGCCCGCCAGAAACTTAAAACTAACTTAAAAATAAACCTGAAAATTCAATGTTTTGGTCACTGGTCCGGACCACTCACTGGCTTTAGGGAACTTGCCCGCCAGAAACTTAAAACTAACTTAAAAATAAACCTGAAAATTCAAGTTTTTGGTCACTGGTCCGGACCACTCACTGGCTCTAGGGAACTTGCCCGCCAGAAACTTAAAACTAACTTAAAAATAAACCTGAAAATTCAATGTTTTGGTCACTGGTCCGGACCACTCACTGGCTTTAGGGAACTTGCCCGCCAGAAACTTAAAACTAACTTAAAAATAAACCTGAAAATAAACCTGAAAATTCAATGTTTTGGTCACTGGTCCGGACCACTCACTGGCTCTAGGGAACTTGCCCGCCAGAAACTTAAAACTAACTTAAAAATAAACCTGAAAATTCAATGTTTTGGTCACTGGTCCGGACCACTCACTGGCTTTAGGGAACTTGCCCGCCAGAAACTTAAAACTAACTTAAAAATAAACCTGAAAATTCAATGGTTTGGTCACTGGTCCGGACCACTCACTGGCTCTAGGGAACTTGCCCGCCAGAAACTTAAAACTAACTTAAAAATAAACCTGAAAATTCAATGTTTTGGTCACTGGTCCGGACCACTCACTGGCTTTAGGGAACTTGCCCGCCAGAAACTTAAAACTAACTTAAAAATAAACCTGAAAATTCAAGTTTTTGGTCACTGGTCCGGACCACTCACTGGCTCTAGGGAACTTGCCCGCCAGAAACTTAAAACTAACTTAAAAATAAACCTGAAAATTCAATGGTTTGGTCACTGGTCCGGACCACTCACTGGCTCTAGGGAACTTGCCCGCCAGAAACTTAAAACTAACTTAAAAATAAACCTGAAAATTCAATGTTTTGGTCACTGGTCCGGACCACTCACTGGCTTTAGGGAACTTGCCCCGCCAGAAACTTAAAACTAACTTAAAAATAAACCTGAAAATTCAATGTTTTGGTCACTGGTCCGGACCACTCACTGGCTTTAGGGAACTTGCCCGCCAGAAACTTAAAACTAACTTAAAAATAAACCTGAAAATTCAATGTTTTGGTCACTGGTCCGGACCACTCACTGGCTTTAGGGAACTTGCCCGCCAGAAACTTAAAACTATCTTAAAAATAAACCTGAAAATTCAATGTTTTGGTCACTGGTCCGGACCACTCACTGGCTCTAGGGAACTTGCCCGCCAGAAACTTAAGACTAACTTAAAAATAAACCTGAAAATTCAATGTTTTGGTCACTGGTCCGGACCACTCACTGGCTCTAGGGAACTTGCCCGCCAGAAACTTAAAACTAACTTAAAAATAAACCTGAAAATTCAATGTTTTGGTCACTGGTCCGGACCACTCACTGGCTTTAGGGAACTTGCCCGCCAGAAACTTAAAACTAACTTAAAAATAAACCTGAAAATTCAAGTTTTTGGTCACTGGTCCGGACCACTCACTGGCTCTAGGGAACTTGCCCGCCAGAAACTTAAAACTAACTTAAAAATAAACCTGAAAATTCAATGTTTTGGTCACTGGTCCGGACCACTCACTGGCTTTAGGGAACTTGCCCGCCAGAAACTTAAAACTAACTTAAAAATAAACCTGAAAATTCAATGTTTTGGTCACTGGTCCGGACCACTCACTGGCTTTAGGGAACTTGCCCGCCAGAAACTTAAAACTAACTTAAAAATAAACCTGAAAATTCAAGTTTTTGGTCACTGGTCCGGACCACTCACTGGCTCTAGGGAACTTGCCCGCCAGAAACTTAAAACTAACTTAAAAATAAACCTGAAAATTCAATGTTTTGGTCACTGGTCCGGACCACTCACTGGCTTTAGGGAACTTGCCCGCCAGAAACTTAAAACTAACTTAAAAATAAACCTGAAAATAAACCTGAAAATTCAATGTTTTGGTCACTGGTCCGGACCACTCACTGGCTCTAGGGAACTTGCCCGCCAGAAACTTAAAACTAACTTAAAAATAAACCTGAAAATTCAATGTTTTGGTCACTGGTCCGGACCACTCACTGGCTTTAGGGAACTTGCCCGCCAGAAACTTAAAACTAACTTAAAAATAAACCTGAAAATTCAATGGTTTGGTCACTGGTCCGGACCACTCACTGGCTCTAGGGAACTTGCCCGCCAGAAACTTAAAACTAACTTAAAAATAAACCTGAAAATTCAATGTTTTGGTCACTGGTCCGGACCACTCACTGGCTTTAGGGAACTTGCCCGCCAGAAACTTAAAACTAACTTAAAAATAAACCTGAAAATTCAAGTTTTTGGTCACTGGTCCGGACCACTCACTGGCTCTAGGGAACTTGCCCGCCAGAAACTTAAAACTAACTTAAAAATAAACCTGAAAATTCAATGGTTTGGTCACTGGTCCGGACCACTCACTGGCTCTAGGGAACTTGCCCGCCAGAAACTTAAAACTAACTTAAAAATAAACCTGAAAATTCAATGTTTTGGTCACTGGTCCGGACCACTCACTGGCTTTAGGGAACTTGCCCGCCAGAAACTTAAAACTAACTTAAAAATAAACCTGAAAATTCAATGTTTTGGTCACTGGTCCGGACCACTCACTGGCTTTAGGGAACTTGCCCGCCAGAAACTTAAAACTAACTTAAAAATAAACCTGAAAATTCAATGTTTTGGTCACTGGTCCGGGCCACTCACTGGCTTTAGGGAACTTGCCCGCCAGAAACTTAAAACTATCTTAAAAATAAACCTGAAAATTCAATGTTTTGGTCACTGGTCCGGACCACTCACTGGCTCTAGGGAACTTGCCCGCCAGAAACTTAAGACTAACTTAAAAATAAACCTGAAAATTCAATGTTTTGGTCACTGGTCCGGACCACTCACTGGCTCTAGGGAACTTGCCCGCCAGAAACTTAAAACTAACTTAAAAATAAACCTGAAAATTCAATGTTTTGGTCACTGGTCCGGACCACTCACTGGCTTTAGGGAACTTGCCCGCCAGAAACTTAAAACTAACTTAAAAATAAACCTGAAAATTCAAGTTTTTGGTCACTGGTCCGGACCACTCACTGGCTCTAGGGAACTTGCCCGCCAGAAACTTAAAACTAACTTAAAAATAAACCTGAAAATTCAATGTTTTGGTCACTGGTCCGGACCACTCACTGGCTTTAGGGAACTTGCCCGCCAGAAACTTAAAACTAACTTAAAAATAAACCTGAAAATAAACCTGAAAATTCAATGTTTTGGTCACTGGTCCGGACCACTCACTGGCTCTAGGGAACTTGCCCGCCAGAAACTTAAAACTAACTTAAAAATAAACCTGAAAATTCAATGTTTTGGTCACTGGTCCGGACCACTCACTGGCTTTAGGGAACTTGCCCGCCAGAAACTTAAAACTAACTTAAAAATAAACCTGAAAATTCAATGTTTTGGTCACTGGTCCGGACCACTTTAGGGAACTTGCCCGCCAGAAACTTAAAACTAAAAAACTAACTTAAAAATAAACCTGAAAATTCAATGATTTGGTCTCAGGTCCGGACCACTCACTGGCTTTAGGGAACTTGTCCGCCAGAAAATTATAAAGTTCAAAATAGAAAGATCATACCACGGAGCAGTTCTGTAGATGGTCTAGCTCACCAGTCATCCAGTCCTCCAGTTCATCAGGCCCACAGCGCTACTCCACGACGCATTCTGAAAAGCAAAATGCAGTGTTAAATCTTGAAGGCAAAAAAAAAAATTGCCCTCACCACTAGTAACTAGATTCAAATAAAACTATTGCTTACAATCTAGTTAGGCACCTTTTGCCACATCACTACCGATATATTGAAACACTTCCAATTTTTCTTCCAATTTTTTTTTTGTTTCTGGCCATTACATTACAGTTTTTAGCCTATTACGGACAGATTTAAGATGTATCTTTATATATTTATATAAACTATATTTATATATAAACATACATTCCGCTATCATATCCAAGTCTCTTCATCAGATCGACATTACCGCGTCCATCTGAAAGACTAGAATTTACATAGTAATAAGCAATATATTTACAAAATTTGTGTTTGATTGTAGCCAGGTATTTAAATTTTTGAAAAACGTTTATTTAAAAATATTAAAATAATCAGAACTTCTTTCAGATTTAATGTAAAGCGTTCAATTAAATATATAATTTCATTTTGCGGACAATTGTTTTTTTCAATTTGTTGTTTCAACGATTTACTAGCTACATATTGAATATAATGGCGTCCATTGCAAAGCTCTAAGTTGACTGGTTCTAATCAACCGGGCATGCGGTGATGCACAAATAAAGTTTATTAAATTGGTAAGGAATTTTTTTTTGGACACCCATCATTAAGAATTGAAACGTTGCTTCAAATGGGATTACCTACATAGATAGGTAACGTTTCGACAAAATTATACATTAAATCCTCTTAGAAGGAAAAAAAAATATATAAACGTATAAATAAAAAATAATAATAAATAATAATTATTATTTAAAAAATCGCTAACTATCTATACTAAGGGATAGGGTAAACAAGACGGATCGCCAAACAACTCATTCTTGAGACACACTCCTTGCTTCATTCACTTCATACATCGTCTCATACCCCATCTGTAATTCTGACTCTTGAAATAGCCCAGCCAAATATTTCATTTTTTCCACGGGCATCACCGATTTCTTCTGCCATTCACTTTCGCGTCATATATTCTCCTTACACCGCTTATTCTATGTGTGCATTTGCTCTAATGTGCCCAAATCATCCAAGCGTCTCTTTCTAATCTTACTCATCAACCTTGTATTCTTTGCGAATCTCTAAATTTTCACATACCGATCAACCATTTAATTCAAAATTTGAGTCGAGTATGCAGTTACATCTTCGTTCAAATGGGGTTACATTGCCTTCCCATGGGTATCTTTGCCTAGTGCATTTTATTTTTCATAAAACTGCTCACAGAGTACTTATTTTAAAGAATACATCAAAATTTCATGTATTGTATGACGAAGGATTCTTCTCTGGTAATGATAAATACTTTAAACAGTTCCTAATTTCAGATAACATCACTTTGGCACCATTTTAGTGAACGTTGGCATTTCAAAGCAGATAGTGATTTCTCAAAAAATTATCTTGTATCTAAAAAACTATATAAGGTAAGCTTATAATATTCTGTCAGGTTTCTTATTGATATCTTGGGAATAATTTAAGCATGTATTTAATTCAATTTGGTAGATTTTGAGGGTGCATAAGTCACCAGGCAATATAGTACATACAAGTTTTTCATGTTTTGGGGGTTACTTTGCCTACGGTAGGGTTGTCAGAAATATATATAGTTATATTAATATATAATCAAGTATTATTTTAAGTTTTCCTATCTAAAACTTTAATTACTATTTTACTTACAAATTGAAAGTAACAATTAGCTAGGTTGAAGAAATCCACCTCACGCATGCAATTTTTAAAAAAAACCACATGATTTTAACTTAATTACTGCTGGAAACAACTATTTAAGTCGAGGGAGAAAACACGCAATAAATAGGTTGTTAGGTTCTAGTTTGGGTTCTTTAAATAAGTTATGCGTAGCAATGGCGGTCGGTGACTTTTTGTAGAAGGGATGCTGAACTATCGATAAGTATATAGGTATACTTAAATACTACTTTTGGAAATACCTACAAATCTATAGATTAGCACCATGAACAGTACGTAATACCTTTAAAAAATAGTATTATTAGCTCTAAAAATCCTTAGCACTCCAAAACATCAATTATTTCAAAACCAAAATTTCAAATTATGAATTATATATGTAATCAAAAGAAATAAACAAGAATGTTTCAATGTTATTCAAACAAAACTTACAAAAATGAATAAAAAAAAACACGTAAAAAAAACAATCAACCCTATTCATATTAAAGTAAAAATACATTATGCTATTCTTTGCCTTATTCCCATACATATTAAAGCCGTTTTTTGTTTACTGGATGCTCCCGTCAAACACGAGTCTATCTTTCAAAGAAAAACGCAAGCAGAAGTGGTCACCCATGCGCAAACTCTGAAATATTTGTAGTAATTTGGATACTGGGCAAAATATCGCATCCAAACAACTGGATCACAGCGAGTTGAACGCAGCGAGTCTCTGAGGACGCTGTTGCTGGTATGTGTGTGTTTACACGTTGTACGTTTTACTAGCATTGTGAATGTGTATGTATTTTGACTCGCATCATGCGTCGCATTGCTTCTCTGAATGTGTTCTCTGTAGACAACTTGTAGTGTTGCTGTTTACGGCTATCGCATTATATTATCAAAAAAAGGTCCTAAGCATTTTGACAACGAATCAAAGGGATGCGGCGCTTCCATCGCATGTATGGACCGACCGCGCCTGATGCGTAGGTATTTCCTAAACTTTGTACAATTGACTTTGATTGAGAAAAAATGGATCTTTAACCGCTTGGGCACATAAGCTTGTTTTCATGACAATTTAACGTAGGTAGACATAGGAATGACGTATGCCCCGGACCTGAGTTATTAATCATTCATCACTTTAATCTATATCACTGAAGTCAGAATTGGCCTTTACTTTCAGAAAAGTCAGTTTTTGGTGACTGACAAGCAATTAAAAACGAATTTAGAAAAATACAATAAATTGGAATCTTCTACATATTCTCCTAAACACCTCCCCGTTCCCACAATATGAAATAAGTATTTTTATGGTACTTTGTGATTTTTTTTATGAGGAAACAAAAAAAAAAAAAAAAAAAAAATGTTTCATGGCTATTTGGGTTAATCTGCATTTAGGAAGACCGCCATAAGCGGGCATGCAGGGCGAACAACGCGCGCGGGCGGCACTCTCAAGGGGTAGCGAATACAGTGATCTCGCATGTTCAAACGCATTCTCATTATAACAAAGAGTTCTAAACTGTTTTTTTTTCAGTTGCCCGGTGAGCGGAAGCACTAAATGGTTTGAGGAAAACAAAAGATGAAAGAATAACAATAAAAACTGAATAAAGAATTGATGGCTAATTAAAAAAAAATAATAAAATGACTAAAACCAGATATTTCTTATGGTAAAGATGAAAAACTCGTTTTCTTAGTAAGAGTGAGGGAGAGATAAGAAAATTATAAATTTTTTCCTTTGTAGGAAGTAGACATACATACTACGTACATTGTTTGTCTCACAATTATTTAGAATGTAAGAAAGAGCTGCAGCATTATTGTGATAAGGAACATACGATTGTTGCCTTTTTGCACTGTTGCCGTGCCGTAACGGTGGTAATTATAAAAGCGCTAATTGAGGATTGCAACTCATTAACACCATGTTTTCATTGTTATATGTTTTGATATACGGCTGAAAGATGCCTACATAGAACAAATCCTGATTGAAAATAAATAAAATAAAAAATTATATAGGTATATTAAATTATTCAAATTCCGCCAAACCTGCCAACCTACCTAAAATGCGTAGATTCATGGTAATAATGATAATTCTTAGTTGCATGAAATCATCTCTCTCCCTTCGTTATGTTAAGTCAGGTCTCAAGCGACCAAATGTTTTCAAAACATCAGAACAAAACAAAAACATTGTGTCGGGGCTACAACGTTTTTTGTTTTCCATCAGAAAACAAAAACGTGTGACCCTGCCCCAATGTTTGATGTTTGCATAAACATTTAGTTCGAGGTTTGCGATAATCAGGAATACCGATGTACCAAAATGTCAAAGAATATTGACAAATAATTGCGTAAACTTCAATATATAATCAATATGGCGATCAACCTAAATGACAAGAAGCAAACATTCATTTTTATGTATGTAATTATAATTTAGATGAGGTATTTATTTTCCATAGCTCAGACTGATGACTGAATTCACGAGTTTTTTCAAAAAAGAATCATAATAGCAACCATATTCATATTAGCATGTCCAGCTATTCTATAAAATTACCAAATAATGTAAGTAATGCTTACTAAAATGTCACTATATTTCTAATTTGTTTTTAATAATGCTGTATGTATTTAATAATGAAATCATAAGATTTTAAGGATGGGTTGTTTCACAGAATTTGAACAATTCATGACATTTCAAAATTAATATTCAAGTTCTGTTAATATTGTAGTTCAGTTAAAGTACCAGAATAACTACAGTCACTTTAAATATATGTATGTATACACCAGTGGCGGTCGGTGACTTTTTATACAAGGGAAAAGCTGGACAAGTAATGTGTGATGATATACCTACTATAAATAAATATACAAATCTATCAACTAGCCCATGAACAAGTTGCTATTACTGACAAGAATAGTCTAATTAGCTACATAAAATCCTTAATGCTACCTAAATCCGCTACATCTGTAATTTCAGATCCACATTCCCAAATCCAAGAAATTTGGGAATAAACTGAGTTTTTAAAATGCCTTCAAACCGATTTATTTGTTGATGTTATGTTCAAAATGGGAGTCGAGTAACCAGAATATGTTTTTTTTCCAAAATAGCCGGGACACAAATTTTTTTTTTTATGATCCAATTTTTCAAACAATTTTTTAAAAAGAAATATGTACAAACATTCCCGGGTTACAAATAACCTGAAAATATTTTTAAAATCTCCTGCTACCACCACAGAAAGCGTAATGTGGCTTGTGTCGCGATGGAGAACTTAGCCAGCTGAGTAATTGAACAAGCGACGCCTGGACCCAAACGCTTTGCCAACTCGGCCGCTGACCGGTTGGTTCATTTATTAATTTTTCCACATTATCTTATATTAAAATCATGTTATTTTATTTATTTTATACGTATCTGTCAAAAATGGATCACCCATGAACCTACTTAAAACAATCCACTCGATGCGTGATATGCTTATAAGCGGTAAAGATGTTTTTTGTTTAGTGGATGCTGTCGGGATATTCACATATCCCACCCACAGTACAAGCCAAACAGAATTGAGGTTTTTGGATTCGGACTTGATTGAAGGGACTAAAATTGTCGGACAGTGCGTTACATCTCGCGTCTTGAATGTGCTGAAGCAGCGAGTGCCTGGGTAACCATGTTGGTGTGTGTTGTGTGTGTCAGGCGATGTGTGAGGCGATGAGCCATTTTTCAATTATTTTAATCTTTGTGATATTTTTATACTGCTCTACTATAAAAGATACAGAAATATGTAATGTCAAAGTAAACTATTATATGAAGAAAATAGACGTATGTAATAACTTGCACAAATTATGGAAGATCATTAATGAAATTCAGTGGCGGTTTTCTCTAAAGTGCGGTTGTGCGGTGAACCCCCATTAAAAAGATGATAAAATAAAACAATCTTGTTGTATAGTAATATAAGCGCATCACAGATAGCTCGACATTAAAATTCCGTCTTTAAAACTCGCGCCACCGAAAAATACGGTATCTATTCCCATTTTGTGCGCGTTGCGATTCGCACACATTTGTCCATACGAAAAAATCATAGCCGATACGAATCGCTGTGACGGTAAAATGGACAAAACTAGGCAGCTTGGTGCGCTGCTCACGATTCAAGATGTCTCGTGATCTCCGAACTTTGACGAGTCTCGCCGAAACGAAGCCCGAGATTGTCGCAGGATGACCGGCTGACGGTCGACTTTTGCACCGACGGATGCAAGTTAAATGTTATATATTATGATATTTAATTTTGTAGTCATTTTTGTACATTTTTTATTTTCTTGTTTCTGCATTTCTCCAACCGTTTACTAAGGGCATTTGTAAATCTACTATTGAAGTGGACCGATTTTGACTTTTTTTTTTATAGATAAGTCGTTATATCCCTTAGTTACGAGTACATTTATTAAAGTTTCGTCAAACAACGTCGCTAGTTATGCAATTTTGTGTTGAGCTTTCCTAGTATTGTTTCGGCTTTCAAATTGAAAGTGGTTGCGTTTATCATTATTATTCTGTCCTAATTTTTTCACACAATGAAGGAATGCAGTGTTATATACAAAAAACCCGCTAATGCTTATGAAAAAAGTTTGGAAATTAAATATAATTATTTTTTGTATACGTGTATAATGGATTTTTTGTGTAAGTGAAAAAAGCTAATTTTATTTTGTGACCACCTTTATTTGTGTTTCTTGTTTTTTTTATGTTTTAAAATATCAATTATATTATATTCTACATTCTACGCAATTTTTCTTATTGAAAAAAACAAAATAATTAGCAACGTACATTGAGTGTTGTAAAAACCATTAAACAATTTAAATCCTCTAAAACCATTTTGGTTGTTTAATAATTGTGTCGAGGAGTATCAAGTTATTTAAAAACAATAGTACCTATTTAGGTACCCCTCCACTAACTTTATTTCATTTGTGCGACAGGAGTAAATTTTGATTAGACAATATATCTTCTCTTGAATTTCTGAACCCCCCGTTAAAAAGACCACCAACCGCCAGTGATGAAATTACAAATGCAAAATAATCCCTTAATTACAATACCATAGACAGAAGAAAATCAAACAACGTTAACATTTTATCAGAAGAAAATGAAAATATGAACCAGATAAATAAACTAAAGTTAACTGAAATAATCAGCGCTGACATCAGAAACGCAATTTAACCGTTAAAGCTAATAAATCATCGGGATATCTTATAATAATCTTAAATAAAACAATAAAACTGAATCCTCTACTAGACCGTGTATCCATCACACTTGATCAAATAAAAATAACATATTCGGGCAAATAAACTACACTTACTTTGCAACATCATCTTTCTCCAAGACAAAACTTGCCAACAACAATCGCCCACATTATAAATATAAGTTTTAATAGTGGAATATTCCCATCAGTTTATAAAAAATCCATTTAACACCTATTTTTAAATCTGGCAGTCCTAATGAAATATTAATTTATCGGCTTATTTATCTTGTCTATAATGTTATTTACGAAAAAGACATTAAAAAAATCATGCATTAACCGCTTGGACACATAAGCTTGTTTTCACGATAATTTAACGTAGGTAGACATAGGAATGACGTATGCCGCGTACCGGAGTTATTAAATTGAAATTAATACAATACAATCTCACTAATCCGGCATTATTAAAACCAATTGTGTACTCCAATTCGCCGAATTCAGAATTTGGGAAATGAATATAAGGACATTGCGAATATGTTTGACACATCATTTATTAAGTATAAACACCTTATAGTAAGATGTTTATCGGAAAAGAGATCAATAATATTTAATTGAATATATTACATAGTTCTCCTAGACTCAATCTACGAATTGTACTTATCCCATTCTGTTGTTTCTCTACCTTGTATTTGATTTTGTTTTTGATTATGCTGTTGATTTTGTTTTTGATTTTGACATTGATTTTGTTTATGATTTTGTTTTGGATTTTGTTTTAGATTCAGTTTTATAATTTTATTTTTTGCTTTTGTTTGAATTGTTTCTAATGCTTATTTAGATGTACTTTGCTTTTTAATTTTATTTTTTGCTTTTGTGTGAAAAAGAGCCAACCAATTTTGTGTGAATTGAATGTAATGTTGATTTAGATGTACTTTGATAATAAAATAAATAACTTGTAAAAGCCCAGCAGGGCGTGAAATACAAATAAATAAATAAATTATTGAAATGTTCGGATTACTGGATTATATAGAGAAAAAATCATAATAAATAAAACAAAGCATTTCACAAAGAGAATATAATGTATGTAATGTATGTATAATGTATGTAATGTAATGTATGTATTTGAGTTCTTGTTTGACAGGTTTTATTGTAACTGTAACATATCTCAAAATTACATAGTTTTAAAATACTCCTTAATTGAGATCTGCTATTGACTTCTTTAAAATGTTAATTTTATCTTTCAAATCTAGTGTCTTGTGTTTCCGTTTACTTGACATTTTTAATTACACACTATTCTCACTACAACAGGCAATAACGTACGCACGTGCACACGAGATAAGTGTTGAGGTTAGACTGCTAGATGGCGACGCGGCGATGGAGCGCATATCATTATTACTAAATACAAAAATTTAAAAAAACTACAGACCGCCTCAGAACAGGAAACCCTAGTGAGGAGGACTGTGAAATTATACTTATATTATACTTTATACCTACTTAATGTACAAACTTTGCTATTGAAACTAATAAAAAAAAGGCGTACAGGGGCGAGAAAGGCGCAGGCGGAGGGTGCCAGATTATTGGACGTATCGGTCCAGTGAGCCAGATTAGTGAGATTGTACTGTAGTCGGTTCTAACCATTTTGATTTTAGAGAGAAACTGGGCATGCACAACGCTATTGCAGAAATTACATCATCTATTTACCACGCTTTAGACACGAAACAAACGTCTAGGTATTTCTATTCATTTGGAAAACTAATTGAACAATATTGGTATTGTCAATAAGGTAAGATGTTGGTTATAAAGTTATCTAACTCAGAGATATCAACATGTTAAATTAAATATCTCAAAAACCACTGGAGCGACATAGCAATTAAATGTTTTTTCTCGGATTGAAAAAACGGATTGACATTAAAAAAATCATACCTCCGAATTTGAATATAGAGACATACAAACGGATTATAGTTCTATATAGCCAATGAATTCATCTATCTTTTATCTGTTAACACATATTGATAGGATTTATAAAAAAATATTTATAAATCTTTAACCTTAAAACATTTTAAAGAATCTAGAGAATATTTATTTTGTTATATTTTGAATGTACAATATATAAAATAATCGCTAAAATAATTGCTTTAATAAATTTTTTTTTTTTTAAATTTGCCACATTTTGGCAACAAAGCAATCCGCGGTTTTGGAAATAGTGCCATAATGTGGCAAAAAGCGCTCGAGTGGTTAAGCAAAGCTAAGACTTCAGATTTGGTTAGCGGTAGTTTCAAAATAAAGGGATTAATATTCATCCCAATGTTGATGTTGGTTTGAAAAAGTTTGTATTACTGCGATTAGTATCAATACGGTTTCACAGTTTCTCATAAGTTTTGGCCTTATATTAAGATTAATTAAAGATGAATCATACATGTTGTTTTTGATTTTAAACAGAAATTATTTCTGTTATACTGTCGTTGATACTGCAAATCCGAATAACAAATTTTTACTATACCACATAAGTTCTCAGTGTAGCAAAAAGAGACTTTGTGTGACATCAAACTACATGCTTATTATCACATATTGGTCCAATCAGTGTGTAGTTTCGTCCAAAAAGCACCGAGCTACATCTTATGATGCATAAATGCGAAACTACGCCTCGCCAAAAGTTACTACTAATACTGCATATGTAATTTCAAACAGTATTAATTTTGATGTATTTCATGAACTTTCGTGAGTTTTGTTTAATATAGGTGTACAAGGAATAAAGATACAAAGAGCTATTCAATTAGAGGCGCTATTGCTTACTAAAATATTGTAAAAACATGTTCAACTGTTAGAACGCGATAAGCGGCGCCCGTAGACCGGATACGCTAGTTAACTGACAATCGGCGTTAAACAGGTCATTGGAGGTATAAAAATTTGACCTATTTTTTCCCCTTTGTACCTGATCTAAATATAATACACCAATCTATGAATATTCATACCAAAAAGAAACAATCAGTCCCGTATTATAATATTAACAGCTTACACTCGGCAGGTCTACAATTGTGACATCAAGCAAATCGAAAATTGCAGCTATTAGAGTAATACAGAGTTCACAAAATAAAATGAAATGAACAAAAGTCGCTATCAATACTTTGATCGACTTAATTGTCATGTTTTGGGTTTTCTATGTCAGATTCCAAAATCATATCTTTAAAACTATTGCTTTTGAATTGTTTATACTCATTGTGATAACGCGATGGAATGATGATGTTTAAATACAATTTAATTAGATCGGAATATTTCTGAGATGATATTGTTAACAAGTCTGCGTAATTGTTTTGTTTGTTATTAAACCATCAATTTCTTCCACTAAAACGTTGTCAACAATGTACCGCAGCAATGGACTTGCATCTGCCTGCACGGTTTTTGTACAACAACTCCATTTACGGGTTGGGGGCCCCAAGCATAAATTTTAAAATAAATCAATATGGCGGACAGCCTAAATGGTAAGAAGCAAATTTTAATTTTTACGTAATTGTAATTTAAATTAAGTATTTCCCATAGCGCATTAAAAAAAATTACAATAGCATCTATAATCTATTAGCATATCCAGCGGTTCTAAAAATTACCAAATAATGAAAGTAGTGCTTACTAAAGGGTCACTATATTTATATTTTGTTTTTAATATTGCAATTTGTGATAATGTAAGATTATAAGGATGGGTTGTTTTTCACAGAATTAGAACAATTAATCACACTTCAAAGTTAATATTCAAGTTCTGTTTATCCACTCGAACGCTTTTTGCCACAATATGGCACTATTTCCAATACCACGGATTGCCTTGTTGCCAAATTATGGCAAATATTCTCCAGATTCTTTAAAAAGTTTTAAAGTTAATGATTATATAATATTTTTTTTATAAATCTTTAGAATATGTGATAATAGACAAAATATAGGCAGTTTGTATGTCTACATATTTAAATTGGGAGGAAAATTTCCTTTAGCAATGCGAGAAAAAAAAATTTAATTGCTCTGTCGCTCCAGTGTTTATATGTTGATGGTGAGTTTTGAAATAATGAGGACAACAATACTGGAATGTTTACCATAAATCACATATTATATGTACTTCTGTGTTTTACATATTAAATATGCAATAAAATAACATCGGGAGGCATAACGGTCGGGTACATTAGTATGGATATTTTGAAATACTCTCTAGTGACTCAGAACACATCAATATTTTGTTTAAATCACTACAAGTTTTTAATCGATTTGGTGGTGTTTATGAGTAATCTATTATGTTAGTATTGTATTAGATAGAGGGGACACTTTTACATATAACTGCACACTCAACTCAAATTTGGATTTTTCAGAGATGTCTGACTAAACAACTCGACGATCTATTACCCTTGTAGTACTGTAGTAATTAAAGACACCTCACATAAACTAATGTATACACCTCATACAAATGTAAGTATTAAGTGTTTGCGAGTTGTTGGGAATCTCGTGCGGTATTCACACCTGACTAATAAAAACTAAAAATAAAAACCCTAACTACCTTGAAAAAAGAAAAACAATCTTCCCACCCCACCTACCACAGTAAGGTTTTCAATAAGAACGTGTTGAAAAAATATTACAAGAAATCAATAGGAATTTCAAAAAAGAAATTATCACTTACCAAGTCCGCAGACGCGTTGGCGAGTCCCTTGAATTCCTGGAGCTGGAGCTGGTGCGGGCCTAAGAGATGAAATGCGAAGCTCAACCTGAAAGACAAAAATAGATGTTATTATAACGTAAAATCAACAAAAATAAAATAAATTTTATGAAAATGAAAGGCGAGGTTAACACCTCAGGCTAATTTGTTCGGTTTTTGGAACAACTCATATAGGTCTCATAGAAATCGTTGTGTCCCCTTACTCATCATTGTTAGAAATATAATCTTAACATTGATAGAAAGAGAAAACACCATGCTTCATATTCAAATCTAAAAGCTAACTCCAAAAATAATTAAAATGTTCACCTGTATGAAACCAAAGTTTCCAACCGCAATTTGAAAACAAACTATGAACTTTGGGAATGTTTTTTTTTTCAATTATCTTTACATGAAACGACATAAAATTGAGTTGACAATAACGTTTGAGATTCATTTCCCTAATAAAAGGTGTGATTTTTAAATTTTCATTAGAATCAGTAATTTTAATAAGAAAAACATAAGATGAACCATTTAAAAAAAAAATTATGTTTGCATTAAAAAAATTAATATTTGAAAGATTGTAAAAAGTTTTAAAAATACATATATTTAAATGTAAATATGTTTATACAATTAAATTAAAACAAATAACTTTGTTTAAACCACTTAAAGTGGTTTAAACAAAGTTATTTGTTTTTATTTGTTTTAATTTAATTCAAAATGACGCCACAAAGTGATTTTGCGAAGTTTGAAGAAATGTTTATACAAATTTATATATTTTTATTGTAAATTATGGCGAGCCACAAAGTTAATGCTTATTACAAATAAGTTTTAAAAATGACTCACTTTACATTTTTGTAACTAAAATTACTGATAATGAAAAAAATAAAAACCCACACATTTTATTAAAAAAATGTATTATTAAAGTTATCGTCAACTCACTTTGTCGTTTCATGTAAAAATAATAAATAAAAAATTCTCAGAGTTTCATAAATGATTTTCAAATTCCAGTCAGAAATTTGGTTTCATAAAGGTGTACATTTTATTTATTTTGTGGTTAACTTTTAGATTTGAATATAAAGCATAATGTTTTCTAAAATCTAACAACGTTTGGATCATATTCCTAATCATGCTAGTCAGCGTCGGTTCTACGAAATCTGGCGCCCTGTGCAGGAAGTACCGATGGCGCCCCCCCCCCAACATTTTTTTAAAATTCAGATAAAAAATTTATATACATATAAAAAAAAAAATAAAAAAAATTTATGCAGTACGTTTAAAATAAATTAATATCCCGCCAACAAGAATCAAGAGTAACTCTTCCAAGTGACCTGGCGGTAGCTATCTATGACACTGGACAAAATAATAACATCATAACAAAATATAATATAAAACAGGAGGCAGTTTAGTTCAGAAATAATAATATTCTGATCAGTTTGTTTAATATGGTGCCAAATCGCGCACGAATGGCAACATAAATAAACCAATAACGCGGCGAAAGCGACGAACTATCATCAAAGAGCAACTTGTAATCCTACGAAGGGAGATGCGTACGAGAAGCGATCAATGAACCAATCACAATGTTTGTTGAATTTCGAACGATACAATGGTCGTAAGAGCAACAAGGAAAAATAGGTCTTACGTTCGTATGAAATATATTGTATTTGGAAAAAAATTCCTTGACGTAAGTCAAATCCGTATTCCGTTAAATTTTAACCATCGATGCGCGCGCATTAGGTTCACGCATATGGAAAGTGAGTGTTGCTAGCGCGAACTAATAATTCCGTATTACGAGTAATTTTTAAACGATTCGGGGAATATTTTAATTGAATTTTAAAACAATATTTATTTTATCACGGCGCCCCTTCGTAGTGGGCGCCAGGTTTTTTGCACGTTTTTGAACGTATGGCAGATCCGGCGCTGATGCTAGTAGAGGAAACAATAATTTCTATAAGATCGATAGGAGTTATGAAAGTTGTATACAAAATTTACTATAGGTGGCGTGCGATTGTTTGAAAAATGTGTATATTATAATATAGCGGCAGGTTACGAAGGAGGGAAGGGGAGGGGGGACCGGGAGGGGGAGGAAAATGAAGGAGGGGGTTCGAGGGAGAGATGTGGCCTGCTCACGCGTCGAAAAAACAAAAAATATTGTGCATCCAAAAGCACTTCAATAAACAGAATGAACATTTAAACACTTTCTTTCTTTAAGTGGCTTTGCAACGCATGCCGGGTTTCTTACTATATCGACCGTCCAGTTGATCTCCAAATACTAAGTTTTGAGATAATGAGGAAAGCAATATTAGAATGCTCACCATAGATCAAATATTATTTACATAACGGTCTGGTACATTAGTATGACATTTTACAATTTCCTACCAGGTGTGCAAGCATAGTCGATCGATATGAAGTTACCGACCGATTTTCGGTAACTTTTCATCGTTCCCTAGGACAACCGCAAACCAATAGGTGACAGTTCACAATGACTAAGTGTCCTTAATATATTCGATATCAACTATTGTTTGTACGTTTGAGATCTTCAGTTGTCCTAGGGAACGATGAGAAGTTACCGACAATCGGTCGGTAACTTCATATCGATCGACCATGCTAGCACACCAGTAACCCATAAAACATCCATTTTTTATCATTGAAGAAGAAGATAATAATATAAATTAAAATATGAAAATGAACAAGACACAGAATAATAATAAATCAAAATGTCGCAACTAGGACTCGAACCCAGATAACGTGTTACCGGGACAGCGCTCTACCGATTCAGGCATTGCGTCAGATTATAAAACCGGCATAATTGTCAAAGTCATATTTCAAATTTCAGAATTAACAATATTATCTTCGACTTATGTTTGTATTTTTCCATATTATCGGCAGCTACCTTTTTTATTGGAAACAAGTGTTCAAAGAAAGTATTTGCTACCTAGATAGTGTCTCAAATATATATATTCGATTTTATTTATATAAAACAGCTATTGACTTTTTATAAAAGTGTAAATGAATAATCATTTTTTTATAAGAAAACTCTCTTTTTAACTTTTGAAGGTTATTCCCATCAATGTAATATATCATTGAAGAAGAAGAAAACAATAATATAGATAATTATGTATTGTTATCTTCTTCTTCAGTAATATATTACATTGATGGGAATAACCTTCAAAAGTTAAAAAGATAGTTTTTCTTATAAAAAAATTATCATCATTTTTTTGTTTATTTCATTGAGTTTTTGTGCATTATAATTGATTTAGTGGTATGTATGAGCAACCTGAGTATTGTGTCAGACAGAAGATACACGTTTACATATAACTGCAAACTTTATTTAAGTTATGATTTTTCAGAGATGTCTGACTTATCAACTTGAAGATGAAAAACTGATATAAAAACAATAGGAATTGAAAAACGAAATTATCAAAATGAAATAACATACCAAATCCACAGAGGCATTGGCGATCCCATCAAGTCCCCCGGAGTGCCGGCACCAAGTCCCCCAAAGTCCTGGTGCAGGATGCAGATCAGTTCAACCTGAAAATCACCAAAACAGTTGTAATTATAATGATAAAGCAACAGATTATTAAATCCTCAGGCTAATTTGTTCGCGTTTCAGAACAACTCATCCAGGTTTCATAATCATAAATCCTTGTGTCTCCCTTACTTTCATAGTTACAAATATGATCCTAACAGTATTGGAAAGAGAAAACACAATGCTATGTATTCAAAAATAAAAGTTAACCACAAATAATTAAAATGTACACCTTTATACTATACATATAAAACCAAAGTTTCCAACCGCAATTGGAAAAAAAAAAGAAATTTTGTCAATTTAAAAAAAAATTATTATTACATGGAAAGAAAAAAAAGTGAGGTGATGGTGTTTTTTATTTTATTTTTCTTCACCAATAATTTTAGTAAGAAAAAACGTAGGGAGAGCCATTTTTTAAGTTTTTTAAATATTGCATTTGAATTGATATTTCTAATAATAAAATTTGTAGAGCTTTTAAAAACAGTCGTTAGTTTTCAGATACATTTACAAATTTATTTTAATAACTCAGGTATGGGGCATACGTCATTCCTATGTCTACCTACGTTAAATTGCCGTGAAATCAAGCTTATGTGCCCAATCGGTTAAAGCAATAATAATAAAAATAATAATTGGACAATTTGTAGAGTCCCGTTTTTGTGAAAAAAAAACCTCAAGGGCGCTGGCGCAAAGCGCAAATATTCTGACCTACTGGACAGATTATGTTCGAGGCCTGACGGGTTAAAACGAATGAAAATGGGATGCGAGGAGCCAAAGGAATACATGAGTCAAAAATTTCTATAATATTTCCTAATATACAATTTGATCAAAGAAACATCATCATCTCAATAACAATTCTTTTTTCAAACTTTCTTTATCGAGTTGAAACAGGTCAACAATCAGTCAATTTAAAAAAATGATTAATACATCTTCACCATTTTTTTATTCATAGGTTGACAAAAACTGCAAAAAAAATCTTTATTTAAATGAAATTTCTTACCAATCTCAGAAGAGTCGACATATGTTTCTCGGAAGTGCAAGTTGGCCATCTCCCTTTGAGTGCAGGAGAACTAGAAGAGAAGGCATTAGACAACCATTGAACCTGAAAACAAACTAAAAGAGATGTCATTATAATGAAATGATAATGGGAACAAACACAAAAAATATATTTAGTACAAAGAATACAAATAAAATACATAAAATTCAAAGTTAAGTAAATAAAATACATCCAAGTACAAAGAATACTAATAAAATACATAAAATTGAAAGTTAATTAAATAAAATACATACAATTCAAAGTACAGTAAATAAAATACATAAAATTCAAAGCATAGTAGAAAACTCCACAAAATGCAAAGAATAGTTATTAAAATATAAAACTAATCTGTGTTCCTCTTCCACATCTCTAACTCCACTAGATGGCTTAAACAAGACGGCTTAGAGCTAAACCTGCTTAAAGTTAAACCGACTTACGAGCCAAAACGGACTTACGAACGAACTTAAGATTAAAACGCACCTAAGATTAAAACGCACCTAAGATTAGACGCACTTAAGATTAAAATGCACCTAAGATTAAAACGCACCTAATATTAAACACACTTAAGATTAAAACGCACCTAAGATTAAATGCACCTAAGATTAAAACTCACCTAAGATTAAATGCACTTAAGATTAAAACGCACCTAGGATTAAACGCACTTAAGATTAAAATGCACCTAAGATTAAAACGCACCTAATATTAAACACACTTAAGATTAAAACGCACCTAAGATTAAATGCACCTAAGATTAAAACTCACCTAAGATTAAATGCACTTAAGATTAAAACGCACCTAGGATTAAACGCACTTAAGATTAAAATGCACCTAAGATTAAACGCACTTAAGATTAAAACGCATCTAAGATTAAAAGGCACCAAAGATTAAAAGGCACCAAAGATTAAAACGCACCTAAGATAAACGCACTTAAGATTAAAATGCACCTAAGATTAAAACTCTAAGATTAAAAGGCACCTAAGATTAAAACTCTAAGATTAAAAGGCAACTAAGATTAAAACTCTAAGATTAAAAGGCAACTAAGATTAAAAGGCAACTAAGATTAAACGCACTTAAGTTTAAAACGCACCTAAGATTAAACACACTTAAGATTAAAACGCACCTAAGATTAAACGCACTTAAGATTAAAATGCGCCTAAGATTAAAACGCACCTTAGATAAATCGCACCTAAGATTAAAACACACCTAAGAATAAACATACTTAAGATTAGAACGCGCTTAAGATTAAAACGCACTTAAGATTACAACGGACTTAAGATTAAAACGGACTTAAATCTAAAAGTGCTTAAAGATAAACGGGTTAAAGCTAAAACGGGCTTAAAGCTAAAACAGCAAACATTTTAAAACTGCATATTAGTTTATGAATACATTCAGTCAGGGGGGCCCCCATCGTTAATGGTGATCAACAAAATACAATAGAAAATATAAAGTATAATAAATATAATTTCACTTCCCAACAAGCCAGACGGTAGGTGGTACGCCAGCAAAGCATCTGTAGTTATTCAGCAGGTTTTGGTCCAGCGATAGATCTGCTGAACCAAATTACAGCTTGATGATGTCACATTCTTCGTTGATAGAAAACCTGACACCTAGAAAAATAAATAATGTAATTAGTTTAAAAAAACTGCAATGATAGATACATAATTCGAATACATGAATATGTTTTTTTTCTATCTACTATGCCCCCCCCCCCCCCCTCCCCCATCATATTCCACCCTCTTCACAACTCCCCTTAACACCCCACATGATAAAAAATAAAAAACATTACTACCTTGAAAAAACTTCATAAAAATAAAAATTTGGTAAGTCTGTAGGTATTGGAACGCACGTACATACATATATGGAAAATACATATACTTTTAAAAAGAACTAAGTACCCAACTTGTCCTTCCTAGAGGGGTAGGCAGAGAGGATAGATCGCCCCACAACTCTTATCTTAGCGCAGATTTATTGGCTCACTTACATTCATACATCGCACAGTGAATTGATTAGAAAAAGCTAGCTAGACAAAATTCATAGAAAGATTGTTGCTTTAAAAAGATGCAAGTAGATGATAATTCCAAAAAATCACAATGGCTCTTTGATGCTTAGGGCCAGTTGTTTCACAGAATTTGAAGAATTCATCAAGTTTCTGTGTTAAACTTTTATTCATGTTCTGTTATTATGTAATTATGGGCCAGTTGCTTCACAGAATTGGAATACTCACAGAACTTCAAAATTAACTTCGAAATTTGACAAATTGTTCAAAATCTGTGAAACAACTTGCCCTTAGATTAGGCTTGCCTAAAAGTGCATTCCAATTTCAGAGAAATATTGTAAAATTTAACTACGTACATAAAACAAATATGTACCTAGCTAAGCATAATTATAAGCAAATTTTTGATCAATAATTATGCTAACTTACTAGAATGGTAGATACTTTCATATCGCCCCGGTGAAAGACAACCATTCAAATACGAAACATTGCTTGTAAAGGCTTTAACCCTTTTGGACCATGTATATATTTTGCACCATGATTATTTTAGTGGATGACCCGAAGTTGATCCCCTGACAGTTTATCCCCTGACAGTTTATCCCCTGACAGTTTATTCCCTGTCAGACTTTTTCGATTGTCTGAATTTTTCACACAATCAGTTCCAATATTAAAAATGATACTTAAATTCAAAGCAAATCCACTGTAGAAATGAAATTGAGCTACAGACAGACAGTAAGTACACTTAATTATTGATCGTCTGAATTTTTCACACCATCAGTTCCAATATTGAAAATGACACTTAAGTTCAAAGCAAATCCATTGTAGAAATGAAATCAATTTACAGACAGTAGTAGACTTAATTGTTGATCGTCTGAATTTTTCACATCATCAGTTGTATAATGTATAAATTAAATTCTTTAGAAGATGATCGTAAAACATTTAAATACTTGTAACCGAGCTTTGCAAAATAAAAAAAAAACAAAAGCTTGTTCTTGAATTAATCAAAACAGGCGGCTGGTGTTAAACAGGAATAAGTGTTATTGTTTAAGTGAATTCTATACGATGTGGTGCATCACCTTAATACACTAAAGTACTTTACTCATAGTGCGATTTGAATATATGTATATTTTAGATTTTTTCCTCACTTTCTATAAGCTAATAAAAATTGTCAGTTTTCATTTACGTATTAAAAAAAAACACCAAAATTTTTCAAATAACTCTATTAATTGCCGTCAAGCACCAAATCACTACCAGATTTCATTCGGGTCTGACAGGTGACTAGATCTGAGTAGCGAGGTACCTACTTTTAAAACTCCTGTTTTCCCATCTCCTTCCTCTCCCCCCCACCTTCAACATCATGACATACCACATACCTAGCCAATTAGGGTACGAAAACAATAATTGAGGATCACAAAGTTCGCTGGCTCTGAACGGTTGGGACTCTTGTGCAGTATTCACATTTATAAAAATACAGTGCTCTGGATATTTTTTCTCTTTCACCAATACACAGTGATATTTTAATAGCATCTATATTTGCAATCTACCACAAACAAATTATGGCGCATTGATAAAAAAGCACATCCTTCCCTTATTATAAAATTATCTAAAAACTGATAAAACAGAAGGAGAAAATTATCTGTTCATATACATATCGTCCTTTGAGTGCTTGATTGTCCTAACTACCATTAGCAAATTTTACAGGAGGTTTTCTTTAATTATTTCAATTAAAAATTACATAATGTGTTTAAGACCTATTGACCAGCGGCTGAGAATTAAAGTTCCAAAATACTTACAACTGTACAGGGAGGTTCCGATGAGAAAGATCGATTATTCCCCGTATCAATTTTTTTAAACTAAAAATTTTATATCGATTTATTTAATTCAAAACTTGCTTTAATATACACCTACATTCAAGTAAGCAATAAAAATGCTCAAAACGCATGATATATTATTAAATATAGGTAAGTATTTTTGGATCATAGGTATTTATGATTTTTTAATAATGTCTAAACAAAATAAGTGTGTAAAAAAAATTTGAAATATTTTAGTTTGTAAGACCTTAAATAAATAGAAAAACTGAGGTATTTTCGTCACAGGACACGTTCTTAGATATATTTTTCAATGATTTTAAATGAACTAAAATTAAAATTCTGAAAAGTGTCTATACTAGATTATGTATTGATTTATTTTGCTGTATGATTATATGATTTGAAATTTGTGTTGTATAATACCAACCAAGACAAAACGGTATAACCTTAGTATATTAAAAATAAACTTAGTTTTTCAAAATTTAAGAAGTGCGTTTACCAGATAAAATAACAATCTCTGAAAATCAGCTTATGTTTTTTTGTAAAAAAGAGTCAATACGTCTAGAATTCGATTTAAAAAGGACAAATTTCTGGTATTGTCTGGTTATACCCTCTTAAGATGAAACTATTTCCGTAAAGGTGAAGGTCTCGTTAGTGTAAATAATTCTTAGTAAAATGATTAATATATTTTGATACTTTATTTTTATTTTTAAAATGGAGATTGAACAAAAACAAAAATAGTCATTTGGATAGTTAAGCACTTGGGCGACGATATGAGACGTGTCGAAACAAAGACGGTTATCTCCACCATTGGTTTAAAATGAGTTAGATATGGCGATGGATATAGGAACAAAAATACTATTTACAGCTCCAAAGGATTTGGAGAATAAATTACAGTAACACATATATTTTTTTATGTATTTAGTTTTGCAACAAAAACGCCAAACTCCATTAAAAATTGCAGGGTACGGAAGAAAAACGGCAGTATTCCTTCGGGCCAATCAGAGGGACAGAACAAAAGCGGCAATCTCTATCTATTAATTGAAGATAACTAAATAATTTACCATTTAATCGATATATAGTATACGCAGATTGTAACTGATGGAAACAATAACAAACATTATGCTTTATTCTTCATAGCACGGCAAAAGAACTAAAAGACATTTCTTGCGTTTTACTCAAAATGTGCACCAATTCATTGCTACGCGGATGACAGTACAGTCCATGATAGCTTTTTGTTTGACAAGCCCCCAAAGGGTGCACAAATTCCAACGGCTCGGAGGGCTTTGAAGCAAAGAATGGACGGTTACCTCGAGAGTGTTTTCTCTTGGGGTAAGAATAATCTCGTCGAATTCAATGTTTCAAAGACCCAATCATGTCTGATTACGTCTAAAAGGGATCGAAATGACAATCTAGTCTCCTTCAACGGTAGCATTCTTCCAAACAGGTCCTCCATTGATATGCTCGGTGTAACTCTAAGTGACCAGCTAAGGTTTTGGAAATAGTGCCATAATGTGGCAAAAAGCGCTTGAGTGGTTTATGCTAACATGCTTTTGAACAAATACTATAATAAAACACTCTTAACGCAATCACAACACCAGATGTATAAACCAATCGACACTACAATGTACATTTTTTTATGTGAATATCGCACAAGAGTCCCAACTGCTCCCGTCTGGAGCCAGTGAGACTATAATATCCCATATTAAGGGTTTGCCGTGAGTCGTGAGGCTGAAGGTAGTTGGGAGGGGATTTATTTGCACACGCCTTGTTTTGAACCAGCGACATTCGGATAGGTAATAGAGAGCCTTACCCCTCGGCCACAGAGGCAGTAAACTAAACTGCTTACTATGACAGAACAAAGACAATTCATCTACCTAGCTCCTAAAATCTTCAACCTTCTCTATGATAACCTAAAAACCGAATCCAAACTCCATATTTTGAAAACACAAATGACACTACGGATTCTCACATCTGCAATGCATTTCAATCACAATACTCATGCACTTTACAATCTAACCACCTAATCTCCCTGCATACATTTCCCACATTACATAAACAATTTAATGACAATATAATATATTAATGACAGAGTTACATTACATTCAGATAACTGGACTATCTGTGGTGGTCCTACCTTGAATCCAACGGGCATCATCTGGTAGGGCTGACAGGAGCATGTGGCACGGTTGGGGCCTGGTGACCATCACAGCCCCCCTGGCTGCCAATCATGGCACCCCCATGATAGGGCGAGGAGGCAATATCCTCTTATCTGGATAAATAATTATTCTTATTAGTCAATCATAAGGTTTATATTCACGTGGTCCAAAATGTCCAACTTCAGAAACACAAAATTAATTATTTTTTAAAAATACACCAAACTTTAACACGGTATGTCGAACAACTATGTATGTGGGGAGAGACGGAAAAACCATGCATTTAAATAATTATTACTTGGGAAAACTTTTATAAGCAGTGTTTGCCGCCATATTTAACTTATTATGGAACTTTCTCCTGAAGACAACGTGATGATAAAATCAATCTTCTAAAATAAGTGATAAAATTTATCATCAAAGTGATGATAAAAAACCAACCTAAAAAGATGAAATTTGGACAAAATGACATCTGAAGGCCATAATACGCTTATAGTGATTTATTTTTGGGGTATTATGCCGTGTTGCACTACCTTTTTTTATCCAATGTTTCGGACAGCGTTACAGTAATTTTTCATTTCTTTAATAAGAGTTAATTTGAGTTAATTAGATATGTAAAAGAAAACTCGGGAGGGGGGAGGGAAACTCGGGGGAGGGGGATTCGCGGGACGGGGGAAGGGCAGAACAGGCAACCTGCCGAGCAGCGAGCATAAATAAAGCAAACCCTGCCGAGCTAGACCTCGAGGCATAAAAATACTTGCACTCATTCAATAAATATAAAATAAATAAATATGTGATAAGTAGTAGGCGGCTAGGCGGTGGCAAAACGAAGAATTCCAAATTGAAAATCCGCAAAAACATCATTCGGAGATATTGAGGTTTGAAGTTTAGAATTTATTTGTTATTAAAATAACATATCAATTCTAAACTTCAAACTTCAATGTCTCCGAATGATGTTTTTGCAGATTCGTGTCATGGAATTCTTCGTTTTGCCACCGCTTAGCCGCCTCCTAGTGATAAGCGATACCATTTATTAACAAAATGGAGACTTATGTTTTTTTCTCACTAAAATTAGTGAAAATGAAAAAAACACCTATACACATGTAGGTATTAGGCAATTGTAAAGCGTAATTGTGACCTCACTTTTTGTCTTTTTATACATACACGAATTAAAAACGTAATCGTGACCTCACTTTTTTGTCTTTTTATACACACACAAACACCCACATGTATTAGGCAATTGAATAAAAAACTTAATTGTGACCTAACTTTTTGTCTTTTTATACATACACGAATTAAAAACGTAATCGTGACCTCACTTTTTTGTCTTTTTATACATACACAAACACCCACATGTATTAGGCAATTGAATAAAAAACATAATTTTGACCTCACTTTTTGACTTTTTATACATACACAAATTAAAATCGTGATCTCACTTTTTTGTCTTTTTATACATACACAAACACCCACATGTATTAGGCAATTGAATAAAAAACGTAATTGTGACCTCACTTTTTGTCTTTTTAAGTGGTCTACACACTATACTGCGAACAGCCCGACATTTAGCAGCTTTTAGCAGCTGGCTAAAAATCGCAGGTTGGAGGTTGCCTCCAGACGATGCTTTTTGCAGTAAGTTGGTTTCTTTTGCTCTGTGAACACGTATTCACAGCGCTCCCGAACTCGGTCACTTTCGAAATGAATTTGCGAAATGCTTAAGCCGGGTCTCTTGCTTCAACATTGTCGCCTCCTGCGACTTTTTTTAAATAAGTTTTTATTTCAGTGAAAATAAAACTAATTGTTAATCGAAATCGACAATGGTTAATCGTTAATCGACCACACATACCTAATTAATTATGGGAATAAATTCATAACAGCAAAAATAATTAAACAATATTCATTCTTTAATCCATTGAGAAAAATATTTGCCACCGATAATTTTCCTTTTAGACCTACTCGACTCCAAACACCTTTTTATTGTAATAACTCTGGGACCACCGCAGAACAAAATGCAACAATAAATCGCTTACACACTTTTGGCAATAAATATGCTAATATCGATCACGCCGGTAATCTGGCATCATACAAAAGATGCATTAAACAAAATTTGTCTTCTAGTACCATGTAAACATAATGATCATGTAAACATAATATGCTTACCAGTACTTGCAAAACATTAATTCATTAGAAATCATAGGTACTTGTAAAATTCATCATATTGGTTAATATTTATAATCCATAATATCGACCTCTTAACTATTCTATTTTATTTTTATTTTTCATTGCTCCTATGAGGACTTTTTACTTTATATTTTATATTTAAATCATTGTACCTTTTAAAGATATCTTATATTTCTACTTTTTTTATTATTATTATTTTATTCTCACTTTTAACTTTTTTTATTTTTGCTTAATAATTTAAAGCTTGTACTTTATACTTATACTTATACGTTATACCATATTTTTCACTTTACATTTATATTTTACCCTTAACCTACTACTTATAATCTTACTACTTACTTTTTACATTTTTTTTTTCCTTATATTTAACTTACAAATAATATACTGTTAGTCATTCTTCATGTTGTTGTACTATTTATATTGTATGTCAATTATGTTAATGGCACATGTTGTGCAGTATATGTGTAAATAAATAAATATAAAAAAACCATGTACTCCAAAGAGCGTAAACGACATTTCTAAGGGAAAATATCTGTCAGGGTGATAGGCAAAACAGCGTAACCGCCACTATCTCCACAACTGAAGGCATTCAGATAATTGCATTATCAGTTCTATACAGGCAGTAACCAAATATCAATAATCGTAATTAACCAAAATCATTTTTTGAATCAACTAAGAAAGTTATTTAAAAAAAAAACCTTCTCCTGAACACTTTGCTGTTTGTCGCTTACGCTGTTCTGCCGATTATGGGTCGATATAATATGTGGGTTCGGTTAGGTATAATACGCACTAAAATTAATATTAAAAGAGATTCCATTTTGACCAATTACACTATCGTCAGAATTTCTGCTAAAAGAAGTCAATTTCAGAAGACAAAATACTTGATACTGCTACCATGGAACATTTCAGGTTTAAAAAAATAATGTCAGATAAGGTACATACTATTACGGAAAGAACATACGAGTTCGATAATATAACATAACAGAGCATCTAATTATAATCAAATTAAAATATGAATAACAGTATATACGTCGTTAAAATATTTCAACGATAAACACGAATAGTTTTTGTAAAGTTTGTTTATAAATTATAAATTACAAACCTTTATCACGCTTTGTTATTACTTTATTAACCTTTGTTGAAGCAAAAGACCCGGCTTAATGTGCTACAGAAGTTCTGCAGATTGGTGGTTGCCACTAGACCATGCTATTTGCAGTAAGATCAGTGGCGGGTCGAGCACATTTTCGATGGCGGGGACCGTCATTTTTATGTGTAGATACTGACGTCTCACTGCCAGAAAGTAACGATACGAGACTCAATACAAATATAGGTATACCCAAATAGTAATAATATAATTTCTTACAGAAAATTTTATGAGGTACGAAGATAAGTCACGCACCTAACCAGAACCATCAAATAGGGTGCGTAAATAAATATTAAGTTTAAATAAAAATAAACACTTGTTCACAACCAAAAACTCGTGGTTTAAACAAAACAAGTGTTTTATTTATATATGTCAAACCACAAAGTGATTGCTTTCTACAATTATGTAAATATGAAGTTTAATAAAAATAGCACAAGACAAATTGTACTTCGGTTTGAGGTGTTTTAACCACGAGAACGGCGCTATAGAAATAATCCGATCAATCGATATCAATATTATTATTTTACTAAAACGTCATATGCAATAAATTATTATTATGCTACAAGGAAGGAAGGAGAGAAATTAAAAATTACTTAACCGAAGTATTTTTTTAGATTATATTTCTGCAATTACTTTTATGTTCAGAACGCATTCATTATTTTTGTGAACACAAAGAATTGTCAATTTTTTTCTTGTTAGGTTTCAGGAATAGTGTAGAGTATATGTAATAGTAGTTTATTTATTTCATTTCTACGGTATAAATATACCATTAACATTAAACGTTTATAAGTAGGGACTGTCCCCATGGTCCCCTTGTGAAGAAACGCCACTGAGTAAGTTGATTTCTCGGGCGCTGTGATCACGTGTACGGACCATGTCGTTCTGGCTGCAAACAGCCAGAATCCGTCTGCGGCAGCACCAATTCGGACGCCGCAGTAGTAAAATAATAATACTCTGCGCGCAAATGCGGCAGAAAGTGGAAACAATCGCTCCGGCAGTAAAGAAATAATAATACGGCAGACGAATAATAACAATTCGGCAGCCGGTTTTGCCTACTAACGATGCGATTTCTAGCCATCTGCAAAAAGCCGGCTGTTCGCAGTACCATGTGTAGTGGCCATTACACACACGCACATCCACATGTATTAGGTGCAATTGAATTAAAAACGTAATTGTGACCTCCCTTTTTTGTCTTTTTTTACACACACAGACACCCACATGACATTAGGCGCAATTGAATTAAAAACGTAATTGTCACCTCACTTTTTTGTCATTTTATACACAAACATATTGTGTTAGGTAAAAATTAAAAAGGTAACTGTGACCTCACTTTTTTGTCATCTCATATAAAACTAGTTAATAAAAACTTCACAAGTTTGCTAGTTTTTTTCTCTTAATTTCATTTTTGGAACACATTTGAATTATTCTGTGGCTAAAAAGCCTTATTCACCATCCGATTTGCAAAACTACTTTGCATGCAAATTAAACTACATTGCTAGGTTTCTGCAAATTAAATCGTGAATAAGCAAAACCCCCCTCCGAATTATTATTATTCCATTTTTCGGGCCATCGTAATAATAATAATTCGGTTGGCGGTTCGACATGCCGTCCTGTAAGCAGTTCTGCAAATCGGATGGTGAGTAGGTCCTACAACAACTAGATTAATAAAAAAACGAGTTTTCTCTTTCCAACTTGTACATACAAAAGGGCAAAACTCATCTATTAATAGGTTATCAGTTCTTAGTTTGGGTAAACTAAATAATTCATGCGCATTTAGATTGAAACGAAACATCGCAAATGTTAAATTCATACAAATATCTATTCACACGTATATCAAATATCTAATCCGGACAGGTGCTAATTTTATTTATTTTTGATTTAATCTATAAAATATTGATTTTAATATTTCATGATTTCAGAGGCATCTTGGACATTATTTGCGAGTAAATGTAAATATTTAAAAAAATAATATTACTACATTTTTTTTATAGAAATTCGATGTAATATAAAAGTAAAAAATATATATTTTTAAGAAAGAATTTTGATGGGTGTAAATTTAAATTACAAATTACCTAATTACATCGGAAAGAAAACTTGTCCTAAAATTTCTACCCAAAGAAACGCATTTTAACGATTTTTTTATTTTACACCGAGAATATGGCACGATTTTTTTAATAATTATAAATAACTCACAATAAAATTCCAAAGTTGCTTCCAAAATGGAGCAAAACTGATTTCTTTAAATACCTATACCTATACGCTATACGTCATCATTTAAAAGCAAAAATAATTTAAGTAGCACCTGTCCTGACTAGACTTATGATATACCTTTAGATTACATAAATAATTTTTCATTTTGGTTCGGTATTTTGCCCTCAAATCCATGTTTGGTATAAAACCGGCCGAAATTTAAAAACCACGTTTCAGTGATATAGAAATCCATGTTTTACAGGGATGGTTCGAGGCTCTGTAGGGAATCCGCTTGCACAGCGCGGGTATAAACTGTGCGACCAGTTTAAGTTTAGACTTATAGAATTCAATACTTCGTTTGTGTGAAAGCACTATGAAACCATACAGGATAAATATAACACGTTTGTCGTTAATCGAGAATATAAATAAGAAAATAATAGTACCTAACTAAAAAAAACCTGTAATGCTTTATTAAAAGCAACAATTTTATTATTTTCCTTCGAACATAAAAATATTTTTTTGAAATATCAAATTTTTCAAATAAAATGTAAGTACTTAATAAAAATTATGAGAGAATAATTATGAGTTCTTTTTTAAAGCAAACACGTATCATGGCACCCCGGGCCTCTCCTATATAATATTTGTTGTTAATTTATCAAAAAAAAAAAAAAAACAAATTTAAAACTAAACTGAAAATGGGGCAGCGTGAACCTACCAGCAATAGATACAGCCGCACATCACCAGATAGACAACGACAAGATGAGGTGAAATAATTACGTAATTAATTAATTTAATTGTGAAATTATTGCGCAATCAATTAATATCGTTGCGAAATAATTTCTCAATATTAATGCTCACGATGCGTTAAGTTTTTTAATTTACATATTCATTCAATGTTCCACGAGGCGCCGCTTTCATCCACAGATTATGGAAATTACACTTTATTGTAGTTCATGCTTATTTACATTGAAACAAAACTTCGCAAATGTCAAATCCATACAACAAAAAATTATGGCGGTCAAGGGATCGTAAAATTTTTTTAAACAACCATTCTTACAGTATTTGAGTTGAAACGTAGCGCATTTTTCCAAAATATGTGTGCCTGTTAAAAGTATGGCAGCTTATGGATTATTCACCGCAGACGACAAAAACCCTAAAAACCCAGAATCAACCTTAGCGAAGAAGGCTTGTACGCAAATATGCGATTGCGACCCCGGTGTAATGGACGGAACTACGAATTTGCCCTAACAAATACTATAAACTCTAAAATAACGTGGCAATCTTAACGACGTAAGTGAAGAAGGCGTGTACACAAATATACTACCCGCAGCCTGGCGTGATAGATGGATAAACGGTCGAATTTGCCCTAGCAGGCCTTGAAATGTGATCTTTCCGCGGGGTTCATTTGAATTAATTCCGATGAATGAATTAGTAAAATCTCAGATGTTTCTAAACGAATCTCTCGCAAATTTATTAATTCATCGTCTACAAAAATAAAATCTGGTGCTCACCGCTAAATTTATAATTGAAAAACGGAATATAAAATTTTCTAACCTTTTTATGTAAAATATTTTAATGGTAAGGCACTGTTTTTATTAACCTTAAATAAAAATAAAATTACATTATAATTATATCCGTGGGTAGCGCCTTGAAAAAAAAGTCATTATGGTTACAAATTAATTAAAAAGACAGCCTTGAGCAAACTCCCATTATTTGGGGTATTGTGCCGCCACTTAGTTTACCGTGTACAAAATCAAATTTTTATAGAAAATAACCGATGAATCACTTAAGAAATCACCTAAAACCACTAAAATATTTATAACAGTACTATTAATTAATAATGGTTATAAAATCAGCCTAATTTTAGCAATGTACACGAATTATTCAACGACGTAGTTTAAAAAAATGTTTGAAGTATTTGTAGTTGTTAGCCGATTGCACGAATTAATCATGAGGTTTATAAAAAAAACATAAACTTACCCGCGCTCGAGGGGCAGGCTTGTCCATCTTCACCCGGCGGGAGGTGAGCAGCGACTGTGAGCGTGTCAAGGCCAAGTCAACGGTGGCTCGTGGAAACGTAGCCCCCCCACCTGACCACTCCAACTAGCGATGAGTAGGTTTTTCGCAGTGCTCACTGCTCATTGCTACCAATTGCTTCGTTGTTTATTTATGGCTTCATTGGCTAAGTTCAGGGGGGGCCGACTCCGACCAAAATGTTGGTCATAATTCCTAATTGGTTTGTGATAGCGATGGGAATGATCGAAACTTTTATGTAATCGATTTTTTTAAATCGAGACATCACAATAATCGAATGATTAATCGATTTTTTGCTCGGAGTTCGGGAGCAATAGCTACGGTCAGGGGCAGGATTTTTGTCTGTGACGGGGGGGGGGGGGGGGGGGGGGGGGGGGGGGGGGTGGTAGGAAGTCGAAAATTATTATGGTGCATCATGTATGGCAACGCTTATTGTTTGTTGTAATTTTATTTGTTGTTTTTTGGTATGCATTTCACAACATAACAATCATTGTTAAGCTACTTAGTTTAGCCCATTGGTAAAAATTTCCATTAAAAATATTTGTGTATGTTTAATAATATGAAAATAATTATAATTATATGACATTTTTTATCAAAAACAATCTCTAAATAACATGTTTAAATAACGCAACATTAGTAAGTAAGTACTGCAACAATAATTCAATCACCGTTTTTATTTCCTGGCAATGGCAAATTGGCAAATTCCTTTTGGTTTGATGGCAACATTAGTGTTATTCCATTTTCCACGAATTTCAAATATGTGGGCATCTCACAACAATAAAATTACTAATAAGATATTTAGTTTAGCCGGTTGGTAGAAATTCCCATTAATAATATTGACAGTGTGTCTGTAAGATAATAATTTTATGTCGTTTTTGTTAAAAAAATAACCTCTAAATAACATGTAGGTTATGGACACCTTTTCGTATGCAATTATTTGTATTTATATTTTTATATTTGTAGTTTATCATTAAATAAAGTTTTCTTACTATAGAAATCGTTTCATTTTTATTACAAACTAAGAAACACCTGTTAATTTCAAATAAATTAAATATATTTGGTCATATAAAGCAGATATGAAAACATATTACCTACTTGCTGATTTTAGTAGAGTATTATTTACTGCCCTGAAGAAACTACGGTTTTAGCGAAACCCGGTCGGCATTAAATATAAAAATGGTATATACTAAGTTATTGTTTTATTTTAAATTAAATATACAATACCCAAATAGATGATACATAACCTCATACTAAACATTTTTAAATTGTTGAAAGCTATCACCATCGCAATCTTTTACGTATAAACTATACTGAAAACGTAAATCGTTACCTAAAAGTATTCATTCATAATATAAAATTCACACATCAGATTGATTATAACATGTACCTATAAAATATTTCGTTTGACAAGCAAAATCACTTTCGATGACGTTTCAAGACTATGCATTCGAATTCTGACATCGAGAAGCGAGAATCGATTCCAAGTTCGATGACGTTTAAAACCGATTGTCTCGGACTGTGCATTCGAATGGATTCTGACATCGAGAAGCGAGAATCGATTTCAAGTTCGATGACGTTTCAAACCGATTGTCTCGGCCGTGCATTCGAAAGAATTTTGACATCGAGAAGCGAGAATCGATTCCAAGTTCGATGACGTTTCAAACCGATTCTCTCGGACTGTGCATTCGAATGAATTTGACATCGAGAAGCGAGAATCGATTTTTCTATGGAAATGAATCGAAATCATTCGATGGTAAAAAAGATCGAGTAAATAATCGATTATTCATCGATTGTGCCCATCGCTAGTTTGTGACGTCACTATAATATTATCAGATAACCAATCTTTGGCATCTGGCATCTATGGCATCGGGCATGCATCGGGCATCTATGGTAATAAATGTCAAATGTGCAAACGCCGACGTAAACATTTGTAAAAATGCTTCAAAGATATCCAGGGGCCTAGATTGGTTCATTTATGAAGATACCATTCAACCATTGCTCTGTTGATACGATTCGACATAATTTACCGACCTCCTACCGTCCTACCTACGTAAGGAGAGTCCGGCAGCAGCAATTCAGTCGCTAAAAATGAAGTAAGCGTTCGTTTGATAATCATACCTTTTGTTACGATGAATATGATCAGTGCTCTGAAATACTTTGGGTAATTTTTTGTTATTGGTGGCCACGGTTATTACGAATAATTTTTGGAAAAAAACTTTAGATTCGCCTTAATCACTATAAAAGAAAACTTTTTGCATCACGGCCAGAGGAAAAAAATGCATTTTAATTTTCAATTGCGTAAAATTTCAATTCACTTCGCGAACCGATACGTCATTAAACCGCCGCCTGCCGCTGTCATTTTGTTATGTTGGTATACCCGATATATTACCGTAACATAACGAGGAGCTAGAAATGACACTACTACGCAATCTATGCAAATTAGGTAAGTACTAGTTTGGCGAAATTCTGGAAATAAAATACAGTAAAATGAATAAAGACCTTCAGGCACGTTTTTTTGCATTCATTTTTTTATGTTAAAAGCTTGGTAAACTTTCGATCGAACTGGACACGCTTATTACGAAGATACTTTGTTTGGCGGCCAGCTGTCAGTTTGATATGTTGGTATTCCCGACAGAACTAGGAGCTAGATGATCGTAGCCGACTTCACGCGGAAACATAAATGGCGCGTATAAAACTACATAATTTCACACCGTGATTCTTCAACCATTCCACCAACATTTCCTCCTTTCCTATGATCTCTAAAAATCCCACCAAACCAACCGAACACGATACACAATCCATTTTTTTTCGTTTTGCAAGAGGTCTATCTGAGCGAAAAAACTAACTAGTGGTTAATTAAAAATCGGAAATAAGCGGGAAGAAACGAGCGGCTAGAAACAATAGGGAACCATCACCCTTTCTTTTCACCAAATTTCTCGGGCTCGGGAGTGCGGTGTGACGTCATAATGTAGCCAGTCAATGATGACTCGATATTTGAATTTTCACACAACTTTGAAAGTGAATTAATTAATTTAATAATTTTTTGGGGGTTTTAAGTACGTTAATCGAGTTAAGTTACTTTTTTACATATGTTAAAAGCATTGAAAATACCATACAGTGCATGTACCCTATTAAATTAAATTAAATAACTAAAAATAAATTAATACAATTGATTAAAAAAACTAGTCTGAAAACCTATTTTGTTTTAAATATAAACTAGGTTAGAAATTTTTTTTTTTTTATTGAGAATTTTTTTAAAAGTAAAAAAAAACTTGCGTTAAAGCCATTATTCCTTTTATTTTATTTCCGGCACGAGTACGATTTCCGTGGCGCCGCCATTTGACAATGGATTTCGATATATCAAAATAAGTCGAAAATGAAGAATAAAAGTTTTCAATATCTCGCTTCGTTTTTGAGATTTCGATACTTTCAAGTTTTAAATGTTGTTAACTAGATAAGAATTTATAAATAAAAATAAAAATAAATAAACAATTTTTTTTCACTTTAGGCACTTTCTTTTTTATCACAAACCATGTTACACAAACCTAGCGTAGCCGCTAAACTACTTGAAAACTGGGATGTTTTTCTTGCCTTGACGCGAGCAGGCGCTACGAAGGGGGCAATTTCTCTTGTATCACAAACCATGTTACACAAACCTAGCGTAGCCGCCAAACTACTTGAAAACTGGGATGTTTTTTCTTGCCTTGACGCGAGCAGGCGCTACGAAGGGGACACTTTCTTTTGTATCACAAACCATGCTACACAAACCTAGCGTAGCCGCCAAACTACTTGAAAACTGGGATGTTTTTTCTTGCCTTGACGCGAGCAGGCGCTACGAAGGGGGCACTTTCTTTTGTATCACAAACCATGCTACACAAACCTAGCGTAGCCGCTAAACTACTTGAAAACTGGGATGTTTTCCTTGCCTTGACGCGAGCAGGCGCTACGAAGGGGGCACTTTCTTTTGTATCACAAACCATGCTACACAAACCTAGCGTAGCCGCTAAACTACTTGAAAACTGGGATGTTTTCCTTGCCTTGACGCGAGCAGGCGCTACGAAGGGGGCACTTTCTTTTGTATCACAAACCATGCTACACAAACCTAGCGTAGCCGCTAAACTACTTGAAAACTGGGATGTTTTCCTTGCCTTGACGCGAGCAGGCGCTACGAAGGGGGCACTTTCTTTTGTAACAAACCTAGCGTAGCCCCTAAACTACTTTAAAACTGTCATGTTTGTGTAACATGGTTTGTGATACAAAAGAAAGTGCCCTCTTCGTAACGCCTGCTCGCGTCAAGGCAAGGAAAACATCCCAGTTTTCAAGTAGTTTAGCGGCTACGCTAGGTTTGTGTAACATGGTGTGTGATACAAAAATGAATGTATTTTTTTATTAAATCACTAAAAAACTTCATAGTGTCGATATCTCGAAACGAAGCAAGATATCGAATTATTCTTCATTTTCGATTTATTTTGGATCAATTTATCAAAATCCATCGTCAAATGTCGGCGCCACGGAAATCGTACTCTCCCCTTATTTCCAGTATTCGCCAAACTAGTGCTAAAACAGATTTTTAGGTAAACCTTTTAACATTAAAAAATTTAATGTAAACAAAAAAACGTGCCTGAAGGTCTTTATTCAATTTACTGTATTTTATTTCCAGAATTTCGCCAAACTAGTGCTTACCTAATTCGCATAGATTGTCTAGTAGTGACATATTTCTAGCTCCTCGTTATATTACGGTATTATATCGGGCCGCCAAATATCGCGGCATCGCGCTGTCGTACGCGGCAGTAAATTTTTAATTTACGGAAATTTTAATTGCAATATATTCCACTTCCCCGAATGCAAAAAGTTGTATTTTACAGTAATTAAGGTGAATCTAAAGGTTTTTTGAAAAAAAAAATTATTATTATAAATGAATTATTTAGTGTTTTTATACGCGCCAATTATGTTTCGCATGAAGTCGGCGACGATCATCTAGCTCCTAGTTCTGTCGGGAATACCAACATATCAAACTGACAGCTGGCCGCCAAACAAAGTATCTTCGTAATAAGCGTGTCCAATTCGATCGAAAGTTTACCAAAAGCTTTACCTAAAAATCTGTTTTGAGCACTAGTTTGGCGAATACTGGAAATAAGGGGAGAGAAAGATGTTTCCGTGGCGCCGCCATTTGACGATGGATTTCAATAAATCAACCCAAATAAATCGTATTTTTTTTATAAAAAAATACATTCACTTTTGTATAACAAACCTAGCGTAGCCGCTAAACTACTTAAAAACTGGGATATTTTTCTTGCCTTGACGCGAGCAGGCGCTACAAAGGGGGCACTTTCTTTTGTATCACAAACCATGTTACGCAAACCTAGCGTAGCCGCTAAACTACTTGAAAACTGGGATGTTTTTCTTGACTTGACGCGAGCAGGCGCTACGAAGGGGGCACTTTATTTTGCATTACAAAACATGTTACACAAACCTAGCGTAGCCGCTAAATTACTTGAAAACTGGGATGTTTTTCTTGCCTTGACGCGAGCAGGCGCTACGAAGGGGGCACTTTCTTTTGTATCACAAACCATGTTACACAAACCTAGCGTAGCCGCTAAACTACTTGAAAACTGGGATGTTTTTCTTGCCTTGACGCGAGCAGGTGCTACGAAGGGGGCACTTTCTTTTGTATCACAAACCATGTTACACAAACCTAGCGTAGCCGCTAAACAACTTGAAAACTGGGATGTTTTTCTTGCCTTGACGCGAGCAGGCGCTACGAAGGGGGCACTTTCTTTTGTATCACAAACCACAATTTTGGGTTGATTTATCGAAATCCATCGTCAAATGGCGGCGCCACGGAAACATCTTACTCCCCCCTTATTTCCAGTATTCGCCAAACTAGTGCTCAAAACAGATTTTTAGGTAAAGCTTTTAACATAAAAAAATGAATGCAAAAAACGTGCCTGAAGGTCTTTATTTATTTTACTGTATTTTATTTCCAGAATTTCGCCAAACTAGTACTTACCTAATTTGCATAGATTGCGTAGTGGTGTCATTTCTAGCTCCTCGTTATGTTACGGTAATATATCGGGTATACCAACATAACAAAATGACAGCGGCAGGCGGCGGTTTAATGACGTATCGGTTCGCGAAGTGAAGTGAAATTTTACGCAATTGAAAATTAAAATGCATTTTTTTTCCTCTGGCCGTGATGCAAAAAGTTTCCTTTTATAGTAATTAAGGCGAATCTAAAGTTTTTTTCTAAAAATTATTCGTAATAACCGTGGCCACCAATAACAAAAATTTACCAAACTTTTTTGTTACGATGTACATTATGGACATTATGGTACATCTTTGAATAGGCATAAACATTTTTTATTGTTCCATTTGTGGTACCAGCTATTACTCTCACCTTTGACCTATACATATCTAGGATTGGGCAGGCACCAAAAAGATGTACTTATACAAAATAAACTTGCTTATGAAATCGACAGATTTGTTCTAAATAAAAATTTTCTTTTTCAGAGAAACTGCCACCATGACTTCCACTAAATCATTCTTTTATTTTGCTTACGGCAGCAACTTACTTGAAAAAAGAATACAAATTCAAAACTCATCGGCCATTCGCAAAAATATTGGACAACTGAAAGTAGGTTCTGAGTCATATTAATTCTGTCAAATCAACAACTATACAGCTCTAATTATCATCTATATTCCTGATTCATCCACATCCACCCGCCCTTCTCGGCGGTGGGAATATAACTTTTTTTCTTTTTAAATAAAAAAATTCTGCTTTTATAAAAAATGTTGTTTTTATCCAATTATTTTATTTGAAAGCTTGGCTGTTGCCTATGATGTCGGTAGATTAGTTTAAAAACTGCTCATAATTATTTATTTTCAGGATTATAAATTGGATTTTTTTGGCTTCAGTCAACGCTGGGGGGGAGCGTCTGCTACCATCGTGCCGAGTGTGGGCCATGTAGTATGGGGTGCAATATGGGAAATAGGCATGGAAAATATGGCAGACCTAGACAAGTAATAAATGTTTAAATCATTTTTACATCTTGCTGTTAACTTTACTGGCGTCAGAAAAGCAAAGATGAAGCTAAGGATACCATATATTTTTCTTTTTTGGTTTTCAAAATATTTTCATTTGAGTTTCTTGAAAACTTTGTTGTCTTTGTTTTTACTATATAAAGTTACGGTACACAACACCCGAGCCAAAAACAAAGAACTTCTCCAAACTCCTTTTGTTAAAACCACCTTTGGACAAAGACATTTTAAATACGTAGCTTGCAAACTATACAGTGCACTACCAGCTACGATTAAAAAAATGGCTTGCAGGTATAGGACTTCCCACTATTGCATACATAATATGTAAAACAAATCGCACTTAGACAAGAATACCAATTTACATAGGACCTAACCCAAATAAAATATAATAATAGAATCCCGTCAAATCTACTTACATCATTATCATTTCAATAATATTTATTTTCAGTAGGTACTTCAGTACTTTTCCTGTGATTTGGAATATCACATTCTTTATAGGACTAATCTACACTTCCAATTACAGTGAAAGCCTCTTAAGAAGTTTTCCAAGGGACCGGAACAAAAAAAACTTCTTAGACGGGAAAACCTCAAAGTGGGATAAATTGGGCCATTTGGTCTTCAAGGGACCGAAAAAACCAAGCTTCTTAAGCAGGAAAACTTCTTAAGCGGGAACTTCTTAAGAGGGTTTCACTGCTTCCTTTTTTATTGTATTGAACTTAAAATGTATTTAACCTTTATATTCATATACCACGTTGTGTGTACCTCTACGTCTGTCTCGACACAGGTATATCTTAGTGAGACAGACATTGAAAAAATCACATGTAAATGATACTCTATATAGATTAAATAATAAATAAAAAAATTAAAAGTACAATATGGAAAATCTACAATAAGTGATGCAAAGTTTTGCATACTCAAGGTTTTGGCATTCCTTTATTTTGAAAACTTATAACCAGCTTGCGTTGTGCCGTACTGTATTATTTTTGCTTATCGTTTATACTTCAAAGTTGATTTTTCCACAATGCCATTTTTGTTGTACGATCATGGGCTAAATTAATACCTCCCTAATTGAGAAATACTCGTGTTTAGATTAAATTGTATTGTTTGTTTCAGTCAAGAAGGTGTTGCAGAAAATATATACTTTCCAAAGACTGTAGAAGTGGAATTGGCTGATGGTGGCACCTTGCAGTGCCGAGTTTACCAGCGTGCCGTGGATCCCGCACTGGTGAACCCCAGCAATGTCCTCACACCTGACAAGCCCTCACTCCTCTACAAGGAAACCATTTTGCAGGGAGCCGTGGAAAGCAATTTACCAACAGCCTACTTGGAAAAGTTAAAGGAAATATCCCACAATGGGTACCATGGACAGGCCCAAATGGGAGACATCCTTAACATTATGTAGATGATGATTATGACCATGTTACTATCTTTTTAATTGTTGACTTCTTAATTATTATAGAACCAAATACGAACATTGCTTATTTATTATAGAAGCAAATAAATATATTATTTTTCATCATTTTGTTTATTTTTGATGTAACATAATCATTATTTTAATACCCCCAGCCCTGGATCTGGGTGGCGGCGACCGGGGTTGCCCCAGGCGGCAGTTATAGGGGGCGCCAAAATCGTAATTTATAAATTTGAAAATAAAACTTGATTTGCAAAGTGCCTGGCATCCAGCGCTAGAACCTAAAGATTGAAGAAATGCCTTGGCTGTCTGTTTTCTTTCCTGGTTATATGTTTCCTATATTTAATTTAATGTCAAACAAATGAAAAATTTACTACTAAAAATAGATTTAAAAAAAGATTTTATTGGAAGGGTACTTATTATCCCGGTCACGAAAAATACCACCCATTGTATATTTGCTGTCGAGAGAGGTGCCACTACCACGTACTAATAAAGCAAAGTAAACATTAATTTTTGTTATTGTATGTATTGTAATCATTTTAATTATTATTAATCCCTGTAGCGACCCGGTACTTAAAATACGAAAGGGGGCGCCAGATGGGGTTTTTGCCCCGGTTCGAAAAAGTCCTAGATCCGGGGCTGAATACACCTAATTAATAACGGGAGATAATTTTTTTTTTTAATCATATAAATTTAAATTTTTTATAAGAAAAACTCTCTTTTTAACTTTTGAAGGTTATTCCCATCAATGTAATATCATTGAAGAAGAAGATAACAATAATAATCAAATTTTTTTAAGTATGAAAATGAACAAGACACAGAAAAATAATATAAGATAATAGTCGATATAAGATATGAAGTTGACAATTACGACATTCTCATAATAGATCGCAGTGGCCCAATTGGTAGAGGTATATGTCCCGGTAAGACGTGAGGTTCTGGGTTCGAGTCCCAGTTACAACCATTATCTTTTATTATTTTTCTGTGTCTTGTTCATTTTCATATTTTAAAAAATTTGATTATTATTGTCATCTTCTTCAATGATAAAAATTTATATTACACTTCTTCAAACACAGCAAACTTATTTTGTGGCACCACTTTAATTCAAAATTAATAACTCAGGTGCGGGACAATCGTCATTCCTATGTCTACCTATGTTAAATTGTCGTGAAAACAAGCTTATTGCCCAAGCGGTTAAAAGATTACTTAGTTTTAACCATGTTTATTGTTTAAAAAACCAACATGTTTCGTAAGCAATGATAAATTAAATTAAACTAGGATTAGATACCCTATTATAAAAATTAAATTAAAACCCTCTTCATCGGTGTTTACTTACATAGACTAAAAGGTGTCAATAAATGTTTATAGCTGATAGGCAGGAGAGGGGGGGGGGGCTAATGGTGCATAATTTACAAAGAGAACAAGTTTAACGGGTCATTTAAAAATATTTTTTATATACTATTTGAATTCATATTTACTTTCTTTCTAATTTCTAAGATTTATAGTTTGCCAAAAAACTAGAAATCTTCCTAAATCCGCAATGAGAAACCGAGTAGTGATACAAAATGACAAGTGATACAAATGACTCCTCAGCAAGGTCATCGGGACAAAGTAACCGGGTAAGAAATATCATATTTTTATTTTTAACTTAAAGAGTTAAACCTCAAATTATAATATTTTAATTAATGAAGATAATATTAGCGAAAGTCAAACGAAAATCGAGTCCCAGATGTATCTTTTTCTGATTTTTCTGTTTCGGATTTTCGTTTGACTTTCGCTAATATTATCTTCATTAATTAAAGAAATATCGTCTCTAGTTTCCATTCAAAAATTTCAATGTTTGGCAGTGTTGCCATCTTGACGGATTTCCTGTCATATCTGATCAATAGGGGATCAATGCTGCTAGCACCACAAAAAACTCCTTAATAAAACGGACGCAGCATGCCTATATTGCGTCTGTGCATTAGAGATGGCAGACTGTCAATCAGACTGACCGCCCTCCTTTACACAGAATCAAGTAGATTTATAAAGTATTTTGGGGTTCCAGCCCAGAAGTGGCTCGCAAAATCAAATTGTTGGACGTACTTGAGATTTGGACAGTGTTAGCAGCTGTTTACTATTGAAGAATCTGCTAGCCCTATACAAGACGCTCAGTTTCTTGGAAGCTAGATTTATTTGGGCTTCTCCATAGAAGGTCGGCTATAGAGGCTATGATATCAGGTTTAAGGCTATGGAGCCCTATACTTGAGCCTGTCTTACTTCAAGTATTTCAATGGAGTCTTCATTGGGAAAGATGTTCCCATCAATTTGCACCAGACAATCATTGATCTCCCACTTTGCCGAAATCAGACAGGCTTGGGTTTTTGAGACATGAAAACTGACCAGGTTGGCCTTACCCCAGGAACGAACCTTCTCGAGGTGTTGGTCAATTTTTTGTCTCAAAACTTCATGAACTGTTTGGACATCATAAGTGGAAGGGGGCTTGTCATAAAGATAACCCTCGTGAACTTGGTGCTTTCGTCAGCTTAGCAATGAATTAGTGCACATTCAACGAGATTGCATAACTTTGTTAATTTGAAATTGTTGAAATCGTTGTAACTACTTGAAGTTGGGTTCATAATTTAGATATATGGTTACATTTTTCAATTTTTATTTTTACTTTGGAAAATGTTACTTACAATTTTTTTAGACTTCTTTTGGGTTTTGTTTAAAAATTGTTCAACCTGAAAAATTGTACTTCTCTATAAAAAAAATTCTGCGAAAATCGAAATATTGGTCGGGAAATTTTTGTATATTAGGAAATTTTGGATCCTATAAAATTTAATTTTTCTGAAATAATTTCTTCTGGGATTATTTGTACAGGTCAGGAAATTCTTATAAAGACATTATTTCTTCTCTTTTTTACATCCATTTTTATTAGAGATGGTTGATATTTCAAATGGGTTGTCACTGCAGTTCTAGTTACCGGAGATCGATGTGGAACCGGTTTTTATCCAGTTACTTTCGTTACGAAATTGGAGATTTCTGTGGAAAATTTAACCGGTTCCTCAATTTTTTTAAATAATTTGCCGCTTTTTTATAACTTTTCTAATATTTTTTATAAATATCCCACACGCAACATGTAAGTAAGTCTAAAGCCGGGTAAATAGAGGGAACTCCATTTGCCCATGTCTTCGTCGAGTTGTGGCCGCGGCGCAGATTCTGCGCGATACGTGCGTAGGCAGACAGTATTTCCCATGAGATTTGTTAGTTGGTTTAGTACGGGAGCCTGCTCCAAAGATAACCGGTTCCTCGGAGTCGGTTGCATTGTGACAGTTGCAACAAAGGAACCGTTTCTTGTAACCGGGACAGAAATATCGACCATCTCTAATAATTTTCATTACCATTTTCTTTTGTACCACGTGCGGCACGTGCGTCAGTGATTTGTTTATCTGCCAAAATAAAGATCTGATCAAGGCGACTGACGAACTATTTTGAGGGTCTAGGTTTATCCTAATGTTCAAGCGCGGTAATAAAAAATCACATCATCAGTAAACCGATACTTTTCTTCCTGCCGATTGCCGAATGGAGACTGGGCGCGCTAGACGAAATCTACCGGATAAGGTCGTTGTTTTGAAATTTGACGTTTCATTGAGCTGTCAAACCCGCATGAAGCGTAGATGACAAGAAAGCAGAAATGTCATGTTTTGACTCTCTCCGGTTTGTTAATAGGAATAATATTCATCGTAAACATCTACTTCCTTCATGTAATAAGCAGCGAACCCGCGAGCGCGAGAAAGTCCTCGACCCAACGTAATCAAACCCCCATAAAGACAATTAGTGACAAGTTCATTCCAGCGTATTCAAACGTAAATACTCATTTTTATTCGATATTTTATGAATTAAAAAGACAGTTAACATTGAAAAAACACGACAACATTTCCATTTCCACGATATGGACGGCAGCCAAACAGGTAGTCATTTTTCCTATGGTATTTTAATTGTGTTTTTGTTAACATGAATATTTATTAATAATACGCTTCTATTGATTGCAGTGGCCTTTAGATGGGTTTATATATTCCACAATTGACCCACTCTTTGCCAATGTCCTGGAGGCCCTAAGGACCTCGAAAATAATTCATGCTGAGAATTCACAGAAAGGAACTCAACTGAAGTTGTTGCTTACACTTGAGGTACGTTAACCTTTTCGTAACGGAAAGAAAAAAATCACACATGATCCGAAGGGGGGTCACTCGGGGCCCCAATTTGTTTTGCTTATTAATGGGTGTTAATGACAAAATTTTAAGTATTTTTTTTTTTATAATTAAAGAAAAGTATATTCAACACATTTTAGTGATAATTATGTAAATCGTTTGATAAATAAAGTTATCCTCAATATTCTAATGAATATAGACCATAACGCATAATTTTTCATAGAAAACAGAGAAGGCGGGCCGCTAGCGAGCATCACTCCTTATTTCCGATTTTCGACTGGCGATTGGCGATTACAGCGTCCGCGAACGTGGCTAGTTTGTTGCGCAAACTGGTAAGGCAAAATGGTAAAAGCGATAATAGGAAGCTAACGTGACTCACTTATTACGATACAGCCCTTTCTATTAAAATGCAACATTTACCGATCGGCTACAAGCGCGGGTTAGTTACTTGAAGTCTGGTTTATGGTGGGGATACGAACGGGGAAATTTCACGCGATCCCACAGGTGGGGCGGGGGAATTAAATATTTCACCAGAATTCAATATAATTTATTTAATGTCTAAAAAAGTAGTATTGTTATATACTTTTTTTAAATGCAGATCGATAACTGAAAAGTGTTTTTAGGATTACCTAAATTATTGAGTACGTGGTTTAAAAAATCACTCAGATACAGGGTAAAACTCTAGTTAGTGTAGATGTGTAACCCCGGTCCGGCGTGGAAGTGTTAACTTGTTGCCCGAAATCTTATATTACGATCAGATTCACAACATTCGAACTACAAATACTACTTTTCAAAACCAGTCCACATTGTGTTATCCTCAGTCATTGCATAAACATGATAATATTATAAACAATCATTATTGTCCTTTTTTTAATTTGACCATTTTGCATTTCATCTGCCTGTAAATTTGATGGTAGTTTCTGTTTTAAGATGGTGGCCGTTTTAATGGATCTATTAAAAATTTTAAATTGTATTTTTTTGTACTTTCTTATTTGCATTTTTCAATATTATGGTACCTACCTCTCTGATGAAGAATTTTCATTAAGATAGTGACATTTCTTTGGATAAATAAATCCTTATTTGAATTGAAAATAACGTCACATAAAATATACCTATTATGGTTTCAAGTTTCAAGTAGCAAATACCCTAGAATATTAATAATACACCCAACGGATTTGATAGTAGATAGGTATCTGTTGGGGTACCTACTTACAAATCGATTTCGGTGAAAAATTTGGTTTTGATTTATTAAATAACAGAAAATTTGAAACAACCTTTCCACTCGAGCAAATGGTGTTTATTTTTGATTTGGCCATTCGATTTAATTAATTAAAGTTATGCAATGTCCAGTGTTTTAATATAGCGTCCTCCGCGTGCAAAGTCGTATCTCCTCCAAGCATAAACTTTCTAATTAAAGTGTGTTTATCGGAAGTGACCTGCCAGGTAAGTATGTTCTCTGTGTCCATTTGTAAATAATAGTTCTAGGTAGAGCCTAAGAAGTCATAATAAGATGTACAGCGCCCTTGAGGTGATTTCTCACAAAAACGGCGCTCTACAAATTATCCAATTTATTTTTCACCAGATTTACAGGAACGGGTTTAGTTTTTACCATAGGAAAAACTAAACCCTTTCATACACTTTTCCATATAAATGATCATCTAGTAAATCCACGTTATGCAAGTGTATTATATAAGTATAATTAATACAAAACAATACAAGAACAACACGTTAATCTACCAAACTATTAAATGGGAATATAATTCACCGTCTCCAGATATTTTCATATCAGAGGGTTCGGCTCTGTGGAATTCCTAATTTGACCGATAAATCCTACTGATCCCTCAATATAAATATTTAAAAAATCTTTCGAAATTCTACATGTATTTAAAATGACTGATTTTTGCATTTTTATATACAAATTCTTTGACAAATCTAATATGCCTAAATTTTTAATAAGAGAGCTAGGTATAATGCCAGTAGCCGAAATAACAAAAGGTAATATTTTTATAGTCTGAGAATGCCAAATTCTTTTAATTTCATTTCCTAAATCTGTATACTTTCTTATTTTTTCAGAAACAGATTTTTGAATACTACAGGAATTTGGAATAGCTACATCAATAATATAAGTTATTTTTTTAATTTTGTCATGTAAAACTATATCAGGTCTATTATGACCAATTGGTCTGTCTGTTAGTATAGTTTTATCATAGTAAATTTTAAAGAAATTATTTTCTAAAAATGAATTTGGTTCGTATTCATAATATGGTACTATATTATGACAGTCAATCAAGTTATGTTTAATTACCAAACTTTGGTGAATTATTTTTAAAACCTGATTGTGCCTAAATGTATACTCAGACGGCGCTAATATAGAACATCCTGATATAATGTGTTCTATAGTTTCCGGAAAAGCCATACATTTTCTACATAAATCATCAATTTGATTTGGATCTTTGATTATATGCTTCCTATAATTTTTGGTATTAATTACTCTATCTTGAATAGCAAGCATAAAACCTTCTATTTCTGCGCTCAACTCTCCAATACTCAACCATTTGTTTGACGAAAGTTTGTCAACATACGTTTGGTTGAGATAATTGAAGTGTTTTGCGTGAATAATTTTATTTGACCAGGAATCTAATAATTCCTGGTTGGTATTTATAAAAATGTTGGCATTCTCGTCGTATAAATTTAAAGGTGAAATATTTCTGTCTGCCTTGCAAATTATTTTATGCAGCTCTGAGCTATTAGCTTTTCTATGAAAAAAATTTCTTAACATTTCTACCTGATTTTGTTTTAAAGAAGTTATTTTGACTATACCTCTACCTCCTAAATTTCTAGGTAAATTAATTCGTTCTATAGCTGAATTTGGATGATGACAATTAAACTTTGTTAACGTAGTTCTAATTAATCGTTCTAAGCTATCTAAATCTGTATTAGACCATTTAATTATACCAAATGAGTACGTTAATAGAGGTATTGCCCAACTATTTATTGCCTTTACTAAATTTTTAGCAGATAGTTGCATTTTAAAATTTTTCTTATCCTAGTTTGAAATTTAATCCTAATATCATTTTTAATACTAGTATGATCTAATCTATTCGATTGCGGGTATCCTAAGTATTTATAAACCTCATCCCCTTTCATACTTTTAATTTTGAAATTTCTAAATATACCCTCATCTCCATCTATAATTTTGCCTTTCTCTATATGGATCGTTCTACATTTATCTAGACCAAAAGTCATTTTAATATCATCTGAAAAAATTTTAACTACCTTAATCATTTTCTCTAAATTTGATTCAGAATTTGAAAATAATTTTATATCATCCATATATAATAGATGCGAAATTGTACTACTCTCTCCTGTATTTATTTTTATTATTATTATTATTAATATCATTTCTCAAAATATTAATATCGAAACATATAAATTGTTTACTGCGGTTTAAAGCTATTGAATCCACCTAGAATTCACCGCTTATCCCATATTTTTAGGTTTGTTAAATGTGGTCCAATTTTGGACCGATGACAGTAGCAGAAAAATAAAAGAGGTCCAAATTTGGACCTAAATCGCTCCAGTGGTTAGGAAGCAAGGTCTACCGGACTGTTAAAGGAACTACTAGTTTAAAGCGGTAATAAAAACAGTATATTTTACAATGCATCATCTAAATGGCACTGTTTAAGGGTTCTATAAGTGAGCTGACAATATACGAAGATCACACACTTTAACCCATTGTTTGCGCGAGTTTTTTTTTTGCGCGTCTGAAAAATATCCCTTGTATGCGCAAGCTTATCGTGATGGCTATCTCTAATGTCGCAGTCTAGCTAAAAATGGGATTTATAAGTATTGTTATACTAAACTTTTATGAAAATATGATACATTTATTTTTTTTTAAATTTGAATTAAATTCAATAATGTCATTATTAAGTTCTGCAAGTATTTTGGTTTTTATTTTTGTTACAGCTGTTTCGGCTTACAAGGCCATTTTCTAACTGTCTAAACCAAAACACTTGCAGAACTTAACAATAACATTATTAAATTTAATTTAAATTTTTAAAAAATCAAATGGAGTTCTGCGAATTAAACATAAAAACAATAAATAAATACGATACATTTAAATACATAAATAGCCAAGCAGTATTATAGCTTATTGACTGTGAAAGTTATGGGCTCTACACATGGTGCTGCGAACAGCCGGCTGTAAGCAGCTGGCTATTGTCTCCTGTCTCCCTTTTCCTCGTGCGAACCCGTAACATTCTGTTTCACGTTGTCTTCTGTCTCTTTTATTAACACAACAAATTCAATATCACCATCTCTTTTCATCGGTCGGTACTAACGGCAGACGGTTTCTTCCAATTTGCAGTCAACGTGAAACAGAGTGTTACGGGTTCGCATGGGAAAAAAAGAGACGGGAGACATCCTCCAACCTTCGATTTTTAGCCAGCTGCCAAAAGCTGCTGTTCGCAGCATGGTGTGTAGATAGTATTATGTGCATAAAATTAATCAATTTAGTATAAAATAACTAAGTAAAAACGGAAAATCGAAAACAATTGTGATTTTTCAGAAATTGATAAAACTTACGTACTAATTTTAAATAATAATAAATAAATTTTATTATAAAGTATAATAAAGTAAAAACGGAGAATCGAAAAAGATCGTCCGCAAATAAATTTTATTTAATTGATTTGTGTTATTTCACAATTAAGTATTTAAAATAATATATAGTATATTTGCGGCACGTTCCAGAGTGGAAGATACTCTTTTCTTAGTATCGCCCTGTTGTGAGACCACTATTCAGAATTGAAACGTTGCTTGAAATGGCTTTAGCCGTGTTTAGTGACTAGATCTGAATATCCTGGTACTTCCACACCTTCCTCTTCCTCGTCTCCTTCCCTTCCCCACTTACCTTCAGCCTCATAACATACCCCAATTGGGATGCCATAGTCTCACTGGCTCCAGATGGGAGCAGTTGGGACTCTTGTGAGGTATTCACTATAAAAAATATATATATCGATGGTCCCGAAGAACAATGTCGGATCTGCTAAAAGTTGAAAATCGTTCTGTTGGCTTATTTATTGGCATATTTTGTTAATTTAAAAGCCTGTATTTTCGGAATTTTTAATGAAATATCAAAACAACACCTACTTAATCTCAGAAACAGTAAAAATGCAGAAATGAAACTTTAAACAACTCTATACTGCAAAACTGCAAAATCTCACATCCAACATTGTTCTTCGGGACCGTCGAAATAATCACATGGAATGAATATTTTTTTCTAAAATGCTGGTAGCAAATTTTTTTAAATACATTGGCTAATAAGAATGCCCTATTTATTGTAATAGGCCTTTTTACTGGTTATAAAAGGTTCCACATAGGAATCAGATTTGAATTCGGGCACACAGCCGAGCAAATTTTAACAACTTGTAATTACCGTTACGCGGAAACAGGTTAATTTAAAGTATATCCAATAAATACTTATCAAACAGCACCAGTCCCTTCAGAAACCATCTACCTAATATGTTCCATATCCTTTCACAAACCGGCTTTTAAAAATCCTGACAGAAAATAAATCTGTTTTTGGGAACAGAACCAGTGGCGATCGATCATGCATTAGCTGTTTATGTAGAGTACCTTCACGCGCACAGCCCTGTGGGATCATAACTAAGAGCTTTACTAGTGTGGCCCATCACAATTCGGAAACTTTTTGCCGGTTGCAAAAGTTAAAGTATTTTTTTAGTTTAAAAAAAAACTGTTGCTGTGATGTTTTGAGTATTAAAGCCGTTTCTTTTTTTTTTACGTAAAATTTAATTGAATACCTTTCGAATTTCAGATACAATAATATGATTCTTTAGATTATTTGTGAAAAAAAAATTGAAATGACATGCAAATGAGTCCTGTCTTTTACAGGGTGGGCAGAATGTGCTCTTCAAGCCGCAGTGGTATGCTCGAGACTTTATTATCCGAGGCTCCGTGTACTCGGGGAAGGACCGGCACAATGCGGAGGTGGTGGCCTCCTACCTGTCCATGCTGCTGGACATCCGGTGGGTGCCGCTGGCCGTGCTGAGGAAACTCAACACCCGGACAGATATCTACGATGTAGCCTCACCGCAGCTAAAGCAAACCATGTTCACTAAAGGTGACCTATTAACTACACCCTTAATGATGCCACATGTACATGAATTGCAATATGTATTGGAAGCTCTGTGTGATTGTAAGTAATGGTCTTGATTTGTCCAGAGAATGGGACCATGTGCCTGTATGGCAAGTGTTTCTACTGCCGCCGTAACGAGACGGTATGCGGAGATCAGCGCGGTGAGGTGGAAGGCGCCGTGATCCTGGTGGTGGAGCAGCCCTTCAAGAAGTACCGCTCTCCGTGGCAGAGGACCTACAACACTCAGAGGCAGGCGGACTGGGAACATAACACTGAATATTGTAGGTTGGTAATAATTATATCGCTACTTAATCAAATTACTTACTCCATAAAGAGTCAATGTGATCAAATATAAGAATTGTTCTCCTGTTCATTTTCTCAAGCATGTAGTTTTTATGGGTGGTAGAGGCTTCTGACTCACATAATGTATTTTTATCAGATCTGTATAGCATACACCTGCATTTCTTTGGCAACATCTTGATGAATCTTAGCATTTCTTTTTAACATGAAAAATATTTAATATACATTTTTAAAATTAACATAGGCCTAGATCAAATCGAAAATATTACCTTTTTCAAAACCTCCCTTGTATGTTTTACAAAATATTTTTTAATGTATTTTATCCTCAAAAAATACCTTGAGGGTTTTTCTTTACAACAACGAAAATAAATTAAATAATATACGGTTGTAGTTAAATTTTTTCATTAAAACCAACTTTCATGTTTTTTTAAACGCTGATCAAAAAACTCTGGTTGCCTTTATTTAAAAAAACTTTACGGGGAAGAATTTTTATTATTTTTCTGCATTTTTAAAAATTACTTTCGTATTTTTAAATTGCAATTTATAGAAGGGTTTGGGGTTTATTAAAATAACTAATTATGTTACCGTAATATAGCAGTTTTCAAATCTCTGTGGCACGAATTCGAACTTAAAGCTTTTTAAAAATATGTCAGATGTCGTATGTAATACAGCAAAAAATAACAAATATTGTCGACTATTACACCGTTGCCAAGCCTATACATTTCTCGAGCCAACTGGAGAATTTATGAGGGTCCGTGGTCTATTCAATATTCGCCAAATAGTAAACAATAAGTGCCAAATGTGAAACATTTATTATTTTATTAAGATTTATTTACATTACTAAATGAAAATTTACTAGGTATAATAACACGAAAGTGAATGGTGGAAGTCGGTGGCACCTGATAGGAAAGTACCTGGCTAAATTATTCTCAAAAATTGTCAAAAGTATTATTTGGGAGGCAGGTATGCGTACCGCCGCCCCGGGAACCATTTATTGGATAACCAAAATCCCTGCCATAGGTCACATTAGGAGGTTCGCTATGTTTGGTGACTTGGCAGGGATGCCCAGGTTCTCAAGTTGAGGTTTGTCTAGTTCTTGGTGGCGGATGCTTTTGCACCTCATTCGGAGGAATGAATTCACACGATTACACTCCTGAACAAATTGACCCCCCAGATTCCTACCCGCCACTCATACCTTTTTCCTTCCTAGTAGTTCCTCTTCTTGCTTTCCCTAAAACGACCCTCCACACGGCATCCAGAAAGATGACATAGGCCCTGAGGAAATTTTTTTCCTCGGGGCCTCCTGTGTGGAGATAATGTAAAATGAAAACCATTGCCAAATCACCCGACTGCCACGTGGTCTTGCATTTTTTGTATTTTGGATGACGACATTGAAACTCGAGCATTAAAAAATGGTTATGGGTAATGTGACCAGACGTCCCGTTTTCACCGGGACAATCCCGTTTTCAGGCAGCGTGTCCCGAACACTACTTCGGGACGCCAAAATGTACCGTTTTCAAATAAACAAAAAAAGCGCAATAAGAATCCTGACGGTAGAATCAAGACGAGTTGTGATCTGGCCTTCTACGTATTAAAGTAAATCACTCGCTAATTTTAGTCAAAAACATTTTTACACTAACGTATTGCTTTATTTCGTTTATTAGTAAGAAAAATCTCTTGTTTTTTTTTTAATAAGGGTTTAGAATTTCAATAGTCTATTCCTATTCTATGCGATTGATAGCTGCAAGATGAATTGTAATCTAGCCTCTTTTGTTCAGCGCTCTTGATGCGATTTTTCGCAAAAAAAATGCTGTATAAGTTGTTTAAATTTATTATTATTATTAAGTACCTACCTTTTTTTCGGTGCCCCGGTTTGGGGGAAAAAAATAAATGGTTACATTAGTTATGGGGTACAAGACAATGTCAAGGACCAAGCGTTATCATGAGACTTGCATGTCGACGTTACCAAATGAAATTACGAACCCAAGTTGTCGATCTCCCTATCCTAGTTATTCTACTAGTTCAGACCCCACTCGATCAAAAAAAAAAGTATTATTTGTGTACAATTTGTTTTTTTTTTAAAAGACATTTAAAAAAATGTCCCTATACAATCTTTATATGTACATATTATACTATTTTTGTTTGTAGTTTGAATCCATCACATATTTGCATAATTTAAGTTTAAATTTGTTTATATTTTCTTCTAATTTTATTTCCTTTGGTATTATGAAAAAATATACAAATTATTTTTACCAGCGAACGAAAATAATGTCGCCTTTAAAATATATTGTAAACCTATATATTTTTTTAAAACCGTTAATTTTGTTAACGACATCTTTCGGATTATCTGAACACTTTTTCAGTGTAGGATTATCTCCAAAATTGTACTAAAAATCATTCTTCCCATTGGATGGCTTTGATTTCAATTTAAGTCAAAATTATACCTATTTTTCTGGTTTGTGTCCAAGGCTTAATGTACATCGTATGTTCTTTATTACAAGATGGATGAAATATCATTTAAGTATACATCACTAATTTTCAAAAACAAAACAATCTGTCATCATTGTCTACATATTTTTAAATGTTTTTTTAATTTTATTTTCCAATCTCCCTTTTATTCGCACCCATTGTTGTTTACTCGTAACAATATACCTATCAGTTATTATCATTACAGTTGTTATACAAACCATTCAATCAAAGACATGAACCAGAAACCTTTTTGAATAAGAAATCTTTTTTGTCAAAATAAACTGAGACGTGAAAAAAGGTCCGGGGCATAAAAAATGTCTCGATGAGCTATCTATGCCATTTCACAATATGATTTTTAGTATGTTAAACTGTCTTATGTTAAATAATATTAATAATATTAAATCTTAATTTCATAAAGCAAGTTTTTATTTAGTATTTTATCAAAATGCTGACCAGATTATCAAATCCGTGATGTCTACATTACCCACATCTCCCCTAGTCGGTTACAGGTAGGTCGCTGCGGCTGAGTTTGCTTACAAGTACCAAAAATACCTAACTGCAGTGAATGCGAGGTTTGGTACACGAGCCTTAAATGTTTTTACTACTATCATCTGCCATACAAAATTGAATGTAGGTCTGTCCTCTTATGTTACATGTTACATTGTTTAAAAACTATAGTACATGGTTACTATAGTGAATATAAATTATTAGAACATTGAAATCATTAGAATAGTGTATTTATGTTTCAGTAGGCAGAGCTGCAATTTTTATTTATTTGCAATTTATAGCTCAAGTCTTCGATTGAATCATAGATTACGTAATACATACTTTAATGTGAATTTGGTGGCCAGTATGGAATGGGGTGCAGTTAAAATATGAATATTTCATTGATTGAGATGGTTGTGTTTATTCTGTTTCAGCATAGTGAAGAGAACCCACACCTTGTCCCGAGTGCTGGACCTGGTGGATGCGGCTATATTTGACTTCTTGCTGCAGAATGGGGACCGCCACCATTACGAGACTTACCTGGACCGGATTGTTCTCCTAGACAACGGAAAAGGCTTTGGAAATCCTAATAAAGATTTCACCGACATTCTTGCTCCACTTTACCAGTGCTGTGTGTAAGTAAATAATCAGCTTATATAAACCTAACTACGTAAAACCTAAAAACCTAATTAATTTTTTTGTTATTAAATTTAATTTTTTCCTTTTTTTAACATTACTTGTACCTACCTTCATCAGGGCAAACAAACTGTATAAAAATAGTTCTTCACAATAAATATTTCGCCAGAAAATAATAAAAACAAAAATATCATCATTATTTTTATAAAAATCAATCTTATATCTAAAATAATACAAGTTTCAATGAAAACAAACGGAACATTGTGAGTGCAGTCCATTGTGCAAATAAACTTGAGTATTTTAGGTGCTGATTCATAGCTTTGTTCACAGTGCCGTCCTGAAGTAGTCAAAATTTTATTAATAGTGTGTACTAAATAGTTTAATCTAATTCTCACCGTCATGATTTCAAGGTAAACACATATTATTATTGTTTGTTCTCTACAATAAAGTTAATTCATTGTAAATTTCATTTCGTTTTTCAAATGGAAATTTTTTTTTTTTTCTACATAAAAACTTCGTAAAACTACATAAAAATTTTTCTATAAAAACTTCGTAAAACTACATAAAAATTTCGTTTTTCAACATAATTTTTATGTAGTCACTCTCTCGAACAATGCTTTTACATTAATATTTGCAATATGCATTTAGATTGAGAAGATCAACCTGGGAGCGACTCCTGCTACTTCCTGGGGGCTCCCTCTCGGAGGCCCTGAGCTCCCTGTCCGCCCTGCCGGGGGCCTCTCTGCCTCCTCTGCTAGCCCCTGCACACCTGGAGGCCTTGGACCGGCGGCTCCTGACAATCTACTCCACCGTTGATACCTGTGTTCAGAAGTACGGAAAGTACGTTTTGAAAAATAAGTGAATATATGTACAAATATTGAATTCCAGATCTATGCTGTATTTTTTCAAAAACCTTTGTCAGACCACACTGTAACGTAGCAAGCGTTTTTGGGCATGGCCTATACCAGGTGTGGCGAACCTAGGGCACTCGTGCCCGAGGTGGTAGTTTGATAATTTGGATGGCACATTTTCAAGTTCAAAAATATTTTTTTAATTTTTAATATTTGAAAAGATATCAAAATTTATTTTCTATCCCGACACAGATGACCTTAATTTAGAGATTTTCGAGTGGCTATATCTAGAAGACATTGAAATGCAATTAATCAAATCGAGCTCAATATGGAAACAAAAATTTGTTGATTTGAGAAATGAATATTAAATAATTGAAAGCAATCGATGAACGAGCATAAATAATAAAAATGCAGAAGAAGAAACAATGAGAACTTGAAACGCCATTCCAGAATCTTTAGAGATTTAAAAAAATGAGCGAGAGCATTATTATCAATTTTCTCTTCTAAATATCCTTGCGAGTCATTATTTTCAGAAATGAATTTCATAAAATGTAATTCAAGAACGAGAATGACTGATGAATCCAGTTGGTCATGTGTATTACTAAAAGTGACGAAATATGAACCAGATTTAAGAATTTGTCATGGAATGTAAAACAGCAAAAATCTCATTGATAAATAACTAATGTGTATATTTATTGATTATGACTTTATTTTTATGAAACTCTATTGTAATTTTTAAGCTTGTAAATAAAATTCAGAAAAAAATACTTTATTTTGTTCTATCTATTTTGTTTAATATGTTGTACCTTCACACAACATTATAATATAATCTTCCTCTCCCTATGGCAGGAGAGGGGGTCAGATCAATTGGGGAGCTGCCGTCGTCACGCTGCTGTCAGCTATCAAGAATAAAAACATTTATTTGACAACAGATTCTCACATATTAATAGATCTTATTGTCTTTAATTATATTGATTCTAATGACAAAAGGATCACTGCTCAGCCGTGCATTCCGGATTTCTTCCAGAATGCAGCTTCTTTTCAGACTGGCTTCTTACCTACATATAATTTACATAATAAATAGTTAAAATGAAATTAGAATTAAATCAAATAACTAGAATTCAGATAGCAAATAAAATTCAAATTAAATAATATAATCTCAAACTCAAGTACGTATCCCTTTCATTGGAAATTCAATCAATTATGATGTTGTGCGGTTGCCTATGCAGTCAGCAACCCATCGCTGCAGAGTTTCTTGAAGCCCTGCAATGATGTCGATATTCAAATAAACCATATCTCATTCCAAATTTTGATGTTGAATGGCAGTGGCTACCCTAAAATACAGTTTTATGTCTGGGGAGAACAGGTAAATGGAATTGTGTTTATGAGAGTCTGCAATCTGTCAAACAGATAGGCAGAACCTTTGAATTCATCAAACTCTACATTTGATGTAACTTCCTTCCGTTGGATATATTTAGTACCCAATAGAGGCATGATATGCTCGCGTCTCGGGATTTTATCAATATCAGACACATGTAATTTGGACACGTTGCACTAGTTTTTTACACTGTGTCTCCGCAGTACAATTTTATTAGATTTTATCCTTTTACCTAAAAAGTACCCCTTAAAGTTGGAATTTCGAAAAAAGTCATTTATCTTTTTTACTTATATTATCATGTAGAATCACCTCCCGAAGTTACTGTACTTTACTCCCGGACACCCTATATATGTTATCTCTTACGTTCTACTACAGGTGAAGCCTGCGCGAATATAATTTCGTCGGGATCTGTCACCTTGACAGCTGACAGCCTCGTGACCACTGCAGCTAGTGAATGATCTGCGATGATGCGATCCGGTAGCATAAATTTTCATGTGTCGCCTGGCTAGCAGATACGGCATATCATCATCGCCATGCCCCACACTTATAACACATCATCTGTCTGATGTGACAAGTCTGTTTGGTATTGTATGATGATATAGGCCACCCCAAAAACGCTTGCTATCTTATAGCGCAGTCTGACATTCACTTAAACATATTATAGTATTTATTTTATCTGAAAATTGGTGTTTTATTATCATAAATTATTAAGTATGTACAATGTAAATCAGTTCATTTAAAAAAAAAATGTTAATATTACACGAGAGATCCAACTGCTCCCGACCATCTGGAGCCAGTGAGGCTGTAGCATCCCCAATTGGAGTATGTTTTGAGACTAAATGTAACCGGGAGGGGAAAGAGATGTGGAAGCACCTGGCTATTCAAATCTTATCACCAAACACGGTAAAATCCACTTCAAGCAATTTTTCAATTATTCTGGTTTTCCACCAGGGTTCTTCCACCCTGCAAATATACTATATTATTTTAGGTATCTAAATTCGTACATTCTGGATTCTTAGTAGAGAGCCTTACCTTGGCATGTTTCCCGACTATGCACCGGTGCCGAGGGGATCAATGATGCTAGTTCCTCGGAGCATCTTCCATTGAAATACCGGTAGAACAAGGATAGCATTCCTACCCGACGCCTGTGCTCTAAAGATTGCAATCCGTTCGTTAAGACGCGAGAATCTATCAAACGGACCGCCCATTTCTGCACAGAGTCGAGGGTGTTTTTCAGGTACTTTGGAGCTCCAGACGTTGACGTTAATGGTGGCTGTCAAATTCAACCGTGGGACGCACTTTCGATTTGTACAGGGTTAGCAGTTGTGTACTATTAAAGTATCTGCGGGCCCTGTACAATGAATGATACGTTGGCGCACCAACATCCTTTTTCATGAAAAAAACTACTTTTCAAGGAAATTAGAATCAATTCAGGGAGTATTATGAGATCGAAGTCTGAGTCTGGAGTCAAGGAGCTCTATCACGGGTTTCGTCTTTTATTCGTAATTGTATACAATATCTAAAACGATTTTAACCATTGTAAAATAATAAAAAAATATGGTAAGTAAACACACCCTTCTCTGCCACTATAACATTTTTTTTAACAACTAGTATTTGGGTATCCAGATGCAAGGCAGAAAAATGAGGCCAACCACTATTGAATTTAGCTTTTTTTAAATTTCAAGAAAAGCAGAAGAAGACTTGCTCCATTGTCCTTGACCTCTTTCCCATAATAGACTTGTACTAGTATTATTAAAACTGGCCGTGGCCTGAAATGAGAATTTTCATTCTTTGATTTTTATCAATAAATTATAAACATGTATATTTTCAAAACCTTTTATCAATCAATCTTTTTAAAATCGATTCTATTTTGGTAGAATTAAATATTTAATTACATAGATGTATGCTACCCAAAACAAGGAAACATAGACACTTAGAGCCAGTGAAAGGAAGCGGGAGACACCCACAAAATGCGGTTCTGGAGAAAAATGCTCAGGATTTCATGGACAGCCAGTCACACAAATGTGTCCATTCTTGAAGAGCTAGGCATTCACCATAGGCTTTTAACTTTCCTGACATTTTGTTTTGAAGAGTTTTAATTTTCAATGTACTATCGTTACTTAAATTTATGTAACGATAGTACATTGAAAATTAAAACTCTTCAAAACAAAATGTCTAGAAATTGTTACATAGTTAATGCCCAAGAAATACAAAAAAAAAAATTTTTTACTTTCCGCCTACAACGTATTTTAACATACTTTGTACCAGGGGTGTTATGGATATTCGCATCCGCAAATGCGGATTATTTGCATTAATTCAGACATCTTTATTCGCATCAATTAATGTGGAGCTTTTACGGATGCGGATTCATATCTGCAACAAGTAACGATATGTAAAGAAAGTGGGCGGGGCCAGAGTGGCGCTTGCCTGGCGTGGTTTGCTAGTTACTATATTCATTAAATAATAAAAGCAACTAGCACGAAGTTCGTTCGCTAACTCACCAATAGGAAGGCACACATTGGTGGAGATCCTAGAGGTTTTGTTTTAGTTATCGATGTCATTGCCATTGTGAATCAATACAGTGTTTGTTTACTGTGTTTATCTGTGGTTTTTTGCATGGTTGATGAATATTTCGATTTAAATATTAAGAAAAAGTAAATAAAAGTACCGCCACTAATAAATTAAAATATGATTTAAAAAAAACATATTAAAATTAAATATATTTTCATGTATTTATGTACTAAATATTGAAATATCTTTAAAAAATCCTGAAATCCGCAACCGCGGATGTCAACCTCTAATAATCCGCATCCGTGGATGTCAAAATTTGGACATGTTGCTTGCCAGACTGAGGGCTCCAACCTGGAGAAAATCAGTCACTGGCAAACCGGAAGGCAGGAGAGGCAGAGGAAGGTCACCAATGCGCTGGAGTGACCAAGTATTACTGGAGGTGCGACGGTGTCTGTAGCTCACCATGCAGAGCAAAACCGCGAGATGTGGAGGAGCCTTGTCCACCATAGTAATTGGAGTAGGGAGTCACGATCCTCAGCAATGAGGATCATGACCAATGCAAAGTGATTGTGCAATTCCTTAAGAAGGAATGCTATCCAATCAATGGATTTTCAAAGGCAAGAATCAAACATGCAATCTCTCTAATAGCAGATTCAGTCGTTTCAATTTTAGTTAATAAACTCTGTTGAATAATGCCCGTGTCCGAGCATTCTATTCTTTCATGGCTTTGTAAATTATTGTGCATGATATTTTCTTTTACAAATTTAAATATTTGTTTTTTTACTTGAAATGACAAATAAATATATCGACTTACTTTAGGCCAAGCCCAAAAATGCTTGCTGCCGTAACTCTTACTTACCACGCGTCAAGGCTATAACCATGCTATAACGGTCGAGCTATAATGCTGCGTTGTGTTATACTGAACACGTCGAAGCCGTTCAAATAGAAAGTACGCGACGTTACTGCACTTTAATACCGACGCCTAGACGCCGCGATAAGTAGACCTCCTGTTTGACGGCGTCTTTGACAGTACCGGGTACAGTAAAGGGTATTGAGAAGGAAAGGCTTGTTCACACTGGGCAAGTAGTTTAGTCGAGTAGCGAGTAACTCACCACTTTACTGACCAAAATGCTACTATCAACCACTATATATTGTGTTCAGTAGACGTGGGCAAAATTGAATGACTGAAATAAATGAATTAATTCATTATTATGACACTTGATCTGATTCTCAATTTCAAAACAAATTAATTCTTCATTCCTCATTCTTCACCCTAAATAATAAATTTTAATTTGCATTTATTTTACTGTAAAATTATTTCAATGAATGTTGTGTACCGTAAACGATTTAAATATTACAATATTTCGTAGATATATTATTGTATAGGATGCGGGCCGCGAAGTGGCCGAAGTATTGTGACTCCGAATGTATTGTAAATCACTTGTATCCCACCCCCGCGCCGTAATTACTAATACGAAAGTATGACAGTCATAATGCAAAACCTGATTTTTAACAAAAGGTGTCTTGTGAACTTTTTAATTTTTAAATTTCCTCGAGCCCAAAATAATCAACTTGTGCAAATCTTAAATTGCAATGTGCAAAATATATTCAGTCCAGTCGCTCTTCTCAGACTCACTGGTTTTCAGGATTATTTCCATTTGTGCCGAAAGAGCAACATGGCTCTTGTCACTGCATTGGCTAATATATCCACTTAGGAAAGATGGGTGCATGCAAAGAAAGACAATAAATCTAAAGTAAAATTATTTGTACTTTATTAAATTAAAAAAAATTATAACAAAAGATATTCGATCATTGGTAGGAATGATAATGAGAACAAAAAACCTTAAAAGCTATAATGTACCGCTAAAACGAGGCTTTCATACATCATACCCATGTAAATACTGACTAGTGGTACATGTGTAATCAAAAGCCTAATCAACTTCTTCCATTCTGGAAGCATCCTCAGCATCTCCGACTAGTGGGGGCACATCACCAGGAGCAGCTTCCTCAGCCACCATCGGTTCCTCTTCATCGATGCCCAGACCAAGCTTGATCATCCTGTAGATGCGGGCAGCATGAACCTGAGGTTCGTCCAGGGTAAATCCAGAAGAAAGTAGAGCAGTCTCAAATAGCAGAATAACCAGATCCTTTACGGCTTTGTCATTCTTATCAGCATCAGCCTTCTGTCGGAGAGTCTCGATAACCGAATGGTCAGGGTTGATTTCCAAGTGCTTCTTGGCGGCCATGTATCCCATGGTGGATGTGTCTCGGAGAGCTTGCGCCTTCATGATACGCTCCATGTTGGCAGTCCAGCCATACTGCGAGGTGACAATGCAGCAGGGGGATTCTACAAGCCTGTTGCTGACAACAACCTTCTCCACCTTATTGTCTAAGATGTTCTTCATCACCTTGCAGAGACCCTCGAACTTTGTCTTGTCTTCCTCGCGCTTCTTCTTCTCTTCCTCATCTTCGGGCAGCTCCAATCCCTCCTTGGTCACAGACACCAGCTGCTTGCCGTCATATTCCTTCATCTGCTGCACGACATACTCATCAATGGGCTCAGTCATATAGATGACCTCAAAGCCACGCTTCTTGACCCTCTCTACGAACGAAGAGTTGGCAACTTGCTCCTTGTTTTCACCAGTAATGTAGTAGATGTGCTTCTGGTTCTCCTTCATGCGAGTTACGTAATCCTTGAGGGAGCAGGCCTCGTCTCCGGATGCAGAGGTGTGGAAGCGAAGAAGCTCGGCGAGCTTGGACCTATTGGCAGAATCTTCATGGATACCCAGTTTCAGGTTCTTGCTGAACTGTTCGTAGAACTTCTTGTATCCCTCCTTGTCTTCAGAGAGCTCTTCAAAGAGTTCCATGCATTTCTTCACCAAGTTCTTCCTGATGACCTTAAGGATCTTGTTCTGTTGGAGCATCTCACGAGAGATGTTGAGGGGTAGATCCTCACTGTCTACAACTCCCTTCATGAAGTTGAGGTACTCAGGGATGAGGTCCTCGCAATTGTCCATGATGAACACCCTCCTGACGTAGAGCTTGATGTTGTTCTTGCGCTTCTTGTTCTCAAACAGATCGAAGGGAACCCTGCGGGGCACAAAGAGCAGGGCGCGGAATTCCAGCTGACCCTCAACAGAGAAGTGCTTGACGGCAAGGTGGTCTTCCCAGTCGTTGGAGAGGGACTTGTAGAACTCTCCATACTCTTCCTGGGTGATATCGTCAGCATTCCTTGTCCAGATGGGCTTTGTCTTGTTGAGTTCCTCATCCTCAGTGTACTTTTCCTTGATGGTCTTCTTTTTCTTTTTCTTGTCTTCCTTATCTTCATCCTCATCCTCTCCAACATCCTCAATTTTGGGCTTGCTCTCGTCTTCCTCTTCTTCTTTCTTCTCCTCCTCTTCATCATCGGACAGTTCCTTCTCGCGCTCCTTCTCTACGAGTAACTTGATGGGGTAACCGATGAACTGAGAATGTTTCTTGACAATTTCCTTGATCTTGCTCTCTTCCAAGAACTCAGCCTGGTCTTCCTTGATGTGGAGGGTGATCTGGGTTCCGCGACCGAGGGGTGCCCCAGTGTCGACAGCCACAGTAAAGGAGCCTCCGGCAGATGACTCCCAGATGTACTGCTCGTCATCATTGTGCTTGGAGATGACGGTAACCTTGTCAGCAACTAGGTAGGATGAGTAGAAACCTACACCAAACTGACCAATCATGCTGATGTCAGCACCAGCCTGCAGAGCCTCCATGAAGGCCTTGGTTCCAGACTTAGCAATGGTTCCCAGGTTGTTGACAAGGTCTGCCTTGGTCATGCCATTACCGGTGTCGATGATGGTCAGTGTGCCCTCGCTCTTGTTGGGGATGAGCTTGATGAATAGATCCTTGCCGCTCTCCAACTTCGAAGGGTCTGTCAGAGACTCGTAGCGGATCTTATCTAAGGCCTAGAGAAAACAAAAAATGATTATTAGTTTCATTCACAAAAATAATAAAGCTTGAGAAAAGTCGGATCAATCGAATAGTGAGATAGTTATTTATACTGGCGGGGAAACATGGACGAGTTTGTGATTTTAACACATTACTTTTGTATTTTTCTAAGAAGCGTGTTTGTGAATTTAATGTGAATTTAATAATAATAATAATCCGAATTAATTAATGTAACAAATTCCGAACAGAAGAGATATAATAAACGCCGGAGCTTATATTTCAGCCAGGAACAAAAGGAAGAATATACTTACATCAGAGGAGTTGGAAATCAATTCTCTGAGGAAAATTTCTTTGTTGGAGTAGAATGTGTTGATGATCAAGCTCATGAGCTGGGCGATCTCGGCCTGGAAGGCGAAGGTCTCCACCTCGGCATTCTGTGTTTCTTCAGGCATCTGAAAATGTAAAAAAAAAATTTAAAAATATATTACGGAGTTAAATCACACAAACAAAAAAGCAGTTACAAAAGGCTTGTCATCGGAAAACGCTTAGATGAATTTATCCAACCACGCCTGTATCAATCAGTAAAGATTAACCAAACACGCAATTGCAGAATTCCTTCCAACGGAAAAATGCATTTCCCAAATTTTGTAACAAATCGGTGAAATAAAAATATAAAGCGGAATTTCACTATAATTAAGGCACTACAGAAAAACCCAAGAAACGCACGATACAACACACACCTTTTAATAGTATTTGTTCACTTTTTATATATAAACGCCTTGAGCCGGCTTGCTTCGGGTACAGAGAGAAACTAACAACCTCCTGGGGCTAGCACAATATTCAAATGACAACATGTGCGCGCCGAAATCGGCTTTTATATAGACATGGACCGATTCTCCAGAACAATCCAGCGTATTCTAGAAGGTACTATTAGACTTCCGGACAATAAACTATTTGTTTATTAAAAATTATAAATAATTCCTCTAGCGTAGGTAAAGAAGTTGTTTGAAAAAAAAAAAATTATTTAATCATTCTATTTTTTATTATTTTTGGTAACTATACATAGTTTTGAAAAAAAAAAGACAGCCAGTTGTTTTGAAGTAAACATTCTAGAAAATACCCGACATTTCTCGGTGTTGCTACTGTATAGCTTTATTTTATTATTGCAGCAAATACGTAGATACCATCTCATCGATTTTTGTATTTTCTAGAATTTTCAACAAAACTGCCAATTGCATGCAAACCACTTCATATAATTTATTTTTTTGTGTCTATATATTTTTTTAATGTGTTTTGGTAGTTTGATATTTTTTATTTCAGGGATATAAATTTGCAATAAGTTTTTGCATTAATTATTATTTGAAGGTACGTTTTAGATTGCTTCCGCATTTATGTATTTTTTTTCTCTAGATTGCTTTAGATAATATGCGGGTAATCCATTTTTTGAAAATTTATTCATCGCAAAACTATAACAAAGTATTTTTTGTCGATTTGTAAATTTCTGTAGGCGGTTTATTTATGGTTCAGCTGGTTCAGATTCAAGTAATGTCAAAAATCATTGTGACCATGACCAATTGTGACGTTTGTGCGAGTGTTGGTTCATTGTTTGTGTATTAGTAAAACATTATTATCATGCCGCTGTCAGATTATTTTTAATAAATTTATATCTTATTTAAAATATCTTAATCCGTGGGAACATTTCTTTAAAACATGTTAGATTTGCATTCTCCGTGTGTTGTGGTCGTTAGTGATTTTACAAATCCAGCCTCCATCGTGAAACGTAATTTCGATATTATTATCATTTTATTTAGCTTATTTTCCTAAATGTCTAGTGTTCATAGTTTAATATTTTTCAGAAATTCTCAAATGTGATGATTTACCGGAGCCCGTTTGCCTAGCAGAAAATGTCGAGGGATATTCCTGGGAAATTGACACAAAGTATTACAAGGCATGTGTCAATATTTGTCCGCTGAAAAACGATGATGTGCTCCCCGAAAAATTGTGTAATTCCACAGAAGGACTTATCCTATACTTTGACAGTAAAAATGTAAGAAACATACATACATAACATTATTTATATTGGTAACTAGCTTGGGTGCCTGGCTTCGCTCAGGGAGTTGTTATGAGATTGTGTGGTAGCTTCTATCCCCACCCGTAAAAAAAGGCTTTGAATGGTCCGCAATGTTCCAGAACACTCCACAACATTCGAGAGTGTTCTGGAATACTCCACAATGTTCTGGGATGTACCCAAACATTCCAGACAATTCCGGAATGTTGTGGAATATTCTCAAATGTTCTGGACTGTTCTAGAAATTTCTAAATGGTGAAACTTCCTGCCCTGATATCTTCAAAAGCATGCCCTACGGATAAAAATTGGAACCTTCTTCAAGTATGGCTACCACCCATATACTTGATCATATTGGGACTCGTTGCTGAGTTTTAGCAGTACGCCCATATATTTTGATTATTCTACTAACCGCTGCACTTTTAGGCACAAATTATTAGGTACTCGGTTTCTTCTAGAAGGTAGACAAGTTTTACTATTTTCTATAATTATTATCATTCACCTGGGATTAAAAATAACATTTCCACGATAATAAAATAATTGGTAATACTCTGCAACCAAGTTAATATTTGTAACTCTTTCAATTTGGTAGGCGGGCATAAGTACCGCCGCCCCAGGAACCATTTAATGGATAACCGACACCTCTGCCGTAGGTCACCCCAAGTGGTTCGCTACATCTCCTTTTGATATTAGTTTTAAATTAACCACACACAATACCTACGCTCCTCAATAAACAGAACCCGTGTAATTCCGTTACGTTTTATATCAAGTAAATTACATTTTTTTACCCATATTTCTAAGAATTATTATTTTTAGTTTCTTGTTCTTGCTCCCAATTTCACCAATTTTATTTATTTTTTATTTTTACATTAGCTTTACACTGGAGGCCCTGAGGAGAAAAAATCCCTAAGGGCCTATGTCATCTTTGGGGACTTGGGGGATTGCGAGGTGACTTAGCAGGGGTGCATGGGTTCATTAGGTGAGGTTTGTCCGGGTCTTGAAGGTGAATGAGTCTGCCCACCAACCGCATAACTGACCGGAGCAGGAGAGACTGGTTGAGGAAGACCTTTTCACCTCTCCTTTAGAACTCTTTCGAAACATCGTTTTGCACCGCAGTAGGAGGGATGCATTCATACGTCCTTCACTCCTGGACACACTGACCCTCAGATTCTGTTCACCCCTCTCACCATTTTCCTTTCCAGAACTTCCTCTCTTTCCTTTCCTAGAAAGTCCCTCCACTCAGCATCCTCAAAGATGACATAGGCTCTGAGGGGAATTATTTTTCTCACGGCCTCCTGTGTGAAGCTAATTATTGTAAAATAAAAAAATTTTTAACTTGAAGTGAGAAAAATCATAGATATTGTTTTCTATTATATCTTTCTTTATTAAAAAAACCACAGAAAACAATATCCTCAAGATATATGTATGTTGTTGTTTCACGGAATTTGTGGTTTTTGTGAAGTACACAGCAAAATTATTTTTAAAACCGTAATACAATTTTTGTTGTGGATATGTCTTGTAATATTAATTATTGTTCTTCATTAAGACAAGTGCCCGTGTGGTGATATTTCACAAGAATGGCGCTATATAAATTAGCCAGTATTATTTCCAGTGTCATTCCACTGGTGTATAAACAATATATCGACGCTGGAAAGGAAAAATGGCTAAAGCGCTATATAGCTGGGAAGGAAAAATGGCTTAAGCACCAGTCAGCTATATTGCGCTTTTCCTCCATTATATAATTAAGTCGATATAATATATCGCCTATGTAAATTCAATACTGTATATGAGCCAATCATTTCAAAATATGTTTTTTTAGCTATCAGTTGAACAGCACAAGCCGGATTTGATTGGTGCTTTTAAATTGTGAAATTGACCAAAAGACTGTACCGAGATAAAGTCAGCAGCGCGAATGAATTATCCCCGGTAAATAAGCAAGAAGTAGCCTATATATCCCCAGATAGTTTTTTTGCCCAACCTGAATATTTTTACAAATGGTTCTTTCGCAGTATTAGACTTACACCAACGATATTATAATACAATTGGAGACATGGGTGCAATAAGAGCGTACGGGAGTAAAATGGCTTATTGTGTTCTACGTTTCCTTCTTAATATCAAAAGATGGCTGTGTGAGGCTGGTATTCGTGTCCAGTAAGCTGTTCTTCCATAGAATTTTTAATGTCATTCAAAATGACATCAGATTCCAGAGATGGTTTTGGAAGTGGTGATAATTCTTCATAAGATAATGAATTTTATAGTGTGGTATCAAAAAACGCCTGCAGTGGAAGAGAATTTTTAATAAAACTTACAAACATTGTCATAAAATATAATGCAGTTGGCGAAATATAGGCTTCCCAACATTGACGAAGTATAATATAGACAGGGCCTACCATACAAACATGCTTATTAAAAATAACACCTCCTGAGAGTAACTTCACAATACAACTCCTGTTACAATTCCGCCGCCTCGCTTAGAAAACTTAGATAATATAAACACACGTTCCAAAACAGAGCACAAAGTTAGCCTTCAATCCATGATGTAGTTTTTTCGTCTATCGACCAATGAGACAGCTTAAAACATCATACGTCACAATTTATTGAGATGAATTTAACAATCCGACTTATTGTAAAGTTGTCGTACGAGTTCATAAAGTTGTATGCGAAACAAATGGAGCGAGCATTGTATCTGAGGTGCTGATTGAATTTGAACTCGGTGCCGTCACAACAAACAAATACATACATACACGTTCATTCGGGAAAACAAGGGTTGAATCAGGTAAAGATAATAAATAACAAAAAATATTTTTCATTTCTAGTTTTTAAATTCTGTAAACGTAAACATTTTTATTTTTGGGCAATGGTTTTTTTTAATAAAAGTATTTATATAAAATAATTATTAAAGAAAACTTGTGGCTTGACAAAGTAAAATAAGAATTATTTTGTTTTTAACCACTTTATTATAATTAATACACTGCGCCAACTATTATTTTTATTATTGTGTTTATAATCGACCTTCTTCACGAAAGCATTATTGTACACTAACCTAAGTACACAGTACATTAAATGTAAAATAACTTTAATATAAAGAGAAAAATCACGTTAAATGAGGACAGAGCTTTAGAGATGGTGTGGGTGAGGTCAAGGGAGGTTTGGAGTTACATGGTTTAAATATTTATATATATGTACATTTATCATGGTTTATATATATTTATTTATTTTTTCCCAATTTTTACATTTGACATATTATAACCTACAGTGAGCACCGTTGTGGGACCGTTGTGCGTGGGTAATGTAAGTATTTGACGACCATCCGTGGTCGAGAAGTAAGACACTTGACTCCCATCGGAAGGTCGCGGGTTCGAACCCGGCGTGCGCAAATAAATTTTATTTGATTAATTTGTGTTATTTCACAATTAATTAATAAAAAAAATATATACTATATTTGCGGCACGTTCCAGAGTGGAATATACTCTCAGTATCGCCCTGGTAAGACCACCATTCAGAATTGAAACGTTGCTTAATAATGGCTTTAGCCGTGTTTAATTACTAGATCTGAATAGTTAGGTACTTCCCCACCTTCCTCTTCCCCATCACCTTCCCTTCCTCACTTATCTTCAGCCTCACAACATACCCCAATTGGGGATGCCATAGCCTCACTGGCTCCAGATGGGAGCAGTTACTCTTGTACTCTATAAAAATAAAAAATAAAACATTTTATTTTTGTACTTAAAAATAACAGTGGGCATTTAAAGAAAAATAGTAAGTTTTAAATTAATATTTGCCTGAAAGATTGTGCAAGAAGTGACTTAGAATAAATTAAATTTAAACAAAAAAGTTTATTTTGTTTGGCGTATTTTGGCATATACTCCCTACTCGGTTTATTTTTATAGCGCCATTTTGGTGAAATATCATATCGATGACCCATAGTCTTGAATTGTCATATTGACTGTCCAGTTCTTTTGTCAACAATCTTTTGTCATCATTTTGTCATGTGCATTTGACTATAGTTATTCAATTACAGTGATTCATAACAAAATGATACATATAAATCTCATTTGGTTGAGATAACTTTTAATTTAATAAATGACAATATAACCAAGCTGTCAGTCGAATTCGGGGCTTTCAAAATGGCGGCAAGTTCTTGGTCAAAATTGTATCCTATAAAATGTGATATTTTACGTATTTTAGCCTATTTTTCTAACATGTCTGTAAACTGGTGTAATAGTAATAGATTTATTAATGAATTTAAAGTGTTTAAATGCCGTGACAATTAAATCTCAAGTGAATATTTTCAAAATAGCGTTTGTTGATTTTTTACGACGTAATACTTTGTTCAAGAAGATTATTTTTTCATATGCCTTATTTTCAATAAATAAAGCATTAATCAAAATAATACTTATGGCGGATTAAAGATAATGAATATATCTGTCTGGTGTAACACAGGTGTTCTTGGTAAGTGTATTAAAAATACAATTTTTATCCAATTAAGTGTTTGCATTTCACGAACAAAATTTCTGACAAAATTATTTCATACGAAACGTTTAAACTCGTGAGAACTTATAAAATTGAGTTTTATTATAGATATTTGTATATGTGTTTATTAATTAGACCATTTACATGAAACTACATATAAAATATTTAACGTTAAAATTAAACTTTTCACGGCAGTTTACAACTAGAAAACCAAGAGAATAAATCATTTTCTAAAGTTTACGATTTTTTAATAATTTATTTATAAATCATAAAAAATAAGACATTTTAATAATAATTATCAGAATTTATATCGAAAATATTTATCCCTGTACTCATTCACTGAAAATATTGTAAGCCTACATGTAATTACCTGTTCATATATAACATATCCTCTACTGACTTCACCTAACTCTATAGCAATAGTAATAATCGGGCATTTTCGCAAACTTATACCGTTAAAAATGTGTGGAAGATTTAATGATTATTTTTTTGATTGGTTATCGTACTTAAAGACGTGATTTTAATATTTTCACTCATAATTATTGATTTCCAAAACGATCTAAAACCGCACATTCCGAAACAATTCCCACTGGGCAAAGTCGACAAAATACAACCCTGATTACCAAAACAATCACACACACTTATACAGTTTGTGACGCGTTTCCGTATCACCACCTTAGAGTAACAACGTACATTTCAATAGTATTGTAACTCCCGGAACGAAACTAAACCAACACATCAACAAAATTTATCACGCGATAATGACGTGTAGCTATAGAGATTTTGTTCAGCCCGTCGATATGTATCATGTATGGATGTGTTAGTAAAGCTTCGCGGAGTGACGTCAGAAACTTTGCTTGACATGTATGATAGTAGCATTTTTGTCACATTTGTTGTTGCGCCGCCTTTAAACTATCTGTAAGGCATATATATTTTTTTGTATTCAGATAGCTGATTACATTTTCTAAAATAAAGTCCGCGGTGTATGTCCTCCCGAATGTTTGGAAGTGGATCATTTTTGTGTTTGAAAAAAATGTACTCGCTCGTAATTGCTGGGCGACGAATTGGCTCCACTGTAGACCAACAAAAGGTAAAACACAATGCATATTGCGATCTAAATACTGTGATACAATGAACGCGCTTTTTCATAAATGGTCTGGGCGATTGGTTTAGGGGTCATTTTTAAGTTCCACAAGGCTTGTCTATATAATACTTGGTCGAAGCTTCCCAATCATTTTACGAAATGTATGATAGATTTAATTAATTTAAATCAAACCTGATCTGACAACTCTCCCGGAAATGGAAGAATTAGACCTGCAAGGAATAGGATGGTACGCTAATGAAACCAGCAAACCAGTTTTCAAAGAAAAACGATCTACTTGCTCAAGATTGGATTGACAAGGATTGCTCAAGCTTATAACATTACAAAGTGCAGAGTATGTCAGAAAGCTCGGTCCAATCATTTTTATGGTCTGAATAGCAGCGAATCAGAGCCAGAAGATACTTACTGCTTCTATTTTATACTATTGATACCCGGGATGGTTATAGGATAGTGAGCTCTGGAATTATGAAATTATTGCCTACACTATTCATCCGATTGCGATTAAAATTTCATCCGATTGCTATAAAAAAATTTCGAATTGTTGTGAACATGCCCGTGAATATTTCTATATATATAAATATACTGGTGAGCTCTGACGTTATGAAATTTGCATAAAAAATTAAATAGGTCACGCGAGTTGTTGGAAAAATGGGTGTATTTTATGGAGTTCGGTGGCAGGGAAAAAAGGCTGGGGGGGGGGTATGTGGAAGGGTTGGATAGGGAATTAAGGAGGGGGGACGATGGATAGAGAGTTCTTGAGAAAGGGGTGAGCGGGAGAGTGGAGGGGAATGCGGGGAGGGAGAACGCGGGAGGTAAAGGGGACGCGGGAGGGGAAGAGGAGGAGGATGGGAAACGGGGAGGAATAGGAAATGACTCGAAGGGAGAAACAATTTATTTATTTAAGTGGCATTTTAACGCATGCCGGGTATCAGCTAGTGTCAGATAAATAAGTCTTAACACGCAGGGTCATCGAAAAATAATGCCAACATCTAAAATAACTGTTAAAAAAAAACTACTAGAGGTAATTCAATGGTTTTGATCTTAAAATGTGCAAAAAAAGATTTTTTTTTTCGTACCTAAGTATGTTTCTATGTGTGCACCGTTCGTCGCTCTGCAGATGTCTAGTCTGTAGTCGATTTATTGCCACATACGTGCAATAATTTTTGGAGTAACTCTCAAGATATCGGCAAATCCCGAATATTTTCTGCGTACACAATGTTTTAAATGTACTCCCAGAAAAAGAAATCCAAAGGGTCAACATCGTACTGAACGGCGGCAGTCATTGGCGTGCCTGCGGCCGACCTTGATACTACGCATCTAGTGTATAGCGCATAGCAAGGTCACACCACCTCCAAAACAAAACTTACATTCACCAGCACACAACATAAAGGGTTTCGGTGCTATAATTTTGGCATTATTTGGCAAAGTGTTGGCATTTTTTTTCTATGACCTGTATAAAAAAACAGAAAAGTTCCACTGAGAGTACACTTTAATCCTTTGCAAAAACTGTGAGGGCTGTTTTCTCACACAACTCTTATTGCGCTCATGTCTTTGTTTGTTTCATTAAAGGCCCACATTTTTCTTTTTATATTCTAGGCAGAGTCATTTGAGAAGGTTAAAAATTGGAGTGATTCTATGAAAGAGGATCCAGAAATTCTCCTGCTGATCTGTGATACTTTTGAAGACATCTGTGCTCACGGAGTTAGTAAATCGGTGGCTTTGAAATGGTGTTTGGAGAACGGCTATGAGCTGATAGAGCTTCAGGACACCGACACGGAAGGCCAGGAGTATAATGACATCATTCCTGACAAGAAAGGGGCAGACAGAATCATCGAGGCTCTGGAAGCACACACCTGGTCCAATCTGGAGATGAAGACAACTACCAAATCTAATGGCCATCCCGCAGGTTATTATTATTATAATAAAATTATTATATAATATACACTAAAACACCTTTATAACTTTCTTCCACTTCTCATTTTAGGCTGGACCGGTTGCACCTTGTAACGGCATCTTTGGACTGTTACAATTTGAACTAAATTTTTGGTATTCATAGCCTCTATGTCAGGGATGAGCATTATTAGCTCTATACAATATAGCACATTTATGACTTCTTTTGTTTTATTGTTGGCGGAGTGGTTATTTAATAAGGTTCATTCCTGACAGATGCTCAGTATACTATAGATTTAGTTCATATTGTACCAATTGCCTCTTATAAGGTGAAACCTTATAACAGGTCCGGTCATAAATAAAAAAATTGGAAGAATGTTATAAAGATGTTTTAACTTGTTGAAAACCAGCATAGGAAAAAAATATTTTTTCAATACGACGTAAAATATTTGACAGTTCTCACCTTTCTTACGAACTCAATTTTTATAACGTTTCTTTTTTGATATATTACAAAACCGCTGCCGCTTGATAATATGAACGGAGTCGTATTCAAAGTCTATATTTTTTCATTGTTTTTTATATAAATCCATTGTGGGAAGCATAGATTTGAGTGATTATTAGGAAGTTCGTTTTATCTACATCATTTTGATGTAATTTTTGTAAAATATCACAAAAGAAATGTTATAAAAATTGAATTCGTAAGAAAGGTGAGAACTGTCAAATATTTTACGTCGTATTGAAAAAAAAAATTTTTTGTATGCTGGCCTTCAACAAGTTAAAGAAGTGGTGCACAGCCCGCAGGCTAAGCCCATGTTGAACGGCCAGTGGCGTAGCTGGCATGGGTGGCACCCGGTGCGGGCCGCCGGCCCCTGGCTACGCCACTGCGAACGGCCCACTTGGCTAAATAAAAAATCTAAATGTTTGCATTCATTTTTATTTGAAAAGCGTGGCTTAGAACATTTTGTAAAGATTTTTTGTATATCCGTACCCCTGGTCGTAAATGAATGGTTGTGCCTGTGTTAAAAAAATCAAAAGTTCATACATCACTGCATTGAAACATGATTTTATCATTATACATAGTGTGATCTGTACTGATTTGGAAGAAAACTCCAATTCACATAAGACCTTAGGACTGGCAGGCCTCCGTCAGGCTAATGAAATTTATTGATTATCTGTTCAAGAAAGAAATTTGATATTTTCAATGTCTCAATGATGTATCAATTTAGCCAGAACAGGCACACAACACTTGTATTGGTTAATCTCTTCATATATCCTAATCAGTATAAATATAAAAGTTAATAAACTTCTGTAAAGAATTAAAATGTTGATAGATACTCTCAGTATTGCCCTAGTAAAAGACCACCATTCAGAAACAAAACATTTATTACTTTAAATGGCTTTAGCCGTGTTTGGTGTCCAGATCTGAATAGCCGGCTACTACCCCATCTCCTCCCCCTCCCCGCTACCCTCAACCTCACAACATAACCAATTGGGGGTAGTAGCATAGTCTCACTGGCTCCTCTCAGTTGGTGGTTGATGAGTTTCACCGTATATCCAATAATGATAACTGAACCTTTCCAGATCTGAATCTAGAGGGAGACAACGCAGACTTCACGGAGCTGTTCTCGCAGCTGCAGTCCATGAAGGAGAGCATCCAGTCCCTGCCGGCACGGGACCGGCGGAACTGTGCCGAGCAGGTGGTTGCCACCTTCTGGAAGGCCATCGGGGGGGATGATGATGAAATCGATGATATCTTACCTTAAATTGTTACTTACCTAACTATAACCTTACGCATTAAATTAGATCTATTATTTACATATTTTTATTTCATTTTGATCCCATTACAAGGCCTGCAGGCATCAAAATAATATGGCCAATCCAACCACCTATGAGTAATTTTGTAACACAACTCACTCCCTTTCGAATTCCTTTGCCTTGCTTCCAAAGACTGGTTCTTTTAATGTACACTTTCCTAGACCACCTCGTCAGTCCCAAGACGCACAATGTTATAATTGTGGGTCATTGGTGATTGGCCAGCTAATAGGAAGCCAGAAAGGTGCGCGTCATAAAGATGAAACTAATCCAACTTCATGTATTGTTGGCACAAAACTTTGACTTGATACAGTTTGATTCTTAGGTACAGAAATATGTATTTATATGCATATTTTTACTAAATGAATCCAAATATAAGATTCATTGTTTTGCGTGTGTTGTGAGATTACCAAAAGGTTAGTTAGCAGCCAGCAGGGTTGCCAATTTGTGGGGAATTCCCCAAATTGCCGAGAATTTCTAAAATTTTTCACGAATTGGATATTTTGCGGGGAGAAAATGAGGGGATTCTGGGCACCTCTTGAATATTCAACCACATCGAAAAATAATATTTATAGATTGTATGTATAATTTTGTTTTCTTTTGCGGCAAATCTTCATTGCACGCACAAAATATCCTACGTGGATTTTAGAACATTAGGATATAATTAACAAAAAAAACTGTTTAAAAAATCAGGGACCTTTGTTTTTATTTTTTATTAATTTTAGATCTACATTTGACACCTTATTTATAAAAAAAGTGGACTTTATATAGAATTTTCATTAAAACTGACAAATTTTTCTTAAATTTTGCGTACAAGATTTTTTGTGTAGCAAATGTACGAAAGACTGTTATTTTACTAAGATTTTTGTGTAGCAAATGTACGAAAGGCTGTTATTTTATCTATTTTTTTTTTTTTTTTTAAAGGCGGAGACGGTTTACAAGCAGTTCCCGTGAGCACTTAGGCCATAGGCCCATTGTGCTATCTTCCATTTTACCTCAATCCTTTAATAACAACCCAGTCCCTTTAATAAAGTTCACCAGGGATGTCATTGGATATGTGGCTATGTCTTCTGGTTCTACTGTACGTCTCCCCAGATATCTGAGCCTAGTTCCCACCAGGGCAGGACATTGGCACCATAGGTGAATTAGAGTCTCTTCATCCTCTTCACATTTTCTGCACATATAGGTATTTTCCACTCCCAATATCTGCATGTGTCTCCTGAGATGGCAGTGTCCCGTTAATAGTCCTACCAGTTCCCTCAGCGTGTTTCTGTGCATATCAAGTAGTTTCCTGGTTCTTCTAGGGTCCGGTCCTTTTATGAGAACTTTGGATTGTCTCATTCCGGGTGCCCTCATCCATTCTTTGTCGTTTTGTGTAAAAATAATTAATAAAAAATTCCAAATTTCAAATTTTTTTTTCAAATTGCGGTCAGAAACTTTAGATTCATACAGGTGTACATTTTTATTATTTTGCAGTTAACTTTTAAATTTGAATATAAAGCATGATGTTTTCGTTTTCTAACACCGTTTAGATCATATTTCTAACCATGAGAGTAAGGGAGATACAATGATTTCTATGGGACCTATATGAGTTGTTCCGAAATCCGAACAAATTAGCCTGAGGGATTAAAAACGTAAATAAGTCATTTGTAATTTGAATTTATGCCCATAAAAAAAACTTTGTTTTTTTATCACTTTTATTTTATATTTCATCATATATCACATAGTAAAGAAAACAAAATTATTTTGCCGTTAACTCACAAATAATTGCCAAAGTTGCCTCTAAACTCATGAAAAATGGGATTCATGTATGTTGGATTATTTGGTAAACCAAATAAAAAATTGATATGGGATATATTGTTCATGATGGATAAAAAAATCGAAATTTAATAACACATTTGGACCAAAAATGTCACATGGGATATATTTAGCTTGCAACGTAATTTAAAAAAAAATCTATTTTTTAAGTCTGAATGAAAGAGAAAGCCTGAAAACGACTAGAACAGCGGTTGTCAAGCTTTTTGAGCCTGCGTACTAGTGCGTACCCCTTGACTCTTACTACAAATTTGTTGTATCCCGTACCCTATATCGTAAAAACGCTGAGGAAAATTTTACAACTGCTAATCAAAACGTTGAGGAAAATTTTAAAAACATTACATCTTCCAAGTTTCCTGGATTTTCACTTATTTATACAGATGGTTCTAAGTCTGATAATAAAGATTGTGGAGCTTCGGTACATATTGCTGAACTTAACTTAGATTTGTCTTATAAATTGCCTAAAGAAATTTCTATATTTACTGCAGAATGCTTTGCAATTGAACAAGCTTTAACCCAAATCCAGCTTCTCAATATTCGTCGAGCCCTTACTATGCACTGACTCTCTAAGTGGTGTTTTGAAAATTTCCTCAAATATCATGCATCATCCAGAAGACTACATTATTTGTAATATCAAAAACACTCTCAAATCATTAAATTAATCAAATTTCGAGACAATATTGGTTTGGGTCCCTGGCCATTTAGGAATTGAGGGGAACGAGAAAGCCGATTCTCTCGCTAAACTTCGAACAATTTCTGGCTCTAATCCTTTAGATTTTAGAATTCTGATCTCTGACGTCATCCCTATTCTTAAATCCAACATGATTCGCTCTTGGGAAGAAAATTGGACTATTACTAAAACCCGAACTGGTGCTTTTTATGCTGGTATACAAAATCATATTCCAAGTAAACCTTGGTTCCATGGCAAGAAAAAATCCAAATATCTCGAGAATGAGAATAAGGAAGTTGGGTCCTTTTTTTTATTTTTTTTTTATCAATATTCACAGGCAAACTTAAATACCACTATTTTTTTTTTTTTTTAAAAGTTCGTTTTCATAATTAAATTTATTGTATAAGTTTGAATTTTATTAAGCCCGCGAAAACGGCGGCAAGGGCATAATACCGTGCACGCAGAGTTCGTGACGTAACCCGGCCCTTGCGTGTGTGAAATACAAGGGGAAATATTTACAAAACCGGGACACGCTTAATATGGACGAAAACAATAAATTAAAAAGTTGTAGTAGTTAGATATTTACTAGTACTAATCAATTCAGTTATTGGAATTTCGAAAAAAGTGCATTTTAATGGTAATTTTTAAAATTTAAAACACGAAATGTCATTTTTCACCAACCGCTATGTTAGGAACTGTTGCAAGTTTCGTTGAAAAATGACATTTCGTATTTTTAAATTTAAAAAATAACCATTATTAAGCACTTTTTTGAAATTCCGGTAACTGAATTGATTAGTACTAATAAATATCTAACTACTACAACTTTTTAAATTTATTTTTTTCGTCCGTATTAAGCGTGTCCCGGTTTTGTAAATATTTCCCTTATATTTCACACAAGCAAGGACCGGGTTACGTCACGGACTCTGCTGTGCTCTTGCCGCCGTTTTGGCGGGCTTTAATAAAATTCAAACTTGTAGAATTAATTTGATTATGAAAACGAACTAAAAAAAAAAAATACTGGTATTTAAGTTTGAATGTCACCTACATGAACATATAAGTCAAAATATTTTTCAAATTTTTTAGAAGTCAAAATATTTTTCACTCAACTTCCCTATTGGTCACTGCTCTATTGCATCCCATTTGTTTAAAATCCGGGTCCTAGATAGTCCACTCTGCCAACGCGGCGTAGAAAATGAGACTCTTGACCATGTATTCTTTAATTGTAAAAATCATTCGTCCTTCAAAGGCATTTACCGTTTAGTTATTAAAATCACCCACCAATCTCCTCTTGGTATTCCATATTTGCTTTCTCTCAACAATTCTCGCGTTTTCTCAGTTCTATACAAGTTCGTAGACTTGAATGACTTCAATATTTGAGATTTCCTTTTCCCTTATTATAACCATCTTCCTTAATTTTAACGGCCTTTTTAGGGTGAATTGTCTTATACACAGAAAAAAAAGAAGGCCTCAAGTCTGATTCAGCATTCAGGCAATTGCAATATTTTATAAACGTATAGGAAGAAAAGGCCTTTTCAAATACGTGTTTGTGAACGGTATTAATATTTTTGGAGCTACAGCTGCTATTGTGGGTGTTTCCTTCGAAACTTCAAACCGGAAACCTTCCAGAGACATATTTTTCAAAGTAACTTTTGAGCTCAAAATAGTTGGTACCTCGAATAGATTTTCCACTTATTTTATTTCTTGGTTTGTTGACATTGTTACATCATATTTGTAAGGGTTTCGCACCCATTGCATTTCTTTATTGATTTTTTTGGGAAACATTCCTGAAATGTTATTATTAGAGATGCCAAATGTTGAATTAATATATTGCTCTATACTATAGGAACCATACATTATAAGTAAACCATAAACAAAATGCGAGAAACAATTTACTAAAAATTCTGCCTCAATACAGGTTCGCCTAGTGAGGCAGGCTATGCATAACTTAAAATATATTTATTTTAACTGTTCTATTTCTATAATGATTTGATGTAATATCTTTTTATCAAGAATAAGGAATAGTTGATTTTTCTTAGTTAACATTTATTAAATTTCAAATCCAAAGTTTACAAATACGTCTTTTCAGCTCTTTACACTCGTCGAACACTAACCAGCGAAAAAAAACAAAAGAACAACCAACTGCACTCAGGTCAGACTTTCTAATAAAAATATTTAATTAAGAGTTATCGGCGGGTAGGTACCCCTTTTCCCGATACTACAAAGAGTTAGCATTACCACCTCCCCGACGACCTTTCGGCGGGTAGGTAGGTACCCCTTTTCCCGACACTACACTCGGCCATCCTGCAGGAAATGTCCGCAGACTTCTTCATTGTCTTCGTTGACCATCCACAACTTCATGAAATCAACTGTCGTTAATGTTTGCTGTGGCTCCTCATGCTCACCCACTTTTTCTACAATGTACGGATCGTTTCGCAATGCACGCACCACTCGATATGGCCCTAAGAATTTTCCTTTTAATTTTAATCCCGTACCGAATTGTGTCCTTTTTATGGCCACTAAATCTCCGCTCTCGTAATGTCTTGCATCCTTTCTTCCTTTGTTGTAATTTTTCCTGTTTCCTTCTTGCGTCTCGGTAATCCTTATCTTTGCTTCTTCACCTAATTCATATTGTTTCTCTTCAAAATGCGTAGTCCATTCTGCGTCAATTAGCTCCTTGATTTGCGAATCTTCTTTAATTCGCATTTCGACATTCTTAGCTTCAAAGTCAATCTTCTTAGCTTCCATGTAGATCTTCTTAGCATCCAAGTCGATTTTCTTAGCTTCCTGATAGTGCGGATCTTCTACGTGCGACAAATCTACTTTCTTATTTTTTTCTACTAGGTTTATTCTGAAAATATCCAGACCATCCTTGTGGTCATCAGTCTGCTCGTCAAGTCGAAGAAAGGTCACTTCCCCCCGCTTGACTCGCAACTCAACCTGATCCAAGAAATCAGTACCCAACAATAAGCTCTGTTTTGACAAAATCTTATTAGATACTACATGCAAAGTAACAGGTAAGCAAAGTAATCATACCCATCGACAGACATTAATTTCGTAAATTGGCCTAAGCTTCATTGCCAGTGGACCCAAACCCTTCAAATTCAAGTTTACGATTACCTAGAGGTGGTGATTCCAATCTCGCATACTCATCTGATCTTATAAAAGTGAGCTCTCTACCTGCATCCATTAACGATATAAACTTACAGTCCTCTATCGACACTTCTTTCATGTACTTCTTCTTTTCAGGTCTTGAAACTTCGTAGGTCTCCTTTGCTTTTTCTGGACAACTCGCTGCAATATGTCCACACTCATTACACTTAAAACACTCAGTGCCTTTTTCTTTTTCCGGGCAACTAGCACTTAAGTGCTCCTCGCTACCACAATTATAGCATCTCCGAACTTCACTATTTAACCGCTTGTGGTTTGAATAATTTTTCACTTCCGGTCATTTTTCTTTATCGTCCTTTCATTCTGCAGTTTTTGTTTTAAATCTCATATCTCTTTTCATCGCTTCATACTGCTTGAACCGCTCTTTCAATTGCTGCATGGTCCTAGCGCCGTGTAATGCAGCCTTGTTCGTAACTTCGTCGGGAATGCCCTGAATAATATACTCAATCAATGATTGCGTATCCACTCTTCCTTGTCCCGCAATCTCACGCATATTGTACATGTATTGCTGCAAAGTCTCTTCGGTTTTTTTTTTCTTTGCGTCAGCTCTCGGTGAATTTGTCACTCACCTTGTTCTCGAACTCTTCTTTCAATGCTTTTTTAAACTTTAGCAACGTCTTCGTACACCTTTCCTGTCTCACAAAAGCCGGCGCTGAGCCCTTCTTCCTAAACGCGACCTTGTGAACATCGGTCCACCCACACACTTCCGCCATTTCCTCAAAATCTTCAATCCATCAGTTCACATTGATCAAATTGTCCTCAGTGAACTTTCTACATCTTTAAGAAGTAACAGAGTGCGACTGGGCCTATTTGGTTCAAGAGCACTGATGACATCGACAGTCGCGTGGCACCCAAAAAAAATGTACATATTCATACGGCCCACCACCAAAATTTATTGCTCTCCGCTGGCCTAGCGCCTAGTGCCAACTGCCTAGTGTAGAGTGACCAGCACTACGACTGATCACAAAAAGTGGTTTAACAGCTGATGGTGCATGAATGTACTCCATTTTGATGTTTTTCGAATGTGAGATTGCTTTATTATTGAGTTTTGACAATAGTGTCGGGCATAGAAAGGGATTGTTATATAAATCATAGTGGAAGTATTTAACCGATAAGCTCACTTAAATCCTAAAAAGTGTCGTTAATATTTCTGGATTTTACAAAATTGATATCTAGGGGTAGTTGATAATCTGACAGCAGTAGGTAACTATAATCACTGAGCACTTATTTGAAAGCTGTTGGTAACTGCCCTAATAATCTGGCTTAACGCGATTTTTGAATTTATCTTTTATTTAAGACTTGGCCTTCTCTACAAATGTTCTGCACTAGTGTCTAGCGATTTTTCTTCAGTCCGCTGACCTTCCACTTGTTCATGATTTTCGTGATAGATACTGCTGGTAATGGTTTCAAAAGCGCTGTATTGAATCCTTTCCAATTTTGGGTATTTTTTTAACATAATATGCTTTGACAACCCTGACGGCCAGGCAATGTTGGTTACGCTTTTAATTGTTCAGTAAATGTGGAAGAAAACAATAAAAATACAGAAATATATTTTATATTTATTCAGAAATGTACATTATTTGTTTGTGGTACAAAATATAATAATTAGGTAGTAGGTACTTAGTTTAGGATACATTAGACATGATGATGATGATAATTGAAATTCACGCTTGCTTAACAACAGTATGTATTATAAATAATATGTAATAATAATAATAGGTACTCATTGCATACGATTGCTGCGTGGGGTGGTTGATTGGTTGATTTATTTATTTATTGATTGGTTTGGATTGGTGGTTGTTGTCGATTGGTTGTTTGGTACAGAGGAACTATGATCAGACTGGGGGCAGTGGGGCAGTGACGGATAGGACGCCACAGTGCTCGGCATGCCGTATGTTGCTCACTGACACACAGACAAAATGTGTACCTATCAATACGTAGCAATCTCCGTTCACTAGGTCTGGTCACTACCCATTATATATATACTAAGACTAGTCTAACTGAATTTCTTTACCACTTGTCGTGTCCGCACAACGCCTCGTCCTAACCCTAAAAGTTCACAAATTAAGAGAGAAAATTATAATTTAGTCAACACACATAAAATGTACAATTATCTTATATTCAATGTTTCATCACAGTCGCAAACTCTTATACGTTATATATTATACGTTTACTGATATAAGTATTTCAAAATGGCTAATTAGCACGGAGAAAAGGCACATCACTCTTTCCTTTCTCTTCTAATCTTTCCAACATTCTGCTATCTGCCATCTGCCATCTGCCATCCATGCCAGAGTTGTACGTCTATAGCTAAATCCACAACGACGTTGGCACAATCATACTATCACTATAACAAACAAACTAAACATGTAATCCATAAATCCTACTCAAGTTGTTTCCTTTTTCTCTGGCAATCCAATTGATTATTTTATAAAAAGCATACTTCCAAATCAGTATAATTTCTATGAAAATAAATTGTGATGTAATAATTGAAGTAAAATAATAGTATGCGTAGAACAGAACTCCTGGATTATGAATTTTGTCAAAGTATAAAATTAAAATATTGTAAAAGTAGTTATAAAAGCTTCCATATTAATTGTGACATAAAAATAAATAAATTGGCTTTTCATTTCATTCTATTAGCATTTCCTTTTTGAATATGTCTACAAATTTATTATTGTGGTAATATAACAGACTTAAATAGGAATATACATTTTTCTTCGTTGAACTTATTTATTTATTCGTAAATTTATGTAAAAATATTTCACGTAATATGCAATATACAGTAAACAATTAAAATGCATAATTAAATATACAAAGAAATGAATAACATTCTAAAAGTGTAAATTAGAATAGTTAAGAAACAAGCTTTAGCTAGGATTTGCCACTACTCGACGTACTCGTCGACGGAGAAGTTTGCCTCTGAAAATTCACATTGAACACGTCTCCTACTCCATTCAGGATTCACACTCACACGCACGCACACAGTCACACACACCGCATGCACCATATCCGCATACTACACTCACACGCACGCACACAGTCACACACACCGCATGCACCATATCCGCATACTACACTCACACACATTCAGGCTCATGACAATCACATTGCAAATCTTATTTAAATAATAATAGTGGTTTTGATTTTTCAATGAGGTAATATGTTAAGGATATTCTTTTTCAATATTTACTCGAGTATATCCGACGAGCGCATCACTTTTCATTTCTCTAAATTGTCTATTCACTGGCGATACGTAATAAAATAATCGCACGGTTATCGCAAGTGAATAAAAGCATTAATTTGTACATCCGGTTTTATAAATATAACTATTTGTCAAACTTATCCACGACAATAGCTTAAATTAAATAAAAAATATTATTTATTAAATTAGGCATTCTTTATTGTTGTTCCGCCGAGATTTTTCTTTATGCGTTTTTCGACTGACGCGGAATATAATTTCACAGAAAAACACCAAACACTGCACTGGCACTGGTGATCAAAGTATGTTAGTGTTTGTTAGACGACAACCAGCACGGGGCTAACAGCGCGATGTACTGAGCGAGGAGGGGTTGCCATTGTTACTGGCACGGGGGAGGTAGCCGTTGGGGGCGCTCTGCGGCGGAGACACCTTGGGCGCCTGGGGCGGGGGCACCGACTGCGAGAGCCCCACGAGGGCTTCCGTCTCGCAGGGATCGGCACGCGCCCGGTCCTTGAAGGGCACCATACTGATCATGTCCCGGTAGGGCGAGTGTCGTGTGGAGGTGGTCGGAGACACGGCGGGGGAGCTGTCCAGGTCGCCGAGGGAGAGGTGTCCGTGGGCCCACGAGCCCATCCGGTTGCCCGAGGCCGACTGGCTGGCTGGCTCTTCCACCACTCCTGCTAATTTACAGACAAACAAACGTTGGATCTCAACACACGTACATACATTTTATTACATAATATATATGTACTGGCATCAAATGGATTGTAGTTAAAATAGCATTTAATATAGATGTGTAGAAAGGTGCATTAATCAAATTTGGCCGTGCATGCAAAACTAATTTAATTTACTTACATATTAACTCTATTCTTCTGCCGCATTTAAACAGTGTTATTATTACTTGTAATGTACATAAACAATCCAAATCAATTCACAAAATTTGTATTGTATGCTTAAGTTAACTAGATCTACTATCATTTTGTTATGTAAATGTAAGCAATGAATTAATTACTGTAACGACTGTAAATAATAGGGAATGTACGCGGCTGTAGAGAATATAGTACCTGATTGCGGTTGAGCAGCGTGCAGCAATTCTTGGCCCTGCGTACTGAAGAAGAAGGAGTTGGTACGGAAAACGGCATTGGCGTCGGTGACCAGCAGCGCCACCAGCTGGAGGAAGGAGGGTCGGGCCAGTGGCCGGTGCTGCCAGGTGAGCTGCATGAGCTGGTACAGGCGGTCGGGGCAGTTCTCAGGTCGCTCCATCACACCGCCGTCTATCACGTAGCGGAGGACTTGGTCGTTACTCAGTCCCTGCAAACATAAACAATCCAACTTTACTTCTTTCTTTCTAAACTTGCTTTTTATTTATCAATTTTATTTTTATTTAAACGCCCATAGGGCTTTTACATACGTAAAGCAATACGTGTTTTAATTAATTACAGTGAAGAGTTAGAAGTGAATAAAATACAGGTAAGTAACAGAAAATATAAAGACACATAATATAGGTTAGATAAAATATGAGTTGACAAAATGTAGGTAATACAGAATATAAATAAAGTAAAAATGGATAGCCTGCCAATATCCTCCAATATATAAATAAAGTAAAAATGGATAGCCTGCCAATATCCTCCAATATATAAATAAAGTAAAAATGGATAGCCTGCCAATATCCTCCAAATCAACAATTGTGTTAATAAAAATGTATAAAATTGGTATTGGTAATAGTTTATGAATTAAGTAGAAATAGTTCGCACATACGTCGTTTAAAGTTTGCCAAATTCAAATTATTGTCAAATACATCAATATTGTTTAAATATTGGTTACCAAGACTGTGTAATCGTTGTATTGGGGAATGCAATTTATAGTTAGAATGAGGTATGTGTATATAAATGTTAATGTTTGTCTAGTAGTTCGTGTAGGTACACGTACGCTGTGAACTCTTGCATTTATTAAATGCAAGAGTTCACAGCAATCAAATTTTGAGTTTAATAAAAAGGTTAGGTCGGTTATTTTTCGTCTGTTTTCTAAAGTTAAAATATTTAAAATATTCATTAATGATAGGTAATTTATGTGCTCTAAAGGGATGTTAAGTTTAAAATTCACAAATCTTAGAAATTTTCTTTGAATTCTTTCAATATTATGGATATGAATTTTGTAGAAGGGCGACCAGACAATTGAGTTATGTTCGATTAGGCTTCTAACCAGGGATATGTACAACAATTTTACGATATGTAAAGATTCAAAGTTTTTAATTGTTCTTAAAATTTATACAATATTCTTTTATACAATACCTAACTACAATGTGCATAATGTCTATTAAATCAGTTAATACATTTAAAAAAAATCATAATTACTTGATATGGTTGTGAAGCTAATGTAGCCATTTCCCACAGAACAACACCATAACTCCACACGTCGCTGCTACTTGTGAAGACCTGGGAAAAGAAATTAAATATAATAATGTCAAAAAAATTTTGATAAATAAGACAAAAAAAATTAACCAGGCATAGAATTTATATTCGCATTATGTATATTTAGATTTCTGTCAACTAGAGATCGCCCAGTCAAACAGAATAAAATTAACTTCTTCACCGCATCACAATTAATGAGTTTTTATTTATTAACATTAGTATAATATAGGATGAATGGTATACATGAAATATGATTTAATGATGAATGTAAGTAAGTCTAAAGTCACGGTGTTTGAAAGAAAGAGTATGAAAACAGAGCTAGTGGATGTATTTGGGAAATATGTTTACAAAGGATGGAAAGGCTGATAGAGATAACTCCTTTACTGGAGGACTGAACGCGGTTGGTGCTAACAAAAAACTGTCCAAAGAAGTGAAGCTAGCTATCCACAATGGAGTGCTGGTACCTACCCTGATATATGGCAGTTAGGCATGGAACTGGCAAAGGAAGGATGAAAGTATACTGAATGCCGTAGAAATAAGATCCCTGAGGCGTATATGTGGTAAAACCATGTACGATCGTGAGAGAAATGTGGAGATCCGCAAATAATGTAAGGCTGATGTAAGCGTAATAAATAAGATTAAGAAAGGGGCACTCAGATGGTTTGGGCATGTAGAGCGAATGAAGAAAAATAGAAGTGTAAGGAGAATATATGATGCAAATGTGAATGGTAGAAGACGTGGGAATACCCGAGGAAGACATGGCACGATCAAGTGAATCAGATACTAAAGTCGGGCGTCAGAATAATAGAAGAGTAATGTGATTGTGAAAGAGACAATGTATGGACGTGAATGAGTGTGTGCCAAGACCGAGTTGTTGGCACTCCATCCTCTATACCTACCCCTGTGGGGAAACAGCGTGATGGTTAATCAGTTTAGTTTGGGAACCTGCTTCCAAAATAACCGTTCCTCAGTTTCATATTTGCAAAAAGCGATTTTTTATGCAAAATTCGTCATATGAAATTTTCATGTGAAATTTGACGTTATCAAACAAATAATGCAAATTTTCGTATTTTTCAGGCGAGACTGCTATGTAAAAAAAATCATAATATATATATTTCTTTGTCTATGATTTTGACTTGTTTGATTGAATTGATTTTTAAAAAAAACTACGCCAATTGAAAAATATCCAGGAATGTGGCATAACTTTTGTTGCAAAATAATATCACTTTTCTCAAAAATAATGTAAAATTCGTAAAAAATAAGCGAAATGAACCAAAAATATTGTGAAATAAACCAAAAAAATTATGTGCATTTTGCAAACAACAATACCCTATTCACAAATAATTAAATTAAATTTTCAGGTCTACGTAACCTTTCACATTATGGAAGAATTTGTTTTATTTTGATTTGATTTATTTATTAATACTTCCCTTTTGCTGAAATCTAGCAGTTTACTAGCAATGAAACATTTGTCAAAATTTAGGAATTATGAATGTAGGGTACATAATATGTAGTAAAGAGTAAAAGAATAGGACTCACCCCGTCCTTCAAGCTCTCGGGGCTCATCCAGCGCACCGGCAGCAGCCCCTTGGATCCCTTCCTGTAGTAATCCGTCTCATAGATGTCCCGCGTCATGCCGAAGTCGCCCACCTTCACGGTGAGGTCATGCGACACCATGCAGTTCCGCGCGGCCAAGTCGCGGTGCACAAACTTCTTGGCCGAGAGATACGCCATGCCGTCCGCTATTTCCATGGCCATCTGAACAAACAATTATCAACCGATTCATTACAAACATTCATTTGTACAATAACTGAGTTTTTTAACTGGATTGTTATCACGTAAGTGCGAACATCTGTAAAAACCCAGTATAAATAAATAAAATTCTATTTCATTATTAAGAAGATACAGTGAACAAGGCACTGATAAAATAAAATGTTTTAATTGTGGAAACTTCCATGGGAACCACAAAGGTGGTGACTGACTTAAGCATTTGCTCGATGTGAGCACCTTACAACACGATTTATTCGTCATGTTTGTACAGCGGCGAGCCGAACCTCTCGATATGAGCGCAGGCTGGCGGTTTTTTTAGAAAATCCCTGTATAATATTCGGAACATATCACAAGAGCATTGTCGCTAGTGCATCGGAGTAGGTTTATTGGTTTTTAGTAAATTAAACAAAGGAGTGGAATCAAGAAAAATGCTTTTCATCATAGATAAATACCGCGACCTTCCTCTACTGGGGGAAACTGCATAAATAGCAGTATCGGATTAGAAGGTACGCAGCACACATAACCTCTACGTCAACCATTTCAAATCGAATTGTGTAGCACAGTTGTGCAACTAATATTCAGGCACCGTGAATATTGCTTGAGAAGAGAAAATATTTAAGCGAATATTCAGATCAAGCCGATGCTCAACTCAGTCGCCATCTTAATAATATGCGGGTTTTAAAGTAAATAAATAAATAAAAATCCCACAGAAAACTAAAAGAACATGGCTTCTACAAACAATAAATTAAGGAACCATAAGATGAGTAGATAATTCACAAAGATTTTTAACAATGAAGGTTTCTCAACACTATAAATTCTGAGCAAATTAAAAAAGAGGAGATATGAAAGGCAGTAAGTTCAAAGTACGTGTAATCATCATATCGAAGATAATATCACTCAGATGATTTGGACGCGAGTGGATGAAGGGAAAAAGCAGTTTCAGGAAAGAAACATAATGCATAAGTCAAGGGAAACACGGTATCTCCAAAGTGTATTATGATTGGGATGGATGGATTAAGTAATGGCTGGCAAAAGAAGAACTAATTGAGTAAGTACCTGCAGTATTCTGGAGAGGGAAGGAGGCTGTGCTTGACGAGGCTTTTCTGTGTCGGGGCGGTGCGATCGCAGGTAGCTCTTGAGGTCTCCATTAGCCATCAGTTCCATGACCACGAGGGTGGGCTGGCCGCGCGACACCACGCCCAGCAGCCGCACCACGTGCGCCGTGTCGAAAGCCTTCATCACGCTGGCCTCGTTCAAAAAGTCTATTCTCTCCCTGAAAGAAGCCAATTTTATTAATATCACAATCAGATTGGTCAATTGAACAATTAAATAAATGGTGAGAGAATAAGTACATAGTTTTACCTATCTGTGGCGTGTTCATTCACCGTCTTCACCGCACATCGAATTTCAGTATCATGCTTCCCCAGACCCTGCGCTATTCCTTCGTACACCTGAAAAAATTCAATTTCTATTATACAGTCTGCAATATTTGCAAATTGAAACTTGAAGTGTGTGAATAAATATCTGTATTTTGATATACCGATTGGGTTTAAATTAAACTTGACACTACAACCCAGCCAAACCGCCTGTGTCAGCAATAATCAATTGTGCGTGGCAAACCAAACTAGGTACATAGGCAATAATCAATTGTTTTAAAATGCAATAATCTTTGTGACGAAAATACCTCAGTTTTTCTATTTATTTAAGGTCAAACTAAAATATTTGATTTTTTTTACACTTTTTACATTGTTTAGACATTATTGAAAAATCATAATATTGAAAAATCATAAATACTTATGATCAAAAAATACTTACAAGAAGGTACACGATATTTAATAATTTATTGCTTACTTGAATGTAGGTATATATTAAAGCAAGTATTGAATAAAAAAAATCAATATTAATTTTTTGTTTTTAATTTGATATGGGGAATAATCGATCTTTCTTATCGGAACCTCCCTGTACAGTTGCAAGCATTTTGGAACTTTAATTCTCAGCCGCTGGTCAATGGGTCTTAACGGGTTCACTGCCAGCCTTGGTAGTAAAGACTTTTACTTTTTTTTTATTAAATAAGTCTAATTTAATCTCTCTTTATCTTTCATCTGTTTTAATTACAATACAGTTCAATTTTTTAAATATTATTTCAATTTTATTATGTTTATTTCATTAAGCATAAGGCCAACATAAAAATAATACATTGTGACAGTTGCCGGATGAACTCTAAGCAATGAAAGTTATGTTGTTATTATTAGTTAAACGATTTTTGTTTTATTTTTTTATATGAATACCGCACTAGAGTCCCATCTGTTCCCGTCTGGAGCCAGTGAGACTATGGCATCCCAATGGGAGTATGTCGTGAGGCTGAAGGTACTGGTGAGGGGAGAAGGAAGGTGAGGAAGTACCTGGCTATTCAGATCTGGTCACCAAACATGGCTACAGCTATTTCAAGCAACGTTTCAATTCTGAATGGTGATTTTACACCAGGGTGATGCTGAAGAGTATCTTCCACCCTGGAACGTGCCGCAAATATACTACAGTAGAATGACTTTGCTTATAATGGCTTACCGTTTTTAGCGACGACAATGTAAACTCAAGTTAGGTACAAGGAAAACATATCCGTTTAGTACGATTCCGTTTTAAGCGACCAACTGCTTAAAGCGACCCATAATTAAACCACTCAAGCGACCTATTATAATGATAATTCGTCCGGTTAGAACGACGTGCAGTATTTTGTTTACGAAACCTACGCACTATTACCTCACCGCCTTACGCCTCGCCTAATCCCCGCGCCCGGCTACTTTCCACACCTATCCTTATTAGCACGCGTAAATCACACTCAGTGTTTATCATCTGTTGTGACAACCGCTCCACACAATGAGTTCCGTGAAGCCAAAACGTTTTTCAATTGAAGAAAATAGTGATATATTACACCTTTTTATGAAAACTAGATGTCGCGGATTCACAATGCTGTGCAAAGTTCTTACTAACAAACAAAAATTGGTAAAAAAAAAAACACAAATTACAGACTTTCTACTTTAGTAACTACATATTTACTTGCATAGAATGTAGCAACATTGTACGTTTTGGATTACAGTACATTATGTATGTTAGTTATGTGTAATGTTTAAATACCATTAAAGGTATAATTTGTATTTACCTGAAATGTTTTATTTACCTAAAAAGGAATTTATCTATCTATACTATTATATATTTCATAACAATAATCACAATAACATTAATAACTCAGGTACGGGACATACGTCATTCCTATGTCTACCTACGTTAAATTATCGTGAAAACAAGCTTATGTGTCCAAGCGGTTAATATGCAATATATAAAAATAAGCATAAATTATCCGGCCATTTTGTGCGTCGCCCGGTTAGTACGACAAAGTATCGTCGGTCCCTTGAGGGTCGTTATATCCGGATTCTACTGTATATATTATTTTTAATTAATTAATTGTGAAATAACACAAATAAAGTTTATTTGCGCATGCTGGGTTCGAACCCGCGACCTTTGGATTGGGAATCGAGAGCCTTACCCCTTGACCACAGAGGCCTTCGAACAACACCAATTTGCAGGTGCAGAGTTTCTGTTGCCTATACAATCTGGCAAGAATTGAATTTGGCTTACCATGCCGAAGGAGCCTTGCCCCAGCTCCTTGATCAGGTTGATGCTGTCTCGCGTGACCTCCCACTCGTCCGGCACGTACACGGAGCTGACGTACTCGGGGTTGACACTGGCGATGAGCTTGGTTGGCGGAGGGGGCGGGGGGGGCATGCACTTGCGCTGCACGTACAGCGCCACTATGATGAGACCCGCCATCACGATCAACGCACCTATTACGCCCCCCACTATCTCCTGGGTGGTCCCTCCTCCTCCGGAATCCTGAAAAATTTATTCCAAAATTAATTAACATGTCAGTCCAATCTGTGCACCGTCTCGGAATCTGTCAGTGGAGACTTGTTAGTATAATTTGCTAAACACCATCTCAAGGACAATTAATATATTATTTTTAATAAGAATGACCTTGTAACAGATTTATCATATGTTTACATTACTAACGCACAAGAGGGGCGCTAGGCTGTGGCAGTGTGGCAGTGTGCCAGTGGGTTATTGTTAGTGTTAGTGACATTATAATGCTGTTTGGTGAAGTTGTATGTGGGATGAGGCAGAAGGGAGTACTCAACAATTCAAATGCAGTCATTAAGCAATCTAAACATAGCTAAACCCATTTCGATGGTAGTTTTAGATTAGATACCAATTTTTACTGCTACTACGTTTTTTGTATTACTTACATTTTATATAATTTAGCCACAAATAATAATCTAGACCAAAATGAGAATTCTGCTTTATTTCTTTTCTGAGAAAGTTTTATGAATCTTAATTTTGCATTAATTTTATTCAATTGGTTTTATTCTACATATAATATTATTTGTGACAAAACTACACAATAAAAACAATGTCTAGAAAAACAACTACCAATAATGAATTTATTTGCAAATAATATATTAACTACTTTTTAGATCACCTGCTTTATACCTATATCATACACAGGATATTTGTAAATAACCCGAAAAACTTATTTGAAATGTTGGTAGTTTTGGAAAAAATAATATTTGTTTGGGAAAAGGGTAGGGGCATTTCCGATCATTTAACTTTCAGAGAAGCTTATCACATTTAAGCTTTCTTTACTATATCAAGCATCTAAAAATTAATGCAAACGCAAATAGGTTTTTTTAGTAAAGAAAGTTATAAAAAGCAGTCTTATCAAATTTAGAAACAAAGATATTTCTTGTTCCTTCGACTTTATTTTAATAAAAAAATTATAATGTGCTTAGATCAAAAAAAATAAGCGTCAAAATGGCCCAAAATCAAAATTCTACTAAATTATTAATAAAATAACATTCGGTTTTTCGAGATGTTTAACAAAAACTTTGCATTGGGATAATGATTATTTTCAAATTATAAAGAAAACACAAAATAACAAACAAATAAAAGGTTTTTATTATTTATTTACATATTCACAAAAAAGAATGCATGTTGCAATTTAGAAAGAAGTGCACCAAGTAGTGGTAATTAGAAGTATATTATATGCGTCAGCAGTGTTAGTGCATACTGTGTATGTACAGTCTGCCTCTGAAGTATTATCATTGTGGTCCAGGCTGTCCACGGCCAACTTGTCTCCGACTGCTCCTCGGGAAGGGATGGACGCTAGACACCCCTTTTATCCACCTTTTTACGTGAACCCTTTTAGTACTTTTACCATTTCCGTGTTGTTTTAAAGGTGAATAAAACACGGGCAAATCCTTGTCTGCGGGATGATCTGCAGTGTAAGTATTGAACTCGATTTTGTCTATAACTCTACTTAGCATATTATTTTCAAATTTTTTCTTGTTTGACAGGGTTTTATTTGACATTTTCTGTAAAAAAAAAACCATTTCCAGTGGGTAAAAATATAATATTATATGATGTGACATGGTGACTAATCAAAATTTAAAAATATATTGATATAACTGTAGGTGTAGGTATAGGTACTACAGAATGGATTAAGAATTTTATTGGGTTCCTTTCAAATTTTTATTGGAACTTTAAAATTATTTAAAACTGGTTGTTTTATTTGAATAAACACTGGAGGGTTAATAAATATCATTTGGTTGATATAATATGAGCAGTGCTAGGCAAGTCACGTACACCACTGATTCTGATTTACAAACAACCATAAAACTAGAAACAAATAATGGGATAGATGACATGGTGATAATGACACGTCAACGTTGATAAAACAACCGCAATCGAGATATTCTAATTCTTAAAGTTACATATATTACTAATCATAATAACCAGTGCAGACAAACAACCATAAAACTAGACACAAATAATGGGATAGATGACATGGTGAAGTCCAGCATCGTCAAAGTTGATAAAACAACTGCAATCGAGATATTCAAATTCTTAAAGTTACATATTACTAATCATAATAACCAGTGAAGTGTTATGTGCCAACAATGTGGGAAGATAGCTTTCACACTTGAACGCCAGGCGTCAACAATGTGGAAAGATAGCGTTCACACTTGAACGCCAGGCGTCAACAATGTGAGAAGATAGCTTTCACACTTGAACGCCAGGCGTCAACAATGTGGAAAGATAGCTTTCACACTTGAACGCCAGGCGTCAACAATGTGGAAAGATAGCGTTCACACTTGAACGCCAGGCGTCAACAATGTGGAAAGATAGCTTTCACACTTGAAGGCCAGGCGCCAACAATGTGGGAAGTTAGCTTTCACACTTGAACGCCAGGCGTCAACAATGTGGAAAGATAGCTTCCACACTTGAACGCCAGGCACCAACAATGTGGGAAGTTAGCTTTCACACTTGAGGGCCAGGAGTCAAGAATGTGGGAAGATAGCGTTCACACTTGAACGCCAGGCGTCAACAATGTGGAAAGATAGCTTTCACACTTGAACGCCAGGCGCCAACAATGTGGGAAGTTAGCTTTCACACTTGAACGCCAGGCGTCAACAATGTGAGAGGATGGCTTTCACACTTGAACGCCAGGCGTCAACAATGTGGAAAGATAGCTTTCACACTTGAACGCCAGGCGCCAACAATGTGGGAAGTTAGCTTTCACACTTGAACGCCAGGCGCCAACAATGTGGGAAGTTAGCTTTCACACTTGAGGGCCAGGAGTCAACAATGTGGGAAGATAGCGTTCACACTTGAACGCCAGGCGTCAACAATGTGAGAAGATAGCTTTCACACTTGAACGCCAGGCGTCAACAATGTGGAAAGATAGCTTTCACACTTGAACGCCAGGCGCCAACAATGTGGGAAGTTAGCTTTCACACTTGTACGCCAGGCGTCAACAATGTGGAAAGATAGCTTCCACACTTGAACGCCAGGCACACTTGAACGCCAGGCACACTTGAACGCCAGGCACACTTGAACGCCAGGCGCCAACAATGTGGGAATATACTTTTCACACTTGAACGCCAGGCGCCAACAATGTGGGCGCCTACTACAAATGAATTAGAATGTATTTGAACCTGTTGAATGTTTGTAAGTTGCTAGCTAAAATAATGCTTTCACCGATAATCAACAGATGACAGATAACATTCGCAATGAAATTAGCGACCAAGCAGAAATATGCCAACAATTTATTTGACACTGGGTTCGAAAAACATAATAACACCCTGTATATCATTTTAAACCTTGTTTATAGTTCTATTAAGAATTGTATCACTGTACATATAATAAATAACCTGTAATAAGAACAATTTTTAACCATTTCAAGCAAATTTCACACATTTGTGAATTTAACAATTTTATTTTTTTTATAAAACTTACACAAGCTAGATGAAATATTGGCAAATTAATTGGCTTTAGGACATTTCACAGTTTATTTGTTTTTGAACCAATATTTGGGGAGGTATTTTTTTTAAAGAGCAAGGGAATCCAAAACCATGCGTACGAAAATCTTCAGTGCTCAAAGCATATTTTTTGTAAATGTCTTGGCGCTCCAGTGGAAAATATTATGACCTTTTGTTAAATCAATGAATTATAACTTTATTAGTGGTGGGCTTGAGACTCATCAGTGAGCTAGAGTGATTTTTATTTTTTGTATGAAGATTTTTCAGTCAAGTGGGGATATCCCTACAAAACATGCTTTCAAAAAAAAATATATAATATGGGGATATTCCTACAAAACAAATAATTTTTTTTTTTTAAATCAATAACATCTCATTGGGTATGGGTTCCGTCTTGCCGGAAAGCATTTATTAGATAACCAACACCTTTACCAGGTCTCATTTCATTTTGTGATTAAGCAGGGGTGTCGGGTCCATAGGGTGAAGTTTGACGACGAATGCGTACGTCCACCAGGAGAGACTAGTTGAGGAATACCCTTTGACCTCTCCTGCCGATTCTCGCAACCCATCGTCTTGCACCGCAGTGGGAGAGACGGATTCATACATACGGCACTCCTGGATAAACTGACACCCGGATTTCTACCCACCCCTCATATCCTTTTTTTCCTCAGAACTTCCTGTCCTTCTTTTCCTTAAAAAGACCCTCCACATAGCATCCCCAAATATGTTAAGTGGCCCGGAGGTTAATTATTTTCATCAGGGCCTACTGTGTCCGCTTAATGTAAAAAAAATATATTTTTCAACCTTAGCACTCTAGCTCACTTGAGTCATGAGCTGCCACTGAACTTAATACCAACTATGTAAATAAGTTTAAAATATTGTTCTTCTGGTACCCTCACTTATCGAAGGGTCAAAAGAGTTCAACATATTTAATAACCCGGATGGTGAGATCTCATACTCCAGTGAAAAGTTTGTAACTTGTTACTTATGAGGCAATCATGTTGTCAAAACTCCAAATAACACTACATTATATTCAAATTGAGTAAAAAATTACAATATTCACTAATTACTAATTTAAATCCAAATTTTATTTTTAAATTTAAAGCCTCGATTACATTGAGCGAGTTTACAAGCTACTAGACGGAGACATTCACTAATGTAATCATATTTACTAGCTAACTAGCAGACTGTGAACAATACAAAGTTTACTAGAAAATAATGAATTCGCCAGTGAATTCGCTGGCTCGTAGCTTGTAAACTAGCCCCATGTCTTGTCAATGATTTTAAAAATCCTTCATAAAGGTCCTATTTTTTCTCGATAACTTTAAATAGTGGTTGTCAATATTGTCTGCGATAGTACGGCAGTATCAAATAGTCTCAAAGCTGAACCGGCATATTTAGATTTGGAAGAATTTCAAAATTACTCTTCGGATGACAGTTAAGAGGCTAGACTTTGAACGACACGCGGAACACCCGCGACTGTCATTCTGTCCCGCTCACAATAAGCTAACGCACACTTACAATACACGCGAATGCGAAATGTGCGAATGAGACAACGCTCAAATTTACACACAGAAATCGCTCGAAAAGGGGTTTATGGAGAATACACTTTTCTACATCGAAACTTTAACGAAATTGAAATTTTAAAAAATAAATATTTTTTAGAAAGAAGAAGCTACGTCGGTAGCTTTTTATAATTTAATAATTCTTTATGAGAGTTGAGTTAGCAGCACTTTTTCCTTAAATAATATTTTTTGATAAATCGTACAAGTTTGACAGTGAATTTTTACGTTAATACGAAACGCATCGAAAATTCGAAAACATACCGACATAGTTTTCACCCTCTAGCAGGCAGTATAAAAAAATATAATCATTTTGTGCAATTTTCGATGTAGAAAAGTGTTTTTTCCCGGGCGTCCTTTTTGTATGGGCCGAAAAGCGAAGTCTATCGTCTTAAGATGTCAAAGCCGTATCTCACAGAAAATTAATATCAGAGCTTCCTGTGAAAGCTAGAGTGCTCTAATAAAAAGCAAAGTCTGAAATGATATTGGCGCAAGCGATTCTGACCTTGTCCTTGTACAGTTTCTTTATACGGGTTAAAATCGCATTTTATTTTTTAATCTGACAGCCCCCCGGCGGGATTACGACAAATGAGAGGTCAAGAACTATTGTATATAAATTCAGAATCGATTTGCCTTGCTCCAAGTTCATATTATGAAATTATTTTTTTAAAATATTTTTCATTGAGATTCTTCATTACAATATTTATGTACCTATATAAAACAAAATGTGTATAAAAATAATGTTAATATTTAGGAATTATTTTACTTACACCTGTCAAAATTATTATTACATACTGTACAATCTGTACGTAATATTTATGTATTATTATAAAATACAATTCTACTACAAATCTACGTAAAATACAAGCAATGAGAGAATACTTACCATTTTTTCATGAAACTGCAAACACAGGTTCATATGAGGATATATTGATAATAGTAGGGTCTAATCTAAATAAATTTTGAATATGAATATAGCCTTTATTAAAAGTGGCATGAATAATGGCCAATAGACCGAGTTTAACCTAGTGACGAGTGAATTTTGAAAAACAAAAATGCATATTATACAAGTCACCATTTCATTTCAATGAATGAAGAAAGGAGTGTAAAAAGAATTTATGACGAGAATGTGAATGGTAGAAGAAGTCGAGGACGCCCAAGGAAGACGTGGCACGATCAAGTGCATCATAAACTTGAGTCAGGTCATGTCAAGAGTCAGAATAATAGAAGAGTATGTATGAGACGATGTATGAATGTGAATGAGGCAAGGAGTGTGTGCCAAGACCGAGTTGTTTGGCGGTCCGTCCTCTCTGCCTACCCCGGCGGGGAAATGGTGTGATGGTCAGTTCACCACTTCCTCCCAATTTCGTTTCTTAAATACCCTTTAATTCAATATGTTTTCTTTATCTGCAGTTATGTCATAACCAAAAACAGAGTTTTTATTATGATATTTTCATTTGTTTATTTATTTTATTTATTTATAGTTAGGTTAGGTTATGTATTGCATACACATTATTAAATAGGGTTTTATTAACATGCACAATTTTTTTTATAAATTCTAAAAGCAATTATTGATTAAAGGCCGAAAACGAATCTTCGTCATTCAACTCCTCTGAGACTTTTTAAAAATTTAAATAACAAGGTATATTTGTTTATAAATGTCAAGAGGTTACTGTCCCATTATCCCAGATCAGGTAAATATGTTATATAGTAGTACAACTTGAGGAATTAAAAAGTAACAGTTGGGAAACATTGAAATTTGATGTCATCGCTCCTTTTCTTCTGTCCTTTCACCTCATCCACTGGAAGATGGGAGAATGAAGCAATAAATAGTGAGATTCCACCATGAGTAACACTGCCAATTACTGAGCTTGCCACATCTATCTGATTTCTCAGAAGTTCTTTAGTACCATGCCTAGTTTACTTTAGTTAGAATGCTCTTCTGTTAGCTAGCTGATCTCTTCCTAGAAAAGTATTGTTACACACCACAGTTACCTGTCACAGCCGCTGGTCATAGAGCAACTGGAGCTTCAAGGAGTACTGCATTCATGACTGTGGGTAAGTACAAACCTGGGAACATATTAATGTTGTTTTATGTTCACTCCCTGGGGCACATGCGCAATTACCTGATTGAACTCGACATCCCAAAGTGAAACAGGGACAGTCCGGGGAGAAGAAAAGGTAAGGGTTGTTTTAGGGAGGAGTAAAAATGTATCAAATAGTACAAACCTCGATGAAAAAGTATTTGAGAGCCGTGTAGTTGCCATTGCCGGCGAGGGAAGTGGCCATGACCCTGACGCTATAGTTGCCGGCATTCAGGCCCTTGATGGTGTAGGAACCCCCACCCAACATGAACTGTTGCCGCGTTATGCATTCTGTGGTCGGACTATGCTGCAAGTCCAGAGAGAACATTCATTAATGGTTGTTATTACTAACAGAGCTCACTCACTACTGATACATTAGCACAGAAACAATGATTGCATGACTTCTTGTTTAAATTGATTTCTAACTTTACTATTGTATTGAAATGAGCAGTATGATAAATAAATACAACTCACATTCTCAATATCGATCCTCTTGTACTGTATGTGGAAGGTGACGACGAGACCGTTGGGTTTGGGTGGCTCCTGCCAGTCCAGACGCACCACCCCCAGAGATTGGTTGGCCTGCTGGACCTTCACGTTGATGTCTGTGATGTTATCTGCTCCCTCTGCCACAACAAACAAACAAACATGTTAAACATTCCACAACATATTCAAGAAGACGTGTTTGTAGGCAGGGTTGAGATGATTTAAATTGTGATTAAAATCAATTGATTAAAAAAAATTCAATACTTTTTTACTGCAACTAAATCACCGGCCTGAAGTGCCAAGGGACTTACCCCGCCTAAAATGTCAAGAGAGTTCCCCTGGCAAGAACACACATGCAATTCTAAAACTTCTGTTAACACAATTTGGGGATTCGCTGAAATATAAACTCGCGACTGAATGAGTTTTCGCCTGGTCATACCCAAATAGTTAAATTTCATTGTTAATATTCTTACTTTTAATAAGCCTTTTTAATTTTTTTAGGGCTGTCTGTTTCAACGCTAGCTACAGTAAAAGTTAAACTTACAAGTGTAAAGCAAGCCAGTTTAACTTATACTGTAGCTAGCGTTGAAACAGACGGCCCTTAGTTGTTATTTTTTTATTGAATAAGCAAATATTATTGCTAGTGTTAAAAAAATAATCTCTCAAAACACATTTCCTACTGCAGGTGGGTTAGAAAAAACTTTCTTAAAAGACAAACCCCTACCCCGGCGATGACCGGGCTTTACACAGAGGTTTTCGAAATCTAAAGTAGACAGTGACCTTCCTCTTGTTTTGAAGGTCACATATGCAAAATTTCATCAACTTCGGTATAAAACTGTTGATTTGCATACAAATCAAATCCACACCGCCCGCTTGCCAGCCCGCTCCACCAGATACAGACATTGTCCTTTATATATTATAATTTCAACCAATTTACACAAAACCTTGACAAATTATATACCTAAACCATCCTCATGAATCACTCTATCTATTAGTGAAAACTGCGAAAACGGCAAAAATCCGTTCAGCAGTTTTTGAGTTTAACGCGAACAGACAGACAGACGCGACTGCAGACTTTAATTTATAATATGTAGAGATAATTAAAATTGACAACCACAACACTGGTTTTCTTTTTACATAGACCAACATCCGAGTTAAAATAAACGAAATATTAAAAAAAATGTTGATTTTTATCAACCCTATTTGTAATGCCTGGATCACACAGACCGAGTAGATGGGCGTGAGAGGAAAATGATACTAGGCCGAGAGAGTTGGGTGAACGAGTAGAGGTGTTTACACGTATTTCTTAACTCGGCACCGAGTCAGTCAGTCAGTTCAGTTTCGACACTGCGGATTCGCGGGAAACGGTAGCGTGCTGCGAGCGACGTGAGTGTGCCGAGTGGCGAGTACGCACCGAGTGCATGTTTACACCCGCCGAGTGGGCAAGCGAGACAGTGCGGGGAAGCACGGGAGTGGGCACTCGGCCTAGGAGTTAGAACAGGGTCCGAGTGACTGTCTCGCTCTTTTGCTCGGCCGAGCACTTGGTGATGTGTTTACACGTGAAGTGTTTACTCGGCCGAGAGCACTGTCTCACCCATCTACTCGATCCATATGATCCAGGCATGGATTTGTGATCATGGAAAAAATCTGTAACCGATTGATTCAAAGTGCAACAGGTTCATTATAATTTAGGCAGCCAGATCGTGCAAAACAGAAAGAAAGTTTAATTAGTGGGCTTAGTACACCTCGGATCAAGGAGATTTTAACTGTAGTTAGGGCAGCTTGGACCCTTGAATATACCAAATAGAGAAAATTTTACGAGTGTACCAGATACCTCTGGGATCATAGAACTTTTCACTCTCATTTATATTTATATCCCAGAAAGTAAGTATAGTAGATGAGTGTGTTACCCAATTTCATGGTGCGAGCTGTGACGATGGACTTGATGCTGCAGTTGCTGGTATCGATGTTGGGGTCGTTGAGGTCCAGCTCCTCCTTTTCCATCTCCCGGCAGGCGCATACGCTGATGGAGTGAGAGGCGTAGTGGCGCAGGTCGCTGATATTCAGCGCAGTCTTCTCCACCGTCTTGAAGTACATATTGTAGGTGCCTGGACAATTAAATTAAATGTTAGGTCCTTCGTACACAGAGATACGAAACTATGATGCAACCACAACTATTAAGCCTACTGGTATGCTACTCTTTAAAATTGGATTCCATAACGGCGCTACCTGAATTATTTTGAACTTGACTATTTTTTTAATTAATACGATGTCAAGTGACTCTAGCAATGGAGACAATATTGTTCTTATTTATCTCTACTATGTATATGCATAAAAAATTATCTAAAAGAAGATTTTTAGTTCACCCATACAAAGAAATAAATATTACAAGTAGGGCATTCATCGCCGCCAAGGAACTACATGAGAATGATATTGAATTGACTTTTTTTCCAAAACCAAACCTTCTCCGCTATGCCATGGTTTCTCAAACCATGCCTTCTCCGCTAAATCCTTTTTTACGTATTCCGGTAATTTGTAGTTATATAAACATGGATATTTTCCCAAATCCAGAATAAATTTAACATTCAAATCATGCTCTGACACCATTTCCGTCAAACTGTCAGTAGAGTGCAAATGACATGTCAAAACAGTTGTCGACGGTGATTTGTGTGCTAACGTTACAAAAATTCTTTGGCAGATGTATATATATACAAGTGATGTATATTTATGCTCACAAAACGCGAGTCGCGTGTAGGATATGTATATCCACAATACAGTTAAAATGCAGTGCAAATTTCTTCAAGCATTCAATCAAGGATAAATTGAATAAGGTAATAAGATAGTGATATTGGAGATGAAGAAGACGTTCAAGGAGAGAAAGAACAACTAACCGTTAACTTTGGAGGTCTTCATGTCTTGGGGGCTCTGAATCTGTGCGTTAAGGTTGCCCTCGGGGAAGGGGTGAGAGCCGTAGCGTTCCTTAGTGGCCTCCACATCACGTCGCCGCCGGTTGTCATCCAAAACCACGCGCTTTGCATATACCTGCACAACACACAATCATCAATCATTATTCATTTATTATATTATATATACTGTCCATTTTATTACTATGCTAATGTCTGTCATGCACACCCGTTCCACTAGCTACAAACGGAAGTGCTGCCATCTCTAATATTCAAACAGAACTGTTGAAGTTTTACTTGCAAATTTTTCTTGTTAGTGTTTAATAAGTATTCGGTGGGTTTGCGCTATCAGATGCGTAACATAGAGAAGTGAAATGGAATGTCGGGACAGTAATAATCACTTAAGATCTCTTATGTGTTTGGTGGATTATAAAGGTGGGTGGCTTAGGTGGCCGGATAGTGTGGAGGCGAACATCGCACCTCAGGCATAAGAAACAGTAGGAGGTCCATTAGCAAGTTTGGGAAAATGGGTACGCCAGATAATGATGTATAAGTAATTGTTTTATAAATATGTCATACCTGGTTTTGTAAGTTGTCCTCAAAGGTGATCTTTCCGATAACTTCCTCATCATTCCACACTTTGCTGTCGCACTGGCAGTTCTCCTCTTTCTTGGCCTTCTCTTCTTTCTCCTTGGGAGTCTCCTCTTGAGCTTCAAAGGGTTTGTTCACGTTGGCTACCAGTGCTGGAAACCCAAAAATCTAGTGAGACAGGCATAGCACATCACCAATCACCAATTGTAATATAATTAATAAAGATGCATAATGAAAATTAAAAAGAATTACATTATCATGCTAGTTAAGAAAAGTTATATGTGCATACTTACACAAAAATTAAACAAAAAGATCTCATATTTTTTTCATCTTTTATATAAATATAAAATGGGGGTTCATATATTTTGATAAAAATATTATAAAAGTTTCTCAGTAAATAGCACATAACATGGGTAGAGAAGCTTTTTGAAAATCTGAAAATCTGTCAGTCATGGAACTTGCCCGTCATAATCCTTGTTCATGCATACAGTTTTAATAGATGGGCAATTACGTACACAAGCTGTTTGAAAATAAATTGCTGAAAGTTAGTCCGATAGCATTATCAAATTTCAAAAGTTTTACCAAAATCATATAAGCGGTCTACACACCATGCTGCGAACAGGCTAAAAATCGAAGGTTGGAGGTTGTCTCCTGTACCTTTTTTCTTCATGCGAACCAGTAACACTCTGTTTCACGTTGCCTGCAAATTGGAAGAAAGCGTCTGCCACTAGTACCAACCGATGCGCCGCAATGAAATGAGATGGTGATATTGAATTTGTTGTGTAATAAAAGAGACAGAAGGTAACGTGAAACAGAATGTTATGGGTTTGCCTTGAGGAAAAAAGAGACAGGAGACAATAGCCAGCTGCTAACAGCCCGATATGTCAGTGTAGACCACTATATTATAATATATATTTTGTAGATTCCACAAGATAAATATAACTGCTAGAGATTTGATCCCAAGGCTACTCTCATCTAATAATATTGTATACTAACGTTCGCTGCAGTAGTTCCTCTGCATAAAGAAATCCTCTTTATCCTCCTCCCACTTGATGGACACCTGGTACTGTGTCACGTTTCCATGCGGCGACGCCGGGGGATCCCACTTCAGGATAAGAGAACCGGGGCTCAGGGAAATGGCTTGGGTAATACGAGGCGAAGAGGGCTCTGAAAAACAACAGCTTGTTTTGATACTGGTTCTAATCACTTTTCCATCATATATGTAATTACATATAATGTTTTTGCAAATTATTGCAACTGCACAAGTGGGTTTTCGCAGTTCCATTCGGAATCTTTTCTACGGGCTAAGTAAAGTTTCATGAATTCTCTGTGAATCGTAAAATAGAAGCTTTATTTTAAACCTTCGTTTAATCTCGGTTAGATGGTTGGGCGGTCCAAAGCCTCGGGTTCAACAGTTTCTATTTATTATGATGGAAGAAGGAAGAATAAAAATAATATCAGGTTATTCGTAACCTAGGAATGTTTGTCTTACTTTAACCACTGTGATTTTTTGGCATATTATGGAAAGTTTGCGAAATGACTTGAGCGATCGCTTGCCGTAATTTGGTAAAAATTAATTTAGCTTGGCGTAATTTTAAGTACATGAATGAGTTTGGTCAGTAAATAATGTTACAACAAATCATTAAAGGTAAACTCACGTCCAGGCAGAGTCCGCACATACATCATTTCGCTCTGAGCGCCGACACGCTCGGTGGCTATGGTGTACGTCTTGACGTAGATGGCGTATTGCGTGTAGGGCTTCAAGTGAGTCAGAAGGTGGAACACCTTATCTTCCTTCTGTGAGGCCTGGATGTCGTCCAGATGCCACCTGTACAAATTTAAAAAATTTATATTAAAGTTATATTTTTTTAATTATTTTATTTATGGTTATGGAATGTTCCACTTCATCTCCACTCCAATGTCAAAATTTGCACAATGCGTAACCTCTCATTCGCCAACGCATCAGTCCGCGAATATGAGATAAACGTATAATATGTAATAAAAAATCATTACTTTCAATATAACTAGCTATTCTGGGGAAATTGCTTAGTGTAGATTGATTATCCACTCGAGCGATGGCGATTTTACAAAAAAAAAAACCTTGAGCATTGGAGTTTTGGATTCGCCTGTGCCCATTCAAAAAGTCACATCTCCGATAATTAATAGAGTATAAAAATTAATCCTGAAATATTACGCGGTAATATAATCATCTCTGGTATTACAATAATATGACGTACGTTATATTTCAGGATTATAAAATTAATTATTATAATAAATCTTTTAAATAATTTTTTTATAAATCCTAAAAATATGAGATAAACGGTAAAAATATAGGTGGTGGATTCGTTGGCTAAATAGCACTATTATCTGTTTATGTCTCGATATTAAAATTCGGAGGTATGATTTTTTTTAATGTGGTAGGGAAATTTAGAGACCGAACCCTCGGAAATGACGTAGTTTGACCCGCTACTGACTGTAGTTTAACCGGTTGCAGGCCGCAGTCCCCCCGGCAGGTCCGGATTTTTGAAGCGATTTTGTTTCTTACGTATAAAGCAATTGTATGAAGAACAAGGTCAGAATCGCTTGGGCCATTCTCGTTCTTGACGTAACAAAATACTGGATAGCGTCTGGCCTCTCCGAATAATTCAAATTAATTCACGATGACGCGCCGGGCATCAAAGATGCCCGACAAAATGGCCGCTGCTTGATAATATGAACGATAATTTATTAGTTGTATTCGAAATCTATATTTTTTCATTGTTTTTTATATAAATGCATTGTGGAAAGTATAGATTTGAGTGATTATTAGGAAGATCGTTTTATCTACATTATTTTGATGTAATTTTTGTAATATATCACAAAAGAAATGTTATAAAAATTGAGTTTGTAAGAAAGATGAGAAATGTCAAATATTTTACGTCGTATTGAAAAAAAATATTTTTCCTATGCTGGCTTTCAAAGGGTTAACCGCTTGGGCACATAAGCTTGTTTTCACGATAATTTGACGTAGGTAGACATAGGAATGACGTATGCCCCGTACCTGAGTTATTAAAGCCAATGAATTCACATACATTTCATCGTTTATCCCATATTTGTAGGTATGTATTATAATTTTATTTTTTTTAATCTTAAAAATAAATTGGCCAAAATTGTCTACCTAAGCTTAGGCAGCCATGGCTCAAGGCCAAGAGTAATGAGACTTAAATATGGGTATCCATCCTTCGACCGGTTATACACTATTTTCATAAATATATGAAGATATATTCAGCTGGAAAGACTTCAAATCAAAAAACAAGTTATTACGAAAATATAATCAGCTGGCGCATGGCGAAAATTTTGCATCGGTGATCGAGAAGTTATTTTTATTTATTTGAATTTAGAGTTTTCGGTTTGTAGGTACTCATGTTGGCACGTTTTTTTTTTTTTTTTTTTTATTACAGAAAAACAGATATTTTTTCATGTTAACAATATACCTGCAAAGCTACTGCAAGTAGCTTGTCTGCAGGAAAACAGTGTGAACAACACATTGTACAATTTAAATGTCTCAAGTATAATACAATAAGAAAAAAATTGCAATTTAATAAAATACATAATAAAAACATAAATAAGTATAAAAAATAATAGAATACTAAGTCTAAAAAATTTTAAAGTGCAAGAGGTACAGTCATTCAATACAGAAAATCTGATTCCAATAGCCATGTTTTTAACAATAGCGCAAATTTAGGTGGCGAGTAACATTTTTTCAAATCATATGGCAGCATATTAAATATAAGTGGTACAATGTATTCAAAAGTTCTCTGGCCATGTTTATTAGAAAATCTAGGTACTATCAACCCTTCATTTTGTGTAAGCCTAGTATTGTACACGTTATCCACCATTGTTTTGTATGGGCTATGTAAGATATGTTGCATACAAATTTTATGCCAAAAAAGAGCTCTAATAGGTAAAACATTTATGGATTTATACATTATTGTGATATTTTGCCGCTGGTCATACACTGCTTTGCTGACAAGTAATTTGACCATGGCGTTTTGAATTGACTGTACATGTTGGATGTTTGTCTTACATGAGTGCCCCCAAGAAGTTATACCATATCTCACATTAGATTCAGCCAGGGACAAATATATTAATTTCATTGTTTTGATGGGCACATAATATTTAAGTTTATACAGTTTGCCTACGATCGCTCGAAGGCGCTTACATAGCTTAACAATATGTATATCCCATTTCATATTACAATCCACCGTTACCCCTAAGTAGACATACTCTTTGACAAGGTCAATACTTCCACAGGCACAGGGTTGTATACAATTATTATGTATGCAGTCAAAGTTATGCGATACTATTGAAGGTGCGATTGTATATCTGGCATGAGGCGATTTTATGTGCATTAATTTTGTTTTTTGTGCATTTATAACTAATCCATAGTCGTGAGACCATTTTTGTAATGATATGAAATCCAGCTGTAGCATATTCATAGCCGTAAGCAGATCCCTATGTGAGATGACAAGTGCCGTGTCATCCGCATATACATAATGTTTGATAAAAGAAAAGACTTTCTTCATAAGAGAGACAAATATTATATAAAGTGTTGGACCTAGGATAGAGCCCTGTGGCACCCCAGTAGACAATGTTTCCACTTTACTCAATTTTCCATTTATTTTGACCTGAATTTTACGATCACTAAGATAGTTCTTCAAAAGATCAAGAAAACGTCCTCGCACTCCTATCGCTTCTAAAACTTTAAGTAATTTTTTTGGATCAATAGTATCAAAAGCTTTCGAATTGTCTATAAATAAAACTAGTATTTGTTTTTTATTGTTTAGTTCGTTATTTATGTAATTTGAAAAGTCTTGAAGTAATAGTTCTGAGCTCTTCTTTTTTTGAAAGCCATATTGGTGTGGATCTATTATTGAAAAAGACTCGAGGTATTTATTTAATTTTATGGAGATGTATTTTTCAAGTATCTTTTCTATGGCAGGCAATATACTTATTGGTCTGTAATTTCCTATATCAGTATGTCTACCACTTTTTTATATAGGTCTTATGATGCTACATTTAAGGTCTTCTGGTATTACGGCTTGAATTAATATTGTGTTAATTAAATGTGTCAAAATCGGTCCTAAAATATCTATGTGTTTTTTAATATCAAACATTCTGATGTTATCTATTCCAGGTGATTTTGAATTTTTTAGAAGTTTAACAATTTTCTGAATATCCAAAAGTGTGGCACGTGGTATATAAAGACTGTGTGGTAGCTGTATTGGTTCAACATTTGATGCTCTAAGATCACATTTATGTACTAGTGAGTTTATACTGCCCGAAAAGTAGTTGACGAAGTCGTCCGCCACTATTTCTGCAGATTTATCTTTTAGTAAGTACCTCGAGATTACTTCATCGCAATTACTCTTAGATCGACGTCCTAATATTTTATTAATCTCATCCCATGTACACTTTGTGTTTCCAAAATAATTTTTGAATTTATCATTAAAAAAGTTAGATTTACATTTAAATATTAATTTAGTTACAATATTTCGAAAAGATTTATATTGTTTTTCATAAATCTTATTTTTTGGTGAATTTTTCCAAATTTTATATAAATTATCTCTTTTTTTAATGCTATCCAATATTTTATTTGTCATCCAATGTTTTACAGGCCATGGTCTTTTTCTTGGCTGAAAATTTGTGAATATCTTGCCTTTTTCATAAATATCGTTAAATTTACATTTAATTCGATTATAAAGCGTAATACAATCTTCTTCACAAAGTAATTCATTCCAATTGCAATGCCTAATGCCTGTATCGATCCGTTTTTGAGATAAAATTGACACTTTACTCGTTGTTAATTTCTTATTATTTTTGAGAAATGGAATATTTATCGCCGTAAGAAAGTGATCGGCTAAATTAATCTCACACACACATGATGAAAGCATATCAGTGATTTTGTTACCATTATCAAATCTTACAAAAATATGATCAATGCACGAGCGTGTTATTTTTCCTGCAACAACCGCTTCCCGCGTGACGTCTTCGATACATTTAGTAAAATAGTTCATAGATAGTAAGTTTTCATATTGAATAGTTAACGGATCTAGGCAGTTTAACAAGTCAATATTTATATCTCCAAATATTAGTACATTTTCACAGTGATTTGAGGAAAGATTATCGAGTATTGTTGAAAGTTCATTAATGAAAGCTAATTTACTTAAACTCGGTGGTCGGTATATTGCAAGTAAGGTAAGTTCATTATTATTTGGAAGTGTGATTATACCAAAAATATTTTCAAATACCTGAGTTTCCAACTGCTTTTGTGTGAAAATAAATGTATCTCTGATGTACACAGTAATACCTCCACCAGACCTGGGTTCGCGAAAATAGCTAAAACTATTGTAACCTGGAATCTCGTACAAACTGGCATGTTCACTTTTAATAGAGGTTTCACAAAGCATAAGTACATCTATTTTTTTCCAACAGTCGTGTAGGTACACATGTAATACATCCCAGTATTTAGAAATTGACCGAATATTGACTTGTACACATATCAAACTTCCCACTTCATTGTTTTTTTCTATTAATTCTTCAGTCCACTGATCTAAACTATTAGTTCTCTTAAAGTCAACATCACTGTCGTCATCTATGTATTTAGATGCCATAGCTGATCGTGGAGAAGTCCCTCGAAAGCGCTGCTAGGTATGCTGGGCAGTTCTCCCTGTCTCCGGTAGGATGATAATAATATGGAATACTAACCCATCTCCTCCGCAAGCGTCCCTGCCCTCGTACAAGGAGATGTTTCGGTGCTCCGACTCGATGCTGTGCACCACATAACCCAGCAGTGAGCGAGAGTCATCGTGCACAAACGCCTCCCATGACAGCAGCATGCTCACCTGCATGCGCTTTTCAACTGTCACGTTTAACAGGGTCACGTTGCCTGTAATATAAAATGAAACGTATTAACAAAGATAAAGTTATAATTTAATAACCTATGGCACGGGATTGTGTCAAACATGTGAAACGGCAAGAAATTAGCATTCATACTTGGAGAATCTTGGCAGCCTCTTGGAAACATTCCCACTCCTGCTGTCTCTTATTCCTAAGGATGCAGTGTGTCTCAGCACCGTCCCACAAACTAAGTCTAGGAATCCACACTACATCATAGGCTGGTGGCTGATAGAGGAGCCTCTTGGATTAAAGTCTATTTTACCATACAATTGCTTGAGATAAGGCATTATTTTACCAAAGTATTTTTCAATCAATTTAAAAGCAACTTTCTTAACCCTTAGAAGACGGGTAATATTTTGGAAATATCTCAAAATCAAAAACAATATTGAAATCTAGATTTGAAATAATTGACAGACTTCTACAATATTAACTTTTTTACTTTGGAAATATGATGGACAGTGACAAAATGCGTCCAAAACTTCTAAAACATAGCTCTACATGCGCAAATTGCAGTGCATTTGTAGGTCTAGTCAAAATTTTACTGCACTGTAGATTTTACTGCACTGTAGTTGGTCGTTTCCTAGGGGTTAAATGATGCAAAATTGTGAAATTTTACTAGCCATACTAAGAAGAAGATAGGAAAGAATGATGATACGTACATGCCACCTTGTCCCCGTTGGAGTTTCTGGCGACCTCCAGCTCGTTGAATTGGGTCTCGCGCGCCATCTTCTGCAGCGGCTCGATCTTCTCAATGCACAGCTTAGGGTTGAAGTGGAAGAACAGCTTGCCGTGCATTATATCGATGGGACCGTGCGTCGTCCAGTCCCACAGCTCCTGCAGGTTCTGGTTGTCCGTCACCGTCAATGCATTTCTACAAAGTAACGGATAGGTCCATTCATACACCCAATCCATTTATTTATAACAGAACTACACGTTACTTACAAATTACTACCCCGGCTTCAACCCAGTTGTAAAATATATATTTTTCAATATTTTAGCAACAAAAAAATTTAACAGCTTGTGGTTGAGAATATTACTTTTGAAGAGCAACCACGCATGTCTTTTAAAAAGTTAAATAGATTTCATAAATTAGAATCAATTCAACATTGTATTCAATTTAAAACTATTCCTTTTAGATTGATTTGAATTTTGACACCATATCCAAATATTTTTTTTTGCCGTATAAATTGTATCACTAATTTATTTTATTTACCTTTTTATTATAAAAAAATTATGTTTAAATTAAAAAAATTGAGAGATACAAACATTTTTTTTTAATTGTTCAACAATTTTAAAAATGTTACTTAACTTGGCGGGACTTGATGCTGGGTAAAATTTACCCAGTAAGGTAAATAGTTGTAAATATTTTAGTTAGGTAACCGCACTGACCCAAGCCGTTCTAGGAACCTGTAGCGGTTTGACACTATTCTCCCCAATTTGGAGCATTGTTGGAAGTTCCTACGCTGTAAACGGAACAACCGAATACGTTCGATGACAACGAATCTACGAGGATCATCTCTGCAACTCCGCAAAGAAGATATTTTATATTTTGTTAATTTTCACAGTTGTTTTTGTTTTTTTTTCTATAATGATTGATCTCTCATTATTATTTTGTCTAAGTAGGTTCATTACCCACTGGAGCGACAGAGCAGTTATAATATTTTTTCTCGGATTGCTAAAGGAAATTTTACCACATTAAAAAAATCATACCTCCGAATTTGAATATAGAGACATACAAACTGATTATGGTTCTATGTAGTCAATGAATTCCCCTATCTTTTGTCTATTATCACATATTTGTAGGATTTATAAAAAAAATATAATTAAATCTTTCACCTTAAAACATTTTAAAGAATCTAGACTTCTAGAGAATATTTATTTTGTTATATTTTGAATGTACAATATATTATATAGTCGTTTTAATAAAAAAAAAAATTGCGAAAATTTACCACATTTTGGCAACAAAGCAATCCAAGGTTTTGGAAATAGTGCCATAATGTGGCAAAAAGCGCTCGAGCGGACATAGTACTATAATAAAATATGGAAGATTTTACTAAAAATAAGCAATTACAGAAATTAGCCATAATCAATATATTTTATAAAAGAAAGTCCAAAAAAACGTGTGGACCGCAAAAACCGGTACGATCAAGGGAATTATATGGTGTGGTAGATCTCTATCCCCCCTAAGGAATAAAGGGTCCCGTTTTTTCCTAAAGGGCGTGCTTTTGAAGACATAAGGGTTGGAAGTTTTGCCCTCTAGACATTTCAAGAGTCTTCCGGAAAGTTCTGGAAGGTTCGATAAAACTATGGAAAGTTCTGTGAAAGAGTGGCAGAGTATGTCGGTGAGTCTAAAAGTTACAAGAACGTTCTGGATGGTTCGCTAATACTCTAGAAAGTTATGGAAGGAGAAAGTTCTAGAAGCTTTCAGAAATAAGTGGCGGTGTGTGTCGGTGAGCCTTCCGGAAATAATAATAATGATTGGATTACTTATAGCGCCGTTTTTGTGAAAAATCACCTCAAAGGCGCTGTACAAATTTCAATACATTTCTACAAGATCTAGAAAGTTCTAGCAAGTTCAATAAAGCTATAGAAAGTTCTGGAAGGAGGGGCGGAGCATATCGGTGAGTCTAGAAGGTTCTGGATGATTCGCGAACGCCGTAGAAAGTTGTGGAAGGTGAAAGTTCTAGAAGCTTTCAGAAATAAGTGGCGGTGTGTGTCGTTGAATCTAGAAGGTTGGGAAAGTTTTAGTAGGTTCGATAAAGCTTTTGGAAGTTCTGGAAGGAGTGGCGGATTATGTTGGTGAGTCTAGGAGGTTCTGGATGGTTTGAAAATGCTATGGAAAATTGTAGAAGGAGAAAATTCTAGAAGCTTTAAGAAATAAGTGGTGGTGTGTGTCTGTGAGTTTAGAAGGTTCCAGAAAATTCTAGAAGGTTCGATAAAGCCGTAGAAAGCTTTGGAAGGGGTAACAAAGTATGTCTATGAGTCTAGAAGGTTCCGGAAAGTTCTAAAAGGTTTGATAAAGCTTTAGAAAGTTCTGGAAGAATGTATGTACTTTGCTTGGCGGTGAGTCTAGAAGGTTCTGGATGGTTCACAAATGCTTTAAAAAATTGTGGAAGGAGTAAGTTCTAGAAGTTTTCAGAAATTAGTGGTGGTGTGTATCGATGAGCCTAGAAAATTCCCGAAACTTCTAGAAGGTTGAATAAAGATGTAGAAAGTTCTGGAAGGAATGGTGGAGTATGTCTATTTCTATGTACTTTTCTTGGTGGTGAGTCGAGAGAAGGTTCTGGGTGATTCGCAATGCTTTAGAAAATTGTGAAAGGAAAGTTCTAGATGCTTTCAGAATAAGTAGCGGTGTGTATCGGTGGGTCTAGAAGGTTCCGGAAAGTTCTAGAAGGTTGCATAAAGCTGTATAAAGTTCCGGAAGGAGTAGTGCAGTATGTCGGTAAGCCAAGAAGGTTCCAAAATGTTCTGGATGGTTTGCTAAAGCTGTAGGAACTTATGGAAGGAGATAGTTCCAAAAGCTTTCAGCAATGATCGGCGGATTGTGGTGGTGAGTCTAGAACTTTCTGGAAAGTTCTAAACGGTTCGATAATCTTAATTTTTTTTTCAACATATATTTTTTAAAAAAGTATTTGAGAGCATTCCACAACATTCCAGATATTCCTGAAACATTCTGGAATGTTGTGAAATGTTCGGGAATAGGGAATCGAGTATATCATTGGGTAACATCCCAGAACACTTTAGAATATTGTGGAATATTAATGTGAAATAATATTTTGGAACAGCACATTTTGCTCAAATTCTTTTACAAATAGGAAAGGCACACATCCTACTGACCAAACGACCGGCCCCATTGAACTCAACAGTGATTTTTGCAACATAGCCACTACTGAAAAAGAAATCATAGACCAAATTTATCCAAACATTGTTCACGACTATATCAATCCAGAGTGGCTATTTCAGAGGGCGATTTTGGAAACTAAAAATAATATTAATTTTGAGATATCGCCGACAATAAGAATTAAAGAGAGAATATACAAATCGATCAACACGATAGCAAACGTTGAAGACAGTGTCAACTTCCCTACAGAATTTTTAAACTCTTTGAAAATTGGACCTCCGATAATACTACTCATAGATAAGCTCGCTCTCGAGTAGGAAATTCAAAAAAATGTACATTAATAACACAATGAAAAATGTTGTTTATAAACAAGTATTGTAAATAGTTAGAATATGTTTACAATAAAAAAATTATATCTTATATTTTAAAGTTTATCCTTTTATTCCAACTACCACACAATCTCATATCAACTCCCAGAGCGAAGCCAAATACTCCAGCTGGAGTGTTTGAGAGCATTCCACAACATTCCGGAACATTCTGGAATGTTGTGGAATGTTCGGGAATAGGGCATCAAGAACATCATTGTGGAACATTCCAGAACACTCTCTATGTTGTCCTGAGCGAAGCCGGCTACCCCAGCTAGTCTTATCATAAAAATATGGTAACATTCCTTTTATTTTTGTAAGGACTTTTTAATGTAAAAAGAATAAATATTAGTATTTGATTGAATATTGTCTTATTTTATTCACACATTATCCTTATAAAAAAAGAAAACATTCACTTTTATTCAGCAGTTTTGGAATGAATGTACGATATTATGCTGGGTCCAACGCACCCAGCGAGTATTTGTGTTACAAATGGACGCGCGAGTCCCTAAGTGTTCTCATCCTCCTCAAGATTTGTTTACTTTTTCTTTTCAGAATTTTTAGACCTTTTTGTTTTTGCTTTTGAAGCTTTAATAATATATTTAATTTTTTGTCACAAGTTGCGATGTGTGTGGCCAGTGTGATTCTAAAGCATTACATTTCCATAGAAAATGTATGGTTGCTAAGTAGTCCAGATATTGTTATGCTTAGCGTAGCGTACGTACGTCGACCCAGTCTGTATCTACCAAATAGCTGATAAACATATTAACCACCTAGGGACTGATTTTCTTCAAATTTGACCAAAAAAAATTGTGTTTGGACTCCATTTACTTGAAAACGAAAACTCAAATCAAAAAAGTTACAGCACAAAATATACTCCAAATGTAGACACCGTGTATAATTCAGAAATAACATTTCTATACCCCTAATATTGATTAATCAACGCTGGGTAATTATCACCATTCGCGTTGTGTAATGGGGTACGAGTCCCACCAAGATAACATTTCTTAAAATACACTGAATAAACTCATTGTCAGTATTAAAAAAAAATTAACAAAACTGAACGAGGCTGAGCTAGTAATTTCTGATGATGCTTCCACCGTTCCTGATGTTGTCTTCGTAGAGACCAATATTTTCGGCAAAACCCATTCATTGTCAATTTAGTTAATACTCACTGATAAAATTCAGTCCTCTCGGAGCCATACTTCTGCTCGCCCCTGATCACCCTCAGACTCTTGAGGAAGTTCAGGGAGACGAGAGGGTAGGAACGCGCCACCTTCAGAGAGCCGGTGATCTCCTGGATGAGGCCGAGGCCCTCCTCCAGCTCCCTGACGATGCTGCCGCCTCCTCGGATGCTGATCTCCAGAGAGCCGATGATGTGCGTGCAGCCCTTGAGCTTCTCGATGGCCTGGATGGAGTCCACGTTCATGCTGGGGCACTCCTTACGACAGGCGCCCTTACACTCTACGCAGCGGTACACGCCATCCTTGCCTTGCTCCTAGAAACCAACAAACAACAAGTTAATTTTAAAAATATATTTTAAATGTTCACATCATGAACAATTATTATGTCACTCTTTTCACGTTATTTTAGAAGTACTAAACAAGAGTTTTTTTTAATTTAAAAGGGTGGGTGGTCATGGGAGGGAACGGAAGGGGACGCCGGAGGAGAATGAGGGAGGGTACGGGGACACACGGGAATGGACACGCAGGGGAGGGTTGGGGGACGAAGGAGGGACAGAATAAGGGATTACAAAGGAGACATAGTAGCGGTAGGGGATAGTAGGGAAAATTAAAAAAAAAACAGAAGGAAAACACAAAAATTTTGTAAATCCAAAGCACTTCAATATACAGAATTAAAACACTTTCTCTCTTTGAGTGGCATTTAAAAGCATGCGGGGTAGTCGCTAGTATTATTAAACAATAATAATGAGTGTTACCTCGTCAAAGTTAGGTGGACACTGCAACATGCAGGTGCCATTGATGGGTTTGTAGGGGCGTTCCTGCTTGTCGGCCCCAAACTCTCTCGGGGGCGGCAGCTTGCGGCACTCCGCCTCGGAGATGCACCGCCTTTCCTGGTGCTGAAACCAAGCATTCAACAACAACATGAGATACAATAAATAAAACATAAATGCAATAATTATTTGTGCACGGCAGTTTTCAAAACGCAGCGTCTGATTCCGAAGAACACTCACCTATCTCCCAATACTGACAGTAGAAATGGAGTGTTCACTTTACCTTGAAGGTGTTGTTGGGGCAGTCCTTGATGCACTTGCGGTCGCGCAGATCCCCGATGGACAGGTCCCGACACACGGTGCAGTTGAGCAGGGAGCTGCCCGAGCAGCCGCCCAGACAGCTGTTGTCGCAGCACTCGCCGCTGGCCGAGCACGTGTTGGGCCCGCACTGCGGCGCGCACACCTTCTGGCAGTGGAACTTGTTCCAGCACAGGTGCCGCTTGTTGGCTAGCGGGCATGACAGCTCGATGGGGCACACACTGCATTCGTTCCCTGGTTTGTTGTCCTGCAAACGACACACACTTTTCATTAATAACATTACATTAGATGTGCAGGTGCAGGTGCTCAGCATCGAACCCCCGCTTGTCCTTCATAGAAAAATCGCAAATGAAGTGGCTTAAATTTACTGCACAAAAATTCCAAATATTACAATTCCAGAAAGAAGACATCCAGTTGACCGTCTTAGATAAAGTTATCGAGGAGATTGGACGTGAATTAGCCTGGGACAGAAACACCTGTAGGCGTTGGTCGAAGCTATGGGTTCCGGAAAAAGTTGAAGATGCATTCTTATAAATGTGGTGTAGTAGTAAAGAATACGGTCGTTGAAATCGTTTTACTCGGTGATGATATGTAACATAAATAAATAAATGTTGATTTTTCAAAAGAAGCAAACACATTGTGACTTGAAATTTTAAATAAATGAAAAGAAAACACTTTGTTAGTAATAAAGTGACTTAAAACAAAGTGTTTTCTTTTCATTTATTTAAATAAATGTTGATAAATAAAAGATTGCCAGACTGATAATTCAAGGTAAGATTGATGGAAGACGGTAACAACGCTCTACGCGACATGCGTCGACTCCGGTGGTGCAGGAAGATCAGGAATGACCAAGTGTTTGCAAAAATTATTATTACGCCGTAGATACAGGCTAATTTCCTATCAAATATTTACCCACAATATTAAATGAAAATGAATATAATAGGACAAGGTGTCAATTATTGGCATAATTGTGTATAAAAACGCGCACCCCCGCTGACAAAATTTGAACAGCCGTCGAAAGAGTGTCTAGAGTGGTACCGGCACACATGCTCATTATGTTACCGGCACGCATGCTCATTACTAGCATGCTCATTTCCTCTTCCACCGCAAAGCTACCTAGTAGCATGTGTGTCAAGTGATGTTGCTAGTTTTGAGCACAATCAAATGTGCGTGCTCATTAATCAACAGCCGTTTGATTTGTGAGCATGCACATTGATTTTCGGGAGGAAGGGGAAGTGCTCGAAGCATGTGTGAACAGGTTTACTTGTGAGCATTGAAAAACCTTGCTTTTCGTGATTTATTATGGGAATCAAGAATGTGTTTGGAACTTTAGAGGCAGTTGATGCGTGTCTCCTATGTGAGGAGATGTGTGGGCCTCAGTTTGATTGAGGAGATATCGGTGTGTCGTGATATCTCCGCGTGCTGTAGGTCGGGATAATAAATACGAGAATGATAGTTGATGATAAGATGATATATTTACAATATTTACAAATGTACAGTATTTTTACAAATGCACCGTATTTACAAATCGCGTAATATTATTCCCGACACGCGAACCGCAGATTGCGAGGTTTAGTTGCTAGGCCGCCGGCTTGTTGCCGCGAAGACTGATTAAGATCGACTGCTGGATTTCGCTTACTCGAGCCCTTATATAGGGCCGGGCCAAAGGTACTCGGAAGGTAGGTCAAACATGCACACGCGAGAAGTTTCTCGATATGGCTAGGCAGCGCTGTGTGTAATGTGTGGCAGGTACGAGCTCTTTCCAGAAGGTGGTAGAAATTAAATTGCCTAGCGAAGTAGCAGGTAGGTGCGGCCGTTCAGTAACTAGGTACGCCGCTACGTAAGTACGTGGAACGCTACAGAACACAGGGTCACTAAAAATTCCCCAAAAGTTCCTTTATCTCCAAAAAAGAAACCAAATTCTACTGAAAATAGCTTATATTTTTTATTATCTAGGTATTTTCGAATTTGTTGACATCTTTAACCGAAATCAACCGTTTCATTTTCTTTCGTCCAACGATTCAAATGCCTTCAAAAAAAATCAAGCAATATCATTTTGTTCAGTTCTGGGCGAATGGAACTGACTCTATTTGTTAATATTTTATTTATCATAAGCATGCTCATTAAAGAGCACGTGTGTTCAATCGTTGGCTTAATAATGAGTATGCTCAAACCGAGCATGCTCATTTAGGAGCAAATGTGTACAGTGCCGGTGCGATTGAATTCATCACAGAAAAAATAATATAAAATGGGATATATTATGAGGAATTGCGCAATATCATATTTAAAATTAAAGATTTGGACATAAATTGCACGAAAAGCAATTAAATTGGATTTTTAGGAGGGTCCATCTATACCTATCACCGTTAATTTTGTTTTGTTTTGACCCACCGGTTTTGGTTTAGGTGTTGTACATCATCTCTACATACTGTGAATTATGATACTTGAATAAACAGCAGCACGAAGAATAGATTTTTATCGAGTACTTACCTGAATATTCTATGAGAACTACAATCAGTAATTCTGAATTGACAACATCGACAGTATAATATATATAAAACGTAGTACAGTTTTTGTTGAATAATGAAGACAAATAATAATAAGATAGGGTGACACGTTATCACGTTAATGTGAATTTGAATGTAGTGGTTATCATGGGTAGTAAGCAAGAATAAGGATGTTATTGTACTATTTGTAAATTTGTCGTAACGTGTGATTCTACTAATTCGGCGGCTTCTAGCGGAAGGCGGAAGTGCGACGAACGCGGCGACCGTGAGGCACTCCGCACACCGCACTACCGCACACTGCGCATCATCCCATCCGGATCCAACTCCAACTGATAACCGGTTACCGGTGTCGTCGCCGTGGACGGTAGCGTCATCATGACGATGGAAGCGGATATTCCCCATTCAATGTATTATTATATCTGCCACTTTATTCATAAAAGGTTATCATTCACCACCGTGAATACATATCTAGTTGCCTAATTCGCTTTATACTAGACGTGGGCAAAATTGAATGAATGATTTGAATGAATCAATTCAATCTTGTAACACACTCGATCTGATTCTCATTTTCAGAAGGAATTAAATCTTCATTCCTTACAAATTTTTTAAACGGCACCATATTTTTATTTCTATTTATTTTACATTAAAAAAATATTTTATGTTAACGATTTACATATTTTAATGCTTCGTAGAAATCTTATTTAATATTATTCTGTATGTTTATTGCGCGGATAAGTTACCTATAAGCGCGCGCCGCTAAGAAACCGGAGGTAATGTGCTATGTGCATTGTATTACCTCTATCACGTATAGTATATCCCGCGCCGAAAACCCATAGGTCAGAGAGTCCCCACACATCCAGCCCAGGCGTTAAAACGTTGCGAGTCGAACGAAGTAGTTCCGAGTTCCGAGCAACGCATCTCTTTTACAGTCCCATATGTCCCACTCATTCATGGAATTAATAAATGTATTCCTTATTCAGTTGTGTCGTCATAGTCCTACAAGTCTGTTCGGACCGAAGCGGTCAAACCCAATCTCTGTGTCACTTCTGTTCCACTAATTCAACGAATGAACGAATTAGTATGATCGCCTCATTTTCAAATCCCGCTCCCATGATCGAGTATGTACTGCCTCTGTTGAAGTTATCGAGTCGTTAGGTTCGCGGAACGCAAGTAAATTAAGTCACAGCAAGTCAAAAGACACTTGCTAGTCGGAAGTTCCTAATCCAATCCTTAACGACCGCTGCGAATCGGTTCGTCGTTAGTCCCCACGCAGCGGAACCGTCAATTTAGTTCCCAGTCACAAGTCCCAGGCAAGACACAAGACACAAGACACTGCTCAAAAGATACAATTCATTATCAATGCCTGCCGCAAATCCGTTTGGCAGTGCAGTGCGATTCCCCCGTGGGCCAAGCCGTCAATTTAGTTACATCGTAGGTCAAAAACTTCCGATTTCGAGCCCTGCGTAAATTGGGTAGAATGCGTTTTATATTCGATCACACGAAGCGGAACTATTTTAAGTTTAAAATAAATATAATAAAATTAGTAAAACTGTTTAATTTGATTTAAATAAATATAATAAAATTAGTAAAACTGTTTAATTTGATTAAAATAAATATAATAAAATTAGTAAAACTGTTAAATTTGATGATACATTTTTTCAATAGGTTTTGCTGTCATAACATCACATTAAAAAATTAAAAACCCCGTCGTCGAGGTTTTCGTCGATCAGTGTCTAAATTTTTTATTTTATTATTATTATATACATCTATATATATATATTTATTTTTTTTGGGAATTTTATGAATTAAAGGATCGAATGAAAGGAATCAGATCAAAAGGCCAAGGGAATCGGACTGAATCGATTCACTACTGTGAATAAATCTGCCCATGTCTACTTTATACACCTACATAAAGGCGAGTTACCGAATTTGGGCTTACGTGATCCGAACTCTGAAAAAGAGTACAAAAACTGTACGTATTTTTTTGTTTGTTTTGAATCCTACTACTACGATAACTATCGTAATGTATGTACAGTAATTTATGTTCATCCAACTAAAGACAATTTCTCGTGTTTCGATTTATAAAAACACTAGCTTCTGCCCGCGACTTCGTCTGCGCAGGATTAGTATTTCGATTACCCTATTTTATTTTCGTAGGTCCTATCTACGTTTATACCAAAATTCTTAACCTATTCATTTAAAATATCTATAATTCTTTATTCGATTCAAGGGTGAGTACTTCAAATAAATTCACTAATTTAAATATTTTCTAAAATAGAATTTTGGTTTTACAATCATTGTTTTTCAAAATGTCATTCTCAAATTTTGACATTTTCTATTAATCAATAATTATTATTTGTAATACATGGAAAATGGCAAGCTTTGGGTATAAATTATAGCCTATATGTTATTCTGATGTATGAGCTATATTATTGTAAAGTTTCATTCAATGAGTCCATTTAATGGTTTTTGCGTGAAAGAGTAACAAACATACATATATCCATACAAACTTTCGCGTTTATAATATTAGTAAGAAAGATTATTGAAACAATCAAACTATTCCCCCGATAATGTTATTTTAGCACTCATCACATTTTGCGCAAAGATCGCGGATATAATAATAGATCAGTCGTTGTGTGTCCACCTGTTCGCAAAACAGGAAAAAAACATCAAAACCAAGACAGTTAATAAATAAGAAACTCAATTAAAAAAGGTTTAGCAACCGCGCATAAAATTTCATGACCAAGTAAACAACAGTCGTCTCTCGGACTCAGTCATAATCTCTTCAATAAAGTTGAATTAATCTCATTTCACCAAACTGCCGCTACGACCTTCCATTCCTGTCCGTTTTCTTGGTTTGCCAAAGGAAATCTGCCGACTGCCAGTGGCGTGCCTTCCTTTAGACTTGACGGATCCCAAGAATATTTAGAATGCTGTTTTATGAAATGCATGAAATTAGCAAATAACAAGTGTGTCTAATACTCGAACTGGGCCAGTGACTTGGGTGAAAATGGTTAGATTTTAGGAGAATTATTATTAATAAACCATGACTTAATTTCCCTATAGACGGAGAAAAATGTTATTCGAAAAAACTATAATTTTAATAGTAAAAACGGGACTGAAGTTCTTACGAACAAATTAACAGTGTTTCAATATATATTGGGGGGGAAACATGTAAGAATAATTTGTTGGTATACGTAATTTCGTACGTATACCAACAAATTATTCTTACATTTTCCCGCCAATAAACATTGAAACACTGTTAATTTGTTCGTAAGAACTTCAGTCCCGTTTTAAACCGTTTTTACTATTAAAATTATCGTTTTTTCGAATAACATTTTTCTCCGTGTAGACGTAAGAATAGAACGTCACACAACTTTGTATTGGCACACAATACTTGGTAATATTTATTTATACATCGATGCAAACATATAATATGTACCTATTCTTTAGTTATTACGACCCGGCCATTATTACGGCCCGACTGTATTCCGTACCATCTTTTTCTAAAGCCTACCTGACTTAATTTTCCATTTACTTGCATTATTCACTCGAAATGTAAGCTTTTTAATGTTTCTCGTTATTGCGACGAAAGATTGGGTAGGTAGTGCCTACCTACGCCAGTGCATACTATTTTCTACGCGGTGCGTAAAAACATCAACATGCTTAATTGAAAAGAAATATAAACATTATATTCTGTATAACAACACCATTAGTCGAAAAACGGCGAAGATGAATGGATAATATAATGATGAAGCCACGCGCAACAATAAACCGAGCTAATGAAACGTAAGGTCACCGATTGGTGTAAGCAAGCGCTGCGCTGTAAACAAACCGCGTGAAGGTCTGCCGTCGCCGTGGCCACGTGGCGACGGTACGTACCGCCCACGTGTGGCCGGTGTTCATAGTAGGTACTGTTTCTACTGCCAGTTTACTATTACAAGTTACATACTTAGGTCTGTCTTACATACAAGTTACATACTTAGGGAGTAGTCGAGGGCCTGAGGTGAGTGTACCTACCTCGAACAGTTTGCAGTAAATCCCGGTTTGATTGATAATCAAAAATACTAATTTAGGTTGTGGGTCTCTCTGTGAGTGATGGTACCTCCGGTACCTCTGGTTCAATGAACTCAGATTTGATTTGAATTATGCCTATAATATAATATTTTAACAAAAAACAATTTATTCATCACTTCAATATTTTCAAAATTGGAAGTGATGTATCTAGAATTCGAAGTACCTAACTATATATATATATATTTTATTATTTCCAGAAAATTATTCTGATTCCACATTAGAAATGTATATTTCTTTTATTTAAAATTATTAGGATTAATCTTGACAAAATTCAGATTTCGTTATTTTTTCAGCGAAGCACTTTACGTTTTCAAGAAAGCGTTATTTACATAGACATGAATATTATTAGACTTGCCCTAAGTAATAAAAGCCTATTATTTCCCCTTCCCCATACCGGTTCCATTTGGAGCCGGCTGGGCTGGCGTATGGCTTCACGTGAATCTAGAAAATGTGACTTTGTGTGAGCTCTTATCATATTATGTATTATATGCAGTGGCGGTTCGTGGTCTTTTTAACGGGGGGTTCAGAAATTCAAGAGAAGATATATTTAATCAAAATTTACTTACTGTTGTCACACAACTTAAATAAAGTTAGCTGGAGGGGTACCTAGTACCTACATACTATTGTTTTTAAATGACTTGACACTCTGCGACACAATAATTAGATAACCAGAAAAGTTTAAGAGGAATTAAATTGTTAAATGGTTTTTACAGCACTCAATGTATGTTGCTCATTATAATTGTTTTTTTCAATAAGAAAAATAACGTAGAATGTAGAATAATATAATTGATATTTTAAAATATAAAAAACACAAATAAAGGTGGCACGAAATAAAATTAACTTTTTTCAATTATACAAAAATCCATTATACAATTATACAAAAATACATTTTTTTAATTTCCAACCTTCTTTCATCAGTATTAGCGTTATTTTTTGTATATATAACACTTGCACACAGCCATTGTGAAAAAAAAATTGCGACAGAATATTCGCGACATTATAACTAGCGACGTTTGCCGAAACTTTAGTTAATGTAGGTAATCGTAACTAAGGGATATAAAAACTTATCTAAAAAAAATAATAATACGAAAACAGAAGTCAAAATCGGTTTACTTCAATAGTAGATTTACAAATGCCATTAGCAAAAGGTTGGAGAAATGCAGAAAAAAGAAAATAATAAATGTACAAAAATGACTACAAAGTTAAATATCATAATATATAACATTTAACTTGAATCAATATGGTGCAAAGGTGAACCGTCAAACTCGCGCATCGCATCTGCGCGCGGGACTCGTCAATGTTCGGAGGTCACGTGACATCTTGACTCGCGATCGCCGCACCGAGCTGGGTTAATATTGTTTGGTTTTGTTCGTTTCACCGTCACAGGGATTTGTATTTGTATAGGTATCGTATTTTTCGGTGGCGCGAGTTTTAAAGGCGGAATTTTAATGTCGAGCTATCTATAATGTGCTTTTATTATTATACAACAAGTTTGTTTTATTTTCTCACCTTTTTAATGGGGGTTCACCGCACAAACGCACTTTAGAGAAAACCGCCACTGATTATATGTATAGTACAATGGGTGCATACCTACCTATGCGAGTGTTGGTAGTAATAGTTCCAATAGCGACTCTGAGTAAAGGTGAAACAAACAGGTTTGCTTGTTTACCGAAGTGAACCCAATTAATTTATTCACGTAAAATACTAATCTAAGACCACCATTCAGAATGGAAACGTTGCTTGAAATGGATTTAGCCGTGTTTGTTGACGAGATCTTACTACTTCCGCAACTTTCTATTCCATATCACCTTCCTCTCCACACTACCTTAAGTCTCACAACCCACCACAATTGTGGATGCCATAGTATCACTGTCGTCAGACGGTTGGGAGCAGTTGAGACTCTTGGGCGGTATTCTCATAAAAAAGCAAAAACATTGATGTTTTTTTAATAAGTTAATAATTTTTCAGTTAGTGATATCATCAGGCTGTATGTGAACGTACTAGTATTTGTGAGTGAATTTATATGAATCACCGTTACAGAACTAAATTTTATAAAATAATTGTATGCAATAAAAGTTATTCATTTTAAAATTATTATTTAAAGGATGTAATCTTGAATTAAAATAATATGATATTTAATATTTATAAATAACAGTTCAACTCTTTCCTTACTGATCAAACAATATGGCGGAAAGTCTTATTTTTTTAACATTTTTATAACGTATTGTAAAATAAGTTGCGCCTAGAAATCACAACAAAAATGCGCAACATTTCATGACGCCAGAGTTCACCGTTCGATATATTTTTCTGCTCTATAAAAATAAAAAGGTTTGGTTAAATCCTCTATCTACATTATTATAAGTAGAGTAGATATCTACCTACTGAGTAATGAGTTTATGAATGATTTCAGGCAATAGTAATAAGAAGTTGGTAGGTAATATAAATAAGGAATGTGGGAGACGAGTGGAATGCAGCTACGCCCCTGCTAATGAGCGCGAAAGAAATGACAATTTCCGGCTTATAACGACCGCGCACATGCGATTTTACATTACAAACACATCTGTTCAGAGAAGCTTCGTTCAGAGAAGGGTTTTTTTTAGCGCGTTGCTATTTTACCCCACTTAAGACGAAATTAGACAAATTAATTAGACATCCATTGAATTTCTGTCTGTGATACCTACGGAATCTAACAGGTGTTCAGACGGTAGTTATCATGAGTTTTCCCGTCCACCGCAATGACACTTGTTTAAGGGGTCTCCGTAAAAAGGGTGCTACCACCCGAATTTTTCAAATTTTTGAAAAAAAAATTTAAAATATTGTTTAAATGTTGCACTTTTTTATATGCTTAAAATTTTAAATAATATAATTTATTTATTATGTATTAAAAAAAATTGAGAAGATAAATATTTTTTTTTCTAACCTTCGAAACCCACGTAAATTAGTCTAATTGAAAGCTCCAAAAATATTGAACCTGCCAATTTGTTTCAACGGCTACTTTAATGTAGTCGGTGAGGCCACAACCACCCCCTCTTGATTTCTCAGGCAAGATTACAAGGATGCAAGGAATATAGCAAACTTTGAGAATTCTCGCTCTAATGGTGAAGTTAACTACAGGCCAAGTGTGCGTCAAAATTTTTATTAATAATAAACATTTCCGATCAATTTGTTGCTGATAATTTTAAAATTCTGAAATTTTAAAGTAAAAAAAGTTATATAATCATATTGGCGCACTCGAACTCTTTGTCTGATTTAAAATCTCAAACGCATTAACTCACTGACAGTAGTCAGGTACCTACATACTGTTGCGAAAATTGCCAGTGCCGTCACGATTGCCAAGTGAGCTGGCATCGGAACCTTTTACTCCCGATCTGAAAGCAGCTTTATACAGAGAACATGTTTTGGTATCAAAAGAGGCGAAAAAACAACATTGCTTATTATAATATTAAGTCGCCTCCGGCATTGCGACACTTCCCGCCCTGTCAATGATATGCTCACATTAATGAAAAGATGGTGCGATGAATGACATCGAAAACATGGTAAAAAAAGTTTAAAAAAAAAAATAAGTCGTCACCTTATTTGGACAGGGTTCTAACTTCACTTTACCTTGTTCTGGGATATGAGGTGTCGAAGTATGCAAAGAAGATTTCTCTTAATCTATTTACCAAAATCTGATTTTGAGGTTGATTCTTGGGGTATATTAAGAGGCTAGACTTTGAACGACACGCGGAACACCCGCGTCTGTCATTCTGTCCTGCTCACAATAAGCTCACGCACACTTACAATACATGCGAATGCGTAATGTGCGAATGAGACAATGCTCAAATTTACCTACAGAAATCGCTCGAAAAGGGGTTTATGGAGAATACACTTGTCTACACCGAAACTTTCACGAAATTGAAATTTTAAAAAAAAATATTTTTTAGAAAGAAGAAGCTACGTCGGTCGCTTTTTATAATTTTATAATTCTTTATGAGAGTTGAGTTAGCAGCACTTTTTCCTTAAATAATATTTTTTGATAAATCGTACATGTTTGACAGTAAATGTTTACGTTAATACGAAACGCATCGAAAATTCGAAAACATACCGACATAGTTTTCACCCTCTAGAAGGCAGTATAAAAAAAATATATTCATTTTGTGCAATTTTCGATGCAGAAAAGGGTTTTTTTCCGGGCGTCCTTTTTGTATGGGCCGAAAAGCGAAGTCTATCGTCTTAAGGGGGTATTTTAGTCTAGAATTTCGAAGAAAAAAAAATTGTTTAGTATTTTCAATGTTTAGATCTTTAAAAATATGTCCTTAATAGGATTTTTCGAATTTCGAATTATTTTCGGAGTTATAGCTCTTTTTGTGGCACGCCAACTAAACCGGTCTGGCCGGAACAAATTGAACAATACATGGTAGACGTTTCCCGTCTACCTGCAGATATATTACCTCACAAAACCTTTCTTATATTATATTATCTTTATTTGTATACATTATGTAAATATAATGTATTTTTAACTGGGAGTCCTTAGTAACGTACCTTAGTACCGTAAGAACAATGTACCCATTATATCATAGACATATGAATATTACTAGACCTGCCCTAAGTCATAAAAGCGTATTATTTCCCCCTCCCCATACCGGTTACATTTGGAGCCGGCTGGACCGCGCATACGGTTTCACGTGAATCTAGAAAATGTGACGTCATCAATCTTTTGCGAACTACTGTCGAGCTCTCGACATTTTACGAAATAACACGGCAAAATGGTGGCTTATGCTATTAAAACATGTAAAAATAGAAGTGAAAAAGAGAATAAACCCTATTGTCGTATTATATTCCACAGGTAAGCATTATTTTACAACATTTTAAGCTTATTTAGATCATATAATCAGTTTAATAACATGTACTACGACATCGCGGTACCTATATCTGGCGAGGCATTTCTCGAGTGTGTTCGTCGCTGTTTACTGGGGTAAGTAAATTATGAAACATTTGTAAAAGTGTCTAAAGAATACAGCAACAAAATATTCGACTCTGAAAATAGCTACGAACTTTACTTTGCCGTATTTGGACTACGCGAGTTCGTTCAAAACGTGCGAGAAATTCGCGCTCCCATGTAAAAAGTACATCTGATATACTAAAATAATTTACACAAGATTTAACCTCAAAATCAAAAACTGTTAAATAGTTTGAATAGATAGACGACTACCATAATACGGACGTGTGTCTAGTGTGGTAGTCGAAAAGTTTGTGAAAAAAAACTGCAAAAAAAATGTGTTACGAATAAAGCAAAAAAAAAAAAAATTACGAAAATTCGTCATTGCAAACTTTGAAACCTCAGAACATGGTAAGGCGCAGCTAGAACCCTATACAACCAAATGTGAATGCCTCGTAACAACGATAAACTATCAGATACAAACAAAATAGACAGCATAGATGATGTTAGAACCTTGTACAATAAACGGAGCTTGATTTTAGAATATCTTCATACAAGTATCTACGAAAATACAACACATATGGTTCTGCAATACATTTTGATTATGAAATGAGCAAAGGAAATTGTTTTGCATTCAAAAGTTTTTTTTTTTAAATGTCAGTTAGAACCATGTACGAGGTGTTTCCTTAGCGGCTGCGAAAAGCAATCTAACGAGTAACGAGTTACATCTAACGCGGCGTATTAATAGGGAGTTATAAATAGGGCGAGAATATATTGTTTACACGAGAGGAACATAAAAAAAGTCGGATGATCAATCGATGGAATAGTTCCAAGTTGCGGAATGCGGATGTGGAGAGGAGTCAGTGAACGGGGCTCGCGGCCACCTACAGCAGAACTAGAGTCTACACTAGGTTCCAATATACCTACACTATACACTACAGTCACCATACTTCACCTCCACAGTACATAAGTCCATACCGCCGGCAAGCCTCCATCGGTCCCTACTCTGCGCACTCTCACTCTGCGGCAGACACACAAACACACAGACACACAAACACCCAGACACACAGGCAGCGCTGGCCACTGGCCACTGGCCACTGGCCACTCGATTCTCTGCACTCCGACCGGCTACAGCTGTATGCTGTATAACAGAGATTGCAATCAATGATGATGTAGGTTCGGCGGACCACGGATTAGGAGAAAAATCACTTTTTTATAAAATACCGCACAAGACCCCAACTATGCTCCCGTCTGGAGCCAATGAGCTATGGCATCCCCGATTGGGGTATGTTGTGAGGCTGAAGGGTAGTGTGGAGGAAATTGGAGATGGGGATGAGGAAGGTGTGGAAGTAAATGAAACAGAGTTACTTTCCCTTTTTTGTTATTTCTTTGATGTGAGTACTGCACAAGAGTGCCAACTGCTCCCAATCGTCTAAAGCCAGTGAGACTACGGCATCCGCGAATACGGGGTATGTTGTGAGGCTGAAGATATCGGGGAGGGGGATAAAAAGGGAAAGAGAAAGGTTGAGAATTACCTGTCACCATTACATTTGGTCACCATTACATTTGGTCACCAAACCGCATAAATCCATTTCAAGCAACGTTTCGATTGTGAATGGTAGTCTTTAACAGGGTGATACTAAAAGTATCTACATACCACTCTGGATAATGTATTAAATATTATTTTAAATTAATGCATTGTGATAAAACATATATTGATCTAATAAAATTTACTCGCGCTCGCCGGGATTTGAACCCGCGACCTCCGGATTCGCAGCCAAAAATTGTAACCGTCAGGAGTGTAAAAATATTTTTTTCACGCGTGAAAACAACAAATAAGAAAAAAGGCTGCAGCATTATCGTGCACATTATTAGAACAGCTAGCACTTACGCAGTAGGTGGAGATATTGTCGATTTTAAATCAAGTCAGGAATATTGGAATCATTTCAATATACGACATTAGAATTCTAAGCAAGAGATTTTATGGGTAGAGAGTAGCTTCTCAGCTTATAATGCACTATGCAACGTTCTTGACGATTTCATTATTTTAAACATAAACTCAGCACAAAATCTACCCTTTAATTATTGTATGTTATAGGCCCGTCAAAACGGTTAAAGTCTGACGGGATACGTTGACGTCAGACGTACCCCAGTCAGCAAGGTCCAATACCACAGAACACAAACAGTGCATTCAAATCTCTTACGATTTTAATCGTTTTCAAATGACAATTTATTAATTCTACGTATAATCTTAATATGTAAAAATGAATGTTTATTTGTTTGTCCATTATGCGTTCCTAAACTTTTTTGATTTTGTTGTACGAATGGCCGCGACGGTTTCTATATTATAATGGTGAGCTCTGGCGTTATTAAATTATTTCCTATACCATTCATCCCATTGCATTACGAAATTTGTCTAAAAAAATACGAAAGGTGGCGCGAGTTGTTTAAAAAAACTGTGCGTATTTCATATAGTTTAGCTACAGGGAGGGAAGGAGGGAATCCGCGTGGGGGGAGGTGAACGGAGGAGGAAGGTTCGCAACAGGGGCAACGAGGGAGGGGGGAGGCAAGGAAGGTGGAAGACGAACGCAAGAGGGAAACACAAAGAGGTGGGGTTCAAGTTACGGGGGGATGCGGGAGTGTGAAAGATGGGGAAGATGGAAAGGGAACGCTGGTGGGGGCACGGGGGCGGGAATGGGAGGAATGGGAGGCATGGGAAAGGACACGCAGGAAGAAACAAATTTCGTTCTTTATGTGACATTGCAACGCGCGCCGGGTACTCGCTAGTTATAAATAATAAAATTAATATTTACGGAATCAGCGTTTGGTATCTATCTATACGAAATTATTTTTAAAGACTTAATATTTTTTACGGAAGTTCCTTATTATCTACCGCTCCAACGAAACAGCGCGATTTACTCGTACAATAACAATGACGGTACAATGGAAGCGACATGGCTGATAAACATTTTTTTATAACGAAACAAACAGGAAAAAGCTAAATATTTACATATATATATTCAATAACAGTTATCGCGGCGAACAGATGATGTTCGTTGGTTGAGGCCGCGAGATGGGTGGGCTCGGCTCAGTGGGGGCCCGCGCCTACTTTACGGCGAGGGGCACTTTTATTCAGGTCGGGGGGCTGGCTTCAAAGCTTTCTACCTAACGTGGAACCTTGTCTTCATCTTAAGTCGGTTCCTCAATACTGAGGATGGTGACTTCTACCCTATCCAATGTCCATGGTGGACAAGGCTCCTCCACTCCTCGCGGTTCTGCGCTTCGTGGAGAGCTGCGACACCGACGCAAGTGATACCTGGTCATTCCAGCGCATTGGTGAACCTTTCTTGCTTCTTCTGCCTTCCATTTTTCCAGTGACTAGCAGAGATTGTGGATCTATTCAAGATTAGAATCATGCCCAGAAGTTAGATTCTTAGAAGAGCCATATGAACTTTCTATCAGAATTTTGACAGGTAAACAAACACACGCCCCGCGAAATATAGCTGTTTTGCTTCATTCTGGTTTTCCCTTCTGAAATTCTGCGGTTTATTTATAAAGTTTTAGGAAAATAACATGTATCTACAACACATTTTTTTGGTTTCATACATTTATGCATACTATTTTATTATGTTTATATTAAATATATGTTTGTGTGTGTGTATGTTTGTATATAGTGTGTAATCCACTATATATACACTATAGTATAATGCAATATACATACATGCATGCATATATATATGTACATATATTTTTCTGTTTCAATTACATTCTATTTTTTTTTTTTATCTTTTGTTTATATAACTACATTGCTTTCTCTTTTTACTCTATATTAAAAAAAACTTTTATTGTAACTTAAAACCACCTAACAAAAAAATTATTAATAAATAAAAAAAACTAATCGCAACCTTTGATAAGAAGAGGACAAGATAGGCATTTTGATATTGCAAATGGTCCCAAATCTATCAGTATTCCAAAGATGGATAATACACGTCAACAGCATATTTTTGTTATTAGTTTTTGGGGTGTTATGCCGTGTTGCGCTACCTCCTTCTTTAGCCAACATTTCCGTCAATGTTACAGTGTCCATCATCAGGGCCGATGTGTGCCCTGATGATGGACACTGTAACGTTGTCCGAAGCGTTTTCTAAAGAAGGAGGTAGCGCAACACGGCATAACACCCCAAAAACTAATAACAAAAATATGCTGTTGACGTGTATTATCAATCTTTGGCATACTGATAGATTTGGAAATGAACAAGAAAAAATCAACAAACAAATCAAGAACAGAAAAAATCGGAAAAAAAATAACAAAAATACTTTTGGCCGTAAAACTTTAAAATCATATCCGTCGACAGCATAGTTTTGACAATAATCTGTTAAAAACTTGTTTTAGAAGTTTGTAACAAAATGAAAAAGTTTTTTTTATGTTTCCTGTTTCCCTACAGTTTAGTAGGTAGTTGACCCGACGCGATAGGATGCGGGTGATAGAAATCCAATCTAGGTTTCCCATCATCCGCATCCTCAGCCTAAACTCGACTGGTGCGGTGCGGTGGGGAATATTTGTAAAGGGATGTACAGGTACAGCAGACAACCAATATCATCTTCATACTCAGGTAAGCTTCTCCATCTCTACAATTGGAGTATAGTGTAGGTTTGACTTTAACCGAATACATCGTTAATAATTATTATTCCTTCAATGATTAGTGGTTTGCACAAAGTAATTTGTTTCATGTAATTATTATTCCATTGATAAAAAATATCTCTGTTATGTCTATCTTCCCTATGACCTATTTCATGGGAATTCAATTAATTTATCAACGTGTTTTTATTTGTTTTCGTGTTCATAACAGCCATTCGACATTAGAAGATGTCATATTTTTTTAAACTCAATTAATGCCAGTTTTAAAATCGCAAAGCATCGATATTATCGCATTTGTTTTTGTTGAGGATGTATTTTTATTAAGAAAAGAGCAAGTTCAGTTCTTCTTTTTTTCCACAGAATTAACTCAAATGTATTGTTTTTTTATTAGCCAAGTGAGCCGTGCGAAAAGGGTCGCAGGCCGCGGGTTGTGTACCACTAAAACAAATCCTATAAATAATGCGGTTTCATCAACCTTAGAAATGGAAAACACGAAGACTTTAACAGCCGCTAACGTGATGAAAAAATTGATGCATTTAGGTTAGGTATGAGTTATATTATTCGTAGGTAGATAATAAAATGTATCTAATATAATACAGCAGCGAATTTAAAGATCAATGGGAAGTGGGAATGTGGGAACCTGGTACGGATGAAGGGATTCCCAGATGCCAGAGCCCATGAGAGCTAGACATAACAATCATCATCATCACGAATAGGCTGACCACAAACCACGCTTGTAATTCACTCAACTCCTAACTACTGCCATTGGAAATGATCTCGGTTTACGAGTTCTGTTAATGTATTCACATTATTACTGCTACTATTACCCGAAAGTTGCAGTGGAAATTTAGTGCCTATGATTTACAATCGCGGAGTAGAAACTTGTCAGCATGAATTGATTCATTGAATGAATGTTTATGACGCTTAGAAAAGGAGGAGGATTTTACATATTATGTAGATTTTTTAATTATTTTTAAAGAATGACAGGTTACGAATAACCTGACGACAATATTTGAAAAACTCCTACTACCCTTACAGTAAGCGGAAGATGTTGTTTGTGTTGTGATGGAGGACTTAGCCAAAATGAATGGATTGGATTAATTTATTTATGGAATGTAGACAATTATAAAGCCTTTGCACAACTATTAACGCAAAGGCATGTAACTTTTTACACAAGCTTAATAATGAATAAAATCAAACTTATTTAAAAATATTTGGTAACTAATTATAAAATACATATATGCAAAATTTTTGCTTATTGTCGAGAAAACGAGAGGTAGTTTCGAAGTCTTTAAAATAACAATAACTTTATTTGATTGATTTTACACAATCCTTTCATTTGTCTTCAAATCAAATAATTCGTGACAAAAAAGACGTTACACGAAAATACAAAATAAATTTTAAGTAGAGGATTTTGTTCCACAAATTCATAATAAAATATATAAATTTAATGCACTTTAATAATTAACGAGAAAAAAAAAATTCTGATGAAAAGTGTGATTGAATAATTTAGCAGCCGGAAAACATACGATTGGAGTTTTCCCATTAGCTAAGCTCCATTGGACAGAAGAACCGAAGAGTAGAAATAATAACGGGCTGTAACGGGCTCATCTGATCTCGGTTAATTAAAGGTTTCAATTACATTCTTAATTGATTTATAAATTACGGAAGAGATTGTCTTTATTAAATAAACTGTTATTTGCCTCTGTAAAATTTAATCGATTAAGGCTATTATTAATCGTCGAAGTTTAGAAAGTGTTAAATTCGGGATAAGTTTCACTTAACTTAAGCCTAACTTATTTGGTTAAATCAAATTAAATGGTAACGTAAAGACTCAGTTTTATTTATCTGAATACATCAGCAAGATCCCGAATTTCCGGTTCAATATCTGTACAGATCATAAAATAAAGAAGTCTTCCATACTAATTTAGCCCATTAGCCCAGCGGTCTGTCTCACTCACAATCTTGGAAATTTAAGGCCCGATTGGGCAAATATTTGAAATACAAAACAAGTGCTATAGATCGAAATACTTGTGTAGTCAAGGGACTCACATTGTACCTCTACATTACATGGTGTATAAAAAATAGTTACAGCATTCATTTAAGAAGTAGAAAGTTACCTTTTTGGCAGCTTGTAGAAATAAGTCTGTCAAAGCTGTAGGTAAGCATTGTTAAAATATTTTTTAGAAGATTGATTTAGGTTAAACTAGGTAAGCCTAAACGAACATCTGAAGAAACTGCTACACAACCTCATTGTAAAAATATGGACCGCCGAAAGAGTAGATACCAGAAGAATGGCAAATCAGTATAATATGTCCCATACATAAAAAGGAAGACAAATTGAAATGTGAAAATCACAGAGGAATAGGTACTACTTTGTACAGCGTATAAAATTGTCACAACAATTTTGAAAGAAAGATTAGAACGTCACTCAGAGAACTTGATGGAATAGTATCAGGCAGGTTTCAGGAGGGGGAGATCCACCACTGGCCAACCCTTCACTACTCGACAAATCCTTAAAAAATGCTGGGAATTCGATATAGACATAAATCAATTATTTGTTGACTTCAAACAGGCATATTGAAGTAAAATCATGTATTGGTTTCATTGTGCTTTCACACAAACGAAGTATTGAATTTCGTATGTCTAAACTTAAACTTTAGGTCGCACATTTTATACCCGCGCTGTGCAAGCGGGTTCCCTACAGAGCATCGGACCATCAGGACATTATAGATATGGAGAAAATATATGAAATAGGTACTCCAAAATATAAAAGCTTGTAAAAGAAACAATGGTCGGCTCACGGTGTCGAGTAAGAATAGGAGGTGAAACTTCAATTTCATCATTATAAATATCAAATTAAATTAACGCATAAATAAGACAAGAATCAATATCAAAGTGCATTTTTTGGCATAAAAACATAATTATAAGCGACGAGATACTGCATAATTTGCAGGTTCAAATGTTAAAAAGCTGCTTCCTTCTTTAGCCAATGTTTGTGACAGCCTCTCACCTTACAGGGGTAATGGCGAATATTTAGATTCAGCAAAGACCAATCAATGCATTCACACAGTGTAACAAAATATAGAGTGAACCACGCCAGAGCGATGTTCAACCCGACAATCATTTATTTTAGTCAAGAGCGGGTGGGCGGGAGGAGGGATAATCTCTCCAGAGCGAAAATATCAAAACATCACGTGACGTGGGAGGGAGAGGAGGATTGTTTATGTTCTCTCATCATAGGTCAGGGGGCGTCGGTTCTGCTACAAATATAGTTACTACTCTTAAGCAAGACACACGACAGTCGCTCAATAAATTATGAGCTGAATTCACACTATTAGATGTAAAGATAAAAAAACATTGTGTTATTTTATTCTAATATTGGTGTATTAGTATGAAAATATAAATCAGCTCAGCTCACCGAATCACAATACCTTCGACCTAAAAGCAAAAGGAGCACGATAAATAATTTTTGAATAACGTACCGGATAAACATTTATAGAATAAAAAAAAGGAGTTTTAAAGTAGGGACAGACACGATTCTCACATCAAAAGATACTGTGTTATAAAGTATCTCTTCTACCGACACACTACGTTATAGAATATTCCTTCCTACGGCAGGAGAGGGGTCAGTTGAATTTGGAAGGGAATATCATTTCTTTGTACTGGATATGTCAACTTGACGGCTGACACGGCGCTCCGTGTATTAAAAATGACCCCCTCTCCTGTTTGCGGTGGAGGGTGGTCGCATAACTTTTCTGATATCGCGCCGCTAGCGGTTATTCTTCGGCCGCATCTGCGCCTATCTTCCCGAAGTAATGCGTGCCGATACTTCGTACGTTTTGACACTAAAAAGTTATCGCGATAAAGCCTGTGGTCACATTAGCGACTTATTTAATTTGTAAGAACTATCGTGCATTAATCCAAGATGGCCGAAATCATTTCCAGACGATGGACGATGACTTTCTTTACTTCTGTGTTTTTTTTTATGATTTACATTTTTTTGGTCCCATATGATGGGTCATAATTAGGAAATAATACAATAGAGGAATTCCAGCACCATTTCATCGCTCCACTCCATTTTTATTAATTAGAGAAATATGTATAATTAAGCGATATTGTAGGTATACTTAGCCACCCGCACGCGTCTGAACTAATCGAGAACAACCGCCGTCTGATCACGCAGCGCGATATGTTAGCGCGCTAAAACCTTTTGGCTTATAGCCTCCCGCGCGATAACGCACACGCAGCCCGAATGTTCGTGACAATAACCGATAATGACCGGTCACATTTGCGCGTATCGTGTCATATCACGAAGCTTCGTGGCGATACACGCAGGTGCGGCCCTAGCATAACGGAGAATAATATTAAGATGATAGACTTCGCTTTTCGGCCCATACAAAAAGGACGCCCGGGAAACAACACTTTATACATCGAAAATTGCACAAAATGAATATATTTTTTTATACTGCCTTCTAGAGGGTGAAAACTATGTCGGTATGCTTTCGAATTTTCGATGCGTTTCGTATTAACGTAAACATTCACTGTCAAACATGTACGATTTATCAAAAAATATTATTTAAGGAAAAAGTGCTGCTAATTCAACTCTCACAAAGAATTATAAAATTATAAAAAGCTACCGACGTAGCTTCTTCTTTCTAAAAAATACATATTTTTTAAAATTTCAATTTCGTGAAAGTTTTGGTGTAGAAAAGTGTATTCTCCATAAACCCCTTTTCGAGCGATTTCTGTAGGTAAATTTGAGCGTTGTCTCATTCGCACATTTGGCATTCGCATGTATTGTAAGTGTGCGTGAGCTTATTGTGAGGGGAACAGAATGACAGATGCGGGTGTTCCGCGTGTGGTTCAAAGTCTAGCCTCTTAAATAGTGAAGACTAACCGCGCTTATAACAAACGATCTTTTTACGTCTGGCGGGTCTGTATATGGGATTGTATGGCGAGCGTTATTGTGATATAAAGCATCTTTTGATGTGAGCTTCGCGTTTGTCGCCTTACATTTTTAGGAATAAAATTCAAGTAAAATAAAAATATAATAGACTCAGTGTCACAACATTAGTCAATTCATCACTCATCACAGATAAATTGGGTTATAATAATAACAGGGTACAAGTACTGATTGATCCCAATCCTTCGAAAAAAAATTTGTTATTGCGAGGTAAAATTTCAATACTGCACTACTTCTTAATTTCAACGAGTTTATAAGAACTTTCTGTACATATAGTTACGAAATATGTGTAGGTGCCAACGTTACTACTATTAAAAATGTGCTCTGGGGCCAATAAAAGAGAGAGAGAGAGAGAGAGAGAGAGAGAGAGAGAGAGAGAGAGAAAGAGGGGAGTGAATCATTACTTACATGAATTCTTCCTTGATCTATTTTCACAAGTAACTAAAAACGGACACATTGCTTTGTCTCGTAAACAAAGAGAGAAACAATCCAACAGTGTATGGACTACATTTTTTGTCTTATTAGGAACATTTACAAGTTAATAACATTACATACATAAAAAACCACAAATTATAATAATTAGGTTATAACCCTTTGTTTTGAAGAGTTTTAATTTTCAATGCACTTTCGTTACTTAAATTTTAATTTTTGTGCTAGCGGTTTCGACACATCCGTGCCATTCACTAGCAAACATAAAACTAAACTTAAAATTTAAACAAGTACAGAAATTAATTAGATGGTATTAGGTGGGGGTAGTGGGAGGGGTGATTTTGGGGGAGGGGGAGAACAGAACAGTTATAACTTATAACCCAATAAGAAACCCATGTCGCTGTCAGCCGATCTCGATCTTGTCTTGACCGGCACATTTCCCACCTGATGAGGCGTTATGTTTACACTGTTCTTAGGCTGCCTTTACACACGTAAGTTTTTTCCCGTAAGTCGCTCTCGTGAGTGACTTCTGGTCAATGGGCACATTGAATTTTGCCAATAAGTTGCTTACGTGAGCGACTTTCGAAAAAAAAACATATAAGTGTAAAGGCAGCCTAAGAACGGTGTAAACATAGCGACTCACCAGGTGGGAAATGTCCTGGCAAGATCGCGGCAAGATCCCGGCAAGATCGAGATCGGCTGACAGCGACATGGCCGACATGCGACATGCTGCGGGGCTGCGGGCTGCGGGGTTGCGGGCTGCGGCTCCGGGCGACAGGAACAGGAAACAGGCACTGCGGTGACGTTACAGATACTAGTAGGTACCGTCGGCTGGGGTTAAGTGGTACCACTATTCGACGTTTTTTTAAATGCCACATAGCTCATTTTATAACAAAATATTAATAAAAAAGTAATGCTGATACTTTGACCCTACATTATTTATAAAAAGATTTTTTTAATGTTTAAAAAAAAAACTTTTTTTTATTCTTAAAAAAATAATTTTATTGTGATATTCTTCACGACCGTCACCGTGTTTTTTTAGCTTGATGTTCATGTTTATTCATTTCAGTTCAGGGTATGGATTGTGTTTTTTTATTAAATATATAAAAAAATATATTTATATATTATCAAAGCAAAGGTAGACAAATTTACAAAAAGGGTAATATTGTAGGGATCATGTTAACAATATGTTCGACTTCCCAGTTGTTTCTTTACTTTCGTGGCGTGGAACGCTCCACATATGAAAAATCAGCTTTCTTATAAATGACGCTCTATACCTATTTAGCACATACTTCGTGAGTCGGTTCCTAATTGCTGAGATTCGTGACCCCTACACAAATTTTCATGGTGGGCAAGACTCCACTCCTCACAAGTAATTTAGTCACTCCAGCGCATTGGTTACCTTCCTCTCCTTCCCCTGTCTTCAACTTTGCCAGTTACAAAGATATAAAATGAAACAAATATATAAAAATCTTAAATGACATGTTTACTTTAAAAAAATTGTGTTATTATCCTGTATATGTTACTGCTTTTTCTTTATAGTGCGATATAATAATTTATTTTTGCATCCAATTGGCACTCAGCACAAGATTAGAACATTTTTCTTACGAGAGACTGTATTTAAGAAAATAAATATGTAATCAAATTCTTGTACTACAAACACGTTAATTAACGAGCATATTATATATTAGTATTAAAATATATACCAGGATTAAATAATGACTTTTCCAAGAACATGTGTTCGCTATTATGTCCTCTGCGCGCAAACTGTATCTAAATTTCTCTAAATAAACATCTTTAAACGTTAATCTCTAGTGAACTACCAAGTAAGTATGGTCTTGTATATTTTCCTCATTAAAAAAAAGAAAAAATATATATACATGTACATCTACATTTTAGGCAGCATCGCGTTAATTGGTGAGATGCATTGTACATATATTTTGTATCACTGATCGAAGAAACGATGGATGCAATGTTTGAGCCATAGGTTTTTTATGTTTGTCTAGTCTCTAGATAAGTAAGATTGTAGAAGTGTATTGAAATTTGTACAGCGATTTTTCACAAAAACGGCGCTATAAAAGTCATCCAAATATTATTATGTTTATTATTTTTTAAAAGCAATCATATTTTTTTGTACTTCAACCCATCTGGTTCTCTTTACCCCAGTCGACGGTACCTACCTACTACCTGCTCGTGTGAACGTTGGCCAATCATAATATATCGTACTGCGCAGAAGCCGCCACGTGTCGGACGGCGCACTTCCGGAAAACCTATATTTCCGCCATTCGGGAAAGTGGCAACGCTGGTTAACCGATAGCATGTTACATTTTTGACGTTGGTTGATGTGCAAGTCCCACTTATGTTTGCGATATGTTACGGTTGGACATTATGTTATTATATTATGGAATACTACGCATTAATCATATGACAGCAGGTAACTACAGTAGCTAAACAAACAAAAACTCTGTAAAATATAAGAAACGTGAAGAATACAGATGAGCAACCTGCGACCCGCGGGCAAAACATGCCCCCGAGCTGTACTGCCCACTGCGTTTCGTACTGCCCACTTGATAAATAAATAAAATATCAAAAAATTGCGGTAAATAATATTCAACGGTTTCAGTTCCGTTTTGCAAAAGGGTTTAGCGGAAAACTTCAGTCTTTCTTTAAAGTTTTGAATGAGCCGCTCTAAATAATAAGATGTTGTTCTGCATGTTCCTAAAAATACAAAATTTTGTGCTTCGACCTAAGAGTAGAAAAAATACAACCTTGGCAATGCAGCGCTGTTTTACTAAGATATCCATGTTTGATGCATTTTAAAGGTTTCCGTTTTATAAATAACAAAAAATTTCTTGACTAAATTAACGATAAAAATCAACAAATCCACACAATTGCAAGCATTTCTTACACGTTCTATAATATTTGAGAATTATTAAAATCGACAGCATTTATTGTTTTGGTCTTGGATGTATAACATTTTTGTTAAAAAATTACGGTTTTACAACATATAAATGGGTTAGTGAAATCACCAAATGCAAAGTTAACCATGTCAAACTGTTTTTTATTACTGTTAAATAATTGAAAATGGAAAAATTGGCCTTACAATTAAAAAGATTGATAATCACTGGGTGTAGAGAAGCTTAAATGAGTTTAAATGAGTCCCGTGAGGCACATAAAAAATATATATTATGTATTTTTATTAGTTTACACCACTGAATAAGTGATGTAAACAAAATTGTTTATTTTCATATTTTTACAATAATATTCATACATACAAGCATAATGGATTTTCAACAAAGTTGGTCATTTTCATTTGCTTTAAAATGATGCCACAAAGCATTTTGTAATCTTTGAAGCAAAAATATTATTATTTAATTTTTTTAAATATTTAAATTAACAGATTTTTAAAAAAGAAATCTAGCACAAGTGACGGAAGCTTTGAATGAGTGAGAGTCACCAGAATAGGCAAAACTCGCAAAATTGGGGAAGGTCCAAAGTAGGAAGCAAGAAAAACATTAATAAAGAGAATAAAAAATATGTAGAATTAAGACATCATTCATTTTTAATATATGTACATAGTAAATTTAGTAGATATCCAAAATTTATATTAAAAAAATTACGCTTAAATATAGATATCGTTAAATTTGGCGACAGAGTTGTGAAAAGCGGGATTTTTATTTACAGATAAAAATAACATAATTTTAATATGGGTCCTAGTCATTGGACAACCAGTTTGTTCATTGCTGGTCAATACGCCATTAGGCCTATTGTTTGCGAGGCGTCGTCATATTTCCAGATAACAAAGCTCCATTCACACCGATTGAACGTGGCCAACAGTCCAACAGGACGTAATAATGTGGCTAATATCGCGTACGGCCAAAAATCATTCATAAACACCGCGACGGTGACGTCACCAGTGACCAGTGAGCGTGGCGTCTTATTAGGACGTTCAACCTCGCGCCGAACTGCTAACATCCTTCAGCCGACATTGGGACTGGGATTGGGACAGGAACTGGGGACTTGGAAAAGGTTAAAGCCTTCGGCCACCTCCACAATTCCACAATTCCACAACCGACAACACCGAACAAACACTTTTTGAACATTTTATTTCTTTATTGGCTCTATTCAAAACAACTCTATTGAGATAGGCAGGCCTAATTTCTTTTTATATCTGATATCAGATTAATGAAGGCACGGAATAAGCCAAATATAATATAACTACAAAAAAATTAAAAATCAGGCTGTCTTTTATCTCAATAATCTCAAATAATATATTTTTATTATTTAAATTATCTAGTTTCAAGTGGTATTATTATTCGTAAAAATGTTACCACGGTGGGAGTGCGAAAGACAAAAGTCGGTTGGGAAGTATCGATTAGGAGGGCGGGTATGGGTACCGTCGCCCCGGGAACGTTCATTGTATAACAACACCTCTACCATAGGTCACCCCAAGTGGCAACCTACATTTGGTGACTTAGTAAGGGTGTCCAGTTCTTGACGGCGGATGCGTCTGCTCACCTACTGCGTGGCGGGCCATATGGGGAGAAGTCGGCTGAGGGAGACCCTTTGACCTCTTCAGCGACCCATCGCTTTACACCGCTGTGGAAGGGATGAAGTCCGTCACACCACGACAAACTGACCCACAGATTTTTCTAGCCACCCCTCATTCCATTTTTCCTTCCCAGAATGTCTACTCCTCCCTAAAGACCGACAAATTTCACTTGAAGCAATGTTTTTATTATGATAGTTGGTCTCTGAGTGGGCGATTCTGAAAGTATCTATAACATCTAGCAAACGGTAGTTGGAAAAATACAAATTTTATAAGTTTCATTAATTTCATAGACATACTCGAGAAACTTCATTATTATGGTCATAGACACAGAAATAGAACAGCAGAGCTAGTAAATATATTTTAATAATCACACATCTAGGACACAAATTCCAAAGCGGTGACATATTCAATCAGGCGAATCACCGAGGAATGCGGCGATGAGATGATACTGCCTGCTGAATGCTGAATGCTGAGCATTGACTACTTCTAGGAATGATCTTGATAAACCGACGTCAGAAAGGAATTTCAAATGTTCGTTTTATTGATGAATTGAAGTGACAACCGAAGAACAACAGTTTAGTGAATTTAAAATTGGTTGGCAATTTAATTTCTCCCGCATCCATTGAATGTCATCCATTCATACGAGCCTCGTACTTGTCTGTGAATGATAGATAACAACAAAGACGTAGCCAAAGCAAACCGAGAGACTGGAATGGGCGCATTTGTATGTATACTATCAGGCAGGTGAACCAAATCTCAATTGAAAGACCAGCTAAATCTAAAGTGCAGCAACAGTCAGCCATATGACAGGCACCAGGAGTGGATTCAAAAGGTAAACGAGGGGCAAAGTGGTGTTACCGTGATTTGTTCTTTTTGGTGATAGTCCACCACTGGAGTATTGCTAGCAGAAGCGCCGGCCTGGTGCGTACCTTGTAGCTTGTGAGGAGGGTCGGAAGTCGGAGGGGGTCCGTCTGGCCACTGATCCCCCGAGGAATTCTATCACTTATTATTGTATGGCACCAAAAAAACATTGACGAATCGAGCCCTCGGCGCCCCTGTCTTGTGTTTAATGATCGCGGCGTTCCCGACGTGTTTACGTTTCATCTGCCAATAATTCCGTCGTATCACAAATATTCATATCGCCGCATTGATGGAAGCGCGATCTGCACTTATTTGGCAGCGGAGCGATGACCTTTTGCCCGCTTTGAATTATTGCTAACACAAACAGGGAATCACAACTAGCTGTCATTGTTGTAGTAAAACCTAAAGAAATTTACTAAATGAAACAATGGAGATTATAAAGCTGTGAATGGATCGAGTTTAACATCCTAATATAAAAAAGAGAAAATATAAAACCTTTTTTTCCAATTATTTCTGGCTTTCACTCTTCAAGGGTGTTCCATCATTTAAAATAATGGAGAATTGAAAGATGAATTTAAATATTAATTTTATTTAAATGGGCATATTTCAAAATTACAATGAAGATTGGAGTCGAGTCCAGACTTAGATGAGATGAGATATTGAAAGAAGGGGAGGCAATTTTGGTAAAACGCTTGATAGAAGATAGGATATTTGTTTAGAGAGGGACAACCAAAAAGTATGTGATATAAAGTTCCCATTTCTAGACCACAGAATGTACAATCTGGGGAGTCAAAGACGTGAATTTTAAAGAGGTGAGAAGAAACAGAACAATGTCCGATTGTCAATCGAATAAGTGAGGTAATTTCATTTTTGGAAAAATGGGGGAATTGTTGAAACAACTGTTTTGATGGGATAGTCCTTTGTATCGAGGCATAGCTAGATCCCTTCGATTGACTAGCAATGTGCCAATACTCTGCCTAAATACAAAACCTTTCGGCGCAAAAAGATAAGTCAAAGACGAAACCTTAATCTTTGTGGTTTGTGCTAATAATATCTGCGGTGTTCTGGAAAAGGGAGACGAGTCAGTAAAATTGCGATATGGAGTTAAGTATGCCAGAGAAATCCTAATATTTTTCTCTCATGGAAAAGAGAGACGAGTCCGCCCAAAAAAGTAGTTTCCGAGATATTAGCCGTTGCCATTGACATAGATGATATATAGATGACACATACAGAGATGAGTCATATTTTAAATAAATTAACAAGCACTTGGAGATAATTCAAGTTGTCTCTGTTTACAGAAAAATATATTTTTAAATATTGTCACGGAAAACAGAGTTTTTTGATAATCGCTATTTTCTGTGTTATCTGGTTCATTCTGGGCTTTGCGCCGCGGCCTGCCACGTTTGACAGTTGTAATTTCGCAGTTCGCTTGCCGATTTGTATCATTCTTACGATCGTATAATCATTATCTGTCTTTTATTATATATTTATCCTTGGTGCCGTGTGTTTTGAGGAGTATTAACATGTTTATTAAACGAACGAGATCAATAGTAGGGCTTTCGAATGCAAATTCATCGTATGGTAAGATCTTTTAAATTATTTCTTCTGTTGTGGTATTATGTTTGTATTTGATTCATCTCACAAAATCATTGACTAATTTATGAAATCCTATTAAATTTAAGATGTCACATACGGACTTTTAGATGTTTCTACTGCTTAAATTTGTCAAGGGTCGAGAAACGCAAGTCTTTTGAATGTCAAGATATACTATTTAATTAATATCTACTGGGCACTAGGGACCTTCGATAAAATAATAACTTTTATCTCATCCCTCATCACCGATGAGCCTAAGAAAACTATGCGGGTTAGAAATATACTACCGAAGAAGAGGGAAATTAATCACAAATTTTATATACGAGTTGTGCCACTATCGAAATGTGCAAGGGTTGTTTTAATAAGGTGTTGTGTGAAACAAACAAATTCATATAACATAAATATTCATTTACCAAGTTACTGGTACAATTTTGTAAGAACTGCTGGAAAAAAGAAAGCGTTCCGAGTAAAAATCATGACACGTGAACATTTTTTAAACTTTGTTGAGCTATACAAGCGTTCATTGCAGCTGAAAAAAACTGATGACGAATGTAATCCCTTTTTGTTCCACGATATAAAATGGTTCATGTATAAAAACACAACCCCAAAACTGTACATTTAAAAAAAACTTTGCATATTGAAGACCTATTTAAAACAATTTTCTTTAAACGTAGGGGTAACGCAACCACCATTTTGAGCCCTGGAAAATGCTACAGTGCTCTTTCCAATAAGCAAGGAAAAGAAAAGGACATCCTAAGTGTTTTTCATTTAGTGGATCCTGATTGCCATGATTTTTATAAAAAATTAACAGATGCTAGCATCATTCCGAACGTTGGATCCAGAAGGATATGAAGATACCGGTGAATGAGTCCCCCAAATTATACCAATTCGAAATCTGTTGTATGTTTTGTTTATATTAGATGAGTATTTATTTACAAGTCATTATAACAGGATTTTTTTAAACTTTACAATACTATAAATTTACAATTGTAAATTTATGTTAAAAATATCGTTTAAACTAAATAAAATAATTCCAATACAAATTTCTGTGTCAATGATTATTAGTGTATCCTTCTCAAATAAGTAAATGATTTTTACTATTAATAAGTTGAAAAATAACAGAAAAAATTAAGAAACATTCTTCTTTTGTATTGGGAGGCTTAGAAGGGCACATCTAGGTCTGCGATACAGTCTAGGGCCTCAGGCGTGGCCCTATGGACCTCATCAGTCCCGCCGGGGAATGAATGGAGCGGGCATTCGTTGACCACATGTTCCGTGGTCTGAACCGCACCGCATTCACACATCGCCGACTCTTTAAGACCCCATCTTTGCATCATATGGGCACAACGGTTATGGGAGCATCCTATTGATGGCGGACCAGAGATTGCGAGGCAATGAGAACCCAGGCTGTCTCTCAGTGGGGTTTTGTACGAGATGGGCCGATTGCCACTAAAGTTTCCACCTATCTTCTGGGGTGAGGGGTGATCGGAGGAGACTTTCTCCTTCCGTCCACAAGGGTTTTCGGGACTTCAAGCGACATGCCGGGTGAGAGACGAAATCATCGTGCAAAGGAATAGCGCTTTTTTAGAGCGCCTTCTTGTTTTCCCACTCTGAGGGAATTAAGAAACATTAAAGAGATAACTCGTGATTTATTCTCAATTAGGTCTAAACGTGCAACGGAAAAGAGGGATGAGTCACGTAAAATTGTGAAAAATAGGTTTTTTCCAAATTTTCAAATACCATTCTGTAGAATAAATATTTTCATTAATTATTGAATAAAATATATATCCTTAATTACAATTCTCGAATCTGGCAAAAAATCTACAATACAAAATTGGCTCCCTGTAAAATTGACTATTATTAATATTATTGACTTGTCTCCCTTTTCCAAAACAATATTGGGTGTATATAAGAATATAAATTTTCAGGGTAATTAATTAATTTATTAGGTTTTTTTTTTGCCTTATTTAAAAAAAATAATATAAATAAACAATAAAAATGTACATTTTTAGGGTTCCATGACAACTCAACAAAGTGGCAGTTCAACACACCTTTGAAGGTGAAAAGTCATTGAAAGTGATGAAGAAATAGCCCGTAGTTTTTTTCATCACTTTTCAAAGATGTGTTCATTTGCAACTGTTCTAAATTATCCGGTCATACATTTTAACGCAATATCACGTGCATTAGTCAAATGCACTGTACAATCTGTACATATTGTTTTGTATTTTGTATTGTGATCGACGAACCGGTTGGATGCAAGATGTGGCTATAAGTTGTTATAATAGTTTGTCTAGTCTGTAGTTAGTAATAAGATGAGCAAAACTTTATATTACGTCAGTGCTATTATTTTTATTTTTATTTCTATTTCCTTAATATTATTATTTGTTATTTTAATTTATTATTCTATTTTATTTTTATTTATACAAGATTCACCTACTTTAACTCCTTTCCTGTATTTGATCATGTACCTAACATTAGTATGAATATTTTCCCTAATATGTATGCTATATGTTTTTACTTTCACATACATATATGGATGATTATACTTAATATTTTATACTTAATATAACATCTTATGAATCTCGACTACCATACATAATACGGGCATTTGCCTAGCTTGGTAGTCAAAAAGCCATGTAAAACAAACCTGTAACAAACAAAATGAATAAAGAAAATTTGAAAAAAAAAAAAAAAATTATATAAATATATTATATTTTTACAGCGCTATTAGGGTGATTTTTTTATATGATAGGGCGATATACAAATCATCAAAATATAATTATTATTATACTTGAATTACAAGCATGATAAAATACCAAATAATGACAGAAATTGTCACGTTTTACGCAGCGTTAAACGCACTCCAGCGGATGCAACACGCCCCACATGGAGCGGTATCGGTGACCTTGACGCCTGCCCGACGACCTTGACGGCCTCGACGCCACGTGACCTTGCCACCGCAGCGGCCTTGCGCACAATAGACGAAACATGCGCCGCTTACCACGCGGCGCGCACTGTCAAATGTGAAATCTCCTTCTCCTGCACTAATCGGTACATTCATTTAGCGCAGTCCGCCAAATGCCACACGGATTATCTGCTATAAATCATATGAATGGACGAAGCCGCACAGTCTGGCAAGACCTTTCGCTACGTTATTTCCAAGTGTATATTAAAATGAGGAACACTGATTTTCGAAGAATGATCGCGGGATTAGGTGCATTCCAGTCACCAAAATTTAATGAAAATCTATTTTTAATGTTCATTTAAATAAATCATAATCACATTCATGTTGATGCGGGCATTTTCTCTCGTTTCTAATATGAATAAAAATACATTCTAGTTTAAGTTTGTCAAGTAATAAAAAAGCAGTCTCGCGGCAAGCTGCAAGTGCAGCTGATATGAATTTATGTTTAGTCCTTCCAGTGTCATTGACAAACACATAAAACGGTTAAATCGAATAATCCCAGACAACGAAATACAAAAGCAACAATATTAATGGTGTGGATTAAAATACAAACCTTGATGTAGTGGCCTTCCTTCCCGCTGGCGGCTATGACGTCCCAGTCGATAGTGCTGACGTAGCACATCTTAAAATTCTTCTCAATCCTTACTGAGCCTCTGGTGATGTCCGTCAGGGAATAGAGCCCGATTTCCTGAAAAGACAATCACTTCATACTGTAATATCGTTAACATATGGAACACTGAACAGTCTGTAAAGCTCCGAGCCGAAGGCCGCATGAATGATTCATACAAAATCAAACTGTAATTTTTTTTGTCATCTAAAATGTAATTTTCGCTGTGCAGTAACAACACACTTCACACAACACGCAAGTTGTTTATTATGTGATTTTGGATCTCAATCATCCTTCAATTTAGTTGAGTGTAAATCACTCGTTAAGCTAGTGAAGACATCATTTAACCCGTCAGGCTAATTTTTTGCTTTTCGTATAGCTATATAGGTCTCATAGAAATCGTCCCCACTACTATCACAGTGAGAAATATAATATAAACAGTGTTAGAAAGAGAAAACCCCACGTTTCATATTCAAATAAGTAAAATGTAGACCTTTATAAAACTAAAGTTTCGGATTAAAAATTATGAAACTTTGCGATTTTTTTATTAATTACTAGCGAGTATCCGATATCGGTTTATAATATATTTGTCTACGAATGACTCGTATGAGTTATCAAAAATTAAGATCAGCCACATTTAAAACTTTTTTATGTTTGCACGCAAAAATTTTTATATTTATTTCGATTTATAAAATTCGAAAGCGTATGTTATCGTTATCACCTTCCAAAAACAATTTTTAATTTTTGGATACGTTCACAAATATTCCAATTATTTGGATTTTATTACAAAACTCAAATATTCTGACCTACTGAGGGAATATGGTCGAGACCAGAGGGGAAGATTATTCAAAGGAAGTTGTTAATTATAGGTTATAACAACAATTATAGGTGAACAATACGTCATATAGACTACTAATTATTAGGTTTGTAAGTGGATTGGGAGTTTTGTGCACCCTGGCATCAGTCGAGAAATGAACGAGATGACAAACAATACATTATAACAACGCCGCGGCCGGTGTTATCGAGAGAACGAGAAGATCTATGTTATTAGTGACTAATGTCGGAGGGCATAAAAGCATGCGTCGCCAATGATTGTGTTGTTTTCGCCAAATCGCCAAAGGCAGACGAAGTTTTGATACCAAGGTTAAAACGAAAAAAATGTCGTCTAGACATTGAAGATTACGTTCGCGGTAAATTCCTATTGATACCTACTTTAGTAAATAATAGTCTATAAGATGATGTTCACAAAAGACTCGATGGATAATGAGTTCAACATTTGAATGACTTTTTTTACAAAAGCTCCACACAGGAGGTCCTGAGAAAAATAATTCTCCTCAGCGTCTTTGTTATATTTGGGGATGCTGCGTGGAGAGTCTTTTGAGGAAAGAAAGGAGATGAGGTTCTGGGGGTCAGTAACTCAAGAAGTGACGGACGCATCCCTCCCATTGCGGTGAAACGCGGTGTTCCGGGAGAGTCCTACTGAAGAGATAAAAAAAATTCCCTTAACCGGTCTATCCCGATCCGGCCTGCCACACAACTGGCGAGCAGATGCATACACCGCCAAGACCTGGACAAAACATCATCCCATGGACCCGGGCATCCTTGTTAAGTCACAAAACGCAGCGAACCGATTGGAATGACTTATAGCCAATTAATGGTTCCCGAAACAGCGGTACCCACACCCGAACCATTGACTAATGACTACCTAATTATGTGAATATTCGCGGGAGACGTTTGGATAGAGATAATAAATTATTCTTAAAATTGAGAGCGTAAGCAATTTAGTATTGAGCAGTTGAGAATGTTTTTGTGTATTTTACAGCTGCGGTATTTGAAAATACCTCTAGTAAATGGGGGAAACATATATTTTTCAATGTATGAAATTCAGAACAGAGCTATAGGATCCTACAATGAAGTATTATTATTGATAAATAACCACGTGCTTCTCCTTGATGTACTAGTATGTTGTAGCCTGCCAGATGCCAGAGGACTTCATTCACTGAAATTGAAGGTATATTATTAAAAGTGTGTCGCGTTGGCGTCCCTCTGCTCTCCTCCTCGGTCACCGCCCCGCTCTCCCACCGCGCTGCCCTACGCTTATGCGTTCTGATACATAATGATTATAGTTATCGACACCGCGAGGAAATCCGTTAATGGACCAAGTTAATGGTAGTAAAACTCCTCCAAATTGATGCAAAGCGATGGTTGAATGTTGACAGATTGCCGCTTTAGTGTTTAGTACCGTGAGGAATGGGCGCGCATTCCGTCATTAATTCGGTCGACCGGTTTCACAACAACGGACAAGTGTGTGAACCTCGGACGCGCAGTGAGGCAGGGTTGCCGTGACGTGCCGTGACCGGGCACGCGGCACCCGCCACGACATGTTCATGCGCGATAGGAAAACAAACCCAACAACTCTCATTGTTTACAAATTGAAAAAATTCAAAATAAATTTTTACGTTTTATAAATTTCAAAATTGGTAATCCTATTATTGAAATCAATTATGTGAATTTACGCAGTAAACTTAACTTTAGAAATTATCTGAAAGGCGAAAAATATCTGATCTCCTTTTATTATATAAAATTGTTCATTCAAGGTTGGACTGCCCTGTCGCTATAAATTTGCTATCTATACATATACCTCCAAAATATACCAGACGGAATATTTTATTCTACAACAATAACTTCGCTATAAATTCTGTGATGGAAAGAATACATAGGTTGGGCAATGAACTAACAGATGTCGCTGACATATTTAATTTAAACTTCGACACATTTAAAGCTAAATTAGTTCACCACTTTTTAAATGTTAATAATGAATGAGAAATCATTTTATTTTATTTCGATTTTCTTTTGTTATTTTTATTTGTTCGTATTCTAGATGCAAACAACGAGTAATTAAGTAAAAATTAATGTGTTTAGACTGTTTTTACTTCTTTTTTTGCTTCTCGTAGGTACAATTCATACAATTTTACAATTTTTACATTTTTTTACAATTTTTTTGTTGCTCGTAGGTACATGAATTGTACCTACGAGTTCTCTAAAGTTATGCATGTGGATTTAGCATTAGATACGATACGATTGTACCCCCCAGCCAGGAGCAATCCTGTCCCGGTAAGACCGGTACACCAGGGGGCACTGCTTTGTTAGGACTGGAACACGTGCTCTAAGGATGGGTGGGAGTTGGAGTTTAATCAGCCGGTATACATGGCAACCTAATGAGCCAATATAGGAAAGAAGGTTGGGCCGGAATGGGATGGGTTGAGCAATTTATATATATATATATATATATATATTTTTTAATATTATAAAATATATTTATATAATACATACATATAAATATACACACATATACATACATTCACACACTATATGTGTTTGGTGTGTGCATGCATTGTCCAATGTGCCCTGTGAGCTACACCCAAATTGAGCCTATTGAATCTTTCTGTCCCGCGTGCCGATTTCTACCTTAAGATTGTTAAGTTCTGACGTAATATGTCAATCTTTCTGTAAATGCATACCCCAAATATTTTCCAAAACGATAATCGATGCTTTGCTCTCAGATGCGAGCATCACCGATCCGTAAATCAAGAGCTTAAGTGTTCTGTAGACCTGTAAACATGCCCTATATGTGTAGGTAATATCCGACTGAAATATAAACACATGAGTTATTTATTATAGATTGAAAGTATAATTAAGTTGAAACGATCTAATCTCAGTGTGACTTCTTGCTCCGGTTAGCGCCATTGGTTCAAGGTTGAAAACTTCAGGAATCACTTTTGAACGCGTCCTGCTTCACTTTTAACCTTTTTACCACTTGAGATGTTGCGACGCGCCCGTGGGCAAATTCCAGAAACAAAGAAATGGAACAGTTGTTTAAAACTTTTACTTTAATCGCACATAACTCCTTTTCTGAGACAGATAAAATTATTTCGCGAAAAGTGGCAGGTTATGTGAATAGATATGCGTGTACGTGACAATTTTCAGATGTGTAGCTCAAACAATTCACTAGTTATTTTAAAAACAAGGCAGGAGCTTTCTAGATGCGACCTGTTCAAACCGAACACCACTTAACTCTCCGCATGTGGATTTAGCATTAGATATATTCTTATTTATTATATTGTGTTTATGCTTTATTTATATATTTTGTAATCTTTTTTATTTTTTTAGGTTATACTGTTGTTATAAAAGAAAATTGTATTCTATGTGTAAAAGCCTAATAGGGCGTCAATAAATAAATAACACTAGATAAAAAAGTACCAAAATATTAGCCGAAGATACTACATTCTGAGAATTCTGAAAGTGGTATTCAAACTTTCTACAATACAGAAGTTAAAGGCACAATTTCTAATGCTCGCTGCTTGCCCACCGCGGTAAAAGCTACAGATCCACTTCCGAAAGGAGATCCAGAAGGTTGTAAGGGAAGCTTACAAAGAAAGATGCTTGGCTAAACCTGTTGATTAACATCAAGATAATTCTAAAACAAAGACCGGAAAAGACAAAATCGGAAAACGAATTCTATAATTTTCTGTTTCAATACACAAACATAGGGTTAATACTAATGAATATCATATTAACAGCGTACCTGGAAGATATCCTACGAAACCATTGAATAAAAATATGTTTTACTGACCATGAAAATAGATTCAATAAACAAGTCAAATAAAATGCAATTGAATAAAATGAAGCCCACGAAGTGCATTTTGAAAACATTATCAAACGTACTACATCAGATTAAATGAACTCAAGTAGCTGTGAATAATTCAGATCACTCAGACAAGCGATAAAGTACATACTTATATGTATAATATTATATTTTAATTGAGCCAATTGACGGCCGGCGTGGTCGAGAGGCAAGGCTCTCGACTCCCAAACCGAAGGTCGCGGGTTCGAACCCAGCTTGCGCAAATAAATTTTATTTGATTACTTTGTGCAACTTTAATGAATTCTTACAAGTTTAACAATAAAATCCTAATTCCGGGGTATCCATAGTTTTTTTAAATTTTTTAAATATGATTCGGTTTCCATTTCGGCTGAACGTAGAATAGAACCGTAATTCTGTTTCGGTTTCGGCTGAAAATCTAGTTTCAGTCGGTCACTATTTGTATACTTATACCTAATGTAAACTCTTGTCGTGCCCAGCCGCTGTGGCAGCCCTGCTAGGCCGAGGCGGCAGTGGACGCGACAGGGAGGTGGTGGTTAGGGGAGTGGGGCAATCATAAATAGACTGTAAACAACAGAGTATAATATTATAGGCGAGAGTGGGCAGGCGGAGGGCGGGGGCGGCGGGGCCTTATATGCCCCGTCACTACTACCAAATACTAGTCACTACTCTCTACTGATAACAAGTAGACAGGATGAAAATATACTAACTTATATTGTGAAGAAGAAGACAGGACAAGATGATATTATCACCATACACGGAAGGCTATCTGTTTGCTCAGAAGTGATGGACACTAAATGGTAGAAGAATTACAGAGTGAAAATAAATCAGTAATATAATTTATTCATTGTTTAACCCGTTTAATCACAGGAGACCATATTTGTCCCAGCTCACATAGGTCTCACAGAAATCGTTGTTTTTCCCTTACTATCATAGTCAGAAATGTAATCTAAACGGTAGTGGAAAGAGAATACAACAAACTGTATATTCAAATCTAAAAGAAAACCACAATAAAATTAAAATTTACCCCTTTCTGAAACCAAAGTTTCCGATAGCAATTTGAAAAAAATTATGGAACTTTGTGAATTTTTTAAGAATTTTTTTTACATGAAACGAAAAAAAGTGAGGTGACAGTAAGGTTTATAATTCATTTATGTAATGAAATAAGTATGTGTTTTATTTTTTTTCATTATCAGTAATTTTAGTTAGAAAAAAAAGTAAAGTGAGCCATTTTTAAAACTTTTTAAAGTTTTCGCAAAAAAAAATTATATTTAAAAAAATCCATAGTAATTTTTAATATAGAAATTTGAAAGCCTATTTCACCACCTTTTGAAAACAGTTTTTAGTTTTCGAATACGTTAACAAATGTTCCATTTATTTGGATTTTATTGCAAAGCGGGAATATTTTTAGCCTCTGACAAAATACGCCAATTTTTTTAAGGGTCAAAAGGTCAGCAAAAACGTATCAGTCTATTATAGTTGCTAATGAAACCCACATTTCCTCTAAGATAGAAATACATAAACGAAAATGTTACGTTTTGTATGTGTTTGGTGTTTGGGCTGAATAGTAGCGGAAGTCGTGTATAATAATTATTCAGTAGATGAATACTTACGGGATTTAATATGGGATATTGTTGAATCAATGCGAAAAAAATCATAATAATATGTTAAATCGGATGACGTAAGAAATAACATTGACCTATAAAAGCGTTGCTCATCGAGTTTTCTAACTGATGATGATGGGCAGATAAGCAGACAGCTTGAGCTCTGGGCACCTGGGCACTCTGTGCAGTGGCCTACTGTCAACTGTCAATACCTACTGAATACACGTACGAACTTCGAATCCACATTCCGTAGTATAATGGCTGTTTTCCACCCATAAAATAAAACTGAATGAATGAATATTTATAGGTGGTCGGAGCGGTGAAGTTGTTTGGCTGCTTATCTTATGTTCAGTTCGGTGGTCATTAGAGCGAACCCAGTAGCAGCTTAGGCTCGGAATAAGGATCAGCTAGCTTCTGGCTACTGGCTGATGCAAGAGGAGGAATGACCTAAGATCTCAAATGAGATCATATAGAGAAAGGCATCCAAGGCAGTATTACCTGCGATTCGTAAACAACATCACAGGCGCATGTTATTACTCACTTTGGAGATAATACGGCCACGCCAGGCCTTCTAGGGAGATTGAGAGAAATTATTTTCAAAAGTTACGACAATTACAACGTTGCAAAATAAAATTTAATATTTCGTTAAATTAATATTGCTAACAGAATGTTTATTACTAAATATTTAGACAAAAGCACTACAAGCAATGGTGAATACACGGTCTCTGGAAACTCGTAGTACAAGAGGAAAAAATTGTGAATTAACATCACAAAGAACCCAAAAAACATTTTTTACTGTCTCTACTGTCTAAGCATCTCGTATATAAACCTATTTATTTCTTATTGTTTTTTTTTCACGGTCTCTGGAAACTCGTAGTAGAAGAGGAAAAAATTGTGAATTAACATCACAAAGAACCCAAAAAACATTTTTTACTGTCTCTACTGTCTAAGCATCTCGTATATAAACCTATTTATTTCTTATTGTTTTTTTTTTTCACGGTCTCTGGAAACTCGTAGTACAAGAGGAAAAAATTGTGAATTAACATCACGAAGAACCCAAAAAACATTTTTTACTGTCTCTACTGTCTAAGCATCTCGTATATAAACCTATTTATTTCTTATTGTTTTTTTTTTTCACGGTCTCTGGAAACTCGTAGTACAAGAGGAAAAAATTGTGAATTAACATCACAAAGAACCCAAAAAACATTTTTTACTGTCTCTACTGTCTAAGCATCTCGTATATAAACCTATTTATTTCTTATTGTTTTTTTTTTTACATTTTCCTACTTTGGGAAATCAAATGGTAAAAATAAACTTATGCACGGAGAAAAAGGTTATTCTAAAATACGATTATTTCATTCGTAAAACCGGTTAAAAACGGGACTGAAGTTCTTACGAACAAATTAACAGGGTTTCAATGTTTATTGGCGAAAAACTTGTAAGAATAATTTGTTGGTATACGTAATTTCGTACGTATACCAACAAATAATTCTTACATTTTTCCGCCAATAAACATTGAAACACTGTTAATTTGTTCGTAAGAAGTTCAGTCCCGTTTTTAATCGTTTTTACGAATAAAATGATCGTATTTTAGAATAACATTTTTCTCCGTGTGGAGTCGGGTTTACGAGTATGTTCGACGCATTTAAAGGGCGTTATGACAACTTAAATATTATTCCCCAAGCGAACAATTTGATTGAAATTCGACCTAAAAAATTCCATCTTCGGACTTGATTTACTCGAAGATGACAGCTCAAACCAAAAGATGTTATACCACAAAACCCATTGCAAATGTGTAGATTCTGTAGTTTATCGCAATTACTACGAGTTTCCCAACACCGTGCATAATAAGAACTATTTTATGCAGAATTAAAAAGGCCTCCGCACCGTTAAACCTTTCCTCACTGAAATAATATGAGAAATTCTGTTCAGCAACAACACCCCCCCCCCTCCCCCCCTACTAATGCAATATACGTAGAAATAACGGGAAGTCATTATGACTATGAAGCGAAGGAAACTCTTATAATTTTGACATATTGTGAGGAAAGATAAATATAAACTACTGTAACTTGTAATTTAAAGATAAAATTAAAGGAAACCAAGTACTGGAAGTGTGGAGGGCGATCACGTGGCGGACACCTGATGGGGCGTGGATTTGATTTTTTTATACAAATCTACAGTTTCATTCCGAGGTTGATGAAAGTGCTCCTAACCGTAGGGAACCAGTGAGATTAAGACATCTACAATAATTTAGGTATGTTGTGAGGCTGAAGTCAGAGGGAGGGGAAGGAGATGGGACAGAGGAAAGTAGGGAAGGATCTACTATAATACAGAATCGGCCCTTTGTATTTAAACTACGGCAAACTTGTTAACTAATTCTATTACATAACCGTCAGCCAGAAGTTGGCTAAGTTACATGCTACTTCTGTACTTGAAATATTTAATCAATAATGCATAGCGAGTCAGAAATATCACAAAGAAATTAACATCAACCCTTTAAGAATTTCATGAGTAATGTCGGTTCTACATGAAAGTTAAAGCCAAATAACGAGGGTATATACATGATCATGGTGACTTGTGACCACAAAAAAAGATACAATGTTTTAAACAACATTTTTGAAATTTTTAATCCGTGCCTTGAAGAGAGAATCTAGGGAAAGTTTGTAAGGAATTTCTGTTCGGAGTTTGTCTCAAATTTTCCAATGATGTCGATTGTTGTGCTAAGAGTGGGGTGGGGTAAATAGTTATAAGGTAGATGTAAATAAATAATAATACTTACGTCCATATCCATCATCTCGTACAAGATGAAAGCGTAGTTGTTGAAGAGCTTGTGACCGCGGATGACGGCCAGGTTGGGGAAGAGCGTGGAGAGGGTTTTGAGGCCGTTGACGCGGTACATCATCAGGTAGCCGGTGATCTCGCGCAACTCGGGGAAACTCAGGTTGGTGTAGGCCGTCTCGTTGAAGCGGTCGAACAACAGGATCTGCAGGAAGCCCTCCACCACGCGGCATCCCGACAGCAGGGAGAACATCTCGGGGCCGTTGCGGATGTCCAGACTTTGGCATACTGCAAACAAACAACACAACAAACACATCATTACCACACAGAGGACTGATGGACGGAAAAAAGAACACGTTATATTCGAATTTTTCATATTTTGTAAAAATAATTATCAAAGTTTAACAATAAACATGACTCGATCCATAAGAGAGATAATTGGAGGTATGGCATGGAAGCTTGCGAACATTCGCCGAGCTACGACTAAACAACAAGCACTATCAAAGCGGCGTGTAGGTAGAAACAAATACGGGGAGCCGCTGTGCGAGCTGCGCTGAGCTGAAGAGGAGCAACTCATGCTCAAGACCCCATTCCCTTGTTTATATTAGGTATCATATGCCTCGATCGATATTTTTGAATTATTATGGAACCCTGTAATATTCTAAAAAGAACAGGGTCTAGAAGTTTCAGATTTCAGGATATGTTTGGGAATTTTGACCATTGTTTTATCAAATTGAGCAAAAACCATATCTGTTCAATACCGTTCTATCATTAAAAAGTTTTTTTCTTCATGTTTAACCTATGGCTTTCCTTTTTTCTCTACATTTATGCTAGATAATTTTTTTGTGAAAACACGGTTAAAAGAGGAAATAACCAGAAATCAAAAAATAATACTTATCATTTAAACATTAAAATTAATATGTTGTGCTTGTTCACAGAGAGAAAGTTATTTCACATATAATTTTAAAATCCGATAATTAATCACATTATTACCCAGTTTGGGTATTGTGGAAAATTTTGAATGCGGCCTTTAGGTGAGTTTTCATAAAACGGCGCTATACAAGTCATCCAAATATTATTAGTATTATTTGCTCTCTTTTAAATTTCAGAAAACTAGACATTATTAACATTTTTTAAATTATAATATACTATATAATTAAATATACTATAATTTTTATTTATTCATTAATTGCGGAATAACACAAATTAATCAATTAAGTAATAAGCATTACAAACAAAAAATGTATTTCCAGACCTTAAGACTAAAATAAATGGTACCAAAAGTGCTTAAATATTCAGAAAGCTATGAAATATGAAAGTAAAATGAATGTTGTAAATTTGATCAATCTGCTAAGTATACTCGCTATAAAAAATACTACCTCAGAATTGGGTATTTTCGAAGAACCGAGTCGGAGGGTTTGTAAGAAAGTGAAATGGGGGTAAACAAGGGGTGAATTGGCAAATGGCGAAGTGAATTTGGAACGGAAGAGATATTATCGATCATCGGAGTAAATAATAATACGTGAACGGCAGAGACACCCTCGCAATAAATCCCGGCTCGGCAGGAGGCCATGCTTGTGTGGGAATGTTAATCCAATTGGTCGGTCACTCGTTCTTTCCGGATTGGATAACCCCCTATTCCCCCCGGAAACATATACTTGTCGTAAGAACCCGTAAGTACTCGCGATTCTCGTGCTTATTTGGACTAAAACAAATTTGATGTCATTTTGGCGTCAGGTGACATGTTTTATTTAAATTTAAAAAACTTTCAGCTACCACAACTGCTGCATTTCTGCGTGCTGAGCAAAGCAAGAATATATTGGTAGAAGGTTTTTTCAATTTACTGTCGAAAAATGTACCGATTTTTGTGAAAATTGACAAATTTGTATGAAAACTTTCATTCATTTTAGACTGTCGTAAACTGTAGGTACACGGAGAAAAATGTTATTCGAAAAAACGATCATCGGTTAAAAACGGTACTGAAGTTCTTACGAACAAATAAACAGTGTTTCAATGTTTATTGGCGGGAAAAGGAAGAATAATTTGTTGGTATACGTACGAAATTACGTATACCAACAAATTATTCTTACATGTTCCCGCCAATAAACATTAAACCCCTGTTAATTTGTTCGTAAGAACTTCAGTCCCGTTTTTACTATTAAAATTATCGTTTTTTCGAATATCATTTTTCTCCGTGTAGTGTAGGCGTGTACTTTTATTTAAAACATTTGCATTCCTTTATGTATAACTTCTAACTAGTAACAAATTTAAATATTATTTGGAGTATGTACATAAAACTATTGCTAACATTATTTCTTTTTTCTCAATTATTTCTAGCTTTAACCCTTCAAGGGTGTTCTAGGCCATCATTTAAAATTATGGAGAAATGAAAGGTGAATTTAAATATTAATTTTATTTAAATGGACAAATTTCAAAATTATAATGAAGATTAGAGACGAGTTCAGACTTAGAAGAGATGAGATATTGAATGGAGGGGAGGCAATTTTTGATAAGGCTTGATAGAAGAGAGGATATTTGTTTAGAAAGGGACAACCAAAAAATATGTGATCTAAAGTTCCGACTTCTAGAGCACAGCATGTACCTACAATCTGGGAAGTCAAGGACGTGAATTTTAAAAAGGTGAGAAGGGAGAGAACAATGTCCGCTTCTCATTCCAATAAGCGAGGAAATTTCTTTTTTGGAAAAATGGGGTAATTGTTGAAACCACGGTTTTGATGGGATAGTCCATGACATTATAAAATATTATATAATTACGTCATAACTTCCCTTTACCGAGGGTTTCAGCGCATCTATTTATTTGTATTGGGGCATCTACCGATTGTGACTATTATTTAATTATTTTGTTGTATTGTGCATCTACCGATTGTGACTATTATTTAATTATTTTGTTGTATTGTGCAACTACCGATTGTGACTATTATTTAATTATTTTGTTGTATTGTGCATCTACCGATTGTGACTATTATTTAATTATTTTGTTGTATTGTGCATCTACCGATTGTGACTATTATTTAATTATTTTGTTGTATTGTGCATCTACCGATTGTGACTATTATTTAATTATTTTGTTGTATTGTGCAACTACCGATTGTGACTATTATTTAATTATTTTGTTGTATTGTGCATCTACCGATTGTGACTATTATTTAATTATTTTGTTGTATTGTGCATCTACCGATTGTGACTATTATTTAATTATTTTGTTGTATTGTGCATCTACCGATTGTGACTATTATTTAATTATTTTGTTGTATTGTGCATCTACCGATTGTGACTTTTATTTGATTATTTTGTTGTATTGTATGTATCTTATGTCATATTTGGAAATGCGTAACGGAGGATCTCTTTGAAGCGAGAATTGAGTAAACATGGATCTCTTCAAGACAAGATGTTGTAGTAGGAAGAGAACGCAGAGGCCGGCCAATCGTTCCACAGCCGAGCTGAACTGGAGTTGTAGAAACAATCCGTTTTCACGTGAAAAATGTCAACCGTGTACATATGTTGAGCGCGCGATTCGCGTTTATGTTTCCCGGCTAGGAACCGGCGTCGAAAGGACAGGGCTATACAATTAGAGGCGCAAAATATATATATTTTTTAAAATTATTTATTGAGTTAGTTTATACAACATGAATATAAACTAACATAAACAAGATAGTATTTCATTTTGAGACTTTAAACATTTTTACAATAAACATAACATTTTTTCTTAAATACATTCATTCTTCAGGCTTTCAGGCATTTCATATATTTTAATTCATTAATGAATAGCCAGGTACTACCCCACCTTCCTCTTCCCCGTCGACTTCCCCTCCCCCCTACCTTCAGCCTCACAACATACCCCAATTGGTAATGCCATAGTCTCACTGGCTCCAGACAGTAGGGAGCAGTTGGTATTCTAATGAGGTACTCACAAAAATAGGGACCGCCCATCTCTACACAAGGTTAAAGGTTTGCTTCTAGTATTTGGGGCTTAGACTTGAGGTGGCTGCCAAAGTCAACAGTGCTGAAGTCGTGTTAAGGTCATTATTTTTTTTTTTTGAAAAGGTGTGAAGGTTAATGTTTGCAAGAGAAACATCACCATACGTTTTGCAATATTATACTGGGTGTTGCGGGTTCGATCCTGTCAAGGGGTGGATTTTCAATATAATATACGGATTAATTATTTATGATTGAAAAAACTCTTCTCTATGTATTTATACATAATTTTAAGGATTTTTGATAAGAATATTATCTAAGTAAAAAAAATACCATTTATTTTTTATTTTTAACTTAACGGGGAAAACCTCAAATTGTAATAATTTAATTAAGGAAGCCAATATTAGCGAAACCCACAGATTTAAACTGCTTTTTTTGTAGATTACATAAGTTAGTTTGTGTAGGATAATGTTACGTAATACGTAAATCTTAACAGATGACATAGGCCCTGAGGGAAATTATTTTGCTTAGGGCCTCCTGTGTGGAGTTAATGTTAAAAAAATACGTGGGTAGTAAGGTGAAGCAATTTAATTATATTTAATATCTAATACTGAGGTGGCTCACTCGGCCGGAGGCTGGAGGTTTTCTTTGGCCTTGGTGCTCGTCTACTGTCTACTTTTCATTATTTGTGTATAACTATAAATAGTATGTCTATTATAATTAACAGGACATCAGGAGGTCGAACTAACACACCGTGTAAACAAAAACAAGTACAGATATCGCGCCAATAACACAAATGAGTGATTGTCTATATTTAGAACAATGACGACATCGGCGGTAAAAATAGCAAAGCCTCAATATCTACCTATACCTTATAGCAGGGGTAGTGAACGGCATCCATTGAATTACGTCAGCAGAGGATTTCGCATCTCGATTTTTTACATTGTGTTTAGAACACAAGGCAGGTTTTAAATTAATATTGTTTCTGCGTAAGAGACCACAAGCTAAAATAATAGTTTCTGAGAAATTTACGGAACAGTAAATTTCTCAAATTTTGCAGAATATGTTGTGCAACTCAAATGTAAAGCTTCACTCGGTACATGAGGATTCCTTCGATGAATCTGCAACTTGTTATTTAATTTGTCGTTATATTATGAACACAAGTAAAACTTCTTTAAATTAAATCTATATGGGAGGAATTAAATCTACACTCAGAACATCAAAGTGGTTTTTCTTTGATTCTGGCAGCACATATACATAGTCCGCAACTAAATTTTTGTAACTTCACTTCGAATAAGATAATAGTTTCCTTCGAAATGTATCAACAGGTGAATCGGCATGCGAGTTCCCAGCTTTAATTAGTATTACTCTGATAATAAGTATATGGTTTTCCTACGAATTACGAATTTTGCAGCATATGGTTTGAAACAATTTTTTTTTAACGCCAATCGAAACTTTAGAACGGTTTACTTCGAAATGCGTCGGCAGATTAATCCGCTACTGGAATTTTGACAGATAATTCGGAACATAAAACTGCTTTTAATTGAGTGAATCTGCATGTGAGTAACCAGCCATAATGGATACTACACCCAGAACACGAAAGTGGTGTTCCTCCGATAATTGCACTAGGAACACGTAAATGGTTTACTTCGAAATGCGTCAGCAGATAAATCCGCAACTTGGATTACGATCACAAGAGTGGTTTCAACATAGGAATGGATCTGCGCCGGAGACCACCCGCTTAAATTATATTGTACTGCAATAAAAATTATATAATTAGTTATTTCACAATATATATTTTTAATTTAACTATTTTTACGGCAGAAGTGCGGCAAATATATAAACAAATAAAATTATTTTTTTCCTTCCTGAATAGAGTTCTTATTAATACAGAGATATTTTTTCAATATTAATTTCCCCGTCGTATAATAATAATAAATTAAAATAAAACTATAAAAGGGTGTTGGATCACGTATGCATTTGTGTCTAAACTGATTTCTAGAAAAATAAGTGCACACGTGAGCATATACCTGTCAGCTAAGTTATAACTTTCTCTGGGTTGAGTAATAATATCTTTAAATGTAGCTGAAACACAGTGAAAGAAAACCGTTCTAGCATTCTGTAATTGTAATTGTAAATTTTAATTTGTGCAATTTTTGTGGTGCAAAAGTGCTCGAGGGCCGCACCAAAAAGCTTCGCGGGCTGCGGGTTCCCCACCCCTGCCTCGTAGCACCGTTTCTCAACCATTTAAGCGTCACTATAAGATACTACAGATACTAAGTGCACTGCCAAAATTTCACACGGGGATTAACGTACAGTAAAAACTCCGAAAAACCCAAACTCGAAAGACACTCCACCCTAATATTTATATTTTGTATTTCTTATTATTTATTCGACCCTAAAATTCCGATTTTCGGAAATACATTAAACTGGATCCTAAGAACAATATTTTAGACGATTCCTAATAATTATACACTCCGAAACAAAATTTAGAAATTCGAATGGCGGTTATTCCGGTCGATTAGGCGACTAAATCCTTTGGAAATTCCTTTATTATATATATCGTGCTACTATAAAAGCAAACAATTAATGATTATACATTTAGTAATGAGTAGTGCATTGACTTCATAAGTTAAAAAACCAGTCCATTTCTTTATTTTAAATTTGATCTACTTTATTAAGTCAGTTTGACTCCATTTATTTAATCGATGTGCTTGTAATTTTGTATTGTGTGATCTAATATCAGTGCTTTTAGTAGATAAAACATATTCAAAATGGTGGATGTAAATCAACGATACGCATTGCAGGCAGGTGAAAAAACGATAGTTTATAATGTTATCAAGTTTTTCCAAAAAATCCGTGACAATCCAGAATACATCAAAACATTGAACTTCAAGCAAGTACATTTATTGGCAGCAGAGGCTTGCGTCCTCATGGCCAATATCCCACTCTTGTAAATATTAACAAAGTTCTAGAGAATAAAATATTTTTTTCTGGATCTCATGAGTCATTTGCCAAAATACAATTGCATGATATTGGTTTCCAATTCAAAATACGCAAAGATGGAAGAAAGTATTTAATGGGAAGACTAGACATTGCTAATTTAGTTGTCATATTATTTATTGTCAAATATGGTATGTAGCACTTGCACTACTACTACGACATAAGATGGAATAAATTTCGTGTTAATTAAATAAATATGTGTATCTTCATACATTTTTTCCGTGCACTGTAAAATGTTATTTTTTATTACAAATAAAAATTTACCGATGTAACATGTATAAATTGGTCTCATAAATTGGTTACCGCTTTAATAAATAGCGTCAGATAAACCTTTCTAAAAAATTTCTTGATTCTGAAATATGTATGTAATATGAGTTACCGGACACCCTGTAGATATTTTTAAACACCTACGCCTTTTTATTCAATCCTTAAATTCAGACTTGAAGACACTCCCGACAATTCGACAGTCCCAAAGATAATAAAAACATTTTGTTTAATAAAATTAATTTTAAGTCGTGAAACTTTTCGTGTTTCCTTTACCTGTACATTTTACTACCCAGTTTGGACTTTGAACCCGCATTTAGTTTCAGTTTGACTATAGATTAGTTTAACGTTTATTAAAGTTTTTACGTTACAAATTACGAAGGTGAAAAAAATATGTTGGATTTGAAAGACTCACAACCAACTAATTGAAATATCTGCTGATAAAACTCTACAACTAGAATTTTTGTCACAAGATTTATGAGATTGGCTTGCACGACGGTGTGTACGGAAACTGGATGCTTTGAAAACATTGATCCCATTTCCCACTTATTTTTTTAACGAAAAAGGCTTCTCGTCTGTAGTGGCTTCTAAAAATTAAATACAGAAATCGTTTATATTCCCAACGGGGTTGGTAAGAACCAGGGGGCGGTTGGGGCCTCGAGGGCAAATGGTGGGGGATGAAAGACTCCGAGGGGGCGGTGAGGGGCTAAAATGGAAATCAGAGGAATTAAAAAAAAATCCTAATGAAATCAACTAAGTTGAAGGTACATCATTGCAAGAATCTTGCATATAAACTGTTCAATTAGTGATTAAGATGATATTATTTATGGATTAATTTTTTATGATACATTATAAGATACGGCCACATCTAGGAATCATCCTGGATGTGACGGTAACTTTTTCTGATTTTTCAGTTTCAGATTTTCGTTTGAGCTTCGCTAAGCTCTAAGCAAAGAATGGACGCTTACCTCGAGAGTGTTTTCTCTTGGGGTAAGAATAATCTCGTCGAATTCAATGTATCAAAGACCCAATCATGTCTGATTACGTCTAAAAGGGATCGAAATGACTATCTAGTCTCCTTCAACGGTAGCATTCTTCCGAACAGGTCTTCCATTGATATGCTCGGTGTAACTCTAAGTGACCAGCTCAGATATGGGGGCTCCATCGAGGCCAGAGTTAAGTTAGCCTCTCAGAAACTGGGCGTACTGTACAGGGCCCGCAGATACTTTAATAGTACACAACTGCTAACCCTGTACAAATCGCAAGTGCGCCCCACGGTTGAATTTGGCAGCCACCTCTGGTCTGGAGCCCCAAAGTACCTGAAAAACACCCTCGACTCTGTGCAGAAACGGGCGGTCCGTTTGATAGATTCTCCCGTCTTAACAAACGGATTGCAATCTTTAGAGCACAGGCGTCGGGTAGGAATGCTTTCCTTGTTCTACCGGTATTTCAATGGAAGATGCTCCGAGGAACTAGCCTCATTGATCCCCTCGGCACCGGTGCATAGTCGGGAAACACGCCAAACGCTCGCCCAACATATGTACACGGTTGACATTTGTCACATGAGAACGGGACGCTTCTACGACTCGTTCTTGTGTTCAACAGCTCGGCTGTGGAACGATTTGCCGGCCTCTGTGTTTCCTCCTTCCTATAACATGGGTCTCTTCAAGACCCACGTTCACTCCTTCCTCTCCTCAAAAAGACCCTCCTCACAGCATCTTCAAAGATGACATAGGCCCTGAGGGAAATTATTTTCCTCAGGGCCTCCTGTGTGGAGTTAATGTAAAAAAAAAAAAAAAAAAAAAAAATATTGTCTGTGTTGATTAAATTATTACAATTTGAGGTTTTCCTCATTAAGTTAAAAATAAATAGTATTTGTTTAGAAGTTTACATGATCCACTATTATTTTATACGGACTTCGGATAAAAATATGCTGTAATACAAATTTTTGCCACATAAGAGCACGAAACGGTAATACTTTGATTGATTTATACGTGATACTAATGTCTCGCCTCTGGTTAAAAACAGTTTTGCTTACTTATAACTTATAACTTTACCATGGCGTTTTAAACCACTTGTACATGTTTGATGTACAAGTGGTTCACTTGTCATGATGTCACGATGCGACACATCGTCGGATCTGCCCTGATGATGGACACTGCAACGCTGTCCGAAACGTCGGCTAAAGAAGGAGGTAGCGCAACAAGGCATAACACCCCAAAATCAAGCAAGGAAAATGCTTTTGGCCGTGAAAATCTAAAAACGTATCCCACTTGTACATGTTTTATGTTGGTTTTACACGATTACATATCTTTATTTAAGTAAGTAGGTATTCATTAAAACTTGATACACATTATTCAATATCTTAATATATAAAACAAAGTCGGGTTAGTTACACCATTTATAACTCAAGAACGGCTGGACCGATTTTTATGATCTTTGATTTGTTGGATTTGTCTCCGTCCCGATTAACAGAATAACTATTAAAACATCGAAAAAAATCACGGGAAAAATAATTATGAAGAAAATAATTTTTTTCATATATTTTGTATGGAACGGCTTTTCAAATAATGTGCGTTGGTCGACATAATTTGAATCAATTCGAACTATCAATGGTGTAGTGCGCCGAACATTTCGTGCTTGGTCAACAGCTCAATTTCATTTTTTGAACTTAAGAGTAGGAATAATGTGCGTTGGTCGACATAATTTGAATCAATTCGAACTATCAATGGTGTAGTGTGCCGAACATTTCGTGCTTGGTCAACAGCTCAATTTCATTTTTTGAACTTAAGAGTAGGAATAATGTGCGTTGGTCGACATAATTTGAATCAATTCGAACTATCAATGGTGTAGTGTGCCGAACATTTCGTGCTTGGTCAACAGCTCAATTTAATTTTTTGAACTTAAGAGTAGGTACCTATTTATTTTAACGTAATAAAAACTTAATTTATTTCAGCTAATAAATTAAACACAACATTTATTCATTCTGAGGCGGTACGAAGTTTGCCGGGTCAGCTAGTTATTTAATAAAATTAAGTTTTCGTAGATACCAACTATTTATATGAGACTTATTTTTTTACAGATTGCGACTTCCCTATACCTTTACCTAATCTCACCCCCACATTAAAAAACGATGCACAGGTATCATTTTGGGTTCCATGACAACTGAAGAAAGTGGCATTTTATCACCCCAAGCAGCCAATAAAATATAATAAAGTGAAGATAATGTTGGTAGTTCTAAGAAGTAGTATGATAGAGTTAAGCCGTTAAGAGCAGCAGCCGGAAAGCCGAAGGTTATGGGTTCAAGTTCCAGATGTGATCCGATTTTTTTTCAGATTTTTATGTTTCAGATTTTCGATAGAGTTTCGCTAATATTCATTAATTAAAATATTATAATTTGAAGTTTTACCTATTAAGTTAAAATAAAAAAATAAAATAATTATTTTTGTTCCCTATCAAACGGTATTGACATTACGAACGACCATTTAATAATGGATCGTGCAATATATAATATAATTAATTATATATATAGAATCGAAGAATAAAGTTGATGACCTCGAACTCATCGGAAGTTCAGTTTATTTAATAGCCTCAACTGAGTTCCATGCACGGAGAAAAATGTTAATCTAAAATACGATCATTTTATTCGTAAAAACGGTTAAAAACAGGACTGAAGTTCTAACGAACTAATTAACAATTTGACAAGCTGAAACCGGTTACGGTCAATAAATTAAAATTGGAAAAGTTTTAAATTTGTTTTATTATACCATTATAATGTTAATTATCAGTTTCAAAATAGAAAAATTAACAGTGTTTCAATGTTTATTGGCGGGAACATGTAAGAATAGTTTTGGTAATAAAATAATTCTTACATTTTCCCGCCAATAAACATTGAAACACTGTTAATTTGTTCCTAAGAACTTCAGTCCCGTTTTTACGAATAAAATGATCGTATTTTAGAATAACATTTTTCTCCGTGTGCCATATCGAGAATACTGAAATTTATTAGATCATGAAAATTGGAAAATATTTGAAAGTGAATCCTTATATAAAAGATAAATACCCTTTAAAGAACAGTATAGATTACAATAATAATATATTAATATTATAATTTAAAAATAGATGAGGCAAAAATGACAACATTATGTGAGTCAGAAGCCTCGATAATAAACATGATATTAAAAAAAAGAAAAAATAATAAAGTTATATTATCTATACTCATGACTGTTGAAATCATTGTTTTAATATATTTTACGAATGGGCCAGAAAAAAGAGAAAATATCTAACTGAATTTAGGCGTTAATAAAGAAAATTAATGTTTAATAAAAACGGACGTGGAGGTGAAATTCACAGAAATGCAATTAAAAACCACCATGAAAATAAACGCCAGTCATTAAAAAACATTTTCACATATAAAAATAACGTCGAAAGCATCGGTCTACAATAACATTTCTTGTTTTTTATTTATTTATTTAGTTTCCATTTAAATGAGACGACGGATATATCATTTCGCGATGATGAAATAATGACAGACAGAGCCAGGAATGCGGCATTTACCATTTACCGAAGTCGGAAAACAGCAACTAGGTATTGATTGCGTACCAGCCTATAAATATGTGTTTTCCTGGAACTTGCTACAAATGTAAACACTAACCGAAATCTACAGATGACTTCGAAGACTGTGATACATTGGTACAATTAGTACCTATATTGCGATTCGTGAAAATATCAAAGCTAGAGTTTTGGGAGCGGATATGATTACCGCTACCTCGATTAGCTTTAGTTCCCAATATCCCTGCCAAAGGTCATCCAAGTATTCGCTATGTTTGGTGATTTAGCAGGGATGCCCGGGTTAATGGGGTGAGGTTTGTCTAGGTCTCGATGGCGAATGCGTTTGCCCACCTACTGGGCAATTAACTAGTCGGGAGAGACTGGTTAAGGGAGATTCAACCTATACCTCTCAGCCAGACTCTCTTGCACTGCACCGCATTGGAAGAGATGGATTCACGGAGAGTAGTGAACAGTGAGCATGCGGCGGCACACGCAACAGGCCACACCGTAAAGAAGTGTCATCCATTCTGGGTGAGATAGTCGGGCGGCACAGCTCATACAGTGAGTAGTGAGCAGTTAGAGCAATGAGAGCAGTGAGGGCAGTGGACAGTGAGCATGCGGCGGCACTTGGCAGCCGCCCGCGCCATTTTTTCCGCCCTCGCAGTGTGGGGTGGGCCGTTGCCGCCCCGACCGCCCTAAGCGATCGTTACACAATCATGGTGGTAAATAATGTTTGTCTTGTTCACACAACGCATGGATTCGTGCAACTAGTTAAAAGGTTTTCCAACAAAACTTAATTATTTTTCATTCAAAAAAATGTTATCCAATTTTTTTTCATAAAATCAATGACAACAAACACTACTACGTATTATTGATTTCACGACAGCTGATTCCTCGAATGTTGCCTTCCCCGGCATACTATATATGAGACAATATGAATTTTGTTTTAAAAAATACGGTTTACCTACTTACACAAAATATAACTAAGTGTCCCCGAAGGAGTGTACAGAGAGGTTGTACCGACGAATAAAAAAGTTTAAAACATATTTTCATTCAAATGTATGGAGGATAAAACCACTTGTTTATAGTCTGCATAATACCATATGTGTCTACGTATAATTACAAGAAAAAACCGACATTGTAAATAAATTCGTTTGATATCCGTACCAACTTATTCTTAAGAGTGTTTTTAAAATCGATTTTAGGTTTGGAATTGGTAAATAATGCACAAAAAATTATGTTTTTATATTAATTATAATTTCGGGAGACCAACTGTTGGGGGATCAACTATCGGGTCATCGTATGTTAGGACATTGGAGAAGCAGATTATTTCGATTCTGCTGTTATCCAATAAGACAAATAACATGACAAATCTGGTCTTGTCTACCAACACTCATACAGCCACTCAAATCCGTCAGCCAATAACCATAACTATTTTTTAATGTTTTTATTATAATTTATATTTTTGCTTTTATTGCTATCATATATATTATCATATAAGGCTATGGCACAAAATTATAATTCAGCATATATTACCCCGCAGCATAAAGAGAAATTAGAACATAAACATAGCACTAGATTCACGCGCAACGACGGGTTAATAGTTCGGAAATTTAATTATAAGTACGGACAGAGAACGTTTGAATACAATATACCGAAAATATGTAATTTATTACCTGACCCTATGAAGCAATGTAATGCTATGAATAAGGTTAAATATATGATGAAAAATCGGAAAAAATATATTTATATATACATGAAAAAATGTTGAATCTGTAGATATAAGATGTAAATGATTTTTTTTAAATGTATATGAATGTAAAATATAAGCACCTGTTGACAAGCCAATACAATTGGTTTAGCAGTACTTGTTTGTTGATACTATGTATTCAATAATTCTTTCAATTAAAAAAAAATAGATTAAAATTTTTTATTACTTTATGACTCTCTAATATAACTCTAATAGGGGCTTGCGCATAGTTTCGTGTATCATTTTAAATAAAGCGACTAAACATGATCCCATTAAATATATATATATATATATATATATATATTTTTTTTTTTTTTTTTAATTGAAGGGTGGGATATAACTTGGAATGGAACAAATGTAGACACTAACCCTGTTTCTTGAGTAAAGACGAATATAGGTGTAAGGAAAGATTTTTATTTGAAATGTTAATGTTATATAGTATTGTGTACATTAACAATAATTCAAAATAATTATAGTCATATTTTCAGTTGTAAAAACACAGCGGTCATGAGTCGGTGGTAAGGAAAGGTTTTAAAACACTTGCACGGAACTCGAGGGCCATCGACTGGCAGCTTATTACCGGAGGAAACACAAATGGAAAAATATATCGCCCATCCCGTAGAAAACTGTGAAAAGTCAAAAAAATGTTAATTTTACAGGAGAGCGAATACTAATCAATAAATGAACAAGAAGCAGTCCCGTCGAAATGAAATGCTAGCGACTTCTTGCGGAGATGGAGTGAACTAATTTAAATACGGTTTTCGTGGGGCATAGATAATAATAACAATCACTTTACTTTTCAGAAATAAAATGTAAAATAAAAAAAATTGACTAACGACAATTTTCTACAGGATGTGCGATATGTGTATTCTTTATGTTTATGTTACGGAATCCTAAATAAAATTAACGAGAGTAAAAAGGGTAAACTACTAACGCTTATGTTAAAATAATCATCCTAAAACCCACAAAGAGTTTTCCAAAAGAATTGTATTATTAGCGAGAGTTTTGCAAACGCGGGGACGGGATCTATCGGGGTGGATGGAGCCAATATTTTAGGTAGCCGCCAAAGAAATGTTTTATTTATGATATGCATATTGCATAATGGAATGCATTTTCAGTCCCGTGCATTAAACCCAGCCGGAGCATGTTTTCTCGATGGATTGCTCGCATGTCACGAAGGTAGAAAGTAGGTATGTACTCTGGCCGACAATTTGAATAATATTCACATTATCGGCTGCTAAAACGTCTGAACAATAAATATCGGCGCGATCTTATCTACAAGTGTTGACAGCAAAATAGCAACTAAATTTATTACCATATATTTTAGGTACCTTCGTATGAATGAATACTATTGAATGCTTACAGAAACATATCAAGGTATAATCTGATTTGGAAAAGATGTGAAATTGCTACAAAGTTGTTATTTGGACTAGATAAATAAGTAGAAAAGAATATATTTACAATTAATATTCAGTTGAATAGGAATCGAACGTAAAATGTAAATATATAATACAGAGTCACGTATATTTAAAATTCCTTTTATTAGTTATAAGCAAATATGACGTCATATATTTAAACTCATTTTATTAGTTATAAGAAAATATGACATCATGGCAAATAGAAGTATTTGAACCAAAAATTATGTAATTGCTATAGTATTATTTCTTATTATTATTTATTTACTTTCTTTCTATCTTCTCATTCTCTGTTCTGTATACTTACTATGTTTTATATTTTAGTTTGCTTCTGTTGTTTATATATATATATATATATATATATATATATATAATTAAACCTCGATATGCGCACGCCGTGAACATTTTAAATTGGAGTGTTAATATATACGCACATCCCAACTTCATTATTGTAATAATTGTTAACACTCTGTAAATGTTTCAAATAATAAATAAATACATTACACAGGTTGTATTTATGAATGTGCTTCATTTTTAGGGGTTTTAGAATATTGATGTAAAATAATTCACGCTTGAATTTGCCAAGAAGTACCACACCATGGTTTATTGTGCAGATTGAAGTGACTCTAAGTGAACAACAACAGTACGGCCGCTGATATTGGTGACATAATGGTATTGACAGGGCCGTGATTGGGCGCCAGCCTGTCACATGTCTCAGCCGGGGCGCAGTGTACACTAGCCACCCGTCACCCCGTCACCCCATATCCATGGCAAATAGAGCACTAATGATATCTCCGAAGCTCCAGCTTTCTAGTGTCCGGGCAACGACAGCAAACACTCGGATATATTATTATGGTTTGCTTTGCTGGCGTATAATGTGATACTTTATGTGTGACAATTATTCTCTGGAAGTCTCAACCATAAAGGGCAAACGAACAGAAAACAAAGAGGAATATTGGAAATTATAGAAGAATGGGAAACTGGCCCCAAGTAATGTGATATAAAATACATACGAAGAAGAGTAGCGAAGCCTTCCATCGCACAGACAAGTTGGTAGATCTATACATATGAATTCTATGTTTAGTTTAAAGAAGCAAAAATATTTAACAAGGCCACTCACTGCGTCACACCGCTATTTTTATTGTAAAAAAAACTGGCATCCTTAAGAGAAAATAGGATTTTGTAAGCCCTACTCGTCGGGAAATATAGTCACGTGTCTTCCGCGCCAGATATTGGAGCATTCGTGGGAGAAGCGCTAGGGCGAGCGAACCTCCCCCAATCCACCCACACCGGAGTTATCAGGGCACCATCTCAGGGGGGAGGTGGGTGCCAAGGTAAGCACTCGAGGCAGGGGGCACAGGGGGCCATCTCGTGGCATGGTAATAAGAATGGGAGAGCCACTCCAAACTGTAATGCCCATAGCAAGAACGAAAAAACAGTCAGGGCGAACTGAAAAATCACTTAGATATCATCTTTAACGACTGGAGCGACAGACCAATTTAAAACATTTTTCTCGGATTGCTCAAGATTTTTCGGTGATCATTTAGAAAATTTCCGCCCACGTTAAAAAAATCATAACTCCAAATTTAAATATGGAGATATACAAACTGATTATAGTTCTTAATATAATTCGCCTATCTCTTGTCGATTATCACATACTCATAGGATTTATAAAAAAAATATTATAACCGCGCGAATACTGCGTGTTAGGCATCGATGACACGGGCTAGTTTACAAGTTACTAGCCGGCGAATTCACTATCTGCTAGTGAACTTTGTTTTGTTCACAGTCTGCTAGTTAGCTAGTAAATATGATTACATTAGTGAATTCGCCGGCTAATAGCTTGTAAACTCGCTCAATGTAATCGAGGCTTTAGTTCATGTGAAATTACCGTAAATGATACGTACTCGAGTCAACATTAGTTATTTTTCACGTTGTATATGGCCTACTTTATAACCACATACATAAATATATACTAAAAAACTATTTTTTTTTAACCGCAAAATAGCTAATTTGAAATTTACTCGAAAAAATATTTGTCTGACTGTCAAAATTAAATGCACTATATTGAGTACATTTACCACAAAGAAGTTGTATGAAAATAGAAAGATACTTTCATTGTCTACAATTAGCAATAATAATTAACGCGATTTTTGCTATAATTAACTAATTTAATCGTTTTATACAGACAGCTTAAATCGCAATGTCAAAATCAGTTTGCCGGTTTATAAATATTTGAGACCTAATACTGGATATTTATCACTGTAATTAAACAAGAAAAAAGGTTTTTTATAAGACATTTATCATAACAATACACCTTACTAACCTTTCAGAAAATATTTCTTTAGTTGCTTAACTTTTGTTGAGATCGTCGAAAAATTCGGACAAAACACATGATTGACAGCTGGTTACGCTGGATGAAATAACTAATACAATAATGAAATTTTGGCAAACTTCGATCGCCAATTAAAAACTTTGTAATAATTTTAAACCTAAAGTTGGATTTCGACAAAAAATAGTAGAGAGTAAAATAATTGAGTTGAATTATTATAATTTATCATGTACATTTTGTAAAATATTGCACACAAAAATAAAATTTTAAAAGTATTCAAACCAGAGTTGTGGAGAGCTCGGATGATTGTTGGTTTTGAATAATTTTTAAATTTATAACAAAACGAAATATTACGCATTTTTTCAGAAATTAGTATGAAGAATTATATTGTAATTTACTTAGTAGTACGCATTTAAAATTCACATTTGATTTACGAAAAATCGTAAACCAATCACTATTTTTTAATTTAGAAAACATGTTGAAAAAATTTTGCTGACTATCTCGAAAATGCTATAAATTCATGCAAAACAAAGGTAAAAACTAATATAGGGGACAAAAGACTGAACAATACTCCATGGTTTGATGCCGAACTTGATACACTTATTAAAAAACGAAATAGCGTATTTAAACTTTGGAAACAAAATCAAGGAAGTATTCCTTTGACAATAGAAAAAAATAAAGCTCGTAATGCTGTCACAAATTATAGAAGATACATCAAAACAAAATATTATACGAAATTGATTAATGAAAACATGAATAAGCCACAACGAACATGGAAAACAATCAATTCCATTCTATCAAATAGCTCGCGAAGCCCAACAATAGCTTGTAAATCTCTAGTCATAAATGACGAAGAAGTAAAGAGACCAAAGGAGATTGCAACTGCATTTAACACATTTTTTCTCTCAGTTGGAGAAAGTTTAGCATCAGTCATAAAAACCTCAAAAACTGATATAAATACGATCTACACGGAACCTCAAGCAAAACAATCTTTTAACATGATCAGGACTAATAAAAAGGAAATCTTACGGGTTATATCTAACCTTAAATCTAAAGCGGCAACTGGTTCCGATGGTTTAACCTCTCTCCTTCTCAAAAACTGCAAGGAAGAACTAGTGGATGACCTCGTATTCTTAATAAATCTCTCTCTATCAAAGGGTACCTTTCCCGATAAACTAAAAATTGCGAAAATTATTCCTGTACATAAAGACGAATGTAAAAAAAATGTCCAAAATTATCGTCCAATCTCTATACTTCCAGCTATCTCTAAAATTTTTGAATGTGTCATTAAAGAAAGACTACTGAAATACCTTGAACACAACAAAATTCTCACGTCAAAACAATATGGTTTCAGACGACGTTCTAACACTAAATGTGCAGCCTTCGATTTTATATCAAATCTGCAGAAACATATAGATCACGGTGATTTTACGGCGGCAATATTTATTGATCTAAAAAAGGCGTTTGACACGGTGGATCATAACGTATTGATCGAAAAACTGAAACATTTGGGAATTGTTGGTACACCTCTGGAACTTTTCCGATCTTACCTATCAAATCGCTTTTCGGCAGTAGAACTAGGGGGAGAAACGAGTGAATTAGGTAAAATATCATGTGGAGTACCACAGGGATCAATTCTTGGACCGTTGCTCTTTCTAATCTACGTAAATGACATAACAAAGTGGGGTATTAAAGGTACTATACAACTTTATGCGGATGATACGGTAATTTTTTATACTAAACCGAACCTAGCGGAGCTTGAAACGGAAATGAATGCTGATATTTCCCATCTCACAAGTTGGTTGAGAATAAACAAACTAACCCTTAACGTAAAAAAAACCCACTATATACTTTTCGGTAACAAAAAAAATCTCAGCCTCGATATCAAAATTGGAGACAACTCCCTCGAAAAGAAAATGAGCACAAAATATCTGGGTCTGATCATAGATTCCCAACTCTCGTGGGATCTCCACGTAAATCATGTAAAGGAGAAAATTACACCCATAACTGGTGTACTATATAGGCTTCTAGGATTACTACCCATCCCTTTATTAACTTCAGTCTACAATGCCATGGTACACTCTCACCTGTCCTATCTCTGCTGTATCTGGGGCTTTGCCTCAAAGAAATTGATAGCCGACCTGCAGGTAGTTCAAAACCGAGCTCTCAGAAATGTTCATGGACTTCCATGGGACACTCATGTCAGGGACATCTATTCAGTTTCCGGTATCCTTCCAATCACAATCCTTCCTAAACATGAAATCACAAGCACCATCCTACAAATTACCCAACAATCAACTCATACTAACACCAAGCCAATTTACAATCAAGACATCCACAACCACAATACTCGAAATAACAATAAAATCCGCATTCCTCAAACACACACTACAAAATATGGGATAAAATCTCTGAACTATATTGCCTATACACTATATAATTCGCTTCCAGATATGTACAAAAACATCCAGCATAATAAAAAATTGCAAAGCAATGCTTTAAAAGAATATTTTTTAACTACATTTAAAAATGAAAATATGTAATCGTCTTGTCATTTTTTGTTCTATCTTATATACTCGGATCTGTTTTTCCCTCTCTTTACTTGTTTTCTCTTGTTGTTTGTTCTACTTAACCTGTCTTTATTTTTATTTTTATGCTGTACTGAATGTAAAACTTATATTATGATATCAAAATACCTTTGTAAAATTGTAACTACTACCTCCTACCTATGAATTGTAAGTTCCTCCTGTCCTAAAATGAGTTTTGTAACTCATCGGGATTGCTCTAGCAAGAAATAAAAACAATGAAAAAAAAAAAAAAAAAAGTTAAATAGATGGATAATTCAATTGCTATAATACTCGAATATAAATACGCTATAAAAATCAAATAAAACCAACACTTAATAATAATAATAATAATTGGATAATTTGTAGAGCGCAGTTTTTGTGAGAAATCACCTCAAGGGCGCTGTACATCTTATTATGACTTCTTAGGCTCTACCTAGAACTATAATTTACAAATGGACACAGAGAACATACTTACCTGGCAGGTCACTTCCGATAAACACACTTTTAACACTTACGACATTTAAAAAAAAATCCGCGTTTGACAGATAAAGTTTCAAAATTTTGTGAATTATTCTCGAAATTAACTGAACAAAGAAGCCTCTACAAATCACAAGAGACAAGAGAATTGAAAATCTATCGATCAATTATGAAAACATTTTATCAGCTACATTATTATGTGAACTGAAGACGGCGGGAACATTTGAAAATATTTCAAAAAAATCTTTTAAGAATCTGAGTAATATTTGCCACATTGTGGCAACAAAGCAATCCGAGGCTTTGAAAATAGTGCCATAATGTGGCAAAAAGCGTTCGAGTGGTAAAGGATATATTTGCATCAACCTCTGCCCGGCAAGGGTGTGGAGGCTGGGCGCGGAAATAAGGAATGAGAAGTGTTTTCAATTACAACCGAAGGTAGAAATCTCGATTATATATTATATTAGACAAGTCCCGGGCAGTGACAACTCGTGACTTAAAAAATACGAAATTATTGATGTTGTTCAATTGCATGTTGTTGCAGTCGGAAATGATTTACATTTTTTTTTCTTTTTTCTATGGCTGAAAAATTGAATTATTGAAAAAATAATCAATGTCGTTAAATAAATATAATGTCGTTGTTTACAATCTTAGCATACTCAAACGTCACGAACCGCCAATGCTCCCGGGATAAAAGTTAAATAGTAAACTTTTGTTTGTTCATATGAAGCAGATACTTTTTAAGTAAGGCGTAGTCCAGCGGTAGGGCGTTGGACTCCCATTCCGAAGGCCGTGGGTTCGAACCCGGCGTGGGCAAATAATTTTATTTAATTGATTTGTGTTATTTCACAATTAATTATTTAAAAAAAATATATAGTATATTTGCGGCACGTTCCAGAGTGGAAGATACTCTTAATATCGCCCTGGTGTAAGACCACCATTCAGAATTGAAACGTGGCTTGAAATGGCTTTAGCCCTGTTTAGTGACTAGATATGAATAACTAGGTACTTCCCCACCTTACTCTTCCTCTTCATCGTCTCCTTCCCTTCCCCACTTACCTTCAGCCTCATAACATACCCCAATTGGGGATGCCATAGGCTCCAGACGGGAGCAGTTGGGACTCTTGTGAGGTATTCACTATAAAAGTGACATTCTAATTTTATAATAAAACAATAAAATAATAAATACAAACTTTTATTTTTTATATTCAAAATGCTGGGGTATTGGCTACAACTAGCTTCTTCAGGGCGTATATTAATAAACAGCCCAGGGCAGAGATATATTAAGTAATAACTTTCACTTGAAAATTAAGCAGAAATTTTCAACACTAAGTTTCTCTGAATTAACGATAATTTTACCGAAAGAGCAGTTAGGAAACCTTAAATAACACATCAATTAAGTAGGTCTTTTACTAAAAATTAACTACCAACAAAATGTAAACAAGTGTACTGTACTAACACGTAAAAGCCCTCTGGGCGTTAAATAAATACATAAAATTATACGTCGTGAAAAACACGATTATTGTGAAAATCTAAACGCTATACCGAAATAACGCATCATAATATTTTGATACAGAGATCATCTTAATGAAAATTCCTGCATACAAATTCGTCATTTAAATCTTCGTGTGTGGGTTTTATGCTCAAGTAAATAGGAACCTGCTACACTGTAGATATTCTTTTGTTCATTAAGACGATAGACTTCGCTTTTCGGCCCATACAAAAAGGACGCCCAGGAAAAAACACTTTTCTACATCGAAAATTGCACAAAATGAATATATTTTTTTTATACTGCCTTCTAGAGGGTGAAAACTATGTCGGTATGTTTTCGAATTTTCGATGCGTTTCGTATTAACGTAAACATTCACTGTCAAACATGTACGATTTATCAAAAAATATTATTTAAGGAAAAAGTGCTGCTAACTCAACGCTCATAAAGAATTATAAAGTTATAAAAAGCTACCGACGTAGCTTCTTCTTTCTAAAAAATACATATTTTTTAAAATTTCAATTTCGTGAAAGTTTCGGTGTAGAAAAGTGTATTCTCCATAGACCCCTTTTCGAGCGATTTCTGTAGGTAAATTTGAGCGTTGTCTCATTCGCACATTTCGCATTCGCATGTATTGTAAGTGTGCGTGAGCTTATTATGAGCGGGACAGAATGACAGACGCGGGTGTTCCGCGTGTCGTTCAAAGTCTAGCCTCTTAAGATGATAGACTTCGCTTTTCGGCCCATACAAAAAGGACGCCCGGGAAAAAAAACACTTTTCTACATCGAAAATTGCACAGAGAGTGAAAACTATGTCGGTATGTTTTCGAATTTTCGATGCGTTTCGTATTAACGTAAACATTCACTGTGAAACATGTACGATTTATCAAAAAATATTATTTAAGGAAAAAGTGCTGCTAACTCAACTCTCATAAAGAATTATAAAAAGCTACCGACGTAGATTCTTCTTTCTAAAAATTTTTTTTTTTTTTAAATTTCAATTTCGTAAAAGTTTCGGTGTAGAAAAGTGTATTCTCCATAAACCCCTTTTCGAGCGATTTCTGTAGGTAAATTTGAGCGTTGTCTCATTCGCACATTTCGCATTCGCATGTATTGTAAGTGTGCGTGAGCTTATTGTGAGCGGGACAGAATGACAGACGCGGGTGTTCCGCGTGTGGTTCAAAGTCTAGCCTCTTAATAAATCATGCTTATGTGGAGTTTAAATCCGAGTCAATATCTCCGTGTACCTACCTCTCTATAGGTGTCAATGTTTGGACGATATAATAAAAAAGGATATACATTTGTGTTAGGTCGGAGTGTAATATTAGTTGAATTTTAAGACGAACTTTGCGGAAAGTGGAAATAATTGAAGATTGTGGAATAATGCATGCATTTAGAATAATTCGTATTATAGTACGAATTGTATTTTTTTATTTCATGATAATTTTATTTATTTAACATACGTATAGGTAATGCAGCGAAATTTGGAAGCAATAAAAAAGCTTAGCATTGGATATATTTGTTCATCGGTATACGCTTCCACCGGCGAGGAACATCATACTTATTACCACTTGCGGAATAGGGACAACAAGAGTATACAATGCTCGTAAAATAATATTATTAAGAAGCTTACACCGTGTCCTATTCATATCGGTTACGGTTCGATCGGTGCATGACATCGCGAGTGTAATAATCTCAGTGTTCATTATTTTAATTTCACATCATAGTCGTGTCAGTTTTCCTACCATAATTTGTTTGTTTTACTTTTCATATTATTCATTCATTGGACTACGTATACTACTAATAAATATAGGATATCGACAATGGCAGATGTTGATAATACAATGCATACATCTACCAATATAATATATAATTCAGTCCTGAAGATTATCACATTCAGTTTCAGATGAACTATTTTATTAACCTTCAGTATTTTAATAACACTGAAACGAAACAATAATCATTCACCATGTAAAAAACATTCTATTTAAGCGACTTTGGCTTATCATTAATAGTTTTTTTATTTTTATTAAAAGACGTACCTATTAAAAATCCTTAGTGTAAGGTACAAACTTACCCGATAAATGTGCTGTGAGTCAGCCGGGCGCGTTGTGGTGACGTTGGTTTTGATTGGCGCGTATCATAACCGCGGAAAATACCTAATAGTGCAGGCCGCACACGCTGTACTAATTTTATCTTTTTACCAAAAACGTACCCTTAAAAGTTGGAATTTCGAAAAAAGTTATTTATGTTTTTTACTTAATAACTCAGGTACGGGACATACATATTACGTAGAATCACCTCCCGAAGTTAATGCAATTTACCCCCGGACATCCTTTGTAAGAAACAATTTTAAAAAAATACCCATTTATGGCTAAGATTATTTTTTGACATTTCCAATGACCAACTTTTTTTCATTCTCAAATTATTCATAAAAAAAATAATAACTACTTCGGCACTACTTTCCTCGTGCAGATAATACCAAAAAGCACGCGGAGTGCTAAAGGGGTAAGAAGTAAAATATGTCTGGCGTTTATATTCCTATTAAGTGTGGCCACTTTTCGAAATTTCTTGCTTATCTGACTTATGAAAAAAACAACAAACATTTTATAAATATATATTAAATCAACCTTTATTTAATGACAAGCATTAGTTTACATACAAAATCAACGTCCCATCAGCACCAGCAGGTGTCAATAACAAATTGTTGTGAAACTTTTGTATTCTACCTTTAGTATGTAAATTTTTGGGCAAATTGCCTGTTTTATGTACTAAAATAAAAATAAATAAATAAATATATGTAAAAATTAGAGATTTTTTATAATCTCAATGAATAGCTACTCAATTTTGTAAGACTTAAGATAAAATATAATTAGGATTTTTATACCTACATTGCTTAGATACCCGTTTATTTGTTATTAGTTACCTGTCATTACGGTCGATCTTAGAAGAAAGATCAACCATTGACGGTCCACGTAACTAGGTGTGTGAAGAAAAAAGCATTAATGCCTGACAATAATTAAATTTGAGGCGTGAAATCGAAATCCCATTGAGCCGGAATGTCGGGAGCACCAGACAAAAAGCGTGTTTTGAGAATACATCGGATTAAACAAACGATATTATTATTCAAAAAGAGTTGAGAAACTGAACCAACGGTATTCCACCGAAGCTCCGATGCTCTCGGGTTCATACACCGGCGGAGAGTGGAAACTACTAAACTACTGCAGACATTGAGGAAGTATAATACTTCGTCAATGACTGCAGAGGATGGATGTCATGGGGGGGTTCATCGCCGAATTATTAATGAACTCCTCAACGGTGCAGATGGGCATATTAATATTTCAACAATTTTTTATGGTTTTCGCGGAAGCATTGATGCGTGTTTGTAAACAACCCATACATTATAAAATATTATTTATAAAAATAATTTAACAAAATGCGTAGGACTGAATATGCGAAAAAGTTACACATGGAAACAAATATTGATACAGCAGTAAATAATGTTAAAACCTATTAAGCGATACGAGGTGAATAATACCAAAGAATAAGGAACTGTAATTTATTACAATGAATCAGACATGTACTGGGTACCCTTCTTTTTATATTTTGTGTTTATTTTGATGTCGAATTTAAGCGAATTATAATAACGCGTGAGGTGAGTTTTGTTTTGATATGAATCTTTCCTTATTCTTATACTAATTACCTAGTAGTAAAATCAGCGAAGAGATTTGGATAGATTAGAAAATCCGCTAAGGTAAGTAGCAATGAAATTGGAACATTTGCAATTTGATGACATTCCTAAGGTTGATTTGTAAAGAATTCGCCTGTAAGATTGGTCGACATCCACTGTTGCTTTCTATGACGTCCTAGATTTTTTTTACCATGTTCGTTTCACGTGTTGGAAATATAATAAGAGACGTCTGTTTTTAATCTAAATCAGTATATTATTCAGTCCTATTTAAATTAAAGTGTATTTATTGTTCCTCCCCCGCAGTGCGTCTGCGTCCGGCGTACGGTGTACGGCCTGAGGTCGCATTTCCATTACATCCGGTCTACTTTCTCCGCATTCCTGCCAAATCCATAAAGAATTCCTCCGGTTAAATTTTTTTTAAATTATCGTGATCATCGAGCTGTATCAATCAATGATCTCATTCTATTTTTACTGCATAATTTATTATGGTCCCGAACACGAACAGTGCTTTGAATATTGAGTCGAAAATAGTAGATAACTACAAAAAAAAATCACTTATACTTGTGTAAGTAAAATGTTTAATATTTAATGTGTAGTAATTTTGTATATTATATAAAATATTAAAATCGCTGTAACTACTAGGAGACCATGTTCTTTCGGTCGGGGGATGCATAGTTAAGAGAAACGACTTCACGATCTTTTTCATACAAAATTTCATTTTTGATTTTAAGGCTAACGACCAAATTGATTTTTTTAAATGAAAAGTTTTAGCAAATCAACTAATACGGATAAGAGCCATTTCATTTATTTATGTTTTAAAATTAAAAAAATATAGGCCAAAAGAATTCGATTTTTAGACGCGATTTTGAGAAATAAAAAAAAAAAACATTTTCGTTCTGCCTTACTAAACGACCTCTCTTTGATGAAATGACCTATATTTAAATATTTTTTTAAAAATCGTTCAAATCCGTACGTTATTTGCTTTAACTTTTGATTTAAAACAAAAATTGTTTAGTTGTATTTTGGCTTGAAATCGAAAATTAAGATTTGCAGAAAGCGGCCACTTAGCCATTCCTCTTAACGCCGGGGTTTAGGCGAATTTATATTTCATAATAATAAAAATAGTATTTTTTAACTAAACCGATTTCTGCACTATGGGTAACTTCGTTAAGATAAGAAAAATGCCACTACAAGAGAGGCCTCGGAGCAGAACCACATCGCTTCTCTCTTATAACTGACATATCTTGGCATTTTCCAGTAACTCCTGAAAATAAAAACATAGTCCGTCCGTTTACGACAAGGCGTGTTTAAAAAGTGTTAACATGCCACCAAATTCATTGTTGTCAGTCTGGCTCATAAAACATGTTGTATTATTATATGCAACATTCTCCGGCTCAGCTCCTCCGGCCGAACAATAGTGTGAGTCACGATTCGTGACACCGGTCATGGTGTCTCTTGTCTCTTGTCTGTGGCATTCACTTTACCAAATAGGTACATAACCTGCCGTTGGTGCATGGACGAATTCAGCTTATTAAGTTACGTTGAGGCCAAATTTTCCTCTAAAAAATACAGAAGTTGCCACTACAATGCAAACTGCTTAGATTTCCTAATTAACTCCACACAAGAGTCCATGAGTCCTGGGGTTTTAATTCTTAATACAGGTTGTATACATAAGTGGATACGTACCTACTATATAATTTAAACTGAATTACCTTACAGCAAATGCATACAAGCGTTACACTTAATTATTGGATTAAGTCCTTGCGGCAGATACATCGAGATACGTGCACTAAGTCATCTTTGGGGACGTTGGGTGAATGGTTTTAAGGAAAAGAATTAATAAAGAGTATGAAAAAACCTGAATCTTGAATAGACCCACGTTTTGAGGTATCTGAAAATTATTCCTCAGCCGAGCTGTTGAGCATAACGATCTTAGCATCCATTCTGGTGAAGAAAATGAGCCTTGCACAAAGTACAAATTTTGGAGTTCTTCCCAACTGTGCACCGGTAATAAAGGGATCTATGACGCCTAGGTCTTTGGAGTCCCTTCCACTGAAACGAAGGTAGAACAGGCACAGCATTCACTTGATACGCGGGAAGCGAAAATAATATGTTCTAAAGTAATCTAAATACTGCAACCCGTTAGCATCGTAAGATTAGAAAATGTATAAAAAAGTCAATTTCCAGATATGTAAGTTTCAGACCAGAGGTGGATGCCAAAATCTTGACTCCGAACAGTGGGGCGCACTATACATAATCTTCATTTGTGGCAGTTTTCCGATATCGAGAACAGAGCCAAGGCGCAAATTTTATAAAGCGAAACAATGTATTTTATTACGTGGTGAAAAATCTCTTTCCCGGGATATTTAGCTGAGTAAAGTTATTGAATTTGTGAACAAATGACACTTTGCAGAGGTTACTGTGCCAAGGAACCTAAAGGCAGTCGGTTGCGCACGATTCTCTGTTTTCATATGAATTGTTCGCAATTTTTAATAGGTTATGTCTAAAATTTTAAGCGATTTCTGTATTCTGGCTAAAATTGAATAATTGATCGATAGGTACACACTAATTAAATTTAATTTGTTTTTCAACGATTCACAGTTAAATTAATAAATTCAGATTATGAATAATTCTGTGAACAGCAGACCTCGCGTTCAAAAAATATGTTTCTAATTTTCTCATATTTAAGAAATCAAAACCAAAATTTCCTCTAAAATCATAAGATTTGTATAAGTAGATAATTAAATATCTACCCACTTATTATTATAAAACAATGAATATTCCACTAAGTATTTATTTTTATTATTTAAATAATAAAAAAACTATATAATTATTTGTCTAAAGAAATGTAACCATCTCAAAGACAATTCTTTTTTCAAACATTCTCTCAGGCCGAGGTAGGTACCATAATATTGATTATTCCGATTTGACAGCTCGTTATAGTAGGAACATGCATATAATGCTAACTCTGATAGGATAACAAAGTAGTATTTAACTCGGCGACCATCTTGAACCGGAACCGGAACGTAACAACCAAATTGACAGAGAGATAAAATGCCAAATGGTCGAGTACTCTATAAAAAGATTTTCTCAATTTTTCATTGATTTATTACATTAAAATAATATCAGAGTACTTTGAGTACTTATTTATTATGTCGGGAATGTTGTAAGGAACCTGGATTCATATTCGCACCTGATCACTAAATAATATCGTTACACATTTTAAGAAACGTTTAAATTTTGAATGGAGCTTTTTATCAACAAGGCGATACTGAATCTAACATTCTTGAAAATGGTTACGCAAATTAATCAATTCCAAAAAAATACTGATATTGTGATATCGCTGATATCTTATCTAACGGATACCGGTGTTGCCACATTAGCAAGCGTTGTAAATGTATTGTCCGAACTGAAAGATATATTTTTATTTTTTAACTTAACGAGTAAAACCTGAAATTTTAATATTTTAATTAATGAAGACAATTGAGGTTTTACTCATAAAGTTAAAAATAAAATAAATATTCATCTTAGACTTGCAGAAAAGTCAATAGATGTAGATTAAGTTAAATTTATCCAAGACACTATCTAGATAGCATTTAGTTTTGGTTTGAATCTTGGAATCATACATAAAGATAGCAGCCAATAAAAATATGCGTTAAGAAAATGAAGATAATGTTGGTAGTTCTCAGTCGAAGTATGATTTTTTAAATTTTTTATATTAACTCCATACAGGAGGCCCTGAGGAAAATAATTTCCCTCGGGGCCTATGTCATCTTTGAAGATGGTGCGTGGAGGGTCTTTTCGAGGAGAGGAAGGAGTGAACATGGGTCTTGAAGAGACCCATGTTTGTAGGAAGAAGGAAACACAGAGGCCGGCAAATCGTTCCACAGCCGAGCTGTTGAACTCAAGAACCAGTCGGAAAAACGACCAGTTCTCATGTGACAAATGTCAACCGTGTACATATGTTAGGCGAGCGTTTGGCGTGTTTCCCGACTATGCACCGCTGCCGAGGGGATCAATGACCGAATAACCGGTAAATATGGCCGAATCGGATAGGGAGACGTTAGCTTAGTTGGTAGAGCTGCGCCCTGGTGCTGAGTTCCAGATGTGATGGTATCTTTTTCTGATTTTTGTGTTTCAGATTTTCATTAATTGGGTTTCGCTAATATTGTCTTCATTAATTAAGATATATTTTTGTTTGCCCAAACGGTTCACCCAAAAAATCCAAAGCAAATATTATTGAAAAAATTAATTCTAATAATTTGTTTGAGCAACATTAAAATAATTTAATCAAGCCTTAGGTCGAACATCTGGCGGGCTGTGGGAGTGTGTTTTCATTCTGCATATGTGATTTTGACATTCAGAAAAATACACACAAAACCTCGTATACTCCTACAAACCTGTCGTCCAACAAGTCTGTCAAATCGTAGGAGGACGGATATTATAAAAAAAAATCTATTTAAATCTTTTAAACAGCAATCATTAATACCATTTAATTTGATTTAATAATATTAATAATTATTATTACTATAGTTTATTCCAGAACGTATAAACGGGAGTGCAATGCAATACATTCCTTATTTCAAAGTAATAAAAATAGACGAGTAAGATTACATAGATTCACACTTCTCTGTTCTGTACACTAATGTAATTAATACGTGTACTTTAATATATAAAAGCCCTAATGGCGTAAATAGATTAAAAAGTATTTAAATTAACAACATTTCAGTGAACGGTGATCAAATCCATAGATGGACGACGCCGGTCGTGGACGGATAAAATTGTAAACAAGAAGTCTTCAAGCTTTATTTGGTCACGTTAAATGAAAAAAAATGATATACTATTAATAAACTAATTTTGATTATATTTTTATTTTTAACTTTTTAACTTAATGAGTTAAACCTAAAATTAAGTTAAGAAAAAATGAAAATAATATTGGTGGTTCTCAGTCGAAGTATGACACAGTTAAAAATGACCGAATCGGAAGGGATACGTTGGCGCAGTAGATAGCGTTGGCCCGGATTGCCAGAGGTCCTGGGTTCGAGTCCCAGATGTATCCGTATCTTTTTCTGATTTTTTCGGATTTTCGATTGACTTTCGCTAATATTATCTTCATTAATTAAAATATTATAATTTTGATTAGACCGCCAGCAAAACATAGGATTTTTTTAAAATTTAATGATATCAATGATTGAAGTTAATATTTACAGATCGACCCTTTGCGGAAACGTCACGCGGTTATGGGATATATGGTAAGCTACCTTAGAATTCATTATCGCATGATGTTAAAGCAACAGATGGAACCTTGTTATTCCAAAGGGTCGAGATGTAACTAGAGTAAAAATGATCGCCTTGCCGATCATATCGTTAAGTGAGCGGTGTATCTATAGAGCGCCGTGATATAATTTGTTCCCGACAAATGAATTTAAATTACTTTTATTACCAATAAAATAACTTGGCTAATTTGATATAGTCATTTTTTGATACAAACAAAGCACAAAATTCACCGCAAAAAGGTAGGTGTGGAAATTAAGCACGGATTATCTTATGCGCCGTGAGTTTTTGACGGAAATACGGGAAAAAAGATCGTAAATTTGGATAAAACAGTTGCAACGTAATGACGACTTCCTTGATACAAATTGCACTAAAATTGGAATTAAGTAAACTAAACAGTAAATAAGTAACAGATGCGTAGGACTGTTGCTACTTTTATTTTTACCAACGTGGATACAAAATTAAAAACTAAAAACTTTGGTAAATATTGATCCACAAGGCCTAGGCTATGAACGCGCTACTCTACTGTAGTTGCGACGTATGACGGAAAAATATTTTTTAATGTTTTTAAAAGATAAAAAAATCATCGGACAGCAAAATGACATTCACATTTTTACTTCAAATAAGCTCGGGAATCCCTGGTTGGTATGTGAATTACAACCTGTAGTCGAGGGTCTCGTAACCACGAATGAATCAATCAATCTTTTTTTTTTATAGAGAAACCTCACAAGAGTCCCAACTGCTCCCTTCTGGAGCCAGTGAGACTATGGCATCCCCAATTGTGGAGTATGTTGTGAGGCTGAAGTGGGGAAGGGAAGGAGATGGGGAAGAGGAAGGTGGGAAAGTACCTGGCTATTCAGATCTAGTCACTAAACACGGCTAAAGCCATTATTAAGCAACGTTCCAATTCTGAATGGTGGTCTTACACCAGGGCGATACTGAGAGTATCTTCCACTCTGGAACGTGCCGCAAATATAACATATATTATTTTTTATTCATTAATTGTGAAATAACACAAATTAATCAAATAAAATTTATTTGCGCACGCCGGGTTCGAACCCGCGACCTTCCGAATGGGAGTCAAGTGTCTTACCACTCGACCACGGACGGTCGTCAATCTGCTTAATGAGGTTAAAAAGTCGTAGAGTTTCGAGGTAATTAAACGTATAGCATTCATTGCAGGACTGGTGGCTGTTTCTCTAGATGGTGCTTGGTTAACATCCTCATATAATATGTAATGGCATCGGTAGGCGTCACCGGATGCCGTGTGATCCAAACGTCGCCAAATAAAAAAAACACATATTATTCAGGGGCGTTAATTAAAATATCCATTATAAGTTAGCTTCATCACAGTACTCACACAGGTGCATAACTTACATATGGCGTGTTTCGTTTGGGCGATTAAAAATAAACATTTGGGCGGGCATTTAAAAATAAAACAATTAATGATTATTTCACAATTCAGAGTTCGAAGCCACGTCGGTTATATAAAATGTATTTTGGCATACCGTATAATGTATAATTGCATTATTATTAAAATAATGAAGGTTATTAAAATACAGTTTATCAGAATGTGAATTCAAATGAGTAATAAATAATGACAAGGTATGCTCTCTTAGAATATTCTAACAAAGTAAACAAATAAACTTGTTGTCCCCTTTCCGCTATTCACTCGTCTTACCGGAATGTGAGATCTGGGTTCGAGTACCAGTTGCGATCATTATCTTTTATTATTTGTCTGTCTTGTTCAATTTTATATTTTAATTTTAATTATTATTGTTATCTTCTTCTTCAATGATAAATGTTTTTATTTATTTGTGACTGTGTATGCTAATATTTAAAGAAAGATTATGTTTGCCAAACAATGTAAATGTTTATATGTTTATAAAACTATGAGCACACACGAAGATGTGAGCTAACTTAAGATATATAGTAAATGCGATGAAAACCAAAATAAACAAATTATAATAATAAAAACAGAGACAAATAAATATACTAAAATAGTTAACACCGAGATTATTTCACCCGCGATAGCATTGCTAGATAGATAGACACGCTGTAAGCTTTCCAACAATATGCTTTTACTGCCAAAATATAAACTTGCCGTCCTTCTTGGGCTAGTGACAAGTGCCGCGGTGGAAGTGTATGTGGTAATAAACAGTATAATTTATAATTATATGGTGTGTTGTGGAAAATCGTAATATCAACAGATTTAATAACTGAACTAATCACAAAACGAATGAATTCAAACGATACCAAAGTACCCATTTCTCCTGAAGTTATTCTTGACAAGAAAGATGTCAGGGTGAAATATTTTAAAAGGTTTTTTTAATAATTCAAGTGTCATAATTGGATAGAGACAAATAATATTCTTGGAAATAAGGTTTGATGGGCGTGGACGCGTAGTTAAAGCACAAATTTACTTCATGCTTAACTCATTGACGATTGTTTATAGGTTTAATGGCAGAAAATTCGGCGCATCCCAAAGTACGTGGCCCCCGGCACGTAGCCCCAAAACTTACCATGAAAGCTCTAGCAAACGGAAATCAGCGTACACCACCGTGACAAAAAGACCGGCAAGATATAAACCAATAAAAAAAATAAAGTGAGGATAGATATACGCCTTGTTGTGAAGTAGCCCGCGTCTTTATTTCGCATTCGATGGTATCGAGACGTGTGACAAACATTGACGACACGCGTGTTCTACGAAAACATTCCTCGTCAATTTGGGCTCAATGGAAACATCCGCGTCATCGAGTTGTCATCGTCATAGCGAGGAATCTTCCGCGAAATTGATGTCTCCGGATCAAAACAACAAACTTCTCCTCTCCTCTAGAAGCTAGAAGTGATCCTGCTGTGTCCCCGCTACCTCGTCGCGTTCTCGCTCATAGGAAGCTGTGTGGGAGATGAGAGGCAGAGGAAAAGGGACACGTGTGTCGCCAAGTGATGTGATGCCTTATTAATCGTTTTGTTTAGAGAATCACCGTAGACTCACAAAGTCATTGCGTGCGCAATGCGTAGGTAAGTCCGTGTTTTTCTAAGCTAGTCAGTTGGGCGACTGGATTAGCAAACTATCTACATAATTTAACCCAGCCTTCGATTATTATTGAGGTTGGCAGATCGCAGATACAGCAGGTAGCCGAAAGCCAACAAATCTGTATCGCCAGAATATATTAAAATTACATTTGTATATGTTACATCGAGATAAACAGGAACGTAGCTAGTTGATTATAACACAAATGGCATCTACATTACTACTAAAAAAATTTAAGTCATCTAAGTTTATAAAATTAATCAAAATAATATTATTATTAATAATTAACTATTGCGAACCGAACTAAAAAAATCTCATTCATTAAAAAAATATATATTTGAAGGGTTTGTTCGCAGGAACCTAATTTATTTAGGCTTCGATAAATACGTGAAAAGAAATAATGTCCCGGTTAAAATAAATAATATAACCGGAGAATAAAAGGATCATAGAATAAAAGGATCATCGAACTATGAAGGGCGTCGCGATATCAACTACATTGGATGGCAAAAAATGTTCTACGTAGACATTTTATGAAAGAAAAAACACCCTCACAAAAGCGTGATCGATGGGAAAAAAACATTGTAACGAGAAATACATCAAATAGAAACAGTTTTCAAATGAATTAACATTCCATTTTCAAATTTCAAAAATATAATAAATACCTACAAAGACCCAACGAAGTCAATGTAAACGATCTTCATCACAACATTGGTAAAAAAGAGTAGTCAGTTGGAATTATTGGGGATGTACAATACGTAGGTAAATAATTTTTTTTTGTTCCAGTTACCGTTGGATAAGAATAGAATTTTTTTACCAAAAAGTATAACTACCCTTGTAGGTGTAACTCTTTTTACTGAACTTTTTTTAAAAATTTAGTGACTACCTATATTGTGATGTAAAATCATATATTTAGCACTACCCTTGCAGCAATTTGTTGAATGAAACTAAAATATTGCTTTTAAAGGAGTAATTCACCCGCGGCCCGCGAGAGCCCATTTCGTGTTGGCCGCTAGTCTTTTTGTACTGCCCACTCGGCTAAATAAATTTTCAACAAAATTTGGGGTAAAGAATATAAAAGGTTCGGTTTGGCAAAAGGATTTAGCTGAAAAATATTTGGTCTTTTTTCAAAGTTTTGAATCAGCCACTCAAAACAGTAAGATTTTTGTTACATATTCTTAAAAAGAAAAAATTTCATGGTTCGACCTTAACCGACAACTTTTATTGGGCGAGATAATTTTTTTTCACAGGCGACACTTCAATTATTGCGTTCTATAATTGTTTTATTAAAACATTACCGTTTTCGAAAACACAAATAGATTTGCGACGCCACCGACTGAAAATTTAACAATGTCAAGCTGTACGTACCCTACCTCTGCGGCCCGCGAACAAATTGAAAACCGATAAATTGGCCCTCCGGCTGAAAAGGTAGATCATCGCTGCTTTAGAGCACGAAGAAAAGGATGCTTAATTTATTTTAAACACTTCACAAGTTACGATTGAATAACCAGACTCAACCAGAAATATGCCATTTTTAAATCGAATTCTAGACGAATCGACTATTTTCTACTAAAAAAAATATATTTTGTTTTGAAGAGTTTTAATTTTCAATGTACTATCGTTACTTAAATTTTAATTTTTATGCTACCGGTTTCGACACATCCGTGTCATTCACTAGCAAACTTAAAACTAAACTTAAAATTTAAAACAAGTACAGAAATGAATTAGATGTTATTAGGTGGGGGTGGTGGGAGGGGTGATTTTGGGGGAAGGGGAGAACAGTGGGCGGGGTCAATATCACACGGGAATAAAGTCAGAAGGGGAGATTTGCAGGGTGCTATTATTTTGTTAACTAAATTAATTTTTGATTTAATTTTTTTGTTTATTTCTAAAGTTTCTAAAGCGCACAAGTTAAAGTATGAATTTATATTTATATGTTTAAATTTGGTTTTTTCTTTGTTGAAGCTATGGCCTGTCTCTATTAAATGATTGGCGAATTCAGAATAGTTATTATTTCGTAAACAGAGTTCATGTTCCCTGAAATTTTAGAACTAGAATCAGGGAACATGAACTCTGTTTACGAAATAATAACTATTCTGAATTCGCCAATCATTTAATAGAGACAGGCCATAGCTTCAACAAAGAAAAAACAAATTTAAACATATAAATATAAATTCATACTTTAACTTGTGCGCTTTAGAAACTTTAGAAATAAACAAAAAAATTAAATCAAAAATTAATTTAGTTAACAAAATAATAGCACCCTGCAAATCTCCCCTTCTGACTTTATTCCCGTGTGATATTGACCCCGCCCACTGTTCTCCCCTTCCCCCAAAATCACCCCTCCCACCACCCCCACCTAATAACATCTAATTCATTTCTGTACTTGTTTTAAATTTTAAGTTTAGTTTTAAGTTTGCTAGTGAATGACACGGATGTGTCGAAACCGGTAGCATAAAAATTAAAATTTAAGTAACGATAGTACATTGAAAATTAAAACTCTTCAAAACAAAATGTCTAGAAATTGTTACATAGTTAATGCCCAAGAAATACAAAAAAAATATATATATAAATTGATTTCGAAAGATTGTTCATTGATCTAGTAAAGTCATGAAATTTTTATTTTATTTTTATTATAATAAAGTTGTACCGTTGTCGTTGGCAGATTTGTTAAATTTCCAAACAAAATACACTATACAGAACACATTTCAAATCATATAAGCACCTAACCAATAAATTCCCGAGGAAAGTTAATTTTCAGAATTTTAATTTTAGTCAAAAAATATCATTAAAAAAAGAAATCCGCACACGTGTTTTGTGACGAAAATATTTATTTACGGTCTTACAAACTAATAAATTTCTCATTTTTTTATACACTTCTTTTGCTTAGACATTGAAAAATTATAAATACTTAATGATCAATTAATAATAACAAAAAGTACATAATTTTATCTTCGTTTCAGATTTTTTTATTGCATACTTGAAAGTAGGTATATTTTAAACCAAATTTTGAATAAAATAAAATCGATATTGAGTTATTAAAAATATTGGTACGGAAAATAATCTATCTATCTCATCGGAACCTCCCTGTACAGTTGCAAGCGTTTTGGAATTTTAATTCTCAGCCGCTGCTCAATGGGCCTTAAAAATCAAATACAATTTGAGAGAGCGTATCCTTCTCGGCTTCATCGGAGTTTCAACTTGTTTATCGAACAATTGAAAATACGGCGCCTCGTCTTATTTTATAATTTTGGCTTATGATTTAAGTATTTATTTAAGAGGAACGGCTGCGCGGCCGCTTTCACACAAAACTTAGTTTTGGATTTGAGGCCACAATACCCAACCAAACTGAAAAATTATATTTGGAATAAAAAGGTAGGTTCAATGTCGATCTCGGATAGGAGCTACTTTTTTTTGCTTTTAAATGATGACGTATAGGTAATTAAAGAAATCAGTTTTTGTTCATTTTGGAAGCAACTTTGGAATTTTTTTGTGAGTTATTTATAATTATTAAAAAAAAATGCCTAATTCTTGGTTTTAAAATAATTAAAAATAATATTAAAAAAATGTTAAAAATGCGTTTCTTCGGGTAGTATTTTAAAAATATAAACGACATGTTTTTGTTCCAATGTAAATAGGTAATTTGTAATTTAAATTTACACCTATCAAAATTCTTTCTAAAAAAACAATATTTAAAATTTTATATTTCATCATATTTAAAAAAATATATAGCCAAAGTTATCTTTTTAAATGTTTACATTTACTCTCAAATAATTGCCCAAGTTGCCTCTAAAATTACAAAATAATAAAATCTTTAAATATAGCAATAATATAGCCTATATTTTTAAAATTAAAGCAAAAATAGATAAAGTAGCTCCTATGCGAGATCGAAATTTGACAAACCTTTTGATTACAAAAATATTTTTTTAGTTTGGTTAAGTATTTTGGCCTAAAATCAAAAACTACGTTTTGTATGAAACTTGCCGCGCACCCAATGGCCTTATGCAGTTAATCAAAGGGTTACTTTTAATTGAACAAAAAACAGGTTTATTCAACTTTTTAAAAATAATAATTTAAAACATCATGAAAAATGAGCCTTTTAACTGGAAAAGATCAAAACTACACAAAAAATAGATTTTACAGATGGTGCGATTTACAAAACATTCTAAGTTATACAAAAGAATGTTTTGTGCCGCGGTATTATTAGTTGGCAGAGTATTCATTGCTGCATCGTACCGTACCGCAAAACCAACCTGATGAATTCTGTCTCATGGAGCATAACCATTAGCTAACACGAATCTGAATCCTATTTCTTACATAATCCCTCACAATCCTCATCTCACTCGCAAGAGTCCCTCGCTCCCCGCTGGGCTGCCACTGGTACTGGTTAGATAATATTATATACTCGTACGTAGTCCGAATCAACAAGCCGCCGATTTCATACTCGAATTATCGGAATTTTTGTCCTAAAGATGAAACCCGGTAGTGGAGAAATTTGAAAAATAGATTTTACTAAATTGCTGCTGTCACTGTTGCTCTTACTCCACCGGATATTGAGCGAAAGGGACAATGCACCTCGGGCTACTAATACCTAACTAACATGGAGGTTTTGTATTCCCCACTTTTCTCCTCCAAAAGTGGACTGATTTTCAATTTTGTTTTTACCAACTACATAAGAAAAAACTATTCTATGTCTGTACATTTTTCTTTAAAAAAAAAAACATTATCTAGTTTGTATACTGAACGTATTTTGACGGCGTTTAAACCAGTCAATTTTATTGATTTTTGGAAGGTCATAACTTCTATAAAAAGTAACTTATCAAAAAAAAAAACAAAAAGTACCGACACGCTAGTAGTTGTTATCTATTTTATGTAAAAACAATATTTTCTCTAGGGTTAAAATCCAGAGAGATAAAGAGGGAATACGTTTGTATGGAAAAATCACCGCCGGGTATCCCCTTAATAATAAAAATATTTTGATGATTTGTATAGCGCCTTTTAAGTGAAAACAATGAGGGTATATAGTTAATGTCTTCAATATTCGCAAATTATTTTTTTTCATTTAATATTATCATTTGTGCCGATGTACGTTTTTTTTTTTTTTCAAAACAAAAATAATCTTACACGTGGAACCAAAACGAAAGCTAAAGTATTTAGTGTGAATTTAATCAGCATTCGGAAAAGCATACTGTTCGCCTCGTTGCCAATTGGCTGGCATTACATTATTCTACGCATATTACTCGTGGTAAAAGAAGGAGTCGTGATACTCACAAATGTACTGAACTCTATACTCTATTTCCCCACCGTAACCAATTCCATTCTGCCCCCCACGCCCAGGCTCCGATGGGAAAACGTTATAAATTGCCACTTTTATTTGAATACGGGTCCTCTCACTCCACCGCCCTCGCCCCCACTTCTGGGCGGCAGACATCAAGATGGGCCGAGGCGGAAATAAAATAACATCAAAAAAAAGAAAATCTCTATTTAATTTCGGTTATGGCTGTGAGCTTCGGAAGCTGACCTTCACTGGGGAAATTGGTTTGCCGATCTTCGAAGAATATTTGTTTTTTTATGATCTTTGTATATATAATATTTAATGTTCTTGTATTTAATAATTATTAAATGCAAGACCCGATTTTTTACATTTATACCGCACAAGAGTCCAACTGCTCCCTTCTGGAGCCAGTGAGACAGGCACAGGCGTCGGGTGGGAATCCTGTTTTTGTTCTATCGGTATTTCAATGGAAGATGCTCCGAGGAACTAGCATCACTGATCCCCTCGGCACCGGTGCATACACCTAGTCAGGAAACACGCCAAACGCGCTCCCAACGTATGAACACGGTTGGTTTTTCACATGAGAACGGGTCGTTTCTACTACTCGTTCTGAGTTAAACAGCTCGGCTGTGGAACGATTTGGCGGCCTCTGTGTTTCCTCCCCCCTACAACATGTTCATTCCTTCCTTTCCTCAAAAAGACCCTCCACACAGCATCTTCATAGATGACCTAGGCCCTGAGGGAAATTATTTTCCTCAGAGCCTCCTGAGTGGAGTTAATATAAAAAAAATCATTCTTGCAAAAGAGCACCGTACTTACCCGCTTTATTGCAAACAATTGCTGAGCAGGCACAATGTCTAGAAATACCTGTGAATGCACCTGCATAATAAATCTCCTTTGAACAATAATAATCGTAATTCACTTCTACAATACACTCACCTTTAGTGCAATCGATTAAAGTAATTAACCTTTCACTGAAGCAATTGTGTAACAAATGTGAAAATCTGGATTTATTAAAGTAGTGGGGGCAGATTGCAGATTTTGTGTATGCAATATCCGGGGGGTTTGTGACATCCGAGATTACATAAGTTGTACTAAAATGAAAATAAAAGGGATGCTAATATTATACCGTTTATATTTAAGCCGACGTAAATGCAACATTAATTCACAGCGGCAGAGCTTTTGGTAAAAAGCACATGTTCTGAAATTATTTAAAACGAACATTTGGGTGTTGTGTGTTGTTAAAAATGGAAACTTAAAAGAATTGAATAATTAATTTTTTTATAGAGAATACCTCACAAGAGTCCCAAATGATCGCGTATGGAGCCAGTGAGACTATGCCATCCCCAATTCGGGTATGTTGTGAGGCTGAAGGTAAGTGGGGAAGGGAAGGAGATGGGGAAGAGGAAGGTGGGGAAGTACCTAGCTATTCGTATCTAGTCACTAAACACGGCTAAAGCCATTATTAAGTAACGTCTCAATTCTGAATGGTGGTCTTACACCAGGGCGATACTGAGAGTATCTTCCACTCTGGAACGTGCAAACATAGTATATATTATTTTTATTAATTAATTGTGAAATAACACAAATTAATCAAATAAAATTTATTTGCGCACGGCGGGTTCGAACCCGCGACCTTCCGATTGGGAGTCAAGTGTCTTACCACTCGACCACGAACGGTCGTCCATGATGATCCACAAACTAAAATTATAATACCAAAAATGCAATTGATACTATTAGAGGTAGGTACCTAAATGAATAGAGTCAACAAAGCATTATGTAAGTTTAAAACAAAACGAAAACAAATCCAGCCTTTAACGAAACTGAAAACTTTATTCGTCTATCCGAGAAAAAGCTCTCCAATATAAATCTTAAAAATAATTGTAGCATAACTTGCATCCTGACTTTTTTTTTAATATTTTTTTTTAATGAGTGATGTAAAAAATAGTTATTTAATTTAATTTTTAATTTGTGCAAATGAGAGCCGGATAGTTAAACTAATACTAATTAATAATCATTATAAATATAAAGGAATATCGAAGCCACCAACATTTCGGGTTCCTAAATATATAATGTGTAAATTAAAACCCGGAAAGTAGGAAAATTAGATTGAAACTGTCACCGTGGGCATTATTAGCGAAAACTTCAAGGAGTTCAGTACCTACATACCGACAATAAATCCATCAGCGGGTGCTAAAAAAACACATGCGCCGAGTTCAAGCGGACACAGGATGTTTACAGAGACATCGGCTTGATGACTTCCTCCATGTTTATATATCCACCTAAGTATTTATGGCGCGACGAACGAGAACAACGCGAACGAGTGCTGCGCTTTCCCGGAAAAGCATTATTCAAAATCAACACACGTCGTTACATTTATTTCAATACTTTTTTTATTAAATTTAATAAACATGGTGATAATTATTAGTAAGAAAAGTGCTATCACATTAAAGAGTTCCAGGATGTATTTCTCATGATATATGTATTTCTAAAGATATTCAACTTTTGCGCAATATAAATAGGAAAAACACACACAAGCGTGCAGTCTGAAGATGCGCTCGGTTTGGCAACGAAACTCCGGGAGAAGTGACTTTTGATAAACTGGCATACAGAGCTCCGGGCCAAAAAGGCCCCTTTCTCTTTCATCATAAGTTTGTTTGAATTGGTTATGGAAAAAAATAGGAAGAATCGCGCGCGAGAAGGTTATCAAACCTTCGAGAAGACCTCTCGCACACCTTCAAATATCTCGTATATATGCAGAATATATATAATACACCCATACCAAAGCGCCTCGCTAAACTATCGTGGAATAAGGGCAGACAGGTTATCCCCAGCCGCAGCCGCAGCCGCATGTCAAAACAACCGTGCGGCTACTGAGCGAGGTATTTAATTTAAATTAAACAATTATCTATCCAAAATTGAAGTCGAAACTTGTGAATTGCAGTCATTTAAGTATGTACTAACTAGCACAAACTCATGAAGTCTGGGCAAATCTGTTTCAATTTTAAAATTCTGTTAAAAATATTACATTATAGGTTGGCATCTACTTCATCGTTTGAATTCTTCAAACAATCAATTCCAATTTTGAAGATGACACTTATAAAAATGAGCTAAAAATGGTTACTTATGCAAATATAATATGTTTTGTATTGCCGACTAGTTTAACTCCAATATTTCATAAATTTTGTCATTAGTACTTCATGCAGTGTACTAAAAAAATCATTATACGGCAAATCCGATGATAAAAAGGCCAAATAAATGGATTGAACAAGCAATGCAGCTCACGACCTGTTGTATTTGGATTAAGGCGGTTTTTTAGGTTCTCACAATCGGATTCATTTAAATAAAATAATAGCTCTCCTCGGTTTCCATTTCCCTGTTTCTGGTAAAGGTTTCTGGCGGGTTCGTATTTTGTGTTTCGAGAGAACAGAGGGTGCTTGTTGTTATGACTGTAGCAGGGAGATCTTCGTGCCAACTGCGACTGCCGGAGACTCTTACCAATCTCTATCGAATGAATGGGGTGGTCTCTGATTATTAATAATTGACATTGCTATTTGGTGTAGCGCCGGAAGCAAAGCTAACGAGATGACTTATAAGTATATTAGATATCCGGGGAATTACTAAATAAAAAATATTCACCTTGAAAGCTTTTGCAAGAAAATTTCTAATTATTCAGTAGTTTTAAGTTTGACAGCTTTATAACATTGAAATGTCTACTTTAGAAATAAAGGTTATTATTGCCTAATGTTTATTCATAGGTTTTTACCCTTCGTATGTTACTACTCAGTAGGAGGTATGTAGATAAATGCAGGTAGAGATCGGTGGACCGTACAAAGTACAAAGCCGTAAATCAATCTGGAAACCAGCGTCTAAATCACAGCAACCGGCGAGTTAATTAGGTCGATAGCAGTAGACGATCACATCACGATCGGGTAGGTATTATAAATGTGAAATATAATAAAAAGTAGCCGGTTTGGCGGTAGGAGGAGTGACTGCATGCCGCCACGCAGACTAGGAGACTAGGACCGGTGACCGTAGCTGCGGCCGTCTGCGGCTGCTCCGCGACCATTAATCACTCTAGACATAGACGTTTACCAACATAACAAAAATACCCACTCCAGCAGACTGCGGATTGGCTGACTGCTCTGCCCGCGGTGGATACATCGTGCCCGGTCTGTGCCCTCCGCTTACTGCATGCACACTGCACTTACACTGCACCGTACTGCACTGCGCTGCACTCCCGGGGAAAGAGGAACATGTCCTCAGAAACATCTATCAGAGGGCCCGCCGCCGCGCTGCTATAAGATACTATTATTACTCACAGTAAAATAATTGACAGTCAATCAAATAAGCTTGATTTATGTGCGCAGATTGAGACATTTGCGATGTTGATTAGCCAACCTCACCAGCAAACATTGAAACTGTCCTGTGTATTTAGATACAAGTACGTGCTACCCACATATCGATACAATTATATCACTGATCTCGGTTACTTTTAAACCTATCAACAGAGACGTTGTCAGTTATTCAAATATACTTCCCAAGCGGTTTACAGGGTATAGGTACCTAACCTACGTATGTAAGTTATTTACTCCAATATTGTCTTCGTCGAAATGAATAACATTTCCCTCAACGAGTTGTTTACTCCAGGCAGTAGGTACTGACTTCAGATACATGTATCGCTAGCACTACGGGTGAGACACGACAAATTAGATTCCGTTTGAAGGAACTGCGAATTTATTAGCAGTATTTTTGCACCCGTGTGTAGTGGGCTTGACTTCCAGCCGTTCCGGTCGTAAATTACGCCTTTTGAAGTTTCGTCCGCCTATTTCAGACTCTTTGGAGGACAGTATGATAAAAGTCGTTAGGTGTCTCAAGGTTAGGGAGGTCCAGCGAAGCGTTGGCCTGCTCCACGGAAAATACATTATTATGGATTTCCAGAACATTTGGACAGATACAGATATCGTCAAGTTCTAGTTCTAAAAGCAAACGTTTTAATGATTAATTAAAAGTGAACAGTGCTCCGAGAAATCTATTAGTTGCCGAGCCCATTGACGATATGCGAGGGATCAGGCGACATTCCGACACACGAGTCGCGTTTAGTCTCTGATGAGAAGTAGAGATCTATTTCTTGTCGAGAGACTGTGACTGAGATAATATGTCCCCTGCGTATTAATAGGAGTCCGTCGCATTGTTTTGGTGACACGGTCCAACGCACTCGGACGCAATCATGATGCAATAAATACAGCACGGTCTGCATTCTCCCAGTCAATTTTTATTATTTTATGCCTAATTTAAACAAACCTTTAGTACTCCTTAAACTCTTGGTAATAAACCTTATGAAAATAATTGGTCATTATCAGGAAATTTCTAGTAAATTGAAGGCATGAGATTTAGTACGGCATCAAATGCTGGGAGGCAAAAAAAAATGATACCTTCAACTTCCGGGACGAGACAGAATGAAACACAATATTTTTAGATAGCGTGCGGAAAAGAGAAGAAAACAGGAACCGTGACACAATTAAACAAAACATCCCTTAATGTTGCGAAATGTAAGACGATAATAACATGTAAAATCTAAGAAAAAATTAAGGCAGTTTGCAATTCCACGGGAGATTTATAATCAGTTGAACTTTAAACAATAATAAAGGACGTACTCTCCATAGAGTAGATATATATTTAAAAAAGAAATACAAATATACCCGGGTTACGAATAACCTGACAATATTCGAAAATGTCCTACTACCACCACAGTAAGCGGAAAATGTTTCTTGTGTCGTGGCGGAGGACTTGGCGAGCCGAGGAATTGAACACGGGACACCTGGGTGGGACCGAAACGCAATCACTGGTAGATACATCAGAGTAAAATTGTCTTATGTCCGGTGATTTTATTCGTGGTGGTTAAAATCTGTGGGTGATTTAGTAAAAACTTTTGTAAAACTTTCGTAAAAGGCTGGTAAAAATTGGTGAAAAAGTCTACTGTATTATTAGCACAGTGCTATAACTTGTGTATTTATTATTATTATTTTTTTTTAATTCATTTTGTTTGTTACAGGATTGTTTTACATGGCTTTTTGACTACCAAGCTAGGCAAACGCCCGTATTATGATAGTCGAGATTCATAAGATTTTGTATTAAGTATAGTCATCCATATATGTAGATGAAAATACAAACATATAGCACACATATTAGGGAATATTTTCATACTAATATAAGGTACATGATCACATACAGGAAAGGAGTTAAAGTAGGCGAATCTAGAATAAATAAAAATAAAATAGAATAACAAAAAAAATAACAAACAATAATATTAAGGATAATAGAAATAAAAATAAGAATAATAGCAATTATCTCAACCAAACGTATGTTGACAAACTTTCGTCAAACAAATGGTTGAGTATTAAAGAGTTGAGCGCAGAAATAGAAGGTTTTATGCTTGCTATTCAAGATAGAGTAATTAATACCAAAAATTATAGGAAGCATATAATCAAAGATCCAAATCAAATAGATGATTTATGTAGAAAATGTATGGCTTTTCCGGAAACTATAGAACACATTATATCAGGATGTTCTATATTAGCGCCGTCTGAGTATACATTTAGGCACAATCAGGTTTTAAAAATAATTCACCAAAGTTTGGTAATTAAACATAACTTGATTGACTGTCATAATATAGTACCATATTATGAATACGAACCAAATTCATTTTTAGAAAATAATTTCTTTAAAATTTACAATGATAAAACTATACTAACAGACAGACCAATTGGTCATAATAGACCTGATATAGTTTTACATGACAAAATTAAAAAAATAACTTATATTATTGATGTAGCTATTCCAAATTCCTGTAATATTCAAAAATCTGTTTCTGAAAAAATAAGAAAGTATACAGATTTACGGAAATGAAATTAAAAGAATTTGGCATTCTCAGACTATAAAAATATTACCTTTTGTTATTTCGGCTACTGGCATTATACCTAGCTCTCTTATTAAAAATTTAGGCATATTAGATTTGTCAAAGAATTTGTATATAAAAATGCAAAAATCAGTCATTTTAAATACATGTAGAATTACGAAAGATTTTTTAAATATTTATATTGAGGGATCAGTAGGATTTATCGGTCAAATTAGGAATTCCACAGAGCCGAACCCTCTGATATGAAAATATCTGGAGACGGTGAATTATATTCCCATTTAATAGTTTGGTAGATTAACGTGTTGTTCTTGTATTGTTTTGTCTCGATAATGACAGAGCAGCTTATTGGAAGCTCTCTAAAACGCTTAGAAGACCAAATACAAGAATATCTCCCCTTCAAGGCCCAAATGGAGTAGTATACTCGTCCGCAGATAAGGCTGAAGCCTTTGCAGACAGCCTAGAAGCTCAATTCTCCCCAAATACTGTCCACGATGACCCGACTTTCGTTTCAATGGTGGATTCAAAAGTAAATTCAATTATAAATACAGAATCTGATGACTCAACTATCAAATTCACGTCACCTAAAGAAATTAAAAAAATAATTACTTCACTTAAAATTAAAAAAGCAGCTGGTCCTGACGGCATTTCTAATAAAGTACTTAAAAGTCTCCCGATTAAAGGCATCTGCGCCATAACAGCTATTTGTAACGCATCACTACGTCTTCAATGTTTTCCAAAAGAATTTAAACAAGCAAACGTTATATTGATTCCGAAACCAGGCAAAGATCCATTATTAACCGAAAATCATCGACCTATTAGCCTCCTTCCTTGCCTAGGTAAAATCTTAGAAAAAATCATTCTAGTAAGACTAAATGCTTTTGTTCAGGAAAATAAAATCTTACCAGACTTTCAACATGGTTTTAGAGCTGGTCATTCGACCCTCCATCAACTTCTCCGTGTGGTGGAACACATCACGGACGGATTCAATATAAACAAACATACAGTGATACTTTCGGTCGACGTAAGCAAAGCTTTCGACAGAGTATGGCATTATGGCCTACTGTATAAGATGTTCCTTCTAGGCTTCCCCATTTCATTTATAAAAATCGTTCATAGCTATCTCACTGACCGTACATTTAAAGTTAAAATTGATGATATTTTCTCCTCGGTACGTCTTCTATTAGCCGGAGTTCCTCAAGGAGGTCAGTTGTCTCCAACCCTTTATAATATCTATTCTAGCGATATTCCTAAACCAATGAATCATAATGTTAAAATCACACAATTCGCCGATGATAAAAATATCATGTCAAGCTCGACTGTCGCGCACATTGCTACAGGGCGCGTACAGCTCCAAGCCATTCTAGTTCAAGAATGGTGTAAAATGTGGAGAATCTCGATAAATCCCACAAAAAGTGCCGCGATTATTTTTTCACGTAGAAGGCCAAAACTACCCCCGAACATAATACTGTTTGGGGAAAAAGTTCCATGGGAGAAATCAATAAAATACCTGGGAGTAACCTTAGACTCCAAACTAACGTGGAAAAAACACATTAATGAAAAAGTAAAATCAGCAAATAAGTCAATTGCCGCACTCTATCCGATGCTAGGTAGAAATAGTCGATTATCATCAGACAATAAATTACTACTCTACAAGACGACCATTAGGCCGGGCTTCACATACGCTGCACCTATTTGGGGCTATGCAGCTGACACACACATAAACAAACTACAAACCCTGCAAAACAAAGCCATTCGACTTGCGTTGAATGCGCCTAAGTGGATCAGGGTTTCCACTCTCCACAATGACACAAATATTCCTCTGATAAAGGACTTAATTGTTAAACAATCTGAAAATTTTTATGGCGGTCTAGCCCGACATGAAAATCCCACCATTAACTCTCTCGCTACGTATAGCGAGAACGAAAATTTTAAATACAAAAAACCTAAGATAATCCTCCGCAAGGAGTGAAATCCTGCCTAAAGTTGCAGTGTAGTTTATTAAGTTTCATTCCCCACCATTTAAAATAAAAATTCCATGTAAAGTATCGTTAGATAATCCAATTTATAATTACGTTAGAGTCAGTAAACTCATGTTTAGGAACTCTGAACATAAATAATATCCAAATCCAAAAGATTTACAGGCAAGATTTTTTACTCGAGAAAAATGAGAAAATAGAACAGTTTTTAAGATGTAAGGCATTCTTTATAATATTTCCTTCCCTGAGCAAATAACCAGTTCTGTACACTAATGGCATAAAGATCATCAGTTTTCGATGTCTTATTATCAATACTCAGTAAATTGAACATTTTAGGCGCGATGTAAGAGAACTGTCGTTAAGCGAAAGCTGTTTTTGTTGGAGGAATTTTGCAATTTTGGTGTGATGAATATCGGTAGATATTATTATTATAATAGTATTATGATAAGAATGTGCCCAGTCATTTCGCAGTCAGGAGCAATCCTACCCCGGTGCACCGCAGTGAACAGATTTTTAGGACTTGAAACACGTGAAGATGGGAAGGAAGTTGAAATTTAACCATACGGTATACTCACACAACATCCTGGAGCGACTATAGAAAGGAGATATCAAGGGGCGGGTTAAGATTATAGATATATGATTTTTCTATCCGGGTTCAAGTTCATGTAATAATATAGTTTCAATAGTGGAATAGATAGCGAATAAATGTGAAGTATGAGATATGCACTGGGCCCAGTAGTAGGAGGTAGGAGCGCCGCGCCCGGCCGCCAGTATAAAGACGATGCACCAGAAATAGAGGCGCGAACAGGCGACATTCCCGCGATGGACAGGACAGGGAGTGCATCTCCATTATAAATAAACGGAAAGACCATTATAAATGGGCGATACGAAAGGGTGCCGTCTGCGTTCGACAATAGCGCGGGATAGGCCCTTCGTACATGGAGATACAAGCCACATGACTGTGACGCGCAGCCACAGATATGCTACTCTGCTGGTTTCCGTATACAACAGTATCCGTAGAATAGTGAACTTGATCAGTTTTTCACGTGCATCCGTGGAGTTAATAAAATGTCAAGTGACTAGCGATGACGACAGTGTTATTCTTTAACTTTATTATAAGAATAAAACACGATTGAATAGAAGATTTTGGGAAAAAAATATGGAGCATTCGTAGCCGCCAGAGAACTACATGAGAATGATGACAATAAGTTTCATTCAAAGATTCTTATTTTATTTTTATTAATTTAATTTATCAATTAAATGAAAACAAATCCCTTTGTATAAACCACCCATTTAATCAAAATTATCAACATACAACGAAATCAATGTTCGTCAGGATAAAATTAACAAAAATGACAAAAGACAAAAAAGGATAGACAAATAAGTACATGTAGACAAAAACATTACAAAGGATGGTGATGGTGAAAAATTAAAAATAATTCATTATCCATCGAACATTGGATAAACATCCGGCGTAAACTGAGTAGAAATATTTTTTTGAGATTTTGATCGAGATTTTCGAGATTTTCCGGACTTGACTTGTTTTGCTTTAAAATATTGAAGGATGCCGTCATCAATATTGGAGTCTGATTTGCAGCCTTTTTTTGTTGATGGCCTTGGGGTATGATCTTAACGATGTCGGGCATGTTATTCACTGCTGCGATGATGTTGGTAATGGTGATGAAGAAGACCATTCCTGGGGAAATAGCGATTGCGACGGCGAGGGCTGCGGAGACGTTGCATCGTACAACTTGTGTTTATGCATCTTGCGGAAAGGGATGGTGTACTGATTGTGAATCTGACGACTGAAACTGTGATCCAAATGACAAATTGCCAAATTTCCAACATCAATGCATGTCTTCTCCACTAAATCCTTACGTATTATGGTAACGTTTTTCCATAAACAAGCATTTTTTTCCTCCTAGAAAAATAAAAGTTCCAATCATGTTAGGACGCCATTTCTATCAAACGAGTAGTAGATACGAATGCAACTAGCGTAGCGTTCTGCTACCAGCAAGTGGCAGTAGCGTGCAATTGATGTAGTCGACGTAGCAGTCGTCGACGCTCAGGGTCGTGGCAACGAATGCCCTATATTGTCAATAGCAAAATACTCGTAGTATGGCGGGTATTCACGAGGTAGCACAAAACTCGAATCGCTTGTAGGTATCTCCATGTACTTAGTGCGAAAATCGCAAAGGAAACAAGAGCGAGACAGTCTGGAGAGTGGGAAAAGCGCGAGGGAGGAGATGATAAAAAAGGCAGCGGCGGAATGCGATTCTACAGAAAATACCTCGTCGCGCGTCGGTCCCTGTACTGGTGGTGCCTCATAGGCGATATTATTATTCTTAGACAAGAATGGAACCTCAAGAAAATGACCTACCAAATAATCAATACATCTACTAAGGCCGAGAAGACTTTCGCTAGAAATTACACAATCAGCTGTTGGAGAAAATTCAGCAGCTAGAGTCAGATCTGCTGGTACGAGAGTGAGTGGTTGGGGAATTGAAAGTTTTCTTCGCGACTTCCGCGAGGCTAACCTCTGTCGCTTCAGTCACTCGACATATCACGGAACGACGGAACCTTGGGGGTTGATGATACGAGATGGCACCAAAATAAGGGACGTCAGTGAAGCCGTCGCAGTTAGGGGTCAAGTTAAGAATAAAAGGCGTAAAAAATGAAGGAGTATAAATATAATCACAATGAAAAGAATATAAATGTAAAAATGCAAAGCCAGGAAATTCTCCTATTGCAACCAGCTCTGACATATACAAGGCTGATTTATAAGGGGCCTTTCCACAATCGGCTATGGCGTCTAATAATACCGTAAAAGATGGCGAGGTACTTGCTGTTGTATACAATAAATATATTTAATCAAAATGTGAGGGGTATTCGAACAAAGACCACAAGTGTACACAATAACATTTCAATTAATAAATACGATTTTTTTTTCCGAAAGATGGTTGGCAAACAATTTAAAACCAAACGTACAAAAATCTCCAGAGCTCAACGCAGTTTTTCGTAAATATCTTGGCGCTCCAGTGGGTAACGGAGTATCATATCAGTCATAGCCGAGCGTGCGGACTGCGGATCCGCGGCGATATCATCCATAAGTAATGTGTGTGCGTTTGTCTTTCTGAAGCGGGACAGACATATCAGGGTAAAATACCGAAACCCTCCGAACCCTAAACATGGGAAGTCTAGCCTCTTGAGTGTAAGTAATAAGGGAAATCAAATCAATAAGCCCGTAAACAAAGGTTCAGGAACAATAACTTGTAAGAATTTTGATTATTTGTTAGAAGAGTTGTTTATTTGTTAGTTTGCCGATACGTCGCACGGTTGATCTATTATTTACACCCTGTGACGCAGTTCAGGGCAATAGATGTCCATTGGCCAGTATATATATCTAGAGATCCACAGTCCAGTTGAAGCGACTGATGTCTGTGAATTCAACACCTAGACGATGCGCCACAGGCTAGGCGGGACGCAAATACCTCCGCGGAGCAGATGACTCAGTGGTCGAGCGCGTAGCTGCATCATCAGGGAACGGAGATAGTCGGCATATCAGGCCGGCTGCGAATGTGGTAGGCAACGCAGTACTAATCAAACTAACCCAGGCGGTGGCGGTGGCGGTGGCGGTGGCTGTGGCTGTGGTCTTCTAATTATACGAATCCCGTGGACTTTAAGCCAATGCACTTTATTTATAGAAGCTACTGAACTGAAAGTTTGCTAACAACAAAATGTTGGCACTGCGAAGTACATATTTCGATTAACACAAACATTTTTTTAACATGTTATTTATTTTTAACATGTTGTACATAAATGTGATTTCTGAAGTAGAAAATTGTTGTCTATAAACAGCAAAAAAAAGTAGTCTGAAATTGGGTCAACGCAACTATTTTCAGCTTAGAACGTCATTTCAATCATGAGCTAGAAGGTATTGAAATATTCATAAAATTGACAAAAAATAAGACGAGACGTCATATTGTTTGTACCATAATAATACTAGTTATTTTTATTATAGTTCTAGAAAGATTTAATTAATTATGTAGGCAAGTAAATCTACATACAACGCTATAGCTTCCAAGGTATTTAAAGAAATGAAGTTCTTGAGTTGTTTTTCGCATAAGTGTTTTCCTTATGTTCGGATCATTAACCGCATTCATATACCTTGCGATTGATACTTCTAAGAAAGACGTCAGACAAGAATGTTTCCACGCAGAAGATACTGAACAAGTGTAGACGCGGCCCATTGATTCGCATTCAGGAGAGTCCAGGGAAATGTTATGGATTTTTCATATTCATACGCAGTTTTTAGTCCAGGAACAAAAATAGCAACAGTGAAAATAGAGTATCCAAAATAGTGTTCGTTTACGAAATAGACCGTTTGGGCTCGCCAGTGGGGCAGTGGGGGCGGACTGTGCCGGCTGGCGAACCCTGTAACTGTAAACAACTAATTATAGAGACAACGCAGGGCCGGCCGCCACTGCCACTCGGTGCCACTGCACACTCGCACTCCACTCACAGTGCGCAGTGCACGTCGCGTCGTCACTGTTATTGCCCGCTATTCGAATTCACCGTTCTCTGCTCACTGTTATCTAGGTCTAGTTCTAGTTCTAGATCTAGCTCTAGCTCTAGAGTCCAAAGCTAATAGGCAGATTTATCGCAAGAAACTCTTATCTATCTCCTTTCCCCACATTGCTTTTTCTATATGTGAGGAGAGAATCCATTAATTTTTTTAATCGATTTTTTTATTTTTCCATATATTACAACCAAGGATTGGGCAGTTTTAAAAAAAAATTATAACTAAAAAATTCCAAAGTTGCTTCCAAAACTAATTTCTTTAATTACCAGTCATTATTTAAAAGCAAAAAACGTAGCTCCTACCCGAGAGAGATATTTGACATACCTTTTTATTACATAAATAATTTTTCAGTTTGGTTGTGTATTTTGGTCTCAAATCCAAAACTACGTTTTGTATGAAACCGGCCGCGCAGCCAAAAGATGATATTAGCCTTAAGCTGATATTTAAAATAATTTATAAACTTCTCTTTCCTAGGTAGCGAAATACCTAAGCGAAAATCAGTTGCGTTGGTATCACTGGGGTATTGAATGCTGAAAGCGATCTTTATCCTTGCTATTTTTTCCGACCTGCATAATTTACTGCATCTCCTACCCTTATCCATTGGCCTTTTTTATTAGTGCCGAAATAAATAAAAAGTTATTATAAATTTCTTTTTTGTGCGGATTACAGAGCTTTCGTATAAACACACCTTTATAATAATAATTATTTCTTCGAGCTCGGTCAGCTGTTCTATTTGAAATTTGAGGGTCGCCATTTTGTTTTCAGAAGACGTGCATAACAACTCGCAAAAGTAAGGCGCTCCGCCCACTGAGGCAACTGAAAACCAACTAAAACCGGCTGTTTTCTCTGTCTTGATTGGTCAAAAAGCTTGTTTAACCATAGATGAAGAATAATCAGCTGACAGCTCGCAACTAGCAGGGCAATCAGCCGTGACAGTCGCAAGATGGTCGCAAGATGGTCGCAAGTCACCGCTTGCGTTACCATTGACAACGGGGTTTTGTGTGATTGTGAAGTGTGCGGGCCAACACATTGTCATACAAAGACAGTTGGCAGTTGAGAGTTTTCAGTTGCCTGAGTGGGCGGAGGCGCTAAAGCTATGATTACACTAGACATTTTTTATTACAATGTTTTCCGGTAATTAGAATCGCTCTGTTTTAAAAATTTTAGTACGATTTTTTTTCTTAGATTATATTGAATAATATAATCACCCCCAAAGCTTCGCGGTGAAACACGGTATATAAAGTCGTAGATAATACTATTAGAAGTACGCGACAAAAATAACCAATTAGTCTATATCATTTTCTTTTCCAATGCGGTAATTTAGGATCCATTCTATTTTAGCCGGCTTTAGTTGCTCGGCTTAATATTCTCATTGTTGAAATTCTCCTCGCGGAACATTAATATTTTTATGATCCGACTCCATTCAACATTCTACATCTTTATTAGAATGATTATTATAACTCTTGCTAAATATGTTTATTGCGTTCCCCAGTCATTGTATTATATTATTATGAAATTTCATATACCTACTTATACGGTTTCAAAATATTATTATGAAACATTCCATAAATAGTTAACTAACTAACATTAGAAACTGCATTAAATCCGACGATTTATGACATAAGTGGACAATCGAAATTACTTCTTGAATTCTTAAACAAATATACTTCTGGAAATGATAAAATGAATAACCTACAATTTAATTTTTGACATAATGTGCATGTATTTGGTTGGAGCATTGCTGAAACTCATGATACTTATTTTTTAAATTGTTGCTTTTTGAAGTAAGACTTCTTTAGGGGCATTACGACGGGTAACACAAATCTTTTTTGGACGGAAGTAACATTAACGGAAATGATGTTTGATTTATATTTCATCACATTAACGTCGTAGGTATGGCAACAAATAACAAGCAACGAATAACAAAACGTCAAAGCAAAGACAAAGTCAGACGTCACCCGTTTATTTTTATTTACTAATTTAATGTATAATAAAGGATAAAATGGTTTTTTTGTTATGTTTTATTGATTATTATATGCTTTAACTAAAGATTTTAGTTGAACCTTTTGATTTGTATTATTTTTTACGATAAATATTAACCCTTTTTTCTCTCTGATTCTTGTGAATTCTAGCTTTTGAAGGAAAAAGTAGATGTAGTGTGACAATAAAAATAGTGCAGTTTAGCATTCAAATGGCTGCGTCGCAGGAAAATTTTACCCTTTCGTCTATAAATAATTATAAACGAAAAAATCAACAACCTAAAATCATGTTCAGTCGCCTAAAAAATGTAAGTTTTTTCTTTTTAGTTTTTAGTCAAAGATGTAGGTTGATACTTCAACCGCGCGTAAAGGTTAGACGCACTCATTTTTTTTCCATTGTAGAGGTGCTATATACCCACCTGGACAATCGATATCCTCAGATATTAATTGTACTTTCCCCTTACTAATAAACGTGTTTTTCATTTTTACACAACTGATAAACAACCATTTACCATACATTGATGGTTGTTTGAGAGTTCCCATAGCCTTTAATAACCACCTTGAAAATATGAAGGGTAGAAGAAGTCGGGGACGCCTGAGGAAGACATGACGTGATCAGTCAAGTGAATCAGATACTTAAGTCGGGCCATGTAAAGAGTTAGAATGAGGCAAGGAGTGTGTGCCAAGACCGAGTTATTTGGTGGTCCGTCCTTTCTGCGGGCCCCTGTGAGGAAACGGCGTGATGGTTAGTTAGTTAGTTGTCAACTTACCTATTGCTTAAATACAAATATCTACACAATTGTACAAAAAACATTAACATAAATTTGATTAAATTTTTTACTATCTAGCATAATTATAAAGATTGATGACAAGTACTTATCATCTGAAATGCATTGTTATCTCTTTATGGATTTAACAAAAATCGTGTACCCGCCAGAGAACAAGCAACTTTTTACCAGTCAGTAGCTGAGTTGACTAATGCGTCAGGTTACCACCCAAGCGTCGTGCTCAATTCTCTGCTAACTGAAGTCTCCATCATTCACATCACGAGCAACATTTTACGGGCATATGTTGTCTAGTGTGGTAGTCGAAAAGCTTGTAAAAAAAACTGAATACAAAAATATTTTATAAAGGAAGAAAAAATTCGCTTATAATGGAATTTTAAAATATTGTGGTCATGGAGCGCTATTATTCTTACCGTGACGACCCGCGGAATTAAACCGCTCAATCGTAAGTAACCCGGGAATTTTATACTGTATTAAAAAATGTATTATTATAAAAATAAAAATTACTATGTGTTTTGATTTATCAGGATATCTTTTATCGCTTATAATTTTCATGAATGGGCCTGAACCCAGAATCTGGTATTGGAGAGTTGAGAGTTGGAACGTGTTTCCCGCCTGTTTGAATTAAACTTAATTATGTAGTTATTATTTTAATTGGCGAATTAAAATGCCTAATAATTTTAATTCAAATCGCCTGAATGGCATTATGAACACGAATATCGTTGCCTTCAATGGCAGCCGGTAAAAATACGAGTATAATGTTTGAATGAGTTATTTAAATGGATGTTTTTTCAGAATTTAAATGCTCACAATATTCAGGCGTAACTAAATGATTAGCACGTGAAATTAATCTAACGAGACCTAACTTGAATTTACTAAAAACTTATGAATTAATTGCCTATTTATTACCTGTAAAGCCTTTTATTTCTCACTTGCAAGTATATATATTAAATTTATTTTATTTTGTAGATAACATTCATTGTTATATTAACCCTTTCAGTCCTAAATTTAAAAGCTTAAAAAAAATTAATTTGTAGGTACTATTGGCTACTTTCATTTAAAAGAACATTAGTTCCCTAAGGACGGGTTTCATTAAAACAATGACAAAACATGCACTATATACAAAAATACAACATTTAATTAGTTTACAAAATTTTTTTTACGAAAAATTTAACGAAAAAACATACATTTGAAGCTTACATTAAACAATCTAGAAAAAAATATTTGGTCGAGATGTTTGTTGAAATCTATGTTTCGCGCTCCAATGTACAAACAAACGCAGGAGACGACTATTGGAAAAAAAACAAAAAATGTTCTCGACATGTTAAAGGCGTTTTGTTGAAGCTGGAGTTCGGACTTTAAACGTAGATAGAAATTGTTACATTAAAATGTCGACATCGTTTGTATATTTGTTTGCTAAACTATGTAAGTGAGAAATTGGCGAGTCATAATTTGTCTGCGAAGGGTGACATTGAAATATGTCCTTATGCCTAGTCTAGTGAGTTGAGTAGGAATTGTCCACACTCAAAAATTCGCAACAGTCAAGCTCCGAATTTACAATTTAAAAAAATAAACATACTCGTAAGTTGCTTATCCTTCGCCGATCCTCAGGTGTACGTATTTTTAAGGTATTTAATTAAAAAAAATAGTTAACAATAAATATACCTACGGTACGAAAGGGTTGAGTGCTCATCAGCACGTTTTTCCCCCTTTTATACAATAATTTAAGTTTATCAAATAAACAATCAAATTAAGGTGAATAAATTAATTTAAATAATCGAAAAACATAAATTCATCACAAAGATCACATTAATATGGCAAATGAATGTGTAGTTTTTGTATTATTTTTACCGCGCATTTTGTTTGGTGGGGATAAGTCACTTTGAGCGAGGCACAAGTCCTCCTCTCAACTTTATCAATGAAGTTCGTTATGAATGCAAAAAATTGCAGTCATTCATTCAGCAAGGGACCATAGCGAGCGCATTCCGAGTAGAAAATCGTACTACTATTATTACTATACCGCGGTACACCATACTCACTCGCCACACTCGACGCTACTACCATGTGGAGGAGAGTTAGTACCTAGCCGACTGACTACCTACACACACACACTACACAAGCTAGGCACTAGGTTTGTAATACCGTGTGTGCTTGTACGAGCAGGGGAGAGGAGCCGGCTTTTGAAAGGGCTGGTAGTTCCCAAACGCTTTAGTTAGTTATCGACGACGTTTTTTTTAGTTTCAATACTGTGCGATCATCCGACGTTTGACAGTTAACAGACAAAATGTAAAAATTTCACGTTCATTCGAAGTTTTCGCCGCTAAAAAATTATTGTTTTATTATAACTTTTTTGACTTATGACATCATATGTGGTGAGTTTAATCTATTGCTACATCAATAAATACAATTTGAAAATTGTTTGGTTAATACATTCAATTAAAACAATTTGGTTATACTAATGGTGTGCTTGATATTACATTAATTTAATATTTTCAGCGAATGTTATGAAAGAGCCAATCGACTCAGCATTGAAGGAGCCAGTTCTTTGCAAAGAAAACTATGAACAAAATTCAGTGGACTGGTCAAATGTAAATTGGGTCCATGACTTCTGTGTCGTTAAGGATTTTAATTTTTTTTGTGTAAATTGCTACTAGGAAGTAATCTTTTTTTCTTCGACTTGATTTTTGTTGCTTTCCATTTTTTATTATATCTACAACACACGTACGTGCACATACGCACTACTATGTAATTAAGAAAACGATTGTGTTTGATTGTATATTGCGTAAAAATAAAATAAGCTCCTATAAATACCTTCTTACATTTCATTGGTTCAATAATTTAATTGGTACCTTGTTAGATGCCAACTAGAGTATAACTCTACGTTATGGTCTCCCTGTTACAATATTCATTCCGACCATATTGAAAATATTCAACATAAGTTCCTGAGGCTGTCTTATCAAAATTTCACAGTCTCATTAGACTTCAGTCTCGGAAATAAATATTCTGATCTGGGAGATATATTTCACCTTAAAAATAATCACTTTAAATACTGTTAATTTCAATTCTTTTAATTATCGAGACACAAATAATTTAAACTAATTTCAGAATTTTTTCTTTATTTTGTTTATATTGAATCAATATCAGACTTCTTTCAATTTTACCAATGTATTTTATTTTATTATGTGCTTTTGTTGTAATTTTAAGGTATTTACAAGAAAAATAATGTTTTGTAAAATAACTGTGATACTTCGCAACTTATAAACTAGAATAAAATACTTATCAAAATACTTATCTCTATCTAGATATAACATATTATAACAAATTACCATTATATCTGAAATTTATCGAAAATATTCGGGAATTTCAGCAAAATTTTTAAAAAAATACCTCAAACTACTATAAGAGTCCATATCCCACTATTATTATTATTTCTTTCAAATCCTTTATTGATAAATCTTTCATTTTCTTAATTATCCCTTGTTTTTGCCATATTGTAATATTTACTTTCACACATGATATTATATAATTGAACTAAAATTCCCTCACCAAACACAAGAGCCTCGTCTCATTATGGTGAGGAAAAGCTATTCTTATCTACTATTTTAACACCGTATAAAATGTAAAAATTGTGTATTTATTGTTTTAAAAAAACCTATAAATATTTAAAAAAAAGTAAATAAATAAGTTTGGGGGCATTATTTAATTTACTATCATCTCCCCTGCTCCTCCAATACTTCATGCGGCTTTCATTACACACTGGTTATGAAAGAGCCAATTGTTGATGTTTTTTTAAACGAAAAAATATTCGAATTTCAAACAGATAAGAGGAGAACTTTTGAAAGTAAATTTTAGCTTAATAAGTATATTTCTTGTTGGCAACATATGTTTCTTTAAAAGTGCGTTCATAAAGAAAAAAGTGGCCCCTTCATGCCACTTCTCCCCTACTCGAGAGTCTATGGGTTTACAGCACACGAGCAGAGCTGCGTGGTGCATTGTGCTGTGTGTTGTGTGTTGTACGCTGTGACTTCACACGGCGCCATTTGGCATCGCAGCGATAACTACCTGGTATTGTGTGTAAAAGGTGATTGTGCTTTTAGGAACAAAAGCCTCTGAAGTGTGGAGAATCGAGTCGCGAGGCTATGTTTCGTTTACCTTTGCTTCAATTGATTTCGCATTTAAAGAAACTGCTGAACGGACGGACAGATATGGATGCATAATATGAAAATATGTGTACGGGTAAAGAATTGGCAAGAGGTTCCCAAACCAAATAATTAACATCTTAAATTAGATATTTGTTTTTATGCAGATATTTTAGCATTCCCGGTGCACGGAGTTTTGTGCGTATTTCGATTTGAAATGTTGTATATAAAATACTGTTTTCGATCTGATATTGCATTCAGGGCAACGAAATGCAATCTTTTCTAGCAGGGTTGGGGAGTCGATAAGGCAGTTCACAATTTTGTACAGAAACAAACAGTACGTAAAAAAAATCTCAGTTTGTAAAGAGCAATAGGATTAAACTGATGATTTTCAAAACAATTCGATGGGTGTTTCAGGAATTTTGTTTGAATGTTTTCAATTCGGTTAATATAAGTTTGCTATTGCGGATTAGAAATGACAGATGCAAATTCGAGATGAGATCTTACATATGCCATTTAAAATAGTTCAAGTGTAAAAGGTTTATTGAATGGATTTGAGACGCGTAGAATGAAACCCATTTGTTTGTAGGCTTTTTCTAAGATGTTTTCAATTAATTTAGAGTCAAGTAATACTCAAGGGTCGCTGATTTTTTCTACTCGTTGGAGAGGAACATGGTTCAGATGGTAAGTAAGGATGATTAGGTGACATTTACGTGAAAATGTTATCGCATTACATTTATCTATGTTTAGAAATAATTGGTTTTCTAGTCAATGTTCATTAATTCTATTAATTTATTGCAATCATCTGCTGAGCTTATGGATTTGTATATTTTCATATCGTCAGCGTAACGAATGAAATCAGAATGACTGATGACATGTTATTGGGCCTAGCATTAGAAATATAAATGAACGCAATATATGTGCGAATTTCGATTATTCTAAACAAGTTTAGGAACTTCTGGTATAGACGGACGATAAGAATTTATTTATTTACGTAATTATTTATGAACTGTATGAAGAGAAAATACATTTTTGTCCTCCGCCAACGATATCATTATTAATTTTATCATAATATCACATTATAATAATATTCAATAATCTCATTCCTAAATTGATGTTCAACCGATGTATTAATGACTTCTGCATAAGGAAACATTAAGTGCGAGCTATCATTCATTCCTATACATTCCTCAAGTATATTAAGTTTGTACAACACTTTGCAATGGACTCAAAATAAAATTTAAAAAAACACCTTGTGCATAAAACAAATTTAAGAGATTTAATTTGTGTGTCTTAATTGGACAATTACCCGGGATACATCTTATTTTATTATCGCGCATTATTCAATTAGGTACCATTCAGACGTGTCGATATATAATTGCTCTTTTAAAAAGTCATTTTTCAGACGTGTGGATATGTATTACTCTTTTAAAAAGTCATTTTTAATGACTAACGAACACGGGCACACGGTGAAGTCTAAGCAAAAAGGAAACTTTTTTGGGACAGAATCCCACGCTAGAGGACGTCTGCGTGGATAACCTGTGCTGTCAAGCTGCCTCGCAATTTGTTTTTGAATTCAACGGTCAGGAAGGCGTCAGCTTGTCTGAATAAGGTAAATATTTAAACTGACATTTTTCAATCATATAGTTTAGCGGCAGCTTGGGGAGGGGAAAGAAGGGGGGTTCACGGGAGGGGTGGGAAGGGAAGGGGAAAGGCAAGGAAGGTGGAAATGAATCCGAGAGTATCCCAAAGCACTTCAATAAACATAATTAAAACACAAAACACTTTATTTCTTCGACTGCCATCGCAATGTATGTCCGGTACTCGATATATATATATATATATATATATATTATGGTTAAATGTGATTGATCTAAGACGTCGTTAGTTTGTTTTATTTGAATTGTTACTCGTTAGATCTGAGGTGAAGTCTTAACTTGAGATAACAATCCGCAACGTACCATGGCCCTGGTATTTGCTATCAGTGACAGGATCAGGCTCCGGGTTCACCGAACGTTTTCTATCAAGAGACGCATACTATTATTTATTTATGGACTGTCTACACTTCAGCTTATTGGAAAACTATATTAACTGAGGCGGCCATCAAGGATTTAATACTTTACACTACCAACAGTCCCAAATTACTGAGTGATATAGACTGCTAGCTCTCCTAAAAAATATGGCACCCACCCACTTCTCCAGGTGTTTTAATTGCTAGTAACATTAAAACCGGAAGTGGCTTCACGAGAAGTTTATTAGCGATGAACAACTGGCCTTTTATCCATTTACAAAATGGTTGGGCGGTTATCGCAACAGTTTATCTGCATATTTATTGGAATCCGTCAGGTTGCACATTAAACATATAATATCTAGCTATTTAGGTAGTGATGTAACGTGAAAGGTAAAAGCGGCGTGAATTTCAGATAAATATCCTCATGTTTCACCGTAGGTATAACTGACTACTCTGGCTAGACACACACCTCCTCACACTTAACATCGACAAAACACAATATATCACATTTTCCATCCGCAAACATAATGTACCCTACAACTGTCCTAAACCTACCATTCACTCGTGTTCACTTAATTTATACACTCCCGTAACCACACCTAATATAAATTGCACGTGTTCTAGCCATCATCAAAGGCAGCAATATATTTGGGAATAATTATAGAAAACCAACTACGTTGGGAGGCCCGTATCAGTGACACAGTAAATAAACTACGTAAACTCTGCCATATATTCTGCTTCAATTTTAGATTTCCAGACTCTAAGAAGCGTATATTTTGCCCTTTTCCAATCCATTGCAACTTATGGTATAGTGGGATGGGGTAATTGTGCTGAACCGATTATCAATCCCATTATTACAGTTCAAAAAACTCATTTTGAGAATTATACTTAAATGCCAACCTACCCATCCCTCAAATGAACTCTTTGATAAAATCGGGGTCTCAGATATCCGACAATTATTTACTAAGATAAGCCTATGTTATATACGTAAAAATAACCTACTGGTGGCTCCACAACATCAAGCACACACCCGTTTTTCGTCAAACTTGGGTTGCGTGGTCCCTAAAACTAAAACCTCATTCGCTCAACGACAATTCTGGTTCATCGCTCCTAAAATATATAATGCATTGAGTACCGACATAAAGTCAAATAATTCTAAATCCCCCTTTACTGCCCGTGTACAAAATTGGATATTTGAAAGGGGACGGGCTTTCTTCAAAGAATACATGAGTTCACACTAATAAAAAAATAGAATTACTTATAAGCCATTATCTTGATTAAAATAATCTATATAGTTTTCCACGTATTCTTTGTAATCTTAATGCCTAATATTTAAAAAAAACTGTAACTTGAAAAAAATTATGAAATAAGTTCGCAAATAAATTTTATTTGATAAATTTATGTTCATTTACAATTTTATTAATTTAAAATAATATGTAGCATATTTGCAGCAAATCCCAGTGTGGAAGATGTTCTCAGTATCGCCCTGGTGTAGGACCACCATTCAGAATTGAAACGTTTTTTTAAATGGCTTTAGCCGTGTTTGGTGACAGATCTGAATAGCCAGGTATTTTCCCATCTTCCTTTTTCTCGTATTCTCCCTACCCCACTACTTTTAGCCTCATAACATAGCCCTCACTAGCTCCAGACGGGAGTAGTTAGGTCTGTTGCGAGGTATCAATCCTATTGTAACGCATTTAAATTATTGTTCTAGTGTTTTATTCTTATGTAACGAAGCCCAAAATAATAAACTACATCTTATATAAAATAGGGGGATGAGGATGATTTTAAAATGCAACATTTTTACTAGAGTTAAAACTACGTTACAAAATGTAAATATGATGACAACCAAACAACATATAATATATACATAATACGTTAACAATGGTACAAGCTCAAAAATAATATGCTGCCAAATTATCTGCAAAGAAATATTATGTACCATGAAAATATTCACAATTATTTTACGAGAAGAGGCAGAGATTTTAGGCTTCCCAAAACTAAACTTTCGTGCACACAAAACAGCGTGTTTTAAAAAGGGCAAACAATTTATAATATCCTACCAAAATGCCGTAAAGGAATCCTCAAACTAAGAGTAGGAAATTTGCGTTATAATATGTAAAAAAAAAACAATTTTTGATTTGAATACGAACATACTCACCAATATTATTTTAGTCACTTTAAACCAAGTTATCTGTTTTTCTTAAAATGTATTTATTTTTGTATTTGTATTTTTAAATGTAATTTTTAAAACCTTTTTGTAAATGTGACTGTATCTCTTAAATTGTATTTTTTACATTTTTCTTACTAAAAAATTGCTTACATCTAAATAAAGATTAAAAAACTAAAACAAACACACGTGAAAAAACAACAAAAAAATGTGGGGAATTTCAGGAACACCAATACTTAATACAATTGTTTACAGATGTGGAATGCGCCGCTGGTAAGATCGGATCTGCGTTACTCACCTGTAACAACAGAAAAACAAGAATTAGACAAACATTTGGATAAACACATAAATAGGTAACACTGGATTCACACGTTTATAGGGTATAAAAAACATAAATAAGATTTATGGGTAATATGGGTTCACAACACCTATAAAATATAATTATCGATCTATTATTAGTAAAAGATCTTGCACCAGGTTCCAGAATGGAAGGTAGCTAATTTAGTATCACCTGGTGAGTTGCTTCAAATGATATTTATTAGTTATGTTCAGTGACCAGATGTGAATAGCTAGGTAACCTGAAACCTTTATCCACCCACTTTCTTCAGCCTTACAATATTTCCTAAATAGGATGCCATAGTTCTATTTCGGGCAGTATCACATAAAAATAAATATGTCTTCTCTGAATAAGTTTTGTATTCTAAACGGCCATTTTAAGAAAAAAAGCAATTATTCTTATTCCGTATTGATGTTTTTAGACCTATATTAGGATAAGGCAAAACCATTCGACGTGCACATTCAATGATTACTCTAAACTCTAAAGGTACAAAAAACAAACAAGTTATTCGTTAATCACTTACATTATTGACCAAATTACTCAATAACACGCATGACATCATGTCTGAAAATAAAAAAATAAATAATATTCCCAGTAGCCCACACGTCCCACACCCATCCAATGTCCTTCGGCCGTTAACTTATCAATGTAAATACATTAATATCGGTGTTATATAAAAAAAATAACTCTTATCACGAATTACTTATAAAGTACCCACCTTTGTACATGTACATGATCACAAACAAGGTTCCACATTTTTCAGCAGTCCTGTTACCTGTTTTTATAAGTTGGGACACAGAGTCAAAGTGAAGATTTGAACGCAGTGGGCGAGTTTAGGAAATGAACGTAAGTTTTGTTGCTTTTGGCGAAGTCAAGTCGTTTTGCCGGCCATTGGCCGAAACGCGGATGGGTCATTACTCTCTCCAATACAGAACAGAGACGCAGGCAGCGGGCAGTGAGATCGCGCTGAGGAATGCCGAAACCCGTTTCGCACGCTATCCACTGAGAGCTGGGACAGTTGGATAGCTGAGGCGCAGGGCACAATGCTATGCCACCGAGTGCGTGGGGAGGATTCCTAGCCAGCCTTGTAACTTGCAGCTACCTATCAATCTAGCAACCCTAGCTCCCGAGATTAAATTGTGTTTAATTGGATGTCCTTGGTCTATTCATCATCAACATCATCAAAGTAAAAGTCTCAAAGTAGGATGCTTAAACTTGATGTACCTACTGTCTCTGTAATAAGTGTAATTATGAAGTGTACCAGTGATGTATGTCTCTGTAGAGTGTGATAGTTATGTATTGTGAGTGTTAATTATGTAGTACTGATGTTGATATGTATTCCTTGTGAATGTTAGTTATGCATTGTGAATACTAGAAATGTATTGTAACATAATAATAATAATAATAATAATTGGATGACTTGTATAGCGCCGTTTTTGTGAAAAATCACCTCAAGGGCGCTGTACAAATTTCAATAATTTCTACAATCTTACTTCTAACTACACACTAGAAAATATAAAAAACCTACGGCTAAAACAATGGATGCAAATCCACCGGTTCTTTGATCAGCGATACAAAACTATATGTACAATGCATCTGAACAACCAGCGCGGTGCTGCCCAAAAATGTAAATGTACATGTATTTTTTTTTTTTTTTTTTTTTTTTTATTTATTTTTTTTTTTTTTTTTATTTATTTTTTTTTTATTTTTTTTTTTTTTTTTTATTTATTATTATTATATATATTTTTTTTCAATGAAAATGTACAGGACCATACTTACCTGGTAGGTCACTTGAGATTAAAGTTAAAAGATGTTTATTTATATACAGTTTGCGCGCAGAGGACATAATAGCGAACACATGTTGTTGGAAAAGTAATTATTTGATCCTGGTATATTTTTAACACTAATATATATTATGTTATTTAATGAACGTGTTTGGGAAAAGCAAAATTAATTAATGGGCGGTACAGAGTAGTACATGAATTTTATTTATTTTCTTAAATGAAGTCTCAGTCTCTCGTTAAGCGACGGATTGCTGTGAAGGCTTCGAATGATGTTAATCTAATAAGAAAATAGATTAAGATAAATTGTAGGCAATACACAATACAAATAGATTTATTAAATTTAAGGGTATGAGAGCCTAAATAAGTAGGTTTTTAGTTTTGACCTAAATTCTGTTGGGCTTGTTATGCACCTTAGTTCCGGAGGGAGTTTGTTCCAAGCCTTAGGCCCAGATACTTCGAATGCACGATCTCCAAACTTAGTATTTGGCTTTCTTTTAGGTTCTATCAGTCTACCCAGAGCTGATGATGTTGCTGATCTAAGGGTTGACTGCCTTGCACCAATGTTTTCCGGGACGCATAGTTCAGAGATGTAATGTGGGGCCATTTCATTGATGGATTTAAACACCATCCAGCACAGTTTGTACTGGATTCTTTCAGGGCACTTAAGCCAGTGAAGGTTGCGAAGGTGTTCTGAAATGTGCGAATATTTAGAGACCCCGGTTATGAGCCGTGCCGCTGCATTAAACACGGATTGAAGTTTGTCGATTTGACATTTCGGAAGGCTAGCATAAATACCGTTACAGTAATCGAGACGTGAGACTACGTATGAGTTGATGAGTAATTTTGTTGCCTCTGTAGGAAGGTTTCTTCGAACTGATTTAAGTTGTCTTAGGTGAAAAAATCCGGTGCTTACAGTCCTATTTATTTGACTTTTAAGCGAAAAGTCCGAGTCTAGATTAACGCCAAGAAGTTTAACTGTTCTCTTTGGAATAATATTGCTGCCAGAAATGGAAACAGGTGAATCGTCTACCAAATGTTGCCGTTTGTTTGTGGCCGCCCAGAGAAACTCGGTCTTAGATGGGTTCAGTTTCAGCTTGTTTGAAGACATCCAACGAGTTATTGCTTCTAGGCATTCAGCTACACGGATTTTGAGACTGTTGATTTCGTTTGGAGTGCAGTAAAAATAAACTTGCTGATCGTCAGCGTAGCAGTGAGACAAGAGACCAAATGACTCGATTATTTTGGCGACATCATTTGTAAAAAGGATGAAGAGAAGTGGACCTAAAACGGATCCCTGGGGTACCCCTGAAGAAAGTGCAGCGAAATTAGACAGTTTATTTCCAACCTTCACGGCTTGTAAGCGATTAGATAGATAGGATGCCAGCCAATTTTTGATGTCGGAATTCAAACCAAATGTTTTCTCTAATCTGTTAATGAGGAAGTTGTGATCAATCGTATCAAATGCTGCACTCATGTCTAGGAGTGAGATGAGTGCTAATTTTCCTGACTCTATGGCAAGAGTTATATAATATTTTTGTTATGTCAAAAGCTGTACTGTGCTGCATATATATAGATCATGGAAATTTGAAATGCTATAACGGACAATAAATCTAAAGATGAGTTAAATAATTGCATCTTTCCAATTTAAGAGGATAAAAAAAAAAATTAAATAATGCTATTAAAGAAATTTACTAAAAATATTAAATATTCTGAAGGATCTTTTCAATTTTATAATAAAATATCGTAATAATAGGTCTACTAAAACACGAGATATGATTTTGTAAAAAATTAAAAACTTTCTTTTCGCTCACCTGGAACAATTAACATTTTGTCTTTTACGGATTTCAAATTTTTGTGATCGATATAATATTATCCCACAACGAGTTCATTTACTATTTAGAATAAAAACATTCCCGAACGAGTCACCGGGTTAAATAGTTCAAATATATATAAAATTCAACAAACTAAACACAAAAACAATAACATTACATAAAACATAATTTAAAAAAGCCTGCTTGTCATCAATAGAACTGGCCTTCTCAATTAAATCACATACTGCACTGTGATATTCAATACTCACAAAACGATTTCCTATTCTCGGGCACTAAAGGAACCTATTTCGATAAAATTCCATCATCATCATGTCCTGGGCTCGAGTCCCAGGTGCATCTCTTTCTGATTTTTCTGTTTCAGATTTTCGATTGAGTTTCGCTAATATTATTTATCTTCATTAATTAAAATAATTATTGTTCTTATTGGGTCATCATTACTTCGCGGTACTCGCTTTGTTGTTCGTCCAACGCAATAATTATAATTTTTTCGTAAGATGCAATTACTTTGTGGTTAGGCATTATATTATTAAAATAAAACAAACACTTAGTATTTAACCACGAATATTTATTATTTTATATATCGACCGGTTTCGCTTCGACCAAGCTTCATCAGGATGTAATAATATAGAAACCGGTCGATATATAAAATAATAAATATTCGTGGTTAAATACTAAGTGTTTGTTTTATTTTAAAAATTATTATTTTATTGGATCATCTTTACCCCGCGGTGCTCGATTTGTTGTTGCTCCAACGCAATAATTATTGTTTTTATTGGGTCATCACTACCCCGCGGTGCTCGCTTGTTGTTCCTCCAACGCAATAATTATTGTTTTTATTGGGTCATCATTACCCCATTATTTGTTGTTCCTTGAATGTCAGTTAGCAGGATTTTAATTTGCTTATCATAACATACACTAGCTTTTAAAGTTATATTCGAAAAATGAATTGATTCTTGCTACATTTCGGACGGTTAAATTTACCCTTATACGAACTGATTTCATACAAAATTTCAACAACAATGTACGCAGTATATAACCTAGTGATTAGGAATAGCAAAAAACACGGGATTTTAAAAATTCCCTCCCTACTAATTTTTGATATTTGACAGCCGAACGTCCTCGACCTATATTCTCACTTCCTTCATCCATTCACTCTAAAATATTCAAATGAATCTAAAATTTCTTTATTACACACAATATATATATAGGTAGGTAGTTATATTTTAGGGGTGAATACGAGTGAAATCTTTTGTATGTAGATTGGTAAAGAGTAATGCTGGTCGCAGTACACAACAGTGTTAGCGAATTCCTGGCGGTTCCGGAGCAGTGTGTGAACGCGGCCCCGGCCGGATAACGGACCGCATTCCGTGCTGGAGGACGCTGTACGCTGAGCTTATTACACACGAAGAATATTACTAGCGCGGATCCGTGGAAAATCACGGGGTAGGCGCCATTGCGTACTAATATATCGTCGAAACGTGTTCCAGTTGGGACTCTTGTGCGGTATTCGCGTTAAATATATACATAATAAATTCCTCGTGTATAAAGAACCTAGGCCACGCGTTCGACGGTTCGCTGTAAAACTGAACGGATCTCGCTCCTCTCCGCTCTCTGCCTACAGTTACAGTGCCTGCTACGAGCGTGTACCTACTTCCTGCCATGCTGCTCTTCCGCATTCTGCACCCAGGGCAAGTAACAAATTACGTACTACTTCAAGTAAAACGCGGGACGTATTAGTTACTATTTAAATCGAATTACCTTATAATATAGGTAAATAATCCGAGCTAAATAATCTTCCACACGACCATTTGGCAAGTTACTACTGACTAACTAAGACAGTCTAAAAACCCGCGTCTAGAAGCAGTATACGCTGGATAACCTCAAATAGATTGAAGCTGAATCTGTCAAATACCGAGTTTATATGGACCGCCACAAGCGTCAGCATAACATTGATTAACTCCCCAATAACCATTTCAGGAAGTGACATCACTCCAAAGACAATGTATCACACTACTAAACACCCAGTAGTAGGAAAGTGTGGAATTAATGATGATTGTGGTACCTACTGACACACATGTTCATAATTTGATCATAAATAAGCATGCTCGGTTTGAGCATGCTCATGAATGAGCATGCTCAAACTTAGTAACTTAACTCATATTTAGTGTTGTCAGTACTCGGTCTAAACTCTAAACGGAGAGACGATACGTTAATGATTTTGCCCCTTGGCGGATACGCTAGGAAGCGAATTCAACTTCCTGGTTGGTATAATCCCGAGATGATTCGGATATTATGATGCCAAGAGGGAAGTGGAAAGAAGTTTGCACGATTCTAGTTGAATTTAGATTCCATGCAACTCAGACATTTTGCCATAAACAATTTGCATAATAAGTAATAAGTAACACGAGAATATTTGTGCAAAAGAGGCCTTGAGCATGGATGTTTCATCCGTGGTAGGTTTAATGTCTATTGTATAATTTTATATAAATAAATTATTTAGATTAAATAGTTGCGAGGACTCACACCTCTCCAAATAGATGTGTATGTTTTTTTTATGAGAACTAGAATAATTAGTTGGAAGAATTATCCATAGATGTCAGTAAGGGCAAATTCCCCTCAGAGCAAGGAATAATTTAATAAATAGCCTGTTTTTTAGATTTTATTTCTCTGTCAACAATAGCTTCTCGACAAGTAAACAAATAAACTCCTCGGTCTGTCTTGGGTAGTTTGGGCTTCCTGATATTCACAATGTAATTGGGAATAGAGCAAATAAAAACACAAGTCCTTTAAGTTTCCTGAAGATGCGTTATTATTTTACAAGTTCCTACCTCCAAAACATTACGGTCTATAATTTCACATTTTCGTATAAACTGAAATAGGTTTTAATTAACATTTCTCATAAATATAATATAAACCTAACGATTGGGTACCTTACAAAACGCATACTGTGCAACAAAACAGATTAATACAGATCTCGTAATAAATATACAGATAATTATCACGAGATGAATGGCCGTAAAGTTGTAGGAGCTAGTAGTTAGTATTCGCAATGAACATACAAAGTAACTAAGCAAGAATGTTTATTGACATCTCATTTGACTTAATCACTTCAACAGGTGCAGCATCAAAGGCACTGGTCCGATCATTAACTGAACCACGCATCCCGAGTTAATCTGTACCATTACAAAGCTTCCACAACCCAGTAGCTGCATTGTGGGCGCTTGTAAAATTATTACGGTAACGGCACGACTCGGTCGCGGCACGACGGCACAACAGAGAAACAAAATAAATAGGTTTGTTCGAGAGACGCTTTTAATTTGCCGTTTACGTCATTACATTACCGTCTTCATACCAACTCATACATTTTGCTTTCCTGTTATGCTGCCCCGCCGTGCCGTGCCGTGCCTTGCAGTTGCCATAGTTATTATAAAACCGCCTTATCACTGTACAGTATATGTAAAGTACTATTTACCGCGCCAGAAGGTCAATAATTAGTCATAATTTGTAGTTTAAATAAAAATTATTTAAATTTAATTTAATAATGTTTATTATTAAGTTCTGCAAGTGTTATAGTTTTTTATTATTGTGACAGCTGTATCGGCTTACAAGGCCATTTTCAAACTGTGGTTGTTCCACAATTAGACGACTTATTTATACGATTGTAAATGTCAATTTTGAAAGTGAGTAAATTCATATATTATCGGTTAAACCGATTTTAAAACAGCTGTCACAATAATAAAAAACTAAAAACTTCTCGCAAAACTAAATAATAAATATTATTAAATTTAAATTAAATAAAAAATTGATTTCTACGAATTAAACACCAAAACAATTTGTTATCTAACGAAACTTTTAGTTTATATTCATTCAAGACTATCAAAGAATTATTACGAAGGCCCTCAATAAAAGCTGTTTTTTTTTAAAAACATTACTTTTATTTTTTCATGTCCAGTCGAGAGACAGGTTACAAAAAACAATTATTGAGGTTAGCCTACATCAGATTTTGATAATTTGAGTTAGGTATCAAAAAGTATCTCCAAAATGTCAGTCGTTCAAGATTAACGAAATTGAGGCTTTCCTGTCTAATGTGTGTTGTAAAAATAATGGTCCGGCATCCTCGATATAGGTAAGTGCAAATGGATTAAATTAGTAGGCCATTACTGAAACAAGGAAAACCTTCAAAACGTCAATAACGTGAAATTATAAGTACACCCACTTGAAAATGAAAACTTGCCAATTTATTATTAGAGGGTGTCAAAACAACGTACACCGAAGCAGACACCGTAACTTATTATTTATATTGAAGTTGTTATCATCGACCACCAAAACATTAATGATTATCATTATAATTGAGTTACCAAAGAACCGTGACACCGCTGCAGAAGAAAAGGATTTCGTTTCGGATTACGGCTCACAGCCCACCTCTGATACAGAATGCACTAGCTGACTTCTTATCACGATTCACAAACTAAGGAAGCGAAAAAAACTAGGCAATCAGCACCATTTAATTTGACGTGAATTTGACGTTAGTCCTCTTTAACCAGCTCCCCTTGGCCCGTCAGTTGGACGGTGATCAATATAAACGCTGAAAGGCTGAGAACATGCGGTTCAAAGGAAAAGTTCAATATAGGGATGCAGATGCATCACTTACTGAAGAGTCAACGGTTTGAAAGACCTGACACGATAGGCCGGAAAGATCAGTCTAGTATTTTCTTTGTGGGTAATCCCAACGGAAGAAATCAATGGACATAAGCAAGTACCTCGTATCACGCTCGGACACCTCGGGGATAAGGTAAAGTGCAAACAAGGAACAGACGGAACAAAAACAGACGACTCAGGAAGAAGCAGTAAGGTACGGTATATATCAGCCAGTCCGTATCTTTGCTCTGTATGACATTTCTCGCTCAAATTTAAGCGGGCTAGATCTTCCGCTCCGTATAAACCGCGTAACAGTTCCTTTTTGCGCTAACAGTCACATGTCAAACTTGACGATTACGTAAATTCCATCTCACCGAAATTTACGTAAATTGCCTAATTTTATCAGTAAGTACTATTATTTTAAATGAATCCTATAAATATAACCCCCTGATACCTATTTACAGATCTTGAAATAGTGAGTGTGGTATTATTTCCCCAACAAGTATAAAAAAAATTGACAAATCGAAAATTATCGGTACCTTGCTGACAGCGAGCCAAAAAGTTAATCGTGCGCGGAACGTAAATTTTATGTGTCATTTTATTATTTTCTGATGCCTGCCTTGTGTAAATATGACCGGATTATTACACGTGTACAACATTTAACTAATTATCTATTAATGATGAGAAAACATCTAAATACAATATACTTATGTAATGAAACAAATTAAATTACGTAGATTTAATTTGAATTAAGAAATTAGGCGGTTGAAATTAAGAGCGTTGCGATCTTCTCCTGCATACAGCAGGTGCAAAGGATCTACTGATTGGGATTGATTTAAAACGAGCAGTGGATATGCTGCGCTGAAAGTGATTGCACTAGTGTTAATACACAACACTGCGTGGGAGACATGGATGAATCAGTCTCATTTTGAGGACTTTGTTGAGAAAGACACGCCATATGGCTGCACGGTGGTAAGCCGAGCGTATAATATTATAATAAATACACGAAAAGGGTAAAAAACTGTAATGCTGTGAATAAAACATGTCTGCACTCTGCTAACGACCTCACGGGCGGTACAAAGCTTTTAGTACAGGACACTGCATTCATACTGAAATAAGTATAACAAAGATTACAGCTTTCCTAATTGTACAAAGCACATTTTGCAAGCACCTATCTATAGCTTTGGCGTAGACTGCACACACGTGCTAAACCTACATACTGAACACAAAATCAATAATAAACTATTCTACGGGTTTGGTAACATCCAATTATCTTCGCCAGGAAACAATAAGCTTTAGCGTATTCATGTATTGTTTCGTTCTAATCAAATATTAAATTAAACGGAAATGTCTGCTGAGGGTAAGTACTAGGTACAGGTAGTATCAACCTAACTACTAACTACACGAGCATTTCTTGGAAGCACACCCGTTTTAAATTATTTGAAGGGGAAAACGGCAATCGCTCTTCAAATCTACTTTTTATGGGGGTCATTATTATTAAATCCGTTGGGTTTTGCCGTAGCCATTATTTCCTGACGTAGTTTTTGCAGCTTTTCAAATTTTATAGGCAAGTTATTAATTTAATTACATGATATTTTTTTGGAAATCTACGACGGCAAAGGCAGTAAATTTATGAAATTATACTAACGTCACGTATTACAACATTGATGAAATTATTAATGTCGATGCAATGCACCGTACCAACAGCATTCTTAGATTGAACTGCAACAGAAATCTGCAAGGTAACATAACAGTAATCAACATTCCACATACTGCACAACATTGATATATTAACTCAATGATACACAAGGTCTACTAGAATTAATAAAATTACTTTACTTTACTAACTTAGTGAGCATAATGAACGTTATTACAGAGTCAGGAAATGCGTGAGACAGAAACCAGATTTAAAAAATTAGGACTGAAAAATAAGAAACCATTAAAAAAAAAACGGTTAAATAAATACTACAACCGAACTTCAATGTTAGTATAAAAAAACATCAAGATATTCCCCGCAAGAAAACATTCTAAAGTCCATACTAATAAGTGATTATTTCAGTTTTATGAAGCAACTGGCCTATAATGATATAATAACAGAATTATAGAAGATTCCGCTTCTATAGAAGAGAAACATCAACAATCAAAAAAATCTGTGAAAACTTATTCTGTAATTTATTGTTATCAACATCTGACCTTAAAACTAATTATTTAATAAAAATAAAATACAAAACTACACAGAACGTGAAAATTAACTTAAAATATTTGATGAATTGTTAAACTTTTTTGAAACAAACCGTCCTTAGGGCCAGTTGTTTCACAGAATTTGAACGATTCATAAAATTTCACAGTTAATTTTCAAGTTCTGTTGTTATTTCAAATCTGATAAAAGAATGGCCAATAATTAAATAATAACAGAGCTTAAGTAACTTTCACAGAACATTTATTTAGACGTAGAAATTTTAACGAATTGTTCAAGTTCTGTGAAACAACGCTTTTATTTTTAATAAACTTTTATTTTACCGACCAGCATCTAACTAAAAAGTAACAGGATTAATCTGTTATAATGTTAAATTATTTGTGTTAGCCGAGGATTGCCAAATAAATTTTTCATCTATATCCTTTATAATTTTTTTTTTTTTTACATAACCCCACACAAGAGGCTCTCAGGAGGAAAATAATTTCCCTCAGTTAACTTAACCCCATACAAGAGGCAATCAGGAGGAAAATAATTTCCCTCGGGGTTATGTCATCTATGAAAATGCTGTATGGAGGGTCTTTTTGAGGAGAGGAAGGAGCGAACATGGGTCTTTAAGAGATCCGCGCATCATGTTGGGCGCGCGTTTGGCGTGTTTCTCGACTATGCACCGGTGTTGAGGGGATCAATGATGCTAGTTCCTCGGAGCATCTTTCATTTAAGATGAAGTAATATGCCAAATCACTATTTAGATTTATTTTTACTACGAATCGGTTTACAATATGAATATGAAAAATATGTTTTGGATACATTGAAGCTTTTCCTAACTTTTCAAGGAATAGAATTAAAATAAAATTATTTATTACGTTACAAAAAATATAAGCGCAAGGTACTAAAAAATTTGTTTTTCATTAGATAAATATGAAGTTATATAAGAAACTAATTTTTAAATTTTTATTTTTTTAATTTTTCGAAGAAAACTTCTTTGGAAAGGTTTTCACTTTGTGATGTCATTTTTTTATTTTAATTAAAAGACAAAATAACTTTGTTTTCATCTCTTTTTATAATTTAATAAAAAGTGATGAAAACAAAGTTATTTTGTCTTTTAATTAAAATAATTTTTAAAAATATCCCTTTATGGCTAAGATTATTTTTGACTTTATTGATTGCCTAACTTTTTTCGTTTTTGTAAAATGATTCATTAAAAAAATATAAACAACTTTGGCGTTACTTTCCTCGCGCAGATAATACCAAAAATACGCGGAGTTTTCAAGGGGTAAGAAGTCGAATATTTCTGTCGTTTATATTCCTCTTAAATACCGGTAGAAACAGGAATATTATATTATATTGTCTAAATCGTTTTTTCATCTTTATCCTGCTAAATTAATAGCAGATTATATAGATATATTTATTCTTTTCATCTTAGTATTTTTAAAGTTAAAAGTATTTTTATATCAAATAAAATATCAACACTATGGTCGATACACCAGTTTACATTATAATGTACTTACTGGCCGCCTTCAGCTTAGTGCATTAGTGGGTACCCTTTATCTGCAAGAAATGTTAATGTAATAATATTGTTTCTCAAGTATTATTTTGTTTTACCTATATTATTTTTGTTACTTTGTAGAATTTTTAACCTCAACACAGGCTTGTCCTAGTGAAGTTAAAAATTGGATTGTTAACAGCACTGGCATGTAAAGAAACAATAAATATATAAAAAGAAGAAAAAAAATATGTGTACATTGTTGTTATTTGTTTTTGGGGTGTTATGCCGTATTGCGCTACCTCCTTCTTTAGCCAACGTTTCGGACAACGTAACAGTGTCCATTATCAGGGCAGATGATCTAACATCATCGAAAATGATCGAAATATAAAATGATATGAAATGAAATGAAATGATAAACATAAAATGATCTAATATCTAAAATCATGTCTTATATGTATATACTATATTTATACACGTTATATAAATACAAAAATATGCATGATATACTATTTTTATGCATATTAATTAATGAATTAATTTAATATAAAAGGACACTTGCAACACCTTGCAAACGGGAAACTGGTGAGCTTTGGTGCAAATTGTTGGAATTTTTTTGGTTAAATTTTAAAAAAATCGTATGCTAGGGGGCCATTACAAACTGTTTGATGTATTTTAAAATTGGCTCCAACATTTTTTTTAACCCCGCAGTCGCCAAAAAAATATAGAAAAAGTTTAACCTGGATTCTCTGTGATGTAGACTCACCAGTTTCCCGCTTGTACAACGAGTTTTCGGACACAGTGTTTGCAGTACTTTTTTAATAAATATGTATTATGAAAATTGTAGTACATTTTTTATAAATAAGTATTATGAAAATTTACAAGTTTAAAACAAACAATGTGTAAAAAAAAACAAATAAACACAGTGTAGTATATATATATATATATATATATATATATATATAGTAAAAGTGGACATAATAGGTGTTCATGAATTATTGAATCTATTAGGGTTTATGTTGGAGAAAGAAACGTAAAGAAGAAGACATCGTGCTAACAAGATCAGACGTATTATAATCGGTGGCGCCTGAAGATTATGGATGTACTGTACACGTACAGGCCGTAATAGACACATTATGTAGGTATCTATTATATATATATTATAGAAAATGTACGACGCAGACACGCACTGTCGTGGAGCAAATTGTCGTGAGCCACTCGGCGGCGTCTACACACGTCAGAGTGACGTCATCGGGTGTTCACTTTTCAATTTCAGGTGTACATGTACAGTTTGTCAATTAAGAGAAGATAATATTAAAAATGGTATTAAAAAAATTGTAGGCTGGCAACACCAATTTAGCTGTCAAATATGAACCATATTTTGCTGTGCAATTTTGTTTACGGTTAGTACACCGGTTTTCAAGTGATATTGTATTTAAACTGGCATTATTTTCGACTGAATTAAAATCTATCATAAACATGAATAAAACAATAAAAAAGTTTTTAACGTTTTTCTATGTCGTTTGGTAGTATAGAAAACCGAAACACAACAAAGTTTTTAGGCGAACTTTTGAGATGGCTGGCATGTAGTAAATTTAATTTATTTATTTATAATACTGAAACACTTTGAAATAATAAGAAAATATTGGCCCGCGAGTTTCTCGAGTGACTTGAATTGGAAGGTGAGGATTTTCTGAGCTCTATTGACTGGAGATGACACGTGGGTGGCTCCTTACATGCCTGAGATAAAAATACGGTCGTTACGCCAAAAAATTCCAAACCATAATTTCGGGCAAAAAAATCTGTGTTTTGGGACTAAAAAGATATTATTTGGCCGAATTTCCTCGAATGACCATAAATGCATAACGATATTGTGAAACTTTAAGAAAACTTAAAAGTAGCATTAAAAAAAGGAGGGAAATGCTAACGAGAGGAGTGTGCTTGTTGCACTCAGCCTTAGCCGCCAAGGCGCTCTTGTTCATTTAGTTGGGATGTTTTGAACCACTCCCCCCGAATTCCCCTGACTTGGCGCCTTCAGATCATCATTTTTTGGTTCATGGGTGGAAATAAATTTTCAGGTGCAGAAAGAGGTTCTGAAGTGGGGGAAGGAGCTGGCGGGAGAGTTCGAGGAGTGCATAAAGAAGCTTGTGCAACGATTCACTTCCTCCACAACATTCCCGCATTGGCGGGATGGCGGTTATGTGGAAAAATAGTCAACTATATCCTGTAATTTTTTTCCAATACACTTTTTCTAAAAAAATTATAAAAATCTAGTACACTTACTTTCTGAACATTCCTCCTATATTGTATTAAAACAACATTTGCAGTAGTGTTAAAATCCAAAGAGGAAATTGGGTAATACCGACTTGCACATTATCTACACTACATCACCTAATATTACAAAGCTTCTATGTGATTTTACAACCCTTATTGAATTATACTGAAAATATTAATAAAATACTCATATATATTGTCGAATGATTTTTTTCATCAAATTAAAACCTAAGAATGATTATTTTCCAAAAACAATAAAGGTAATTTCATTCTGATTTGTCGTGTTGCGTTACTTCCTTCTTTAGCCAACGTTTCGAACAGCGTTGAAGTGTCTATCATCAGGGCAGATGTGTAATCACAACAGATTCATGATCACATAGAGGATGGACACTGTATCGCTGTCCAAAATGTTCGCTAAAGAAGGAAATAGCGCATCACGGCATAATACCCCAAAAATAAATCACGATAATACTTTTAGACGTGAAAATCTCAAATCATTATTGCAGACTAAATGGACTAGTCATTCATTATGTTTCTGGCATTTTTACATTTAATTTACATAAGGTTTTAATGATAGGTAGATGAGTGCTGGGTACTATAATTTTAGTATATTACGCAATATTTTAATTATCTACGCACGTACCGAACATAGGTAAATTATTGTCTTCATTTCTAGAACAGTCGACGAAGACGTTTGTGGTTTGATTTGGATGAGTTATGTTAGTACTAAGTATATATCGACGTAAATATTATATCAAAGTAGATATCACAGAAAATATATATCGACGAAACAATACACGAACATACCTTGTCTAGAGCCGATAATAGGTAAGTAAATATCTATTAACTATAAGGCGAATCTTGTACTAAACAGGTCACTGATCACTGACTAGTACCGAAATACCATCAGCCCATAATGCAAATTAATAAAATCAATATAAAATCTATTATTGTCTGAATTAGCAACCCACAATTTTTAAGGTATCTAGGTATTGAATAGTGCCTAATATCTCTTTAAATATTGATATATGTGACGAAAGAAAACGGGACTTCCTCAGTATTCAATAATATGTTGGAATTATTTAGTCTGGTATATTGTATTATGTAGCAGGGGCGGTCCGTGAGTTTTCAGTGAGCTAGAGTACTAAGATAAAAAAAAACGACGTTACTGATTGTTGTTGTAGCTGAAAATGAATTTTTTTTTTTTTTCAAAATTTCTACTTTTTATATGAAGATTCTTCAGTTTATGGCTGCGGCGCATCCTAAAACTGAAAAAATCCTGAAGATCTTCATAAAAAAAGTTGAAATTTTGAAAAAAAATCAAAAAAATCATTTTCAGCTACAACAACATCAGTAACGTCTTTTTATTTTCAATCTTAGCATTCTAGCTCACTGAAAACTCAAGGACCGCCACTGGTATGTAGTAAATTTTACACTGATAAACAACTGCCATGCAAGAATTAGAGTGTTTATCAGTTGTCTAAAATTTAAAAGCCGTTTATTAGTAAGGCCCAGTATGCAGTATTAACAGACGTCATGTATTTTCATCTTCATGAATAACAGTAAACTTGTTAACACCTTCAGAAGCAAGCATTAATTTCGTCCAAGAAAATGTCTTTCATTAAATTTAGGGATATTCGTAATTACATTACGTAAGCACGCTGGAAGATGAAAATAATTCTACACCAAGCAAATAGCTGGAGGATTCGTTGAGAAGTAAGAAAAAATCGCGGTCGAATTAAGAGGTAATATCCAACAATCCATTATTCCGTTTTTGTTAACAGCGCGTTAACAGCTTCAATCAAATAAGATTCGCCCACGCTCTTAAATTGTAAAATGAAGCGTTTCTTCCGACTGGAGTCCGGAAGGGAGCGGACACACACGGCAGGGCATAATCTATAGTACTAGCACTACAAGTGCGCATATATGTATATATAAAACTGGTAGGAGTGTGGGAATGTGGGAAGGCAGAGCGCAGAGCCCAACTTTACTGTTTCGGTAGTTTGAGTAGCCGTGTCAATGACCACCCGGCACGCAAATCCAGGGGAGTGCCAAAATATACACAAAACAATACAATAGCCAACTATTTCCACGATATTTATAAAAATAATCTGTCCACACGGAGTCCTAAAATAGGCCCAAAATAGACGCGCCTAGGCGTAAATCATTGCGATAGTCTAGGAATCGCGCGGGAGTTTCTCACGGTGAAGAGCGATGCGGATTGCGGTCGCGCGGCCGCAGCGGAGAGCCGAGGAAGCTGGGAGCTGGGAACTGGGAACAGTGGGAAGTGGGAACTGAGAATACAACACACACACAACTTACACTGGGTAACGTAATATTATTCTTTTTATTTTACATAACTGCGCCCAAATTATTTCCTTGTCTATTATTAGTTACTCGATACTTGGAGCCGGACTTCCGCCCAACGATGCAAAACGCACCAACATCAAAGGCAATCGAAGATATAAAGGCTCCGTCAAACAGGAGGCGTACTTAGCGCGCGTCGAGGCGTTCGACTGACGTTGCGCTATAACGCTGTGTTGTGTTGTACTGAACACGTCGAAGCCGTTCAAACAGAAAGTGCGCGGCGTTACGGCGCTTTAGACTTGTATCACACACAGCGTTAAAAGCGCCAGCGTTATTTGGCTCGGCCTATTTAAGCATATCCCTCGCCAAACATTTGAAATGGCAATGTATGGCGTGGGATATGCTGAAATATGCCAAGCTAAATAATGCTAGCGCTTTTAACGCTGTGTGTGTCACAAGTCTTAGTATCGACCGACGCCTTGACGCCGCGATAGGTACGCCTCCTGTTTGACAGAGACTTAGATGAAACGGGCGTTTTTACCATACAAAGATTTTCTCTAATTTTCTCTCTGGATTTAGACCCTAGAGCAAATATTTTTAAACATAATTTAGATATTGACCATTAGTCGGTACGTTTTACTTTGTATAGGAGTTAGGACCTTTCAAAAACCGTTAAAATTTCATGATTTGAACGGCATCAATAGAAGATGTTCAGGATACAAACTACACAATGAATTTTAAAAAGGCAAAAGTACAGACATAGAGTATTTTCTTCTAATACAGGAATTAAACAAAAAAATTAAAAATCGGTCCACTTTTGGAGGAGAAAAATGGGGAATACAAAACCTCGGTTTTGATGATTTTATTTAGGTATTGTCAGCCTGAGATGCAGTTGTCCCTTTCGCTCAGAATTCGGGGGAGTAAGAGCTGCAGTAACGGTTTGGTAAAATACCTACTGTTAAAATTTTCTCGGCGACCGGGTTATTTCTTAAGAGTTACACAGTTACTAAGTTGAAATATTATCAGATCTATGTAAAGTTGCCGCTGAGGTAATTCTGCAAAATCAGATAATTTGCAATGCTCATGGAGAGCTAGGAAGTAAAAACGAGTTAGGTTTTAATGTGAGAAAACGTCAAACCCACCTATAAATCGTTGATAAACCTAACGTCGCCCAAGTGCTTAGTTGTCTAAACGACCATTAGCAAATTTTACAGGAAGAGGTGGTTTTCTTTCATTATTTCGATGAAGCTATTTCCGTAAAGGTAAAGGTCTAACTAAGGTATAACTCTTAGTAAAGTGTTTAAATATCGTTTTTGATACTTTATTTTAAATCTTAAAATTAACTTTGAACAAAAACTAAAATGGTCATTTGGGCAATTAAGCACTCGGGCGACGATATGTATACATAATAGCTATTTATTTATTATTAATTTTCAACGCCCTGATGGGCTTTTACATAATATATATAATACAGTGATATACATATGTAATACAATGTTTAAATAAGAAATATAAACTTATAGCAATGAACATTATAAAAATGGTAGGTATAAAAGTAAGTAAAAAATATTATATTATAATAAAAGAAAAAAGTAAAAATAAATTAAACTAAAACCAGTTATTAAATTGCAGATGGCATAAAAATAATAATATATAGTGTAAGTTAATATTAGAAATTTACAGATGAGCAATACAAGAAAAAGTTTACAATACAGAAAAACAAAAGAGAAAAACAAGTTCTTCTTCATCTTTTTAAATTTTAAAAAGGTTTTAAAAATTTTGCGCACTTAATTACCATATAAAAAATACATATAGAGTAAGTAAATATATGATTTTTAATAGATATACAGAGAAAAATATTTACGTACACCTTACTAACGCTAATTGAAATCGTGTTTTATCGTAAAGTACTAAATGCCGACATCACCACTGCGCTGAGGAATTTAAATTGAATTATTGCACAATCATTGTTAGTAGAATAGCAGAGTGCAAACAGGACTATTTTTATCCAAGAGAAATGAGCAAATAGATACGTATTAAGTACAAAGAGATATATATTATAACGAGTTCGATAAACAAGAAGTGTGATTATCACTTTGTCTGTTGATTTAGAATAGTGACGCACAACCCGGGGCTCGCGTGCCCATTCGTGCGGTCCACTTTTGTTTACATTAGCTCCACACAGGAGATCCCGAGGAAAATAATTTCCTTCAGGCCCTATGTCATCTTAGGTCTTTTAAAGGAAAATAAGTTCTGAGAAGGAAAAGGGTATGAGTGGGGGGTAGGAATATCCAGCAGTGACAGACGTATGAATCCATCCCTCCAACTGCGGTGTAAGGCGATAGGTCGAGAGAGTCCGGCTGAACGATTGATTTTGAAATTTATACAATGTAAAAAATTCTTTTAATAAATAAAATCCACAGCTTTTGTTGGTTTACCTTGGAGACGAAGATTCTTTGTGTGCTGAATAATAATAAATACTAAAGCTTACTTGACCAAGCTCTGTTTCAAAACCCTGACTATATGAACTGATATATAGGTATCAAAGGATTAAGAATGAAGTTATTATGAAATAGGGTATTTACTACCGGAAATTTAATAAATCCACACTGGCGATACCACCGACTGCAAAGTTACCGATGTCAAATTAGGTAGATACCCTACCCTCTGCGGATGCGGAAAATTGATAAATTGGCCCTCTGGCTACAAAGGTTGCGCATCACTGATTTAGTACGATGTGCCACGTGCTTGCTGCTCACACCATTAGGGTCGGCGTAAGGTGGGAGTCACGTGTCGCACGTGCAGAATTTATTTTGTAATATATGGACTTGTATGAAACAGCGTATGCTAAGAGGTAGACATGCTTCGCACAGGTCCATACATTTCCTGCAAATGCTCCTACATTTCCTGCAATGACTCCCAGCATACGCCGACGTTAAGAGAGGGTTTACAACCTGATGCGACATTTACCTTCGTCGAACATTGTCGTTACGATGGCGACTGTTAATTTATTGTTGACACTCCAGTCTATCCTACTCCGATTCATAATGGATGCAATTAATAATAATAACATATTTTTAGTTATTTTCGAAGAAGAGGAAAAGTATTAAAAAATTCAATAGTACGAACGAAACGAGGGTTTTTAATGGTGTTTTATTAATTTTTAAATGACGATTTATAAATTCTATGCACAATAAATAATATATATAATGTATATATTCAGAATCAGCGTTTGTCGATTTATATGAAGACATTTATTAAGCCAGAATATTTTTCACTGGAGGTTATTAAAAAATCTACTACAACTACTGTTTTTCAAAAGAATGTTAATCTATGGATGCATAGATTACGGCACACCGTGGACAGGTCCCCGTAAAATGTTCAATATCCCAACGGATAGGTGCAATATTTCTTATCTAACATTCTATCATTTAATGAAACCATTCAACATTTCAAACATTGGTCCAAACAATTATTACAACTGTAAGAAGTTGATAAAACACTAACATCATCTCACGGCGACAAGACAGCGTTCCGGTTATGACTGGATAACGAGAAGTGATGTATGTTTACCGATCTTCAAGGAATAACAACACTTATATCGTCAGTGGTACCTACCCACCATGTCACCGCCGTAGCATTATTAATTATTAGAGTTAAGGGGTTTCTCACCATCCTCCTAATAGCTTATCCACACTATAAGGAATATTATTAAAAATAAAAATAAAATACGTGCAAAAGTTAGAAAACTCGGCCAGCTTATCCAATATACATCCACTATCCATAGGTTCGAGTACCGAATAATAAACTCCGACTTAATAAATGAATAAATCGTAAATCGTACACAAACTTTGTAGTATGGATAAGGTATTGGGAGGATGGTGAGAAATCCACTTATTTACATAGAATGAAAAAGAACACAACAAACTACAGATGCCTTCCATTTGAAAAGAAATGTCCTTAGTACCTTTTGATTCTAACCCATTTACACCATGTATATCGCCATCCATTTCGACGATCCCGAAGAACAATGTCGGACCTAATAAAAATTGAAAATCGTTCTGTCCGGGGGTTATTTAGTTGATTTAAAAGCATATATTTTCGGAATTTTTAATGAAAGGAAATGTCAAATATAAAAAAATCACTATATTTCTAGATCTCAAAAACAGTAAAAATGCAAAACTTTAAAAAGCTCTACTCCAAAATCGTTCTTACACTTCGTCTAGTGTTCCACCTTCATCACATTCCCAAATGGGGATGCTATTGTAGTTCTTGTGCGAGAGTATAACATTAAAAAACAAATAACAAAATGAAAGTTTCAGATTTGAGGGGTGTTGTGTGAACAGCTACTGAATCAGTGCTTTATTATTATTTTTATCCAATCGAGTAATTACTCATAAGTTCTAAGGTTAACATTCGGTCGATCTTGATCCATTCAGTCTGATAAGCGTATCTAGCATGTTTATGGGGGTAAAAAAACAACCTGCCATCACACTGGCAATATGATGCGGTGCGGACAAAGCGGAGAGCGGAGGAGTGCGGATGGTGGATTGGCAGGACCAGCGCTGAGAGAGGAGGGGTTTATGATCTGCGGTGAACACTAGACACTTGGACAGCCCAACATAAAGTCATCAATACAGAATGCCCTCGTAAATATAACAGCTAATAGTATTAAATTATTAAGATCTGATTTTGTCCCTAGTGCGGACTAACAAAGTAATACGTCGCTGAAACATAACAGAGAATATTCTCCTATGAAGTTTTTGTCTACATACGCTTATGTATACTGTGTGTACTTGGGACACACAGTTAATTGGTATTTGACCACAGAAATTATGACAATAGCTGAACAATCTGAACACACACAACATGAAATGAATGATACGGTATCATGATCCGGGTTCTACGTTCTGCGTCTGTTCTAGGAAAAGCAATTGATGGATTGATGACGCGTTTGAGAAAAATAAACGACCAACTAGAGATTAATTTATGATTGTGCGAGGAATTCAGAAACACGACGTAATGCGAATGTCGTAGAAAAATAATACCACGCAAAATCTTATTTCTGTGAGAAAAACAAATTAAAACGTGGTAAGATAAATTTATAATAAATTTTTATTTATTTATTTGTATAAAGTTTAATTGCATGCGTTTTTTTTTATGCCTGTCCCACTAGGATATACCTGTGTCGAGACAGACATAGATAGAGGTACATAAATGTGTACATAAATAGTTACATGAATATTGAGGTTACATTTTGACCGGTCAGTGGTTGAGAAGGCATCGCGTTTGGGTCCCACCCAGGCGTTCGATCTGTGTTTGATTCCTCGGCTGGCTAAGTCCTCCATCACAACACAAGCAACATCTTCCGCTTAGTGTAGTGGTAGTAGGAGATTTTCAAAGGTTGTTGGATTATTGGTTTATATTACCGGGAATGTTTGTATTTCTTTTTTAAAAAAAAACATACATTTTAATTTCTATATAATAAAAAAGAACGGTGATTGGATTGGATCTTACAAATGTAGGAAAATATGATATATAATTGATATTAAAATAATAATTAAGTACGTCATATTTAACATGATTCAATTGTATTTAATTTGAATTAGGTCCCATGTAATTGTTATTATTGTCTACGTGCAATTTGGTTTACAGATGTTTGCAATAGTGAGACGCCCTATACTTGCAATCCATTTCTTTATTTCGTGTTTGAATTTGGTCGTTGTTTCTGTTTGTCTAATCGTGGCTGGTAGTGTATTGTATAGTTTGCAAGCTATGTATTTAAAATGTCTCCGTCCAAAGGTGGTTTTAGCAAAAGGATTTTGGAGAAGTTCTTTGTTTTAGGCTAGGATATTGGGTATCGTTTGTGTTGGTCTGTATAGTGTTTTATTGTTTTGGTGTAAATTAATCAAGATGGATCTTGCAAGAGCTGTTTTATGTCCATAACATTGATAGTAATAATGTGAAGGTGGTCATTAAATAAAACTGGGTTAATTTTGTGAAATATTATGACAACCTTTGGAATCACTTATTTTCTGCCGGATTAGTTTAGCGCTGCTGCGGGATGTTCATTTTTAAACCCAGGATATTTCATAATATTTCTTACCGAAGATGCTTGCAGAAGACCGAAAAATCAGCAAGATATTCAACACACATTATCAAAACGAAATTCCGCTACGAATATATATGAAAAAATATAAACCTTTCCTACGTAGGTTCATTGAATAGAATGGTACACACCGTAAAATAAACTATTTCTTCATTCAATCAAAGTGAATAGTCATAGCGCCATACTATGTTTGTTTTGATGCCATTGTTTGAAATGTTATGATACCGATAGACTACACACACATCAATTTCACAATAACGGCTTGACGTCGGAACCGTAACTAGAATCAATATTATTTTTACAAAAAGGTTTATCAATGAAGGCACAAAAAATAAACAATAATGTGCATCATTTGAGCTAACATAATATACGTATTTATTTCTGGGTTGAAGTTTTTACTATTTAGTTATTTATTATTATGATAACGCCATGAATTTCTTGGTTGATTGTCAGAGATACAAGCGGGGGCCAATGACGCAATGGCCCACGGCGCAACCTGTCACAGATAAAGTGATGATATAAGACAAGTATTATTGTGTGGATCGATGATAATATACAATAGGAAGTCCACCGCCTGACAGGGGACAAACACCGGCTATTACAGTGCACTTATTTACGATCTTGTAACGCAACTGAACTGATAAGGGATTTTCGTGCGAAATGCACGCTCCAGGCCGCCGCTACACGATGCAGCAGGAGCGTTCGTGGCAATGCATTTGCATGTAATAATAAATCGTAGTAAATCTAATGCTAAATCAAAACACATTATTTACACGTCAGATCGTACTTAATGTTTTATTGGGGGGATTACTCAGGGTGATTGCGAGTACCACTGATGTTCACCCGAGAATATTTCCCGGGGTAACATAAATTCCTCAAAATAGGGAATTTATTTATTAATCAAGAAAGTTATTCTAAATGAGGTTATTTATCTATTTGATGAAAATGAATTATATTTAAATCGTAATTACAAATATAGCGATAGTAAAATTAGTTTTTCGAAGTTATGAGCTTTAGAAAAGTTGTGTCCTCAGCATGCTCAAATTAATATGATACATTTCCAAATATGTAATATGAAATTCGTTGTAGGAGACAAACCCATGAACATTTCACCATTTAGAGGAAAATTTCCGCAATATTCTCCATTTCAGGAATATTGATCAAAAATAAATTCCCGGGAACCTAACTATCACTTGTAACCACAAAGAATCAAGTATCGAGTATCGTTGTTAGATGGTACCGATTACCAATATAGTATTTATGTACCAATTTAGCATTCTATAAGTTCCCTCCCTAGTGCAATTTTTTGAAAAAGATTGATAATATATACCAAACAATGTTAAGATATAAAAGCCATTTATATTAGCTTACTTATTTGATCTTCTCGCAAAGCCACAATTGCAGTTTAAGAGGAATATAAACGGCAAAAATGTGTGACTTCTTACACCTTTAAAACTCCGCGAATTTTTGGTATTATCTGCACGAGGAAAGTAGCGTCAGAGTTGTTTTTATTTTTTTATGAAAAATTTAGCAAGAATGAAAAAAGTTTTTTTTTTTTTGTTTTAAATAAAACAAAAGTTTTGTTAATGGGTCAAGTCAAAAATAATCTTAGCCATAAAGGGGTATTTTTAAAAAGTTGTTTCTTATATAACTTCATTTTTATCTAATGAAATAACAAATTATTTAAAGAAAAGGTAGGAAAAGCTTCAATGTATCCATAACTTTTTTTTTACATTCATAATGTAAACCGATCATTTAGCTTCATACGATCATAATAGTGATTTGGCGTAAAAACTAAAATTCAAACACCGCTAACGGTGTTAAAGTTCATCTAGGTATTGCTATAATATTTTATGTATTTTTCTTCTGGACAATATCATGTTTCTGTTAAATGCTAATAACCATCATAATTCATCAATCGAATACTATATTTTTAACCGACGGAGAGTGGAATCTTAAAGTTTCAGTAGTTTTCCTGCCTACCTACGTAGCAAAATAATATTGGAAGGACTGAAACTGGATCAAGGCCACGCCAGTTCGGGTGTTGTTCATTTGTATTTTGGCTTTCCTTCCATTCCCAAGCAAAACAGAGCACGACCTAAATATATTTGGGATGTGAAAAAAACGTAAGGTTACTGGAAGGACATTCAGTCGTTCCTTCGAAAATAAAATTGAAGGTTGGTAAAATAATATTGATTTGACTATCTAATAGATATACCAAATATATGTATAGATGTAGATACCAAATACAAACAATATTTTAAAATTTTAAAGCATACATATTATATTTATCAATATTTTTAAACCCCCGCCTTTAGTAATATTTCACACCAAAAAAAAACTACTCAGGTATATATACTTATTCGCGCCTTAAACATAAACAGTTGCTTGCTTTATAATTATGATTATCAACCTAACCTAACCCTGATATATTAAAGTTGATTCACTTTCGTCTTCTTACAATTAGATCAAGGTTCCCTAGTACCTACCTATGTATTGTTGTGAAAATTATGCTACGGTCTCACTATTATAAATAGATTAGGTACACATCAGTGGTAACTTTTATGCTAAAATTACCGATATTTTTAATATGTCTTTCTGAAGTATAAAGCTCCACTGCTCAACAGGTTTTATGATTTTGTTTCTTTTTTACTGCTTTCATTAACTTTGTACTATTATATATTCTTTTTCTTTTATTTGTTTACTTATGTAATCATATATTTTTTTCCTTTCTTTCTTCTTTCTGTAATGTACCATGAGTATAAAAAAACATGTACCTACTTAATTAATTCTCAATAAATAAATATGCACAAGTGCTTCGCATGCGCGAATTATTAATCTTCGATTGTTCGGTGGGTCTCAAAGCACATTCTCGGATCGCGCCGAAGCGAAGGCAAAACGCGTTGATTTTGAACAAGGGTAAGAGAGTAGAGAGGTGGAGAAAATGGAGAGGTAGGGGTTGGGTGTGTCCCCACCTACTTCTACTCCTGGCGGGGGTCGGGGGGAGGAGGGCGGTCCGCCCAAGGTCGTCGACCCCGCCGCCGCCTATCGATCGCCGCCACCGCCCAAACAAACTGCGTTTTTACGCGACGCAATAAACCGCCCATGCTTTTTACTGCGTAAAATCTTCCACAAAACCAAGTAAACATCGAGGAAGGACGAAATACACCAAAAATACTTTACCACGAAATATTTTAAATAATTTAACGCAAAATAAATGTGAAAATAATAAATATACATAAGGTTATAATGTCCAAATGGTTTAAATATCACATGTACCTGACTACTTTGGAACTTCGAAAAATATTTTTGTTTCAATACATTTTACAACATGGAAACTGTTTTTATGTTGTTATGAATGAAAAATGAACAAATAAATTAAAATGGTTCGAATACTGGTGCCAGTAATTAAGGATTGATAATATTTACTGTTCTTCTTTATAAAAGTACCATGTTTAGAAAGATAGTTTTAGTTGTAAAAGCGAGTGAGACGAGTTTAATGATAAGATGAAGGAAAAAATAACAAGATAAGAAGATTGAATAAAATGTTAAAGATTGAGAAAAAACGAGTGTAAAAAAAATGAAGAAAATTGTCAATAACTGGTAAAAAGAGAAAGCGGCTTAAAACTATGGTAATTTATTTTTGTGGTATTATGCTGTGTTACGTAACCTCCGTCTTAAGCCAACGTTTCGGACAGGCTTACAATGAATTAATTATTATATTAATCTGCCTTGATTAATGAACACTGTAAAGCTGTCCGAAACGTTGGCTAAAGAAGGAGGAGCTACTTTTGGCCGTGAAAATGTCAAATCATAACAGAGGCTTACAAGTTTAATTAATAAAATTCATGCAGCAGTGTTCATATTATCAGGAATAATAATTTAATTAACTTACTATGATGAGCCTCGCGGATAACTTACTTTCAGCACATATATCCAAAAAGAATACAATAATAAGAATGAATAACTAAACCAACCTCATTAACTTGGTCTTTGAAAAAACAAATAAACTAAATTTAACGGTTCAAACGTTTTTACGGTCAATGCCTTTTTCGCAGATTCAACTGACCGGGATTCCCAGCCAATGTTCTCGGAATGAGTTATTCTACTGCAGAGGGCAGGGATGCACAAACTATGGAACGTTTAACCCCTCAAAAATCAGGCGTATTTTGTCAGAAGGTAAAAATATTCCCGCTTTGCAATATAATTGATTTGGACAATGTAATTTTTCTGAACATAACAGAAAAGTAAAAATTGTTTTGGACAGGTGATGAAATAATATGTTTACAAATGTTATTATTAAAAAAAAATGTTATAATTTTTCAAATACAAAAAATTAATACAAACATAATTAAAAATCTTAAATCTAAAATTACTGATAACTGATAACGAAAAGAAAATACACACATATTTTATTATTTAAGGCAAATTGTATTATAAAAGTAATTAACGCTTCACGTTTTTGTCGTTACATAAAAAAATAATGAATAAAAATTTCTCGAAATTTTATACATTTTTCTCAAATTGCTATCGGAAACTTTGGTTACATAGATAATAATGAATAATATGGTTTAACGGTAATTTGAATATAAAGAGACGAAAGAAAGTTAACAGCATATATACATATATATTTCTCACCATGACAGTAAGGGAGACAACGATTTATAACGAGACTTATGTGAGCTGGGACAAATATGGTCTCATATGAATAAACGGACTAACACGTGAAGTTAAGGCAAGCCATTCAGTGATACTAATTATTTATGGCAGTAAAAAGGTTAATATTATTGATGGAAATCAGAAAGGGAGAACGACCAATCAAAGTACAATTATTTTTGAGTAGATGGTATTTTTATGGATTGCAGACAAAAAGAAGTTTATTTCGTTCAAGACATCGGTATTTGGGTGAATGGTTCAAGAGTTTGGAATGTATGAACATTCTTTTTCAAAAATGTTTTTGATCCGCGATTCTATTGTCACCGGGCGTTGGAGATGTTTGGCAATGACAAAGTGATACGTAAATTATTACGGTCTTTGTACTTTATCCAAAGTTCGCAGTTTTTTGGCAAAAGATGGCGTATCATGTGAACGCGAAAACTACAAGCGACAGTTCGTTTTCACAACTAACTAACTTACTATACGGTCTGCAAATTAGTCAAATAGATACCACTAACTGATTTTAACGTTGTCAATTCACGATCGTAGTAGGAAAATTTTGAATAGATATTCAGTATTAAAAGACATGATAAGTATTTTCATTTCTAAATTTATACGGGAGGTTTTCAATATTTTTCTGGGAATTGTGCAATAAAGGAGCTGTTTCTCGTGCAATCGAAAAATTGGATAACTAAACAGGAGGTTTATGATGGTTTTATGAGGTTTATGGATGAAGTCTTCAACAATTAAAATTATAAATATCAGTTCTTTCAAGATTACAGTCATTTCAGGTAACTTTGGAATTCAACATAACTTTGGACTCTAAGTAGGTATTATTATTTTCTTGCTGGCTAGGTAAATATGCAACATTATATTTATTAATGTAAATAACACAAATAAAATCTTCCTGTTTTCAATGGTGAAATAAAAGGCCATATTGAACTGGCAAACTATTTTTAAAAAAATTATTAAAAATGGTGCTTTAAATTTGGAGGTTGTTTTCAATTCAGCATTTAGTAATATCACAGTATGCCAAGAAGGTAAGTTGTCTTCAAAACTTTTATTTTAAACTACATTCTAAGCTTACAAGTAAAAATATCACCTAATTATCTTAAATAATGAGCAAAAACTTGCATGATCGTATAGGGGACTATTAAATCTAAGGGTGAATTTGGACATGTATTGTACCTACTGGTGAAATAGTAGAAATGTTCACTTTAATTTAATAGAAATCGAGTGATCTACAATTTTGGAAAAGTGATCCCACAAACTCCTGGAAACGACTACGTAAAAGAGTGGAATTTCGGTTATAAAAATAGATTTCGCACAATAGGTAGGTACTGTTTTCAAAGATAGAAATAATGCGGAGATGGCTAGCATGCAACAGAAAAGGGTCATATATAAAACATATTTTTTCATTTTATATGGATTAAACAGACTGAAATACAATTATTAATTCAATGCAATACAATAGTAGGTAAATATCTGTTAATTTTTTTTTCGAATTGTTAGATTCATAAACCTTCTTTTAGTGAGGAGTTAGTGAATGTAATTTTTAGACACGCTTTTACCGTATGCGAGGTAAGATATAAATGCCAATCTCACGGCTATCGCTAATCTGAAATACCAGGAGATTATTATGAAATCTGAGATAACAAAGATAATAATTCAATCATTTGTCGAAACAACATTATCCGGCGAATAGAGCGGTTATCTTTATGCTGATAGGAGTCCCGGAAACCAGTATCGACACGGATGACATCACGATGTTGTTTACATTTCGTCAGATGTTCGGAGATCGCAGCTCACAGCATCCGTCCGTGTCATATTATGATCACACATATATAATATGACGCGCTAAATATTATGTGTAGAGTTGTACAGTAACCAACTGAATATGCCAACGGGTATAATAAAAGACAAATTCGACCAAATCAAAATATAAGTTTTTTTTATGGTTTCTTCGAGAAAATGTTACTTTTAAAAACTGGCACCGAGAATGGTAAATGGCAAAATATTGATCGATTGATTAAAAATAATATGTAAACATGCACCAAATGCGAGATCTTCAAGACAAATAAGGAAAATATCTGCTGAAGGAAAATATCTTTGAAAGGGGAGGCACTGAGTTTTAAAAACTTTTAAAAACTCGAATTACAATCGTCAGTAATTTTAAAGAGGTCACAAGTTTATTTTGACCTTATTTTCTTTTATTGTAGGTCATTTGAATATAAGCATTTCAAGCAAGAAGAAGCAGCTATCAATGAAGCATAATTCAATTTGAATGAAAAATAAATCACGGATACCGAATAGCTTTCGGCCGAAGACGATTTGAAATATGCAGCGTTCCGCAGTGCATCCATCAGTCAGCAGTCAGCTGTAAGCAGTCAGAAGCCAGTCCCGCCGCGGCCGCATAACTTATGCTAATGCTCGGGGATTAGCGGCTCTCGGCTCCCAGCGCCAGCGGCTTGGCTTAGGCTTCCAGAGGAAATAATCACCGCGGAGAAGCTAGCTTCTAGTAATACGTACAGCAGTAGGTACTGAGGTGTTGTACAATGCACCGTACTGCGCCGCGAGACTACTCTTACATGCTGATTGAATAAAGGCTATCTTCAACAAAACACCTCTCTTTGTTGTAGTGCATGGATTAACGTAACCTGCCTATTGGTACAGCTTGATTCGTATGAAATAAAACAAAAAATCTCTTTGTTTGTCTCAGTAACAACTTCCGCACGATTAGGTCTGGCGTGACACTTTTTTCAAAACTTTTCAATTTGGAATTCAACGCAACAAATTTGATTGCCAATTCTATCATTCGGAAAATTGAAATACAACGCATGTTCTAAATTTTAATACACATTTTCTTTTTTTGAATTTTGAATCTAGAATAACTTCCTTATAAACATAATTTTTGAAAATATGGGCCACACTGGGTGGTCGATCCGTGCTGAGCAGGGTGCTCAGCACCGGAGAGGGTCTCCGTTTTACAATTTAATAATAAAAAAAAATTTAATAATAAATTAAAAAAGTGTTATAAATATAATACACATATTATATTTAATAATAAATAAAAAATTAAATAATAAATTAAAAAAGGTAAAAAATTTTAAAAAGTGTTATGAATATAATACACATATTATATACTCGTATGTTGGTATTTTTTTTCTTTTTTTAAAGTTTTTCTTTCGTGAATTCAATAATATTATTATTCATTTTCTTTATGAACAAGTTCTGTTGTGTTATTATTATTATGCGTTACAGCTGTTTCTTTTTCTGGAGGCTTACTCAAACTGTGCAAAACGGCTGTTAATAAACTGTTATATTATATAAGTAAACTGTTTTTACAAAATTGAAAATAATATATTATTAAACGTAAAAAAGTAAATTTTAATTTATTTGTTTATTTTTTCATATTCTCCATAAAACAGTTATACACCAATATATCATGGAGAAGATTATAAATTACAAAGTACACAAGGGCAGTTTTACTACTTAGTGACCATGTGCTAAAAGATAGTTGCTGAACTGATTTATTTATGTAGAGTTCTACAAATTAAACTTGAGAACAATAAATAAATAATGTTTATAAGTTAGTTTTTAAACGCAGTTTTATTATTTTAGTTAAAATGTTTTATATCGTCGTTTTTTAAGTCCAAATCTTTATTTTGAATGTAAAATGTTTTTCGTCTCCTTCATTTTTTATATACAATGCTGTTATTGCCTGGTAAAGGGTGTCTTTGTCCAAAGCTTGTGCCCGTCGACTTAGTTTTTATGTTTTGTGAATACACGGAGAAAATTGTTATTCGAAAAAACGATCATTTTATTATTAAAAACGGTTAAAAACGGGACTGAAGTTCTTACGAACAAATTAACAGGGTTACAATGTTTATTCTTACTTTTTCCCGAACATTGAAACACTGTTAATTTGTTCGTAAGAATTTCAGTCCCGTTTTTACTATTAAAATGATCGTTTTTTTTCAAATAACATTTTTCTCCGTGTACGCTTGTCTAATTTGTCTCTTTGTGTTCGTTGAAATTAGGTTTTTTGATCAAAAATGTACTTATATGTTAATTATATCTGGCAGGTCAAACATGTTTTCATTCTCAGTTTCAAAATCACAATGTTAATTTTTAGTAATGTTTTTATAAACTTTAAAAAAAAATCTGTGCGATTTCAATATGACCGATAACTGAGTTTCATTCCACAATAATCATTCCCTATTCTATTATGGATTGACAAAGGGAAAAAAACATATTATATTCAGAAAAATATATCTTTACATATATATTACGTTTCTTATGTTTAGGAAAATGTGTACGGTTTTAAAGAGTTGATTTTATGGGTTCATCAGAGGTTATGGTCAATATGATTTGTAGATATTTTAGTTTTTCTAGCGTCGGCCATACCAGATGTTGGTGTCTGTGCCTTGGTGTATTTTTATGGTGTTTGTTTTATTTTTTGCCTATCCTCTTATTATATATTGTATGTTGAGAATTTTGTTTTCGTTATGTCAGTGTGAGTACATTTGTGTCTAACCACTTGCGTGATTCCTGGACACGCTTTGTTATTTATATATATTATATATATATATATACATTATTCTAGTTAACGTTGAAGAGTAAAACTGTATCGTTCGCATAACTGACTGTTTCTCGGTCAATTTCCATTACGTAAATCGTGCGTTAAAAATGGGACTGAAGTTCTTACGAATAATTTAACAGTGTTTCAATGTTTATTGGCGGGAAAATGTAAGAATAATTTGTTGGTATACGTACGAAATTACTAACCTAAGGGCCGGTTTTATAACCGTCCGTTCGTTACGCTTGATACCATTTTTGGTTTACCGCCACAAATATTTGGTCTACCGCCTGATTTTGCCGTTTTATAAACGTTCGTCAAGTTATCTGTAGGTTAAATTTCGGTTGATGCTTAACTGACTGATTTTGGCCAGTTAAATGGATAACGATCCGTTTGCTGACGTTTTTTTACCGTTATCAGTAGGTAGCTGTTCCCGGCGCTCGCTTATTTGGAACCGTGCACTATTTTTAAGAGATAATATTAAATAATTAGCGTTTGTGCAATGGATTCCTCATCGAGCAATGAAAGTGAAGATGGGCGATTGACAATTCTCGATGATTATTTCTGAAAAATTGCATCAACTTTTAATTAGATAATAGATATACGTAGGTTAGATACGTTTTTAGATTTTCACGGCCAAAAGCATTTTCGTTGTTTGTTTTTGGGGTGTTATAACACCCATAACACCCCAAAAACAAACAACGAAAATACGTAGGTTAGTTTATGCGCCCATAAAACGAAATTAAAATTCGACGGCCGCCGTAGTCCAGCGGTTGAGCGTTAGACTCCCATTCCGAAGGCAGCGGGTTCGAACCCGGCGTGCGCAAATAATTTTTTTTAATTGATTTGTGTTATTTCACAATTAATTATTTAAAATAATATATAGTATGTTTGCGGCACGTTCCATAGTGGAAGATACTCTTAGTATCGCCCTGGTGTAAGACCACCATTAAGAAATGAAACGTTGCTTGAAATGGCTTTAGCTGTGTTTTGTGATTTTTTTTAACAAGAGTCCCAACTGCTCCCTTCTGTAGCCAGTGAGACTATGGCGTCCCCAATTGGAGTATGTTGTGAGGCTGAAGGTAAGTGGGGAAGGGAAGGAGATGGGGAAGGAGATGGGGAAGAGGAAGGTGGGAAAATACCTGGCTATTCAGATCTAGTCACTAAACACGGCTAAAGCCATTATTAAGCAACGTTTCAATTCTGAATGGAGGTCTTACACCAGGGTGATACTGAGAGTATCTTCCACTCTGGAACCTGCCGCGAATATAACATATATTATTTTTATTAATTAATTGTAAAATAACACAAATTAATCAAATAAAATTTATTTTTGCACGCCGGGTTCGAACCCGCGACCTTCCGAATGGGAGTCAAGTGTCTTACCACTCGACCACGGACGGTCGTCTCCTTCCCTTCTCCACAGCAGTTGGGACTCTTGTGAGGTATTCACTAAAAAAAAAAAAACATAATAATCTTGATCAACATTATATGTTCCGTACTCACTGTATTATAAATATTAATTTAATTATTTTGCAAGTATATTGATGATTTATAAAGATCTAAAATTAAATCTTTTAAAACAACAATTTTCGAAACAACGCGCTCTTGCCAGCTGACTAAATCCCATAGACAACATGCCCAATATGCCGTAGATGAAAACAGTATCAGAGACAATTCTTTACCTAAAACATTGCAAGTAAAAACACTTTCGGACTAAGCGTAACCGATGACAGCTGGTAATGCAAATTTCTTTATAGTACGCAAAATAAGATTACGAACGGATAGCGGTTCGTTATCGAAAAACGGTTCGTTACGTAACAGAAATTTGGTACGTCGTTTATAAAACCGGCCCTAAATAAATCAAACGTGCGGCTTGTGTTAAACGGAAATTTAAACCTTATCGCCGTTTACATAAGGAGTGTTAATGTTAGCGGCCTGATCCCGAATTTTACACGACATGGTGCATCGCCTAAAGAGAAGGCGCAGTTTACAACACGATATTAAAGTAATAAGTTTTCGTACCTACACATTATTCTTACTTAACACTACGTAATATTATACACAATATATTTCAGTTTTTTGTTATGTAATTATGTACATTTCTTAAGGACTAATAATATGAACTAAAACCTGTCAATTTGTCTGTCCTGGAACGGGAAACTTTCCTAGTTGGACAGGCAAAGCTTTCTTATATGTTAATTGTACTTTTTTGTATCCTTCTATAATAAACAAATGTACTTACATAAAATGAAATATTGTTTGTACATAATTATAATTTATTTTAACTATAAAATAAATAGAAATAAATTATATAATACTGCCTACAACAAAGTTATAAAGCTTAAAATAAATCGTTGTGGCATTTGATTGGCTTTTCACTATCAAATGCATTATATTATAGTTGTTGGGTAAAAGGTTAAATAAGTTATTTGCATACAAAAACCAGGTACCAACCTTCAAATGAATAAACAGTTAATGAAACTGCATATTATAAGGTCGCAACATACGATTTTAATATTTTCAAAGTGCGCATTTAAAATGGTCCGAGAATATTATAAATAATTATAAGCTATTGAATAATATTTGTTCAAAACAGGGCACCACGCGATAATAAAATGTTTACATGACAGTTGTAAATTATTTTAAGTTAGTCTTAGGTATATTGGAAAAAATTAAATCAATGTGCGATGAACCTCATACTTGCTATTGTCCTCACTACTGTAATGTAATATTCTGTGTCTAGGTAAGAAACTGGTAGATTGGAAAAATGGAATAAATTTTCATTTGAATTACCGCGACCGGCTCAATGAGTTTTAATCTCAAGTCGTGAGAGTGCAGTAGTAAGAGTAGATTGGAATTCGTTCGTGCGGAATATAAACTCGCAAACCTGATGTAATAGCTCAACCGTTCTATAGGGAACAGCGCACAAGACCCTTTCTTCGCTCTGAAATTGTAATACATTATATTATTATCGGTGACCGGATAACTCAGAATGAATTCAACTCAACACCTCATTTGAAAAGTCATTAAAATTTATGAAAAAAATATATAAAAAATTGGTTAAATAAGTTATGTTAGGTTAAAGGGCTATTTTTAAATTATTATTTTCATTTCAAATTGCACGTATGAATTTCCTTAAAACCGTCATTCACCGAAAAATTGGGTTGTTTCAACCTCCGTCAGAAGAAATTTCGAAGAGTCATAGGACACAGCTTCGGAAATTTCATGTGTGTATTTCCTTCAAATCGTCATTCACCGAAAAAGTGGGTTATTTCAACTTCCATCAGAAGAAATATCAACGAAAATACTATAGAAATGCGATGTTAATTTTTTTTAAGTAATCAGCCGAATTCGAACGTTTAGCGTTCAATTGGAGGGTCAAAATTGTGATTCGGCGGGGAATACTGAGTGAAATTTTCAAATTTATCGAGCGTTATTTTGGAGTTGAAATAACCCATTTCGTTATTGAAATGAAGAAAGACGTGATTGCGTGTCAAATTTGAAATGAAAAAAGAATCTTAACATTTTTGAAACATTTCTATGAAATTTTCGTTGAAATTTCTTCTGACGGAGGTTGAAAGAACCCAATTTTTCGGTGAATGACGATTTGAAGGAAATTTAAGCGTGAAATTTTCCGAAACAACTGGTCCTTAGCGATCTTATGATAATGAGACATCAACAATGGAGTTAGAGTTAGTCAGCTTTATAAACTATAAAAGTAAAGAGCTTACCATTCTTGAAAGCTATACAAATATTTTTAAAAAAGTGTTCATACAATTTAACACAAGTTTGTGCTCAGGATCAATCAGAATCTGTAGAAAGGTTATTTTCTTTAGCGATTTTATTTATTCCCCAACAAGAAACCGTTTGTCTGATGATGTATTTAAAAATCTAGTGTTCATAGAAGGAAATTCTTATTTTACTGATAAATAGGCTAGGCTGGATTAGTTTCTATTTACATTACCTAACACCCGAGTCCTATATCACAAGTCTACGAAGTAGAGCGGAGATGTGATGTGTCTTTTCAACAATATGGTTAGTCAATTTTTGCATGCTCTTATGGAAATTTCGCTCAGCTCAGCTTTCCTTTTATGGAAACGTTTATTTTTTAATATTTTAACTCTTAGATAATGGGTTAGATAAGGGACAATTTATTGCAATCAAAGGTTCTAAAAGTATTTTGTTTGTATTTAAAATAAAAATTATTAAAATACTGTATTTTGTATTTCGTATTTTAAACACACGACTTGAAAGTATTTTGTAATTCGTATTTTAATTATAGCAAATCATGTATTTTGCCCATCCCTGACTGTATAGAATAAAGAATACAACACTAGAAGTGCCTTCCATTCAAATTTGAATGGAAATAAACCGATAATGGAGATTTAAAATGCTGTAAGGAACAATAAATCCAAAAATTAGTTAAATTGTTTCATTTTTCTCCGTTTTTCTTTCTCTTTGGATCTGCATCGTCGAAATATTTCTAGAAAAATATAAGCATCTTTTACGACGTGCGTTTTAAGAGGATTTTTTTATCTGAAAAATTAAAATAAATAAATACATATAACCTGGAGCGACAGAGCAATTAAAATAATTTTTCTCGGATTGCTAAAGGAAATTTGTCCGCCCACATAAAAAAAATCATACCTCCGAATTTGAATATGGAGACATACAAACTGATTATAGTTCTATGTAGCCAATAAATTCCCCTCTCTTTTGTCTATTATCACATATTTGTAGGATTTATAAAAAAAAAATATAATTAAATCTTTAACCTTAAAATATTTAAAAGAATCTAGAGAATATTTATTTTGTTATATTTTGAATGTTCAATATATTATATAGTCGTTTTAATAAATAATTTTTTTTTGAAAATTTGACACATTTTGGCAAGAAAGCAATCCGAGATTTTGGAAATGGTGCCATAATGTGGCAAAAAACGCTCAAGTGGTTATTGTAAGAAAATATTTTAAGAAATTTACAAAAAATATTAAGTATTTTGAAAAAACTATTCAATGTTATTTTATAATAAAAATTCATAATTTCAGGTCTACAAAAACAGGAGATGTGATTTTTAAAAAAGGAAAAAAACCTTCTTTTCGCACTCCTGAACGATGAAGATTTTTTTCCTTTACAGCATTCCAAATTTCCATGATCGAAATGTTCCATTTAGCCCAATAGCCCAGCGCTCCGTCTCATTTACACTCACCTGAAATCGTAGATCTCTATCCCATTTAAATTTAGTAAACATAGATTTGTATTGGAAATTTAAGGCCCGATTGGACAAATATTTGGATCACGAAATACGTCCACAAGGCATTTCATTGTGGTTTACTACGTATCTATGTTAGAGTAACTGCGTTGCCAATAAGTAGGAAACGTTAGAAGCACCTACCCACCTAACATGAAATCAATAGGTAATAATTACTAATTACCAATGAAATACTTCAAGAGATATCGTCAACAACAACTGTGAGTAAATGAATTCAACAACTTTAATCCACAAGGCCGTTTCAGTTAAAAAATGAATATTATGATTAAATATCTGGGGAGTGAGAAGAGATGCTTGTTAAGATAGTTCAGGCGTCAAGGACGGATGATTTATTCCCACCACGTCACGAACAGACTCATAGAATCTTCAGCGAAGGGAGGAATTATTAATCCTCGGATTACTGCTGATCTACATCATTTTATTTAAATACCGAATTATTGAATGTTTCAGTTACTCGAGAAAACATGAAAAAGCGTGATTTTAATAAAGTGCGCTGTATGTTGCTACCGTGAAAATCGATGTTCTTATACTCCTTTACATATATTTCTATCCAAAATAATTTTAAAATTTACAAGAACTTACCTTTACTTAAATACAGGTATTTTAATAACCAAAGTGGTCGATGTTAAAGCGATATGTCTATCCATTCGGTTTCGAATCACAGAAGTTTGTATTTGTGAGATACGAATAAAACTCGAATTCACCATTCGCCCGTTTCCGGAAAAATATGAGAAATATACGAGACTCGCTTGCGAAAATTGTGATACAGAAATTTTCTTTATGACACCCGATAAATATTCTAAATGGGACGTTAATCCGCCAGTAGCGAAGTCAGCGGTAATAATTTATTTCCCGGGAGCCGCGGAGCTTTATAGCAAGGAAGGAGCAATTGAAATACAAACTTCAGTGTTTACTATATTATACAGAGCACAGGACTGAGCAGAATACTTCATTTCCAATGAAAAGGCTGGCCTGGCTGGCCCTACATGATCTCACGGTAGCTGGCAAGGATCGCTGCATTGAATCTAGCGAGGATTTCTCTCGGGAGATAAGTTATTACTCAAATGGAGAGAGGATACGCTGCCAACTCACACAACAGGAACTGGACATTGGACTGGAGAAGGAATCTTGCACAGATGCTTATAATTAAGGGGATACCCGGCGGTGATTTTTCCATACAAACGTATTCCCTATTTAACTCTCTGCATTTTAACCCTATAGAAAATATTATTTTTACATAAAATAGATACCAACTACTAGCGTGTCGGTACTTATTGTTTATTTTTAATAAGTTACTTTTTATAGAAGTTATGACCTTTTAAAAATCAATAAAATTGACTGGTTTAAACGCCGTCAAAAGACGTTCAGTATACAAACAAGGCAATGTTTTTTTAAAAAAAGCAAAACGTACAGATGTAGAATAGTTTTTCTTATGTAGTTGGGAAAAAAAATTGAAAATCAGTCCACTTCTGGAGGAGAAAAGTGGGGAATACAAAACCTCGATTTTAGTTAGGTATTAGTAGCCCGAGGTGCATTGTCCCTTTCGCACAATATCCGGTGGAGTAAGAGCAACAGTGACAGCAACAATTTAGTAAAATCCATTTTTCAAATTTCTCCACCACCGGGTTTCATCTTAAGTTAACCATTTACCTTCACAAAAGGACGGTTCCATGTCAACTCAGAATCAACTCAACTCAACACCGCTTTAGAAAGTCGTTAAAAGCTATGAAAACATTTTTAAAAAATAGCCCAAGCCCTAACATAACCTTTTTTTATATATAAAAGAAAATATATAAAATTTTAAAGATTTTTCGAATGAGGTGTTGAGTTGAATTCATTCTGAGTTATCCGGTCACCATATTTTCTTTGGAATCAATTTTCTACCAATAAGACGCATTATTTTCGTATTTCTTGGGCATTAACTATGTAACAATTTCTAGACATTTTGTTTAGAAGAGTTTTATATTCCATGAACATTTATTACTTACATTTTTATTTATCTTCTACCGGTTTCGACAACATTTGTGTCAGTCACTTGCAAACTTAAAACTTAAGTTTTTATTTAGTTTTAAGTTTGCTAGTGAATGGCACGGATGTTGTCGAAACCGGTAGCAGATAAATAAAAATTTAAGTAACAAATGTAGTAAATTTAAGTAAAAGACGCATTATTTTTTATAATTTGGTAATTCGATACCGTAGCGAATTAAAGAGTACGTGAGTGCGTATGTGAGCCTAAGTGATCACAAACACAACGATCGTAAAATACAGTATCAGCATCGTAAAGTACAAAGCATGGTAGATAATGGATGCGGAGATCAAGGAATTTACTTCAGAGACAAAGCCTCCACCGGAAGCGGAGACTATTTGGAAGCGGCCCAATGGAATGCTAATAAAATTTGCACAGAGAAGTGGTAGGCAGTAGGCACCTCTCCGCGGGCGCAGTGCCCCCCGGATTTCGGATCTATCGGGCACCGTTTTTCGTGCACTGAGAAAGTTTAATTGAAATTGGACAAAGCGCTGGCGGCGCCGATGACGTGAAGAATTTTCGGTAAAACCAGCTATCCGTCTCGTTTCTTTTTTCTTAACGGTTACCTACCTATTTCGTTACGGTAAGTTCTAAGTAAATAAAGAAAGAGCGTTAAACTATTATGTCTGCAAAGAAGATACAATGTAACCGGGGTTCGGAAAACATGAATCGAAGAATGAAAATTCTTGCGTATATCAAGGAGCCTTCAGAAAATAATTACGACGCAATCTGGAATGTATTTATTTATTAAAGAATTTTATACATAGTGTACATATTGTGTTATTTCGCCCGCCATGCTAGGGATGTCCCTGTGTTATGGCGGGTGAAGTATGCAGATTATATGGGTAATGAAGTACATAAAAAAAATTATATAAATTGCGTTATCCTACACAGACACTAGACACAGTGGTGCACCGTACATAAGTTTCTCCACAGTACACAGTAGGTACAACCGGCTTCTTCAGCGAGTCTTAGATCGTGATTCGTGATATCTAAGGAAAACATCGTGATTCGTTAGGACTCACCGTAAACGGAAAGCCTCCAACAAAGCTTAGTATTTAAATCAATTTATGAAGTTAATTTTAATACTCAAGAAGTTCAATACAAATAATAATAGATAGCGCCTACCTGTACTATTTTTTTGTGTGTAATTCATAACGATAAAGACGGCTGCACCGCACCGCAATGCTTGTACTTGTAAATGATAAGGATAAAATGTAAATACAAGCAAGGAACGCCGTTGCCTGTTGCGTAGAATTGTACGAGGTGATTAGTGACCAAGTGCGCGGGCTGCGCGGGCTGCGGGCGGTGAAGGGGCATGTAGGGGTACGCAGGGAAGAACAACGGTTATCAGGTATCGGGCGCGTGCCGCGGGGAGATGTTGTGTCTGAGGCAGATAAGGAGACACCTGATACATCGCAGATGTGCACTCGTCCATTATGACAGCACAAACGAGACGCCATTCTTGTGATTAGGTTAATCTTAATCACGCATGCATTACCTACCGCGCTAAACTCTCTGCAGAACAATAACATTACTGTTACGTTTTCTTCACAGGTGGTATATATATAGAACACGCCAAACTTTAATGGCGACCCGAACTTGATACGATCTATTTTCGCGCAGGTATATGACTTTACAATGACCGTAAGCGAAAGAGAAAGTTGCGTTAAAACATACGTGCGACAGAGAAAGGCGTCGGCGGAGAGGCATGCCGCTTCTCGGACCTTAAACTTGCCTATTGCGACGATTTCTTTATCAACGACGGAATTAAAGTTTGGCGTGTACTATACATTAGTTTAAACAAAATATAGAATGGCAACACAATTTAAAAGCTCCGACGACATCTAGTTGGGGATCCAATTCGTAAAATTCTAACGAACGAAATCACGCACTCCTCCCTTTGCGGGTGACGAAAAGGGTGAAATTCCCGTTTATATAGTCTAATATAACTCCGGCCGCCCCTTCTGATTTAAACAACAACAAAAAAACGTCGGCAATATCAAAATGCATGCTTTATTAAATTTTCTTTTGAGAAGTTCAGGCACGAATATTTTTAATGAAAGGAAGTCACCAGCACGCATCTTTAAAGAGTTATTGTTATTATAGAGTCAATGTAATAATTTCAGAGTGTTGGAGGTGTGTGTGTGTGTGTGCATGCATTATTTATTAAATTTACTCAGTGGTTACATTGGATCTCAGATTTTCTTAAGATAAGGGTATTAAAAAATTTTCAACTGTTAATATTTGGTGGAATTCCATCGCAATAAGCATAACAATAAACATACTAAATGGAGGCAATATGTTATCGATAACTTTAAATATATAATCTCCTTCCAGACATCCTATCCTAAAAACGGAGAAAAGCATAAATATATTTAAAATAAAAAAAACTATTTAGAGTAATAGACCAAATTTTATTACTTCATATGTTAAGAAAGTGAAATGTAAATTTCTTTTCACTTAAAAAAAAAATAAACAAAATAATAACAAAAACAAATTTTAAACTTTTTAAACAAATTTTAAATTTTGTCTGACCGCGACTGGGACCGATTTCAGATAGACACGTCCATCGTCAGACTAGTACGTTTTTGCGTAAGCTGAGGTATTTAAGAACCATTGACCAGCGGCTGAGAATAAAGTTCCAAAATGCTTGCAAATGTACAGGGACGTTCCGATGAGAAATATCGATTATTCCCCGTATCAATTTTTTTAAACAAAAATTTTATATAGATTTATTTCATTCAAAACTTGCTTTAATATATGCCTACATTCAAGAAAGCAATAAAAATGCTCTAAACGCATGATGATAAATTATTAAATAGCGTGTACTTCTTGTAAGTATTTATTGATAATAAGTATTTATGATTTTTCAATAATGTCTAAACAAAATAAGTGTGTAAAAAAAATCAGAAATATTTTAGTTTGTAAGACCTTAAATAAATAGAAAAAATTGAGGAATTTCCGTCACAAAACACTTTCTCGGATTTATTTTTTAATGATTTTAATTCAACTAAAATTAAAATTCTGAAAAGTGTTGTTACTAGATTATGTATTGATTTATTTTGCTGTATGATTATATGATTTAAAATTTGTGTTGTATAATACAATATTTCGTTTGAAAATTGAACAAATCTGCCAACGATCAACGGTTTGAGCAAAAATAAACTTAGTTTGTCAAAATTTAAAAAGTGCGTTTACCAGATAAAATAACAATCTTTCAAAATCAATTTGTTTTTTTGTAAAAAAGAGTAAAAACGTCTAGAATTTGATTTAAAAAGGACAAATTTCCGGTATTGTCTGGTTATGGCCTCTTAAAAAAAAGGAACAAATATCACAACTTTAAGCAAAAATGTATCAGTCTGAAGCTGGACGCGAGGGTCTTAAATTGGTCCGGTCAGAAAAAAAAGCGGAATAAAGTTTAAAATTGGTTTCATTATATTATTACGATAAAGGTATTCTCTGGTTTATAACTACCATGGAAAACCCAGGAGAAAGTGGATACACAGCAGACACCGCAAAAGATTTACCAAAAAATAGTTGGAAATTCCCCTTGTAAACGAAAACGGAGGTGATCAAACGCTTACCAATTTTAACGATGTTAATGAAATACTAAATATTTATAATGGTTTAGGCTTAATAAATAATGGAACAAAGAATCGGCGACGCAAGTGTGGAACACTGGATCAAAAGTAAACCTGTAAGAAATAAGTGCCTATGTGAATTTTTATAAACATGTAAGGTGTAACTCTAGTTTGTGGATCAATAATTTTTTTTAACATTGGAGGTTATCCACCACTTACTCACCCTGGTGGTTAACAGATGGTTACGTCTTCTTTAGTTTTATTTTAGATTTTATTTTATTTATTTATTGTAAAAAAAATGTATACTTAATCCAATTAAATTTCACAAATTACAGTTTAACGTACATACATTTAATTACATAGGTAAGTACATCAATGAAATCAGATGAGATGAAGCCTTATGTTAAAGAATATATTTATTGCGATCTTAAAGTCACTTTCGTTTTAATTGAAAATGTCTATCTCAGAAGAAATGTGGTTTAGGAGAGTAGTCATTCTCCCCAAAGGCATGATCATTTTCCTGGTTGGTATGTATCCACGGGCCAGGTAGGTTGGTCCTGCCTCTTGTAAAAATAAACAGTCTGTGCTGTCTAGCTATGATGAAGTTATGGGGGAGATAAAACGAAATTCGATACATATAATAATAAGATATATAAAATAATAAGATGTAAGTGAAAGAACAAGAACAAAAAAAGTCGAAATAAAGTGAATACAATGTTATTGATTTTAAGAATAGGTAGTACGTATAGAAATAGTACGTATTGAATAAGATTAAGAAAGGGACTTTCAGATGGTTTGGGCATGTAGAGCGAACGAACGAAAAAAGGAGTGTAAGGAGGATATATATGACGCAAACGTAAATGGAAGAAGAAGTTGTGGACGACCGAGGAAGACATGGCACGATCAAGTGAACCAGACACTTGAGTCGGGCCATGTCAGGAGTCGGAATAATATAAGAGCATGTATGAGAAGATGTATGAATGTGAATGCAGCAAGGAATGTGTGCCAAGACCGAGTTTTTTCGCGGTCCGTCCTCTCTGCCTACCCCTGCGGGGAAACGGCGTGATGGTTAGTTAGTTAGTTTGTACACACATGGCCGACACTGTAAACATTTGAATAGAATCGCCGAAAAGCAGACCGAGCTCACTGTACCGCTACAGCGTTGTACGGTGAACAGGCGAGCGAGAATTGGCAAGTTGGTAGTGGCCAGTCGGTTGGTTGTTGGTTGGTTGATCGCTTGATCGGTGCGTACCTCCGGATAATTGGCCCGGAGGAATGCAGTTAATGTAATGTTTGGGTGAGTCAGTTAACTGGCCGCGTCTCAGCGGAGAGCAAGACCAAAATATACGTACAAGTACAAGAGGTAACAGCCTGGGAATGGGAATGAGAATGTTATCAAACACCGAAAGCCTGAGATTGTCACGGCCGGCTGCAGGCTGGCGTGAAACTATGCTAATTCGAACGGGTAATGAAATGGCGTGAAAATTGCGCGCTGATGAATTTATTATTTTATATTGCGACAATTTGGGACGATGTTTAGTCCCGTCTACAGCAGAAGGTATCTAATTAAACAAACTAAAAAAGGATTTCTTATGACAGGACGGAGGATGAGCACTGAGCAGTAGGTAGGTAAACATCGTTTATTTATTTTTTCAGCTTACTGAACTGCGTATTTCAAATTTATTTTCATAACAAATAGTTTCTACTTGCCTCCGCCCGGAATTTGGAACAAACAACATCGTAATCATGTAGGCCAGCGCAATTAGCGATGCGCGATCGTAATTATTCCGATAGTTCCAATTTTTTATGTTTTCTAAACTGGTGCCCTGTTGTAAAAGCCAAGTGTACGACCTTGGCGCATCTATGCTCGAACCGCCATTTTGAAAATTACAGCCAAAATCTAGTTTTATTAAATATTTCGTTTAGAATGCTAATTTCGACAAAAGTGGATTAAGAAATTTAGTAGAACATTAAATTTCCTACAACTTCTTATTTTTTTTTAAATCATCTCTAATCTAAACCGACATACAACATCGTAAAATGGCTGTAAGTTTGAAGAAAAAAACAAGTACGACTAGGTATGTTTTTCGAGAGTATCGCGTTTCGAGTGCACTTTCGAGAAAAAATATTAATTCCAAATATGTAGAGCAAAAGAAGTGTGTTTTCTGTCTTTTTACAGATATAAACTATAAATAATAACTACCTAGGTACCTCCAAAGAATATCAGAATTGTCCATGTTTATTATTGCGATATTCTTTTTTTTAGATTGTTAGTTTTTTCATACATAACTACAAATTATTAGTCAGGTATAATTATGTCATTTGGATTTTACAAGGAACCAGCTTATAAAACATATTAAAAATTTAAAGAAAAATTACAATAGCGACCCCATTTTGGCCTAATAATCTTGTACCCCAAACTTGACATTTCAGTTCATATTGAAAATGGTGGTAATGTTGAACATCTGCTCAAATTACAGGACGAATTCGATAATAATTTTATGTTTTATTTAGCTTTGGTGTACCCACATTATTTCGACTACGATTTCAGAAGACGAAGAATCTGCCACGCGTAAAAACTTTCAGCCCATCTCAAAAAATATTAATTAATAATTTTTATTTAAATAGTTATATTTACATAGTTATTCTAGTAACAATTAATTTTTATTTATTTTTTATTTATGATTTCTCACCGTACATGTTATTATATTTATTTTACACAAAAAATTAACATCACTAGGACTAAAAGCCTGTATTGAGGTTAGGTTAGGTTAGGTTCATTGATCATTGATGTTTGTTTAAAACACAGATTGTGGAAGCTGGGTACTTTGCTATGATTGGGCGAATCATCGTACAGGGCCAATTCTAATGCAACACAGAGTGTGGGGGTAGTGGGAGCAGTCAATACTTCGACCGATCACTTGAGTTCACTCACTTTGCCACAGAGAACCAACCAGCTCTATATAGAGTGCCAACAATTTTATTTGTAAAATTGCTCATCAAGCACTTCATTCGAAGCAATTAAGTTATTGAATCTTATTTATAATATTATATTGGTTACCAGGGGCGGTCAGTGAGTTTTAAACCAGTTGCAAAGATTGAAAAAAACTGAACAAGACTGAAAAACCAAACTGAAAGAATCCTGAAGATCTTCATACAAAAAGTAAAATTTTGAAAAAAAAAATTCGAGTTGTTCATTTTCAGCTACACAACGTCAGTAACATCATTTTTTTTCAATCTTAGCACTCTAGCTCTATATCAATAACATGTAGTATTTTTCAATATTAGCAATCTAGAGCACTGAACTCACAGACCGCCATTGCTCCTAGTACGAAAATATAAGTTTAAATACATTTTTGATAAAATGACTTTATCAAAAAAATTCGTGAACAGACAAAATAGAATAGTAGGTAGGTGTAAGTTGTTTTAAGAAGTATTTACGTACGATGTTGACTTTATACAACTCTATTAAAACGCAATAAATCAAATAATAACATGTATCTATAAGTAGCAATTTAGTAGATTAAATTTTAAAAAAAGTAAATTGCGGTAGGTCGGTAGAAAGTGTATATAAAATGAAATATTGCATGTAAATGAGATATGTGGAGCATTCACATTAAAGTCACACAGCACAATATGTACATATTGTACATCCACTGAAGTACAACGTAAATAGATAATGAAAAAGGGCTACAACGTAATGCAATAAATATAATGCAACACTTAATTTGTTTAAGACCCGACGTACGTTGTTATGAAAACATACTCAATGTGACATTTAAATATTATTATTATTGGAGTTTGCTTTGAACAATAATCACATTTATAATACGCCGCACGCGTCGTGCTTACTGTGTGATACGCCACATTACACACGAAAGTCTATTTATTAACCTTGGGCGGATTTTTCATACAAGGAGAATGGTAATAGGGAAGTTGAGTGAAAAATATTTTGACTTATAAAATATATGTTGATATAGATGACATTCAAACTTAAAAACTAGTTTTTTTTAAAATTCAATAGTTAAATTAAATTAATTCTACAAGTTTGAATTTTATTAAACCCGCGAAAACGCCCGGTAAGCGACGGGAGAGTGTGTGACGTTATCTGTATGCTTGTTTGTATGAAAAATAAGGGTAAATATTTATAAAACCGCGACACGCTTAATATGGATTAAAAATCTAAATTTCAAAAAATGTAGTAGTTAGATATTTAGGCGCTCCGCTGACGAGGCAACTGAAAACCAACTAAAACCGGCTGTTTTCTCTGTCTTGATTGATCATAAAGCTTGTTTAACCATAGACGAAGAACAATCAGCTGACAGCTGGCAACTAGCAACGGCCGCCCAGGGCAATCAGCAGTGACAGTCGCGAGTCACCGCTTGCGTTACCATTGACAACGGGGTTTTGTATGATTGTGAAGTGCGCGGGCCATCACATTGTCATACAAAGACAGTTGGCAGTTGAGAGTTTTCAGTTGCCTCAGTGGGCGGAGGCGCTAACTAGTACTAATCAGTTCAGTTAGCGGAATTTCGAAAAAAGTGCATTTTGATGGTTATTTTTTAAATTTAAAAACACGAGTCTATTTTCACCGACCGCTACGTTAGGAACTGTTGGAAGTTTCGGTGAAAAAATATTTTTCCTGTTTTTAAATTTAAAAAAATAACCATTAGAATGCACCTTTTTCGAAATTAATATTTATCGAAATTACAACATGTCGAGAGTATCGTGTTAAAATTTCAAGTACATCGGAGAAAAAAATAACGAAGATACAGCATTTCAAGCGACCGGCTCTTTTCGATTTTCGACCGGATTTTCGAGTATAAAAAACTTTTTTCTCGCAAACAAATTTTTGAAGTTCGTGAACATCATAACTCAAAATCTACTTGACCAATCCTTTTGAAATTTTGTATCACTATTTCTACACATAAATCAACAGGTAGTCAGAATGATTTTTATTTTAATTTTTTAGCATTTCATTCAATTTTTAACAAATTTACCGAATTTTTTTAGCAAAAATCGCGTTTTTCACTTCAAAATGCTGCAAAAAAAAGAAAAAAAACTCTCCCTGATTACCTGAAAAAGCATTTAATTTTTTTGTGTCAGATGATCCGGTATAACGAGTTATGATGTTCACCGCATAACAACTTTTTTCGGGGCGCCTCTGGAGATTCGCTATCTACAGATATATTACGGACTTATTTATTGTATATTTTTAATTGAAAATTGTGTCAAAGATATTTCAGATATGATACTAAAGGTGCCCTTTTCGCCATTAAAACCTTACCCCCTCCTTAAATAACAAAACCCTACATGTTTTTTTAATTTTCGGAGCATACTTTGCGATTTTTTTCTATCGAGGGAATTTTATGTGATTACCGTTTCGGCTCGACAGTATCCAGAAATTATCTTCAAAAATAACATATATATTTTTTAGAACTTAGAAACGTAAAGCGTTCAAGGGACATATGTTATGACTCGGTAGAAAATTGGAAATTTCCAGCCATAAGACCACTTTATAATTATTACATCACGTACTTACTAACTAACTATATCTACAATATACGCATATATGTGTATATGTATTTACTAATGTTTAAATAATGCTTGTCTTATTCGTTTTACGTACTTGTTTTTATTTAAACTTATCCTTGCACAAAGAATATTGTAAAGAATAGTGCGCTCATCTATTATTGTAAATTAATTAATTTATTTCATTGTTGTAAAAATAATGTGATGTGTTCTATTGGCGATCCAATAAATAAATAAGGTATAACCATTATAATTTGTAATTATAATGCACACGGGCATAACATATAACACAACACGGGCATGTGCCTAGCATGGTCGAAAAATACTCAAATCACGTAATAAACAATGCAATAAATAAAGAAAATTATAGATAATGGAAAAAAATAATTATAAACGACTATTTAAAAAGAATAAGTATTATTCAATAAGAAAGACACAAGCAGTTCACCAGATTACCAGTACCAAACTTAGACCTCGCCATCAGAATCCCAACCAGATACCGAGAGGTTTCTTCCGTTATCTAGTCGATTTTGATTACTTTTTAGATCTCCATAAAAGCGAAGAATTATCATATGTTCATATTCACTTTTTGTTTTATTTTTAAAACTTACATTTTATGCATCAAGAACCAATCACCCTGTACAATAATATTATATTTATAAACAAAGATAAGTGTAAACAATTACTTTTATTCTCTTAACGTTCAAATGCAATCAAAAGTTTATACTAAACATTTTTATCAAGAAGCCGACGTTTACCGCAGCGGTCAAAAGAATTAAAATATGTATTGGACTTCAGATACGCAAAACCTCCAGCGACTACTTCGAGATAACGTTTTTTCAGATACAAAAAAAGAATATTTTTATGAATGAATTTAGAATACGTTTATGAGAAAAACGTATTCTATTACGGTGAAACAAAGAAAAGTGATAAAACATATTCTTCAAATTTCTGACAAAATAATATTAACTAGATTTACGTCTATTTTATGTAAGTCAACTTCGTGATAACTTCTGCCAGAATTGTCGTTTTTTTTTTAAATTTATTACTAGATAATTATAATAATTGTATTGTTTGTATAGTACCTTTCTTGGGAAAAACCTCCTGAAGGTTGTTTTCACCTGCATTTTGTTTTTAAGGATATGACTGGGCTTAATACAAATTAGGTTGTTAATCAATATGTTCGTAAATCTCGACGCTTCGATGTATTATATTAGATATGTGGAACACGTTCCAAATAGATATTCGTACGCAATAGCGCCGATGTCGAATATTAAACATCAAGCAGTTGACAGGAAAAATACTTTAATGACGAAACTTTAGCTTCATAGTACGTACCAAAGTAATACATAACCATTTGTAAATCCCAAAAAACAGGCTCATTGTGTTCTTTAACAAAGATAATGTAAGTACCCCACCACGTATTTGCACTTCAAACAATGTTTTTTTTTGTGACGATGATGATGATAAATGTCATTTTATAGAATAAAATACGGAAATTAATGGCGTCTTAAAGAAAAGGAGCGAAACAACTTACTAAGGAAGTCCTTTGGTAAATTTATTACTACATCAACAGTAATAAAGCTGTTTACTTGTTGCGATAGGTTATGGTTGCAAAACAACATCCAAGGTTTCCGTCGATACCTTTTACAATACATTCATAAAAAAAATAATTGTACGACATACAAAGCTTTACATCAACGATATTATAATATTATGTATTATAAAATAATATTAAAAATAAATTATAATTACGCTCAGTTAGTACGTGATCGACATTGATAAGACCTGTTGTTTATTAATAAGCAAAGACATTAGTATCTCGATCATTACCAAAGGTCAACTAGCTGATTAATATCGCCATGCTAGTGTGAGAATAACAACAAATACTTGGGCGATGACTTAATCTAATAACTAATAATACTACACATGAATTAAAATTCTCCACAAATAATGCCGTAATATGTTTAAGTGGGGTAATTACTAGGTAACTCCGAAATTGGCGTTTATGAGTTGAACACTAAAAGCATAACTCTATTTCCTAGCCTATGAATGTTACAAACATCAAGTTATTTGAATTATTTTTTTGGGGATTTCCAAAATCGATATCGTTCAATTCTACAATCAGGTAATTCTAGAGTTAGCTCAGTGTTTTCCCTAAGGAAGTTTTTTGGTAAATTTCTTAAACTACATCGGCAAATTTACTAAACATATCTCTACCTATCGTATTAAGAGCCATTGACCAGCGGCTAAGAATAAAAGTTTAAAAAGGTTTCACCTGTACAGGGAGGTTCCGAACAGAAATATCGATTATTCCCCGTATCAATTTTGTCAAATTAAAAATTTAATATCGATTTATTTCATTCAAAAATTTGCTTTAATATATACCTACTTTCAAGTAAGCAGTAAAATGCTCAAAACGCACAATGATAAATTATTAAATATCGTGTACTTCTTTTAAGTATTTTTTGATCGTAAGTATTTATGATTTTTCAATAATGTCTAAATAAAATAAGTATGTAAAAAAAATCTGAAATATTTTAGTTTGTAAGACCTTAAATAAATAAAAAAAAAACTGAGGTATTTTCGTCACAAAACACGTTCTCGGATTTATTTTTTAATGATTTTGATTTTAATGATTGATTTATTTTGCGGTATTTATATGATTTGAAATTTGTGTTGTATAATACAATATTTCGTTTGAAAATTGAACAAATCTGCCAACGACCAACGGTATAACCTTTGTATATTAAAAATTAACGTAGTTTTTCAAAATTTAAACCAGATAAAATAACAATCTTTCAAAATCAATTTATGTTTTTTTTTTGTAAAAAAGAGTCAGTATGTCTAGAATTTGACTTATAAAGGACTAATTTTCGGTATTATCTGGTAATACCCTCTTAATGCATCTTAGTAATTAAATGTATGATTCATAGAAATAAACTATTGTAACCTGTATTATAATTTATTTAAAAAACAAATCTTTTCATCATTACAAAAAATTTACTTTCCTTCTAAAATATTAAAGTCCATATGGGACAGTTCCGAACTCCTGCAACTTTCTCATTCCCCGATACAGCGGTTTCGTACTATGCAAAACCAATATTTAGGTGTTATTAACATGTTTAATGTTGTAATTTTATAAACCTCTGTACTTTTGAAGTGGTACTTTGTTGTTGTATTTTTATATCACGTGTGTATTTTTTAAATCGTAACTTTATTGTTATTATTTCTCCTTGTACTTAAAATTTTTGTTGTTTGTATTTTTATTTCATGTATGTAGTTTTTTTCCTATCATAACATTATTTATATTATTTCTATCTCATGTTAAAGTTGTACTGCCTTTATTTATGTATGTAAAAGCCCTCTGGGCGTAAAATAAATAAATAGCGGTTCCCAACACATCGATCTACGATTTAGCAATACTTATCATTATAAATATGCAACAACCGATTTATCAGATTGCTTACCATCTTATAATTCAATTTCCCAACAAAGATGATTTCAGAGTTACCGAGTTGTAGTAATTACCCCACGATATCACTATAAGATTAACTTTAACGGGAAATTGTTAAATTTTGTTAACATTTTTGATAACAATCAAAAAACAACAAAAGAATGAAAAAAAACTTTCAATTTAAAGTTGGTTGGCAAAATTGATTAAAATGTCTAAAGGATGGAAATCGGGAGAAGCTGCGCGGTGCCGCTACGGGGACAATGGTAGCAATTAGTAATTTAGTTTAGCAGGCACCTTGCGTGGTGCGGTCATACGCGGACGAATTGTTGTTTTGTACAGGACAGGTGGTCGGTGTGGGTGGGCCTGGCTGTGTGGCGGACTATACACACGGTACACCATAATGCGGGTCGGTGGAGAGCGCATGCGTGAGGACCTTGGGATGGAAATACCGGACCGAAATACCACTGGCTCTTCACACAAGCACAGCTCTAGCCGTAGCTGCTAGCCGCTGTAGCTACTAGCTACGTAGCCACCCTGTCAGATGTCAGTAGTTGTCAGTGTGTCTGCACTCTGTACATCGATGCGTACAAACATGCGTACAAACAGGCCACTACACCACGCCGAACAAACAAAACAAACGCACCCGCAAAAAAGACCGAAATGTTTTAACTGCACTCGATCAATGTAAACACGTTGTGACGAACCTTTCTACAAACACTCAACAAGAAAATTCTACTTGATTTAAGACCAGGTTACGTTTGGGAAAGATGAGCGAGCAGCGCGGTACCGCGCAAAAAGTAAACAATAACATTGAGCGTTGTTTAGAAGGATGAGAATGTCGATATATATATTTTTAATACGGTGGCCCCATTTTACAGAGCTCTTTTCCTTTATCGTCCTCGGGGCGTTAGATAGTAGATGTATCTAGAACACGACACACGGTGTATTGTGATATTCAATACTGCCGGCTCCTGGCGCTAGTTCTTGTTTCCATTTGTTTTATGTAACCACTGGAAAATGGCCGAGAATTGTTTTACTTTACCGCCGCGGCCGAAAGACAACAGAAATATGATACAAAGAGCAAAGGGTGTCACGATTTTTGGTCGCAAAGGAAACAGCATTGCGTGTGAGCACAAGTGACGTATAAAGAAAAACGGCCTCTATGACGTAGAACATCGAATGCTAATAAAGTACGTCGATTGTCTTACCAAATATAGGAATAAAATAATAATTAAAATTGTAGACAAATGCTTGATATTTGGATTGTCATTGTTACGCCATATGATATGACAGAAGCAGACTAATGTCGCCACAGATTGCGCAATAGGCTACAAAAACACTTGACGTGCGCAATCAAAAAGGTATCTACGAGTTGACTACGGAGTACGGAGGACAAATATGTTCACGACGAGTAAACATGTTATGCGACACTATTGCAAAGCAACCTGCCCGCTAAATTATTCCGGTGAATTGATAATAAATAATTATTATCGGTAGATACAAACAATAGGCGACGCGCTCTAAGTCCGATGTTATTAAATTAATAGTTATAATTAGTTATGTGTAAACTAAAATAATATAAATAAAATCTACCCATAAAAACCCAAATGCTATCTAGATAGTTAGTGTCTTGGATAAATTTATCAATTTTTATTTATTTTATTTATTCACGCCCTAATGGGATTTTACATGAAAATTTTACACTGATGATTGATTAGAGTAATGAAGACAAGATAAATGCAGTTGTAATAATTGTAAGAAAACGACACATATGTATGTATGTATAGGTATAATAAAATTTAGTGAAAATTTGCTAAATACTAAAATGTTGATTCAATGTAAAATAAGCATGAAATAGTAAGTAAAAGAAAGTATAACATAAAAAAGTAAGTTTATTGGTATATTAACAATATTAATACATTTTTATTTTTATTTTTAACTTTTTAACTTAAAGAGTTAAACCTCAAATTATAATATTTTAATTAATGAAGATAATATTAGCGAAAGTCAATCGAAAATCTGAAACAGAAAAATCAGAAAAAGATACGGATACATCTGGGACTCGAACCCAGGTCCTCCGGCAATCCGGGCCGACGCGCTAACCAACTGCGCCAACGTATCCCTATCCGATTCGGTCATTTTTAACTGTATCATACTTCGACTGAGAACCACCAACATTAGTCTTACCAAATCGATAAGAAAAATGAAAATAATGTTGGTGGTTCTCAGTCGAAGTATGATACAGTTAAAAATGACCGAATCGGATAGGGATACGTTGGCGCAGTTGGATAGCGCGTCGGCCCGGATTGCCGGAGGACCTGGGTTCGAGTCCCAGATGTATCCGTATCTTTTTCTGATTTTTCTGTTTCAGATTTTCGATTGACTTTCGCTAATATTATCTTCATTAATTAAAATATTAATATTAATACACATATGTAGTGTTAAAAACCAATAAAACAGAATAGATGAGAATGTAATTTACTCGTGAGGTATAGAACATTATAGCAGATTAAACAATAAGAGATGTACCTATAAAAAAAACTAATAGATACAATTTAGCAAAATGTATATGTATGTACAGGGTGTTAAGAAACGTACTTCACTTACTGTAACCAGTGACCCCCGACATTATTTGAAGTAAAAAATGGAATTAAAATTTTGGAATTGGTGACTTTTTGATTCTCCAAAGACATAAAAAGTAGTAGGTAGACAGTTGAGGCGGGATAAGAGGTTGGGCGGACACTCGGCTGAGTGATTTTGAAGAAAAAAATTTTTTAAAAAAAAACGTCATCGAAAAAGTCACTGGAGATCAAAATTTCATTTACATCTTTTACTCCAAATAATGTCAGGAATCATTGGTTAAAGTAAGTCAAGTACGTCCCTTAACACCTGTATAGAGAATTAAATATTAAGACCTGAAATGCAACTAAGGACTGTTTCGGAAAATTTCAATTTCAAAGATTCTTTATTTCATTTCAAATTTGACACGCAATCACGTCTTCCTTCATTTCAAATACGAAATGTGTTGTTACAACTCCAAAATAACGTTCGATAAATTTGAAAATTTCACTCAGTATTCCCCGCCGAATGACAATTTTGACGCCTCCCATTGAGCGCAAAACGTTCGAATTCGATTGATCACATTTAAAAAATTTCACATCACATTTCTATGATATTTTGGTTGAAATTTCTTCTGACGGAAGTTGAAACAACCCAATTTTTCGGTGAACGACGATTTGAAGGAAATTCACACTTGAAATTTTCCGAAACAACTGGTCCTATGATATTTTATTTGAAATTTCTTCTGACGGGGGTTGAAACCCAATTTTTCGGTGAATGACGGTTTGAAGGAAATTCATACGTGAAATTTTTCGAAACAACCGGCCCTAAATTGTACTGTCTAAAATAAAGGTTAATATATAAGAGAAGTATTTCGCATTCCAGAAACAAAGAGGGGTGTAATTTTCTCTTTTCTTTCTACCGGTGAGGCTTGCTGTTTGATAAACTTGTTGAATGATTTTGGTTTTTAAAATGTTTGTCCAGTAAACATTTTTTGTGACAATCAGTCAGCAATCTTAACTGCAGCCACAGAATATATTAAACGATTGAAGCATGTATGTATATACATATTCGTTTTCACTTTGTTAAAGATTTAGTAAAAATAATAATTCTTTCATATTATGTTAATTTATATTGCTTTATATTCTTTCACATTCTTTTATATTTCATATGTTCATAGGTTAAATGCACTCAATAGATAATTGACCACCACAACACGGGCATGTGCCTAGCGTGGTGGTCGTAAAATTCTCAAAACATGTAACTAGCAGTTTAATGAATAAAGAAAAAAAAGTACATAAACACTAGTGAACAACCAGCAGATATCCTTACAAAAGCGTTGAGTAAGGAGTTGTTTATAAGATGTATCAAGAAAATCTAGTGTGCATAAGTTAGTGTATTTTTGGTAAATATTGTTTTTTTGTAATAGATGCGGGTTAAATGTAATTTTATATACTGAAATGTTATTTATTACATTGAGGAAGGGTGTTCTCAAAAGGCAATGAAATAACATACATTTGGTAACACTGATTTATTGTAGTAAGCTAGTAGAATAAGTAAAAGTTATGTTGGTAACACTAAATTGACAGTAAGCTCGTGTCAAAATCATAGTCTCTCTCTGTGTGTGTGATCTGATGCAATCAATGTACGTTTTTGGTTAAAATTATCGGCATTTATTATCTATCCATCGCTACAATAAAAATGGAGAGAAGTTACTTATTTAACTTATTTATGGATTTATTGTCCTTTACAGCATTTCATGTCGCTATCAAAGGATATAGGACAAAGGTTTTCATAATAGTTTTGAAGGTATGAGAAGATAGCAGAATGTATTTTATTGCCGTCCTTCTGTAAAACTCGAGCTGCAAATTACTATAAAATAGATGAAAGATGAAGTTGTCTTTGACATCAAACCCTACCTATTTATTGTACCATTATTATTTATAACGGGTTAATAATACTCGATTCAGTAGGTACTTTTATACGATACATAACTTACCATTGATATTAAATGCGCAAGAAGGGAAATGGTGTTCTAGTAATGATCCGTCATCAATAATTATTATCGATTTAGGAAAAACACAAGTGTCTTGCTACTTGTAACTAATCAATCAATAAAAAACAAAGAGAAAAAAGAAATTATTTGATCTTGAGGCGGGTCATGAATTAAAATAATTCCTCCTAATGCTGGAAAAAGTTCAAAATATTCCTAAGATTTTGCCTGAGGATATATTTTTATCATCTGTAACTAAGCAACGTAGCATTGAGCTTCGTCTTAAGGCCGCGCTAACCCGCTCAAAAACAAGAAGATGGAGAGATACGACAATACGATTGTTGGAGCGAGCGCGCTAACATTAAAAAACATAAAATTCATGCGAAAATTGTGAAAATGTTTAATAAAACACGACTCATTGGAAAAATAGCAAAAATCTCGTGGGGGTTGTGTCAAGTTTAAAGAAATATTGTGAATTTTTTCATACATATAACATGTAAAATAACAGAAACAAACGTGTAAATAATAATTTTGGGAGCATACTTTGCGATTTATTTCTATCGAAGGAATTCCAAATAATTACCGTTTTAACGTGGAGAATGTATAGATACTATCTTAAAGAATAACATATATATTTTTAAGAGCTTATAAGCTTCAAACGTTTAAGGAAAACATGTAAGAAATCGGTAGAAATTGGCAGAGCCGCCTCTTAAAGAGAAATTTAGGGAAAGTTAGGGCTAAGGTTGATGAAAGCGAGGTGTGTTTTGTGGAAGATGAAGGTTGGGATACACTGTTTTTAAGCTATTTCCAACAAGATTTCAATAGTCAATGGTGGTGTCCCAACAAGGCGAAACTGAGGGAATCTTCCACTCGCCTCGATAACATTTTCCCAGCGGAGGTGCATCTAGCTAGTACCGAGTCAGCGCATCAGCGCCTCTGCATGATGCTGTTCCTTAGGAGTGTGCGTTCGAGTATGCCAGGTTAATATTATTGTTTACGGAAATGACAAGCAGAATAATTAACACGAGGTGGTGAGGTGGTGAGGTGGTGAGGTGGTGGTGGTGGGAGCTGTTCAATTATTCAGCATATTATTATGTTCTTGTAGTAAAACGGTCGGATGTGCCAGCGCTAAGGTTAAACGCGGCGAAAGGGCAGCTAGGCGTAAAACACTGTTCAGTGTTCACCGCAATTCCTTGGAGCCGGAATAGATAGATAAAAAATATACTAAATGTGCTGTTTTATGACAACAAAACACTTAACTTGGAACCATTAAATACATCGATAATGCAAGCACTTGCCCTTTTCAAACAAACTTTATTTAAGTGGGTGTATAAATAATTTTAATAACTAAACAGATAGTAAACCTTGAAACGAAGAAGGAAAACTTTAATGCATGCATATTATAATTAAAATATCATAGTTTATCTTATCAGTTTGAATTCATATTGATGTGGTCATTTAAATCTTGTTGGATAAACGGTGTAGTACCAACTTTATGTATAGGGGGCATACATTAATTACCTGAGCACAAAATAGGGGGGGGGGATCCAGTAAAATCTCATTATACCGAGCAGGTGGTCAATAAAAATCTCACGTCAACTTTAAAAGAGTATATATTATTAAAGAGATAATAAAAAATAAAAAAATTCACTTATTTTGAAGTGCCCCAGCTATTATGAAAAACAATTATTTCGAGAGTAAGAAAAAAATCTCATGTGAGGGGGGGCACTAAATCTCACTTAGGGGGGGGTTCTATTTTTTTTTTAACTGTTCACGTAATTAATGTATGTCCCCATATATTGATAGCTCTAATGAGGAATGAGATGTAAATAAAAGGTTAATAGCATTCATTACCGGAACTTGGAAATAATAATCAAAATTTTATTTTGAAAACTTTTAATGTTAATGTTTCTTTATCAGTAAACAGTGTAAATAAAGCAGCAAGAAAATTGGAGGGTCATTTGATATTTCGAATATATTAGATATTTCAAATATATTAGGTATTAAAAAAAATCAGTGACACATTGCTATTTTTATGGAACGAAAAGTTTGACATACAATGTACACATGTACAAATAACAATGCGCTGATTTTGTATTTGAATACATTTTGAAAACCGTGGTACATCCAGTTTATAACCAAACTGTAGAAAAAAACTTCATAGTAAATTGTAGCACGAATGATTGCAGCGCACAGCCATTCACTCGACTACGCCTTGAATGACCTTGGATAATAATTAAAATGTTGGCAAAAACATTCTCCCGAAAGTCAGACTAATAATGGATGCACCGCGCTGACTTTATATTTATAGTGCGCGAGATAGTACGGGCGGTTGCTAGCAAATAACAAAATACAGCGCGCGTGAACAAACAACGATACGATACGAAACGATTGTACCACCCCAGTCAGGAGCACTCCTGTCCAGGTAAGACCCGGTACACCAGAGGGAACTGATTTGTTAAGACTTGAACACATGCTCTGAGGATGGGAAGAATTATGGAGTTTAATCGACCGGTATACATGGCAACCTAATACGCCAATATTGGAATTTAGGATGGGGAGAAAAAAAGGAATTGATTGAGCTTTATGTATTTTCTTCTTTATGGGATCGCCTAGTCTCTGCATGCATCTTCTAACCACTGGTGTAGTCTGTAGTTGGATCGTCTTAAACCTTGAACAATCATAAACAGTATTTCTCTGATTGGTTCTCTCTTGCAGAGCTAGATTATGATTTGGAGCCCTCTTTTCAAGCTCTAACTCAGAAATTCCAAAAAGTGAGTTAGTTCACTCACTATTTCATAAAATTCATTGTAAAAGTATATCATAAATTTGTACCTCGCCCTTGAGGTGATTTTTCACAAAAACGGCGCTATTAAAGTCATCTAAATATTACTATTATTATGAAGATTTCAACCCTTAACACAACAGAATAATATTATGATTGTAGACAAGCGTCAGGTTAACCAACCTCCCATATAAACGGCAGGTTTCAAATCACGTAAATGTTTACGAAGTGGATTGTTAGGTATGGTCACTACTTATTCAATTCATACAAACTACGTCAGGTTCAGGTACGCAGGGCTAGGCAATGAGCAGTGGGTTGCTTCATATCACGTATCACAGTTTACCCTATAATGCCTTTTTCTGACTGGGAGAGTATTTTAGTCGAGTAGCTAATATATTAGTAACTAAACGTGTCCGAACACCACAATTTTAGTAGAGTAGGCTAGTCAGCTCTTTAGTAGATTGAATCCATTTGGTTCTATTTTTTCGGCGAGTAGAGTCTTTCTCCACGCGTCCCTGCGCACTGCCATGCGCAGTTCATTCGTAGACGCACACACGCGCAATATGTCGTGCCGTTCTATATTTTTGCGGCTATGAAACTATTTTCGTGACCATAGGTTATTTATTTTCAACTCACTAATTCATTCTTCCACTTCTTCTAAAATAATCATTACAATCAGCTTCATTCGCGTATTTACTTTATTGCGATGCAATCCGTCATGTCGCGACGCGTCGCTTACTAATAAACTCTCCTTGACAGCAGTGCGAACACTTTATGGCGAGTCAAGTAGCGAGTTACTCGCCACTCGACTTACTACTTGTCAGGTCAGAACAAGGATTTACCGCTGTCTGCTTTTCAATGGTCTCAATAGGTGTTGGTTTTTTAATGTATTATATTATTATTACATTTATTTTGATATAGACTGATGGTCAGTGTAAAAATTGAGAAAAAAAGATCGAAATAAAACATAAACCAGAACATTCAAAAAGTTTCGTGTTTTGATAGTTCACTATTATCCTGAGGATTTAGTATCTTCCTGAATCCTGACGTCACAATAATGCATGTAAACAAGTTCCTGTCATGACTGATATAATAAAATGATTTATAAACGAATTACCTACAGTGCGTTTTTTTATTACTTCACGGTCGATAAGAATAATTATTGTTATCGCATTGCTAGCGCCACCATTGGGCACTGGCATAAAAACCCAGCCTATTTATCGCAGGCCACTTTAAAAAGGAATATACCAGTGAATGTAGTCGACTCTTACAAGGTAGAATAAGACTTACTTTTTTACGAAGTGATTAGAAAAGGGATAAAAAAACAAATTTGGTACATCATAGCGGGACAACGTTTTTATACTTATAATATGGAGGTTTAATTCCTTTTAAATAAAACACTTGTGTTGCTAAGTTGTGTAACAAAGTAACAGGGTTGACATGATTTAAATCACTTGATTTAAAGTGATTTAAATCGCGATTAAAATCGGGCGATTTAAAAAAAAAATCGTGATTTAAATCAATACTTTTTACTGCAACCAAATCAACCGCCGAAAGTGCCAATGGACTTTCCCGCTTAAAATGCCAAGAGACTTCCCCTGGCACGCACACGCGTGCAATGCTAAAACTACTGTTGACCCAATTTTGAGGATTCCCTGAAATATAAAAGTGTGCAAAATTTCATCAAACTCGGCATAAAACTGTAGATTTGCATACAAATCGTAGGAATGATCAATTCCTATGGTTGTATCAATGGTTGCATACAAAATTTATCAACCCTGCAAAGTAACGACATTTATGTTTATTATATAAATTTCCTTTTTATGGTTTCTTCTAACAAACCAACTGACAAATTTATAATAAAATAATGCAATAATAAAAAAATTGAAATTAACATTCTAACTGACACTTCACAATTCAAAATTAAAGGGAATATATTTCCTTTACATCTCCCCCCCCCTCGGAAAAGAAAATTATTGTAAAATTTACTGCAAAATCACTCATCTTCGATGTCCTTCTCTCCCAATATTCGAACTGGAATAAGCTTTGTGATATGGAATAGATTTGATTCTGTTTTTTTGTGACCCGTAACTATTCTGTATATGGGAGTTTTAAATTTTTTCAACTATCTCATATAGTCCAATTTTCAGTTCATCAAATTTCTTCCTGCTCAGCTTGTTTCCATTTTCCACAAACACCATGTCTCCAACATTAAATTCAAAATGTTTTATTGTTTATTGAAATCAAATTATCCTTTACTGGCTTGACTGAATTTTTCTGAATTATATGACCCAAATATTTTACAATGAATGATGCAAATGTGAATGAAATTTTAATATAAAACCTTCTGTTTTGATTGCATTTAGCAGCTTCTGCAAACGTTTTTGAAAATATAAGAATGTCATCTATGTATGTAATTGACAGCAAAATCGGTTAGTTTATATTTTCTCAATATATTGCTAAATATCATCTAAAAAATTGCCGGAGAAGTCATTAATCCAAAAGGAAGGCAGGTCCATTGATCCTGTGTTACAAACCCCGTTTTTCTTTTGTTTTCAATCCGCAAGGGAATAAGACCAAAAAGCTGAGTTTACATCCAGCGTTGAAAAAAATTTGAAATTTCTGGTCCTTGTCATTATTGAAATGATTTATTGTTATTTTAAAATCTTCTTCTAGAGTTTGCGAGGCAATGAGAACCCCGGCTGTCTCTCAGTGGGGTCTTGTACGAGATAGTCATTTACCAAGTTGGCCGATTGCCAATCAAGTTTCTGGGGTGAGAGGGGATCGGAGAAGTCTTTATCCTTCCGTCCAGAAGGGTTTTCGGGACTTCAAGCGACATGCCGGATGAGGGACGACATCATCGTGCAAAGGAATTGTGCTTTTTTGCAGCGCCTTCTTGTTTTCTCTCAGTGATGCAATCGCCCGCCTGATGTTTGGCGGGGTTACGTTTGCAAGTACTGGGAGCCAAGGGATAGGAGTAGAGTTTCCTCTCCATGTAGTTCTAAAACTTCCCTGTACTCCCAAGATAACCTGCCAGGATTACCGTAAAATTATTTCAGTTAGGTACCTTCATATTTATCTATAAATTATTATGAATTATTTGGAAAAAAATGTTTACGTATAAGTTTTTAGGGTCGTATTTTAAAAGGTTTGATTGTTTTTTTTTATATTTGTGTAGGCTTAGTGAAATATTAAAGGAGTTAGGTAACGCCAATTTCCATATTGAATTCTCTAGGGTTGAAACTAGCACATGTATGATGAAATAGGAGGCAACATTTTAAAGGAGCTAGGTAACGTCAATCGCCATATTGAATGCGGTACGGCTGAAACCAGCACATGTATGATGAAATAGCAGGCAACATTTTAAAGGAGCTAGGTAACGTCAATCGCCATATTGAATGCGGTACGGTTGAAACCAGCATATGTATGATGAAATAGCAGGCAACATTTTAAAGGAGCTAGGTAACGTCAATCGCCATATTGAATGCGGTACGGTTGAAATCAGCTCATGTATGATGAAATAGCAGGCAACATTTTAAAGGAGCTAGGTAACGTCAATCGCCATATTGAATGCGGTACGGTTGAAATCAGCTCATGTATGATGAAATAGCAGGCAACATTTTAAAGGAGGGTAAATTGACGATAAGCCGCCGCATGCCGCTACGCTCTTAGTAGGCATATATTTTAAAAACTAAACTACAAATAAACTTGACTACCACAAGAACCATCAGTTTCAGTCGAAAAAGGCGGAAAAATATGCATTTAAATTTATATTCGTAAAAACTTTTATACACGTAATATTTCTTTAATTCTCCGTTTTGACGCGGACGCCATATTAATTGTCTGATCTTGTCCATAGAAACCACATAGGAAATTTTTTTCGAAAATAACGAACCATAAACAAAAGAAAAATCGTTCTACTTTTTCGTTTTGTACAGAGAGCAGTGCTTGTCTTGATATGTGTTCTAATACATTTTATTATAAAAACAGCTTCAAAATTCTCAATTATTAATTTTTGAATGTCGTCGGAGAACGTCTTATTTAATATACCTAACCAAACCTAAACTAATCTAATAACCTAAACTAAGAACGAAAGTAATAAAGGAACACGCACGCAAGTTTAAGCAAGATATACATCCCAGGTTTTGAATGGTTTGTAGGGCAAGCAGGGTTTGTCTAACGGGTTTGTGTAATTATTTGAATACCTAGAACGAAAAAAAAAGATACGCACGCGTTTTAAGTAGTTTAGCGGCTGCGCTAGGTTTATGTTACAAAAAAGTGCCCCTTTATAGCGCCTGCTCACGGCAAGGCAAGAAAAACATCCCAGTTTTCAAGTAGTTTAGCGGCTACGCTAGGTTTGTGTAACATGGTTTGTGATGCAAAAGAAAGTGCCCCCTTTATAGCGCCTGCTCACGTCAAGGCTAGAAAAACATCCCAGTTTTCAAGTAGTTTAGCGGCTACGCTAGGTTTGTGTAACATGGTTTGTGATACAAGTGAAAGTGCCCCCTTTATAGCGCCTGCTCACGTCAAGGCAAGAAAAACATCCCAGTTTTCAAGTAGTTTGGCGGCTACGCTAGGTTTGTGTAACATGGTTTGTGATACAAGAGAAAGTGCCCCCTTTATAGCGCCTGCTCACGTCAAGGCAAGAAAAACATCCCAGTTTTCAAGTAGTTTGGCGGCTACGCTAGGTTTGTGTAACATGGTTTGTGATACAAGAGAAAGGGCCCCCTTTATAGCGCCTGCTCACGTCAAGGCAAGAAAAACATCCCAGTTTTCAAGTAGTTTGGCGGCTACGCTAGGTTTGTGCAACATGGTTTGTGATACAAAAGTGAGTGTATTATTTAAAAAATAATAATTACTAGAAAAAAAACATGTTTTTTTACGTCATTTTATTTTCAAAACTTCGGTACTTAAATTAGTGTTTATCTAATACGCCCAGATTTCGTGATATCTTCAAAATCTTCTAGCCGGTCGTTATATATAAAAAAAAAATATCAGGACTACCAACATACCAAAGTGACAGTGATTACAAATATGGGCAAAATTTCACAAGACGAAGCTAATGTAATTAAGGTGAATCAAAAGAGTTTATTTAAAAAAAGTGTTTCCATCTATATCCAATAATTATTACTTAACATAACCTAACACAACCTAATTAATAGTACATTGATTTTAATTCGTCCTAAATATACTTAATTATTTATTTATTCAGAAAATTAAAATTTGTATGGTGCAACCCAATCTTTAGTTAGTACCTTCCTCGAGTGATTTCTTGCCATAGAGTAATCTTTTTTTAAATATTTATCGATTGGTACCCTGGAAATTGTTCAGCATTGTTCTATGCAAAATAATGTAATACGAAATGTCAGCCGTAACGAGGAATTACGTACAGTTTTTTTTTAATGAAATGTAAATTTAAATGCATGTTTTTCCACCGGTCTCGACTGAAACCGATGTTTTTTGTAGTAACTAAGTTTAAAAGTAGTGTACTTTTCAAAATCTGTGCCTATTAAAAAAGCGGCGGCTTATTGCAAAGTTACCTAAAGGAGCTAGGTAACGTCAATTGCTATATTGAATGCGGTACAGTTGAAACCAGCACATGTATGATGAAATAGGAGGCAACATTTTAAAGGAGCTAGGTAACGTCAATCGTCATATTGAATGCGGTACGGTTGAAATCAGCTCATGTATGATGAAATAGCAGGCAACATTTTAAAGGAGCTAGGTAACGTCAATCGCCATATTGAATGCGGTACAGTTGAAACCAGACATGTATGATGAAATAGCAGGCAACATTTTTGTGCACTGCGCTAGATACTAGTATGCAAATGTTTGAATTAGTGGCCTAAAAATACACAGTCGTTTATCAAAGCTCTACTCCCTATCAGCGTGACTCACGGAAATTATCTTTGGTGTCTATTTAAAGCTAAAATGTTATCAATATAGAACTGATAAAGTATTTTACTCTTACAGCTTTTATTTCACAATAACAACAAAATACTCTGATACAATTTGTGGATCAGAATTTGAAAGTCAAAAAATACAGAATTTCTTAACAGTTTTCCTCAAGGGATATTTCAAATCATTGGTGGTGATTTTGAATTAAAATTTTAGTATTTTTTCACAAAATTGGGGAGTATTTGGTACAAGTGGACTTCGCGAGGTCTAATTTTTAATAAATCAATAATCAAGGAAAATACTCAACATAATTCATAATTTTTTTGAAAAAAACATAAATTACTTACGTAGAGGTGCAGTTCATACGGTGAGGTTTGTTCCGAGAGAGCCCTGCTAGAGAAGTCAAAAGGTCTCCCTCAACCATTTATTAGATACCCGGGAACCGTTTATTAGATAACCAACAACACTGCCAGGCATAGGTCATCCCAAGTGGTTCGCTTCGTTTGGTGACTTAGTAGGAGTGCCGGGTTCATTCATAGGTCTTGGCGGCGCAAGCGTCTGCCCACTAATTGCGTGGCAGGCCGGATCGGGAGAGACAGGTTGAGGGAGACCTTTTGATCTCTCCAGCCGGACCCACTCGACCCATCGCCTGGCACCGCAGTGGGAGGGATGGCTTCACACGTCCAATAATCCTGAACATATTTTTCCCTAGATTCCTACCCACCCCTCAAACCTTTTTCCTTTCCAGGACATCCTCTCCTTCCTTTCCCTTGAAAAACCCTACACACAGCATTTTTCCCTCAGGGCCTCCTGCGTGGAGCTAATTTAGCATAAAGCTAAAGTAGGAATTATTAACTGGGAACGCATAAAGTAGGAATTTATTATGGGTAAACTTTTTTTTATTTATATAAAAAAAAGTAATATTTTTCATAACTTAAGCGCATTTTCCACTGCGAGCGAAGCGAACTTCGTGCGAAATTAGCTCTACTTAGCAAACGTCAACTGCATACTATTGCTTTTACCAAGAACAAGGTGAGCGAACTACCAGCAACTAGTTTATAGCAGGCTTCGCTCAAGAACCATCATCAATTAATTATTGATTTACTATGTTCTTATCGAGATGGAGGCGTTTATTAAAGCCTTTCGGCAATTTTAGTGTTTATGGGATACAACTAGCAAAGAATATCGCAATGTCGACAGAAGGATGCGGCTTGGAAAACCATCATTAAGATGTAATTGCCAGAAAAAAAAAAGAAAAAAAATTTTTAAACCATATTTTTTTAAAGTTTTGTTACCTATCCAAAATCTTGGTTGCTGTTCACTTCGAAAGATGAAGTGATACAAACTGACTCGTTTTCAATGGAAGGGCAAAACTACTTCTCATTTTCCGTTGAGCTCGCTTAGTTCTCGCACGGGTAGTGGAAGGCAAACAGCTATCTTCTTAGCGACTCTTTATTGGTCGAAGGTCAAAGCTATTTCGCTCATGCTTAACTCTTTCCGCTTAGCTTAACTCTTTCCCGCTCGCAGTGGAAGAAAAAGACTGACAGCACGGGCAGTAATCATAACAATATGTGTTTTAAAATGTAAATAAGTATGTTAGTCGTAAATATTTAGGTATAAGATAGTTGTAAATCATAATACGAGTATTGTGTAAATACTTACTCGGTCTTAAAAATAAGTATAGTTTTAAGTCACTAGTTAGATAAGTCTTAGGCCTCGGCTAGCCTGAACAGGCGAGTGCTTGCGCGGTGGCGGTAGTACGTAAAATCGCCCATACCAGTCGCTTGTCGCGCCTTCCACAGTGTGGCCACAACGGGCATTTATATACGATTGATATTTCGCGCCCACTTTTACTACGCGCAAGCCCGTCACTCTAGCCGAGGCCTTAGTTGTAAGTCACGAGCTACAATCTCAGTTCTACGCCACTTGTAATATATATTGGAGGTTTTGTTAAGCGCCCTTGAGTTGATTTTCTCGCGGAAATGGCGCCATAAAAAACATCAAAACATTATTATTATTATTAAAGACGAGAATTCTGTCACGTGACACGTGAACATTGCAAACGACATTTAAATAGATTTATAATAAAAATTACATAAGTTACGAATTAGAATTATACATGTCGATATCCGCCGTGGCTAGCCGCGAGTGTATTGTGTATTGTATTACTGAGCGCAAAAAACAATGTGACGTTATTATTTATGAAACGCAAGTACCCCGTAGCCATCTTATTACGATTTGAAAACATTACACGCGAGGCCATTCAATTAATTCTAAACAAATTGTATATTGCTGACGTTTTATATTTAAGGTATCGCGAAGAATGACATGCACAATAATAACACGTGTATTGTGATTATGGATATTAAATATCAACACGATCCAAAAGTAAAATCACGTTGGCATGTGCAGTTGTTTCCTTATAACAGAAAAAACATATTCAAATGAAAAGTGTATGAAAGAGAAATAAAATTCCAAGAAACAGAATGAATTTACAGCTCGTTTTAATTAATAAACAACCAACTGCAGGAGTGGTCCAAGACATCGGGTTTTCACCAAGGCATCGCGGGCTTAATATTCTGCAAGTGTAATAATGTTAGTCACTCGTGCGCTATACTCTCATAATATATTTGGGGCTTGTCCTGTTTCAAAATATCGCTCACTATACATTCGCTATGGGAGAGTATAGAACTCGTGTGAGACTAGCTTAATTCGCAATATTGCATAAGCAACAATTCGGACTTTTTATGACGAGAATAGAATAGGAATTCAAATATATTTCAGGTTATTCATAGCTTGAGGAGTCTGTACTTCTATGAAAAAATATATTTCATGAAATTTATGCGTTGACCTGAAAATCCAGATAGCAAATAGTTGTTTAAAATTATTCTCCGCATAAAAGTTGAGATATCTGCATCTTCAAATATGACAGAGCCACTAAGGGAAATTATTTTACAGATTAAAATTATTGTACTCCCGTACGATGTAAAAAAAAATCATAACTTTGGAGATCATTATTGCAAAACTTTTCCATATTTCCTTTTTATGGAATTATTATAAAATATATTTACGCAAGGTTTTTAAAAAAATGTACGATGATCCCTGATCCGTAATTTTATTGCAATTATTTAGTGACACGGCCAAACAGTTGTTCCTCGTTTTTATCAGTTATTTCGGAGATTAAAACATCATTATCGGCAGGCAGCTGACACAGTGATACGCAATGTTGGCACGGTTCATGTTTACAAGTTTACAGACGGTGTTACATCTTAGTATATTATTATTAGTATCGCCGTGTTATTATTACTGCAATGCAGGACGTACACAGATGCACCGGGCAAATGTTACGCAATACGCAACTGACTGAAGGTCAGCTATGTACAACTTGATACAGTTAACTTTGCTTTCTACGTTTCCACTGTTGTACTCACCACATTCCGGAATAAAGACAACACTATTGTTACTAGCAGAATGAAACCATATCGTTCACAGTTGATGTCGGTTATGAGAGAAATGTTCGTTTTTCCGACTCATTCTTCATAATGGCATTCTCATAGAACAGGCTTAACATTCTATATTTCTTTTCCCTTTCGGGGTCTTATCAAGACGGGTAAAGACAATTAAATCCCTTCCCAATTCCCATTAATCAACTTGGTCCAATCGAATGATAACAAGGAAAGGTTACCTCTTTAATTTGTACTAATGTGACAATACTTTTTCCTTTATTCATTAAACTGCTGGTTACATGTTTTGAATATTTTACGACCACCACGCTAGGCACATGCCCGTGGTGTGGTGGTCAGTTATCTATAGAGTGCATTAACATATGAACTATAAAAGAATGTGAAAGAATATAAAGTAAATTATTCTACTATTTCCCTGATTCTGTTTGAGCTAATTATTTATGTACTACATAATTACAACTTTAATACCATAAATGTAGTAAAAATATGTAATAGCTCCCATTGGCGTACATATGTATAATAAATAAATATAGTTGTTTTTTTTTGCTTTAACTTAATAAGTTAAACCTCAATAAAAAAAATCAGAAAAAGATAAGGTCGTATCTAGGAATTGAACCCAGAACTTAGCCTTGCCGAGGCTATGCTCTACCGCTAAGCTAATTCGAACCTCTCCCTTTCGGTCCTATAACTGCATCATCGTTCGACTAAGAACTATTAACATTATTTGCATTTACTTGTGGATATTTTCAAGGACTTGCTATCAGGGGAGGTCGATCAGGGAGGGGGATCATCTTGAGGGATTTTATTCCTCGGGACCACATGAGTGGAGATAATGTAAAAAAAAATCTTTATGATAATGGCACATCTCAACACATTAAATGTAAATCTTGAAAAGTAAACATCTTGCAAAATAATTGTATTATGAAACAACTTCATGGCAAAGGTATAACAAATCATAACACTTTTGAAAAGAGTTATGGTCTAACCTAACCTTTCAAAATTGTTCCGATTTGTCACTAGTCTGATTTGTCCGGTTACCAATGGCAACATGGCGAAGACATTGACTAAAAACTATACCTATCTGAAATCACCGTTGAAAAATAAATTCTAAAAAATGTTAGACCATAACCACAATTTAAATAAATAAAAACTAATCATTTTGTAAACACCACTTATTTAATCAAAATTATCATTAAATAAGTGGCGTATACGAATTAGTTTTTTTTACATTGAAAAACATAAAAATGATTCTCACAAATTTTGAAGTTTTTTTTTTTTTTTTTTTAAGTTAAAAGAAATATACATATTTCGCTTTGTTAACTTAATACAATGATACAAATAATATTAATAATGATGGTTTACTACCTAACACCAAGTAACACATTTTTTTAAGTGAGAACATTTTGGTTTTGCTCATTAATTTTGAGAGCAAACAGTTTTTTTTTAAATATACTTATTTTATTTTCGGTTGTTAGGCTATCAGGAAGGAGATTATATATGTTTATACCCTCATAGCCTATGTTTCTTTTGCCACACTCTGTCTTTGTTGAATTTATGTATAATTTATTACGTTGTCTTGTGTGGTGTTCATGTACTTGTGATGTTTTCATAAATGTAGTATTTGTGTGTATAAAGCCATTTTCAATTTTGTAGATTAATAAGCATATGTTGTATTCGTACAGTTTTCTGATTTTCATTAAGTTAGTTTCTTTGTATACTCTTTTGGTGGGGGTATCTGGTCGATAGTTAAAAAGTTTTTTTATAACTTTATTCTGAATTATTTGAATTTCGTTTAAGAGTGTGATATTTGTGTTTCCCCATATTTCTATGAGGTAATTAAGATACGATACGATACGATTGTACCACCCCAGCCAGGAGCAATCCTGTCCCGGTGAGACCGGTACACCAGGGGGCACTGATTTGTTAGGACTAGGAACAAGTGCTCTGAGGATAGGAAGGAGGTTGGAGTTTAATCGACCGGTATACATGGCAACCTAATAAGCCAATATTGGAATTTAGGATGGGCAGGAAGTAAGAAAAGGATTGAGCGTTATGATTTTGTATTTCCTTTCTTTATGTCTTCATTCTTCTTGCCTCTTCTCGGCTCTTCTTGGATCTTCCTGTCCCTTCGTAGTTTTTCTTGTATCTTCTTTTCTATTCTTGCTTCTTCTTGTCTCTTCTGGGATCCTTTCGTTTCTCCTTAGCCCTTTTTACTTATTCTTGTCTCTTCTTGCCTCTTCTTGATTATTCTCATCTCATGTGGGCTCTGCTTGGCTCTCTTCTGCTATATCTTGTATCTTAATGTCTCTTCATGCATCTTGGATCTTCTCGTCTCTTCTTGCCTCTACTTGTCTCTTCTTGCCACCTCTTGGATCAACCCATCTCTCTTCTTGGCTCTTCATGCATCTTGGATCTTTTCGTCTCTTCTTGCCTCTACTTGTCTCTTCTTGCCACCTCTTGGATAAACCCTTCTCTCTTCTTGCTTCTTCTTGTCTTTTACTTGATTCTTATCTTCTCTTCCGGGCTCTGTTTGTATCTTCTTGCCAATTTTTGTCTCTTATGTCTCTTCTTGTCTCATTTTGCATTTTCTTGCAACTTCTTGGATCTTATCGTCTCTTCTTGACTCTACTTGTATTTTCTTGCCTCTTATTAGATATTCTCGTCTCTTCTCGGCTCTTCTGCTCTCTCCTTAGCTCATCTTGTCTCAATTCATCTTCTCGCCCTTCTTGGCTTGTCTTGTCTCCTCCAGGCTCTTCTTGAATCTTCTAACTGCTTACCGACCCTTGTTGTCTCTTCTTGGCACTTATTAGCTCATAATGCGTATTTTCGTATCACTATTCAAATCCCATGTATGCTTGAACATGTACACGGATATATATGTACACAGAAAAAGGAATAACTTCTGAAATACACTAAAAATGCCGAAATTAAATTGAATACAAAAAATTAAAACCGACTGAAAATAAACAATTAGTAAAATTAGGTGAACATGAAGAAATTAAATTTAAATTAAGATATACATTTAATAAAATAATACTGCCAAGATCCTTTGTCCCCTTGTACGTCAATTAGGCGAGGGCATTTGCATTTACTAGGTGAGTATGAGTCAAAAAACGTCATTAGATATGACGAACTCTGAACACTACCCATATCAATCAACGCCATTCAATCCGAGTTCAGTGCCTCCCAACCTTTTCTTACCAGGAGTAGGTAATAGTAAATGCTAAATGAAAAATAGCTAAAATTCGGGCCAGTTGTGGCCCAGCAGTTGTACAATAGTTGAACACCGCTGTTACAGACCGTGGAGATGAGAACATAATTATGTTAAAATAAACAAAACGTCAAGCCATTAACAAAACTGTAATATGAGTAAATCTTATCTTATTGGATGTCTTCGTGTGGTGTTTGTGTCCATGTCCATCACTTGCTAACTTTTAATCGGATTAAAACTTTCAAACAATTGCAAATTGCGGCCAAACGACAAACACTACGTACATTTCGCGACGTGACAAGATATGCACTATGTAAAACACGTGTATTTAACACTTTTCAGGAATCTATCAGCAAGTTAAACCACATAAAAGGGTTAAATACACAGGAGTTTTTAAAAAGCGTCTGCTTCGCTTGGCCGACCGCGTCACTCTCCCTATGAATGAATTAAACTAAAGTATAATCCCCTCTTTACTTGTATTGGTAGAAGATGGGCTATTCTACCAAAGTAACAATATGATTGCTACCAAGCTAACACAGGTAGACACGATAACAATAAAGTACTAGAATATTAAGATCTTCTGTTATAAACGCAACATATTTATCAAAGATGATGAAATATGGAATTTTGTGTGGTAATGGTGACCATTAACGTTCCGGGAGAAGAACAGAGCGGGTATATTAGGGTGGGACCGTTTCCTTGTTGTGATTAGTGAATTAGAGGCGCAACGCCCCGTTCCAGTAAGTACGTCTTATTATTTGTGACCTATTGGAGAGATAATTGGATAAGCTCCCCCTATTTACTTGCTCTGAAGCAAACCAATTAGGTAATAAAAATGAGGCGTCTTGTTTTTCAAAAGGAAGTCTTGTTGTTCATAAGGACACTGGTGAATTAGGGGCGCAAGTCTCCGTTCCCAATGGGTACATCTTACTATTGGCGACTTATTGGAGATAATCCAAGACTACTATTGATTGGCTCCGAAGCAAACTAATTAGGTAATACTAATGAGGGGTCTTGTTTTTAAAAAGGATTTCTGGTTGTTCATAAGGACGCTGGTGAATTAGGGGCGCAAGTCTCCGTTCCCAATGGGTACATCTTACTATTGGCGACTTATTGGAGATAATCCAAGACTACTATTGATTGGCTCCGAAGCAAACTAATTAGGTAATACTAATGAAGGGTCTTGTTTTTCAAAAGGACTTCTTGTTGTTCATAAGGACACTAGTGAATCAGGGGCGCAAGTCTCCGTTCCCAAATAAATAACTTACTATTGGCGACTTATTGGAGATAATACAAGAAGATTCTACTATTAATTGGCTCCGAAGCAAACTATTTAGGTAATACTAATGAGGCGTCTTGTTTTTCAAAAGGACGTCTTGTTGTTCATAAGGATACTAGTGAATTAAGGGCGCAAGTCTCCGTTCCCAAATAAATAACTTACTATTGGCGACTTATTGGAGATAATACAAGAAGATTCTACTATTGATTGGCTCCAAAGCAAACTAATGAGGCGTCTCGTTGTTCATAAGGACAACTTTAGCATCCAACGAAGAAAAATATATCACATATAAAAATCACAAATAACTGTCACACTATTAAATATGTACCATAATTATTTATGCGAATTTAATGATTGCCAAATGTTAATTCTTACAATAATCGAATTTAAGAAATATAAGGCTTAAAAACATTCCTAATTATAGAAGTAACATTTTAATTGACAATAAACACAAAGTTTTAGGTTGCGACATCTTTTAAAGTATTTAATCGAAGAAAAAACTTGAATTAACATTTTTTATTTTAATAGCCTGTAATCATCATTGTAAAATCTAAAGTTGAATTTTTTTTATTTAAACAAATTTTGTAAAAAAACATTAACTTCATTACAAAACTTAACTCAGTACAAAATATGGTAGTTGATACAGAGACCCAATTTGAGATGACAATATGACACACTATTTTATGTTTTCTTCTAGCAAAGTAAATAGCAAGAATTACAATTCACAATGACTATGGCGTTGTTTGGCGGTGAGTTATGGAAACCCACTCGCGTCACTTTATTTGAAGATCAAAGATAAACTTATTTTATCACCTTTGCAATAAAAATACGAAACATAACATTTTTTTAATTGTGTCACATTTCAAGTCAGAGTGCGATGTATATTTTTTAATTTATTATTTATTTGGTACAATAACTTATATATTATTTTTATAATGTGGGCCTCACTGAACTCGTGCCGAGGCTCCCATTTTACAACACAAAATTCAATAAGATATGAAGTAATAAATAAATGATCATTTTAGTGAATATCTCTAAAAGAAGATTGATACAATTCTTTCATAAATCATATCAAAGTAGTTGAATTTATCATTTAGTTAGAGAGCGACTGGGAGCGAAGCGACATTTTTATTTATAGAAATTGCTTTTTTTTTATTTGATACAATATTTTTACATTTCATAGTACAATCCAATAATATTGGTCTCACTGGGTGGTTTACCCGTGCTGAGGTCTCCATTTTATATTTAAAAAAATTATACATAATAAATTTAAAATACATATATAATGTTGGTGAAGAAAGAAAAAATATATATGCAGGATGTATCGGCACGTGCTTGACAAACTTTAACCAGTGATTCCTTGGAGTAAAAAATGTAAATGAAATTATGGTCTCCAGTGACTTTTTCGATGACATAACATCAAAAATGTCACCGGATCCGAAATTTTAGTGCCGATACACCTTGTATATACGTAGACATATATAAAAAAACATAAGATTAAAATAAAAAATAGTGATTTAAAATTAAAGTAAAATAAAAAAATAATAATATTACATAAAGTTAAAATCGGTTTATTTATATTATGTGCTTTCAGTTAACACAACTTCAAAATAATAATTTAAAAAAAGAAAACACGATAAGTAGGTAAATTAGTGTGTTCAAGGAGTATGAATTGATTCTATTTACACGACAAAATTGCTATTTACGTTAAGAAAATATTTTTGCTAAATAATTCATTTTATCAGCCTTCAAAATACTAATGATTATTGCTGATTATGTGTCATGTCATAATCAATTTGTGCGAACATTTGTTTCCCACATAACTTTTTATTTTTAATTTAAGATTATTTAGGAAACTTACAGTTAAAATAAATTAATTTAATATTTATCACTGAATATAATATAAACCAGTTACGCTCCATTTATAATAAGTTTTATTATGGTTACGGATTAAGAAGAAAGTAGATATTAAAAGTTATAATTTTACATAGTAGAAGTAAAAAATGAATAAAAAGAATAAAGAAATAATAGTTACGATTTAAGGTTTGATTGTAAACGTCTGAAGGGTACCGTGGAAGATAACAATATCTCTTAGGCCTTATAGGCATAGTAAGATTTGCAGATGGGCGTTTTTCAAAAAAAGTGTACATAGATAAAAGTCAGTGTCCCATCACTTTCAGGATCAGTAACTTTTGTTGTGTCGGTTTTAATGACCAACCATATATTTTACCAATATAATAACAAATAAATACCTTTATGGACTAAAAATAATGAATAAATCTATTAAATTTCGATATTATTTTAAAATAAGTAAGACTACAGGTCACTGTTTCTGGTATGTCCTACACCTACCACTACCAGTAAGAGTTCAAAAATTAATGTTATTTAATGTTATCCCAGTATTTATTTCTAATTCTACTAATAGTATATGATAATATTTTCGATTTGCAACCATAATATAGATTAATTATCGTGCAAAATAATTTAAATACCAGATATTGAGTTGTCCTACGAAATAGCGTATGGTGGAATTTCCGCCTACGCCACCACATTATTGACGTCTTCCAATAAAAATATTACCAAATTGATGAATATTTTCGAAAATAGCAACCCTATTTAGTCTATGAAGGGCGGCCATGCTTGGTTTTTTACAGCCAGTTTGCCAAGAAATCGTAACAAAAGTGGTCGTTCTCGGCTGTACTAAAAAAGTGTTCCACCAACGCTTCCGTATTTCTCCAGGTAATTTACCAGAATGTATTAGACTCTACTTTGTATTAAATTGATTCATTTATTGTTTTATGAAATGTTTAGTTAGAACAAACAAAAGTTTCATAATTTATTGATAAATACATTTCGAAAAAATATTGACGCGATTACGCTACTTCTCTTACGCAACGGTGTCGTGAATGGAACTTAAAAGTGACGTAATGGAATTCTAAAGGTCGGTTCACTCTGTCCGTCTTTTAGGGTATTTGGGTGTGTTACAATTTTCTAATTAAATTTATATTTTGCATGTATCTTCAAAATGTAACTATTACATGTAGATATGTGGGTTGAGTGATATATGTAGCATTGAAAAAAAAGAACAGCATAGCTAAAAAGAAAAAATTATTTGATTTTTATGTGTATAATTTTTTTTCTTTTTTTTATTAATTAAGATTATTAAAGATTAATTCTGAAAGAGTCGAAATGGTGTCGAAGTACTAATATAGACAGCAATATGAGCAACTATTACTGTAGAGGCAACTCTGAAATTCAGTATAAAATCAGCTGGTTCATACAATTTTGATTAAGTAAGTATAAAATGTAGCATGATTTATGTTCCTGTGTGTTTTAGTTAATCCTGTACCTAATTAAAGTTGTGTACATTAACAAGTACTTTAATACCCTTTCAGCTTAGTTACCTATTTCAGGCTATACACGGTATGCACGTGTAGCCCATTATTACCTATCTAATTATTTGTGCATTTTTATAAATAATTTATTTTAATTTTATGTTCAAATATGCCGTTGAAAGCTGCAGAAAAATCAAAAAGGTACAGAGACAAAATTAAAAACGACCCTGAAAAATATGAAGCCTTTATGAAAAAAGAGTTACAAAGACAAAAATAACATCAAAATATAATCAGAGAGCTAACCAAAGAAGAATAGAAAAAAGAAGACGTTGGAGAGAACAGAAACGAAAAAAAAAAGAAAAGAAAAAAGAACAAGTGGAAGAAAAAGTACTTGCGCGGGGGGCCTTCCACGGTGGCGGTAGTACGTAAAATCGTCCTTTTTTATAGAGAATACCTCACATGAGTCTTAACTGCTCCCATCTGGAGCCAGTGAGACTATGGAATCCCCAATTGGGGTACGTTTGAGGCTGAAGGTAAGTGGGGACAGGAAGGAGATGGGGAAGAGGAAGGTGGGGAAGAGGAAGGTGGGGAAGAGGAAGGTGGGGAAGTACCTGGCTATTCAGATCTAGTCACTAAACAGGTTAAAGTCATTATTAAGCAACGTTTCAATTCTGAATGGTGGTCTTACACCAGGGTGATACTGAGAGTATCTTCCACTCTTCCCATACCAGTCGCTTGTCGCGCTTTCAGCAGTGTAGCCACAACGTGCGTACACATACGACTGATATTTCGCGCCCGCTGTCGCTACCGGGCAAGCCTCTCAGTCTGGCCGAGGCCTTAGAATTCCTAAACGTTACCAAATTTTTCCCCTTACGCCACTGTCCTGTTATTGCTGTGATTTATTTTCTAAGATCAATTATTATATCTCAAAGAAATTTGTTCTTTTTTTTATTGATATAGTTCATGATTAATTTTAAATTTGTTATAATTAAACATTCGTAAAACAAAAACTTATATTCGTCTTTCTAGAACGCAAAATATACAGTACAAAGTATCCAAAAGTAGCGTAAAAGAATATTTTTATTGAAAAACTTAATATTTAATTCAATAAGCTTGATTATTCATATTTTTTAGGAGACTGATTGTGTTTTCAATTCGTAAATAAAAATCTGAAATAATGAATTTCTTTTAATTTTCTTTATAAACTTTATGATAAAAGTGACGTAAAAGAATTTCTTACCAATAGTATTAAACTTAAATTGCAATTATTTTCGAAGTTTATTGACATTTTCTATTTAAATACTTTTTGTCATGAAGTTCATTCTTTCTTTAATAAATTTACGTATATTTTTAATCGAAATGCAGCATCTCACTTAAGTGGAATTCCTATTACGTCACCGACATCTTTTTTGGAAAACGCCCAGATACGCCAAAGCAGAGTTTTGTGCGTATTTCGATTGAAAATTTTGTACATATAATAACGTATTTGACCTGGGCAACGAAAAGCAATCCTATCTAATAGTGAGTCTGTTCACAATCTTGTACAGAAACAGTACGTCATTTTTTTTTCTCCGTTTGTAAAGAACAATAGGGTTACACTGATGATTTTCAAAATGCTGCGCTGTTTCAAAAATTATCTTTGCATATTTTCAATTCGGTTAATATAAGTGTGACATTGGAAATTCCAAATGACAGCTGCCAGTTCGAGGTGAAATCTTACATATGCCATATACATAGTAGTTCGTAATAAGTATAAACCACTTATGGTGCTTAGATGACATAGTTGTGTACAAAACACATAGGTAATTATTTTTTGTCGTTTTGCCTACGATGGCATATTGAAACTATTTGAAAGTGCCCTTTAAAAGCCAGTAAAAACAAAAAGCCAAGTTTTCACTGATAAACTGTCCAAAAAGACAACAATAACAATTCGAACTTGATTGTTGCGTAATTTATTTTCAGAGAGTTCTGGGAAGACGTGCTCCTATACGAATACGTCAATACGTTGCCATGGTGATGTATCCCCTTCAGACCAGCCCCCGCCACCCCAGCCCCGCCCTCCGCCCTCTGCCGTATTATCACAAGCATTTAACTAACACAAGGCCACATAGGGCGTACCAAAAATAGTCGTTTACTTACAAAAATATATTTACGGAAAATTAAAAAAAATATATATCAAAAACTCAAAGTTCATTCCATCTCAAAACTGTTTTGTAACTAGTTTTGGTTTTACAATATACGAATAATAGAATGATTCAGTAATCTGATTTAAAATACATAAAAATTACTTTATGGAAATATGATACCATGATTGTCACTAAACAAATAAAAAGATTGCAGATAATAATTATTTATTGTTGAGACTTCTCAATATAGATTTGGATATTGTGTTATAACGCGTTGTCAAAAAAAACCACACACTTCTGCGAACAATATTAAAAATAATACCTACTTAAAACGCGCGAATTCGGATAAATTATGTTAGAAACAGTGCCAATTCCTTGCGTGAATAAAGAAAAAGGTTATCTAGTTTGCTATTTTTTGCCAAAAATGGTGATCAGCTAAGGCAACTTGCATTTAAAAAGTACCAAATGGCAAAAATATGTTTATATTTAATGACGGAATTAATTATTAAAGTGATTTATGGGTTCTTTTTATTTGGTGTCTTCGTTTTATTTGATATTTTTCAGTCCGTTTTGGCTTTGTAGATCGGACAATCCGAGGGGCCCCCGCTTGGAGGCGCATGTTTGTTCGACAAGCGATAGCAAACACCGAATCCAGTGGACATGCGGGACAATATACCAATATAAAGCCGAATATCGTCCCCCAAGGTCGCGGCAAGCAATTGAGAGAAATTTGTTGCCATAACAAGCCGAGTATAAATACAAACGAGGTTGCAAATTGTTTATTCTCACAAATAACCCGCCAGAACAGTAAACGTCGGCCTAAGCGACTAAGGAAACCTAACACACAATATTGTACACCCAACGCGAAAACAAATTGCAATATAGTCATAAATACAAATACGTACGTAATTCTGTGCGGTCATTAGTAAAATTATTTTATGTCAAACAGATTTTAACGGCGGGAAAACTCCGACACGTGCCTTTGGCTAATATTATTGGTCAGCTACGCTTTTTGGATTTACGTATGATTTTCTCTTAGCTAAAAGCGACATTGTGTTCTCTAGACTCTAGAGTAAAGCACACATTACAACACAATCTAGTAGTTGAAGTCTGATGATTTGCCAAGCGAATCGGCCCGGATTTCGATTTTTACGACTTCTGACGAATTAAACAAAATGTGCGTGTAGATTTAAAGGTCTACTGGCTACTGGGCTGGGTTCTTTCGGAGCAAATGAAAGTGTGCTATTTATTACTGATTCGGTAGTGAGCTCTCAATAACATAAAGTTAAATAATCATAATTAGAAAACATCAATACATCACAGTTTAGTGATATTATATTAATTAAAAGGACTTAATTAATTAAATTTAATATAGTAAACTCTAAACACTACCTTCACACATAAATTATAATATTATCTATTACTACCCACAATCTATTCGTAAACTTTCTCCTTGCATAATTAATTACTTCCACAGCGGCGTTCAATTCAACAAAACACAACCAACATTACAGTTTTGTTATCAATATTTAGCAAATGTTTCATACAAAACTTAATTTTGGATTTGAGGCCAAAATACTCAACCAAACTGAAAAAATATTTTTTGTAATCAAAGGGTATATTAAATATCTAGTACGGATGGTGCTTCTTTAATTCTTTTTGCTTTTAAATGGTGACGTATAGTTAGTTATGACTTGCCGTTGCCCGGGCAACGCTGGGTACTTCAGTTAGTATTAAATAAATGTGAGCAATTTTTAAACTGTTAAATATTGGTTTTCTTCATTGTGTTAACACAAAATTGCAAAGGTATAATATATCTACACATATGCAATGCTAATTTTTAAATCAGTAAGTACCTATATTGTAATTAAAAAAATCCCACTTTTTTTTACAAAATTGTAGGTTACACAGCTTTACATTTCCACCGTGTGCTATATTTTTAGTGTTGTCATTTGAACAAAAGTGGCGCCCTCCTACGTTTTCCACCATAAAATATAAATTTACTAACAAAAATAAATCATGAATGATTTTTGTTAGTAAATTTATATAGATAAGTACTAGGTACCAACTTTATAATATCATTAAAAATGTGCAAGCATAGACAGGTGAAAATCACGGGATATTATAATTGCAGGATTTGTGAAGCTGAAAAAATTCATGCCTCGGAATCATTTTTCCAATCAAAAAAAAATTAGAGACTATTTTTTTTATATATTCAATAATATTATTATTTAATTTATAGAAACAGTTTATTTATAAACAAGTTCTGCTATATAATTATTACTTCGCGTGACAGCTGTTTCGCCTTCCGAAGGCATTATCAAACTGTGGGTTGTCACTAACACCACTTACATCGATGTATTTGTATTATTTCTAGATAGGTATTTTTATTTTTATTACTAATACCCTTTTAGGATCATCTCTCAAAAACTCAAAAAGTAAAGTACCCAAATTAAAAGTTGGGGCATTTTTAAACTCCAGCTAAGTCACACTGGTGAAAAAAGTTGTTACACTGAAAAAAAAAATTCTGGTCCTACCACAAGGGCTGAATTGCAGAACTGTGTACCAGGGGTGTAGTGGAAAGGGAGATTTTCCGAAGACCAACACTTCCTCATCATGCGCGGGAACATTCTCTGCCCCCTTTAATACGTCAATTCGGCTCCACGAAGCGAAGTGCAGTATCGATGAATAATAATGCCAGTCATTCTGCGCAAATGATGATATTACGGGAAAATCGCAAAAAAATATGGCTATGATTTAAAATTTGGTAATTTCGCGTTCCGCCCCATGGCAAGTGTTCGTGTTAAATTTTAACGAAAGGGAAGAAATAATGTAATAAAAGGGCGAAAAAAGACACACTGTTGTAAAATGGGGAAGGTTTGAGTGATTGTTTCGAGCTCTAATATTTCTAGAACAAGTGATTATTCAAGAAACTCCATTTTCTATGTCATCTTTTGAAATGGGGGTGTCACGTTTCATACCGTCAGTTTATACCACAAGCTCAGCACGTCTGGGAAAAGCTATTAATTTAATAAAATTTATTAGGTAGACATACACCGTCTGCGTATCACAATAATGTCACGGATTAAACGAGAGGTTGCAGAATCGATACCAGCCGCAGTGAGAAAATATAAAGAAAGAAATTTCAAAATAATTACTCAACTTTATAGTAAGGAACTTTAATAATATAATAAATCTGGCCTTTTTATTACAATACGTCCGCAAAGAAGTATTGGTACCGACGAATGGCAGTGCAACCGGCAGAGGAAGGGTGAAAGTAAACTGAATGCTGTAGAAATGATATCTAGTGTGTTGAACCATCTATGATCGTGTGAGAAATGTGGAGATTTGCAAAGAACGCAAGGCTGGCTGTAATAAGAATGAGTAAGATTAATAAACGGAGGCTTAGATGGTTTGTGCATAGGAGCAAATGAATGAAAAAATGAGTGTAAGACTATGTGGTAGAAGTCGGGGACGCCCCATCAAGGCACGTTAAAGTGACCAAATACTTGTGTCAGAATAACAGAAGGGTATGATTGTGAATGAAGCAAGAAATGTGTACCAAGACCGAAATTTTCGGCAAAGCATCCTCTTTGTCACCCCTGCTAGGCAACGGCGTTAGTTATTTTTTAGAAATAATTGGAGAGAGTGAGTAGATATTATTATCGGTTAACAGTAGGCATGGATATCACAATACGGTGTTTACGTGGCCCGCAACGCCCACGGAATTTTCCTACCCGTAGTATGGCAATGTCATTGGGACAAACACTTTCCACAATGCTTTTCTTTTCCAATGTTTTTACACGTGGATTCTGTTGATGTGATGTTATGATTGATGTTAATGATTATGTAAAGGTTCAATGTTAGAAATAATATTGGTAATTTTTGTAGGTAACCTCTTTTTAATTAAATACAGGTGTCCGCCGGCAGATTTTATACTTCAAAAAATAAAAAAATGAATACAATGAAAGTTACTTATTTATTATCTCACATAGATAATAATAATGCGGATTTTAGTTTTTAAAAATCATCCCACTCAAAGGCGTCCTTCTAGCCGCAAACATTTTTGCAATCTTTCCTTCGTGTTATTGACGCTCATGTGGGAGTTTTGCGGTAGCCATGAGTCAGTGGACGGGAGCGCACCGCGCTTTCGCGGTTGAGGGTTGAGAAGGTTGAGGCGTATTTCGCGAACAATAATTCGATCAATGTGGCGAGGCGTCGATTTTGTTCTCACTTTGATATCCGACGATTGAAGGATGGCCCGTCGAACTAAATGATATGGGCGTGGGTACAGACGTTTAGAACAACGGTGATGCTGGTCAATTTTTTTTTACCGGAGCTGCATCGTCATGTTGGTTACAATAACAGAACCCATTTTCAGCAGGATGGGGCTACGGCACACACAGCTATGAACTCAGTGGCTAAAGTTAGAGAGCTTTTTCCTGGAAAATTGATTAGTCGCTTCGGCGATATAGCCTGGTCACCTATATCACCTGATCTGACCCCTTGCGACTTTTTATTATGAGGATATCTCAAATCTCGCATGTAAAGCAATTCGCCATCAACAATAGAGGCTCTACAAGAAAATATCCGACGAGAGATTGCAGCTATCAGTCCAGAATTTTGCAAGCGAGTTTTCACCAACATGAAGGAAAGATTGCAAGAATGTTTGCGTCTAGAAGGACGTCATTTGAGTAGAGTGATTTTTAAAAACTAAAATCCACATTATTCTTATGTGAGATAATAAATAAATAACTTTCATTGTATTCATATTTTTATTTTATTTTATTTTTTGAAGTATAAAATCTGCCGGCGGACATCCTGTATTATTGATAGCTAAAACCAGGTAATTATAGACTAGAAAAATTATTCAAGTGGAACGAAAATGCTTATTTTCATGTAGGCACCACCATCTTTGAATATAATAAATATGTACATATATTAATGTATGTGTGTGGTACATACCACAGACGTCAGTGTGATATTTACACATATGTTCATAAACACAAGCGTTATAGGGTTTGTTATTAAGAAATCAATAACAACGGGTTAATAAACTCGCATACGTTATGATGTCAATTTACCGTTAGGTATTTTCAGGCAAAATCCTGGCGCTGAGAGTTCATTATGTATCTACTCTTTCCAATAAGTGTATTTTCGAGAAAATGGGAGAAAATGGGAGATTCTGACCTAATACTGAAACATATTATTCATTAATTTTCCTAAAATAAAAACTGTCCCGCACCTGAGTTATTATTAAAACTAGCCACTTAAAAATTAAGTCATTCAATGATGGACAAATAATTTAATTATTTATGTTCAACGCATTGCGTTATAAAAAAGATCTCCATAAATCCATTCTATAAACATAAACGAATTTCAGTTCAGTATAATATTTATTATACTCAACCAAAATCTGCCTCAGCGATTCACAACAGCGATATTGGAAATCGTATGCAACCATAAAACAAGCGAGTCGTGAGACTAAAGTCAGGAATGTCTGAGCTGCGACCTACGTTCAAAGCTGTGAAAATTCCAGATTCAACTAGACTGGAGACAAATTATTATTGCAGTAAAACGTGGATGAAATATAGTCAGATGGGGCAAGCAACTGTACCATAAAAATAATAAAAGATAAGGAAAAAGTTAAAAAAAGGTCACATGCATGACACAACGTGCTGCTAATAGTCCGAAGCCTAAATAGCCTAAAATAAGATTTATTTATTTACGTCAGATAGTTACCACATACATACAACAAAAGTAAGTTAATATATACACAAAAAAATGTTTGAAGTAAAAAAAGAACAAAATCAAATCAAGAATAAAGGAAAATCAATGCAAACAAAATAAACATCAACGAGTAAGTTTTTTTTTAATAAATTTTTATATGTTACAGTTTTTTACATTTTTTTAACTAGGTACAATACTAGGCTAATGCCCGTGTTGTGGTAGTCATAGTTTTTGGGTTATTTATTGGAGATCTGCCGAAAGTTATACTGAAGAATTCAAAAAAATCACTTATGAAATTACGGAATAAATCACACTCTAATGTGAATGTAATTAATTAGCTTTCAGTGATTAGCCTAAACAATCCGAGTTTCAGTGTTCTAAAATGACATGTGCAAATTATGCAGTGCGGAGGACCTTGTGTCTGGTTTGACGAGAAAAAACATTTTGGACCGGTCCAATGGCTGATCGAGATTCTCAGAAGAAAAGTGTTTGTACCAATATATATTATAAAGTTAATCGCTTCATTATGCCGGCCTCTGTTAATGACCTTGTGGCTGCCGCGGCCGTGTCAATACTCGATATAATATACGGCCCAATTTGGCGGCGGCCACAGGCGAAACTTTTCTTTTTGGTCTTGGACTTTTGTTGGACTAGTATCTAGTCCCTAGGGAGACTGAGGAGGAGGACTGTAAGGAGGGTGGTGTTATAAATCATGTTGTCGAGAGCATTGACACGAGTGCGTCAGCGGCCAACGTGGAAACATGTTTACTGTCAGTGTTCGGCGGGCTACGGGCACCGGGCGGGGCCCCGCGAGGAGAGCCCGACAGGGGGCGAGGGGCCCCTCTTCCGTCCCAAACAACCAACAACAGACTGAATGCACTTTTAACTTGTCCTATACGTAATCCACTCCGTGTCGGCAATAATTCAAGTCGAGACACGGAGCTAGGGCTGCTGCTCCGTAGATTAGATGGGGACGTGTATATTTACGTTCGCCATGTTTTCTAGCACTAGCACTGGCACTGTGACAAACAGTATAAGCGAGGTCATTCGCCGCGATGCCTTTACTTTTCATGAAATATAACTACGAAAAGCGAAACCACATTAGGTTGTACGAGTGTATTATTAGCTTTGGAGAAAAATAATGCAATCAAGTACACCTACACGAAAACATATTTGAGGATAGAAAGATTTCTTTGTTTAAAGTAGAAATTAACGGTTATAACAGAAAAATATTTTTTTTAAATATGAGACTATAGCTTCATTAGGCATTAGCTTTAAAATAACCGTTACATAATCAGGGTTGTCAAAAGTGTATTTCACGGTCAGCGTCCGCTGAAGGGGTCAGGGGCAATCGGGTCGGACGAGGGGCCCGCTATGGGATCATTATAATATCCAGAATACTCGATAGAGGCAGGGTTGGCACGATTTTATTGTATCAGGCATTTTGTCTTTCTTTTATATTTATTTATTGTCTTAAAATCGATACATAGTTACCATGTCCTAATATATACTTTAAAAAGGTTTATGGTTCTATGCAACAAGTATCCATCCTTTTGAAAGCCAAACTATAAATGAAGGTGTTCAAAAACAATACATACTTGATTAGTACCTACACATTATAGGTATACCACCAAAATCACATTGAAAAATAAAAATGCCCCTTCACATGACATTCCATTCAACGACCCCACCCCTTACATGAATCCGCCAGATAAAACGTTCCGAAAGCCCCAGAAACTAGCAACCATGATAAGTCTCTTTTTGACTTCCCAAATCTGAGAAGGGAAATAATGTCATGACCTCTAAGGTGGTTCCATGACAACTCAGGACAGTGGCAATTAAACACACTTTTGAAAGGTGATATAAAGTAATTAAAAATGATGAAAAAAATCTGGTCTATAAACATCACCTAATGTAACCCATATTTAACCTAGTTTTTTTATATATCACTTTGTGCCACACCTCCGAATTGTCAGGTTAAAAACATACCTAAAAGAACTTACCGCTAAAAACATACCTACCATCAGAAATTTTTCATTTCAAAGTTAATTTTAAACCAAAAATAGGTGAATAGGTGGTTTACTTGTAGCGTGTGAAGGACCAGAATCTTGGATACTAGGTAATATTTTAAGGAGGCTTGACCATTAGTTTCTGAACTCTACACACCTTTAAAAGGGTTTCTATTCTTTACTTTGATACCGATCATATCTTCCACAGACTAACAATTATACCTTTAAATTGCATCGAGTGTTGTTTTTTCAAAATGGTTACGTTTTCAATAATGCTTACTGCTTATATGAAAATGGTAAATCTATTCGATTTCTTACGTCCACCTAAAAATGTGCAGTGGTTAATTGTACTTGCAAAGTATGTAGTAGGTAATATTGTCGTGCAAAGTCGTAAAATTACACTATTTTGAAATCAATAACAGATTATACCGTAAAAGTATGTCATTGCACGCCACTGCCATTTCGTTATGTATGTCAAGGGTCCTCCTTTACTTTATAGTACCTATATATCAAATCGAATTGTTGAAGTGTGCAAAAGTTCATCAATCTCGGAATAAAACTGTAGATTTTTATATAAAACAAAGCCATAAGACAGATTTACACAAACAGTTTCCGTTTTATAAAGGGAAATTCAAAATATAACGGATCCTTAAAAAGAAGCTTCTATTATCCCAGCTGAATTGTTTTATAATTTCAATTAAATTTTTTTTCTCGGCTTGCTTGATATATTTTAGTGATTCTTTTGAAAATTTTCCGCCCAAATTAAAAAAAAATCATACCTCCGAATTTTAATACGGAGACAACATATAAACCGAATAAAGTGCTTTATAGCCAATGAATTCACCTCTATTTAAATAATCATTTCATATTTTTAGGATTTATATATATTTTTTTTTAAATCACAAATATTATAAAAGGATTATATTCTCTGGGTTTTCAAGTTATAAACTGCCGTGGGAACTTCAATTTTGCGTCCACATTAAATATTTTCTATGCATTTTCTTGTAAATGGTCTAATTAATGATCATATATATAGAAATATCTATAAAAAAATGAATTTTGATAAGTTCTCAAGAGTTAAATGAAACATGAGAAAAAAAATTCGCCAGAAATTTGGTTCGTAAAATGTACTAATTTCTTTTCACTAAAATGTAATTGTTAATGCACTTACCAAGAATAACTGCAACACATCACGCAGATACATTCGTTAACTTTTATCCGCAACAACAATTAACTCGATTAATGCTTTATTTATTGAATATAATTCATTTGCAAACATAGTCATCTAGAACAACCTATTGCGTTCTAGTTAACCAACTGTGACTCTTTTCGACATTTAAACACGTTAAATTCATTAATCATACAATCTTTTTACACTGGTGTAGAAATACGAGTATGTTAGAAAAATCAATTAAAACACGTAAAAGATGACATTTTATAGGATACGATTTGAATCCACAAATTCGAAATAATGTCGACATTCAACTGAATTGCAGATGGTTACAAAAATGTGAACAGTAACATTTATTGATCAATACTAGAAGTATGCTTTCAGCTTTCAAATAACGTCAAATGCAGAACGCGGGAACATTTAAAAAAAATTTTACGAATCTAGGGAAAATTTGCCACATTGTGGCAACAAAGCAATCCGAGTCTTTGGAAATAGTGCCATAATATGGCAAAAAGCGCTCGAGTGGTTAATACTTTCTTTTTCGTGTGGGTTTCTAGACTTCTTCTGTAGGTTTAGTGTAAGAATACGTTGCAGACAAGCTGGCGTGTGTTTTATATAATCTTGCCACTCGGTTTGTCTTCTTCCCTTTTAGTCTGAGACATTCGGCGTTGTCACGCCTCGCACATAACAAATGAGAAACTTAAACAAACCTGGCTACAAGCAGATTATTCCAAAATCAGATGTCGTTCCGTCACTTAAATGTATTTAAATTTAATTCAACCAAAATATCCGATGGCAACATTGGAGGTCTGGCGAAGACGGAAAGCAAAAGTCCTACAACCTAACCTAGACACATCGTACACGAGACTTATTAAATCGCCTGAAATTGAACTAGAACCAGGCACTAAGTAGTTACCAGGGGCGGTCGGGCCTTTCATGGTAAGCAACTGGTTTCAAATACTAACTGAAAATCACATAATGCAAATTATTAAAAAAAGATATTAATTATTAAATTAGAAAACAAGCTCACTGGGTATAATAAAATATTACAAGTTGGCCAAAAGCTATCTGCTACCAGGGGTCCCCCTAGAATCTAGAAGCATTATTAGCAACGTAAAAACCCTTGTGAAATATTTCCTTAAGAGTGTTTTACCAGAGAATACCGGAAATTAGTCATCTTTAAATCAAATTCTAGACGTATTGACCCTTTTTTACAAAAAACATAAATTGATTTTGAAAGATTGTTATTTTATCTGGTACACGCAGTTTTAAAATGTTGAAAAACTAAGTGTATTTATAATATACTAAGGTTATACCGTTGGTCGTTGGCAGTTTTGTTCAATTTCAAACGATAGATTCTATTAAACAACACCAATTTCCAATCATATAATCATACAAAAAAATAAATCATTATTTAATCTAGTCAACACAGTTTTCAAGATTTAAATTTTAGACAAATTAAAGTCATTAAAAAATAAATCCACGTGTTTTGTGACAAAAATACCTAAGTTTTTCTATTTATTTAAGGGCTTACAAACAAAAATATATATTTCTTTTCCACACTTATTTTGTTTAGACATTATTGAAAATTAATTTTAAGAACAATATAATTTTAATTGCTTTACTATCTCCCGTTTGATCATTTTTATGGCAGTTCGAGAGATAAATTCTCGCGATTCATTAGCCGCTGCGATGCGGCCGTGCAAGGTTCTGTGTTCGCGCCGCCCTTCATGACATTTGCGCGCAGCGCTGTTAACAAAAACGGAATAATGGATTGCTGAATATTACCTCTTAATATGCGACAAGTTTAAATATTGCTAGAGGGAAGATTCAACTCAGACACACTAAACATTATATATCTTAACCGATAATAACGTTGCTTATTTTATTTTATTATTTTTATTTAATTATTTGACACATACCTACATTATGTACTTAATTCAGCTTTCTTCCGATAACTTCGTATTCCCGGATGGTCATTATAAAGACTTTTCAACGGGCTGGCCTTACCTAAGCCAAAAGACGTTCCACCTAGAAATGGATTTATTTTTACGAATCCAAATAAAAATGTCACGGCACTTCCTTGGTAACTAACTAAGAAGCAGCAGAAAAAACACATATTTGGTGTATATTTTCATTGTTCTTCAGATATTCTAGAGCTAGAGGTAGTCAGTCAGTCATGCGAATTTAACGTGGTATTTCCAATATTGTGAATAATTCTTCCAAAGCATCTTGTCTGTACGTCTACCGGATATTCGTAAACGTGGACTCACAAAGGCAAACAAGCCTAGGGTCTCATGTATCAATGGAACACGGTCAGCGCGCACTGTGTTACTATGTACTGACGAAATAAATTAAGCTCAGTATTCAGAGATTTGGTAAAAAAAATTGGGACCAAATGGGTGTTATCTATGAATTAGGCAAAAGGCTGCAGCTCGGCGCTGGGCAAGCGGCAAGCGGCAGGCGACAGGCGGCAGGAGAGAAGAGGGAGCATAATATGAATATTGTAATTTGGTTACTAGGATAAGTTCTAGCTATTGGGTAAACTGTAACATCATATTTTCAAATCTGATTACATTGAAGTGGTTTTTCTTTCATTTCCTTGACATAAAACTTAATACCTAAAGATATTTAAAAATAATATAAGTAAACATAACAGCCGTTCCCATTCCTCATCAACAGAATTTACGCTCAAATAATAAAATCACATGCATAATAAAATAATGTTTAGTTTTTACAGCATTCTAAATAAAAATAAGTTGGGTAAAATTAGTTAAGGTTATAAATATATAAGTAATAACGCAAAATTTGAGAAAACAGAAGAATAAGTGATTTTTAAATAATAATAATGAAAGGTTGTTTCAGTAGTTTAAATATATTTTTTTGATTTAAAGGAAGGTTGTTAAAGTAAGTTATTCCTAGATAGAGGTATTAGAATTTTTTAATTTTAATGTTATTCTGATATCAAGTTGTAAGTATTTAACTGTTCTCCTTTAAAAAAATGTATAATTGAATACTTTCTACACATTTTGTGTATAGAGGTTCATTGAATATCATATAAGTGGTTTCGGTAGAAAATATATGCGTTTTCTATTTCAAATATTGATATAATTACACCAATATAGAAATTTGGACTAAGTATAGAACTGGCTCGATTGCAATTAGTTCTATAACATTTACTTTGGTGTATTATTATTATTAATTCTGGATTTGATTTATATTTATTAATTGAGATAATTTTAATTTTTTCGTGAGGGGAGGAGAATTTTATCGAACCAGTTTTTCACAGTAATTGCTTCAATCTTTATGTCTGAATCTTTAACCTATGTTATTTTCATTTTTTTGGAAAAGCTTTTGAAGGTTGCCCATCAATGTAATATGGGAATTAGTTGAGGATAATATTGGTAATTCTTAAATTAAGATAAGATATCGACATAAATTACAGAAAATAATCAGGTCTCAATAGCGTAGTGGTTAAAAAGTATTGTCCCTAACCTGGTTTCGATCCTCAGTTGCAGTTGCGACCGTTACCGTTTTATTTTTTGTGTCCTGTTCTATTTCATGTTTCGTTTAAATTATCTTCTTCTTCAGTGATTAAAATCACAGTTTGGAATAGGGTTTTTGGTTGAATTTGGGTCAATCTGTATTGTTGCAGTTTTTGAGTGGTTTTCTTTGCTCCCTGTTTTTCGAGTTATCATGAAATAGACTGATTTCATCGTATTGTACATAAAATAATGTATCGCATGTTAGCCGCATCAAGCGTCACATCCGGATGGCGTTATAATTCCCCACAGGTTTAACTGTACATTAGGCTGCTTCAAAAAGTTAAAAGTTTGTCTTTTTTAAAAACAAATGCTTTCAATAGCCAAAAAATATACACCTCTATTATTTTTTTCATGTGAATAACTTTTAGGGGTCGCTACCATTGATCAAAGTTTTAAAAATACGCGACGTTTAGGGCAATGATTCAGACTAAACACGTCTTTACACGCAGAATTAAAAAAGTCATAAAGATAAGATTAACAGGTAGGTTAAACCCACCCCTCTCCCGACCCCCGCGGTATTGTAAACAATAGGAAGCGTGTTTAAACGTGATAGTATCGCAACATAAAATGTGTCGTGACATAAAAGGGCCTCCGAGCATATGTATAACACATAATAAGTTCATTGATTTTTATCTTGTTTAAAACTACATTTTATAAAAATTTGGTAAAAATAAATTCTCAATTTAAATACCAACTTCTTTTACTTTTTGGTCAAAAACCCCAAAAAAAACTTTAAAATATCATAAAAATCAAATATCAAAAAAAAGTGTAATTTTTTAGACATTTGAAAACATATAAAAGGGTGCCCAATAAAAAATTTAAAAAAAAATTATTACGTTTTCAAAGCAACCTACTCTACCTGTACACGTACACCGTAGACACAGAAGCACTTTAGTGAGGGGCCACGTAAAAGTGAAGAGAAAAAATAAGGAATGTAGACTTACCACCAGTTTCTTGTTGCGTGTTGAGGTCGGTGACTGGTGAGAAACTTTGAGCGGGGGACGTGAGCGAGAGCATGAGCACCCCGAGCAGGAGCGCCCGGGCCATCCAGCCCCGGGGCCGCTCGGGGCACTCTGCTCGGGGCTGCTCCGCGCGCCCGCACTCGGCCGGACACGGTGGCGGGGCGCGCCGGAGCCCCGGGGGCGTGGGCACCCTCCGCGACCGACACGAGCTCGAGCTCATGGTCGCCTCACGATGGAAACATGCCCCCGATGGGGATGGACGGACACCGCTCCGACAACACCTGTGGACAAATAAATTACCAACTTAGTAAGTGCACAAAAATGTTAAATTCTGTATGATCTCATACATCTCTGTTGGTACCCCTCTTTTGCTGCACCCCTGTGAAAAGGGGATACTTTACAATGGAGCTATTGACATCAAGCTTACATTTAAGAATGCTGTTCTGTTCAATGCAGAATGATTGGGAATCATAGAAAAATCAACTCTTTGCTATTTTCGCCTTGCGATTCTTTTCCACTGACCATATTATTTGTAGGACATAGGAGTTTATTAAAAAATATTCTGTTTTCGTGACAAATTGATTTTTAGAGCCCTAATTTTTTTTTAATTTCTATTGGGATGGTCATAATTCATAATCGTTACAATTAAAACAATACAAAAAGAGTGTCACATACAGTTCTCACAAAATATTCTAGCCATAGTGTTCTCAAATATTGCTATAAAAAATGGTTAATGTCTATAAAGTTATGGTACATATCGGTCAAGCAATTGGCCAACAGGAACGTTGATGTGAAAGAGTCAGGTCGTTCAAAACGCAACATCCAGCCGACGGACGTCGAGCTGGAATCTGTATCTGAGGCCCTAGCACGCTCGCTCTATAACGATCGATAGGATAACTATCGGTAATTTCTCATCGTTCCCTAGGACAACTGCACATCGCTAACGAATAAGTGACAGTTCACAATGACTAAGTGTCCTTAATATATTCAATATCTAGTTTTTTAACTGTTAATTCATGGTGGAATTCCATTGTATTAGATATGTCTGAAAATGTCCGTGGTAGGACGAAACCGGTCCTGGTATAAATAAACAAGTGGAACAAAGTGAAAAAATGGTTTAATTTTATATCTAATATTCAATATCAATTGTCGTTTGTACGTTAGCGATCTGCAGTTGTCCTAGGGAACTATGAGAAGTTGTCGACAATTATCCTACCGATCCTTATCGATCGACCATGCTAGCACCCTTGTAGTCTGTACCCGCGCCAAACTAGTTTCGTGGATTCAAAATATTGCAATAATGGCTTCCCGGGTATTTTACAGCGACCAACATTAATAATTTCATATAATTAACGTCTTCATTCATACCTTTAGTTTTCTATGAATGAGAAAAGGCAGATCGAACCATTTCCGACGTTATTTGAAAAACTAACTTTTGGGTTATGGTTACGCTCGCAGTTTACTTACCAATCACATTGACCTGAATTCCTAGAATATTTGGAGATAATATTTATTATCTATTTGGAGCTACATACTGCGACACCGAGGGCCTTTTTGAATAGTCACCTCATTTAAGTACCTAATGTTAAAAAAACAAAATAATGACCATAAAACTAAGTATATCGCAATTTGCGTTATTTAAGTAACAATTTTAAGGTCAAATAATAAAACCACACGATAAAATTAATAATGTTTTATATGCAAATGTGAATGGTAGAAGAAATTGGGGACACCCGAGGAAGGCATGGCAAGATCAAGTGAATCAGATACTTGAGTCGGGCCATGTCGAGAGTCAGAATAATATAAAAGTTGTATGAGACGATGTATGAATGTGAACGAGGCAAAGAGTGTGTGCCAAGACCAAGTTGTTTGGCGGTCCGTCCCCTCTGCCTACCCCTGCGGGGAAACGGCGTGATGATTAGTTAAGCAGTGAAAAACACGAAGCAGTTTTGTAAAAATTAGTTGTAGTAATAAATAACTAAAAAACGCGAAATCTTTGAAAACAGAAAAATTTGAAAAAATTATAATATGAACAAGTGGTTCAAGGTATTTTTCAATTTAAGCTGAAATTACTCGCCTAATATTTTAATCGAATAAAGAATTATAGATATTTTAAATAAATAGGTTAAGAATTTTCGTATAAACATAGACGGGACCTAGGAAAAGAAAATAGGCTACTCGAAGTACTAATCCTGCGCAGACGAGGTCGCGGGCAGAAGCTGTATAATATAATAAATACATGCGACACGTTATATAAATAGATTGCTTATAATAAATTCAAGCTGGAAAGTTAATTGGGTTTGGATAATATGCAAATGTCTAATTTTATTGAACTCGGCAATGAGATAATCGGCTACATTTTAATTCGGACGATTGCGTCAAATTATAACGCCGCGTACAAACTTATTGCTCGGCCCACCCAGCTGGGAAAATAACAATCGTCAGAATCGGATAGTTCCCAATATCAATTCAAAGAATAATTAAAATTAATTCTTCAATCTTTGCAAAATTACTTTGTAGCACAAAATTGAATAATTTATTTTAATGATATTTTTAGGTAATTAATCACCTCACTTCAATATTTTTGTCTATACCTACTTGTTTGTTTTTTTTTAAATATTTTTATTCATGTTATTATCCTGACGAAGAAACCATCGGTTTTGAAACATGTAAGTAGATATTATAACGTGCGATTATAGTGGTTTACACAAAATCATTTGTTTCATTTAATAATTTAAATGTTTGAAAACTGGTAGGGAAGGTCGGGAATTGAATCGATTAAGTTGTCTTATGCATTACAAATAATTACTAAATTTAGAAAATAGTAATAAAATATTAAATCCTAAATAAGTAATTCCACGTTCAAATAAACAAATACTAGTCAAATGTAATTTTTGACAGAAAATATCACGCACGGGTACGTGGTGTGCTGGGTACTAAACCGTGGGTACGAAGAATATTAACCCTTTGCATGCGCAACTAGCTGAGATCGGTGGGATGTGTTCGAGACACTCCCAAGAATAAATTGTCGCCTTTGTTTTATTCTCGTTGAGTGAAAACACACGAAATATCGTGACACAAATAAACAAAAAATCAGGTTATTTTTGGAGACAGCATTTCTTTGTCCTCAATATTTAAATACGCCACATCATTATCTATTTATGTACAATTACTTTATTATCTCTGATACAGCGTTTTTTAAAATCTGTGGAGATATTGTGCTAGGGCGAAGAAATAAACAAATATGAACACCTGTACTATAATAACTTGTACGAGCTTTACATATTACTTATTTTAAGTGTATCACAAGAAGCGTGCACGTTGAACGTACGAGTTGTTCTTACAGAATACGTCGTCAATTATTATGAAGCGTGAAACGTTCAAAGAAAATCGATTATGCTCCAGGTAAACTGAAGTAAAATATTATGCTCTTCTCGTTATCAAATTTTATTGCGATTGCATCCAATTAAATTGAAATAATATTATGTGGACACGCGTTACATCGTCGAAGCGCAGAGTAATAAAGCAAATGCGCAGTCAGTGGTTTGTATAAACCATGTTCGTTTCTCCAATGCAGAGTGCAAACCCTCATCGCTGGTAGTAGGATATTGTGTCTGATCTCTTGATTATAGAATATGCAAGACTGTTCGTCAAATCTACAGAAGTAGTTAAAAAATAGACACAATGTTTTTTTATAGAGAACTAGCTGTGTGCCCGTTGCAGGCAACTAATTGGTTAAAGCACTAAGCGATTTGATGTTTGAATATGGATAAAGCAAGAAGTGTTTGCCTACATTTTATTAAATTTAAAAATTTCCAAAAAATGAGGTTTGAATGCGTATGAAGCAACGAGCGCCTACACAAAGGGCCCGGGGAGTTAACCGCTCACTTTTTAACACTTGCTACTTAGCCACTTCGGTCGCCCGGGTCAAGGCGTTCAGTATGGGCCTAGCAAAAAGGGGCCTAAAAGTTTATAGTTCAATTTTTCAATGAGCCCTTCGGATTGTGTAGATTGATACGCGTAGTTTGATACTCGTATCCTGTTCCAAAGAAGACTCCTATCACTGAGCCACCTAGGTCGCCGACACTCTTAAAACGGTCCAGGGAGCTTACCGCTCAATTTAGTACACTTGCTACTGAGCCACTCCAATCGCCCGGCTCAAGACGTCCAGTTTTATATTTAATTTTAGTATACCTACAACATGTGGTAGGGTATTATTTATTTTTCATAATAACGGAAAATTATCCAATTATTATTATTATTATTATTCAAAAAAAAGTCGGAATAATTGCGGAGCTGCGGTGTTAAATTAGTGTACGCAAATGTGATTTAGACTATGTTGACTTGGTAACATTTGGTTGAGTAAAGAATATTCTCAGAGAAGCAAATAAGTGTGAATTATAGTGAGGGAATGAGACAGCAAGAGAAGGAAGGGGGGTAGAACTTGGACGTTTTCCACCCAAATATTCTTTCCCCCCCGAGACTACAAAAACAAAAACGTGGGTATGTAAAAATCACGTCAGATACACTTTGAAAATTAAACAAATTTAAAGATCGAGGAAAATATTGTGTTAATGGTAGGTACTTAACAAAATATTATAAAATTCATTTTTTTCTGCGATGGTTATATCTCTAGGTGTTGTGGAGATAATTGATTGCCTTAATTACTGAAATCATTCATAAATAATATCTTTTTGTGCCTTCAACGGAGCGTAGAAAACACGAACACAAATCATTAATGTCTTATTTCCCTTGTTAATTAATACCTTCGGCCGTCCGTCATTGTTTTTCGTCGTTTCTGAGGATATAAATTACACAGGCTTTTGATTTAACTAAGAGTACCTACTATCAGAATTTGATACCTACAACCTGTGAACACTAACACTTAGTCCATCATAAAAAAAACATTAATAAATTGATTTTCAGTGCTATGTTCAAATGGAGATTTCTGAGCTACAGTACCTACTACTATTCAGTGACTTTTATGCCATGAATTAAAGGAGATAAGGTTTTCCGATTTCCTGCTTCTTGGTTTTTTTTTTTGCCTCACGCTGCTTCTTACTTCCTGCTTATTGCAACCTGGTTCCCATTTAGCGTTTCCAGCTACCATTACTTCTGACTTCACGTTTCTCGATGCTTTTTGCTTTCCGCTTCTGCTTCCGCTGCTGCTCGTTTCCTGCTTCTCGATATTCGCTTCCCGCCATATCTCTACCAAGAGAAAAGTTCCAGTGTACCTTGAGAAGACCCTACCTGCCCAGTCATGCGTCCAAAGCATTTGATCTTCATATGTGTTCATGTGTTTCTTTACTTCATCTTCCTTGATGAGGCGGTTTTATGTGTTATATTTTCTATGCGAATGATTTTATTCTATTTTCTATGTAAGTGATATTCTTCTCAGATAACAAGGCGTGTTCTTTCAGTGTCCGGTCAACCACCACAGCGCTTTCGTGAATTACGTAAGTATATAAATAAAAATAATAAAAAAAAATAATTCTATCTTCGCCAATGGATATGGAGCAGCGTTTTCAATATTATTATAATGAGTTTGTTTTGTTAACAAAGAGGCTGAAAAAAAATAGACATTTATTAATTTACAAGCGAAAAGTACAGATGGGTTGTATCCTCCGACGTCAAATAACCATTTATTACAAGTGGTTTCACCCCTCGGTTTGTCCTTTGGTTTCGCTTAAATTTTTTCTTGTTAAGATCTATTGACCAGCGGCTGAGAATAAAAGTTTAAAAATGCTTACAACTGTACAGGGATGTTCCGATGAGAAAGATCGATAATTCCCCGTATCAATTTTTTAAAATTAAAAATTTAATATCGATTTACTTATTTCATTCAAAACTTGCTTAATATATACCTACATTCAAGTAAGCAATAAAAATCCTCAAAACGCACGATGGTTAATTACTAAATATTACTGTACGTGTACTTCTTGTTAGTGTTTTTTGATCATAAGTATTTATGATTTTTAAATAACGTCTAAACAAAACAAATATGTAAAAAAAAATCGGAAATATTTTAGTTTGGTAGACCTTAAATAAATAGAAAAAGTGATGTATTTTTGTCACAAAACACGTTCTCGGATTAATTTTTTAATGATCATCACATATATATCATGCCTATATATCTTATTATTAGGCATGTACATTGAAATATCTTATAGATGTAATTCAAATAATCTAATATTATTACGTGATCTATCCTAATGTGTCCTCAAAACTATATAATATGTATTAACAAATATTTCCTTATGTATAATATTAAGAGTTATAAATATTGTAGAACCTACAGACAAGCTGCCATATGACAGCTTTGTGGGACTACCCTTATTTTGTAAAAATGTAGTTTTTTGATAAATAAATAAAAAAATAAAAAAAATAAAAAAATATGAAATAACAAAAATTAAAACCTGTAATAAATTATGAATAGTGTTTAAAATTTGTTTGAATTTTGAAAATATTATAATTACAATAACAATAATAATTACAATATTAGGTATTATTTTATTCGCAACAGTTTTGTTCTGTTCACATGCACATCACGAGTAGATAACACGCGTTAGCGTCGGTGGAAGTTTGATGGACTGTTGTACCAACAATAACACACGTTAGCCTCGGAATTAAGTTTTATGGCCTTTACAAATACGATTTTAGAACTGTCCAAGTCGTAAGGAGCACTGATAAAATAAATAAATAAATGAGTCATGTTACCATAAATACCTTACACGGGTTACGAATTGTTTAGTAATTACTAAATATCACGAGTAAAATTACAACTGCATATAAAGCATGATGCGTGTCATGTGAATCCACTTATAACGCTATGTCATTTTTTTAAAAACCACGACGAATATGCATCAGTCGATTAAAAACTTCGCCGATATGAAAAGTTGGATGAAATCATTGTTAATTTATCAGTGTTAAAAATAAGAAGACTAAAGAAGAACAAGATAAATGCAATTTGGGTGTTTCGTGATGCAAAAATCTGACCTTTCTTTGCTTAAATTTCACACAAATTGATCGGAATACGATGTCAGGCAGTGAAAGAGAGAGTACGTAATATTGATTGGCTGATCCATGTAATAGTCAAAATGATTCCATTCAAGTCTACTCGAAAATCATTTCAATATGTTAGGCGAGTGTGTATCATATACCAAGTGATGAAAATATAGCAAGCAAGTATCTATATTTCACGAAGTAAGAAAAAAATATATATGGAAGTGAATAAGTATGGAAGGTATATATGGAAGTTAAAGATAACCATCAATGCATAAATCATTTGCGATTTTTACGTTTTACATCGGGTGAATGACAGAATTCCGACCGATGATGCGTTAACTTTATGATTCCTGAATTCCTGGATGTATTAGAAGAATCACAATTGAATCTCAACACTTTATTTTGCCTTTTGTAATGCTTAATTATTTATTTGCTAGTTGTGAGTCACGCACGTGAATTGTGCAGGCTGTGTGGACTCTGGACGAAGCAAGTGAGTGGTTCATTATTATATCTGTAGCGTCCGAATTTTTCACGGACCGGCAGGAAATGTTCGCGGACCGGTACGGGTCCGGGGACCGTAGGTTGGGGAAAGCTGTCGTAGACTGTGGCAGTCTTATAGTATACACATATTTAAAGTGTAACACACATTAAATTATATAATAAATGTTGTATTTTCTAGCGTCTTGCTCAATAATAATAGTTAATAGTTGATCAATAACAGCATTAATATGTTGTTGTTCTGTCATCACCACATATTATAATAACATCGCAAAATAATAATCATTCCTAGTGTCACGAGTCACGAGTTGGCGAGACAACACTCGTAATTCATGACATGTGTAATGAAATGAGTATAGATTATACATGTTATGTTGGAAGACCGAACGTAGGATGCCTTCAGTTACGTATAAGGTTCAGCGCCCTATAAATTAATTTTCACATACACCAAAATGTTGTATCGAAGTATTATTACAATATACCGCCGTTGCCTATAGTTATAAATGTTTTCATGACAACTGAGAATTATGCAATTTCAACACCCCTTAAAAGTTATGAAAAAAAAATTAAGTTATAAGAAAAATAGCCCATAACCTAAACTAATCTTTTAAACCTATTTTTTTCAACACCTTTAATGACTTTTCAAATGAGGTGTTGAAGTTGAAAGTTTCTGAGTTGTCCGGTCACCGTTACAATTATATCGAAATAAAGTAACTTCTTAAATACTAAAACAGGGTGGGGCAGAGAAACTTGCATATTTGAATTTGACGCCCTGAAACAATGGTTGCTGCGAGGGTCTTGAAGTTTTATCTCCGCTTGGTTTAGATACAAAGTTGCATTCCTTACCCATTTCAATATTGCGCCCCACGGTCGTCTTCTGGCTTGCAGTCGATTGTTGGAAACCGACTGCCGGTTAGAACACGACCATGGGGCGCAATATTGAAATGGTACGGAATACAACTTTGTATGGCGATAATTGACCGAAAAGTATGCCTCGGCAGCCAACTCGCGCTCCGCCTTCGTCCACTCCATGATTCTATCTAAACCAAGCGGAGATAAAATTTCAAGCCCTGCCCTCTCGAATGTGTCTATCCCCACCCTCCTAGCAGCAACCATCGCTTCAGGGTGCCAAATTCAAATAAGCAAGTTGCTCTGCCCCACTCTGTATTACATTATACGGATCATTGGGGAATCCAACCAAATGACGTGAGACACATTAAATGTTTTACACCATAGAATAAAGAATATAACACTTAGAAGTGCTTTCCGTACAAATTTGTATGGAAACAAATGTGATCCTGACTTAGTGCTTTTTGGTTATAGAACGCGGTCTGTCTCTTTTACACTTGCCTGAAATTGTATTTCGCCAATCCATTTGAATGTCGAAATTAAGGTGAAACAGTGTTGTACGGAAATATAGGCCGAAATTAGGCTTATAATTGGACCATGAAACACGCCAACAAAACACTTCTTCTGTTATTATTTATTCCATATTTTCCACGGAATAAAAACTCCGTAAATAACAGACAAAACGTTTTTATAGAATTTTGTGAATCAAATGAATTACACCAATTCTTGCCTAGTTTCTGTGGTAGAAATACTTATTTTTGGTAAAAGCATAAATATAAGCGACCTACTGGGTTTATAACTCCGTTCAAATAAAAAAATGCAAATATGTAAGATGAAATAATAACTCAGTGCAATAAATCGATATCATTATCTGAAAAGTTAAATAACAAAAAGGTCTAATTACTATGATTCACACGTGTAGTAAACTCTCAGTATACATAAATAGTATAAATAAAATAGTAATTTATGCGAGTCACAAACAACACGATTTTCACCATGAATGTAATAAAACTTGAACTAAACTCAGCAATAACCATTATTATCAGTGCCTCCGCTGACGAGGCAACTGAAAAAAAAAACAGTTTGCAACTAAACTCGCTATCCTGTAGGTATATGTCAAGGTGATGGTCCGCACACTACATAACTTCTCAAAAACCCATTGTCAGTGGCAACGCAAGCAGTGACTCGAAACTCGATGCTAGTTGCTACGATGGCAGCTGATTGTTCTTCGTCTATGGACAAGCTGAGATAATGATTGAAATCGTAAAATTGAGTAGCGCCGTCATAGATGTTTGGTTGGAAACCATAGCAACCAGCCAGTTTCAGTTTCTCTAGTGAGCGGATCGCTTTATAGTGATAAATCGTAAATTACTGCAGTTGTGTGTATAAATTACACGCGTTGCTATAAAAATATATTTAATAAACGGTTGCACAGTTTTATATGGGAGAATGAAGTGACACAGAACGTCGAAGTTTGTTGATCTCTTTCAATACACATCGAGATGAATAATTAACACATATTTTACTTTTTTTATGTGAATATCGCACAACAGTCCCAACTGCTCCCGTCTGGAGCCAGCGAGACTATGGCCCGGTATATCGGTTGATCTGCAGCTAGGCTTAGTTGAAATGCCAAGCTTAGCATAGCTCGGAACATAATCCGTATATAGGTCGAAAGCCTAGATTTCACCAATATTACGTGTATTGTCTATGAATTCAATAAAGGAATGTGTTTATTTTTTCCTTACAAATCCGCTCTCTACTGCATCTCTACGCACAAAATCGGAGTTAGGAGTCGAGAGCCTTACCCCTCGACCACGGAGGTCGTCACTTTGTAGCTTCTTCTTCGTAGGCAGGCTGGTCCATAAGTAACGAAGGCTGAGGACCAGTGGTGTCTCGTGAATTTTGGTGTATTTATGTGTTGTTGTGTTAATGCAACAGAAATATTTTTTTTTGATATTTCGGTTTTTGCATGAAGAATTTCAGGAAATCCATGGGCACACGGCGAAACGGAAATTTCCTGAAAATCTTCATACAAAAAATCGATTTTCCAAAAAAAATCGTTTTCGGCTACAATAACATCAGTAATGCTATTTTTTTAATATTTATCAGGGGGCCGCCATTGCTGAGGACTGAGGATGCGTGAGGAATAAGACAGTATGATTGTAAACGTCTGGTTCTTAACCGCTTGGGCACATAAGCTTGTTTTCACGATAATTGAACGTAGGTGGACATAGGAATGACGTATGCCCCGAACCTGAGTTATTAAGGACGTGCTTACCACGCATTTCACGTGAAACCTTCGAAGCTTAACTATATCAGTTTTAAAAACCACCCCTTTCCCATTATTAGATTCGTATCTCCCCAACAAAGATAATGTTTTTTTTAACATTTTTAAAGGGAAAGAAAGGGTGTGCTAAACTTACCATATTAAAAACATAAAACATGTTCAATCTATATCTATGCAAAGTGTGCAATTATTATTCGTACGTCAGACCCCATTGAGTGGAGTAAAACGAAGGTATAACCAACGCAACGGTTGTGTTCAGTGTTCGGTGTACTGTCTGGTGTTTGGATGTATGGGGCCCGCACTGGGGGTAGTTCCGGTCGGGAGGGTCGTTGGCACCAGCTGCAGGCCACCCCACCGGGTACTAACACACGCGCACCGTGCACTGTGCACTGTGCAGTCGTGTGTGAGCTCCACACTCCAATCTCCACACGCATACCACATACACTGACTACACTCGACACAATACTTGCACACGGCTATGACCTCTGCGTCGTGTGTGAATGTGCAGCGTACGCGTACATAGTAGTAGTACACATTCTAGAGGGTACGTACTTTCACACGCCACGTGGGGATCACCTCGCCAGATATAATGCGATGAAACGTCCCCGCTTTCCGTATCAGATGAATATATTTTTGCGGGCTAAAAAGCGGGAGATTGTGCAGCCATTATTTGTAACTTTCGAATATTTCGAAACTGAAAATTACGTTTCGCCGATTCTAACGCCGTTCTTCCATGGAGCTACGTCCAAGCGACGCGATCGCCATTCGTCTGTATTTGCAATACTATTATTAGTGTTTGAAATCGCCGCCAGGCGCTGCACTAGCAAAATTGTATGACAGGTAGCGGTAGCGTCGCTTGTAAATAGCTACGTGAACGATGGGCGTAAGCCGACGAAAAATAATATTAATATCGCTGCTACAAGTAAATTTGAATTTTTAGTAAATGGAGTGGCGATAAATTGTGTCTTTTCCTTAAATATCTGCGCCATGAAAAAATAATTAGGCAGCAATAATATAAGAGAACCAGCAAAATTTAGTCACTTTAGAGAACTTCTCTATGATTAATAGGCCCTGCTTGCCAACCGATTCGCAAAACTGCTTGAAGGATAGATAGATAGAATGTAGAACCTATAACAATTATTATTATTATTTTGACGGCCCGACAAACCGAATAATAATAATTTGGCTGCCGGTCTGCCTACTCAAGATCCAATTTGCAGAACCCCTGCATGCTGTCTTGCAAGCAGTTTATGCTTATCGATAATAGTATTATTATTAGAGTCGTAATCAATTTTGTAAATTATACGAGGCACATTTATTATTTCATGTGAACTTCTTCACAATGTCCTCGAAAGGTAAGAATTGTGTAATTGAAAAATAACAGTGATTTAAAACCAAATGGCAATGTTTACAAAATAAATGATTTTTCTGTAACTTTAATCATATATGGCAAAAGTCATATTATTATATAATAGTTACATACTGTATTCAGTAACGATTGCCTTAAGGTCGCCTAACGGTTTACTGAGAATATTAGTCTCTTATAAAGCGGAAATGTTAAAAAAAACCCAGACATATATCTCAAAAAATAAGATAAAACCACAAAAATATTTTTAAAAAACCCAAACATATATGAAGACCCCAAGGCAAGAAGTTGTTAACTTACATTTTCGTAAAAAATGAGTTAGAATGCTCTCTAAACTAATTCGCATACGCTCTTTCCAATGAACACTATGCCAGAGCTTAAAACGGCAAGAACATGCTTAAATCAATGTGATGAACATGTTAACTACGTGTTTCTGTGACATTAAGTTGATAAAATTAGGGCAAGAACTTGTTAACTACAAAGATAACAAGTTCTTGCCGTAATTCTGTAATTAACAACTTCTTCCCATCTACATTGGTTGAGATTTCTGTAGTTAACATGTTATTCACTCACTTTGACGTTTACCTTAGTCGTTTTCAAAAGTTTTGCAGTGCGTGTTTTTTAATTAAAAATCATTGAAAATGAGTTCCAGAGGTGAAAAATGGTGAAACTCTGTCAACAATTGATCACAGAATCAGGTAAGCTGTATAAAACATTAGCATTATCTTAATTTGTCCATAAAGTAGTTTGAGGTTAGGAGTAGTTTGAAAGTGGGTGAAGCATTTTTGTTTTAGTGTTTTTCTGTCTAAAAGTCAAGCATTTTTTATTGTAATGCTTATTAATTTGTTTCAGAGGGCTTAGAGGGCGAGCAAGAGAAATAGCGCGGGACGCTAGGATGAGCATATTTGGAGCAGGTGGATGAGTTTGTATATTTGGGAAGTATGTTTACGAGAGATTGGAAGGCTGATAGAGATATTGAAAGAAGGGTGAATGCAGGTAACTCCATTAATGGAGGATTGAACGCCGTTGGAGCCAACAAAAAGTTGTCCACAGAAGCGAAGCTAGCAGTCCACAATGGAGTACTGGTACCTACCCTGATGTATGGCAGTGAAGCATGGAACTGGCAGAGAAAGGATGAAAGTAGACTGAATGCTGTAGAAATGAGATCCCTGAGGCGTATGTGTGGTAAAACCATGCATGATCGTGTGAGGAATGTGGAGGTCCTAAAAGAATGCAAGGCTGATGTGAGCGTAATATGTAAGATTAAGAAATGGACGATTAGATGGTTTGGGCATGTTGAGCGAATGAATGAAGAAAGGAGTGTAAAGAGAATTTATGATGCGAATGTGAATGGTAGAAGAAGCCGAGAACGCCCAAGAAAGATGTGGCACGATCAAGTAAATCAGATACTTGAGTCGGGCCATGTCAAGAGTCAGAATAATAGAAGAGTATGTATGAGAAGATGTATGAATGTGAATGAGGCAAGGACTGTGTGCCAAGACCGAGTTGTTTGGCGGTCCGTCCTCTCTGCCTACCCCTGCGGGGAAACGGCGTGATAGTTAGTTAACCTGCCAGGTAAATAAAGCATCAATGACACGGGGCTAGTTTACTTGGCCGGCGAATTCACTAATGCGGGGAAACGGCGTGATGGTGTTCGTTAGTTAGTTAGTTAGGATGAGAGGTGATTCTTACGTTAATTATAAAAAAGTCTTAAATCTTGTAGTACACCAAAACTGGAAGAGAATCTTCCAATGCTGTCATCAAAAGTGAGAGATAACAAAGAAATTGATGCGGCCACATGGAATGATATCCAAAAATTGTTACCATACCTGGATGAGGTTTTTTGTGGATTTTTTCAGTCTCAAAAAAAAAATTTTACTCATATGCTCTGCTACCTTTTCTTTTCAAAAATAATAATTATTTATTTACTTTATAATATTTAAAAAAATGTTTAATTTGTTTGATTAAATAAGACAACAAGAATATAACATGTTCTTGCCTTTCAATTCTGTATCTTCCTCACCTATCCCTGTAGATATCTAGATGGCATGAACATGTTAACTACTTTTTTTTGTAGAAATCGTGTTTATTTTAACTTTTAGACTGCAAAACTACTTAATATTACTAGATGTAATGTAAATTTGGTTTGTTTACTACACCATGAAGGATCAGTACATTGTATATGACATTCAAGTAAAAAATTATAAGGCAAAACGCAAAAGTCTAAATATCTCAGAATGCCTTCAATGTAAGTTAACAACTTCTTGCCTTGGGGTCTTCATATCTCCAAAAATAAGATAAAACCACAAAAATTTCAAAAATAACCCAAACATTATATCTCCAAAAATAAGATAAAACCACAAAATGTTAAAAAAAACCCAAACATATATCTCCAAAAATAAGATAAAACTACAAAAATGCGCAGGATCAGATTTAAAAAAAAATATTTCTTTATTCATTAAATTGTTAGTTACATGTTTTGAGGATTTTACGACCACCACGCTTGATGCTAGTTGATCATGTTGTGGTGGTCGATTAAATACGTTTTCCCTTAAAATTCATGCAAGTTCTTTGTGTTTTGTTTGAGAGTGGAGATTGAGATTCTATCGTTTCTCCAAATATGTTTACATATTAAACTATTTTTCTTAAAATTTGCAAGGAATCAATTTTGCAGTAAAGAAACAGTCGCGCAGCCCTGGCGAAACCTCCGCGGAACCCATTTCGGGAACCGTAGGCTTAGTTAGAGGTATCGATTATATGTGAAGTCGTTACTTCATATAATTTAACCGCACAGTCTTGAACCATTAAAATAAAATGTCACGGATTACAGCGCGTTGAACTTACAACAGTAATAAATATGTATAAGGCATATTATTTTGTTTAACAAATAAATAACAGTCTACTTATTGAAGGCTGGAAAGCTAAATTCATATTATATAAGATTAGGCGCATAAAGGGAAACACGTAACAACGCACGAGTTTTATCCTCATTTTATCTTACGAACCTTGAAAACAACACGCTTCAAGAACATAGATAAACTACAACGATGCACCAAGCAACAATAAAACATTTAATACCACTTTTTTCCACTTGTTTATAAACAGACTAACAATAGTAATAGTAATAACACAGAGTGTATAAGACGATATATGAATGAGAATGAAGTAAGGAGTGTATGCAGATACAGAGTTTTGTGGTGATCTATCCGCTCTGCCTACGGTGAGATGGTTAGCTATGGTTAGCGTGTTCATAATATGCGATAAAGTGTAGAATTTTTATCTATTTATCTAATAATAATAGTAGTCCAACTTTAGGTCATTTTTTATAAGGGGAGCTTTAGAAAACCTCAAAGACAATCAATAAGGAAATAAAAAATCACTTAAAATTTCACGTAAAAATTTTCTTTAAAAGTGTTTTACCAGAAAATATCGGAAATTAGTCATTTTTAAATCAAATTCTAGACGTATTGACTCTTTTTTACAAAAAAACATAAATTGATTTTGAAAGATTGTTGTATCTGGTACACGCAGTTTTAAAATTTTGAAAAACTAAGTGTATTTATAATATACTAAGGTTATACCGTTGGTCATTGGCAGATTTGTTAAATTTTCAAACGATAGATTCTATTAAACAACACAAATTTCAAATCATATAATCATACAACAAAATAAATCAATATATAATCTAGTCAACACAGTTTTCAAAATTTAAATTTTAGACAAATTAAAATCATTAAAAAATAAATCCGAGAACGTGTTTTGTGACAAAAATACCTCAGTTTTTCCATTTATTTAAGGTCTTACAAACTAAAATATTTCAGATTTTTTAATTTTTATTCATTTACCATCTCCCGTTTGATAATTTTTATGGCAGTTCCAGACATAAATTCTCGCGATTCACTAGCCGCTGAGATGCGGCCGTGTGAGGTTGTCTGTTCGCGCAGCTCATTTTGACAACAGTTCGCAATAAATTTACAACTAATACCATTTAGCTTCATGGTTGTAAAAACACCCGCGCGCAGCGCTGTTAACAAGAACGGAATAATGGATTGCTGGATATTAATTACCTCTTAAAGTGCTTTTGGTGTTTTACTTATAAACATTTGTATTACAAAAATTCAATTGTATTTACGGCTGAAATCTTACCATAATATATATCTGTGGGGTGGCGAGGGGAGTGATGCATCCCCGATGGGGGAACGCACTCCCCCCCCCCCCCCCCCCCCCCCCCCTAAGGCTGGGACCGGAACACGGAATTTAGTCGCAAGAGGTTATTGAACTACAACACGCACTAAAGTGTTTCCCCCAAACACACGCGCTCACACAAGCAACCGCCAGCCGTGTGTGCAATGTGTTTACATATATGCCATACACTCCTGCACACTACACACGGGAAGATGATAGAAGGTAGCTGCGCCCCACACGTCTGATGATACGTTTACACGATACTTTTTTCTTACAGATTCAGCGCAGGTCATCTTTTCGTAAGAATTCGCTATGGAAAATAGGCCTTTTTCAATTTTTTAAACCGACTTTCGTTCAATTTGGCGGCCAATATTTGACAGAGATCATTGGTACGTAATTACTATTATTAATGTAGGTACATAATAAATCGAAATGTTGTCTGTTTACTTCGGAATATATCTATTTAAAATATTTTTAATACGATAGCTGGTGTTTATTACTGATTATATTATTTCTGTATTGTGAATTTTGAGTAGGTATAATTTTTATTATTTTTTGACATTTTGTAATATACATATATGCAGGGTGTTAAGGTACGTACTTGACTTAATTTAACCAGTGATTACTGACATTATTTGGAGTAAAAAATATAAATAATATTTTGGTCTCTGGTGACATTTTTGTAGTTTTTTTTAAATTTATTTTTTCTACAAAAACATAAAAAATATTCGGCGTTGGGGTGGGGTAAGTGGTGGGGCGGTTTACTCGGCTGAGTGACCAGTGACGTCATGCGGAAGTAAAAAAAAATGTTTGATTTAGAAGAAAAAAAATAACCGGGGACCAAAATTTCATTTTCTTTTTTTACTCTGTCAGGAACTTTTACTGTCAGAAATTACTGGTTAAAGTAAGTCAAGTACCCACGTACCATAACACCCTATATATACTTCCACATTGTAATGTAGGTAATGTTAAATGTGTTTTCGACAACATGTATATCTTCAATTCTGTTTGAAATAGTAAGATTGAAAATAATGATCGTAAAAGGCAAATATTTTCCTTATTGTTCCGGATATAGTTTTCATATGGGGAACGGTATGGAAGTTACATCTAAATCTAGCTTCAGATTCTATAGTTTTATCATATTACAGAGTGAGAAGTGGTAGAATAAAGGGAATAATACCGTAAGTATTAAGTACATTCTACATTGTTCGCTGGTGACAATTTTATTGCGAGGGGAGTGCGCCGTGCTGCCAAGACTGCCACAAGCCAGGACTGCAAACATCCGATGAGAGGAGTTACGCCCATCGTGTTGTGTATCCGTCGCGAGGAAATACTACACTGGAGACGGATACGAGCAGGAACACCGACACTTTTACTTTTAACACTTTTTGACACTTTTAAATTAAAAATTTAATATTGATTTATTTCATTCAAAACTTGCTTTGATATATACCTACATTCAAGTAAGCAATAAAAATGCTCAAAACGCACGGTGATAAATTATTAAATATCGTGTACTTCTTGTAAGCATTTTTTTATCATATGGATTTATGATTTTTTCAATAATGTCTAAACAAAATAAGCGTGTAAAATTTTTTTGAAATATTTTAGTTTTTACCTTAAATAAATAGGAAAACTGAAGTGTTTTTGTCACAAAACACGTTCTCGGATTTATTTTAATGATTTTAATTTAACTAAAATTTAAATTTTGAAAACTGTGTTGACTAGCTTATGCATTGATTTATTTTATATGATTTGAAATTTGTGTTGTTTAATAGAATCTATCGTTTGAAAATTGAACAAATCTGCCAACGATGAACGGTATAACCTTAGTACATATATTATAAATACACTTATTTTTTCAAAATTTTAAAACTACATGTACATACCAGATTAAATAACGATCTTTCAAAATCAATTTATTTTTTTGTAAAAAAGAGTCAAAACGTCTAGAATTTGATTTAAAAAGGACTAATTTCCGGTATTCTCTGGTAATACCCTCTTAACATGTTTCTTAGAAAGCATCTAGTCAATATAAGATTGATTTGATTATTGCATTTCATTGTAAGGAATGAAAACTTATCCGATTCATGAAACATGATTATCATCACATCACCATTCTATTGCATTATTTTAATGTGTTTCTACTTCTCTAAATCAAAAAAAAAATGAAAGTAAAGAAGACTCTTATATCTATCATTTGAAGCCTTTACTGACAGAAGCCATACCATTGAGAATGGACATTCTGGTCTGGATAAACATAACTTAATAATACTACAAATATCATCAACTGAGCCAGTGAGGCGGTGTTATACGCGGATACGGAGATATTCGGCCTAATCTCGCATAGTGCTCCGTCAAATGGTGCGATATGTCTTCCCTTCTGTCGGCCGATCAACTAAATAATAGTACCACGACCGTGCGGAAGAAACGCTGTGTATCTTTTAGTTATTGTTATTTCAGAGATACAAGTTCTCACTCCAATCCAACCATCTTCTACTTTGGACCAAGTATTCTTCCATGTTTTTTTTGGGTAATTCTTTACCACCGAAACGTGCGGAACTTCGCACTCACTCAAAGATAATATGGCTAATAGTGTTATAGGAAGAAGATCAAGTAGAGAAGATGAAAACCACGAATAATGTTTAAAGAGACTGACTGACATGTGTATTACAAAAGGGAATCTTTTCGCCGGCAAGGTAAAGAATAGATATAAATAAATAAATAAAATACATGTACGTTTTACGCAGCATCACGTTCATCGGTCAAATACATTGTACATAATATAGTTTTGTATCACTGATCGAAGAACCGGTGGTGGATGCAATATTTTAGCCATAACGCCGTTCTTCCGTGGAGCTACTTTCAAGGGACGCGATCGCCGCTCGTCTGTACCTTTCATACTATTATTAGTGTTTGTAAACGCCGCTAAGCGCTGCACTAGCAAAACAGTATGACAGGTAGCGAGTAGCGGCGATTTAGTCGCTTGTAAGTAAGTAGCTGCGTGAACGAAAGTCGTAAGGATGTTATAATGTTTAGTCTAGTCTGTAATATTTTTTTATTTTTTATTATTTTTTTTAATTGTAGAAAGATATTATAAATTTCTGCAGCGCCGTTAAGGTGATTTTTCACAAAAACGGCGCTATACAAATCATCCCAATATTATTATTATTTATTTTAAATTTAAGGGTGGCTAGCTATTATTTTATTATCAATGAAAAAACTTAACGGTCCAAATTATTGTATAATTAAGATAGTTATAAACCGCGAAATGTGGCTGCTACACTAACATAAAAACATATTTTTAACGACATCCATGTTTCGTCTTTTCGAGGTGAATGAATGTTAGTTTATTTTATATTTTGTTTTGGGGTTTCTGCACTTAAAACATTTAAAATAATGGGGGCAACGAGCGTGACTAGACAAACACCGCCGGAAGGGGCGCCATTAAGACAAAAGAAAATGGACTTCCGGTTTAAGTTTCCGCCAAAAGCGTCGGCCTAAAGCTCTGAATAAACATATTAAGTTCACAAATCTTCGTAAATTAGGACGAAAATAAATATTTAGTTCGTCAAATCTTTCAAAATGTAAAAGCTGCATAAAAGAATTGTAGATAATATGTACTTTTTTTAGCTACAGAAACAAAACCGTCGAGCGTGTTTTGTTCATTCATTTTTACATTACGTATCTCCGACAAAGGGAAAAATAATATTCTAAAATTAACCACACAGAAATAGAATTCTACAAATACACCGCCGCCGGTAAACACTTTCATATTACGGTATCTAAAATTCTGAGGGTGGTGGCCAAGGTATAAAAATGTTTCATAAGTAAAATAAACCGAAAGCCAGGCAAAGGGTTGATATTTAATTCAATTTTCCCGCTTTATAAGTGGTGTTCGGCAGTGTAAAGTTAAATTAGGCTAGATCAAATGGCAACCCTCAGATATCGACAACCCCGACACCGAAGGGTTGGCGAATATTTAAGGGAACTTCGTTTGTGGGTCGTCATCGTTCACTGAATACTGATGTGGGTAAACTATTTTTCAAAAGCATTTAATATGATTTGTAAAAATATTTGTACTTAAATTATAAGTAAATCGTGCATATTTAGCATTAACGAGATCAATAAAATTCTCCTACTTAAAATTCGTTGTAAAAATAATATCAAAAAATGTAATCATTCCTGCATATGTATTTACAACCAAAAACGGATTAGGAAATTGTCAACGTCTAAATATCCTTTATTATCTGAAATCAATAGAAAACAAAACTACTTTCTAATAAACCAGGAGTAAACGTAATAATATTATCCATGTTCCATGTTTCCACGGGATTCAATATTATAGAATTACATAGTAAATTTAACGAAAGCAATTTTAAAATTTTACGACCGGACCGGTTTCTTACTTATAGCACTTTTTATTTGTGGCAGGGGTGGATAACTAATGAAATTAAGTGTATAATTAAAAAATGAATAAAAAATAAAAATAAACAACACAACAATGAGTTTTATGAACTTATGAATATTTTAGTACCTACATACTTTTATATTATGAACGCTTACAGTAGTTTCAGGTAATTTTTCAATTGTTAGAATTCATGATTATTTTAGATTTAACGGGAGGTTGTTGATATAAGTTATACCGAGATACAGACAGGTATTTCTTAAGAGAGTGTTACCAGAGAATACCAGAAATTAGTCATTTTTACATCAAATTCTAGGCGTATTGACTCTTTTAAAAAAAAAACATAAATGGATTTTGAAAGATTGTCATTTTATCTGGTACACGCAGTTGTAGAGTTGCAAGCATTTTTAAACTCTCAGTCAATCGCTCTTAAACAAGTTGCAATGAATAACTAGTATAACACCAAATTAATTGAAAACATTCTTTTAACAAAAAAATTATTTCTTAAATCCTAATCCCGTAAAAAAAAGATCAGGAAGGAAAAATGGAGAATAATAATGTTTTTAAATAATAAAATTTCCAATTCCATAACAAAGAATTTAGGTACCAAATGAAATTCTGCCTGAATTTATGCAAATAATATTTAATAAAAAAATTACATTTTAAATAATAAGGATCGTTCAATGAAATTAAATGAAACAAATTACTTTGTGTAAACCAAATTGAATAAATAAGGATAGTCTTAAAAATTAAAAAATCTTGAGTCTATAAATTAAATTGTAATGATTGGATTCTTTTATATAGGTAATCGCGGAATTTTGATACAAGATTAAAGTAACATAACATGAGGTCTTTAAATAATAATAGTTTCTCGGAGGTTGTCAATCATCTATTGGAGACGAATCACATTTTTAATTTTAATAATGGATTTGAGTTATAACATTGTAATTTGGAGAAACTAGAAATATTAGAAATTAGAAAAGGCGTAGATACGAATTAAAATATCATAAAATATTTTTAAACACCCGCTATTAAACTTGTTTCATTTGTAAATTATGCCCTATTACCTATTACCCCCCTCCCCGCTCCGCCTAACCATTGCACCTTTAAATCTACATCTATTGTTTTAATTAGTTTTAAGTAAACCCTGATGAAGTAAGCAAGCATTGCTTAAGAAACTTGGTTTTTTAAACAATAAACGTGCCTAAAATTAAGTAATCTATTAATTTTGAATGAATATAATACTATATAAATAATGTATGTAATGGTTTTTACATGTACCTTGATAACATCTATCATGTATTTTCATAAAAACTCAGACTAATTATTCGGGTGTACAAATATACCTAAGAAAGTTTTTTATTTTTCTGCTGTAGGAGTATTTTTTATTTATGCTTTTTAATTTACTACCATATTTTTTTTTTACTTGGTACTCTCAGTAGCTTTTTATTATTTATCTAAATTTTTATTATATACCTATATAAATGTGAATGTAACGTTTGGAAATGTAATTCATAATAACAGCGTGTACAAATGTGAACTAAACCAGGCAATTTGACTGTCCTAAATCGGGAAACTTTCCTAGTTGGACAGTCAAAGCTTCCTTACTATGTGTAAGTAAAAAAAATGTATATAACAAATATATAAATAAATCCAATAATAACACAGCATTTATAACAAGAACCGGGAAACAATATAAATGAAAGGACAGAACGGTAGGTACCAACTGACTACACCCAATTACAAAAATGTACCTAAATCAGGAAGATAATTTGTGAACAAGTTTTTGATGACATGATATCTACCTAATGAACCTACTTAATTCATGTCACCTTTTTTATTTTAACTATCTACGTAGGTACCAATATGTACAAAACATCTATTTGCCATCAAAAATACACATTGATTGAGCACATTGAAAACAACTTGACGGTAAAAAAGTTCATGCCTACTACCTAATATATCGATTATTATGAATTGTGAACCTACACCCCACATAATTAATTAATTTGGTTATAACAATCATTTAATTGAATTGACCGTGGTCAAGCAAAAATCACGACGAAAAACTAGGTAGTATGTAAATCGCGAAAAGCAATGCGAATTTCGCAGCAAGTTTCGAGCAGAGGTCTAGGTCCGGTATCCCCCCGCTCTGTGCGTCCTGCCACACCAGGGGGTGGTCAGGGCTTATTCAAAGGGAATTACACAGGGGTGGTCTGGTGGTGCGAGCCGTGGAGACGACATGTGTAATTAGACTAATAGTTACTAGGTACCACACACACAACTGTGACAATACAATAATGCAATGAACTGTGAAGGCAATTGAATTAGCTCTAACCTAATAATGTACACTGTACCATTGTATTTATTACAAGTTAGCGCCTCCGCCCACTCAGGCAACTGAAAACTCTCAACTGTCTTTGAATGACAACGTGATGGCCCGCACACTACACAATCACACAAAACCCCGTTGTCAATGGTAACACAAGCGGTGACTTGCGACCATCTTGCGACTGTCGCTGCTCATTGCCCTGGGCGGCCATTTCTAGTTGCTAGCTGTCAGCTGTCTCGTAGTTCGTCTATGGTTAAACAAGCTTTTTGACCAATCAAGACAGAGAAAAAGCCGGTTTTAGTTGGTTTTCAGTTGCCTCAGTGGGCGGAGCGCCTTAAAACTAGACTCGTCTAATAAAAGTGCGATGGAATTTTTTCAAATTATTATCTAGACATTCAGGCAAAGGTGTGAAAAAAATCGTGAATATAGGTAGGTACCTACCGCGAGACAGTATTATTATATATAACTATATTCCAAAGCAATTGAACACATCAATTTACTCATTTCATTATTCCAACTCTGAATTTCATCTATATCTTATGGCGCGTTCTGACGCTTCGATTTTTGTTGATCAACTCGACACTTGAAAGCACATTGACACGTGTGAACCTTCTTTCAACAAATTTGAACAAGTTTTTTCAAACAATTTTTCACTTTCAATCAAAGTTGATCAACAAAAATCGCATCGTGTGAACCGGCTAATACAGTCTTGAATACTGGGACCGTGCAAACCATTACGGAAAACTGAATTTTTAAAGGATTTATACTATGCCTCTTCATTGCTGTGTGCTGCTCACTTTGATACAAACCTGTAATCTACTCGCAGTTTTACGACTATTGAATAAAAAAACGCCAATAATAGTTTCAATTCGGTAGGTATTATGTTTTTTTCTAATTATCTTTAAAAACTGTTTCAAATTTACCTTATACCTACGAAGTTTATAAAATTTACAGAAGACATACTACCTATAAATATTCAATACCAATTTATTGGATTTTAAAAACAAACAAAAAAATATCTGTGCGTGTGGTAGGCACGGTTCTCGGCAAGTCATCAAGCCTTTTAAGGAAGAGGTAATGAAGCCCATTGAATGAAATAATGTAGAAAATAATTCTATAAGATTATACAAATAACACACTTTAACAACATATTATACACATCATGTAACTACTCGGTGCTTCTTGGCGCCAACACCTTATCAAGTTTTTACGAGACAACAAATAAAATTATATTTAGAAATGATACATAAATACATACATGCGTGCGGTATTCCTTTGCGAAAAGTGTTTGATAATATTCTCTTAATTTCACATCTGGCACAACTTCTTTCATTCCACAAGACACTTCGCACCTTGCAGGGCTTGCAGTGCGCCCACTTTTACAACTGATTAATTATTACTATGGAGACTAGTGAGGTTATTCTAATTACGAATACCTACATCAACTAACGCAACAATATCATTTGCCAAATAACAATTTCAAAATAATTATCTATAGAAGTTAGGGTAACGGTAATTTATTTTATGTACCATCAGTTATCATGGCGCCTGTACCTGTATAACTTAGCTTGCGGTTGCTTTGTCCCTTTCCCACAATTCTTGACTCGGCTCGCACTTTTCTTATTATATAATTCATATGATTATAAACAGCATTATATTCCGAGATTGAATTATTATTAAATGCAGCGCTGAAAAGTAAACATTCTTTACAAATCTGTTATCGTGTTATCATTCAAGTACGGGGCTATCTGCATGTAGAGCTAAACAAATATTCAGACCTTAGCATCAGAACCACATTAATAACATCGATTCAACAATGCAACATTTCAAAGATTACTTTGTGTTTGCTAGCCAGTGTTTTCAGGAGATTTTTTTACAAATAGAGAAGCATAAAGACCGGTCTCCTGCGACAAACACGTACACATTTTGTGGATGTTTTTGAATTCCGTGGCCGAAAAACGTCGTGGCCCTGCCCCAATGTAGCATGTTTAAACAAAATGTTTGTGGTAATGTTAATGGAACATCGCAGGAGACCGGCCCTAGTAATCTAGCTTGCAAATAATGAAAATTTATTTTACTTTCAAAATTTTTATACTTGTCGCATGAGAATGGAAATTTTCTCATTCCTCCGTGCGGTTTTTGTGTTGATATCATAGGTACCCATTTATTATTCATTATGGAGGTCGCAAGGTCGTGTAAACCAAATATTCAGCGGTGATAGCCCCGCTCATTTGGCCTGCACTGATTACTTGAAACATTACTCGGAACTTGGAACCAATAGATAAATGCATCGGCAGTGGGAGTGTTGCAGGTAAACAAACCATCATCGAGTGCTTACTGCTTGACATGGAGCTGGAAGCTTGAGAGCTGTGCAGGCCAACCACCATCGAGTGCACGGTTAGAGGCTATTGTAACTATGCTTTGCAAATCCTAAACCGTTGGTATCAATCACGTTTGTTAAAGAAGACATTGCAAAGGCTTGTATGCATATAATAAGTAATAAGTCAATGAAGAAAGCTTACCCGGGAACCCCTGCTAGGTCCCCAATCGTAGCGAACCGGGTGATATATGGCGGTTATCCAATAAATGGTTTCCGGGGCGGCGGTACCATACCCGCCACCAAAATTGAACATTTAATTTATTTTTCGGCAGCATTATAAAATATATTAAGGTGATGCACTACCTACTAAGCAATGTAAAATCATGTGATTTTGGTTTGAAATAAGATCTTCATATTTTTATTAGAAAAACTCTCTTTTTTAACTTTTGAAGGTTATTCCCATCAATGTAATATATCATTGAAGAAGAAGATAACAATAATAATCTAATTTTTTAAAATATGAAAATAAACAAGACACAGAAAAATAATAAAAGATAACGGTCGCAACTGGGACTCGAACCCAATGAAAGATGTAATGTTCTGGGTTCGAGTCCCAGTTGCGACGGTTATCTTTTATTATTTTTCTGTGTCTTGTTTATTTTCATATTTTAAAAAATTAGATTATTAATGTTATCTTCTTCTTCAATGAAAGAAGATCGCTTAGAAAAATTTCAGATGCTTTAATTAAAAAATGGCGAGTAGAACACATTGATTAGTCTTTTAATAAGCCCAGAAAAATAAAGTATCAGGCCTATGAAAACTTCTTTAAAGTTCAAAATCTCGAACATACGAATCTTTTTTCGGTTACGGTTTTATTGTACAAAGAGGAAAATTAAATTCTTTAAAAAATGATCGACAAACATTTAAATATTTGTGCCTGGGATACACAAAAATAAAATACGCTATTTAGCGATGTTTTTTTCGTGAATCCCGTTCAATATTTTCTTTGCAAATTGTTAAAATATAGGCATAGGTGGGCAGGAAGATTATTATTGAACTTGTTGCAATTGGTTACAGAAGTACCAGGACATTCCATTCTCCATTCGCCTATAAAACATTTTGAATAGTTTTATAGGTGAATCGATTGATACAAAAAATTACTGGATTCTTGGAAATATGCGTACGAAGAACTTTAAATCTTCTGTTTAATTATTTTTTTATCAAAACTGCACCATCTTTCACGTACCTAAAATAAGATGGTAAAAATCTGCTAGCACGGTTGGCAGCGCTTAGCAGCGATGAGTGGGTGTTATTGAAATAATGTGGAAATAGTTGTATTATAATTGTTTTAAGCGGCGTCCCCTGCGACAAAATATTTAACAAAACATTCGACAAAAGCTAAAACACTAGGCAGGACCACAACGTTTTTTGTTTCTATTGGTCACGTAATACAAAAACATTGTGGCTCGGACCTAACCATCCACATAACGTGTACACATTTTCATCGGAGGAGACGTCGCTTTAGTTCAACAACAACAATCAGCATCATATCGACATTCTTGGACATCATTGCGTTATCATGATCGTCACTGTTCTTAAGAATCGAGGGAATGAATCTCGATTAAAATCTCATTAGTAAATTCTGTTAATAAATTATTACTTAAATAGCTTATTAAATATGCGGCAGAATATATAAATATATTCACGATGCATGGAAATAAAAGATAGATATAGTTTTGAGTAAGAACTTAAAACGTTGAAATTGTAAAGTAGTAATGGAACCTATGTAGGTACCTAACTATCTAATGTAGGTATATATTTCAAAAATTAAAATGATAAATTTTATCGTTAAATTCATGGCTACCCCCCATAAGAACAAATGGTGATTTCAGACGTCTTGACGATTTAAAACAACTATTTAGTAGGGGATTCTAAATATTTAATGAATTACCAATAAACTTAAAAAAAGCCAAAATCAATGATAACAAATTGTATGTAAATTTATACCTATTATTACTGCCTAAATTAGAAACAATTAGCAATAATAACATATGAAATATAAATAGGTCTAAACTATTTTGGAAATTGATAAATTTATAACACAACTTAACAAGGCAACATAAATAAACTACATATTTTGTGTCTACAAAGCCCAGACTGTTTTAATATCTCGAACGTCAGTCTCAAAATATAGAAATGAAAAGATTGACTAGCGAACCAACCCACGATGTCTCGGGAATTCAATAACGACTGTTATCTCCGAAGTCCAATGTTATGTTCCAAGTTCCAACTAAAATAAATGTACCTATGCATCCGCGGATGCCTTCTCAAAGTTTTTATGGGAGAAAATAATTTCTATCGTGCCTCCACATCTCACGCTCCCCAAAAACCCTTCAAATAATTATTTATAATTTTTTTTTCAATTATCGTATAAAAAAGGCTTTTTGAGAACAAATGCATACTTAACTCAATTTCACGAAAAATGGTCTGTTGGACAAAAACGAACTAGAGCGACGTTATGTCAGTCCGAAGAAGGACACTTTCTACAGAGGCAAAATTACTAATCAATTCTTACGTAGGTAGGTCTCACGTGTAGTTTAGTGTAACGGCGTTTATGCTAACCTTCCAAAATATCAAACTTTAATCCGTGTTTAATGCAGCGACACGGCTCCGTACATTTCAGAACACCTTTGTAATCTTAACTGGCGCAAATGCCTCGAAAGAATACAATACAAATTAAGCTGGATGGTGTTTAAATCCATGAAATGGCCAAACCTTACATCTCTGAAGTGCGTCCCGTAAAACACTGGTCCGAGGCAGGCAACCCTTAGATCAGCAACATCATCAGCTATAAGCAGACTGGTAGAATCTAAGCGCAAGCCAAATAGGCACCTGCTAACTTTGATGATCTTTCGGAGTATGGGCCGAATGATTGGAATAAACTCCTTCCGGAACTTACTTAGTAGGATGCATAACAAGTCCAACAGAATTTCCAAACTAAAAACTTCTTTTTAGGTTCTCGTACCTCTTAAATTAAGTATACATACCTGAGCTGAGAGAATCATTATTGTATTGCCTATAATATATTATCTTTATCACACTTTTCTCATTGGATTAACATTATTCAAAGTTTTACAACAGCAACTCTAAACCTATTCTCTTTATTTGTATTTTTAACGTCTACTAGCTGAAGTACTTAGCATTGATTGGGCTTTATTCCGCATTAAGAGGCAGGAAAGGGGGATAGGGTGGTTTTATGCAATATTTCATCAATCTAATTATAAAACTGTAGAAAAACTTCGACGGCCTCGTGGTCGAGGGGTAAGGTTCTCGACTCCCACCCGATCCGAAGGTCGCGGGTTCGAATCCGGCGTGCGCAAATAAATTTTATTTGAAATTTGTGATATTTAACAATTAATTAATTAAAAATAAAATATATTATATTTGCGGCACGTTCCAGAATAGAAGATACTCTCAGTATAGCCCTGGTGTAATGTAAAACCACCATTCAGAATTGAAACTTGGCTTGAAATGGCTTTAGCCGTGTTTGGTGACCGGATCTAAATAGTCAGGTACTTCCCAATCTCCTTCCCCACCCCACTACATTCAGCCTCACAACATACCCCAATTGGGGCTCCAGACGGAAGCAGTTAGGACTCTTGTGCGGTATTCATATAAAAAAAAATTAAAAAATAAACGCATAACAAACAAACTCAGACACTCTCGATTTTCCTTAGAAAATAAATATATTATTATCGATGTAGGTATGTCCTTAGGTTACATATTCAGATATTCAACGTACCTTATACTCTCATAATAAATTAAATATTAGCTTGGCCTAAAATCATTAAAGTCATTAAATTCTTTTTTTATTGGATAAATAGGTAGGGTAGGTTATGGGGTATTTTAAATTATTTTTATTCATAACTTTTAATAACTTTTCAAAGGAGTGTTTAAATGCCACTTTTCGACATGTCGTGGAAATTTAACATAATATCGTTTGCCACATAATATCCATTGGAAATGTATGGAAGTAATGGTAGCAGTACTGTAAAATAGACCAAGCCCACATAATATACCTATTATGATATTTTTGAACACCATTCTGTTGCGTTCGACAAAAAAAGAACCGATATGAAACCTTTTTGTTGCACAAAAAGGGCAGGTATAAAGTCCCGGGTCCCTTCATCCTACAGTCCTACACACACAGGGTCCAAGGGCTGGGGAAGCGGCAGGGAAGAGTAGCTACGGACCCTTAATTTCAAAACAGGGGCAAAAATCTCTTCCAAAAATAGACAGGTGCGACGTGCGACTTTAGAGAAGAGAATAATCCCTGTTCCTAGAAATATCATTGTTGTTATTTAGGTACAGCCAATTGGGAAATTTCCCTCCAAAATTTTAAAATTATGTTTGGAATAAAAAAAAAGGCATTGTCATGCAGGGACTATATGTTCATCTTGTATACTGTTCAGATTCCTGACTTGATTCCTGCCTGATTAACTTGATCGTGCCAAATGCTCGTACAATGTTATTTATTTTGATTACCGAGAAGCGGTAGGTAAATCGGTTTGGAATGGAAATATTTACATGTATTTATTTAATCAAGACAGATAAGATAATTCATTCCGCCGAATATATTATTGTGTGCACAGAAAAACAACTTTGCGCAATGTATCGTAACACTTCAGTGTAAGACAGCGTATGATAAAGTTAATGTAATGTAATAATAGGTTTGTTCGATACGATGTTATTTAACATCATGTATGTTGGTTGATTGGTTGGCATTGCAAAGATAAGATGAATGAATTATTAAAAATGAGTATTATAATAAAATGATGCTTATTGCTTACCACACGGTGTCCGAAGAGACGTGGCGCCCGGAGTATCCCCGGGAAACCGCGGGAATATAATCCGGACGGTCGCGGGAACACTTCCCCGCAACTTCCATTCAAACGAAGTAGTAAACAATCTCAACAAGCACTAACAATGTTCACAACACGGAACAACAATACTCGGTACATAATACACATGAAATCATCTGAATGTTACACTTTTTACGCGCTATTTTAGTAAGGAGCCGCGTCATAACAGGATGCGTGTGCTGACGGCTGACGGCTGTGGCTGTAGCTATAGCTGTCAGGGTATATGTGCTCGCTACTATACTACAGTACACCCTACACTCTACACTGTGACTGTACACTAGTAACTAGCAGAGACAGAGAAGCACAGCGTGTGGATTCTACAAGGTGATGTAAACACAGGCCATGCCGGCTGTGGCTGGCTGCTGCGCTGCGGCTGCTGTAGACTGCTCTGTGCTCTCCGGTCTACGTCTACCCCGCGTGGTCTGATCCGTGCGAGAACTCCTCACTCTACACCGATTCAACTACACACACCACTCACTGAACTTGGGTTGTTTTTGTTGTTAAACACTATACCGGAGGCTGGTGCTCCGGCTGGCTGCTATAGCGGCAACGGGCCGAGAACCACAACAATGGCCGCTGCGGGGAGGGCCGCACGCACCGCGCAGGCGGGCGACAGTATATTACTAGTATAACAAACACTTCCCGCCAATATCACGGGAGAGGCGCAAAATGTCGCCCGGCGTTAGATCTAAACACGGCCGAATTCATCAAACACACCGTGAGAAGCGAATTATTCGCAGAGGCGCACGAGGTAAACATGTTAATACACACGGACGTCCAATTGACGAAATCGAACGAAAATTTTGACGCGGACACATCCTCGCTGCTCGCTTGTCGAGCGTAAACTGCGGGAGGGGCGGGCACCCTGCCCCGTCTCTACCCGCACCTCCCCCCAACGAGCCAAAGGCCCACGCTACTACAGTCTCGTAAATTTAGGAGACGTAAACGAGAAACTACGTACTACGCGCGCGCTCGAAAAGGGCCACTCAACCGCCGTACCACAACAAGACAAAAATAATTAGCGCAATTTAAAAATCACATTATAACATTTCCGTTAATTTGCGTGCACCGAGTTTCAGTAGAAAAATAATTATTGTTTTTTCCAACTAAATAATTCCTAATCTTTCTTGAGAACATTTATTTGAGATATTTTTCCGCAGCTTTTTTAGTATTTTTTTTCGACATTTTGGGTGGTTTTGTTTCATACCAGTTAAGTGTGGCGTGCGGTACCTGCACAACGCGATAATTATTTATCTAAATTTAACTGCTATAAATCTTTAATATGATATAACATGAATAACACTTACTTTATCTAAAACATGCGAACACCTCAGCACAGGTTCTACCAGTGAGGTGTTCGCAAATCACTACTGCTAACCTATATACATACAGTTACTGATTAACGTTGTTTTGTATTTTGGAACTTATTATCTATGTAAACTGCTTTAATCATATGTAAAATGTATGTTAGAGAATAGAAATAAAGAAATTAATAAGTTTTCATTTAGCCGTTTTTGTCTGAAAAATCTCATTAAGGGCTCTGTACAAACATTGCTTGCCAGTATTTATCTTATTATGTACATACAGATATATGAATATACTTACGCTAACATGATTATCAATTATTTACATTTACATGTAACAAGTTGTACGTGTACTGGATGCATTTGTGACTTTTTACATCTATTAAACCTGAGAATTATAATATAGACAAAGCCAATTTAAAGCAAAAAATGCTCTGAAAATAAAGTTTATCGGCACTTACTATGAAATTTTAACTTGATCCTTCTGACTCCTGAGCTTAGGCTCTACTCACTCAGGTCCTAGATTGTCTCAAACGAAAAAAAAAACTTTTTAGAAAAATAATCTTAAAGAACCCTAATAAACCAATATAAAAAATACGATAAGTTTATAAATAAATTATCAAGTTAGCAAAACCAACATCGACTAATACAAAATAAACTATTTAGTTGCGTATAGTCCTATTTTTCTAACACAGCGAATTTTTAATTTAATTTTCATCTTTCTAATTACGTTTTATTTAACATCAAATCATTTATTTGGTATAAGACAAAGTCACTCCAAGCAGAATGTCCAAGGTTGTTATTTATATTATCAAGTTAGCAAAACCAACATTGACTAATAAAAAATAAATTATTTAGTTGCGAATAGTACTATTTTTCTAACACAGGGAATTTTTTTTTTCATTTTCATATTTCTAATTACGTTTTATTTAACATCAAATAATTTATTTTGTATAAGACAAAGTCAAAGCAGAATGTCCAAGATTGTTTCACAGAATTTGAGCAATTCATCAAATTACAAAGTCAATTTTCAGATTCTGCAATATTCTATTCAATTATAATGCTATTGTTCATTGTAATTCACACAACTGAATTAAAATTTATAAAACAAACAGAACTTGAATTGAACCTTTAGAGAAGTTGTAAATCAACTTGATGAGTTGTTCAAATTATGAGAAACAATCCGTCCTAAGAGTAATTAAATGTACTTTCAGCGAGTTTTTAGCAGCCTTTTAGGCCTCTGTGGGTCCGCGGCCGCCGATTGTCCCGCCCCGCTGCCGGCTTGTGATCGGTCCGCGCATGCGCAGCGCACTCCCCGCCCAACTTATGAATGGCTATATAATACACTCCGGCCGGCGGCTCCGTTCGTCGCTTCGCTTTACAACCGCGGGAAGGCCCTGCTCACCCTGCTTCTGCCTTCTCCTTGCTGCCATTGCTCTGTACTCTCTACTCTCTACAGTCAGTACTTAGTACTCGCTACTCCTGCATTCAATCTTGAAACCTTCTGAAGGGAAACAATTTATTTATTTGCTAATTAAATTTCGAAGGGTGTTTTCGTTTAATTATGACATTTTTTCATACTTATATACCTATTGCTTAAAAATCTTGATTGGCAGGTAGGAAGTAGGAAGATCTGTTGTTCTGCTTATGATATTTACCTATTAATTATTTTACGGACAAAAATATAACATCAGACGATTGGAAAATGGAGATGACAGCCAAAGGAGAGCACATTATACCTACACGAGTAGAGCATTGACACATGACACATATAATTATTACCTATTTGTTTCACAATAACAAAAATACATTAGACGAAAATATACACAAGTAAGATAATATCAAGTCAAAGCCTAAACAAGGTTTCGATTTTCGATGGTGCAAGAATTGAGTCTTATCAATTAATAGAAAATATATTTTATTTATTTGCCTAACGATCGATTTACACAGTGTCCGGAAACTCGTAATACAAGCGGAAAATTGGTGAATACTCATTTGGAGTCGATTTTGTGGTATAACTTTTTGGATTTGATTTTTTCATAAGATTTTTTTTGACTTTTGGATTTGATTTTTCGAGTAAGTAAAGCGAAACGAGTTCGAAGTAGAAATTTGTATATAAATATCAACCTTTTTAAATGCGTCGTGGCGTGGACCGGTTCAAATTTTTTTAACCCTTAAGTTGTATTTTAATTCTGTGTATTCGACAAAGCTATACTCTGATTATGAAATATTTTGACTTCGTCTATTTTGTCAAATCGGAATAAGGAAGTTTAGTCCTTTTTTTCTTTTTTTTAACAATGTTCACATGCAAACTTAAATACCAGTAATTTTTTTTTTTAAGTTCGTTTTCATAATTAAATTAATTTTACAAGTTTGAGTTTAATTAAGTCCGCGAAAACACCCGGCACGGTACAGGAGAGTGTATGACGTCATCTGGTCCCTTGTTTGTGTGAAATATAAGGGAAAATATTTACAAAACCGGGACACGCTTCATATGGACGAAAAAAAAAGTAAAATTGAGCATAAAAAAAATACATGCGCGCAGGTCATTTAAAAATGAACCCTGTATCTGGATATATCACATAAAATAGCCATTTTCAAAAAATCACCCACAATAAATTTCAAACCCGAACATAAAGACTACACCAGTTTACCTTTAGTGACTTTAGTCACTACGTACATTGATTGCTCTTGAACCAAATCTCTTCCGATATCGGTATGTTCGAGCGTCAGTGAGAAGAGATTCAAAGGGAAATCACTCCACTTTGTTGAGGATTTTACCATACTGCCGGATTAAAAAAAATATGTATATTTATTTTTTGTGCATTACAATATGTAATTTCTAATACGTCTTAAATATAAATTTGTAATGTCTGTGAAATTTAATAAAATATTATTACAATCTTTTACCGTGTAAATAAAAAGCAGTGGAGAGTATATGGTATAAAGTTCCACTTCACACTTAACTCTCATACTGTATCTATGATTGAAATGCATTAGAAAAGTGGAGTTAGCTTCAAATAAATACTTATTTTATTGGTCCGATATTTATTTAAATCGTATTTGCAGGCATCTGTCAGGTTTTCAAAAACTTTCTAAAAAATAGTTTTCGGTACGATTGACGAACCGGTGTGGTAAATCGTACCACCGATACATAAATTTAGAACAATATTTCAATTTATATCCAAGAAAATATAGACTTTTTAAGGCATGGATGCGTCGCAATGTCTGGGTTACTGGTGCAAGCTTCATGCACTCATTTATAGGCAGCGAACGCACTGGATCTATTGGGTCCTGCCTCGTCAAAATAATTGCCAAAGCATTTTGTCACAATTATTCTATACTAACTAAATGTGATCTATCTCAAAATAATAAAAACAATATGTTTAAATTCCCTTAATAATAAGTACCTATATTTGGATGTTGACTGCAAAGGGTACCTAATGATAAACGGCAAATAATCTATTTCATGAAACTTCACGTCATACATTCCCAATGGGAATGTATGACGAGCGATATGCTGAAGTGGGCCAATCCCAAATAACGCTTGAGCTTTTATAGCTAGGTCTGTTGGCCCATTAAGCTAACCTGACACCAAATTTTGCAATCGATACCTAAAGACCCGTTACACTTACATTTACAGAGCACATGCCTGAAAAGTTAATGATTTCAGAGTTGAAGATACTCTCAGTAAAGCCCTGTTGAAAGACTACAATTCGAGTCGAAATATTGATTGCTTGAAATATCCAGGCATTTTCCCACCTTCCTCTTCCTCGCCCCTTCCCTCCATTAATATAGTTTCATTATAATGTTCCCCGAAAATAATGGTGTACCAATGTGATTAGTGATTAGATTATTAATTTATCATTATTGTTTGGCATTTGAGATATAGGTACATATCTAGATATCTACGTGTTTGACAAAAAGTCAACTACATATATGAAATGACTGAAGATCATAGAGGTCAATGGAATAGTTGTAGTTACATAGATTCTACTACTACATGCCTTCGTAATCTATCTATGATAAGGACCTACCAGCAATACATATTTTTTTAAATACACCATTGAAGTAAAAAAAACCACGATACTAGGGACATCTCCAGGACAGTGCTCCCGAAAGTTGATAGAATTGGTCCAGATAATCGACATAACCTAGTTGATGGCCTAGATTTACAAAGAAAGCTGTCTAAACCTTTATACTAGTTTTGGAAATTTGTAAGTCATTTTAAGGCGCGGATCTTCTGTTTCTTGAAACTACTTCAATGTTGACGCCGCTGTTTGAAAACTGTAGAATTGATAATATTAAAATAAACGCTTTAATTTTGATACAAAATTACACGAAGCAACAAGAACGTAGCCTTAAGAAAATTGTTCGTGATTTAGCGCCTCCGCCCACTGAGGCAACTGAAAACTCTCAACTGCCAACTGTCTTTGTATGACAATGTGATGGCCCGCACACTCCACAATCACACAAAACCCCGTTGTCAATGGTAACGCAAGCGGTGACTCGCGACTGTCACTTCTGATTGCCCTGGGCGGCCGTTGCTAGTTGCCAGCTGTCAGCTGATTGTTGATCGTCTATGGTTAAACAAGCTTTTTGACCAATCAAGACAGAGAAAACAGCCGGTTTTAGTTGGTTTTCAGTTGCCTCAGTGGGCGGAGGCGCTTAGCATTATGAAGGAACTCCATCTTACGGTATTAATTGAAAACTTGCAGAGTTCCAATAAATGCGCTAAGTAGATACCAGTCACCATGTGTTTTTTAACATTTCCTGAATTGGTTATTTGGGGCATGCAGTCTCCATCTAACATTTGTGATACACGTCGTGTAAGTACCTACCCCAAAACAAACATGGCGCATTATTTGAATGAGTAGAAACGAAGTTGGTTCCTATCCAGCCGATATAAAATGTACACAATAAAAAAAGTTGATAAGTCGAGGACCGATAAGCCACCGCGGGTAGGGAGCCGGGACGAGGACAGGGGAAGTGGCCTGTTTACAAGAATTTTTTCATAAGACGGGAAAATAATACGACGGAGTCATTCATAAAAATAATATCACTATTTCATTCATTTCGACTCTGTTTCCACCTTCAATCAGCTGCTGAACAGGAACGTTTCGCGGTATTTTCATGCAAAACTTAAATTTGGTTTTGAGGCCAAAATACTTCATCAAACTGAATAATATATTTTTTTAACAAAAGGTGTAGCAAATATCTAGTGTAGAGTTGTGTTTTTAAATAATAAAATGTAGGCTAATTAGATTACATTTTATTATTAAATCTTTAATTTTTAAATCCTAATTAGGAATTAAAAATTAAAGATTTTAGAGGCAACTTTGACTATGTTTTGTGAGATGATTGAGGTTGATTTAAAAAAATATATCTTACGCAATCTACTATGGAAATATAATGAAGTATAAAATATAAAATAAAACAAAGCGATTTTTCGTTGAAATGTTAAGACGATAGACTTAGCTTTTCGGCCCATACAAAAAGGACGCCCGGGAAAAAACACTTTTCTACATCGAAAATTACACAAAATGAATATATTTTTTTTATACTGCCTTCTAGAGGGTAAAAACTATGTCGGTATGTTTTCGAATTTTCGATGTGTTTCGTATTAACGTAAACATTTACTGTCAAACATGTACCATTTATCAAAAAAAATTATTTAAGGAAAAAGTGCTGCTAACTCAACTCTCATAAAGAATTATAAAATTATAAAAAGCTACCGACGTAGCTTCTTCTTTCTAAAAAAATATATTTTTTTTTAAATTTCAATTTCGTGAAAGTTTTGGTGTAGAAAAGTGTATTCTCCATAAACCCCTTTTCGATTTCTGTAGGTAAATTTGAGCGTTGTCTCATTCGCACATTTCGCATTCGCATGTATTGTAAGTTTGCGTGAGCTTATTGTGAGCGGGACAGAATGGCAGACGCGGGTGTTCCGCGTGACGTTCAAAGTCTAGCCTCTTAAATTATATACTTAGACAAATTTGTGTGTCAACGTAAATCGGTCGTTTGTAATTTAAATTTAAGCCAGTTAAAGTTTATTTAGCTTTTTTTAAAATTTTATATTGTATTATTACAATATAAAATAATTTAAAAAAATCAAATAATAATTATTAACAATGAAATAATTGCTAACTTTGATAAAAAAAATACTGTTCACTTTGGGAAGTGTTTTGACTTCAAATCCAAATTTAAGTTTAATATGAAAAAGGCAGCGCAACCGTTCCTCTTAAATATAAAAATAGGACCGCTCATATTTACAATAACCCACAAAAGGATTTTTATGATATGAAGGAACCCACAAAATATCGAACTCATAAATTTTGACAGCCGAAATTTTGGCTATGTATCAACCTACAATCACTAACAAAGTACCTAAGTATGAAGGTACCTATTACCTATCGATAATGCTTGGATAATTTTGCGAAATATCGCCAGAAGGATGCCATCGCTATGTAGGTATTGTATATAATGGAAACTACCACAGATTGGCATATTAACTTTACAGTCGGTGGGGTGGCTAATGTACATTTTGTAGATACAAAACAGATTTAAAAATAGTTAGTTTGTTTGTTAATTTTTCTTTTGTAAATTTGAAATAAAACCAGTCGGCAACTCAAGTCGCTATCCTGTGTATTTCAATGGCAGTCCGAACACAACTTCTCAAAGACCGTGCAGTTGTCAACGGCGACGCATCCAGTCACTCGCGACTCGCCGTGGTAACACTACAATATTATCTGTAATAAAACAAAATTACGGTCGCTATTCTTAAAAGTAAATATACAAAAATATGTTGATAGGTATCATTGGCGTACAATATCAATGGTAGGTATTAATAAAATGAAAACATTTTATTGTTGAGATGTTGTTATGGTTATTATTTGTTAAATGTATGGGAACATCCGGTGTTAAAACTTCCTTCATAGTACGTGTGAGTACCTACGTGTTTGTAATATGTACCACTTGAATACATCTAATGTACACACATACATAGTTATCTTTTCGATCGGCCAAAAGCGAAGCCATTGAATTAAATTAGAAATTAAACCATTGAAATTTCATGATATAACGATAGAAGTATTTATTTATCTACGGGTAGCAGAGATGAATTTTATTTTCTTCGCCACTTTAGCTTCTTAGATCTTCGATTGAATGACATTACTTTTATGGGTATATGGATGCGTATTATGTATATGTAAATCAAATAAGCATTTTTCTGTACTTACAGGTTTATTAAACAATAATTCAGCACAATAATTTACATTTTATACAAGATTAGCTGGGGTACTCGGTTTCGCTCAGGACTCAGTTCTGGAATGCTCCGCGATGATGTTCCCGATTCCCTATTCCCGAATATTCCAGAATGTTCCGGAATGTTGTGGAATACTCTCAAATACTCTATCTGGAGTATTTGGCTTCGCTCATGGAGTTGATATGAGATTGTGTGGTAGTTGGAATAAAAGGATAAACTTTAAAATATAAAAGATAATTTTTTTTATTAAACATATTCTAACTTTTTACAATTTTGTTTATAAACAACATTTTTCATTATCACATCCGGGGTATATATGTGCAATTTTTTGAATTTCCTACTCGAGAGCAAGCTATCTATGAGTAGTATGATCGGAGATCCAATTTTCAGTCGAAGGCAGTGTAATGGCATTCCTGATACTTGCAAAGAGTTTAAAAATTTTGTAGGGAAGTTGGCACTGTCTTCAACGATTACACTTGTGTTGATCGATTGCATATTCTTTCTTCGATTCTTAAATTATATTCATATTTCAAAATTGATATCGTCGACAATATTATGTTTAGTTGCCAAAATTATCCTTTGAAACAGCCACTCCCGATTAGTACCTATAGTTAACAATGTTTGGATAAATTTGGTCGATGAGTTCGTTTTCAGTAGTGTCTATGTTGCAGAAATCACTGTTGAGTTCAATGAGGCCGGTCTTCTGGTCAGTAGAATGTGTGCCTTTCCTATTTGTAAAAGTTTTTGAGCAAAATGTGCTGTTCCACATTATTACTTCAAATCAATATTTCACAATATTCGAGAGTGTTTTGGGATGTTCCCCAATGATGTACTCGATTCCCTATTTCCTAAAATTTTACAACATTCCAGAATGTTCCGGGATGTTCTGGAATGTTGTGGAATGCTCTCGAACACTTTTTTAAAATAATATAGGTATAATGATAAAAAAAAATTACAACTTTCCAGAACGTTCTAGACTCTCCATCACACCCGATCATTTCTGAAAGCTTCTAGAACTTTCTCCTTCCATAACTTCCTTGAGCTTTAGCGAACCATCCAGAACATTCTGGAATATTCTTGGCGCACCGCCAGAACCTTCTAGACTTACCGCCAAGAAAAGTACACACAAGAAGACACACTCCTTCTAGAATTTTCTACATTTTTACCTTCTACCTTCTAAAACTTTCCGCAACCTTCTAGACTCACCTACACACTCTGCCACTCATTTCTGAAAGTTCTAGAACTCTCTCCTTATATAAAATCCTAGAGTATTAGCGAACCATCCAGAATATTCTGGTACCTTCTTGGCTCACCGACATACTCCAGCACTCATTCTAAAACATTTTACAGCTTTATCGAATCCTAGAACATTCCGGAACCTTCTGGACTCACCGATACACACCGCCACTTATTCTGAAAGCTCTATAACTTTCTCCTTTCACAATTTTCTAAAGCATTGGCGAACATTCTAGGACCTTCTAGACTCACCGCCAAGAAAAGTAAATATAAGTAGACGTACTCCGCCACTCCCTCCAAAACTTTCTATAGCTTTACCTTCTACCTTATAGAACTTTCCGGAACCTTCTAGACTCACGGACACACTCCGCCACTAATTTCTGAAAGTTTCTAGAAATTTCTCCTTCCATAACCTCCTAGAGCATTAGCGAACCATCCAGAACATTCTGGAACCTTCTTGGCTCACCGACATACTCCGCCACCCCTTCCAGAACGTTCTACAGCTATATCGAACCTTCTAGAATTTTCAGAACCTTCTAGATTTAACGACACACACCGCCATGAAAGCTCCTAGAACTTTCTCCTTCCACAATTTTCTACGGCATCCGCGATCCATCCAGAACCTTCTAGACTCACCGACGTACTCCGCCACTCCTTCCAGAACTTTTTATAGCTTTATAGAACCTCCTAGAACTTTCCGAAGACTCACCGACACACACCACCACTTATTTCGGAAAGCTTCTAGAACTTTCTCCTTCCATAACTTTCTAGAGTATTGGCGAACCATCTAGAACTTTCTCTTAAATTTTAGACTCACCAACATACTCTGCCTCTCCTTCCAGAACTTTATAGAGTATTATCGAACCTTCCAGAACTTTCCGAAAGAATTTTCTTGAAATTTCTCAACGCCAAAACTTTCAACCCTTATATCTTCAAAAGCACGCCCTTTAGGAAAAGGTTATTCCCTAGGGTGATAGAGATCTACCATATCTGGCGGGCCGGATTTGGCACGCGGGCCATAGTTTGGAGACCCCTGATTTAAACAATATGGCGGGAATTTAGCGTAATTTCGTATTTCGGATTTACGGCAGTGAATTGCACAAACGCACTAAGGAAAGGATCGCCTTTGGTTATATTACTACACAGGTAATATTAATTTTATAACTTTGATTATTATAAGTAAAGAGAGTTAGGTGTAGTGACATGAAAAACTCGTAATATAATGTGCAAAATATATACCGTGATGTTAATTTTAGCATACGATGATGGGTAAGCAAGAGTAACGTGTCGGAAAAGTATATTGAGCGGGAAAGCTGTTGGAAAGAAAGAAGGCAGGGGGGTTACAAATCAAATATTGATTTACTTATTAAATGTGAGTTCTTAGGATGTATGGTGAGATTATAAATATCGACATAAAACAGATTTAAGGACAAAATTATCTTGAAGAATGGCATTGGACAGTACTTTAGCCCTCAGATCATAGAAATATATAACATGATCTGAGACTTTAGTCCCAATGGTAGAAATGGCCTCTAACCGGTAGAAAGAATGTATTTCTCACGTAGGCACACATTATAAACCTTATAGATCGTATACCGTATAGGTCGTATACCTTATAGTTCGTAACATTATAATTAAGTAGTAGATCGATACGTATTAAAAATAATGAATGACAATCATGGTAATGGATTCATTTCTCAATAATCTTACTTACCTACCTACTTACAAAACTTTCAAGGTAAAACAATACTAATCTGATACGTTTTTAGATTTTCACGGCCAAAAGCATTGTGAATAACTTAGTAATTAGGCAGATTAGTATAATTTTCGTTGTTTGTTTTTGGGGTGTTATGCCTTGTTTTACATCATCGGATCTGCCGGATCTGATGCCCTGATGATGGACACTGCAACGCTGTCCGAAACGTCGGCTAAAGAAGAAGGTAGCGCAACACGGCATAACACCCCAAAAACAAACAACGAAAATTATACTAATCTGCCTAATTACTAAGTTATTCACAATCTCAGACACCGGTAGTAGCATAATGGTCCACTTCTGCGGCGTCTTCGCAAACTCAGTAGGTATACGAGTTCGATATCCGTCGAAGCACAAATTATAATAATACTTGTGTTACTTGTGAAAAATCACTTGATATTATTTTAGTAATTCTAAAATATTCTAAATAACGCTTTCTTGAATCTGGAAAAACCATGAACTCCGACTTTTCTTAAACAATAGACTTAAATTTAAAATATAGAATTTATTAATAAAATAATTTTCTCGTAAAAAATATTGTATTATTATTGATAGATAGGTTGGTAATTTAAGCACCAAGAAAGTACAAAAGAAATTTTTGCAAAATAAATCTGGTAAAAATATATACTATAAATATTGTACTTATAAATATATAATAGGTAGGTAGGTATTACTAAGACTGATAATGCTTTTCACCCCGGGGATATCAAATTTGACAATTAATACAATAAAAGAAGTAAAAGGTTTTCTGTTTTTTTTTTTTTTTTTTTTATTCGTCTTTAATGATAGTTTTCCAAGTGTTTGTTTCAAACCATCTTTCTATGCACTCGCTTACCATGTATTAAGTGAGTGATTTTTTAAACATAATAAAATACATAAATTTTGATTTATCGAAATGGATTGCAAGTGCTATACAAAATCGAAATACTTCTATAATTCAATCCGAACAATTATTAATAACTTCACGATTGCAAATATTTGTATTGGTAGATGACAGGCTGCTGCAGGAGAAAAGAGCCTAAATCCTCAAACTCCAGATTAGATATTTTATTGTGAACATACCACGAGAGTCCGAACGAACGGAAACGGGGTTGGGAAAGACAAGATGATGGATAAATATCTATCTGGTTCTTTAATTCTGGTTACAACACCTATAGGTACTCATTCATAATATTTCGTTTCGAATTCATCGGTCTCTCTCAGGGCGGTTTCATTTCCTGAGAGAATTTCAATACAAATTTCAAATTACAATTGTCAAGTATTTAAAATTCTTAAATGAATTTCAATATCGATAAAAATATAAACAAATTTATTTTTACTGCATCTAGTATTAAACCCGTGACCTCAAAGGCAGGTATTACTAATCGGACTCAGCGTTTAAAAAACGTACAAAATCGATGACGAAGTTTCTGGAATTTTTTTTTTATCTAAGTTTTTTTTAAATTTAATTTTTTATCTAAGTTTTTTTTTAATTTAATTTCTCGATTTTAAAACAAACTTAGTTTCTTTCGTTTTTCGTTTACAGCGGATACGTGGCAAAAACTTCGATCCAGCACCTAAAACTACCTAACCACTACACATGCATTAAAACACTTTGAAACATTCGGTTATAAATGATTGTTGAAGCAAATACGTGTTTTTGAACAGGAATACCAGAATTATAAAAGTTACATTCCTTCGCTCCTGTCCATCGGCAATTAAAACGTTCCCTCAACTAAACCCAATACCCATCTACTGCTTATAATATTTGTTTATTATTATTTTTTTAATTAAAGGTTTTCACTTTGATGATGATGATGTAATGACTTTGAAATTCCTGATTGTAATAAACTTCCCCCACCCTAACCCCTTCCCCTTCCTTCTAGCCTTTCCTCCCATATGTGATCCATGTTTAATTTTTAAGTTTTATAAATTATACATTTGTATATATTTGTATATTTGTATATAAGTATACATTTGTTCCTGATGATGTGAACATCGTTCACGAAACATGTAGATTGTGTATAAATAAAAGTGATGTAAACAAAGTTATTTTGTCTTTTAATTTAAAAAAATTATAATATTTTATGCCTTTGTATTGTAGTTACTTAAAAAATATTATTCTGTATCTATATTCCATACGCCTTTGTATTGTTATTACTTTATTACATAATAAGTTATTCTTCTGTATCTATTTTCCATACGCCTTTGTATTGTTATTACTTTATTACATAATAATGTATTCTTCTGTATCTATTTTCCGTACGCCTTTGTATTGTTATTACATAACAAGTTATTCTTCTGTATCTATTTCGTATATTGTGGTTTCTTGTAATATGTGTGCTTTAGCATTATATAATTATTGTTAAATTGACCTGCTGATGAACTGCTTTGTTAGTTTAGCAGGTGTTTAAAATGAAGAATAAAAAAATAAAAAACCTAACTATACCTACTACTAAACTCTTATTTGTTAATGTTCTCAGCACAAGGATTCTGACCACAATGACTAGGTCATAATTTTATCTTACTTTCTTTTTTACCTACCATACTACTATGTAGGTATCTATATTAATGACTTTGTTTGGTTTGGGCTTTTACGTGGTAATACACACAGGCAATATGCACACGTAGAAAAGCTGATGTTATATTTGCATTGGAAGTTCGACGTGATAGTATTTGTTAATATGTCAATATTTTTGAACTCGAATGGCGTTCATTTCGAAGAATCTTTTGCTAAGAAGAGAGATTAACACTTAACCAAAATATCGTCACCTTAAAGCAACAGTGATCGTCATCTTTGAAATAACCACATTTGAGATAAGTATGCAGTTCGATGTAAAATTGTGAGCTCTACATGATACATTAATGGGATATTTAAAAAAAATGCCCGAGTTACAAGTAAAATCTTAGTATTGAGATATATTTCCAGATTTACATGTACTCTGTCAAAATTAGTGTGAAAAAAATTAATTATTTATGTATTATTACAATTTTGTGTTGATGTTAAATAATTGACCTCTCTAATACCATATCATTAATCTGCAACATTAGTTTATTTGATTCTGCTAGAGCTCACGCAAACCTAAAAGTCCTATTATGTCAGAACAGCATTTTTCAAGATATCTATCTCACTGTTGCTTTAAGGTGACGATATATACATATCTATTATGTAATATGTAAGTGCTCATTTTTAAATTTTTGAGACTGCCAATTTACCTACATTAGACCACTGGGCTGAGTATATTATTTTATATTGAAATTCCATGAGCATGTTTCGGTTCGTAATGACCAAAAATTTCTCCGGGGCCGAATGTATTTACTGTATTATAAAACGATGGTAAACAAGGCATCCGAATATGATGATTTATTCACATTTATCAAAGCTGTTGTTGTGCTGTTTTCAATCCATCACATGTTAATTGCAACAGTACAGAGAGCGTTGTCCATGAACCACGGCATTTTTTTCTATGACCTGTTTATTCATGGATCAGCTGTCACGAAGCCCGGCCTTTACCTGAAAGTTCTTATAAACTATTTTAGATTGTTTACAGTAACCGTAGCTTTAATTTAAAATTTAAAAAAGTCATCCATTCATTAATTAAGTTATAAGACCCGTTCACATCTCAGGCGAAATTACCTAATGACATTTTACAGACTTACGTAATATGTACTATTTACCATGTAATAATTTAATTTAACATACCTTATAACTCGTATTATAATATACTGTATGTCTTAATAAACAAAAAAAACAAGTACCTTCTGTCTTGCAGACGTAGAACGTCCTCAGAATATTCTTATTACGTTCTTAATTTTTCCGAACTATTATTATAGGTAGGATGTACAAAAGGAGACGGACATAATTTTCTATTCTTGTGTACAAAAAGAGACAAACATAATTATTTTTGCTATTTAATCATAATTCATACTAAATAATAAATAAAAACCTATACAAGGTACATAATATTATCTCTTCCTCCTTTCGACCAAAAAGGCATACATGTCAGAATTCGAAAACAGAAAGAGAGGTTACAACGAACCCCTTAGCGACAGGACCATGCCTCTACAATGTAGCTGATAGTTTACCAGTTTATAGAAAAAATAATTGGTTTTTAGAAACATTATAATTTTGCTGTTATCTGAGTTCTTCCGCATTAAAATCATTGCATGAAGTTATGATTATTTTATGTTCCGTGGCCACTACTGACTACACGGAGATACCAACCATTTCGCACATCGGCAGATAGTCATTATTCATTATACTGCTATTAAAATATTTTTAATTGGGTGCTAAAGCATTATAATTAAATTAATTATCAAGAACAATACTCTCATTGGATAAAAGTAACTGCAAGGGTTTCGCAATGAGAAAACAGAATTTGTTTGTTTTCACCAAATAAAATATTTTTTTGGAATAAACATTTACAACAATTTATTAAAAAAAAAAATGTGTTTTTTCATTAGCGACTATATAATTAAACTTGTGAAGATACAACATAGATGGTGTAGACCACCAAAAGAATAACAATTTAAATTACAATTGATAGGTATATTAACCATTTTTTATATATTGTCTTTTCTTAGTCCTCCCCCTATGCTGAGGCGGACTAAAGTTATTTAATTTCATTTAATTAGGCGAGTCTTCCATGTCGTTTTAAAATTATTTCCTTGACTTCTGTCTGCCAGAATTTAATTCTTGACTCAAATATTACTTATTAAACTTTTCTATTAGTTTCTAATAGAAATTTCGAATTTACTTGTAGAGAAATTCAGAAAAATAATGTACCTACTAATGTAACTAAACATGCACATATAAAATAATAATCCTTTCTTATTTACAGTAGTACTATAATAGGTACTTACTTTAACTTTATATATTTTTACTGCAAGATTTATATTTTACCATATTCTTTTATACTCTTCTAGAGAGATGTTTTACGGCACTTACCTGAGCCGGTCTCTAGTATAGGATCACGTCGTGGTCACCATTTCTAGAGAGATGTTTTACGGCACTTACCTGAGCCGGTCTCTAGTATAGGATCACGTCGGGGTCACCATTTCTAGAGAGATGTTTTACGGCACTTACCTGAGCCAGTCTCTAGTATAGGATCACGTCGGGGTCACCATTTCTAGAGAGATGTTTTACGGCACTTACCTGAGCCAGTCTCTAGTATAGGATCACGTCGGGGTCACCATTTCTAGAGAGATGTTTTACGGCACTTACCTGAGCCGGTCTCTAGTATAGGATCACGTCGGGGTCACCATTTCTAGAGAGATGTTTTACGGCACTTACCTGAGCCAGTCTCTAGTATAGGATCACGTCGGGGTCACCATTTCTAGAGAGATGTTTTACGACACTTACCTGAGCCGGTCTCTAGTATAGGGTCACGGAATGTAAATAATAACGCTTATTGCTACTGGTTATTTATTTAACTATCACAGGGTTAATTGAAAATTAAAAGTTTCCGAGACAAAATTTACAGAAGGAGAATCAAAAATGCAGCTATTCTCTAGATCGTTGAAGCTGGAATGCCCGAGTTGCGTCCCGCGCACTCGGGTCTGCGCAGCAGGGTTGCCAGTGTAGGAATGTTTACATCGCTAAAAAATGCAAATATCGCTGTTCCTACACTCTTTTATATTATTTTATGTTCATTAATATTATGTTATTTACTTTATATTTATATACTTTCTTCCATATTTCATGTATATATAATATGTATGTACACTGCGACTACCACAACACGGGCATGTGCCCAGAATGGTGGTTGAAAAATCCTCCAATTATGTCATTAACAATGCAAAGAATAAAGAAAAATAAAAAAAGTTTTATTCCCAGGCGAAGGATGTTGTAGAGTTTTATATGATTTCCTTGTATCTTATTTTCCTGTATAATTATGTAAAGAACACACCATTAAATCTCGTTAGCTGCAATTTGGGAGGCTGTTATGGGTACCGTCGCCCCGGGAACCATTTATTGGACTACCAACACCTCTGCCATAGGTCACCCCTAGTGGTTCGCTGCGTTTGATAACTTAGCACGGGTGCCCAGGTTCATAGGGGTGAGGTTTGTCCGGGTCTTGGTGGCGGATGCTTCCGCCCACCAACTGCGTCGCAGGCTGGATCAAGAGAGACTGTTTGGAGGAGACGTTTTGACCTCTCCAGCAGGACTCTTTTGGAACATCGCCTTGCAGTGGGAGGGATGGATTCACGTCAGTCATTCCTGGACACATTTAACTCCAGATTCCTACCCACCCCTCACACCTTATTCCTTTCTAGAACTTCTCATTTCCTTCCTTTCCATAAAAAGACCCTCCACACAGCATCTACAAACTTTTTGTGTGGGTTTTTTTTTTCTCTGGGCCTCCTATGTGGAGCTAATGTAAAAAAAGGTTCCAAGGTTAAAAACCACAAATTTATGTTAATATTTAAATTGATAAAAAAATCTGGCCTTTTTGTGTTTACATTATCTACATTTTATCAATATTTAATCTATATACATATATACTAGATACTATATTATCGCCAACTGCTACTATAAGTAAATAACCTATCGCGGACCCCTGAAAAGTCTGATTTCTTCAAAATTAGCTCCTATTTAATGACACTTAAATTCAAAGCTAATTTTAATTCTTTGAACCAAATTTCACACAGGACGAACGCACAGACGACCGAAATTAGTATGTCTGATACTTTTGAATTGTTCTTGGTTCATGCGGTTACCTCACTGCCATTGACAATGTGAGCAAGATAGGTTCTACTTTAATAGTTCATACGTAACGTATATTTTTGCTGTGTTGTATACTATGCTGACTACGTTGTGTTAATTGATGTGTATTATTATACAATTTAATAATATTTATGTGGAACAATACAGTCCTAGGACAAATATATCTTCCTTATATAGGTACATTCTCGTACCTGCACGGAGAAAAATGTTCTTCTAAAATACGATATATACGATCATTCTATTTGTAAAACGGTTAAAAACGGGACTGAAGTTCTTACGAACAAATTAACAGGGTTTCAATGTTTATTGGCGGGAAAATGGAAGCATAAATTATTATTAGATATTAATTATTAGAACAAATTTCGTACGTATACCAACAAATTATTCTTACATTTTCACGCCAATAAACATTGAAACCCTGTTAATTTGTTCGTAAGAACTTCAGTCTCGTTTTTAACCGTTTTACGAATAAAATGATCGTATTTTAGAATAACATTTTTCTCCGTGTACTATTGCTTTACTTTACATATTACCATTTTTGTAAGGAACTAAATCATCTTGATATATAGGCGAAAAGAAATTAAATTATGAAACATAACTTTAACAAGATAAGAGTTTTTTAGTGAGTTTTTGACGTGTCTCCCGACCAAAAATAATAAACAGTAAAAAAAGTAAGAAGATTTTAATTTATTTGCTTTTTAAAAGTGTAATCAACGTAAACAAACGTTCGAAGGTCGTTATATCTGTAGATACCTAGGGAATAGGTAGTTGGTTACACGTAGGCAGAGGTAAGTAGGTAAAGACCTAAATATCCGCTAGCAAAGCTTTCGGCACGTGGAGGGGTCACCGCTCCGTGGACCTAAAATAACACAAAAACTAAAAAGATTATCATGTCTACCGCCTTTTCTGCATCTTCTAGAAAGGGATTTATTTCCAGGCATTTCCAGCACGTATACTCCCTACCTTAAAACGTTTATTTTATTTATATATTATCTATTTTTTGGCCTATACAAAATCTAATTTTCCAAGGGTTAACTTAAAGGTTAAAAAAAAATCAAACATTCCTATGCGATGTACCTTTTTGCTTTTCTTCTTGGCCTATCATTTACGTATGATAGTTGAATCATTCAGAGCTACGTTTCAATTACAATTATTATTAGTTATTATTATTGTTATTAATTTCAATTACTTCGGAACGATCAAGTCCTAAATACGGTAAGCAGAGTAAGAAAACTTATTTACATATTCATTAGATTGAGAAACATCCTATCATCTAGCATGATCAAAACTGCTTCTTTCTCTCTTGCCCAATCTTTGAATGATATTATCGAAATTAGATAAATTTTCGTGGATCCCACATACAACTTGTGGAGCTAATTTTTTGTATCACGCCAGCATAGACCCCCTTCGAGTCTCCCGTGAACCTCTGGGGGTCCTCCCGGAACACTTTGGGAATCACTGGTTTAGATATATCGCAGTGGCGTACACTCCATAAATACTAAAATGTGTATTAGAAAATAAGACAAAAAATATTATCAGATAAATTCCCTTTCCAGTTTTCTATAAATCAGATAGATTATTTTACATGAAGTGAATAACTTTTTTTTTCACGCAAACTAGAATTCAATAAATTCTAATGAGAATGCAACGAGCCTACTTGAACCTACTTGAGCCTACTTGTGGAGCACGTGACAATGCCCACAGCTTGTAATTACTAGCGACTAGCTACAAGTATGACCGTATCCTCGCCATGTACGACATTCCCCACTCAAATTTAAGCGGGCTAAAACTGACGCTCAAGTTTTGATAAGCCGCAGAATAGTTCCTATTTTGGACGATGAGGCGCACCGAAGATCTAGCAGTCACATGCCAAATCTGACATCTATATTCGCTAAAAATATTGAATACTTCCCACCGAAATTTACGTAAATTGCCTAATTTTATAAGTATGTATTATTATATTCATCGATCAATGACGAGGTTATTAATTGATAATTCTAAAAGGGATAAGGCATTTTAAAAGTTTCAACGTCAGGACAGTTTGTTTTCAACGGTTAATGTCATTAATTGCACCAAATACTATTTAAAAGTGTCCTCGCATTAGCACCATGCTGATTAAAGTGGGAAACTTTATCAAAAATCAACTCGTAAAAAATCAACCCGCAAAAAAAATATTTTATGTTCATGAAATAAACTGTCGTTGTAAACATTTTCAAAGATCGCGTTCTCCCGATGACAAAGAAGGATGCATAGATATAGCACTCGCGAAGACAGTAATTTGGTTTTCAAAAAAAAAGAAAGACGTCCTCTATTAACATCATAGACAATCCGTGTAATATCTACTGGTGAAATCTGAACTTGCGATGTATATACGGAATGTGTTTCACGCTAAGCCTGACTTTCCAATCAAGCCTAGCTTAAAATCAACTTAAGCCCGGGCCTATGTATATTAACTACTATAATTCCATAACTTAGATATGAAATTAAACAATTTTTTTCACTTTGTTCCACTTGTTTATTTACACCAGGACCGGTTTCGTCCTACTACGGACATTTTCAGACTGGTAGTTGAAATTCTTATGCTACGGAATTTATACAAACTTAGGCAGGGGCGCACAACATTGTCTCTATATGATGAATGTTTCTATTTTGTTAATTTAAGGTATTATCAGTTAGATATGAAATTAAACAATGTTTTTCACTTTAACATTCATCATATAGAGACAATGTTGTGCGCCCCTGCCTAAGTTTGTATAAATTCCGTAGCATAAGAATTTCAACTACCAGTCTGAAAATGTCCGTAGTAGGACGAAACCGGTCCTGGTGTAAATAAACAAGTGGAACAAAGTGAAAAAAATTGTTTAATTTCATATCTAATACCATGGAATTCTACCATGAATTAACAGTTAAAAAACTAGACTCACAATTCCATAACGTTAACCTATGGCCTATGTATTATTAACTGCTATAATTCCATAACGTTAACTCGTGATAAAGCAAACACCCCTTCGTTTTGTTTTAGTGCTAATCGAGCACCATTATATAATATTCACAAATTGGTAATACGATTTTGTGCTTTTTTGCTGAGCCGCCTTTTAAACCACTTACCTTCTTACTACAGTCCTCAAAAACGTCAACATTTTCGTCAAAACTACCGGTATAATCGAGTTAACATTTTTATGTAAATCAAAAGAGAGTTTGTGGGGTACGTATTTGTTTTTTATGCAAAGATTGTTAAAATTTTGCACACTTGATCTTCAAAACAAGAGAAAGGTCACTATCTACACGAGCTTTTGTAAAACAACACCCACCTCATTTTGTTGAAATTTTCACACTTGACAAAATTAGAACAAAATAACAGTATACATCTGATTTCCAAAAACCATGCATAAAGCCCGGGCAACGCCGGGGACTTCAGCTAGTATCCAATAGGAGAATAAATTATTTATCATCCAGACTCTTCCGGTAACTGTTCGTGTTCATTTAAATCATTTGATAGAAAGTTAAAAAAATTACATACCTAGATCTAAGTAATTAACAAAAAACTATTTATACAGAGTGCTGTATAATTACAAAGGTCCCACAAATTTGACAAAAGTTCAAAAATAACTATACGGGTCCATGACAACTCAACAAAGTGGGATTTCATCACATCTTTTGCAACGCCATTAAAAGTAATGATTTTTTTTTAATAACTCGTAACCTAACCTAACATATTTTACGAAGTTTAAAAAAAATTATCAATTATGACTTTTCAAAGGAGTGTTGGATTTGTTGAGTTGTCCGGTCACCAATTTACCAATATCCTGTTACTACTTGGTCCCAACCTACTTGACTATCTAGAAATAAAGATACATGTTTTTTTTGTAATATATATTTTTATTATATATTATATATATATTTTTCTACTACAACTTTTCCAATTTTCAGTATGTTTATAAATTTAATTCATAATATGTTTACACTAGACTTCACACTATAATTAACTATATTCCATTGGTCACCATGAAACAGGTAACCGTTTTGTATGGTAATTTAATAGATATATATGTGTATACTTTTTTACTTGTTTTAAAGTTATTATTAGGTTACGAATAACCTAATAATATTTGAAAATTTCCTACTGCCACCACATTAAGCGGAAGATGTTGCTTGTGTTGTGATGGAGGACTTGGCCTGCGAGGAATCGAACACACGGCGCCGGGTTCCGATACGATTGCGATGCCCCCTCAGCCACGTACCGGTCAATATATATGTAAATGTTTTAAGATATTATCATGTATATTATAAATTAATAAATAAATAATTTTAAAACAAGCGGCAAGGAATACAAATTCAGCCCAACCTCCCTCCACACGCGTCAATGTTGAGTTAGGCACATCTGAGGCCCTAGCACGCTTGCTCTGTAACGATCGGTACAATGACTAAGTGTCTTTAACATATTCGCCATCAACTGTTGTTTGTACGTTGGCGATCTGTAGTCATGCTAGGGAACGATGAGAAGTTACCGATAGTTATCCTATCGATCGTTATAAAGCGAGCGTGCTAGGGCCTCAGATCGTGGATCAGGGATGGTATGCCCAAAAAAATTATTTCCCCAGATTTCGAAGCAAAATTTTCCTAGAATTTTCCCAGATTTCGCGTCAACTACCTTGACAAATCAAAACCCACATGGGGGGGGGGGGGGGGGATCACTTTTCAATATGAAAATCAACTGCAATTGAAGAAATTTTTTAAAAAACGAACTTGAAACCTAAATTTAAGTTATTTTTTTTGGAAGTCCCCTTTTATTTTTTTAGGTACATGATAACATTTTGAGTTTTCAGTGTTAAAAACATAATTGCTTGATTTATGTAAGTGTATACATCAAAAGATTCATGGGAATTCCAAAAATAATAATTAACGACAAGCAATATCAGTAATATTATTATATTTAAAAAAAATATCAAGATTTCAAAATTTCCCCAGATTTTGTGCTGATTTCCCCTTTTCCAAAAAAATAGTTTTCTACCCTAGATCTTGGGAAATTTCCCTAGACATACCATTACTGTCGTGAATGATCTTACAGCAGGAATGTTTTCGAATTTCTGGTCGCTCTTCCCACCTGCCCAGCAGAGTTTTGTTGTGGGGCGATAAGTTCAGAGGAAGTCCGCTAATCCTTTGATTTATACGTTTGTTTAACTGCCCTCTTGTTTACAGGGTATTCTCACGGCCGCAGCTCCGAACTCAGATCAGTCGTCGCTACATTTAGCCGCCTCAGCCCGATGAGATTTAGCGCTCCTTCAAGAACAACACCAACATTACATTTCAATAAGGAACTCCAGTCCATTTAAAAAAAAATAATAATAATGACATTCTTACTTAAATAACAGCATTTTTAAATATTATAATCACGGAACATTTAAGATGTTTAAATAATAATAATTTTTCTGAGTTTGCCAATCATCTTATTTCCACCAATCATACTTTTAATAAGGACACAGGGGTAAAATTCTTCACCGTAATAATAAAAGCAAAAAATTAGATAACTTGGAAGCACTTGAAATTAAAAAATCCCTAATTTAAATTATCGTTTAGTCCCGTTGTAGATAATATCTATTATTGGAAACATATTATGTTTCCAATAAACCGCTCTGTTATTGCCGGAATTCCCGCAATTACCCCCCCCCCCCCTTTGACCTCCCACTCCAGCACCTAAATGTTTGGTATATATCTATCAATATTTTGTATCATAGATTAGTTTTAATATTCTCCTGACGAAGGAAGGGTTCTTCCGAAACCGGTAGAGTGTAATTAAAATTTAAAGTGGTCTAAAACAAGTTTATATATTTTATTGTAACAGCATTTTTATTTGTAAAGTTAGTTTTAGTAGTTAAAATAATTTTAAAAGATTTAATTTTTGATGCCCAGAATTGAAACGCATACAAAATTTTATTATTTTAAAAAGGACAAGTACGAAAAAATATTGTGCCAATCCTCTGTCAACATAAACGTCTTAAAATACACATCTTTTTAAATTTAGGCAAGGAATTAGAAGACTTAATATACCTAATCTGGCAAAATATTAAACATAAATGAACAGAAAATCGGAACAGGCTCAGCCTAGTGAGGTGGCATATACCTAAAAGAATGTACATAAAATGTATTTTTTGGTTAATAAATAATAAAAAAATGGAGCTTGATATAAATAGTTTATTTGGCCAAAACATGTTCATAATTCAAAACATGCCATAAGTTCATTTTAAGCTGGGTCTCTTCCTTCGGTATTATCGCCTCCTGCGACAGCATTCTTACTACAAATGACTTACAACATCATCAATAGGGGCGTGACCTAAAACACAGATTCAATGTTCTTGTTTTCCTTGGTCGATGGAAAACACGATAACATCCTGGTGAAGCGGGGAAGGCAGGGGAGGGGAATTGTTCATTATTTGATAAAAGCCGCGGGGTGCGCTCTTGACTTAGGTGAATGAATGACATCAGTTTTTGAGGTTATGTACAATGAACAAATTTATTAGGTCTCCTAGAAATCGTTGTCTCCCTTACTATCATGGTTAGAAGTATGATTTAAGCGGTGTTAGAAAGATAAAATATCACGCTTTATTTTGAAATTTAAAAGTTAACCGCAAAGTAATTGAAAATACACATTTATGAATCCAAAGTTTCCGAGCGCAATTTGAAAATCGATTATGAATCTTTTTAAATTTTTTAATTAATTATTTTTACATCAAACGACTAAAAAGTGAGGTAACAATAACGTTTATAATACGTTTTTCTAATTAAATATGTACTTATGTATTTTTATATTTTTTCATTAAGATTAATTTTAGTTAGTAAAAACGTAAGGTGAGTCATTTTTAAAACTTTTTTTTTATAGCAATATATGTTCATATCCACGCCTACAGCGGTGTTTGTTAAAATTTGTGTAGGTACTGTGTTTACCGTACCGGGCTCCAATTCAAACAAACGCAGGAGACGACAATGTGAAAAAAAAAAACAAAAACGTTCTCGACATTTTTTGAACTTTCGTTGAAGCTGCAGGAGCAGTATTCAGTGGCTCTATATTGGACTTTAGACAGGATCCCCAGAATACTATGTTATAAGAAAATCGAGATTGTGTCAGGGAATATGATGTGAGATACAATATTTTAAAGAGAGCATGAGACTAATATGTTTTTTATTGTATGAATTCATATCTCGGGGTGGACCTTATGCAGGCGGCTGTGGATACTTGGTGTGAGAAGGGATTATATTAAATTAAATAATAAAGTCCGGTCAGTGGCCTAGTTGGCATCGCGTTTGGGTTCCACCTAGGCGTCCCGTGTTCAATTCCTCGGCTGGCTAAGTCCTCCTAAGTCCTCGTCATCACGACTCAAGTACATTTTCCGTTTTCTGCGGAGGCAGGGGGAGATTTTCAAATATTGTCAAGTTATTCGTAACCAGGGAATATTTGTATTTATTTTTAGAAAAAGAAAAAAAAGAAATGAGTGCTTTTACACTGAAAAATTTGTCTATTTAGAAAATACAGATACACAAAGATAATGATGATGATAATTAGTCTAAATTAATTGGGCGTTCAAATATGGAGCGGTAGTACCAGGTAGAATTGTGGATGTGAAGTTGAAGCTCACGTGTGGGCAATCCAAATTGTCTTAGCTGCTGACGGCCTGGAGCGGCCGTCAGGGCACCAGTCCCGCGGTTCCTGGCGACGTCCAGTCCCAGGGCGGTTGTCAGCAAGCCGACTTCAAGCTCGAGGTGTAGCCAGAAGGTATTGTGATTTCTTCAGATGATGGATGTCCATATCCATCAGAAATAGTAGTCTCCCATGGTATTTCAATTCCAATCCAGAGTTTTTATTGTTGAGATTAAAGTCTTCATCATCTGATGAAACTGATGTATGCTGATTTCCAATATAAACTTTGAGGTACAAACGAAAATGGCGAGGTGATGCTTCGACTAGCCACAGTGACGGCGGCGGGGGTCACCCGTGGTTGGCCAAGGAATGAGAGCTCAAGGCCAAGCTTTCCTTGGTGGACTCCTCTGCCCAGTTGGTCAGCCTAACCAACTGTGCAGAGAAATATAATAACAATGTTGCCAACCTAACAAGTCTTTAAAAGTTCTTATTTGAGTATCCACTCACTGAGAACTGATTCACTTTACACGTGTTGCATTTTTATGTAAAAATTGGACTAAGAGGGTTTCTCACCATCCTCCCTTATTATAGCTTATCTACCCTAATAACAACGAATATTATTAAAAATAAAAACAAAATACTCGCAGTGGTTAGAAAACTCGGCCAACTCCAATATATAGTCACTATTCATAGGTTCGAGCACCGACTTGTAAACTCCAAATAAATAAATAAATAAACCGTAAATCGTACATCGAAACAATTCGTTTTTAATTAGAAGACAAAATAACTTTGTTTACATCACTTTTTATTTATACACAATCTACATGTTTCTTGAACGATGTTCACCTCATCAGGAACAAATGTATACTTAATTCGTTTTTGGTGTAGATAAGCTATTGGGAGGATGGTGAGAAACCCCCTAAGGCATATTAGATAGTTTAGAATGTCTCTTTGTCTTCTGATATTCTTTGTTAACATATCAGTATGGTCATTCTATTACAAAAATGTATAAATCTTTACACCTGATACAGTCTACACTTTCTAAGGGATGGCAATTATTGCAGACAATAATAATAGTTATTCTGTTTCCTTTTGTATTACGGTGAGATATATGATTTAAGCAGTGTTAGAAAGATATAACACCGTGCTTTGTATTTGTATCTAAAAGCTTACCAAACACTTCCAAATAATTGTAATATACCTAAGTATTTCAAAATATGTCAAATTCGAAAGATTTATCAAAGATTGTAATTTTTTTATTAATTATTTTTATATGAAACAAAAAAAGTAAATTGGCAATAACCTTTATAATAGATCTGTGTAATTAAATTTGTTTTTTAATAATAATTGCATGATTTATAGAGCGCTGTTTTTGTGAGAAATCATCACATGGGCGATGTATTTAGTATTATATAAAGTGGTATTTCTACAAGAAAAACCAATCTTTTTTTGAAATCTTATGTTTTAATTGCATACGTACCAAAAAAATATATGTTTTTAATTGCTACGTCGCATACGATGTCGGTTTGAAATATTCAAATATATTACGTCGGCAGGAACGTGAAATATAATATTTCGCGGCATTCCACACCGACGCGCGACGTGATGCGTTCGTTGTCTAGGAAAATACGTCCATTCAGTTTCTTGGAAAGAGTTGGCGACGTGAAACGCTCGGCGTATCACGTCGTCCAGGGCGCAAAAAATAAAAGTTTCCACGGATATAATATATTTATGTTACACTATTTGATATATCTTGTCAGCTATTATGGGGCCTATTTACGGTGAAATAGGTTCTGTATTTGTAAAGGCCTGTACTAACTTATAAGGGAACCAGAGAATACCGGAAATTTGTCATTTTTAAATCAAATTCTTGACATATTGATTCTTTTTTACAAACAAACATAAATTGATTACGAAAGTCTGATATTTTATCTGGTAAAGTCATTTTTTAAATTTTGAAAAACTAAGTTTATTTTTAATATACTAAGGTTATAAGTTATAACCATTGGTCGTTGGCAGATTTTTTAAATTTTCAAATGAAATATTGTATTATACAACACAAATTTCAAATCATTTATTCATACAGTAAAATAAATCGATACATAATCTAGTAAAGACACTTTGCAGAATTAAAATTTTGGTTCAATTAAAATCATTAAAAAATAAATCCGAGAACGTGTTTTGTGACGAAAATATCTCAGTTTGTCTATTTATTTAAGGTCTTAACAAACTAAAATATTTCATATTTTTTACACAATTATTTTGCTTAGACATTATTGAAAAATCATAAATACTTATGAGCAAAAAATACTTACAAGTTACAAGAAGTACACGATATTAAAAAAATGTATCATCACGCGTTTGAGCATTTTTATTTCTTACTCAAACGTAGGTATATATTAAAGCAAATTTTTAAAGAAATAAAGTCGATATTGAGTTACTAGTTATTAGTTAAACTTTTGGGTACGGAGAATAGTCAATCTTTCTCATTGGAACCGCCCTGTACAGTTGCAAGGGCACAATCACATGTTGAAGTTTGAATTCTCAGTCGCTGGTTGACGGGCCTTAAATAGCAACTAGCAACCATTATAATAAATTTCGTACGTAAACCGTATCATGTTTTATATATGTAAAATAACGAGCATGACTTCGAGTTTATTAAACTTTTGATTTCTACAAATATGAGATGTTAATAATTAATGGATCAAAAACAGTTTTAATGTTTTTAAAATTACAAACTTCTGGCGAATTTTTAAGAGGTCGTAGTTTTCTAGTATATTATTATTTGAAGGAATTCCAAGAGGTTGAAAGCTTTCGTGAGAGAACACCGATATTCTCAGAAAGTGATTTGAGATCATAGACATATGAACATTCTATGTCTATGCTTGAGATGGATTTAGCCCATACTTTATTTTTAATTTTTTTTACTTCTTTTTCCAGTCTGTTTTATTATTTTCCCACTATCATTTTAGGGGGATGATTAGTATAATGAATATAATGAAACTCGGTACTTTTGAAATATTAAAGATTACGAATGTTGTGGCCTGTCTGCGTGCTAGGATATGAGAGAGAGATAAACTTAATACAAGTACTTACAGGTATACTCCATCTCACTCACACTACTGGAGTCGTGGTAGTAACTAGTGACCTAATTAGTTCCACACCTTCGGTCGTTTCCTTCCACCGTATAAACACTCTCCAATATTAAGAGGAATATAAACGCCAGAAATATTTGACTTTTTACCCCTTTAGAACTCCTTGTGTATTTGGTATTATCTGCACGAGGAAAGTAGCGACAAAGTTTTTAAAAATATTTTTTATGAATTATTTTACAAGAATGAAAAAAAGTTGGTAAATGGATGGAGTCAAAAATAATCTTAGCCATAAAGGGTTATTTTTTAAAAGTTGTTTCTTATATACTTCATGTTTATCTAATGAAAAAACAAATTATTTAGTACTTTACGCTTAAATTTTTTTACCATAATTAATAATTTCATCTAAATTCCAATGGAGAAGGTAGGAAAAGCTTCAATGTATCCACAGCATATTTTTTCATATTCATTATGTAAACCGATTCGTATAGTAAAGATAAATCTAAATAGTAATTTGGCGTATAGCTTCATCTTAAGATGAAACCCGGTGGTGGAGAAATTTTAAAAATAGATTTTACTAAATTTTTTCTGTCACTGTTGCTCTTACTCCACCGCATATTGAGCGAAAGGGACAATGCACCTCGGGCTACTAATACCTAACTAAAATAGAGGTTTTGTATTCCCCACTTTTCTCCTCCAAAAGTGGACTGATTTTCTTTCTTTTTTATCAACTACATAAGAAAAAACTATTCTATGTCTGTACGTTTTGCTGTTTTTTTAAAAACATTGTCTAGTTTGTATACTGAACGTCTTTTGACGGCGTTTAAACCAGTCAATTTTATTGATTTTTGGAAGGTCATAACTTCTATAAAAAGTAACTTATCAAAACAAACAAAAAGTACCGACATGCTAGTAGTTGATATCTATTTTATGTAAAAACAATATTTTCTCTAGGGTTAAAATCCAGAGAGATAAATAGGGAATACGTTTGTATGGAAAAATCACCGCCGGGTATCCCCTTAAGGGTTGCACAATGGCATAGGTTCCGAGCAGTCGAAATTGTCTTAACACCACATGAGAAAATTCTTCCACAAGAGAAAGTTATTTTTTGCTTTGTTTTCATAAGTACTCTGGTATCAGGTACCAACGCATATCTAACTAGCTGGAAATTGGACCTGGTTGGTAACAGTTTTTGATCCTTTATTTAAAGTAAATTGATCGATCAAATTTAACTGTCAATTGAACTTGAGTGGATTGAACGCTATAATTAACCATCAGACACTCCCACGCTCAGTTCGTAGATCACGACACGACTTGGAGAACTAGGCGAAGGCACGTTGCTCATCGGACAATCTGCAGTAAATTTAAATGAATTGAAGAAGTGTGAAACAATATCAACTTTGCATTAATCGGTTCAATACGGTTCCCAGACAGTGACACATCTAAACCAAATATTAAACATAATCATGTCAAATGAATTACCTAACAATATGTAAAGGAATAAGAGTACCTACCTAGTATTTAAGTACCTACCTAGAAATATCTAGGATTCCTTTATATTTGAATTATGAATTTTATTTTATTCTATTGTTTTTTTTCAAGTCTCATTACTTTGGTTACACATGGGTTACACTATGTTCTCTCTCTGGTTTCAATCCTGGGATTGGTTTGCAGCAATTTCCTTTATTTCGATCAAAACACTATGTTATGTGGCTGATATTTTTAAAACATTATAAAAACAACCTCTATATGACAAATAAACTTAAATTGTCGTTTCTTTATACTCCAGAGCAACACATTGTTTTATTTGTCATTTAAAACCTAAAGATAACAAACAGCCTTATAAAATGCTTATTAATACCTGATTCACTGAGAATGCCATTCATGAATTTAACATCTCGCCCACCAAAGGGAAAAGCGGAAAATTTTAGGTAAATCACTGAAAAACAATACGTTTTTATTTGAATATAATTAGGAAATTACCCAGTATATGTACTATTTCGAATAGATTTCCAGAGGAACTGAGTGGTTTTTTCAATGATTATTATTATCTTAATCATCAATATACGTAATTTGGTTGTGGATCGGTCTGTGATTGTAATTGAGGGGTATAAAAGCAAAAACGCCACTCTCCAAACGGACTGGTTCCATGTCTAATCGGACTATGAGATCTCAGCGTCTGAATTCCCATAGTAAGTTTATTCAGACACGATACTTCCTCACTTGATAATTCATCACATCATAACTCACATTAACCTACCCTTCCATTTCCCCGCATCCCCCCCTCACCTAACCTAACCTAACCTAACCTAACATAATCTAACCTAACCTAACCTAAGGTTCAAAATTCTGGGGGGGGGGGGGGGTGTGGCCAGAGAATTAGGGAATTGTAGGTTATGGATTCTATATTTTACCTAGAAAGTAAAAATTACTAATAAATTGTGCATTAATATTTATTATAACTTCCATATTAATAAAAATGTGTCTACCCCCTGACATTGTTCACCAACCATTGTGAACCACTGGCCTACATTGATAGGTAAAGCCAAGACAACATTTTGGTTCTTTACTATCGAAACCAGATAATTTTTCGTGGACCCCCACATACAACTTGTGGACCCCTATTTTTGTATCCTATATAGGATATGAACTGAATGTTTGGAGGTCTATAACTTTTTTTTATTTACTGCACTAATTAAGATCGGTGAACGGTATATTTTACAATTTCATTTGTTTTTGGCCATAGTTAAGACAAATATGTTAATTTATAAATATATATTGATTTATCCTTTAAAGTAAATTGGTTTCCGGTGGGTATGTAATTATATAAATCAGTTAATATACTGTTTATGGATTTCATTGTTTCATCCAATAATGTAATGAAATACAGAAGAATTTTCTGCATATTCGACTCAAAACCGCCAAAAAGTGGACTTCCGTGGTACAGCTTTTGGGTATATTTGTATGTTGATTAATTGAAGCAATTCAGGACAATATATTATATATGAAAGTAAAATTTAAATGAATTTATTCCGCCGTTCTTGCAATAGTTTATGGTGTGATTGTCAGAATAGTTGCCTTCCAAGCTAGTTTACGAGGCAACTGAAAACAAACTAAAACCGGCTGGTTTCTATGTCTTGATTGGTCAAAAAGCTTGTTTAACCATAGACGAAGAACAATCAGCTGACAGCTGGCAACTAGCAACGGCGGGCCAAGGCAATCAGCAGTGCAAGTCGCGAGTCACTGCTTACGTTACCATTGACAACGGGTTTTTGAGTGATTGTTTAGTGTGCGGGCCATCACATTGTCATACAAAGACAGTTGGCAGTTGAGAGTTTTCAGTTGCCTCAGTGGGCGGAGGCGCTAATTGTCAGAATAGTTGCCTTCCAAGCTAATCGATAGGGGTTCAAACCTCGGAAGTGGCATTTTTTGTAATAAATTTTTAGTCATTATGTTTTCACTTTGTTTTCTAAAATGCATTAAAAAAATTAAAATGAAAATGAGAACCGATGAAAATAACCATTATAAATAGATGCAATTTTCAGCTTATATAAATTTGTTGTTTGTTATTAAAACATGTTGGTAGTTAGTGGCACTTACTACCAATCATATACCTAATTGCCTGTAACCTATTTAAATAAATATGACATTCAAAACACCAGAGATCAATCAATACTGATAAATTATATTCCTATTATTGCGTCTATGTAAAAGTAGGTAAGTTGGTAGGTACCCGCACTCTAAATTTATTTATTTACCAAATCTCATTTCGACGAATGTAGATAGAGTTTTGTGAGGTCAAAATTTAAAACCAACATCAATCAAACTAGCAGTGCATATCGAAGGAAATAATCTATCGAAGTTCTTAGTTGAAGGAAATATATCTTTTTTTAAATAATGTATTTTAGTGCTCCGGCATGAATCGAATCCGCAATCTCCTGATTAAAAGATGACATAATATTAAAATTTTGGGTAAATTTGCTATTTTTATTAAGTTATCGATAAATAATATTGGTCGATGTATACGAGTAGGGTGACCGGTCTACTCTATGGCAACTTTTAATAATATGAATTTTCGTAATGTTGCTCTAAGAATACGGCCGTACAGATTGTCATAACTTAATTCATCATGGTAATAAATAAGAACGGTCACTTTGCCATTGACGTAAGTGCATATTACCAAAGTACTAAACGACACGTCAAAATTTCTAACATTTATAATATGAAATTACACAATAAAAAGTGTATTCTGAGGTACTTTGTTCTGAATCGTTACTGAGATAAGTTATGATGCTGATGAATTATCATGTGAAGAAGTATCGTTTATGAGTAAATTTATTATGATAACTCAGATGGTGAAATCCCATATTACGACCAGACATGGAACCATACATACTACTCATAATGGTGGTTGAAATATAGGTAAATAACTACTGCTAGGTGCTAAGGGACGTACTTGACTTACTTGCGATTCCTAACATGATTTGAAGCAAAAAATGTTAATGAATTATTGGTCTCCGGTGACTTTTGTGTTTTTTTTTCAAAACCACACAAAAAATTCTTTCACATGCATCACTTGTCACTCAGCCGAGTGACTAAGTCACTAACCCCTCACCCCGACCCTATCTGTCCAACACCCACTATTTTCTAAGTTGAAAAAAAACATCAAAGGGAGACCAAAATTTCATTAATATTTTTTATTCCAAATAATATCAGGACTAGTTAAAGCTAGTCAAGTACGTCCCTTAACAACCTGTAGGTATAATATCTAGGTTCATATAATTTTTCAAGGAGAATGTCAAAGAAACTATGGCATCTCGATGAGATTTGAGAGGAACAAGTCAGGAAAAAGAAGGTTGACATTTATTTATTTATACTGGGTTTTTTACAGATGTTCGCACTTACGTGAGAACATCCAATTATAAAAACTCAGTTATTGTACAAATAGAGACATACAATTACAAACAATCTACAATTACATACAATTAAATACAGATACATACAATTAGAAAAACAGAAAAGTCACAAATAAAAAAAAAAATAAAAATAAGTAATAATAAAAATATATAAAAAAATACAAAATTTTATACAAGCTCCTCAAGTAACATATATTACAATGAGAGACAAGAGACATTGGAATCACGAGAGGCATGCAAAGAGAGACAATTGACACAATATAATTAGTTAAACATAATTTTTTAACAGCGCCAGAACTTTTTTTCTGAATACGTACACATTATCGACGAAAATATCTACTTCGGCACACTCTATCTTGTTATATAGTCGACACATCTGGGTCAGAGGGCTAAAGTAGGCTATATTATTTTTAAATGTATTCAGGTGAAAAGTGTTATGGCGTCTTAAACAATGGGAATTGGGGACATTTATTTCAATTATATTTCATGTAGTGTAGTATCAAGATGACCGTGAATGATTTTATGTAAACATATTAGAGCTGTCAATTGCCTTCTAGTTTTAAGTGCATCAATCTTGAAGTAATCACGACTTACGTCGTATGATCTAAGATGGTCATGTAGTCCACATTTAAAGGATAACATTCTTAGCTTTTTTTTTTGAACTGACTCTACAATGTTTTCATATTTGCAGTAATGTGGATTCCAAATAGTGCTTCCATATTCAAGTTTACTTCTAATTAAGGCATTGTAAAGGGTCAGAATTGATTGGGGATCTTTGAAAGGTTTACATATTCTGTGAATAAATCCCATCATTTTTCATTTTTCATCAAATATGAATTTAGAATCAAGAATGATTCCTAGATCTCTTATTGAAGACACTTTTTTGAGAATAATATTATTAATGACATAGGAAAAATCTTTTATAATTCTATTTCTAGTGAAGGTTAAAATGTAACATTTTTCAACATTTAATTGCATATCATTGACAGTACACCAGTTATTGAGCGTGTCGAGGTCATTTTGAAGCAGTTGATGATCGGAAACAGACTTGATTTTACGAAAAATTTTAAGATCGTCGGCGAAAAAAGCATAATCACATTTTAATTTCGAGCCAAGGTCATTTATAAATATAAGAAAAAGCAAGGGTCCAAGATTTGAGCCCTGTGGTACACCAGAAGTTACAACTATAGGCGATGATTTGAATCCATTAATAAGAACTAATTGAGTTCTGTTATACAAATATGATTTCACCCAGCGTAAAAGATCTCCATGTATTCCAATTTGTTCAAGTTTTTTTAGTAAGATGGAGTGGTTAACTTTATCAAATGCTTTTTGGAAATCAGTATAAATTGCATCTACTTGTAATCTTTCATTAAAAGAATTACACACATAAGTACAAAATTCCAAAAGATTTGACATGACTAATCGTTCCTGAATGTGTTTCATCGCGGCGATATTTAGAGGTGTTCCTCTTTTTTTATACTTGCGCTGTAGGTCCTAGAGCTATTAATATTTTAATTGGATTTTAGACCTCAAACATAAATCTACTTATATACTAGTAACTTTTTATTGTGAAAACAAAAACCAATAGATGCAATAATAGTTCGTTAGTTGTTTTCTCCATCGGCCGGTTACAGAGATAGTATGTCTATATGTGCTGAAATATAATCTGGCTCGTACAGTTCATAATGCGTATCTACTGCATTGCATAATATGCACTTGCAACCGAGAGCGCCACATTGGACATAGATCAGCATCAGCACCACATTAGCATCGATTTGAATTTAATTCGTTTGTTTCTGACAGTTGGTGATGCTGCCAAAAAGGGTGACCAAAGTGGAATTTAGTATTACCGATGTCGGTTCGATGGTTAGTTCGATAGTCAGTTAGTTTCGGTTTCAGGCCAGGGTTCCTGCGTGGGAACGAGTCCAGAACAATTGACCCCGGTTTCCGAGAGGCGGGCTCTGCGCGGCACTCTGCTCAGGGCGAACCAGCCGCACTTGTCGAAGCTCGCATGTTTCAATTATTATTGCCTCGATAATTCAACCAATCAATAGGGTCAACCTTCATTGGCTTCTATCCCAGTCGCAGTCGCCATGTCCCAAGTCTGAAAGTAAGGCGATTCGCTCACTGAGGCAACTGAAAACTGTCAACTGGCAACTGTCTTTGTATGACAATGTGATGGCCCGCACACCACACAATCACTCAAACACCCGTTGTCAATGGTAACGCAAGCGGTGACTCGCGACTCGCACTGCTGAATGCCGTGGCTGGCCGTTGCTAGTTGCCAGCTGTCAGCTGATTGTTCTTCGTCTATGGTTAAACTAGCTTTTTGACCAATCAAGACATAGAAACCAGCCGGTTTTAGTTTGGTTTCAGCGCCTAAGGCGATCCGCTCACTGAATAGACTGAAACCAAACTAAAACTTGTTGCTATGGTTTCCAACCAAACTTTCTACTCAATTTTACGATTTCAATAATCATCTCAACTTCTTTAACCATAGACGAAGAACAATCAGCTGTCATGTCACGCAACTGGCATGTAGAGTCGTGAGTCACTGCCTGCGTTGCCATGGACAACGGGTTTTTGAGAAGTTGTGTAGTGTGCGGACCATCATATTTACATACACAGGATAGCGAGTTTAGTTGTAAACTGTTTTTTTATTTATTTATTTATTTTATTTTATTTGGAAAACCAACAGTTATAACATTTTATAAAGTATAATAAAACATGGGTAAATCATTTAACCAATAATAGGTTTCCACTGAAGTATCTTAATTTTTTAGTGTAAACAAAGAAAAATAGTTACATTAGCCTATGGGGATGGGATGGTGGGAGGGAAGGGAAAGGGATGGATCTATTCTGTATAATTAGTAGGGTGTACGTAAGTTATGTAAGTAGTTATAATAAAGTATCGAGAGATTAGAGTGTGGTGCAGAGTTAAAAATGTCAAAGTGTGTATGATATGTATTGAAAGTGTGTGATGCACGATAAATGAAGGAGTTTTGCTTAGAATTGCTTAAAATTTTTTGCTTAAAAATCTTGTCTGATCTGGTTCGTTTGTTGGGAACTCGTAGTTGGATTCGTTGTAAGAGTTCCGGGCAATCTACGATGGACCTGGATATTTTCTGTAGAAAGAGGATTATTTTTTCAGTTGCCTCGAGAGCGGAGGCAGTAAGGACCACGCGTGGCACGCAGGCAGCAAGCAGCAAGCAGGGTGCTTGCTACACTGGCCGGTAGTCGGCGGCCACAAAGGGCAGTGGGCATGACGATGACATCGTGGCCGAATAGCCAACAGACGAGACGTTTTGATGAATAACAAATTAATATTTCATCGTAAAGATACGAATGCTTTTATTCATGCGCTGCAGTTAGGGCCGCACCAAATTTGAAATATTACTCGTACGAAGCAATTAAATACGGATACCCAGTAAAATAGGATAATCTACGAACATACAATAAAGAACAAAACTAGAAGTGATTCAAATTTGAATGGAAACAAATGTTCCATTTAGTCTAATAGCCCAGCGCTCCGTCTCACTTGTACTCGCCTGACATTGTACATCTCCATCCTGTTTGAATTTCGTAAACGCAGTTTTGTATCGGAAATTTAACTTCGATTAAGCAAACATTTGAATCACGAAACAAGCCCACAAGGCACTGCTTGTGTTATTCTTTATTCTATGTCTATGCACGTAAAATAGATTTGCGGCAATGTTTTTCTTTTCGGCAGAATTTTCATTTGGTCAAAATATCAGCACGTTACCATATTAGTGGTAAACTCGTACATTGCAGCATTCATGAACGTTTACATATTATGCATCCAACTTATGGTAATCAATGCTCACGGAAGATGTTCAGAAGTTCAACTTACGTAAGTGCTCATGTGTAAGCTTTTTAGCGGTAAGGCCTATTAACCAGCAGCCGGGAACTCAAATTTCATCTTGCGATCGTGTCCTTGCAACTGTAGATACAGGGCGGTTCCGATGAGAAAGATTGATTATTCTCCGTACACAAAAGTTTAACTAATAACTCAAAATCGACTTTATTTCTTTTAAAATTTGCTTTAATATATACCTACATTCAATAAAAATGCTCTATAAAACTGCTAAATAAAAATGCAATCAAAATGCTCAAACGCGATAATGATACATTTTATAATATCGTGGAATCGGAAAATTTTCTTTCCGTTTACATTCGTTTTCGTGGTTAGTGCTTATTTGCGTCTTGTTAGTGTCATTTTCTATATTGTTTTCGGAAAAAATAACTTGTCCAGTTATCCTAATCAGATTTTAGTTAAAATAATAATCCTAAGAACACTTGCCTTTTAATTTTTGACAGGTCCCATCGGCGTATTTAGGTAGGTACCTACCATTTCTTGCGGTAGGCGTTTCTATGGGCCGGTATATCAGTTGGTCTAAAGCTCGGCTTTGAAGGAATGTGGAGCTCAGAATGGCTTAGCACACAATCCGTATATCAGTCGTAATTCTAGAGTTAACCAATTTTAAACGTTTAGTCTATGACAATTTTAGTCATTTCTATGCCGAACCAATCTATTTATGTAAGTATCTACGGACTCTATGGTTATTATCAAACAACCAAACGTCAAACGATGTCTAAATCGTCATCACTCGAAGAAAGTTTGAAATTCCATGTTGATAGGTAAACTTATTCCTCCAATGTAATTTATTGCGTCCGTACGTAGCAGATCGAAACCGATGCAATGTGAAATCTGACACTGATGGCAGATGTGTTTTTGCCAATAGCGCTACAGCGTCTAGCAAAGGAACTATTCTGCGGCTTACCACGGCTTAAGCGGCCGATTTCGGCGATTTAAGTTGAGCGAGGAATGTGCTCCTTAGGCTGGAATCAGACGGTTCACTCGAGTGAAGCATTAGTCTATGGTTGCTCGAGCAAATGTTCCCAACTTCGTTTCACTTTTGTTTCATTTCATGTTCAGACGTGTCATTCCGAGTAAAATAGGCCGAATGAAATACAGAAATGAACGATTAGTGAACCGTCTGATTCCAGCCTTAGCAAAGACTGATATACCGGCCCTATTTGTCAAACTGATTTCATAAGCTGTGAGAAGGCAGTAAGTTCACGCGGACGCGATTTTCAATTATTAGATTTATTATTATATATTTTCAATTATTAGATTAGATATTTTTTGTAGATATAGGTATCTATTACAAAGTCTCAAAGGCAATTCTTATTACGAAAGGGAGTTAATTCGAAATAACGAATGAAAATGTGTGAAATGCCATAATATTTCCATGTCTAATCGGACTATGAGATCTCAGCGTCTGAATTCTTATAGTAAATTTATTCAGACACGATACTTCCTCACAAGATAATTCATCACATCATAACTCACATTAACCTAACCTAATCTAACCTAACTTAACGTAACCTAACCTAAGGTTAAAACCCCAATTATCAGTTTTCGACGCTTCGAGACGTGATGAATTATCATGTAAGGAATTAACATCCGATGAAAAGTTTGTACGCAATATTCATACACTTAAAAAGTTTCCACTGAACATTCTGGTCACCAATATTTCGTAGTTGTTTACCGCTCGGCGATCGATGACTGGTCGCGACCTTACACTGTATATAATATAATGTTATTTGACCGTGAACTGTCATAAATATTGTCACGTATAAAGTACGGGCAGTTAGCAATAAGCAATAGGCAATAGGCATTAGGTAAGTATGAGTACAGCATCAGTGGAGAGTGGAGGGATACCCGATACAACCCAGTGCCAGCCAGTGGTGCCACCATCACCAGCCACAGCTAGTAGCCTGTGGTGCCACTAGCCTCACTACCCGACGACGGAATGTTCACTGGCTAGAAGCTGGTAGGTACTTGGGTAGTAGGAAGTAGGTAGTGGTGGAGGGCACATGGTACTGGTATGCCATCCAGAGGGCGATGGCCTCATGTCCTATACCCATCCAACAACTGACCTCTACTATAAATGTTATATTACTGCATACTTTAACCATTATAAGTAATAGGCTTGTTTGTTTGGTATGCTCAATTTTGAGGTAGGTAACTAACTGTCGTCATGTGGCTACGAATCTTAACCAGTACCTGTCATACATACCTGATACCATGGGCGTCGCCAGGGGGTGCTGGGGAGGCAGCTGCTCCCCCCTAAGGAATTGATGAACAACAAAAAATTAAAGGAAAAAAGTACGTTTATAACACTGGTCGACATTTATTTTTTTAAGTGCTGTCCCTTAAGCATAGCTAATTTTTTTTATATGTATTTAGTATCCATAACCACGAAATGAAAGAAAAAAAAAATTTATGGGTCAGGTTTTTTTATTATTTAACAAAGTTTTTTTTTAACATAATTCTTCCATAGTACTTACACGGGTACTTAACAAAATTTAAAAACTAATTCAATTTATTTTTTTGCTTCTGATTTGCGCTTGTGAGTATCTTGAGAGTCTCTGCAGGGTCCAGCAATAGTCTGCTAGCATAAATGGACTCCACTTTCCTTGGTATCGCTTTTCCATAGCCGTAATGTCCTGGTGAAATCGTTCGCTGTGCTCGTCACTGACATCTCTCATATTTTCGGGGAAAAAATTCAAATGAGAGTGAAGGAAGTGTATTTTTAGTGACATGATACATCCCATATTTTTATAGGCCATGAGCATTTCAGACACAATGCTGATATAGTCTTCACTTTTATGACTTCCAAGAAAGTTCTCGACAACATTCTTGAAGGCTGACCAAGCGGCTAGCTCGACTGGTCTCAACACTGTTATAAAATTCGGATCAGTCAAGACCTCCCTTATTTGTGGTCCCACGAATATTCCTTCTTTAATTTTTGCGTCGCTGATCTTAGGAAACTTTTGCTTTAAGTAAATCATGCCATTTCCATCCTTAGACAAGCCTTTTACAAAAATTTTCATCAAACCCATGTTACATAGCAGAACGGATCGAACCGTTTTGATAGAACAGAATAGAATTTACATTTTTAATACAGACACATTATAATCTCAACATAATCACAAATATATACTCACGTCAACCCCGGTAGCTAGCTCAGTCATTATCTCGGGGTTCTCGTGTTTTTAGTTCGATGGATTGGGAAAATTCGAGATAAATAAGGTTCAATAAATAAAACGATCTCTTTTGCCATGTAAATATTTGTTAAATTATATTTAGCAAAATGACTCTACGCTACTAGGTAAAAGCTTGAATCTCTCTGCGGGAACGAAAGACGGATTTTAGATTATTAAGTCAAAGCCAGAATAAAACAATTAACGAATATTATAGTACGTTACCTTGCGTGGTTGTTGTCGTGGAAAGCAGATGCATTTGTCCCTCTGTCGATTTCTTCTATTGTTAAACACGTGTGCCAACACCATGGGATTTGAAAGGTACCCGAGATATGCCCTCTTTAACATGAGTTAAATATGAAACCCAGAGACACGCGCAGGACCACTGATTCTAAATCTGGTAATATCTAGATCACTTTAACTATATTTACTTTTCAAAAGTTCAAAATTATTTGCAAAGCAATACTCGAATTCTAAATAAAGATGGCAGACAACCGCCCCTTTTGAAAGCTGGACACTGAAGAACTCTCGCCCTTCCTTCCCGGATAAGCTCGGCTCTCCTCTACATTATTATTGTACAGGTGGAAGAAAAAATGCTAATTTCAACTAGTTGAGACAATTATTACTACAGTCCTTTATTACAAGAGGTCACATTCCATCAAAAAAAGTTTTTCCGCATTCTGATGACTCTTTATTGATATAAATGATGAGCAATTATTGCCTCCAATGACACCAATACAAGTCAAGGATAAAGATCAAAGGTCCTTACGCGTGTATCTATAAAACGCCCAATTCAAAAAGGTATTATTAAAAGCTTTGTCTATTTGAGCAATTATATAAGGAACTCCAGACCCTTTGTTTTTATCAAAAATGACATTTTAACTAAAATATTAGTTTTTTTGTTATTGTTATAATTAGTTTTAATAGTTAAAATAATTTTAAAAGTTAAAATAATTTTTAATTTTTCGGGTGTCCTGAAATCGCGCCAAATCTACGTTCAACAGATCTGTATTTTTATGGCGGCACCGACAGTCGAGACGCATTTAATATTGAAGAAAATAGCTAGGTTAAATGTCAGCATCTTTTGTGAACTCAATAATCTTTATAACACTGATTTTAAAAACAATTTATCAGTATTATAAAAATCTGCATTCTTAAAAATGCATCATATTAAGTCAAAGTCAAAACAGTATACTGGTGGGAAATGATTTTAAATTTTCACGGCCAAAAGTATTTTTGTTATTTGTTTTGGGGGTGTTATGCCGTGTTGGGCTACCTCCTTATATAGCCAACGTTTCGGACAGAGTTACAGTGTCCATCATCAGGGCAGATGTGTGAATACTATAATACACAGTACACGACGACTAAAATCTCTTGGTGCTGAAATAAATCCGGAAATACAATCGATATCATATATTATTTTAAAGAAAATGTCAAGTATGATATGTTATTACCTCAAATAGTCTAAATCTAAAACTTACCGTACGTAATTAAAAATGTCATAGAAAACTAAGTATTTTTCATAAGTAATAAGATGATGATCTTACTTATAAGCTTTTATTCCACGAAATTCTGCAAATACAGGATGTCCGGGGGTAAAGTGCATTAACTTCGGGAGGTGATTCTACACGATGATAGGAGTAAAAAAGATTAACAACTTTTTTCCAAATTCCAACTATTTTTTCCCATACTAAAAGACGTACCTATTAAAAATCCTTAGTGTAGGGTACAACATACACGATAAATTAGCAAAAATCGTGTAAGGTTAGTGTATGGTACAAACATACTCGATAAATTTGCAAAAAATCGGTGGGTCATCCGGGCCCGACTTTGGCGATATTGGTTTCGATCGGCCCGTATTGTAACAGCGGAAATACCTACTAGGGCTGGGCGCACACGCCGGACTAATTTTTATCTTTTTATTAAAAAGTACCCCTAACGCCCATCGTTCACGTAGCTACTTGCAAGCGACGCTACCGCTACCTGTCAAACTATTTTGCTAATGCAGCGCCTAGCGGCGATTTCAAACACTAATAATCGTATAGAAAATACAGACGAGTGGCGATCGCGTCGCTTGAACGTAGCTCCATGGAAGAACGGCGTAAAAGTTAGAATTTCGAAAAAAATTATTCATCTTTTTTACTTATACTATCACGTAGAATCACACCCCGAAGTTAATGCACTTTACCCCGGACACCCAGTATATAGTCAGTATTAAAATATAATAAAATAATCATCTCAGTATCAACAAGATATGGGAAAATTATTCGAATGTTATTCCGGCCGGGTTTTAAATATTGAGGGACTAAATAAATTTTCAATTCCGTCAACAATGTGAAACAACAACAAGGAAATCTTTTAAATGCAAACAAAAAACTTCATTGGTTTCATTGGCTTAACGTTCATACAAAACCACAATGAAATGTTTGAAACTTGTGGACCGATCCGAGACCCGTGTCGTCAGAATCAACAGATTCAGTCGTACCAACCAAACAGTGCGTTTTAATGTGATGTTTTATTCGTTTTTAAATGACGATTTATAAATTCTACGCATAAAAATATTCTGAAACAGCATCTATATAATATACAAGCTTCTGCCCGCGACTTCGTCTGCGTAGGATTAGTACTTCGAGTAATCTATTTTCTTTTCCTAGGTCCCATCTACGTTTATACCAAAATTCTTAACCTATTTATTTAAAATATGTATAATTCTTGATTCGATTCAAAGTATTAGGCGAGTACTTCAAATAAATTCAATAATTTAAATATTTTCCATAATAGAATTTTGATTTAACAATCATTGTTTTGCAAAATGTCATTCTCAAATATTGACGTTTTCTATTAAACTATAATTATTTTTTTTAATATATTGAAAATAAATAGCTAGCTTCATAAATTATAGCCTATATGTTGTTCTGATGTATGAGCTATATTATTGTAAATTTTAATTAAAATCCGTTCATTAAATTTCGATTTAAAGAGGAACAAACATACACACATCCATACAAACTTTCACATTTATAATATTAGTAAGAATAGCTTAAAAAACTCTATATTATATATATATATATATATATATATACATCCCGCTATTATTATTTATACTTATACAAAGCATTTAAGTTAGCTTTAAATAATGAACTCTGGATATAAGTGGGTAATTATTACTACTACATGATAATTAGTAGAAATAATTACGACCTATTAATTATAAAGAAATGGTAGACTTCAGAGAAAGATATCTCACTTATTTCTTGTATTTTTTTATAATCTGATGTTATATCTTTAATTATTCCGTAGGTTTTTGGAAAACACAAAAATAATTGAAGCACATAAACGGTAGCTTGGCGTATTAGCTTTTTTTATCTTTGGTTTTGCGACAATTTTTTATTGACAATTTATATAGATAGATGCAACTACGTTACCGGCTAACTATACGATTTCTGTTCTGCATCCTTTCATCTAATCGACATTACCACGTCCATCTGAAGGACTTGATTTTACATAGTTTTAACTAAAGTATATACTATCTTTTAAGTGTTTGATTATAGCTAGGTATTTAAATTTTTGAAAAACATTAATTTGAAAATATACAAAACGAAAAAAACGCCCTTTATCGTCCCATCAAACTGAACTCCTTTTATATTAAATGCAGTATAGCATCCTGTGTATACTTTCTTTCATGTAGTAAACAATGTAGCGTCCAATTATATATATAATTTCATGTTGACGACAATCCGACGTCCTACAACGTTGCCGCTTATTCGTTCAAGTTTTTGGTTGGACGACTTTATAGGTATTTATAAAATATGAAGGCGCCAACACGACTGGCGCATACGTCGCGAACTCTAATCAACCCAGCGGCGATGCGCACTGAAAATGTATTAAATTGGTAAGAGATTTATTGAAACTTATCATTCAGAATTGAAACGTTGCTTGAAGTGTGATTAGATTTGTTTAGTCACTAGATCTGTATTAGTGGGAACTTCCCATCCTTGCTCTTCTCCTCCCTGGTTTCATTCGGCATCACAACAGTCTCCAATTGGATGCGTGTTGTTCCAACCATCTCCGGGTAGTTAGAACCATGGAAATGGCATGTTGGGTTTTCTCATAATATAAAAAAAATATTAAGTTTATTTATTATTTATACTTATACAAAGCATTTAAGTTAGCTTTAAATAATGAACTCTGGATATAAGTGGGTAATTATTACTACTACATGATAATTAGTAGAAATAATTACGACCTATTAATTATAAAGAAATGGTAGACTTCAGAGAAAGATATCTCACTTATTTCTTGTATTTTTTTATAATCTGATGTTATATCTTTAATTATTCCGTAGGTTTTTGGAAAACACAAAAATAATTGAAGCACATAAACGGTAGCTTGGCGTATTAGCTTTTTTTATCTTTGGTTTTGCGACAATTTTTTATTGACAATTTATATAGATAGATGCAACTACGTTACCGGCTAACTATACGATTTCTGTTCTGAAACGGGAAACAATAGCTCTTAGCATTTTAATAAATCTTATTAGTTTTAGTCGGCATTCAGTATAACCAGATTAAAAAATTGAATTATTTACATAAAATAAAATTAGAATTACATTAAAAGCGTACGAAATATATAAATGTAGATACCCAAAAACGCGAATCCTAATATATAAAAATGAATGTTTCCCTGTTTGTCCCTTATGCGGTACCTAAAGCATTCGCAAAGCAGATGAAACTTTTGTCATTTTTCGTGTACATGACATATATATAGTGCAAGTGAGCTCTAGCATTATGAAATTATTTCCTATACCATTCACCCGATTTTGATGAAACTTGGTTGGGTTGTAAAGTTTACCCGCGTATGTTTTTGACTGCTGTATGTTGCCTGCTCAAGGGTCGGAAAACCTTCTGATTTATTCGTGTACGCACAAAAACAAAAAATATTTTGTATCTATAAGGGCTCCAATAAACAGAACCCATACAAACACTTTCTTTGAGTGGCATTGCAACGCATGCTGGGTACTCGCTAGTAGTCTATAAAAGATACACGGGAATTTGAATAAAATAAGATGTTCCGGCATGCGAAAATAATTGTTTAAAATTATTTTGTGTTATTTCGTAATTAATTAATAAAAAATAATATAAGGTATATTTGCACACCACCATTCAAAATTAAAAAGTTGCTTGAAATGGCTTTAGCCGTGTACGGTGACCAGCTCTGAATAGTCGGAAACTTCCCCACCTTTCTATTCCCCACATCCTTCCCCTCCCCACCACCTTCAGCCTCATACCCAAACAAAATACCCATACAAACATACCCCAATTGGAAATGCCAGTCTCACTGGCTCCAGACGGGAGCCAGTGAGACTGGACTTTTTTTTATGAATCTTGTGATTCATAAAAAAAAAACACATGCGTTGAATTTTTCTTTTAAATCATTTAATTAAAAAGAATGCATTAAATATTTGTCAAAGAAAAAAAAATCAAATTAAAATGCATAAATGCTTATCAGATCTATCATTATTGATGCGCTAGGTACTTTTTCGATTTGTAGATAACTATTGCATTTTCGTTCGCGGGAGAAATTTTGTTTGCCTTTAATAATAAATTAATATTATTTTACATTAACTATCCAACAGAGTAGGCAGAGAAACCAGCCAAACAACTCGGTATTGACAGACACTTCATCCTCGCCTCATTCACATTCATACACCGCTTTGTTATTCTGTCTTTTGACATGACTCAAGAATTTGGTTTACTTGATCACGCCATGTCTTCCTCGGGCATCCCCGACTTCTTCTGCCAATTGTCATTAGTTCGTGTAATATATATTCCTCACAACCTTTTCATAGATCATTGGCCCTTCTTGCCCAAACCATCTAAGCGTCCAATTCTAATAATTCATACTCATTACACTCACATCTCCAATATCTCTCATATATTTTTTTTACTATGAAAACACTCATAATTGAAGAGAAAATTGTTTTATTTTAGTTATTTACACGTATAAGTAAGTAAGTTTTCAAATAACTAATTAATGAAGTACATTGATTTTCTCTTAATTAATAATAATAGAATGGCGTGACACACATGATCACGTATTATAAATACAATAATAATCAATGACAGGCTGTCTGAAATATTTTGTACTATTTTTCACGGAATTTTATAAACTAAATCTAGCAACCTTCCACACCAATATAATATATGGCAACGTACAAAAAATATATGGAAGGCAGATTTTTTGTTTACGTGAAAACCGCACAAGAGTTCCAACTGTTCCCGACCGCCCGTGTCCAGTGAGACCATGGCATCCCCAATTAGGGTATTTTATGAGGCTGAAGGTAAGTGGAAAGGAAAAGAAGATGGGGAAGAGGAAGGTGGGGAAGTACCTCGCTATTCAAATCTACATGTACCTGGACAATCAAACACGGCTAAAGCCATTTCAAGCAACGTTTTAATTCTGAATCGTGGTCTTACACCAGGGCAATACTGAAATTAAATTTCATTCTGGAACGTGCCACAAATACTAATATTTTAAATTGTTAAAATACAGATCAATAAATAGAATTTACGTGCTGGGATTTGAACTCGCGACCTCCGGATGGCTAGTTAAGAGCCCTGCCCCACATCGATTAAGAATAAGTTTTTCTCTGTGAATTTTAATGAAATCTTGTCTTATTATTTTGCACTGTACGATGTTTTATTATTATTGATCTATTATTAATTTATTTATTTTATTTCAGTTATTTACACTCAAACTTATTTATGTGTATCACTCACATAAGTATGCCTTATGTCAGGGGTTCCCAAACTTTTTAGCACATTCTAAAATATCGCTAGGGTGTCGGGCACCACGGAAGGGGGGGGGTAATTTTTGTGTAAAACCGCGAGCTTTAATTAATTTATTTTACCGACCGGTTTCATCAGGGCTTGGTTGAGGAAAGCGAAACCGGTCGGTAAAATAAATTAATTAAAGCTCGTGGTTTTACACAAAAAAAGTATTTTATTTTTAAAATAAGACAAACCACAAAGTGATTGCTTTCTACAATAATAACAAAAGGGTGTTTAAAAATAGTTACACAAAAAATAAGGTTGCTGATTTAACTAAATACAGTTATAAAATAACTTACTGACAATGTTCTGCACTTTCACGAAATTTTCTTGACAAAATCAAATAGCTTTCCACACAAATAATAAATAGCAATGATTTACTAAGAATATATGGAAAACAGTGACATAATGACTTGAGTGAGAAATAAAACTAAACATACCCATCCTTAATTCCAATAATGGCTTATTAGGTTGCAATTTATTATACTCCAACCTCCTTCCTATCCTCAGAGCAGGTGTTCCAAGTCCTAACAAATTAGTGCCCCCTGGTGAACCGGTCTCACCGGGACACGAGTGCTCCTGGCTGGAGTGGTACAATCGTATCGAATTATCATAATACGTATTTATAATCTGGAAGAATTTACTGTGGAAATTAAGTACAATGAACATGGGTAGTATGGGCATTGGGTGTGTTATTATTTTATTACCCATTTTGGTTGAGACCTACATGCATCGACCATATAAGACTATATTACTGATGGTTACACCACTCAAAAGTTATTAAGAAGTCAACGCGATTTCATATAAATAATCAATTATCATTGAACCTTATAAGTTGACCTCAAATTCATCCAAAGTGTACATCTATACCATGTTTTCATGCTTTTTATGCTTTAGCAAGTTTTTGTAGAATGTAACAGTAATAATTGGAATGTTCAGGTGTCAGTCGTTCGAATAGATAATATGGGGCCATTAACGTGTTCGTTTTTTAACGTGATTACCGCAAAACAGTCCCAACTGCTACCAACCGTCTGGAGCCAGTGAGACTACGGCATCCCCAATCAAGTTTCATCGATAGGGATGTGTTGTGAGGCTGAAGGTAAAGGGGGAAGGGAAGGAGGTGGGGGATGCCTGGCAATTCAGATCTAGTCATCAAACGATTCCATTCTGAATTGTGGTCTTACACCGGGGCGATACTGAGAATACTTTCCAATCTGCTGCAAGCCGCAAATATACTACAAATTTTTTTAAATTAATAAATTGCAAAATAACACAAATTAATCAAATAAAATATTACTTCCGCAATCCGGGATTTGAACCATCGACTCTCTATCGACCAAGCAGGCCATCAGTCCCTGATATGATAAAGTGACTTTCGGTTTTTTCAAGTCTAAACTAAATGACGGTCTCTGTGGTCGAGGGGTAAGACTCTTGATCCGCAATCCACAAGGTCGCGATTTCGAACCCGGGGTGCGCAAATAAATTTTATTTAATTAATTTGTGTTATTTCACAATTAATTAATAAAAAATAGGGGTGCGCAAATAAATTTTATTTGATTAATTTGTGTTATTTCACAATTAATTAAGAAAAAATAATATACTATACCTAGTATATTTGCGGTACGTTCCAAAGTTGAAGATACTTGTGGAAGGCACAAGTATCTTTAACTCTGGTGTAAGATCACCATTCAGTATTGAAAAGTTGCTTGAAATGGCTTCGGCCGTGTTTGACCTGATCTGAATAGCCAGGTACTTCCCTACCCTCCTCTTCCCCATCTTCTTCTCCTCCCTATCACAACACACCCCATTTGGGAATGCTAGTGTCACTGACTCCAGTTGGAAGCAGTTGGGACTCTTGCGGTGCGGTATTCACATTAAAAAAACATAAAAACTAAAACCGGGATACATCGGCTTTTCTTTCCATATGATTACTTACTACATAAACTTACAACATTACGATAAAAAAACAATATCTACTTATTGGTTTATATCGCCAAATTCTTGATAGGTACGTTTTTTAATTTTCTAATTTCGACTATTTCATAAATGCGCAACGGTAGTCTTTGAATATCTCAAAGATAGGATAGATCCACAGTACTAACACAGATGCAAAACTTTCAGGTTTTTATTTAAAAAAAAAACACACACAGTTAATGATTATTTCACACTTGGTAATTCGAATTCAGAGCGTGTTGAAGTCGGTTACATAAAACTTATTTTGTTTTACAACATTGTTATTGAAATACTGAAAGTTATCAAAATATATTTTTTTAAACTAAATGTGATAGTCTTCAGGGTTGATATTGCAGTAAAAATAACATTGGTTCACTAACCTGAACCTCTAATGAAAGATTTGTTTGTTATAAGTTATGAGTTATGAATGTTATAAACAAAAATTCTGTGAATGTCCCAAAATATGTGGGTCATTCATTCAAGGCCGCCCGTTGCAAGAGATTCATTCATCCTCCTGGAACATTGCCTATTACTTTTAATGATCGGTTGGTACCGTAAAAAGATAAGGATTATTATCAACATCACCTCCCAACGAAACTTCTCAGTGAAATCACTGGCTTGCCATTCAAATAAAATCGTGTATGGTTTTATAGTGCTTCCACACAAACGAAGCATTGAATTCCGTAAGTCTAAACTTAAACTTTAGGGCGCACAGTTTATACCCGTGCTGTGCAAGCGAGTTCCCTACAGAGCGTCGGACCATAATCTGGAGGAAGAATTGTGGGTGCACCCCAAGTGCCCGCTACGTTTGGTGACTTAGCAGGGGTGCCCGGGTTCATAGGATGAGGTTTGTCCGGATCTTGGCGGCGGGTACGTCTGCGTCTGCCCACCAATTGCGTGTCAAGCCAGATCTCGAGAGACTGGTTGAGGGAGACCTTTTGACTTCTCCAGCAGGCCTCTCTCGGAACATCACCTTGTATCGCAGTGAGAGGGAGGGAATCATTCGTCCTTCACTCCTGGACACGCTGAACCCCAGATTCCTACCCTTCCCTCATACCTTTTTCCTTCCCAGAACCCCCATACAATTCAATAAACCCTTTACCCAGCATCCCCAAATATTACATAGACCCTGAGGGGAATTATTTTCTTCGGGCTCTCCTGTGTGGAGCTATTGTAAAAAAAAACCTTTTTTAATTACGAATAATATACCTGCATGGGAACGTTATTATATTTTTATTCATGGTCTTGATATTAATTTATGATACTTGATCCCAACATTTAAATGTTACTTACTAAAAATACAAACACGGCTAAAGCTATTTCAAGCAAGTTTCAATCATGAATGGTTGTCTAACACCTGGGCGATCTACTCTGGAACAAGCCGTAAGTATACTAAATATTATTTTTAATTAGTAAATTATTTAATAACACATATAAATCAAATAAAATTTTACTTGTGCGGCAGCTTCATAAAAATTAAAACCTACATTTTTTTTTTTTACATCAGCTTTACACAGGGTTTTTTTCGGAAAGTAAGGAGAGGAACTCCTTTTGGAAAAATGAAAACATCTTCATCACACAGTCTCTCCCGATCTGGCCTGTCACGTAGTTGGTGGGCAGACGCATCTGCGCCAAGACCCGGACAAACCTCACCCCTATGAACCCGAGCACCAAAGCTAAATCACCAAAAGTAGCTAACCACTTGCGGTGACCTATGGCAGAGATTTGATTATCCAATAAATGGTTCTCGGGACAGCGGTACCCATATCCGCTTTACAAATTATTATTTGTTTGAAAACGCATTGTCGCCAAACAATGTAAGTGATAAGGATAAGAAACTACTCTCATAGGAGGGAGTCGACATTCTGCCAATAATTTGGTCCCGATTGCATGTCAAATTACTATTTTAAAGTGCCCGAGAAATACCATTCACGTGGACTGAAATAAATTAACAAAATAACGAATAAATAATAACATCACATAAGGTTTAGACAAACTCAATTAAACAAGAGCCACACTTGAAAAGACTTTTGATTGTAATTAATAATGAAATTATATTATAAACACTCGAAATGTGGGTCAAAGAATTCGATGATAGGTTAGTGTGCTTTAAGGCCATCTTTTATGTAACAGAAGATTCATTCATTTGGTAGGTTGACCGTGAAAATGGTAAGGATGAAGTTTACTACACAGCAGTAGGTACATTTTACACTAGCTCCACACAGGAGGCCCCGAGGAAAATAATTCCCCTCAGGGTCTATATCATCTTTGGGTATGCTGTGTGGAGGGTATTTTGAGAAAAAGAAGGAGAGGAAGTTCTGGGAAGGAAAAAGGTATGAGGGGTGTGTAGGAATCTGGGGGTCAGTGTCTCCCACTGGGCGATCACACCGCAACCCGCCACATCGCAAGGCGAGGTTCTGGGAGAGTCCGGCTGGAGAGATCAAAAGGTTTCCCACAACCAGTCACTTCCGATCCGGCCTGCCACGCAAATGGCGGGCTGATGCATACACCGCCAAGACCCGGACAAACCTCACCCCACATGGACTCGGGCACCCCTGCTAAGTCACTAAACGTAGCAAACCACTAGGGTTGACCTATGGCAGAGGTATCGGTTATCCAATAAATGTATCCCGGGGGCGGCGGTACCCATACCCGCTACCCAAATTGAAAACCGATAGAAATATCAATCTTTGTAAATTCACTTTGTGGCATCGTTATATTGAAATGAAACAAATTACTTTGTGTAAACCAATATAATCAATGTTATAATATCTACCCAAATTGAAAACCGATAGAAATATCAATCTTTGTAAATTCACTTTGTGGCATCGTTATATTGAAATGAAACAAATTACTTTGTGTAAACCACTATAATCAATGTTATAATATCTATCCAAATTGAAAACCGATAGAAATATCAATCTTTGTAAATTCACTTTGTGGCATCGTTATATTGAAATGAAACAAATTACTTTGTGTAAACCAATATAATCAATGTTATAATATCTACCCAAATTGAAAACCGATAGAAATATCAATCTTTGTAAATTCACTTTGTGGCATCGTTATATTGAAATGAAACAAATTACTTTGTGTAAACCAATATAATCAATGTTATAATATCTATCCAAATTGAAAACCGATAGAAATATCAATCTTTGTAAATTCACTTTGTGGCATCGTTATATTGAAATGAAACAAATTACTTTGTGTAAACCAATATAATCAATGTTATAATATCTACCCAAATTGAAAACCGATAGAAATATCAATCTTTGTAAATTCACTTTGTGGCATCGTTATATTGAAATGAAACAAATTACTTTGTGTAAACCAATATAATCAATGTTATAATATCTACCCAAATTGAAAACCGATAGAAATATCAATCTTTGTAAATTCACTTTGTGGCATCGTTATATTGAAATGAAACAAATTACTTTGTGTAAACCACTATAATCAATGTTATAATATCTATCCAAATTGAAAACCGATAGAAATATCAATCTTTGTAAATTCACTTTGTGGCATCGTTATATTGAAATGAAACAAATTACTTTGTGTAAACCAATATAATCAATGTTATAATATCTACCCAAATTGAAAACCGATAGAAATATCAATCTTTGTAAATTCACTTTGTGGCATCGTTATATTGAAATGAAACAAATTACTTTGTGTAAACCAATATAATCAATGTTATAATATCTATCCAAATTGAAAACCGATAGAAATATCAATCTTTGTAAATTCACTTTGTGGCATCGTTATATTGAAATGAAACAAATTACTTTGTGTAAACCAATATAATCAATGTTATAATATCTACCCAAATTGAAAACCGATAGAAATATCAATCTTTGTAAATTCACTTTGTGGCATCGTTATATTGAAATGAAACAAATTACTTTGTGTAAACCAATATAATCAATGTTATAATATCTATCCAAATTGAAAACCGATAGAAATATCAATCTTTGTAAATTCACTTTGTGGCATCGTTATATTGAAATGAAACAAATTACTTTGTGTAAACCACTATAATCAACGTTATAATATCTACATGTTTCAAAAACGATGGTTTCTTCGTCAGGATAATATCATGAATAAAAATAAGAAAAGAAACAAACAAGTATAGACAGAAAGCATAAAAGACAAAAATATTATAGAAAGAGGTGATTAATTACTTAAAAATATCATAAAAACAATTATATAAAAATTATTTTCAAAGCCATTTGTTTCATTTAAATTTACTTTTCTAAATTTGTATTTTTTCACGATTTCAAATAATATAAGGTGTATTTGCGGCACGTTCTAGACTGGAAGATACTCTCGATATCGCCTTGGTGTAAGACCATCATTCATAATTGAAACATAGCTTGAAATGGCTTTGGCTGTGTTTAGTAACCAGATCTTCAATGTACCCTTTTTTCTTCTTTCACATCTTTAAAAAAAAAATTAATACCGTAAGAGAGTCCCAACTGCTCCCTTCTGGAGTCAGTGAGACTATGGCATCCCCAATTGGGATATTTTGTGAGGCTAAAGGCAGTGGGGAGGGGAAGAAGATAGGGTAGAGGAAGGTGGCTATTCAGATTTGGGAACCAAACACGGCTAAATCCATTACAAGCAACGTTTCAATTCTGAATGGTGGTCTTACACCGGGGCGATACTGAGAGTATCTTCCACTCTGGAACGTCCCAATATTGGTACTATTTTTTATTAATTAATTATGAAATTATACAAAGTAATCAAATAAAAATTATTTGCGCAAGCCGGGTTCGAACCCGCGACCTTCGTATTGGAAGTCAAGAGTCTTACCCTTCAACCGTCAAAATTATCTCCTTCCCCTCCCACTACCTTAGCCTCTCGACAATTGTGGATGCCATAGTCTCACTGGCTTCAGACGATTGGGAGCAGTAGGGACTTTTATGCAGTGGTCATCGAAAAAAGGAACAGGTTAATGGCGATTAAAAACCCAATTCTCTTCGGACGGCTGACACTTGATTACTCCGAGTAAGAGGAAGGTGGGGAAGTACCTGGCTATTTATTCAGATCTGGGCACCAAACACCGATAAAGCCATTTCAAGCAACACATCAATTCTGAATGATGGTGGGGCGATACTGAGAGTGTCTTCCACTCGTGCCGCAAATATACTATATATTATTTTTAATTAATTATTTGTAAAATTACACAAAGTATTCAAATAAAATTTATTTGTGGACGCCGGGTTCGAACCCGCGACCTTCAGATTGGTAGTCAAGAGCCTTACACTAGACCACGGAGGCCATCAAAATTATCTCCTTCCCCTCCCACTACCTTAGCCTCTCGACAAATGCGGATGCCATTGTTTCACAGGCTTCTGACGGTTGAGACACTTGATTACTGCGATGTATTGTAGTTGAATGCGTAAACAACGACAATATTATCGCAACATCTTTTTAACGACGTTGACATATTTATTACACATGTTTAACTAAAGGATGCATCTTATTGAAGTCATATTTGGCACCATTTTAGATTGATGTCTACGGATAAATATACTTATTCGTTAGTATCAATAACTTCGACAATTTGCCCTTTTTCTAGACAAACTTTGGTTTAGAGTTTTTCTTTGTGAATTTTAATGTTATCTTATGTTGCAATGTGCGATGTTTTATTATGATTGAACTGTTCTCTCATTTCTAGGCAACGGAAGAAACGCCATTAAAAAGCGATGTTGCCAAACGTAGGAGTTGCGATAGTCGGGTCAATGTAAAAATGTATATCCTAAAAAATATACACTCGTCTACTGCAGCGCCGTCGCGCGCCGTTGAGAGGCAAAACAGTGAACTAAAATCATATATTTCAGTTGATTTGGGTACCAAAACTGCGTCTGGCTTGTTTTTGTATTTAGACTCTATGATGGTATAGGAGTGGGGAAAACTTGAAATTACATGTGTGTAATCCTGCGTCCGTATACCGGACGCAGAATTACCGTCGGACGCAGGATTGAATGAAACTGGACCATTAGAAGACGCCGTAATGATAGCGGGATGTATATATATATATATATATATATATATATATATATATATATATATATATATATACGTGTTATTATTATTGTAAGAACTGAAAAAAATTGGACGCAAAAATGTGAAGGTATTTGCCTCGTTTCTAGCTATATAATTATATCATATATTACTTATATAGTTTTATTACCCGGCTTTGCTAGAGCGTCACCAAAATCTTTAAGACGATCCACTAGTCCTTGACTCATTCGTAATCGGGCGGAGCGAACGATTTTTGGGCGTTTACCAATAAAAACCCTAATCTCTAGCCAACAACAGTGTTTTGTTATTCCGCAAGTATATTTTTAAAGATCGAAGCGTCACGTAGACTAAGACATGTCCGTTGGCTCCGGATTCTGGGCGTAGACTGAGCGACGCGCTAAAATCCTTAAGGTGAAAACATGCGAAAATATGCAAAATCATACAAAATCTTGCGTTTTAGTTTTGAAAATTTGATCGCTTAGAAATAATATAGATGCTTCAATTAATACTGTGAGTAGAACACATCTTGGCCTTTGAAGTGATCGAGTATTTTTTTGACAAGCTTTTTAATAAGCTTAGAAAAAAATTATGCGTCTGACCTATAAAAAATGGTTAAAAGCTCCTACTTACAAATCCTTTTTCTGGTATTGTTTTATTGAATAATGTAGCTAATTAAGTTTTTATAGAGTGATCGGAAAACATTTTAATATTTGTATCAGAACTTCACAAAATAAAATAAAACGTGCATTTTGGCGACGTTTCTTTTCAGTGAATGAAAATAGGCGGTACCCAACGAATTTTTAACTGCGAATTTCACCCTTCTGCCATGTACAGAAGGATTTTAGCTCGTCGCTCAGTCTACGCCCAGAGCCCGGGGCCAACGGACATGCCTTAGTCTACGCGGCGCTTCGATCTTTAAAAATATACTTGCGGAATAACAAAACACTGTTGTTTGCTAGAGATTAGGGTTTTTATTGGTAAACGCACAAAAATCTTTCGCTCCGCCCATTCCGAATGAGTCAAGGACTAGTGGATCATCTTAAACGTATATTTCTAAGCCCCATAGTTCCCGATAAAAATGATGTTGCGATTGTAAAAAAGCTTTGTAAATTTCATAGCGCCATAGGTCATGAGAGATTTCAAATGATTTACTGCTCGAGAGAACAGATTGTTACTATGCAGAATAATATAAATTTTAATGTGATAAACTGATTCCAACTAATACCAACTGTTTGAGGAGCTAGTGGGACCGTGTCATCCCAAATTGGGGCATGTTGTGAGGCTGAAGGAAGATGAGGAATAGGACGGTGGAGAAGTATCTGGCTATTCAGATCTAGTCATCAAACACAGCTAACGCGACGCTGCAATTCTGAATAGTGGTATTTCACCAAGGAGTTCCTAAAGTATATAGCAATCTGGTATGTGAAGAATTTTTGAAGCCTTTGAAGCGTATTTATAATGCTCGATGATACATCAGATTCAAGATAACAATGATAAAAGTAGGTACTTCGATAGTATTTGGTTGTTAAAGGTATGTGCCGTTAATTTGATGAAGACGGATTGATCGGTTGACAGCCCACCGTGCAAGCAGCCAGCAGCATTCTATAAAAACCTACAGTTATTAGTTATTAAGCAGTCGAGTCTTCGAGTGTCAATCAACACGATACAAGTAGTTATCTCGATAATGTGACATTCCAATTGATTTAATGGAGACGGACCCGTATGGTTCCATGACCTGAACCGGGGTTGGGTTTCAAGGGGCTTATCGTCCATCGCCATTCTGGATCAGGTATCCAAACATCCTCAACACATTAAGTCATGTCGGAGGTCAGGGATCATACATGTATTGTTTCATAGTGCTTTCACACAAACGAAGTATTGAATTCCGTAAGTCTAAACTAAAACTTTATGGCGCACAGTTTACACCCGCGCTGTGCAAGCGGGTTTCCTACAGAGCATCGGACCATCCCTTTATACAAGATTATTAAACACAAAGTGTAATACGCTTCACAAAGAAAAAAACAATTAAGGAAAAAACAAATGAATTATAATTTTCGAAACACAAATACACGAGTAAATAGCTGTATAAATTTGAATTTGGAATTCCTAACCAAAGAGAAGATATTTGAGATCAAAGTTGCCAGTACGGCAAAACGCCAATTTCATATGTAAGGACCTAATATTTGTATGCCAATAAAAAAACTAAACACTTTTTTTGCCCATTACACACCAAGGAAAATAGTTATTTAATAAACTACCAATAGAAATCAGAAACATTAATAACAAAGTGCAACTGTTGAACTCTATCAAAAAATATTTTAAAGAAACCATCAACAGGAAGACTGCTTCCTTTTATTTGCACATGAAAGTCTCACTAATAATAATTATACTTGTTTTTCTTCTTAATGAAATACATAGATGTTTATATGTTTTAGTTACTGTATTAACTGTACATACGAGTATATGAAACTCGTGATTGTATTAATTGAACATATATGAAATGTAAACTCTTCTTCTATCCACAAGCAAATGCTTTTAATAGATAGAAGACGAGTATGAATTAACATGTACCATTCTTAAGTTAATAATAAAAAATAAATATATATACATAAATATAGGTCTTGACGGCGGAAACGTTAACCCACCTTCTGCTTTGCTGGCCGTATCAGGAGAGGCAGGTTGAGGGAGACACTGCAGCCGGTTATCGCTGTCCGGACTTCTGAGGGTGGGCTGCCCCTATCAACAAGTGAAAAAACCCCACCGCTGCTGCTGTGCCGTTTCGTGACCGGAGAGGACCCAGCCACAGTATTCGGGGCGCTTTGAGCAACCTCTCCAGCTTAACTCTTCCAGCCCATCACCTTACACCGCGACCGCAGTGGGTGGGATGAATTCAATCATCCCTCAATCTGCTTTCGGACTTTGCATTTGATAGTTGCTAGTGTCCCACAAGGATCGGCTCTGTCTCCTACCTTGTTTTTGTTGCACATCACTTCCCTTTTGACATGTGCACAAATTCATTGTTATGCGGATGGCAGAACAGTTCACGATAGCTTTTTGTTTGGCAAGCCCCCAAAGAGCAGACAAAATCCAACAGCTCGGATGGCTTTGAAGCAATGAATGGATGGTTACCTCTTAGGGTAAGTAACCTCGTTGAATTTAATGTTTCTAAGACCCAATCATGACTCAAAAGGGGTCGAATTGAAAATCTAGTTTCGTTCAACGGAAGCAGTCTCCCGAACAGGCCCTCCATTGATATGCTTGGTGTAACTCTAAGTGACCAGTTCAGGTACGGAGGCTCCATCGAAGCCAGAGTTAAGTTAGCCTCTCAGAAGCCGGGCGTACTTTACCAGCATGGCCCACAGTACAAAGTACATAACTGCTAACCCTGTACAAATCGTAAGAGCGCCCCATGGTTGAATTTAGCAGCCACCCCTGGTCTGGAGCCACAAAATATCTGAAAAAACTCTCGACTCTTTGCAGAAACAGGCAGTCCGTTTGATAGAATTAACAAACGGATTGCAATCTTTAGAACACAGGCGTCGGGTGGGTATGCTGTATTTAGATGTGTTAAGATACCTACTTGACTTACTTTAACCAGTGATTCCTGACATTATTTAAAGTAAAAAATGTAAATAAACTTTTGGTCTCTGGTGAAATTTACGGTGTTTTTTTTTGTACAAAAACATAAAAAATAATAGATGTTGGACAGTTGGGGGCGGGGTAAGTGGTGGGGCGGTTACTCGGCTGAGTGACCATTATAGTCATGTGAAAGAATTTTTTTTTGAAGAAAAAAAAAATAATAAAAAATGTCTTCAAAAAAGTCACCGGAGACCAAAATGTCATTTACATTTTGACTCCAAATAATCTCAGGAACCACTGGTTAAAGTACGCACCTTAAGACCCGTATGTATGCGGTATTTTAATGAAAAATGCTCTGAGGAATTAGCATCATGGATTCCTTCGGAACCGAACACACCAAACACCAAATGAATTGCATACCTACCTCTACAGAAATCCTCGTGTCCAGCATCTCTGTGAAGTGTTGGTATACTTACGTAATATTATATTTATCATCATCATTGAACATTTAAATTATTAATTTCATCATTTTACCATGTTATATTTTTTTCAATATCATGTGACATATTTTTACAAATCAAATATCTACTTTGTAGGTATACCCACTTGGATTTAGCCACTAAAGAGCCAATTCATTTAACCATTGGATTTACATCAAAATTATGAACTCTCTGCCCTATATTAAAATTATTTCCTCTCTATTTCATACAGATGTGAAAACTTGTAGTAATCTGTTCTCTTCATATTTTTCACTTTCTGTTTTCGTGTTTATCCTACCACCTAAAATCACAATACTTCCTGAATCATATGACTATTTTATTATTTTAACCATTCTATACGTACCGATCTATACGCATTATTTCATTTATGTATTATGCTCAATTCCACTTGTCATTACTATCTATATATCTCCATACAGAATATCGGGAGTAGACCTAACGAAGAATTATCACAATAATAAAATAATATCTTTGCGGTCGAACAAATAGAAATGAATTAGATTCAGATTTTGATAATACTTGGAAGCCTCTATCAATCAACCTCTATCGTCACAGAAAGCCTAGTAAGTGCAAAAGCTTCTTAAATTTAGATAACCGCTCATTTGCAATTCTAAATACATATTAACATTCGTGACATTAAATGTAACTTCTAGGAGTTCCTAGTATCTAGTAATACACAGCCAGAACATTCAATTTGGCGTAGAAAAACTACGTAGCTAAGACACTTCCGGATTATAAACGTTTAATACAACTTTACATAATAATCATAACGATTGGATGATTGTCTTTTTTTACGAAAAATGAGCAGTCAATGTATAGGAACCTAGTTATTTGCCTACAGAGACAGAACCATTCTTGCAATAAATAAATAACGCTCTCAGAGAAATATCCACATTTAAAAACCCTGTCCTAGCAGTTGACATAAATATAGACATTTGCCATAACAGTATCTATCCACAGAAGCGCGCCTGACTACCTCTGTATCACATCTGAATATGGATTAGCTCCGGCAATTCTGCACCCAACTAGAGGAAACGATGCATTACACAAAATTATTTCAGTAATGTGTAAATCTACGGTAACTGACCCTTACCCCGTAATCGTCGTTGTCAATATCCCTGGTCAAAATAGAAAAAATGCCTAAAACAAAACCGATACTCATATATATAGAAAATAATATATATATATATATATATATAGAAAATAATATTGTAGTATAATGTATTACTGTTATAATGAAAATTCTTGTTGTGTAACGAAGACCGCCACTCCAAACTTGGGGGGCAGATTGTTAGTGATACAGGGCGGCTTTAAACCCAAATATCTAGAATTCAAACCAAACTCTGAGAATTTATTGTTGACGCTAATTTTGAAAACGATATTTTTTTATGAAAAGTGATATTTGGTTGTTTGATGGATACGGCATAAACCCATAGGCCAAGGATCGGACCTGCACCGTATTTTTTTTTTATTTGAATGCCTATTGCGTTATTTAAACTGTATGTTATTAATATTCTCTAAGGATCGATGATTTAATAATACATTTGCACCCATACCGATTTGAAGGGTGAGTAGGTACCTACCTACTCACCCTTCAAATAATTAGGTTGTTACCGTTGATGTATATTTACTTAAGCCGAATTAACATTGCTCATAAGTTGTTTCATGACATTAGTTGCAATGCTAGTTTCACGTGTGAAACTATGCATGCATTAGTTATGTGCCACAAAAATAAAATCGCGCTAGCGCGAAATATTTCATCGCTAGTGGTATGCAACTAACCATTTCGGTGTATTTATAATTACACTGAAAATCTAATTTAATAGAATGCCAAATAGGAAGGTTAAATAAAAAGAAATGTGTCTACTTTACGCGTTTTACAAAATTTATTTACATTGTCAATTATTTAATCGAAAACAAATATTCAAATAAATAAATAAAATTGCGGTATGAACGAAAATTATCACAGCACATGTACATTAATTTTATGAATTAAGATTTTGGTGATTTCATGTGATGATTTTACTATCATGTACTTCACATATTTATTATTATTAACTTATTTTATTTATTGTTATTATTATATATTTCATTTTCGTATTATTATTTAGTTATAATTATTATTACCTACATAATTTAAATATTTTTATTTAATTTCTTATTGACTTATTATTACTTACCTATTTTTAATTTAATTTATTAATAATAATTATTCATACTATCCCTCTTTGTCATTAAGGTCACCCTATGATTGTGGCTGGTAAGTCACCGAAAACTGAATCCCAGCATACGCCGACCCTAAGAGCTCGTTCACACGTTTTAAAATCGGATGCCTTGCAGCCCTGTTCACACTTCCGTTTTTAAAACGGATCCGTTTTAAAATCGGATCCTACTCTGAGAACAAATAATAGTCGATTCAACCTATGGGTAATTTTATGTAGGTTCATATTTAGATATTTAGGTAGATTGGTACTTATGTAGATACGTTCAAGGTAGGTACTTAGGTAGGTAATTAGGTTCTTAGGTAGGTACTTAAGTAGGCACTTATATGGGTACTTAGGTAGGTAATTGGGTCGGCACTTATGTAGGTACTTAGATAGGTTCTAAGGTAGGTACTTAGGTAGGTTCGTAGTTAGATACTTATGTAGGTACTTATGTAGATAGGTATTTAGGTAGATACTATGTAGGTACTTAGGTAGGTTCTAAGGTAGGTACTTAGGTAGGTTCTTAGGTAGGTACTTAAGTAAATACTTTGAATTTTTCAAACAATCAGTCCGAATTGTGAAAATGACACTTAAATTCAAAGCAAATCCGAGTTGTAGACAGACATTAAACCGGATTTTGAATTATTGAACCGGAGTTACAGACATACATTAGACTTCATTGATTGTCTGATTTTATGAAAAAAATTAAATTCAAAGCAAATACGAGTTGTAGAAATGAAGGTTAAGTTAAGTCACAGGCAGTGAGTAGACTTTATCGGTTGTCTGAATTTTTAATGCAATCAGTTCCAATTTTGAAAATATAACTTAAATTCAAACCAAAAACTAGTTGTAGAGTTCATTGAACCGGAGATACAGACGGTCACTAGACTTTATTGATTGACTGATTTTTTCAAACAATCAGTTCCAATTGTGAAAATGAAAAAGCAAATACGAGTTGTAGAAATTAAATTGAGTTACAGACAGACAGTGAGTAGACTTTATCGATTGTCTAAATTTTTAATGCAATCAGTTCCAATTTTGAAAATATATCTTAAACTCAAAGCAAAACCGAGTTTAGAGTTCATTGAACCGGAGTTACAGACAGATATTAGATTCTATCGATTGTCTGAATTTTTCACACAATCAGTTCCAATCTTGAAAATTATTTAAATTCAAAGCAAATACGAGTTGTAGAAATTAACAAAATAACCGGATATCTGCCTGCTTCCTCGCGCCTGGAGCGGGCGGGTTGAGGTGCGGGGTGTGTAGGGTTCCGCCGAAGCCTCGAGGCGACAAGTGTGAACAGCTCCATACAAACCTATGGGCGAGCGAGACACCCTATTTTAAAACGGATGCGCTGCGCTGGCGATCTATCCGACAAAACAAACGGATCCGTTTTTAAATCGTGTCCGACAAGTGTGAACAGCTCCATAAATCCACTACAGCCGCCAGGACGTCCGATTTTAAAACGGGACCCGCCTCCGATTTTTAAACGAGGAAGTGTGAAGGAACTGCAACCGTTGCCAACTATAATGGTAGGTTCAGACTGGACGACGTACGTACGCATCGCTACTCAAACAATGCTTAGCAACCCATACATTTTCTATGAAAATGGCCACAGACATCGCACGTCGCGATGCGTGTGGCCAATGTGATTCTAAAATCATAAATTTTCATTGAAAATCTATGGTTGCTAAGCAGTCCAGATATTGTTAGGCGTAGCGATGGGCACGTACGTCGACCCAGTCTGAATCTACCATAAAAGTACTGCGAAGCTCTAATTTTAGTTTGAATAAGTGTATTTAGTGTTTTTCTTTGTAATAATAGGTTTATATTTTTAAAAATACCTTATATTAAGTTTATATGTATTTTTTAAATTTTGACAATTATTGTATCGTTTGTTTCGATAACTTTGCTTTCGGAGCAGCCTGACGTGGTTTAGTCGCTCTCGTTATTATTCGTCAATTAAGAGGGATATATCATTCAGCACTTAAAAGTTTTCAAAAGTGCTAGTGCATGCACTCAAAAATAATTTTACATCGGATATATCGGAGTGTGGACGTATAATGAATAATGACTTTTAAGGATATGTGACAAATGATATTGATAATTTTAAAACAAAGTGTAAATGCGGTGAAGATTTCGGGGTAATCATTATTATCACTAAAGTAGTCCAAGAGAGATCCTACGTGCGTCATCAAAGAAAAATCTTCCTTCTCACACGTCTCGTGTGAAAACGTAACAGACAGAAGGTACCAAAAGAATGACGTCACGCACGACCTCTCTCCGGGACTACCTACAACTATATTCATTGTTTATGCTAGTGACACACCTAGCGTTAAAGGCGCCTAATTCAGCAAATCGTTCGCCATACATTCCCAATGGGAAAGTAAGGCGAGCGATATGCTGAAATAGGTCAAACCAAATAACGCTGGCGCTTTTAACGTTAGGTGTGTCGCTAGCATTACTGCTTACTGAACTGCAATAATTCCTACTTACTTTGTACCCAGCGGCGGAAACGTTTGCAATAAATTATACAAATGATAAGTCCAAAGAGTTACGAGGTTTTCTAAATTCCGTATTTTAAAACTAAATAAAAATAACAACCTTTTCCGACAGAAACGTCAATCAGGCTGCTTTTATCTTTGTTCGGTGTTAAGCTAAGAATGACAAATATCAGTTATAGATACCAAGCCAGATATTTATTAATCAAGAGACAACTGACTTACGTAAATCAATAAGAATTAAGTAGGTATGAAGAGTTTCTACTGAACAACAACTCTTGATAATATATTACGTGAACTTACGCAGGACTTTATGCAACCGTCTACAAACATGAAGTGTAGTCCAACTAGTCATTTGGTACGAAAAAAAGGGGTTACCTGGAATGTTTTCCGGGAGTTTTGAAAATTGGTAATATTATAGATTTCGATGTGCTGTTTCCGAATTTTAGCTTTGCCACCTCGTATCTTTGCCGCTCGCGCCGCCATTTTCGAAAAAAAAAAATTTGAAAATATCTCCTTTCCGACTCATTTTACGATAAAAACATGGATGGAAATGAAAACAAAGAGGCTTGTGATGAGTCTGATAATCCCACGAGCAGATGTGTGGTTGAAATTTCGGACTGTGACGTCTCGATCGATATCGAAGGCGAACTCGCAACGCCTGGTCCATCAGGAACAGCAAAGCGAAGAAGATTGTGCTAAATTTCGAAATTGTGCGTAACATGTGGATTAGACCAACAGGGGGCAGACACCACGATAAAAAAACGCGCAGCTCTCTCTACCTGGTGGGGAATTTTTATTTTAGCCAAATCGCATATTGAAATAGGTATACCTTGCGGCGCTCGTACGCCAAAACTATTGAGTTTACAAAAAATTGATAACAGGTATATTGTAGAAAATTTTCTCTAGTTTATTTTGTGGACACATGTTTTTATCGTAAAATAAGTCGGAAACGAGATATTGTCAAAAAGCTGCTGTCAGGCGCCATTTTTCCAACATGGCGGCGCGAGCAGCAAATATACGAGGTGGCAAAGTTGAAATTCGGAAAGAGCACACCGAAATCTACAAAATCACCAATTTTCAAAACTCCCAGAAAACTTTCCAGGTAAAACTACCAAATGATTGTAACTAGTTGAGTAAATCATAAATTAATATAATTAATGATTTTACACCAAACGAACTACCTACAACAGTCCGCCTCGGAACACTATACCTACCTAGATACCTAGTGAGGAGTATTCTATATACGACTGTATCTTTAAAAGTCATTAATAAATAAATAAGGTTCCACAACAACTCAACAAGGTGGCATCTCAACACCCCCTTTGAAAAGTGATTAAAAGTTGGGGAAAAAATAGCCTATAACCTAACCTAATTAAAAAAGTTTTTTTTTAATGACTTTTCAAAGGACTGATGAAGTTGTACATTGTTGAGTTGTCCAGCCACAGTGTAAAATGTAGAAAGTGGTGACCGGACAACTCAACTAAGTGGCATTTAATCACTGATTTCAAAAATCATTATGGGGCCAACAGACCTCGCCAAATACGCCAAACCAAATAAAGCTCAAGCGTTATTTGGTTTGGCGTATTTCGGCATATCGGTTGCCGTACATTCCCAATGGCGAGCGATATGCTGAAGTAGGCCATGCCAAAAAAACGCTTGAGCTTTTATAGCTAGGTCTGTTGGCCCCATTAAGTGAAAAAATTATAATAACCACTATTTTATTTTTGTAAGTGTAGAAATGTGTTTTTTTCTTTTGTGTAGAAAGCGGTGACTGGACAATTCAACAAAGTGGCACTTCATCACTTCTTTGAAAATATCATTAAAAGTGATGAAAAACTAGTTAAATAGGTTACGACAGGTTATGAGTTTTTTTAAAATATTTAATGATTTTTCAAATGGGTGTTATAATGCCACTTTGTTGAATTGTCATGGAACTGTAGAAAGTATACCTACTAGCAAACTTTTTTTTGTCTCGGTACTGTAAATTTAAAAAAAAATTAAAATCAATTATTATGCATCATTAGGGGTAGGAGTTTAATGCTGTCAAATATGTATTGTAAAAAAATAATAATTTAATATGACTACCACACAAGAGTCCCAACTCCTCCCAACCGTCTTGAGCCGGTGATACTATGACACCCCCCATTGACATAAGTCGTGAGGTTGAAAGTAGTGGGGAAGGAAAGGAGATGGGAAAGAAGAAGTTGAGGAAGTACCTGGCCATTCAGACCTGGTCACCAAACAAGATTTAAGCCATTACCAGCAACGCTTAAATTCAGGGGCTTAAAAGCAAAAACGCCACTCCCCAAAAGTACTGTTTTCGGTAAATCGCAAAAAACCAATCAAAGAATACTTCGCATTTTTCGTGTGATTTTTTAGTAATAACTAATAACTTAAAAAGTACATTCCAAAGTGAATTATTATAATAAAAAATGTTATAATAATGTGTTTATTGGTTCTGTTAAATTTATTTTGTATTCAGGTTTGTGATTGGCTTTTGTGGAGAGTGGTGATTTTGCTTGTTAATCGTCGTTGTGGAGAGTGGTGATTTTGCTTTTTAATAGTCGTTGTGGAGAGTGGTGATTTTCATCTAAATCTTATTTTCATTTCGATTTATTCATGATTTGCAGTTGATTTTTCTAGGGATCTGAAAAACCATCTTGTAGCTATGGAAATTGCGCATAGATTGGCATTTGTAACTCAATTTCGTAATTTTTGGAGAGTGGCGTTTTGGCTTTTAAAGTTCACAATTCTGAATAGTGGTCTTACTTACATCAGGGCGATACAGAGGGTATCTTCCAATCTGGAACGTGCCGCAAATATACTATTTATTAATTCTAATGAATAAGTTGTAAAATAACACTAATTAATCAAACAAAATTTATTGCGCATGCAGCGATTTAAACCCGCGCCCTGCAGAATGCTACTTGAGAACCTTGTCCCATGGTTTTGGCTTTGTTATCTCATTTAACTAAAACAATACACGCATTTATTTCAATAAAAAAACGGTAATTAAAGCCCAGTGTATATTTTATTAATATTCTAAAGTGGCTATAAACACCCCTTATTCTTCTTCTTCTTCCTTGCACTGTCCCAACTCATTGCCTAGGTAGGCTGTTGGGGTCGGCTCTCCTCGTTCTCAGGTTGTAGCTTCTTCGGTTCTGGGTATTAAAACACCTACTCGTAGACTTTAAAATTATAATTATAAAATTATCGTGAAAAATATGGAGTTTTTTTTTTAAATTAATGAGAATTAATTTTTTAGAAGTCTTTTTATCTGTTGCATAAATATTTTTTTGCAATTTTCAATTAGCTGTAAAAGCCATAAATAATAATAGTACCTAAAGTCGAAACAAATAACTCATTTTGGTGGTTTGGTTTTGGTTTTCTTGAGAATGCAATTAACGGTTTGGAGAAGCAGTCAAACGCAATTCATAAAGACGTTAATTTGGTAGTTAATTTAATAGAAGGGGCATCAGTGGTTTGCGTGAGTTACCAACCTACACGGAATACAATAAAATTATTAAAAGAGTGTAATAAATCAGGGACGTGCGCATTTTTTTATTTTTGATATAATATAATGTATATATATTATTTGTTGAGTTCTAAATTTACAGAAAAAACTTTTTTTTTTCAAATACACGTAGGTACTACAAAGGTGAGGACTATGGCATCCCCATGGGTATGTTGTGAGGGGTTCCATGACAACTCAGAATCGTGCAATATCAACACCCCTTTGAAAAGTCATTAACATTTATGAAAAAAACCCAGAACCTAACCTAACGTAACCTATTTAATCATTTTTTTTCATCATGTTTAGTGACTTTTTAAAGGAGGTGTACAGGTAAAGGCTGAAGGTACAGGGGATGGTAGGAGATAGGGAAGAGGAAGGTAAGGAAGTGACTGGATATTCAGGTCTGGTAACCAAACACGGCTAAAGCCATTACAATGAACGTTTCAATTATGAATGGTGGTGTTACACCAGGGCGATACTGAGCCTTGGCGTGTCTTCCACTTTGGAACGTATCACGAAACCATCAGGTACAGCTATTTTATGTAGCTATACCAAACTATATCATAATAAATTATGAAAATTTATGAAAAGTGAAAAACTGCACGCCACTGGTGAAATTCATGTTATTTTACCTAATTTTTTAGGAAACTTACCCTTTAGAACAGCACCAGATGTTATTTAGATATAATAATAATGTATTAGAGGAAATTTGAATAAAACAGGGGTTATTCCGTCATGTTTGTTAATCTGTCGGTAAGAACATTAACATTTTTATTACAAAACAGAATAGATATAGGTAATATTAGTAGGTACACATTAAAAATATCGTAATACATTATTGCAATTCACTGTAGATTGAATTGCAGACTCAATATTCAGATTTAATTTATAAAAGCCGGTCTCCTGCGACACAATGTTTTACAAAACATCCGATAAAAACAAAGAAATCCTAACCTAACCATCCGCAAATTGTAAGGCGCTCCGCCCACTGAGGCAACTGAAAACCAACTAAAACCGGCTGTTTTCTCTGTCTTGATTGGTCAAAAAGCTTGGTTAACCATAGATGACGAACAATCAGCTGACAGTTGGCAACTGTCAATGGCCGCCCAGGGAAATCAGCAGTGACAGTCGCAAGTCACCGCTTGCGTTACCATTGACAACGGGGTTTTGTGTGATTGTGTAGTGCGTGGGCTATCACATTGTCATACAAAGACAGTTGGCAGTTGAGAGTTTTCAGTTGCCTGAGTGGGCGGAGGCGCTTAGTGGATACGGTCGCATAAATAATTCCATAGAAATTTAAAGTTTAAACCAAGTTATTTTAAACATAGAGTTTTTTTACGAAAAACCAGGTATGATGCTTATGCAAGAAACAATATAAAAAGATTAAACGTTAAAACATAAATATTATAAAATACTCATCACAACTAACTCTTATCCAGTAGAGTGAGAGTGTTTTATCAAAATTTTAAAGAAAATATCCAATTTTACCCTAATAATCGTAAATATAACGTTTTTAATCATCACATCACTTATTCATTTGTTAGGAAACTATTTCTTAATTTAATCGTCATCTTCCATTAGATAATTTAGAATTGGGCTGTCTGTATTGAAGACATCCTTCAACTGCAGCAAGACCATGGTCTGAATATCCTCTACCTGCTCCGGGGGGCAGTAGTCGTCCTTGGAGGACCTGGAGATGGTGATGGCAGTGGGGGGCAGGGGCAGGGCCTCCAGGAAGTGGCGGAAGGGGCCCCTGATGGAGGCCTCCAGGGCGCGGGGGCCCGACACGTGGTGGGGCAGCTCCGTGTCGTCGCACGTACAGCCAGCGTCGTGCACCAACAGCCAGTCTACTTCCTTGTCGGGGTAGTGGCGACGGACGGAACGGAACAGTTCACAAACCTGAAGTAAAACAACAATAATAACTATAAACCTCACACTACAGAACTTTCCACACTACTCACCTTCCAAACAATAAAAATAATAGAAGAATGGAAGACAATAAAAAATATTTTTCAAGATTTCTACGTAATTCTGTCCCAGGGTATTTTCCATGTAAAATTATTCCCGATGTCCATATTTTTAAAATTCTGTTTATACTATCTTCCACACTAGCCTTAAAATGTATTTAAAAACTTAAAACTTGTTTCCACAAATGATAGAGAACACATACCAAACACGTTCTCCAAATATTTTTCATCTGTTTATACTAAGTCGGAATCACCTACTAGTGATTCAATGACAAACATTACTGAACACAACCAAAGCAATCTCGGTAAAATTCATATTAATGTAGTTGAAATAAAATGTTTTTTTGAGTAAAATAGATTCCAGTAAAGGTCCTGGACCTAATAAATTCCATCTTTCTATGTGAGTTGCTGTACAGATTCATTATGCTAACCACTTCTTATTATTTTCAAGAAATCTTTAACCACTTGCATCTTTTCTGTGTAAAGAAGAACATATGGTACAAATATTGTAATCGGGTGACTAACGATTAATAAAAAATTGTAGACCAATTAGAATACTATCATGTTTTGCCAAGGTTTTTGAATCTCTGATATATAAACACATTTTTTCGCACTTCAAGCAAGGTACTAAGCAACATAGGTTTGTTCCTCACAGATCCATCAAATCTAATCTTTTAGAATTTTGCAATAACTGGTGTAGTGTCAAAGATAGGCGCTTTTTTGTATTAGGTACTTGGAAATATAGTATTTGTTTTTATATTACCCACACTCAGGCAGTGCCTTAGGGTGTTTTCATTTCTTGTTTATACCATTTGTTATTATATTATTTTATATGTATAAAGACATGTAAATAAATAAAATTAAAAAAAAAAAAAACTTAAATATTGAAACATGTTGCACTTTAAACTTCACTCGAAACAGAATTGTAAAGGATTTTCCCTATGTTATTAATAATAAGATTGCAATGGTGTATTGGCACATAAGCTGCTAAATGGGCACATTTGCAATCCTGACATTCTGGAACGAATTTCGCGTTATGTCCCCGATAACTTCATCAAAGCTAGACAGCACAGATTGTTTATTTTTCCAAAAGGCAGGACCAACCTACCAATGATCATGCCTTTTGGGAGAATGACTACTCTCCTAAACCACATTTCTTCTGAGTTTTTCACAATAAATAAATAAAATAAAATAAATATTCTTAAAAAAGTGTCTTCCACAAGAGATCTAGGAATCCTTGATTCTAAATTCATATTGATGTACACATTCACGAAATTAAGTGCAAATCTTAAAATGATTTATTCACAGAATATGTTAACCAATCAAAGATCCTCAATAAATTATAACCCTTAACAATGCCTTAATTAAAAGTAAACTCGAATATGAAAGCACTATTTGAAATCCACATTACTGCAAATATGAAAATATTGTAGAATCGGTTCAAATAAATGCTAAGACTGCTATCTGTAAAATATGGATTACATAAACATATTAGATCATTTGATGTGCGACTTTAATACGTCAAATTAATACACCAAAAATAAGAAGGCAATTGACTGATCTAATTATGTTTCCATAAAATAATTCATGACCATCTTGATACTATATGTCTTAGCAACGTTGAGATAAATGACGCCATAACATGTTTTACCGGAATAAATCAAAAAATAATGTCGCCTATTTTAGCCATCTGACCCAAATGTGTCTACTCTATAATAATATAAGAGTGTGCTGAAGTAGATATTTCTGTAGATAATCTATTTGGATTCAGAAAAAATGTCCTTTGATGGCTAAAAAATATGTTGTTATGATTTACTATGTATCCTTTGTGTCTCTAGTCGTGTCTCTCTTATCTCCCGTGTTTCTTGCGTCTCTTTGTCTTTATTTGTAATTTGAGTGAACTTTTATAAATTTTTATAATTTTATTTGTTTTATTTTTTAATCTTTATTTAAATGTATAATTCGTCTGATTAGATTTATGTATTTGTAAATTATCTGATTTGTAAATTATCTGAATTTTTATAACTGGATTGTTCTCATGAGCAGTGGCGGCCAGCTCTAAAGAGCGCTAGTGCGACGCACTCCCAGAATTTCTGCCAATCCAAAAATTCCCTAGCGCCGAATAATATATTTCCGACACGCCTCGTCACAAATCAAACATCACAATACACACTTCGCTAATGCATATTTCCATATAACTGTGTGCGTATCGAAGCAGATCGTTGTGTGCCTATATTCCGAGCGCTGGATCGTTTTTAAAATCGCTCCAAAGAGTTATGAAAGTCCCTTCATAATTATCTACTAAGTTCAAACCGTGGCCACGGTGGGTAGGTATAATATGGGTAATATCCTTAACAAATCTTACGTGTACGAGATCGGCGATCTGAAAATTTCCACCACATCAAAAGGAACGGTTTGTTCACCAGCAGATTAAAATGAGACGCGTTTGTGTAATATTATTTTCGATATTGTGTATTTAATTTAACATCTACTCTTTCATTTAATGTTCCGCTTAGCATAATTAACAAAAACAATGTAGACATGTTGTGACTGGTCACAGGTCCAATACGCTATTGTGATTCGTTTCTTGGATGAGTAAGGAAGATTTAAAAATGCGCTGAACTTAGAAAAACGGTTAGAAATTAAACATTGTGATCAATATCTATTTCACAACTCTTTTATAGTAAGTAATAAATTATCGGATGCTTTTTCATGTGTTGAATTGTTAAAAATCATGTGTACAATCCCTATGACGCCGAGGAAAGTTGTTTCAATGTTTTTCAACTTTAAAAAGAATTTAATTATTCTTGAGAAACACAATTAACCAAGATAGACTCAATGCATTGTCAGTGCTAAGCATTAAATAACGCCTAAATCTATACCGGATTTTAACTCCAGGCTCATTGATGTCTTTGCCACTCAGAGACAACGGAGAATGGACCTAATATACTATAGTGGGATATTTTCATAATTAAATTTGTTTCAAAGGAGAAAGGAGTGTAAGGAGAATATATGACGCAAGGTTGAATGGTATAAGAACATAGTGGGGAACATCCGAGGCAGACATCAGACACTTGAGTCGGGCCATGTCAAGAGTCAGAAAAATAGAAGAGTATGTATGAGACGATGTATGAATGTGAATGAGGCAAAGAGTGTGTGCCAAGACCGAGTTGTTTGGCGGTCCGTTCTCTCTGCCCATCCCTGCGGAAAACGCCGTGATGGTTAGTTGGTTTAAATTCATTTTAATTAGAGTAGGTATATGTACAAGATTTTTAGCGCACCACCGATTTTTGTGAGCACCAGCCGCCACTGCTCATGAGAGTAAGAACATCTGTAAAAGCACAGCATAAAGAAATAAAAAAAATACCGCACACTGGACTGGTCTTCAAATTAATATCACTGACTAAATAAAATATCCTACGGAAAAAAACTATAAAGATATGGCGTTAGTTTGTGTCTACGTCACCGCCAACTAATACGTGCAGCAATGTATATAAATCAATAAAAGTGAAGTAAAAAACTATTTCCATGCTGCGAGATGGAATGACAGATTGATTGAGAATAAAGTCAATAGAATTACAAATACCTAGGAATAAATTACCAGAAAATATAAAAACCTTTAAAAATTGTTTTAAATAATTCAAAACAAAATTTAAAAAAATATACTGAAAACTTTATCGAAAAAACAAAAAAGTACTATGGACCGTTGCGAGTGGTGAAGAGTGAACCGATACATTTATATACATACCTATATAGTTTAGATTTAGAATATTATTATTATGCTTTGTGCGAAGTAGGCAGTAAGAAAATGCTTAGGACCTGTCTAAATGTCCACTCCAGGATCCAAACATCACGTACCTAGTTCGAAAAACCAAACTAATAAAGTGAATATTCTGTTAAATCCATCACTGTGTAGCACGAGTGACAGGTACCTACACACAGTACGTATCTGAGACAATTGTGTCAACATTTGTACAGCGCTATGAAATAATCGTTTAAAAACCTCGAAAAAATTGATCGCTTGAAAGTTTAGGAATTTGGAAGAAGGGAATTCTTCTCTTTCAAACATAAACAAATAACTATAATAGGGCGATATTTGAGGTGAATGACACGGCTTCACTATAATGTCCAAGTATTTGATACATTTTCTCAAACTTATTCACTGATGATAATATAAAAGAGATAGGGTATATAGATAGACCTCACCTCCCTGTAGACATGGTCTCTCTCCCCGGGCCAGTCCCCGAGGCTACGGTGTTCCTCAAGGTGCTGGAAAAGGGCCTTGAGCTGCGACAGCTGGTGCTCCCTGCGCCCCGCCAGCTCCACCAACCCAGACTCGGAGGGTACAGCCGGCAGCGAGAAGTTATACAACTCCTTCAGCCTATCGTACAGGTCACTCTTCTCATACAGGTTCTTGAAAGGGTTCATCGTACTGAAGAAGTCTAAATCCACGTCTAAAATGTATTCTTGCAAAGTCTTTAAACCTTCCACAATGCTTTCCACTACTCTCTTGGCTGTGTTTGATTCTTCGACTTCTTCGTCTTCATCTTCTTCGTATATTCCTAAAGTGTGTACAGACAGCGTAACGTCTTTCTTATTATCTAACTTATCAGCTGGACAATATAACCCATCAGACAAGAAGTATGATTCTAAACTATCTAATCGTATTTTTCCTTCCGAGTTTCTGCCGATCGTAAAGTGTCTGGTTCCTTTTTCCATCTGGTTGGCCCAGGGAGGCTTGACCCAAACTACTCTAGTGAGGTGTCCAGCGTATGCTGCAGGAAGGATCCAGTTTTCTATGCTTAAGCAATCAAATAGGTCATACTTCTTGCCGACGGTTTCAGCGGACAGTTCCCTCGAAACGAGGAGGTCTGGGTGAGAGTCGAAGTGGATGATGGTATTGTTGTAAACTGGCAAGTGTTTGGAGCCGATACAGCGGTATATGAAGGGCAGCACGTCGTTATGGTCCTCGACAACAAATACTGGAATCTTTTTGTACTTCTTGAGGGGTATGGGAACATCATCCTCTTCCATTATGATAAGTTTTCTTAGGCTAATTTCAGATTATACAATATACGCCTGAATTCCTGATAAGTACATAACGATGAGATCCTTCTTTAATGATTGATTCTTTAGGAGTGATAGTGATTACTCTGTAACAAAGGAGAAAACAAACATTTATAAGTAATACAGTACTATTATAACGCTGAATAGTTTAATCATTAACTTGCGCAGCTAAATAAAACAGTAATAAACATCAAAACAATCATTATGCTGAAAATTTCATCGAGGATTGTTATATAGGTACGAACATACATCACGTTAACTCAATATATCAAAGAATGCATTCAATGAACGGTAAAATTGCATTCAAAGCTCCATACAGCTGCATTCCGCGCCGTTCAGGCCGGGGTTAAAGAAGCACCTTGACTCCCCGATCCGGCGAGCGCGCAGAAAGGAAAGCCGAAGTCCGGCGCTAAAAGCTCGCGAGGCGGCGATGGCGCTAATACAGGGGGCCTAGTCTATATCTCTCACAGCGCCCGTAACGCGGGTTTAGCTACGTCACGAATCCGTATTAACCCTCCTCTGACCGTGCTAAAAACTTTCTCGCGCTCCGATGCTGTACACTCAGTAAATATTAGTGTAATGTATTTATTTAATCCAATACATAAATGTATTGTGGAGGAATACCTAAAATGTTAACTTTATGTTTAGTATATTTACAAAGATATTTCAGTAAATACAAACCGTGACCGCTTAGTTGACAGCACCGTCAAGAAAGGTTAAACGGCAAACGTGCTTGTTTGTGAAACCGAAAGATCGAGACTAGGCCCCCAGGACAGTCCCCGCTACTCGGGGTGGTCGCGCTCGACACAGACACAGACAGACGCACAGACATACCGACAGCCTCTTCTCGGCGTGCGAAGTCCGGTATGTACCTACCCGTGGGTCTATCGAGTGCAGTCGGCTGCGCGCATTCCGCATTGCAGAACCTTCTAGAGGTCTGGACAAATCGATAGAAGATTGGGGGCGCCGCAGGAAGGCGGAAAACTTAACAAGACACACACACGCTCACTCTGACGTCACTTCTATCTAAGAATGTTCTAGAATTCTGGAGGTGGGAGCACGCTGCAACCTTCCTTAATATTCGAGAAACTCAAGTCGAAAGAGTAAGCACTAAGTAATTACCACACGGAGAAAAATGGTATTCTAAAATACGATTTTATTCGTACAAAACGGTTAAAAACGGGACTGAAGTTCTTACGAACAAATTAACAGGGTTTTAATGTTTATTGGCGGGAACATGTAAGAATAATTTGTTGGTATAAGTAATTTCATACGTATACCAACCAATTATTCTTACATTTTCCCGCCAATAAACATTGAAACACTGTTAATTTGTTCGTAAGAACTTCAGTCCCGTTTTTAACCGTTGTTACGAATAAAATTATCGTATTTTAGAATAACATTTTTCTCCGTGCAGTATGAGTACATTATCCCATGTTTGATGCATGTATCTTATAAAAAAATAGAAAGGTACGTATGCCAAAAATTCTGAAAATCAAAATTTTTTTCTAATTTTCAACTAGGTAAAATTAACACCGCATGCTTGACATTTCATAATCACATTACCACTATCAACAGAGAAACCAGGAGGAACACTTTTGCTGATATTTGAATTTATGTTTGCAAGATATTTTTACAAAACAAAGACTACAACTACACGTGCACTCCTACATTAGGCTTTCGGGTTTTCCCTAAAAATGTTATTATTATACTTTATTTTTATTATTAAAATAAGAAGGTTGGCACAATCAAAGGATTCCTGGAGGCTAGTGTTTACTCGAAAACATGCTTAGGATGTTCGGAGTGGGAAAACAAATATTTTCGCAAAAGGCCCACGTCACGCGTCGCTACTCGGTAGGGCGTCTGAACTCTGTAGGTATCTGCAGCGAATAGGGCAGTGGTTCTTAAACCTGGGTTCGGTGAGTCAGTCTCGCGGTTTCGGCGGAGGTCGAGTCACACCCCCGACTCATATGATTCGTGATGACACGCCCGCTTGTCCATCAAGAAGGGTTCGTTGAATGCGCATATGAAACTAGTGGGGGTCAGTACCTCCAACAAGGTTAAGAACCACTGGAATAGGGACAGGAACCAAACACTTCAAAGCTAAATCGATTAAAAGATTGCGTAAAGTGAATAAATAATTTATCGTTATTGTGATAAACTTGCAGAACTCCATTTCAATAAAATTATTAAAGTTCCGAATTTATAGTTAATAAAAAAAACGGAGAACTTTTGTTATTCACTTTTTAACTTACATTGTGAAAAAAATAATGAATAACACTTAAGACCTATTCACGTACAGGCGATATTCTCTGCTGTGAGAGGCGAAAACCGAGTGGGGATGTGATATTTCCACTGTTCTAAGCGGATTTCGTTTCTGATATAATATGGGTAGCGAAACGAAGTTGAATCTCGCCTGTCTGATCAGTCTCGTCCTTGAATAAATGCATATACTGTAATCGAGCGTGACCAGTGAAAAAAGCTTCCTCTTATTGAAATGAATAGCAAAAGCGCCATTTTCGCAAAACGAGCGAAAATTTACCGCCTAATCTGGCTGTATGGCAGAATTGGCGGGGTTCTAGTTTTTGCATTGGCCGCGAAAGCTCATACAAGTACCCGGCGGAATCACGCTTGATGGTTTTCGCTACCCACAGCGGCAGCGAATATCGTCTATATGTGAATAGGCCTATAACCACTCGAGCGCTTTTTGACACATTATGGCACTATTGCCTCGGATTGCTTTGTTGCCAAAATATGGCAATTTTTTTTTTTTTTTAAATTAAAACGACTATATAATATATTGTAAATTCAAAATATAACAAAAATATGCTCTAGATTGTTTAAAATGTTGTAAGGTTAAAGATTTTATTATACTTTTTTTATAAATCCTACCAATTTGTGATAATAAACAAAAGATAGGGGAATTCATTGGCTACATAGAACTATAATCATTTTGTATGTCTCCATATTCAAATTCGGAGGTACGATTTTTTTTATGTGGGCGGAAAATTTTCCTTTAGCAATCTGAGAAAAAATATTTTAATTGCTCTGTCGCTCCAGTGGTTAAGGACAATATACATATTACAGAGATAAAAAAATACTGATAGGGCATAGTATTATAGACTAAGTAAAGGCCTACTGGGCAATCTGTACGAAGGTGTTTGTTGCCAAAATAAAATAATATATAGGTACTCCAAATTAACTCAGGTTTGCACATAACGAAACACCAAAAATAAGTTAGCATTTTTTCATAGGTTTAATCCTTGGTCTCATGTACACATACCGCATGGGTAGTTGGGTAGATACGAAGTTGAACTCAGTTTGTAACTATGTACGTCGATTGCACATAATATAAATAAATAAGAACGACGTTTCCTACTAGCGGCTATAGAAAAATAGGTGTTTCTATTGCTTTATATGCCTTTGAAAAGGGTTGGTAAGCCTAGAATTTAACATAAAGCCGATATATCTGAAAATTACCAGATTCATTTCGATACGAATAATGCACCCCTAATAAATCCTTTACATTAAATACATTCGAACAGCTGTAGCAATATTTGGCATTATTGTAATTTTCTTGCCAAACGAATCGGTGAATAGCAAATAATAACAGTATGGCTTGCCGTGTTGCCGGAAACGATCTGTCAATAAGTCCAACGTGTCAGTAGTAAGTGAATGCAAATAATACACAGAATGTATTGAAAATGGATTCCATCATATCAGACTAATAGGCAGAAAGTAAATAGAGGGAGCTTACCAATTCAACAACTGTGGCTATGCGAGTATAGAACAAGGGGACTACGTGGCTTCAAGGGATGAAACTAGAATTAGGTAGGTTTATCCAGTGATTTTTATGGCAGAAAAATACTGCAACTCGCATCACAAAATGGTATTCAAATCTTAAGTTAAGAGGGTATTACCAGAGAATACCGGAAATTAGTCATTTTTAAATCAAATTCTAGACGTATTGACTCTTTTTTACAAAAAAAACATAAATTGATTTTGAAAGATTGTTATTTTATCTGGTACAGGCAGTTTTAAAATTTTGAAAAACTAAGTGTATTTCATACTAAGGTTATACCGTTGGTCGTTGGCAGATTTGTTCAATTTTCAAACGATGAATTCTATTAAACAACACAAATTTCAAATCATATAATCATACAACAAAATAAATCAATATATAATCTAATCAACACAGTTTTAAAATTTAAAATTTTAGTTAAATTAAAAAATAAATCCGAGAACGTGTTTTGTAACAAAAATACCCCAGCTTTTCTATTTATTTAAGGTCCTTACAAACTAAAATATTTCAATTTTTTTTTTACACACTTATTTTGTTTAGACATTATTGAAAAATCATAACTAATTATGACCAAAAAATACTTACAAGAAGTACACTGTATTTAATAATTTATCATCGTGCGTTTTGAGCATTTTTATTGCTTACTTGAATGTAGGTATATATTAAAGCAAGTTTTGAATGAAACAAATCGATATTAAATTTTTAATGAAAAAACATTAGAACCTCCCTGTACACTTGCAAGCATTTTTAAACTTTTATTCTCAGCTGCTGGTCAATCGCTCTTAAGGAATGTAATTCAAATCTTGGTTTAAAGAAGTTTTTTTCAAAGTGTTCTTTTTTCAATTCTCGACTACTTTCCTTTACCTACGGCCGATGTTTCCAACTTTTCGATCGATTAATCTGAGTCTCCGATCAGCTAAGTAATTTGTTTAGTAACGCTCGATGCGTCTGTTGGTCGGAGAGTTCCGTTGGGAGTTGGGAGCGTATTTGTGCGTTTGGGTAGTGTTGAGCCAAAATTTCGGCTCAGCAGTTGATCAGTAGGATTGGGAACAACGGCCGTTAGTGTCTATGGCAGAATATGTTTCTCTGTGTAACAACAGACCAACATGAGCGTCAAACGAAAGAAAACTCTCAAAGATGATTCAACTGAAACAAAAATGTTGAAACTGTTTTATTATTGAATCGCTCTTCTTGGGGTGAATCTATGAAAACCCGCGTTAAACGCATGTAAAAAGGGGAATGGGTATTCTGCTGCTTCTGGGTTCATTTTAGCAAGCAGTTCCTTTTCCAATTCATCTATTTTTGTATCTATGTGTGACATAAGTCGATGTGTTAGATCTAGTAACGCCGTTCTTCCACGTAGCTACTTATAAGCGACGCTACCGCTACCTGTCATACTATTTTGCTAGTGTAGCACCTAGCGGCGTTTTCAAATACTAATAATAGTATGGAAAATACAGACGAGCGGCGATCGTGTCGCTTGAACGTAGCTCCATGGAAGAACGGCGTTATTCTGCTGAATGTGTAGTAGAAGACGCACTGATGGTTTTACGGGATTTTGACATTTTAATTGTATTTTAAATTTATGTTTTATGATTTGGTTCAGAGATGTCACTTTAGTAAAAGTTTGTAAATAATGCTTTAAAATTATTTAAAATTATGTACTGTTCGTTTTGGTTATCTGCACGAGAGGGAGTTGTACTTAAATATATTATGTAAATACGGGAAGAGAAAAAAAAAATGGTTTGACTGGGAATCGAATTGACTGGTTGGTACCAATAATGTTGGTGATATGTTTTGCTGCTGGTGGCAATTGGCAATATCTACTGGATGACCAATATTCAAAAATATTTTTTGGGGATCCTATAAATTATTACTGCACAACTTTTTCAGAATTGAGTTGTTGTGAATGGGCCCAATTTGACTGCATTTAATGATGTTTTTTTTTTAATCTTATATATTCTTATAGATTTTCCGCGCACTTACACTGACAATTATGGGTCATTGGCCAAATAATGTTACAATAAAGATAATCATCTGGTGACATTAGCCAGCCCTTATTGTTATTGTTTATACAGCGCCAACGATTGAAACGTAAGTTGTCCCTTTGTGGTGGAAAAACCTTGTGAGGAGGCTCTTTGGGGCACATTATTTACTCTAAGTATGTAGACCACACCTGAATATGTGTTTCCTGCAATACATCATAATAAATACGCGTATTCAGGTGAACAAGAGAGAAGCGAAAAGCGGGTAAAACCCAAACCTACCCTTGCAATCTTGGTATCATAAATATTACTACTACACCCACGTAAAACCGTAATATTATATTATTATGGTATGTATATATACATGTGTGAATAGAAATATGTATGACTGGACGCCAGAACTAAAGATTACTGCCGAAAAATAAATTTGATATTACTCCCTTATTGGGAGTATGGTACAGAAAAAAGTTATTAAACACCGTGGTTCACTGAAGTTAATCTCTCAAGATCGGAATGAGAATCACGGACATGAACTAATATGGGTTTGATAGGCCTGCAAATAACAAATTGAAGATGTACATACATTATGGAAGTGCAAAGTTACATACAAAATAAGTGTAATTAAACTAAAAATATAATATATTGTGTATAAAGTATAATGTACAAGTACAAAAAATCCAACATAGGCAAAAGCCAGTGCGTGGGTATGCTTTTTTTTAAGCTGTTTAATTATTAATTATGATGTACATTTTATATGTATGTTTATATAAATTTTTATATATAAAAATCTCGTGTCACAATGTTCGTCCGAGGTAAACTCCGAAACCACTTAACCGATTTTGATGAAATTTCGCTTACTGTGTGTAATTTGATCCGACTTAAAAGATAGGATAGTTTTTATCTCGATTATTGACCTCAATATTTATTATTGTGAATTAAATGTTCTTTACGGGACAATTATTTGAAAATATTTGTAAGTTCCATAAGTTTCTGACAGATGGTGGAGTGAGTTAATTTATTAACACAACACACGACACTTGGTTATCTAGGTTAGGTAACCATCCAGTAGATGGCGTTGTGTTTCGGTAGCCACAGCAACGCGTGGGCGGGTCAGCTAGTGTATATATATATATACTATAATATATTTTTTTACAATTAGTGACTTCCTTCATTAGGTTTTTTTACTGTGGCAACAGTGTGTATAATAATGCAACCTAATTAAATAAATAATAAAATAAATAAAATATTATGCTATATAATTTTACCATGAAATCAAATACGGAACATTGATTCAAAATGTGCTAGATAGGTAGGTACTATTGACAAATAATTCAAACGAAATTTTCAACATTCTTCCCCAAGACATAAAACTGATTAAAAGATTTAATGAGTACAAATCAAAAATAAAAATATGGCTGAAAGAGGTCAATGAAAAAATTCTGATGAAAACACTACAAACTACGTAGAAGAAAACACTACAAACTACGTAGAAGAAAACACTACAAACTGCATAGAAAACAAATAAATTATAATTAAATAACTTTAGTCCGCCTCGTCACAGGACTTCCTAGTGAGGAGGACTAAGAAATACAATATATTATATACTTAAATTCACCTTTATATTTTGTATGCACAATTGTTTTATATAGTAGCTTTAATAATAAACAAAATAAAATAACTATTTAAACATTGATTTTATTGAAAAACAATCAATCGACTGAATACCTCTGTAATTAATTACTTATTTTTGGTAGTATAAAAAAATATTAACTACTCATGATTTGAATAGCTTTCCATTTACGATACATTAATAATATGTATATATTTTCGTAATTATTGAGTCTATATCAAAATTTATGTCCGCAACTGCGTTACCTTATAATTGGAGTATATCCAAGCGTTGTACCTTAAAACCATTGTTTAACATTACTTAATTAACATGCATGAATGTATAAGAAAAACATGTTATTGAATTGTCGGATATTGTGACAGTGAACAGGGTATCGAATGATAGTTCAATGATCGTTCTGAAATTTTAATTGCTCTATTCCGTGACACATTCCGGCGTTCAGGTTTACAAGTCCGAGAAAACACAAGGAAGGCGGGAATAGACGAAACGGTAATTACATAATCATGTTCAACTAGGCCCAATTATCGACGCTGCTCATTCAGTATATAATTTTAAAATTTGATCGCTTAGAAATGTTATAGACGATTTAATTAAATATTGCAAGTAGAACACATAATAGGTCTGTAAAAAATGTTTTGAAGTGCAAAATCTGTGTCCTTACGAACCTCTTTTCCAAGATAATACCGGAAAACATTTTAATAATTGTGCCTTAATAAAAGAGAGAGTACAAAAACAGTGTGCAATATAGTTGTGAATTATGAATACTTAGTTAGAGCAAGTTGATGAGTTTGTGTATTTGGGAAGTATGTTTACGAGAGATGGGAAGAGTTCACAATGGAGTGCTGGTACCTACCCTGATGTATGGCAGTGAAGCATGGAACTGGCAGAGAAAGGGTGAAAGTAGACTGAATGCTGTAGAAATGAGATCCGAGAGGCGTATGTGTGGTAAAACCATGTATGATCGTGTGAGGAATGTGGGGATTCGAAAAGAATACAAGGCCGATGTGAGCGTCATAAGTAAGATTACGAAAGGGACGCTTAGATGGTTTGGACATGTAGAGCGAATGAATGAAGAAAGGAGTGTCAAGAGAATATATGACGCGAATGTGAATGGTAGGAGAAATCGAGGACGCCCGAGGAAAACATGGCACAATCAAGTGAATCATATACTTGAGTCAGGCCATGTCAAGAGTCAGAATAATAGAAGAGCATGTATGATAAGATGTGTGAATGTGAATGAGGCGAGGAGTGTATGCCAAGACCGAGTTATTTGGCGGTCCGTCCTCTCTGCCTACCCCTGCGGGGAAACGGCGTGATGGTTAGATGGTTAGTTAGTTAGTTAGTTAGCCTTAATAAAATAAAAGATGCAGTTTAGCAATGTTTTTCGTTGCATAAATCAAAATGGACGGTCTATCTTATCGCCATCTGCGTAAGGTGGAACGCCTTCATAATTAACCTTATTCTCCATAAGTCCATAACACGGCTTTACAAAAGCTACAACCACTCGTACCGTGTAATTTCATTTTAAAATGATTTAGGCACAGTAAGATAGCCGACATAATATTATAACACGGTTTTAAATTGTGATTGATACGACACTTCTGACTAATAGATTTTTTATTACCCATATATTATGATACATTGATACTTGACACGAGATAACATTCTCGTTTGATCCCAAAATAACGTATTCATAATACAGACTGGTGTACACTATAACTGTACGACTATTACAGTATATACAGTACGGTATGCTTGTGTATGTGTGGGGTATAAAGTAACGTTTGTACACAGAGTTGGGTCCATTGAGAAGGCTTTATCTGACGTCAATGAAGGCTCTGACGTAGGTGCTATTAGTTACTACGGGGCGTAAATATCACCTGCTCCTTGATTCATTGAATGTCATTTGATTATAAAACAATATCAACACGGAAAAGCGAGAAATCGGAAGGGGAAGATAACAGGACTGGGCCATAGCTCGCATCGGCTAAGACTTAAGAATAGTATGCTTTTTGTATTTTAAATATAAAATGTAATCAAACATTACCGGATTCGTTTTTTCCGTTTTTCCATTCTCGGAACAAGAATATTGTCGGATATAACATTATTCGGGGCAAGGGCTCAATTATATATCTGAAGATCTACACACTCAGCTGTGTGCTCTTCTACTGGCAATAAAAACAAGTGACGAACGAATAAACAAACTTCTCATCGTTCCCTAGGACAACTGCAAATCGATAATGTGCAAACAAACAACAGTTGACGTCGAATATGTTTACAACACTTACTCACATTCTGAACTGTTCTTTATTCGTTGGCGATCTGCAGTCATGGTGGTGCATCTAGATCGATATTAGTTCCTAGCTAGGCAAATTGTTCTAAGTAACCTAATGTTCCAGTTTTACGTACGCATTATTCTGTAATTATTATGTATTGTTTTTTTTTTCAATTTAGGTGTGTTGTTAATAATATGTATGACGTATAATTTTAAGTGTGTATATGTGTAACATGTATATATAATGTACAAACTTGCCTTAATAAAAATATTTATTTATTGTTAACAAGTTTAATTTGTAGAACTTCAATTTAATTTTCCGATGTCGTAAATCCTTTAATACGAATGTTTAAATTTTTAATTTCGGTCTAAAATGGTTAAGTTGAGCACTTATTTATCTTGTCCCAAAAGCCAAAACCATCAAAAATATTCATCGTCTGTAAAGCAAACTAATTTAATATGAAATGATTAAGTTTCATTCCTGTTTTTACTTTTGTTTTTATTTTATTACATAAATTAATATACTGTGAGATTATGAGATTCACAATTATAGAATGAAATACATACAAAGAAAATTAACCCGTGTAATTGCTTATCGCGAAGGTTTATCTGATCAATATGAAACATATAATGGCCGAATTTTGCACTACAAACTACACTCTCTGACAGCCAGACGTAAAATTTCCGATTTATTGCTTCTACACAAAATTACACATGCATCAGCTGATACACCAAACATCTTATCCCAAATTAACATCAAAACACCATCAAGAAATTCAACCAGGAGGATGCAAGAGATTTTCTATATTAAAGCCTATCACCCATAAAGAGTATATTTCTCCCCTGTACCGCGAACATTAAGACATTATAACACACTGTTCTAATAATGAAATAGACATTTTTAATGACCCATTTAATCAATTTAAAAAATATATTTTACCAATCATATAGAGCTGATACTGTGATGAAGCCCTTTACTTAAGGTCAGATATTAGTGTACATACTAAATCAACGTCCCATCAGCGCCAGCAGGTGTCAATAATATTTTTTTGTAAAACTTTTGTATTCTACTTTTAGTATGTAAGTTTCTTTCATCTATGTATGTATGACCGGTCAGTATGACCGGTCAGTGGTTGTGTGGGCATCGCGTTTGGGTCCCACCCAGGTGTTCCGTGTTCGATCCCTCGGCTGGCTAAGTCCTCCATCACAACACAAGCAACATCTTCCGCTTAGTGTGGTAGTAGTAGAAGATTTTCAAATGTTGTTGGGTTATTCGTCTTTCTTTTAAAAAAAAAAATTTTTTTTGGGCAAATTGCCTGTTTTATGTACTAAAAATAAATTGTAAAGCAAAATTAACATAGGTAATTGATAAAATGTATTATATTCTTAATATCAAATCAGTAATCAAATTAAATATTTCTTTGCCTGTTTGCAGGCGATTTTTTTGGGAAACATTAACGTGACGTTTTAAATGATATTGGGAAATGGGACCATTAAAATATCTTCAAATTTTCGCATCATCAAAGAAAGACTGTGACGTGCGGAGAAAACTGGTTTATGTTGATATTTCACGGTCAATATTGGTACAGGCGATTGATGTTATCACCAGTTATTAGAGTATAATAATATAAAAATTAATTTGCCAGTAGCTGTGGTCAATGATGGAACAGTCGGACATCATTAATTGTGAACAATGTTACCTTACGGAACAAGGAACCACGATTTGGAATGAGCAACAGGTACATTCAGGGCCGGCCCTACCCGGAGCAGTCCGTTCCGGGCTCCGAATTGCTAAGGCGCTGATAAAACCTAACTTCTAACGGTTCCATGTCAACCCAGAATCAACTCAACACCTCTTTAAAAAGTCGTTAAAAGGTATCAATTTTTTTATAATAGCCCATACCCTAAACTAACATAACCCGTTTAACAATTTTTTTATATATTTTTTTCATAACTCTGACTTTACAAATTTAATTTAAAATTCATTCTAAGTTATCCGATCACCCTTCTAACGCATCGCCCCTGCCTAAAAGCGGCGCTAGACAAAACTACCAATCATCCAAATATTATTTTTTATTTAATGAATTTTCATATGTTACAGTTTTTGACATTTTTTTAAAACTACCATACTAGGCTAATATGCCCGAGTTATGGTAGTCAAACATAATACATATAATAACTAAAAACTACTATTTTATAGAAACATAATAAAAACTATGCTTATAAATAACAAAATATAGGAAAGCAGAAAAGAAAATACCATATTTAAGGATTAATATAACTAATTACAAACATAAAAATTAATAAATAGTAAGCTGAAAAATAGAAAAATAAAAAAAAAATTACATTAAGATTATAATACAAATAAAATTATATAGATTGTTTTTTACCCAGATTTAATTATGGTAGGTATTATCTTCAAAACTACATGTTTAAGGTTACATTTAATTTTCGTGATGTGAAACAAGTTGGAATAAAGCTGTGAAAGAATAATTTTTATAATTATTGATCATAGTGATCGTCTTCACTATGATCGTCAGTAGTCAATAAAAAATAAATTAAATATAAGTATAATTACGACTTCCACAAGCAACTGGCAGATTGGTTGATGCATTAAACGACTATTTTAAACTCTAAACTCGATTGTTGTGAACTCCTGCAATTCATAAATCTACACATACCTATTAACATTTTATCACATAGTCTCGTCCCAACTATAGTTTGCATTCTCCAATACAACTTTTACATAGTCTGGGTAAAAAATACTTAAGGTGAAGCCACGCGAAAAAATGCAAAATCATACAAAATCTTGTGTTTTTGTTTTAAAAATTTGATCGCTTAGAAATAATATGGATGATTCAATTAAATACTGTGAGCACATCTTGGCCTTTGAAGTAATCGAGTATTTTTTTGATAAGCCTTTTAATAAGCTTAGAAAAAAATAATGCGTCCGACCTATAAAAAACGGTAAAAAATAGTGAAAAATCTCCTACTTACAAATCCTTTTTCTGGTATGGTTTTATTGAATAATGTAGCTAATTAAGTTTCTTAGAGAGTGATCGGAAAACATTTTAAAAGACAAATTTTCAGCGGGAACTAACATTTTGAACACCACTTTTTGTTCCATCTCCATAGTAATAAAAAAAAAATGAGGGTTGGAGTGTACTTTGTCCATTGGCGAATACTATTTTTTTACTATTATTTATTAAAACCTTGTGTACGTGTATGTAAAAATTACTAATGTTTGATTACCCCATACATTTTACTTATTCATACGACAATACTAAATTTTCTAATTTCTAATGAATAATGTTTAATATTTTTTATTTAAAACCTTAAGTACGTGCATGTTAAATTATTATTGTTCGATGTGCCGTAGGATGAAATGACTGTTGGTTTGGTCTATCTCCGCCCAGAGTATGGACATAGTATAAAATAGCATTAAATATGGTAATGGTTCAAACCAACCATTATTTATTTGCTATTTTCTTTAAAAAAATAGTCCTTTTGCGTTCTTGATTAAGCTTTTATTCAAATAAAAATTCAACCAATTATGTTGTTCTTTTACTTATAGGTAACCTTTGTATGTTATAGTATTATTTATAACAATTAGTTTGAAGTAAAGGAAACATAAATAGAATTTTTAGAAATTAATTAGAACTTTTCTCGATACGAGTTTTTGTTGGATATTGTACAAACCAACCCTCAGCAAGCAATATCTCGCACACAACTTGTTTTATTTACATTTTTAAATTGAGCGTCCTTAATGAAATACCCTATATTAGATAAGTTACTATGAATAAGGGGGCGCAGATGGGATGATAAATTTGAGACTATGAATATAATATAGACTCAGCTCAATACCAAAGAATCGAAAGAACATGCAACATTTTATTGTTATCATCACAAATTATTTTCGCATTTATTGGCAACGCATTCTCCCAATGATGATATTTAGTTTAGGATGAGATTAACTAGCGGTGGTACAGTTACGTAATGATCCGTACGGGGATGAGCGGCTCAGGGCTGCTGCAGGGAGGGCGGCGGCGAGGGGGGGGGGTGTTCATGCCGCCCTGGGTATTGACTGCGCCACGCCCTCGGCCGTACTACCGCCCCGAACCAGGGCAGCGAGGGCGGGAAAGGCGGGAAGGGCGGCAAGGGCGCCATTAAGCAGCGTGTTGTGACTAGAGCCGCAGCGACTGACCTTGGGGGACTAGAGAGGATTGAAATACAGGGCGGTGCGCGGTCGAGCTAAATTTAGCAGATCATACCACGATACGATGTGTCGATCTTCGTGATAGATTAGATGTATGCCTGTGGGTAAAATTAAAAACATGTACTAATTTCGATTTTGCCTATTTGTAACTCTGGTTCAATAAACTCTAGAACTTTTGCTTTGAATAAGTACCTACCCACTATTTTCAAAATTTTAAGTGCTTTTTTGAGAATTCAGACAAGCGCTCAAGTGCCTACCCATAATATTATATTTTTAACAGAAAATTAATTTTACTGCCATTTTCAAAATTGGAACTGATTTGTCGAGAATTCAGACTATCCCCATTGATATTATATAAGATAAGATATATTAAAACTCCATCTCCAATGTAACTTTAACATAGGAGACCTTTTTGGCTTGACTCAATTTAACTTTGTATATGTATCTCTATTTTTATTTTTGTATATAAGCTGTCTCTTACAAATAAATAAATAAATATTATTATATTTAGATGAGACACGAACTGAACTAATTGGTTCCACTTTTTTTCAATTAGGCCAATTTGACCTCCAACGCCTCAAACGTTCTGACGCCGAACGACCGGAATACCGAATCCAGGCCTCGCGCACTGCTATTCGCATGATAATAATGGAACACGTTTCGACGAGATATTAGAATTCAACAGCGCCTCTACGACGAATTATGGGAATATTATTCCTACGCGACTTTGTTACGTATCTTCTTCAATATATTCTTAAATCTTCGGAATAGCATTATTCTTCTTACTGCTCAACTCATTTCGATAATTTATTAAGAGCTTTCCACGGTCGGTTGGAGGACATTGTAATATATATTTCCACTCAATATGCATATGTTAGTGATATAAACTAAATACATATTAAACGTATTAGCATCAATCAACATTGAAAGGATGTGAATACGATTAAATTATAGACCCTAAACAATGTAGGTAGCCTTGAGATAATGTGGTGCGATATCGATAAACCTTGAAAGGGTGTAGGGCTAAAGACAGCCTTGGAACAACACAATACCTATGAATAGTCATTAGCAATAGGTTATAGTGCGAAGGCAATATACATATACAAGGTATTTAGTACCCACTAAAGCCAAGGGCTAATCTTCCAAATCCGTTAAGCCTTGAAAATAATCCGCGAAGCTTCCTGATAAGCCTTAAATCTTATTAGAAAATCCTTGAACACCGTAAAAGCTTGTAAAAATACCTTGAAATAGGGTCGAATATTATAAGAAGTAAACTTGGAAACAAATTAAAACTTTCAGGCCTTGGAACGTCAAAACGTGAAATTTGTCGACAAACTTTCATCTAAATGAAGGTAATATTGTGTAGGTAGGTAGGGTTAAGCGGGGCTAGTTGAACCAAGGGGCTTGTTGGGCCACGCAAATATCTTGGAATCCGAAAGACTTGAAAAGAATGCCGAACATGTTCTAGAACTGTGGGGACCTACCCATAAAGCATTAGAAAGGCGAATAGCGTTCGTAAGTTGTACACTGGAGTTTTTTTTGAATTTTGCTTTAAAAGTAAAAAAAAAACGTTTAACTGCTTTTTTAAAAATAGATACGAAAGAAAAAAGGTATCAAGTCAAGGTAAGTCTATTTAAAATTGGTGTTTACTTAACTTTATCACGCCAATTGAAAAATTATATTACATTTAGGGATATGAGTTATCCGAATAAATTTGTAATCAAACATGGTTGGGTCTAATTAAACCATATGGTTCAACATGCCCCATTCCGATTTCTTACTGTAATTGTATACGTAACGTAGTTATTTCGCTCTTCAACACATTAATAATACCGATTTTTTAAACTTTCTAGATGCGTACCTACAAAAAAAAGACGGATCCAGGGAGGTAGAATCTGGAACGGTCTTTTTTTCAATTGACGAAAGCGACAGAATCAGTTGTACATCAAAAACAGAGTATCCGATCTACAGCCAAATAGAATGATATAAAATGTAACATATTGATAAAATTTAAAAACCAAAAAGAGGCCGCGATAATGGGATATAAAACTCTGCAACAAGCATTTTCTACAAAACAAGAAAAAGAAATTAACAAATGATTGCTTCAACTATCAGCAATTTTTTTCAGGTTGGCACCTAGGGATGTCCGTCATCTAGCATATGATAGCATACCGTCGAATACAAACTGTTTAGTATTCTTTCATTATTTCAATAAATTTAATTTGTTAACCTAATTTGTTTAATTAAACCAGGAGTGTAAATGATAATAAATATTTTACAATATGTTGTTCAACAAGCCCCGTGGGGTGGTTCAACTAGCCCCACCTATGAGGCAAGTTAAACTATTTCTCCTTCTCCGTGAAAAATAAAATATCTTGCATAAGGTCAACATATTACATGAATTTATGAATATCATTATAAAGCCAGATAATGAAACTATCTCAATAAGTTGAAAAAACAAAAATATCTATAAGAGTTTGGAGACTGGGGTCAAATTAGCAAAATCATGTTCAACTAGCCCCGCCCTATCATACTTACCTATTGCTTAGTGCCTATATTTCAGGCATTCTCTTCATCCTGGGAAACTTAGAATATAATATGATAAAAACCCACGCGAAAACTTCCTTATAATAATAATAATATGACCTTGGATAACTTAGATGTCACATGACATTGGTTGGAAGGGTTGTTGGCAACCAAATACTCTCCGTTTAAATATAAAGTTAAAGAACTTCCTGGAGTGGAAGTAAGGTTCTAGGATATATTCTAAGGTTATCCTACATTATTATAGAGGTGTCCGAAGGTGACTAACTGAGGGAGGTGATTCTACACCATGGTAGAAGTAAAAACATGATTTTTTTATTGTTTATTTTTTCCTGAATATGTTGTTTAACAGAATATTGTTTTTTACAAAATATTAAACGTTTTTTACCCGAAAATTTGGAGTTTCGAAAAAGTTATTTATCTTTTTTACTTGTACTATGATGTAGTACAAGTAAAGAAAGTACCTCCCGAAGTTAGTGCACTTTACTCCAAGACACCTTGTATAAGTACTGAAATGGGAACTTAAAACCGCTTGGGCATACAAGCTTGTTTTCACGACAATTTTACGTAGGTAGACATAGGAATGACGTATGCCTCGGACCTGAGTTATTAAAAACATTTACACTGAGAAAAATGTTATTCTAAAATACGATCATTTTATTCGTAAAACGGTTAAAAACGGGACTGAAGTTCTTACGAACAAGTTAACAAGGTTTCAATGTTTATTGGCGGGAAAATGTAAGAATAAATTATTATCATTGTTGTCTCCTGCGTTTGTTTGTAAATTAGAGCGCGGTACCTAAACACAGATTTCAACAAACAACGCTATTATATGGGCGGGGTTACGAACATGACGCGTTTTGCCGTTTTGCCATGAAATCCAAATAAATATTTCTGAATGTATCCGAAATCTAAAAACTGTTTTGGAAAGGTGATGAAATACGCTTTCAAATTTTAATTCAAATTCAAAATAAACATATATCTAATCTTTGAAAAATTTTACGTGCAAACATAAATGTTTTAAAAATGACTCACCTTACGTTTTTTCTAGCTAAAATTATTGATAATGAAAAAAAACACATAAGTATTTTATTTATTTTATTAGAAAAATGTATTATAAACGTTATTGTCACCTCACTTTTTACTCGTTTGATGTAAAAATAATGAATAAAAAATTGTCAAACGTTGGATTCATAAATGTGCACATTTTAATTACTTTGCGGTTAACTATTAAATTTCTAAATAAAGCGTGATATTGTTTCTTTCTAACACCGCTTAGATTTAGACCATCTTCTAACCATGATAATAAGGGGGACACAACGATATCTATGAGACCTAATAAATACGCATAACATTGCACATAACCTCAAATGCTATTGACATGCCATTCACTTATGATGAGAGTGCCGAGCGCACCGTGCTGCTGTTATCTAATAATTAACATATCCCCTCCCCTGCCTTCCCCGCTTCCGTGACCCGGGTGTTGTTGTGTTTTCCACCCACCACGGAAAGCAAGAACATTGCGTCTGTGTGTAAGGTCACGCCCCTATTGACGATGTTGTAAGTCATTTTTTCGTAAAAATGTTGTCGCAGTAGACGATAATATTGAAGGAAGAGACCCAGCTTAATGCAAACATAAATATTTGTTAAACATTAAATAAAGTTGTGGGCGCCTTTGAGGTGATGTTTTTAACAAAAAACGGTTATTATTATAATAACCATAATACATAATATAAAACAAAATAATATTAAAAAATAAGGGATCAACATTGCGCAATGAATGTTTACAGTCCACTCCTCCCAAGATTGGGATCAAGTTCATTTAGTATTGTAACAATAATTTCTGAAGCGTATACTGTAAGCCTGAGCCCAAATATGAATCTGCTTGTTGAACTCCTGTGTACAACCTACTACTTATACTGTCTTATACTTACTTGTTTTGTGCCTGCTTGTCTTTCATGCTCAATTTATTATTTATGTATTATATACTTGTTATGAAGCTCTGCTCATGTACAACTTGTAATGTTTCATATAAAAGCCTTCAAGGCGTAAAATAAATAAAAAATAAAATAAAAATAATTTTTTTAATTAGCTACACAAATTTAATACAAGATGAAGAGGCTGACTGAGTCTTTACTGAACATAAATTGAACTTAAATCGAAAATTAAATTACGCGAACATATATTTTAGGACGGGTTGTTTCACAGAAATTGAACAATGCATCATACAAAGCACTCCTTTTAGGTTAAATTTCTATTTAAAAAAAAAAATCGTCAAATTTTAAAGTTGATATTTGATGATTTCAAATTCTGTGAAACAATCCGTTCTTGGTAAAGCTGGTATATGTGTAATGTGTACCCTATCAACACAATAATTCATTAACTAGTGGCCAATAGTTGGTGGCTTATAGCTAGTAGCTAGTAGGTAGTGACTGGTGAGGCTGTGTGAGTATAGCGACGGGTGTTGTGACGATGCCTATCGATCCCCGCCCCCGCCCTTGTACTCGGCTCGTGTGACGTCAGCACACCCTCGCAGATACCTCTCCGTATCGCTCTCTCCTTAAAAATAAAATGAAATAACTTTTCCAATAACAAAATTAGGATATTATTAGCCCAAAATCGCACCCCTTATAAAAAGCTGCAAAGCTATTTATTTATCAAAAATACAAATAATTCAAGGACTCTAAAAATATTGTTATATCGTGAAATAATTACATTTAGGTATATGCGAAATATTTAGGTCGTGGTAAAAATGTATCGTCCAAATAGCAGTGAATCAATTTAATTTGTAAGACGCAGCAGCGTTCCTTTTTAGGTTACGTCGATTTACCAGCAAATTGAGCAATCTCTTGCGTCATGGGGAAGGGGTTATATTTCGACGCAGTTCTCTGAGAGTAGGCCGCGGTGAACGTGAAGGGGAGGGGGATGTTTGCCCCTCACCAACATCACGAAAGGATTCTGCGTATGTTTTGCCTCTGGGAGCTCCGTTGTAACCTCTCTATCTCTCTCCGTCACATGCATCGTTTATGAGAAGGGGGAGATGGTCATAACGGAGCTATCGGCGGTATGCCTAAACTGTGCCAAGGCAGCTGGCTTGAAATGACGCGGAGTAGCGCTAGATTGTGGAATAATGGAAAAGGTAGCCCCTAACTAATTAGTCACTCGCATGGCTATATTCTGCTCGAGGAATCTAAAATTAACATTGCCTCGATGGGTCACTGGCACTGGTCATAGCGTGGAAATCAATATTGTATTGTTGAATGCAGCACATGGCATCACAATGTTCAGATGACACTTATCGATTATTTTGAACTAAATTGAAAAAATATTAAAATCCTCAAAAATGAACCTACTGCGGATTTTCAAGCAGTATAACGTAAGTTTACCAATGGTGCTGTCACTACTGATATAGATCTATGTTTTACAAGTTCTGATCATGGAGTTTTAAACGCTCAAAAACGAAGACATCGCAATTTACTTTCAAATTCAAACAATTCATGCCTACATAAAAGTGAATTTATATAATTATATAATACACCTATGGTTCTTAGAATACATTTAATGCCGAGATGCGAACCGAACCACGTATTATTCGAAAGGAACGAAGCAAACACAAGCAGCGTTTCGGCGCCAAATTTAAACATAAAAAAATACTTACTTACTTAGACGGAAAAAGCTATAGAAACTGAACGGCACAATGAGATTTCGCAGCTTCTCTTTGAATTAAGATAAAGGTGATGCAACATCTGTATGAAGTTTAGCCCTTCGTGACAAAAAAGTGCAGGTGGACATTATATGGTCAATACCTACCGAATGATGCAATAAGATGGGTCCATTGTGGCATCAACGAAAATGAGCAGGTACCGATCTATTCCTTCATCTGTTAATGCCCTGTTTACTGGAAAGGACGCCCATCATAATGTAATATCATAATGAGAAGACCGTACTCACAGCAACAATGTGCAAACCCTACCTATAAAGGGTGACCCGACAATTGGCCCGCAGACAGTTGGCCCGCCGACAGTTGTTGATCCCCCGGACAATTGATCCATCGGACAGTTGATCCCCCGGACAATTGATCCATCGGACAGTTGACCCACCGGACAGTTGATCCCCCGGACAATTGATCCATCGGACAGTTGACCCACCGGACAGTTGATCCCCCGGACAATTGATCCATCGGACAGTTGACCCACCGGACAGTTGATCCTTCTGCCAATTGATCCCTATAACAGTTGATCGCCCAAAAGATTATTTCTTTAAGTAAGTATGCAAAGAGGAAAAGCCGTACAACCAAAGTCTGTTTTTAAGTGGTACAAGCCCTTCACAGAAGGCCGAGAAGGTTGCCCGCCCTGGACGCCCCAGCAAGTCAACATAGCCAATTAAAAGGTTGATGCAGTGCAGCAAGTCAACATAGCCAATTAAAAAGTTGATGCAGATGCAGAAGAAAATTGTTACGGTCGAATCAATGTTAGAGAAGTTATTGAGAATGTCGGCATATCGGTTGGATTATGCCATCAAATTTTTTGAAGCAATACGAAGAAAACGCCCGGATTTGTGGCAAAACAATTCATGGCTGTTGCATCAAGAATAATGCATCCGCTTACACATCGTTGCTTGTTCGTGATTTTTTGGCCAAAAACAACACCGTAATCATGCCTCAGCCACCGTATTCACCGAACTTGCCCCATGAAAGAACGGAGTTTTGCCACAATTGAGGAGATAAAGACCGCATTGCCGGAAGAACTCAAGGCCATACCAAAAACACAGTAAACTCCTGTTGATTTCTTACAAACGACGCGTGAAACAGGAAGAGCGGTTACAGCGGGGATCTCAGTGGCAGGACATACAGCTCTAGGTAAGATAGAGTGGTTTGTCTATCTGTTTTGGTGGCAAGACAATCGTTTTTTGATTAATTACTGGTCGGAATTACGAAGAAAGTCTCTATAAGGCAGAAGGATTCCGGTGTGACATTGAAATCGGAAGCTTCGCCTTGCTCATCTAATTCAATTAATAATTATTACTGGTAAGCTAAAAGCCCGCTCCGCGGTTTTTTGCTGGTAGCGGGCGGCGGGCGACACAGGAGTAGCTTGGTAATAAACTTGACGTACGAAGATGGTTTGGATAAGGCGCGGTGTCCGAGTCGAAGTGGGGTTCTGAAATGTCAACCGTACAGACGCTAGCGTAGTAATAATATAGATTTGTCTTGACGAATAAAGCTACGAATTGAGATGAGTACATAATGGCTTACGATTTTAATAAAACACATTGCATAGGTATTTAGAACGATTATAATTTTAATATGAAACGTGACGAATTACTTCCAGTCCATTGCTCTATAGGTAGAAACCGAATATTTTTTTCGGGAACCTCGTTAGGGATTGTTAAGGTTTTGTGAAAGAAAACACTTCTCGTGTTAAGACGGTTGTCGGAAAATCGTTATATTTTATTGAATAAAATACATTTAGCACACGCGGAAATAATTTTTTTATTCGGCGTAAAAATATGGTAATAAAAAAAATATATATGTAGAATAATTTTCTCGGTTTGCCCGCGTAACGTAGTCCTTAAGTAGTCCGTAGACTTTTTAACTCCTGACGTTTCGGACAGATCTCACTGTCCATCTTCAGAGACCTTATGCAAAACTCAAGACATAAGCCCTCTGAAGATGGACAGTGAGATATGTTCGAAACGTCAATGCAAAACTCAAGACATAAAACCTCTGAAGATGGACAGTGATATATGTCAGAAACGTCAATGCAAAACTCAAGACATAAGGCCTCTGAAGATGGAAAGTGAGATATGTCCGAAACGTCAGGAGTTAAATAGTCCTTCTAAGGACTACGTTACGCGAATAAACCGAGAAAATTATTCTACATCTTACAACCGTGAAAACCTTAATCATAACACATATATATATATATATATGTATATATATTTGTTATTGCTAAGCAATGCACGTACGTATGCCTGAATTTTAAATGATTTTAGTTAAGGTAGGTTTTAGTTTCTGACGTCCAATCAGTATCTTTATAATAAATATGTTCTCTCGAATAATCGTTTCATTTCATGACGCTAGAAGCAAAAAATGCAGAATTATAAAAGAGGATAAAAATAACGAACACTGAAAGCACGTAAAGAAGAATAAACGGGGTCGTAATAATAATTAAGACGTGACCACGCCATTTTTCCCCAGGGTGAAAATGGAATAAAAAAGATAATTAATCAGAAACTTATATTTTTATATACGAGGAACAGGAGCTAAGAATAGCAGCCATTGAGGGCAAATAGGGCAACAGTCGGGGTCATAATAATGAAATCGTCAAAATAGAGGTTTTGTACCCAAAACTGGACCGATTTTAAAGATATGTGGCGATTGATATGCCACCTACGTGCGTAGCGGTATCTATATTGCACTGATTATTACTGCACGGCCGTCTCTACCTACTACCTCGCTACGCATTATAATTTTGACCACCTTCTGGAAAGAGCTCTGATCTGCGACACATAATACACAGATTCGAGCAAGCCAAGTCAATCAGTCGATCTTACAGTCTCGCGAGCAGCATTCATTCCGCAACTGGCCGCGCTCACGCCTGCAGTTCTCAGGTCGGAATACTCTTATGCAATTAATAAATACTCTTCATTTGTAAATAGTGCATAATGTAAATACAGTAAATACATCATCATAAAAAAATCATAAAGCATTTATTATTCCGACCTACAGCACGCGGAGGTATCGACACACCGATATCTCCCTTTGTCAATGTGAGGCCAAAATTTTCTCCTCATCATAGGAGACCCGCACATGCCTCCAAAGATATTTTGACTAATTATTAGAAGTGTCGTCAAAATCGAGGTTTTGTACCCAAAACTGGGCCGATTTTAAAGATATTTTTACTAATTATTTGAAGTGTATTAGAAGAAAATATTCTATGTCTGAACTTTTTTTTTTTTTAATTGTCTAGTTTGTTAACTGAACGTCTGATTTAGCGAAGGTCCTAACTCACATAAGAAGTAACATATCAAAAAAAAAAAACGTACCGGCACGCTAGTGGTCTTTATCTATATTATATTAAAAAATATTTGCACTAGTGTCAAAATACAGATAGGAAATTGGGGAATACGTTTGTATGGACAAAACGCCGCCCGGTTTCCTCTTGACGTCCCACCGCCTGTACTGCCTTTGCGCACTCATTACAATAGCATATTTATGTGCAGCTTATTTACACGCGAGAACACAATAAAATGATTAATTAATATAATAAAAAATAAACACTGGACGGTTCATTACGGCGAGGGCCGTTTCTGGAATAATAATAAGTCACCCTTTACGATGATGAATAAATAAGGACCATTGTATGAAAAAGGGGGTGAGTCGGGTGAGTGCATCGTAACGAACGTGGCTTTTATTTAATTATAATGGAAATTGGAGGGGATACCCACGACTCAAGACACGTCTGTCTTTGCCCCGATGTGAGTTGACAGTTCACACCACAGAGGAGTTACTTTACAGCTTACAGTCGAACCCCATTTCAACGACAGACACACCGTGACTAAAAGCTCGTCACACGAGGGAGAGGAATTAAGGATCCAGTCATTGATGAAAATAAGTAAAGTAACTTATAATGAAAACCAAATACAATACCTACTTAATATAATACAAATAATATATCCAAATTGACAGAACTATGTATTACATAAAACCTCGTCAGAAAGTAATTTCTATAGATCTATAAGAGTTGTAAACCTACCAAATTTTTATAACTAACTCGTTAATTTTTGCACCTCTTCCGTGACAATTGAACAAAGTGGCGTTTCAATAACCATTTAAAAAATTCCACAAAATGTGATGAAATTAAAAAAAAAATAGCCCATAACTTTTAATGAATTTTCAAAGGAATGATGAAGTTGCCATTGTTGGGTTGTCCTGTTACCATTTGCACCAATGCCCACATTCTGCTTTACACATAGGTTTTTTTTATTTTTTTTATTTTATATAAAACATGGGTTACATTTTTTTTAATATATATTTTACAAAATATAATATTTTAGGTCAGCATTGGTCATGTATACCTTATCAGAAAAGAGGAACTCTTGTGCCCGATAAGGGAGCCACGATTCTTACATAATATATTTTGTACAAAATATTTATTTATTAATGTAAGTTTTTTGAAAAATTGTTTAATTTTATTTATTTGTTCTGATTGGTTGAAAATACAGCGCAATTCAGTAGGAAGGTTATTGTAGTTTTTATGGCTTGGTAAATAATATGATGGTTTTGCATTTGGGTTGTTTTAAAATTAGGTGTAATAAATTGATTTCCATTTCTCATTAGTGTGAAAAATTCTTGATATTCTTTGTTATTTTTTTCTTTACACATTTTGATAATAAAAGCTTGCTTAAATATGTCATTGACATTTGGTACTGGAAACAATTTAAAAAGTGATTCAGTTGAGAAGGTATATTTTTTTTTAAAGTATTAATTTTGTGATGATTCTTTGTGAAACTTTTACTGAGTTTAGATTGTTTTTGTAAGATCCTCCCCAAGGTACATTTGTAAATAATATTATTTTATTTTTAATTATACTGTTATATTTTTAAATAATCAAATATTTGAATACAAATTTTCGTAACTTTATACAGCCATTTAAAATTAAAATAGAGTAGTATTTTTAAAAACATTTATTTGAATTTCACTTTTGTTTTCTTGTTTATATGAATTACTAGATTAACCGGCAACGCGTTGGTGTGGCTAACGAAACACAACGCTATGACGTAAAGTAGACTGACGTGAAATCGAAACACAAAAAAAAAAATAAAAAAAAAAAAATAAAAAAATAAAAAAAAAAAAATAAAAAAAAAAAAAACAACGCCATTACCTAGGTAGCCAATTGTAACCAACGTGATTACCTAGGTAACAAAAAAATGCAAATTAACTCACACCGCCATCTTTCAGAAACTTATGGAACTTACAAATAATTTCAAATCATTGTCATATAACAAACATTTAATTCGCAATAATAAATACTGAGGTCAATAATCGAGATAAAAACTATCGTAACTTTTAAGTTGGAGCAAATTACAGACAGTAAGCCAAATTTCAACTAAATCGGTTAAGTAGTTTCGGAGTTTATTTCGAACAAAAATCGTGACGCGAGATTTTTATATGTATATAAACTAGCTGACCGGCCTGCGCGTTGCTGTGGCTTACGAAACACAACGCCATCTACAGGATGGTTACCTAACCTAGATAACCAAGTGTCGTGTGTTGTGTTAATAAATTAACTCACATTGCCATCTGTCAGAAACTTATGGAACTCTTACAAATAATTTCAAATACCTAATTGTCACATAAAAAACATTTAATTCGCAATAATAAATATTGAGGTCAATAATCGAGATAAAAACTATCCTCTCTTTTAAGTTGGACCAAATTACATACAATAAGCCAAATTTCATCAAAATCGGTTAAATAGTTTCTGAATTTACCTTGGACGAACATTGTGACGCGAGATTTTTATATATTATAAAGATAAGAAAAATATACGAATGAAGTGGAATCTTGTTAGTGGATTTCGAACCAATCGAAATCTGAAACTCTATCAACTCTTGGTGGCAAATACGTAGACGCGCGCTTACATTTACGCATTTTTCACTTCATATGCGAAATAAAATTTCGGCCTTACCAACTCCGGATTTGGCCAAGTTTACAGCGCAGTAAAACAAAAAAGATTTTAAACACATTTGAAAATAGAGTTATTACCGCAGTTTATTCTGATCACCGGTGGTAGGAAGGTTTAAAGCCTCAGTCAAATCAAAAAAAGTTTTAAAAAGCGTTATATTAAAAAAAAACTTTGTTTTTATGGGTTGATTTTTTAATTTAGCTATGGTTTCTGGCTATTTTCTAGCGTTATAAGACGCACATTTGGTGATTTCACAAATTTTGCGCTGTACAAATTAACTAAGTATTATTATAATATCGCACGTACCATTTAAAGGCGTTGAACTTAAATTGTATATTTTCAAACATAAATTCGGTCATAATCGAAACTAACTATAAAATTTTATATTTATGTTAAGTTTTTCTTTCAGTTACAGAATACATTACATAAATACAAAAAAAGATAAAATTTGCAAAATATTTGTGTCTAAAAAGTTGTTATGATAATTTTAGGATGAACTATAATTAATTATGGCATACTAGTATTTATCAGTCCTATTCACAAAACCATTTGTCGCAGTGGAGTGACAATTCGCAGAATCTTTTTTTCTTCCGAGAAAGGTTCCAACTTGAAGGGAGGATGTGGTATGATATTTAAAAATATATTTTTTCAGTTGCGCCACTTCATATTCAACGTTCAGAAGAATAATATTGTTTTGTGTGAAACATTCTCATCCTAATAATAAAAAAAACCGTATTAAACTATAGTATGTGGGCGTTTGTTATTGAGAAATAATACTTTTAAGTCGAAATAATTATATTATGTATACGTAGGTAGGTGTAAGTACCTATTTTAAATAAAATATACAATGGAAGTAGATCGAGGCGGAATTAAGGTGGGTAGATAATAATTATTAATGTTATCACAGATTAACCAAAGCTTACACTAAAGGTCAGAGTTACTAACTTTAATTTAAATACAAATTTAACCAACTCTTACTAGCTTTCTAAATATCACCCTAGAAAATTATATTATGAACACCAAATTTGCTTCCAACTTTCAAAAAGTTAATTATTGGCGTTTAGCCGAACTTTAGCTAAATTAATATTTTGCCAAAATATAATTTATTTATTTATTTCTATACTTGTACATAAATTTAACAAATAATTACAATGGTTTACATAGTAGTACAAAATAGTTCATATTCAGTAACAGGATGTAAAAAGGTATGTAAGAAGGTTAATAGTAGCATTTTGTGAACACCTCACTGGGAGAACCTGTGCTGAGGTGTTCGCATGTTTAGGATTAAGAGATATTCTGCCGACATAAGTAGAAACGCAGTATCTTCCTTGATATTGTCAAGAAGGGCACCGTGGTTCAACCCGTGTCGGCAGTAAACATAAAATTGGTAGCAGTTAAAGTTATATAAATATTCCGTACATACATAAAATACGCTATTTTGTGTGCACTTAAGTTTAGTTTTGAAAAGCCTAAAATCTCGTACGATAATTTTGAAAGTTATCATGGTACATAATAAATGGGAATCTTGCCATTCTCACGAGATTAACGCGAACTTTGCAGTTAGTATATTTTTTTCTATTTCACCGGGACACCACGGTGGCACTACAAGTTGGTACCCTTACCTGGTGTTCACTTGATTTCGCCCGCAATTTTGTTGCCGATACAAGTCAACCACCAGTAAAATGTATAGCGCTCTATGACGGCTCCCTCACTCGGAATCGGACACCATCGTGGCCGAACTGATTGTGCCACCGTGGTGTTCCGGTGAAATAGAAAAAGGGATTTGGGTTTTAGCCGATACGATATGACGTTCGAATAAAAGCATACCGCTGATAGATCCATTGTAAAATATATCTCTCATAAAGATGGAGACCTCCATGCTCATAAACTCGTGCAATAGAAAGCGAGATTATAACGGGGCCGCCAGTGGCAGGAGACACTACCTCCCCCCGAACAGATTACAATACATAAAAGTAAAGTCGTTGACCTTTGCTTTCCACAGATTGATGCTGGTAAGTATCAATTATTATTGATTATTAATAGAGACAGTTTAATCTCAGAGGCTGATCGGCCGTACTGCGGTGGATTCAATGGATGCTTCATGTAAGTCAATGCTGCGGGTGACAACCCAACAAATCCATTTAATTTATTATTATTTATTATATGGGCATATTATTTTTGCTTTGCAAAATATCGGGAGTGACAATGCTTACTTATTGGGCAAAGTTGATATGCTGAAGAATCTTTGCATTCAAATATCGAAATAAATAACATTCATAATACAAATACCTAAACTTTCCCTTCTTTAACATGCATTCTCTTTTCGCTCAATGGATGAAAAAAACTAATGAAAATCCCTTTGTCATAATAGTCTTTAAAGGTACCAAATAACTGATAGGCTTGCGACATATATACGGATTATGTTCCAAGACGCGGTAAGCTAGACATTCCAACCAAGCCGAGCTTAAAATCAACTGATATACCGGGCAAATAACAAATTGAAGGTATTGTTTGTTTGTTTGTTGGTTGTCTGTTATAGAAAGAAGTATCCGTGTTGTGGGGCACGTAGGCATAATACATTAATATAGGGTATCGGGTAGGTTTAGTGCGCTGAAGGTCACCCCCAACCTACACCGCGGCGCGCGCTCCTGTGGAGATCTCCAAGTACTAATATTATTAGTGCGTTGTGCGTCACTCAGAGGGTTGTACAAAATTCTATTCGAAATTCAAACAATTCGAGGAATCTTAGTCTATTTAAAACCTTTTCTTTGTGGATCAGTTTTACGCGGTAAAAAGTACATTTTTAAGGGATATATTATTATAGTGCCAAAAGCAGTCGATTTTCGAAAAACACGAACTGCCTTGGTGATTTTTTTAATGAGAACCATCCAGTCACTGCTTGAAGCTCTCGATATAAATACTGCTTGTTGCAGATCGTGTTTTCTCAGGCGTACATTTCATAACGCCGAATGCATGCCCCATATAAATAAAGAAAATAAATTCACAGGAATTCATGAAATAACTATACAAATCCAGAAGATATATTTTTCACTGGAAATCCTAAATGAATATTTAAGAACCTACCCCTTGAAATACGATAACAGATACAAGTCATATAATAGGAAGTATTGTTTGGCATATACATTATGACTGAAATAAAATAAAAATATTTATAAAATTTATCCATATTGCTCATTACTCAGAAATTACAAATACTACCTACCTATAATTTGCTTTCAAATTGGTTTAGGGTACTAACTCCTCTTTGGGACTTAAAAATTACTCCCACGGTGGTATCTACATAGTATTAAACAAACTATCATATAGAAATAAGAAATGTAATTATTATTCATTAATATACTAAAAAAACATATTCGCTTATAGACGAACAGTATAGTAGCACCAAGTTCACTCCCAAAATTTCACACGGGGATTAACTTACTTAACAAACTCGAAAGACACTCCACCATTATTATATATTTTATTTTATTTAAAGAAATATTAACATAATACATATATCACATTGTTTACAATTTATAATGTATTATTTTATTTTATTTATAATGATAAATATATGTAAAAGATGTTTCCTGATATAAATTAATACCTCCCTAGTTGAGAAAACTCGTGTTTAGGGAGGGAGTTTTTTACTTCATGATTTAAATAATTTCTGGAATTCTACTTATAATTAACACTATAGACATTCAAATTGATTAATGTATATATGCACTGAAAAACAGATACGTACATGCATTGAAAAACAGACATCATTTAAAAATATATAGGTAATATATAATGCCTTTAACGAGAGTTTAAAAGTTTGAAAGGGAAGAAAACAAATATGTGATTCTAATTAGCTAATTTATTTATGATATTATTGTTTAATTTATTTTTAAATGTATTGTAATCAGATTCTAATTTTAGCTCTGCCTCTAGTTGATTAAACCACACCACTCCATTGTACGTGTAGTAGTGTTGTCCAAAACTGGTAGGCATTAATGGCGTGCATAAGCGACCCACTGTGTTTTGTCTATTGCTCTCAACATTTACTATGGCATGGTGCGACTTTTTAGAATGTTTTTTGTGTATTTGATGCAGCGTCTTTTTTATATATGCTTTTTTTAGAGGTTGGATTTGAAAGTCTTGAAAAAGTTGAGGTTGAATAATCTGATGGTTTTTTAGTTATAATTTTGATTAATATTCTCTGAATAAATTTAATAATGTTATTATTATTGCAGAACTTAATAATAACATTATTAAATTTAATAAAAAAATAAAAAATAAAGTTTTCCTGAAATTGGCAATTGAAAGATATTGCTAACATAATATGAATAGAAGGGGGCCCAAAATGGTGCCTTGTGGTATTCCAAAATCGCTTGTATTCGGTTCACTAAGAATGTTGTTTATTTTTACATATTGATCCCCAGAGTTTAGGAAACTTTCTATCCACATTTTAGCGTTATTTATATATTTTTTTTAACACACCAGACTTTTAGGTCCGGGTTTAGTTTTCCCAAAGGAAAAACTAAAATACCGAAGGGTAAAATGTTTTTTTTAGATTACAAATAAAAATTTACCGATATAACATGTATATTGTATAGATGTGCACATTTAGGTGTTTTTTTCTTTAAAAAAATAAATACGTTAAATCATCAGCCGGGGGTAAAAACCAAATATTATTTAAATTTAAATGTCTTATTAATTGGTTACCGCTTTATTAATTTACATCAGATAAAACCTGTCTTAAGAATTTTCTAGATTCTGAAATGTGTATGTAATATGAGTTACCGGGCACCTTGTAGGTATTTTAAAACACCTACGCATTTTTATTCAATCCTTACATTCAGACTTGAAGACACTTGAATTCAATCCCCAAGATAATAAAAATATTTTGTTTAATAAAATTAATTTTAAGTCGTGAACCTTCTCGTGCTTCTTTACCTGTAAATTTTATTACCGTAGATGGACTTTGACCATTCATTTAGTTTCGTTTGACTAGTAAACATTTTAATTAAAAAATGAACAAGAGGCAAAAGAAATGAAAATTTATTTAAATGTGAATTGGAGACACTGCACTGAAAAACATCCCAGGAGAAATCCTGAATTGCAGCTGAGCAGTAACTTTTTCGACAATGGAACCAATGGGTAATCAAAAATGTGTAATATTGTAAAAAAAAATAATCTCTTGATGAATAAACGATTTTATTATTATTATCTACACCTCAAAAACTGCTCCCAACTGTCTGGAGCCAATAAAACTATAATAAACATCCCAATTAAGGTGTTGTTGTGCGTTACAGGACAACTTTACAAGGTGGCATTTCAACACCCCTTTGAAAAGTTATAAATTTTTTTGTAAGATAGCCCCTAACCTAAAATAATATAATGCTTTTGGAATTGAATAATACATTCTTAGTATATTAATGGTATGTGTTTTATTGGTATCTGGTGACGACACTAACTACCGGTAATTTAATTTGTAAACATGATTTTAATAAAATAATGTCATTTTTAGAATTAGCACGACTTACGTTTACTTTACGTTTTGGTTAAATTAGGACCTTGATCTATTTTGGTCAAATATTCAAGTACCTATTTTGTAGATTTTTATGTATTCCGAACTGCGACGTCATTCTAACATGTTCTACGCCGTAGGGCCGTGTTATCTCACACTGCTCTAGCGACAACGCGGTTCAACTTAGATAAAATTACAATAACAACAACAAAATCATGTAAAATATCAATGTCAGGGTATATTATCTGAGGCGTACTGCCGATAGCACCATTGGAACCTATACAGTTTCTCATAAACAACGCATAACGCAATGTAACAGAAAAATAGACGTCAGAAAAACAACAAAAGATAATAATAATTTTAGGGTGAAGTATAGCCATGCCGCCGATAGCTCCGTGATGTATCCACTTTTCTCATGAGGTCTGGAGACGATGAATGTCAATATGCTTAATTTAAAGAGCGATTGACCAGTTTCTTTGAGGACGTCTGCGGAAACATACAAAAGCCTAAAGTATGCGAATACTGTGATTATCAATATTTTTATTTTACTTTCCATAACTTTGGACAATCGCGATGTAATACAGTAAGAAAAACAATAATCTTGTCCAGGGATGATACTGAATTCCAAAGGGCTCGGATAGAGCAATTGAATGAACTACTTACTGTCAAATAGCTAAACAATAATATGGCTTCTAGGCTCTGGGCCTTTTAACAAAATATACATCATTCTCATCGTCAATGGGAAGTCCCAATACTTATTGTCAATCGCTCCAATTGCCCTAGTAAACGATCAATTATCGATTGACAATCGCATCAATGAGGTAAATTGACGTAACGGGGTATTTTCACAAACTATGAATTCCGATAATAATGTGTGTAGGTAAGATATAAAGTTTATTTCTCTGATTTTGATCATTCTAGGTACTAAAAGCGTGTTATTTTAATATTTTCATTCATAATTATTGATTTGAAAAACCGCACATTCCGCACTTACAACTGGATACAACGTCATTATGACATAGCAACCGCCCCTGGCTGGTAAGGTGGCTGACATCAACGTTGCCCGGCGTGACGTCAAGGCTGCCGATTTCACGAATAAAAACGATTTTTTGTTTTCGCGCCACCTTTAAAATCGTTAAAAATTTATTCGTCAGCATAAAAATAAAATACTTTCATCGTCGTAATTTTTTTCTCAATATCTTTCGTGAATAAAAAAAAACAGTATTATTACTATTACTAAACAGATATAGAAATAAAGCAGTTCTAGCGACGAGATGATGGCGTCAAAATGCAGCGTATCGTGTGACGCGACCTCTTGCAATAGCGGTCAAAGTGCATCGCAGCGCAGCGACACAACTGCGGAGTAGTGCGGAGTGCGGCCACGGCGCATATTACAGTGGAAGGAGGCTGGGGGTGGTGGGGGTGGGGCGGGGGAGAGATGGTACGATGGGAGAGGGAGGAGGTCATTGACCCAACCAAAACTCCCGCCATTCCGGATAGGCTCCGATTCACTTCGGTGGCACACCGGACTAGGTGACCTCACGTAAGAGTTCGGTAAGAAAATCAGATGGTGGCACATCGCGTATAGAAAGCCAACCTATAAGCATCTATACTCTACCAGTATAAGCTGAATCGCATTCCATCCAGAAAAAAGGACTTATCAACATGTTGGTGACCTGAGTGACCAGACCGTGCGAAGAACCGAAAATCGGATCGGACGTTATAACATTTACCCCGCGGTTATCCAAACGGTTACCCCACACAACATATAAAGCAGATCATAAGAGCCAAATTTACCCCAAATTAAGATAGAATTGAACAGAAGTCAAAATGCTGCACTTTCTTGCCTTATATTCATAAGTTTTCTGACAGAATTGCCAGGATACTCAGGAAAGAAAGCGTCTTACTGTTCATAACAACTGCTACAATCCATGACTTTCTGAGGCCTGCCAAAATCAAGTTTCCTCTTCATGTTGTGACAAGGCGCATGAATGCCAGACAGAACGGCCCATCTCCAAAAGTAACCTCAGAAGACTTTCAAGCGTGTAAAATTGGCCATCTGGAAAAGTCGGTAATATCCGAGCATTTAATTTAAACCGGTCATTACATTGAATTTATTCCTGAAGTACTGGGAATACCCAAAACGCATCGAGAACGCTTATTAAAAGCACAACAGTATTAATAGGGACTAAGGGGCTAAGCTAATTAGTTATTGGTATCCGGCACTTAACGGTTACTCCAAAACTAAAGGACAAAGACCACATCAACTTCACTGAAATACCGGTACTAAGAGGGCAAGCGCGCGCAAGACGGTATCACTTTTACATACATAAACATAAATATAATCTACTGATCTGCCCTGATGAAAGACAATGTAATGCTGTCCGAAACATTGGCTAAAAAGGAGGAAGTGCAACAAGGCTTTATTCCAAACAATAATCGCGGTAACATTTTGGTCGTGAAAATCTCAAATCATATCTGTGTATTTATTGCTTCTAAAATAAAATATCAATTTAACCTTATATTTTACGTTAATAACAGAACAGTTTTTAGAAATTTATCTAATTAAAGATTCTTGAATGTGGCCTTCCAGCATGAAAAGGTTTTCAACCCCTTTATCACTCTTATAAGGAACCATCACAGATTTTCCTATGCCACTAAAAGACAGCTTACTACGATGACTTGGAAAAAACCGAATAGGGCAGTGTTTACTAGACTCTTATGAGCAACCACCACGAATCCCCTCGGCTACTGAGACGAATGTGCCCCCAAATAGCTGGCGCTGCCTACGGAGATATTGTTCGAGCTTCGCCCTCTGCCGAGAGAGGCCGTCAGACACCCGAGAAGATTCACGGAGATGGGGAACACAGCCGCAAGATGGCATCTCATTCTATGTTTGGAATGATGGTAATTTGACAAATCTTCACCCCGAAATTAATTTAACTGTCAAAAATATCACCCGGAAATTAAAAGCGTCACGATAACAATATGAAAAGGGAACCTATCCACATTTTTGAAAAGATCGAAGAAAATTAATATGTAATAATAATATTATAACGTTTTCTAAAATCTGTTTTTTTTTCTATCAATATAATATGTTGAGGTATGAAATAAACATTTTATAATAGATTTTGGTCGAAATTTAAAAGAAACCATTTATTGTTTTCAGAAACTAAGTTAGAATGATTTCGGCATGTTAATAACATGTCGACGATGCAGGGCCGGCCCTGAGGCAAAAAGGCGCGGCGCCTGGCGCTAGTAAAAACTTCAAGGGCGCTGCATTAGGTGGTAAGTCGGCGCCCGGAATGAGTCGCTCCAATTGCGCCTGCACAGGGCCGGCCCTCCGACGATGGCATAATATAATATTATGATGGCATGACATTTATTCGACCATTACAACACGGGCATGTGCCTAGAATGGTGGTCGTAAAATCCAAAAAATGTAACTAACATTTTATTGAATAAATACAAAATTTAAAAAAATATATAAATATACTAGAATAATAAAACGACATTTTGCTCTGTCAAAGGGTTCTACTCGATAAAAAACCTTATCTGAACTTTATAATAAAAGTCTAAAATCTTTTAATTTAATTTAATTTCAATGTCAAACTCCCATTATATGCACAACGTCCGTGGTCGAGTGGTAAGACATTTGACTCCCATTCGGAAGGTCGCAAATAAATTTTATTTGATTAATTTGTGTTATTTCACAATTAATTAATAAAAATAATATACGTTATATTTGCGGCACGTTCCAGAGTGGAAGATACTCTCAGTATCGCCCTGGTGTAAGACCACCATTCAGAATTGAAACGTTGCTTAATAATGGCTTTAGCCGTGTTTAGTGACTAGATCTGAATAGCCAGGTACTTTCCCACCTTCCTCTTCCCCATCTCCTTCCCTTCCACACTTACCTTCAGCCTCACAACATACTCCAATTGGGGATGCCATAGTCTCACTGGCTCCAGAAGGGAGCAGTTGGGACTCTTGTGAGGTATCTCTATAAAAAAAAATAAAAAAATAATAAAAAAAAACACCACAAAATAGCCCTTAACTGCCCTTGTCCACTTTTTAATTTGTAATCTTTCCATGATATATTGGTGTATAACCGTTTTACGGAGAGCATGGAAAAATAAATAAATACATTATTATGAATAATAATTATTATTATTCAAAATGATTTTTATAGCAGACTATTATTTTTTGTATAATTAAACGGTCTCTATATCGATGTCCCAACCCAATGAATTTAGACAGACAAAGAGGTTCATAATATAGATTTATGTATTTACAAGAACCAAACAACTGGTTTACCCAGCTGATGTTATGAGTACATTTGTGCTAAGGTTCATTGATATGGCAAATAAATACTGGCTCGTTTATTATACAACGCACGAGAGGAACTCAATGAAGAGACAAATGGGGCGCACTTTTTTATTGTGGTTTTGAATGCCAAAAAACACCAGCCTATGACATTTTTATATATTGTATTGAAGATAGATAAAAATATACCGTATTATGGGGCAACTTTCGAAGAGAGGGGCGACTTTGCGCATCACGGATAAATGCTACTACTCTACTCGAAATTACTGATTTATTTTAAATGGTTTTTTTTCGGGCAATGTGGATACAACAACGCTTCGAAAATAAGTGTCAAATTAATTGGTTTCAGCTTATATTCAATATATGTATATCGATTGAATTGTGAAGCTGTTTTTTTTTTTATATTTTGGGACAGAGAGAAATGTAGACTAAAATTGTTTCGTGGCATTTATATAGTAAAGTATATATAGTGGTGCCTATAGATCATTAAATATAACTATATACTTACCTTTCCGCAACCAAGACTCTATATACCCTTTACACAGCGTTCATCCGTCCCTACTTAACACCGCACACCGCGATCTGGACTCCTTTTAACCAAGCTCACATTGAAAGAATAGAAAGAAACCAAAAAAAAAACACATAAATTATAAAGAAAACTTATACTTCTCAAATTACATTGAATCTATTAATTACCACAGCTTCAACTCCCTTCATACGCGACGTTTAATTTTTGACCAAATCTTATTATTTAAAATTCTTACTAAGGGCCTGGACTCGCCAGAACTAACCAACTTAATAAATATTCATATTCCGACAAGACCAACACGGCAATCCCATTTGTTTCATTTGCTTACATAAAGAACTAACTTTAGAAAAAATTCACCAATTCCCATATGTGCCCAATATAACACAAAATTTCAAAATATAGACATTTTTAGCAATACACTTCACAAATATCGATTAGAACTAAGACGTACGATCGAAAATTAATACAACAGTGTGAATGTATCCGGAGCATCTCCTATCCTTATCCTATATTCCTCTTCCTCCCTTCCTCACCTAAAATTAATTTTAATATGTAATAAAACTCCATCTCCAATAAACTTTAACATAGGAGACTTTTTTGGCTTGACTTCATTTAACAATGTACATATTATCTTTATATTTTATGTAAGCCGTTTGTCTCTTACCAATAAATAAATAAATATTAAAACTCGCATTTCATTAACATTTGTTTTTTGGGATTGGCGTATGTAATAAGTTTATAAAAATGTAATATCAAAGTCGACCCAACTCCGAAAGGTGACTTTGAACACCATTTTCTAAAAAAATAAAAACAAAATAAATATTTATGCATTTAAAAATATATGTATCGATTGTCCAATTGATTGGTCAGACATCTCCAAATACAAAGTTTTGAGATGATGAAAAAGCAATATTTAAATGCTCACATTAAATATTATTTACACATATCTGTATTTTACATACTTAATACGTTGTAAAATAATACCGAAAATCATTAAGGTCCGGTAAATTATTAGTATGACATTGAAATATCCTGCTAGTGACCCAGAAAACACCAACATTTCATTTAATTAACTACAAGTTTTTCTGCATTATAATTGATTCGGTGGGGTTTGTGAGTAATCCGAGTATAGTACCAGAGAGAGGGTACACTTTTACATATAACTACTTACTCAACTCAAATTTGTCTGAGATGTCTGACTAATCAACTGTACGATATGTATTTAGGTGGTTTAAACATAATATTATCACAATAAAATATATAAATTTGTTTTAGACCACTTTAAATTTTAATCACACTCTACCGGTTTCGGAAGAACCGTTCCTTCGTCAGGAGAATATTAAAACTAACCTATGATACAAAATATTGATAGATATATACCATACATTTAGGTGCTGGAGTGGGAGGTCAAAAGGGGAGGGGGGGGTAATTACGGGAATTCCAGCAATAACAAGCCACTCAGACATTTACCAACTGTGTTGCAATGATTGTCTATCGTTCTATGTAGGTAAGACAACCAGAAATGTAAATATTAGAATCACGGAACATTTAAGATGATAATAATAATTTTTCGGAGTTTGCCAATCATCTTATTTCCACCAATCATACTTTTAATAAGGACACAGGGGTTAAAATTCTTCACCGTAATAATAAAAGCAAAAAATTAGATAACTTGGAAGCACTTGAAATTAAAAAATCCCTAAATAATAACGCTAATATATTGAATAACCAAATTAATTAATCGTTTAGTCCCATTCTAGATATGTTTCCAATAAACCGCTCCGTTATTGCTGGAATTCCCGTAATTACCCCCCCCCCCCCCTCCCCATTTGACCTCCCACTTCAGCACCTACATGTATGGTATATATCTATCAATATTTTGTATCATAGGTTAGTTTTAATATTCTCCTGACGAAGGAAGGGTTCTTCCGAAACCGGTAGAGTGTAATTAAAATTTAAAGTGGTCTAAAACAAATTTATATATTTTATTGTAAATTATGACGAGCCACAAAGTTAATGCTTATTACGAACATATAATATTATCACATAACATTTTCCGATACCAATGTTTTTATTAAAAAAACTAATTTAATTTCAAAGTTGAATATTATTAAATTCACCCTATTTTACAGTTATTATGTTAGGTAAACAGATTAGTCCAGTTTTCAAACCAACTAAACTATATATATGGAGGCATTGACAAATCTTTTGTATTTTAAATCAATGATTGAGCCTAAAAGTATCGCTGATAAAACATTGAATATAATGTTTCCCCAGCTGGACATAATATTTCCTAGGATGTTCTGTCTACTCAACATACATGGTGGCGAATTAATGTCATCATCATCAATCAATGGCCATGAGTTCTGTTCTGATTCTGAGCATAATACACATATTGAATCGGACAAGGTTGATTATTCAAATTATGTTTGTTTCAACTCAATATTATTCAAATTGGCAATGCCATATTATTTAATTTGAACAGATATTTATTTTGAAGAATGGTAAACTTACATGTTATTCATGTGTATGCAGATGTTATGAAGAGTTATTATTATTTGATACGAGGGTTAAATGGAAGAATTGAACAACACATTGTCGTTGGTAATCTAATCATCAACTTTATCTCTATAAACTGATTTTAGTTAGTTCATTCTATTATTATACTTATTTTCTCTCTTTAAGACCCATTGAAGGCGTCTGAGAATTAAGGTCCAAAATGCTTGCAACTGTACAGGGAGGTTCCGATGAAAAAGATCGATTATTCCCCGTTTCAATTTTTTTTAAATTTCATTCAAAACTTGCTTTAATATATACCTACATTCAAGTAAGCAATAAAAATGCTCAAAACGCATGATGATAAATTATTAAATATCGTGTGCTTCTTGTAAGTATTTATGATTTTTCAATAATGTCTAAATAAAATAAGTGTGTAAAAAATGTCAATTAATTTAGTTTAAGACCTTAAACAAATAGAAAAACTGAGATATTTTCGTCACAAAACACGTTCTCGGATTTATTTTTTAATGATTTTAATTGAACTAAAATTAAAATTCTGAAAAGTGTCATTTGAAAAGGTATAACCTTAGTATATTAAAAATAAATTTAAAAAGTGAATAAATTTAAAAAGTGCCTTTACCAGATAAAATAACAATCTTTCAAAATCAATTTATGTTTTTTTGGAAAAAAGAGTCAATACGTTTAGAATTTGATTTAAAAAGGACAAATTTCCGGTATTGTCTCAAGTATTTTCAATTATAAGACTGTATTTTCTTTACATTGTATCATTCCGTGTTTCTTATAACACTCGTTAAAAACTGTATTGTGAGACATTTAACATAAAAGAGCTTGAAGTCCTTGGAGTTACAAGAGCCTTAGACGGAGTTTTTCGAAATCAAACTTGGAGGGTAATTATTTTCCTCTTATTTTAAATGTCAAGTGTGCTAAACTTCATCAAGACGTATTACAATTCTTCTAGTAAGCATTCAAAAAGAAAATTGAGATATTTTATAGAAGTAATTGAATTATCTAATATTACTATGTGATCTATTCTAATGTTTCCTTAAAAATATAAATATATTAACAAATATTTCCCTAAGTGTAATATCAAGAATTTTTAATTAGTAGAACCTACAGACAAGCTGCCATACGACAGCTTTGTGGGATTACCCTTATTTTGTACAAATGTTTTCATATTATACTAAATAAAAAAATTAAAATAATATAAGGTGGTGTGAAAGGGAAATATGAATGTTGGAGGAAGCACGTTAATATTAAAAGACGATTATAATCAATAAGAGGAGTAAGCGAAAGTTGTGAAAACATTCAATCACATATTTTAAATAGAGCAAAAATTTCTCGACTCAACTGTGATTTTTTTTCATATCTATATCATGTTAAATAACAGGACCGTATGTGTTTCTTATAATTTTCGGAGCATATTTTGCGATTTTTTTCTATCGAAGGAATTTTATATAATTACTTTTTCAATTCGGCCAATGTTAACATTAACCTTTTTATTATTGTAACAGCTGTTTCGGCTTACAATTAACCTCGACCTCAAGATTAACTTAAAAAATAAAAACATATTATGTTATAATATTATAGCAACAAAATAAATGTTCAAGGGAGTTATACACTACGCTGGTAGAAATTTGGAATGCAGAGTCTCAAGGGATGGGCAAAAAGGTTTTAAGGGGGTACATTTGTTTAAAACAAATCTACAAACCCATACCAGGACGCTCCTCCTTCAACGAGTCAACACTGAAAAATTTACTAGAAATGAATAGAAAATCTTTAAACGAGGATAATATCAAAAGCGAACCCTGTCGTAAAGACCGTGAAAAACATAAACAAAACACGGCTAAGTACTGTACAAGAAAAAAACTTATTAACTATTCTGTGATATGCTTTCCTAATTGAATATATAGACAAATTAATTATATCACAGATATAAGTAAATACAAATTGATTTTAAGTACTTTGATGTCAAAACTCCAAACCCTATCAAATCACATAATTTATTTGTCTTAAGAAATCTTTAGACTACAGAACGTAAAGTTGTTACTCTGAAATCAACAAATCTAAAATTTAATCACTCCTTGCTATAATAAAAATCTCAACTTAAAAATAGGTTTGCTAATGTTTTCCACACTATTGAAGTACAAAAACGTTTAAGAAAACGGCACGCAAGGGTCCTTTTCTTAGAGAAATAACATAAATCTTCTTAAAGTTCATAACAATGTTAGAGTTTGTTCTCTGAACTAAGAGTTTTTTGGGAGATCCGCAGAAGGCTGTAGAGTGGTTTGACTATCTGGAATCCTCATGAGGTGAGACGCTCCTTCATGTTGGAGAGATTTCAGAAAAAAAAGCTGAAATTTCTATACATATTTAATAGCGTCATCATAGATTATTCTATCTTTCTGCCTGTGGAAACAACCTGCCAATGGTTCTTGTAGTGTATCTAAAAGCTTCCGGCTTGTAGACATAGATGGCAGTGCTAAGAGCTGTCCTTAGATTCTGCTAAATGGCAGGTAGGTTAGTACCTGTAGGAACGAAGAGAGAGGATCAAACAGCTCTGGGAGAGCGTTCACTGGAACACTCATTTAGATTCCTTTTAGCCAACTTATAGTTAGGTCGATCAACGAGATCTACATTGTAAACCGCGAAGTGTATAATAAACGCAGATAATAACAAAGTATCCATTATTCCAAGAAGTAATCTCCATCCAAAGTATTGGAGAATCTGTTAGTGTCTGTTGTAAATAACAGAACGCTACAGTTCTCCTGGTGGGGAGGAGTATTAATATTGCCCTTGAACCAAATCATCCGATATAGATATATTTGGCGCAAGTGAGGAGATATTCAAAGGCCTAATCATATTGATTCTTGATAAAATGTCTCCTAATTGAAGCGATATCCATCGCTGTCGAAGTTTTTTGTTCTGCATACCTACTTACATATTTGTAAATCTCTTTTCTTTTGTGAAATTTGTATAAATTTGTAATTAACAATAAATTTTATAAAATAATATTATTAAAATAATTTTGAAAGATACTATTACAGATCACAGGTGCCAGTCATAAAGAAAAGCGGATTGCGGATCAACAGAAAGATGTAATAATATTAGTCGTACAATATCATTAACATGCAAGCATCAAGGCCATATTTAGGATATGTAGGCCCCGAGACAGAACCTGTGGTGCTTAGTGTTTGGTACGACACGATTTCAGAATAAGTTTGTATGAGGTACCTACTCAAATAAAAATAAGGTGTTGAAATACCGCTAAAGTCATAGACATATGAATATTCATGTCTATGGCTAAAGTACATTTTCCCCAGAATACGGGTCGAACACAAAAAAAGTCGCATACATGTGTAGAGAAATAATATTATGTAGAAATGTAGTGCCAATACACAAACACATCAAGTTTTTGTTGAGACATTTGTAGCGCATCTTGTATGAGGTATTAAACACTATACTGATGAAGCTACTAAACTTGACATTATTTATAATATATCTTCACAACCATAATTTGTGATGCGGGCCCCTTTGTGGTGCGGGCCTATAAACACGGCCCTGGCAAGCATAGTTATAGTTTATTTACAAATAACATTTCAGAAGTCATCGTTTTCAATTACTAACCTAAAACACAACATCGCGTATTACAAAAATAATGCATAGGCAAACACTGAAATTTAGGACTACTGGAGTTGGAGATTTAATAACTATTCTACGTTCAAAATGACTGCATAAGTAGTATGAAAATATTTACTTACATAAATAATAACGACAACTTTCACGGCTTTTTTGACGTTTCACTTTCACAGACAAAATCAAATGTTGCCAGCATACGAGCATTCAGAAAAAGTTGTCAGTAGGTACTCAACCAGGTTCTTACCGGCCTGAAAAAAGATTTATTTTAAATTTATTTGATTTATTATTATCTTTTTTTATTTTGATTTATTTTATTTGTTTAAAAAATAAAATAAAATTTCTGAATCAGTTTCTACTTTTACTCGAAAACTGAATATTTCTCAAAAAATCGAAAATGAATTAAATTATGAAACTATACTAATTCGAGGGCGCAGCATAGTTTGATTCGGTTAGATACGTTTTTAGATTTTCACGGCCAAAAGCATTTTCGTTGTTTGTTTTTGGGGTGTTATGCCGTGTTGTGCTACCTCCTTCTTTAGCCGACGTTTCGGACAGCATTGCAGTGTCCATCATCAGGGCAGATCCGTCGATGTGAATTTGTAGTGTTAAGCGTGTGCTTATTTAGTTGGAAGCGATACCGTGCCGTTAGCTTCATTTCAGAAGAAAGTGAACTACTTTGATTTATTTGTTTTTCGTTTATGAGCTATTTTTTCTCTGCGCGTTTACCCCAACGAATTATTTCCTGCATTAACCGAAAAGTGACTCTTTCTAATTGTTGAGCAAAATACATCAATTGAACCACTGGGTCAATTTTATTTAACAAAAGAATATTCCAGCAACCAATTATTATTAGAGGCTACTGAAAACTGTCAACTTTGTATGACAATGTGATGGCCCGCACACTACAAAATCACTCAACAACCCGTTGTCAATGGTAACGCAAGCGTTGACTCGCGACTCGCACTGCTGATTGCCGCGGCCGGCCGTTGCTAGTTGCCAGCTCAGCTGATTGTTCTTCGTCTATGGTTAAACAAGCTTTTTGACCAATCAAGACATAGAAACCAGCCGGTTTTAGTTTGGTTTCAGTTGCCTCAGCAGCGGAGCGCCTTACGTGGTGTACGAACTCTTCGCCATAAATAAACCAATAACCTCTTTGCCATATTCTATTTACATTTTCACAGACAAGCTATTTTTAAAATTTTCCATATTAGAATATTAAAAAAGATTGCCATAACGGCTAGTAAATTTTGAAGATACCATGAAATCCGGGCGTATTAGGTAAACACTATTAATTATTATTAATTAGATGGTGCTTGTTACAAGATAGACAAGAGAGTCCTGAGCTTCATAGGTGGGCAATTTTCAAATTTTATATTCCGTATTATCCGGTAAGCAGAGTAACGGGACGACAGATACAGCTATAAAAGCTCAAGCGTTATTTGGTTTGGCGTATATCGGCATATCAGTTGCCGTATGACGAGCGATATGCTGAAGTAGGTCAAGCCAAATAACGCTTGAGCTTTTATAGCTGTGTCTGTTGGACCCCTTGTGCATATTTACTAACCTTTTTGCTGTCAGGGCCATTTGGATGTTTGTAGTATCACCCGCAGGCCGCACATACGTATTCAAGCGCCGTTGTAGGGGGGGGGGGGGGGGGGGTGTAAATCCTCATTTTGCCAAATGGGTACCGATTTTTTATCACATGTGACTAGAATTCTTAAAAAAAAACCATGAACACGTATTCTGCAACTATGGTGTCCCTTGAATTGCGTCAGCGAAAGATTTCAAACACAACGCAGGTTTTAACTTAAGATTGATTCTGCGTAAGAGTCCACAAGCTTAAATAATAGTTACACATGGACCATTCAATTTCTCAGAATTTTGCAGCATAAGTATGGTGTGCAACTCAAATTAAAATTTTCACTCGGTATATGTTGCATACAAAATGGCATCCTTCGATGAATCTGCTGCATGTTATTTAATTTGTAGTTATATTCCAAACACAAAACTGGTTTAAATTAAATCTGTGTGCGAGTGATTTGGGAGGCGGGAATGGGTACCGCCGCCCCGGGAACCATTTATTTTATAACCAACACCTCTGCCATAGGTCACCCGAAGTGGTTCGCTACGTTTGGTGACTTAGCAGGGGTGCCCGGGTTCATGGGGTGAGGTTTATCTGAACTGGACACACTGAACCCCAGATTTCTACCCAACCCCCATACCTTTTTCCTTCCCAGAACTTCCTCTCCTTCTCTCCTTCCTTTCCTTAGAAACACCCTTCACACAGCATTCCCAAAGAAAATTTTCATCAGGGCCTCTCCTGTGTGGAGCTAATGTAAAAAAAATAAATTAAAAACACCCGCAGAGCATGAAAATGGTTTTTGCAATATGAACACAAGAGTGCTTTTAACTTAGGAACGGATCTGCGTAGGAGTCCACCAGTCTCCAGCATTAACTCAGAACACGTAAATGGTTTTCCTGCATTTTACAGTAAATTTATTGCCGGCAATAAATTTTTTATAATTTTAAATTAATTTAACGTATTTATTTTTATTTAACTATTTTTTATAACAAAAGTGTGGCAATAAACAAAGAAAGAACATTATATGTTTTTTCCTTTCTGAATAGAGTTTTCATTAATACTAAGGCCCTGGATACACGAGCCCGGTTTGCCCGCGGCGAAAGCTGCCGCAGAACATCATACTAAACGGGTGGCAGTTTCCCGCCATCTTTTGTTCATTCTTCAAAATGGATCCGCCAATGATCACTGCTCTTGCAGCACTTATTTTAATAGGTGCTTTAGGAAGGCCGCACCAAAAGTGCTTGTGGTCCGCACCAAAAAGCTTTGCAGGTTCCTCACCCCTGATCTACACACTGTACCGGAGGCCCTGAAGAAAATAATTTCTTTAATAATAATGTTTAAGGCTACTGCGTGGAGGGTGTTTTTTAACAAAGGAAGGAGAATAAGTTTTGAAAAGGAAAAAGGTATGAGGGGTTGGTAGGAATCTGGTAGTGTGGGAGTCGGTGTGTCCAGGAGTGACGGACGTATGAATTCATCCCTCCCTCTACAGTGCAAGGTGATGGGTCGAGAGTCCGAACATAGAGTTTAAAGGGTCTCCCTCAACCAGACTCTCAAGCCAACAACATTGTGGCCCTGCCTCAATGATTTGATTTTTGTTGGATGTTTTGAAAACGTTTTTCCACAGGAGACTTGCCTAAATGCAGTTTTGTGTTAAAATTTAAGTCTTTATGTAGAATCCTTAATGACATTGCATTTAAAACTTCTTCATCATAGGAAGGCATGGGAGAAACTGACAAATTAAAAGATTTTTCAAGTGGTTGTCTTAAGACTTTTGTGTTTATTTTTTCTTCAAATTTATGGATATTTTTTAAAATGAAGAGGTTTTTTTTGAGTACCTATCTATATTTTTGTCAAGTTGGGAATATGGGTCGGCCTCCTTGGTCAGGGAATAAGCCTCCGACTAACAATCCGAAGGTTGCAAGTTCGAATCCCAGCGTGCGCAAGTAAAATTTTATTTGATTGTTTTGCGTTATTTCACAATTTATTCAATTAAAATATATAGCATATTTGCGGAACGTTCCAGAGTGGAAGATAGTCTCTCCATTCAAAATTATGATGTCACCAGATCTGAATAGTCAGGTACTTCGCCACCTCCTTCCCATCCCCGTTACCTTCAGAATCACAACATTCCCCAATTGAGGATGCCATAGTCTCACTGGCTGTTGGGTCTCTTATGTATAAGTGCTCGTAAAAATAACTTTCAAGATTAGTTTCTGGTTCTTTGATAGAGGCTCCATGTAAGTATTCGTGGCACTATCCCAACTGCTAATACCATACTATTCAAGAAATGTTTGTACAGGACAGTAACTTGCCTCAGTTGTTTTCTATATATTTATAGCTTATGTTTTTGAAATACATAGACAAATTTCCTCAGTTTCGTCCTTGTTTATTTATTTATTGTTTAGTTACCGCTTGGTGGATTCCCATCTTCTTCTCTTTCTAGTTGTCTAATAACACGCATGGGAGTGTCCGAGATATCCATTACATGTGACATATACTCGTACATTCCATTTGAGAACGTGCTTGCCAAGATATTTTAGAAAATGTTCAATTCTAATTATCGAAAGAGAAATAAATGGATTTATCAATGATTACAGCTAGGCATTTTGAGGCTGTGTTGCAATGGTAATAGTTTATTAGATATTCAAAAAGTAAAAAAAAATACTTTTACCTGTATTCAGAGTTAACATAATGAATGGTGGTGCATCTAGCAAATTTTTAACATTATGTAATCTATTTTTTTGCCTCTTTAAAGATTTCATCCCAAGATTAATTTATCTACAGTTAAATAGCAGAACTCCATAATTGGCAAATAATGTAGCAATTTGACCACAAAGTATACTCAAACGGTCCTATTTAAAATGATTTGCCTTTATAAATATAGTTAATGTATCCTGTTTTCGGTGACCAGACAACTCAAAAACGTGCAACTTCATCACTCCTTTGAAGTCATTCAACGTAATAAAAAAAATAAAAAATAACAAAACCTAACCTAACTTGATTTACTTAACCAAGTTTTTTTTCATGACTTTTCAAAGGGGTGTTGAAATGCCACTTTGTTGAAATAAAAATTGCAAATAATTTGTGCATTAATATTTATAATAACTTCCATATTAATAAAAATGTATCTACCCCCTGACATTGTTCAGGGGCTCCCTGAATGATCCCCGGGACCCCTGGGGGTCCATACGGACCACTTTACTTTGAGAACCACTGGCACACATTGATAGGTAAATCCAAGATAACATTTTGGTTCTTTACTATCGAAACCAGATAATTTTTCGTGGACCCCCACATACAACTTGTGGACCCCCATTTTTGTATCACGCCAACGTAGACCCCCATCGAGTCTCCCGTGGATCCCGGGGGGTCCACCAGGACCACTTTGGGAAACACTGATCTAGACCATCTGAATATTTTTTAAATTAATATCATGACATTCTGTTGTCATATTTTTTCCCGCCTTACCAGCTGTCAACTATTTAAAGAAGTATAAATGTAATAAATTCTTCGAAAACACCTTTGAATTGTTGGTTTTCATGTAGGATGTATATTCAGGTTTGTGTAGAAACAATAAAATCAATTCATATTCGTGTAATTATATATTTTTTTGATATTTGTTTGCCGAATGAAAGAATTTTTTTTTCGCTAAATTTAGGTATTCTGGGAAAACTTGTAACGATATTACTATGTTATGTATATGAATAATGATATAAATTATCTGATCGCAATCGCAAAAAAAACTATTCCTTTGTTTTTATACGGATATTTGACAAAAAGTCAGGAAGGTAATTTCCGCGCGATTTTTCCAAATACGTCTGGCACTTGACATGTTAAAGTAACTGCAGGCCTTGTAAGTACCCCAGCCTCTGAGAGGTTAATGAAGTTTTTAAACAAAAAAATATTAATGTCTTCGAAATAAAAAAAAACTTCTGGGCAGCACTGGCAGCAGATGTTTGGATATTGCCAAAGTGATAAGAATGAAATAAGAAATTTGTTTAAAATAAAGATTTATTTGTTTTCTTACCTTTTCATACATAAAAACAATAATTATGTAAGTCGACCAAAAAAAAACTTATTTATTATAATGTTTTCTGTAATATCGTTATTACATTATGATTACAAGTATCTCGTTGGACTTCATTTAACATTTTTTAAAGGAAAACAATATGTATACAAATCTACAGCAGATACACCACTGCTTACAGCTTACATGATTCAAAAATATAAAATTAAGTTTTCAACAAAAAAAAAAGAAATAAGTAGGGAGCTGAAAATCTTAATAAAAAAACTACACAGTAAATTCTCAGTACCTAAAAATTATTATTCATCTAAACAATATTAAGTAATTAACCATATACATCAGTAAAAAAATAAGAATTTTATAAAATATTGAGAAGTACAGGTTTTTGATATTAAGAAGTAACTATGTATGTGGATTGTTGAAAAGCCAACCAATTATTATAAAGTAATATTTTTATTAAATAAAAGTTACACAACATTTCCAAGATGAGTAAATGAGCTTGTGTATCGGAGAAAATACTGTGTAGCAAGCCTACGTCCAAATGCACCGAAACTGTTAAATAATTCATTAAAATTGTTATACAAAACGAATGTAAAAAAAAAAATAGTTTAATTTTTTTTAACTATAATGAAAAATATACTAAATATAAAGATAATAATAATTATTGACCATTCACCTTAGATCTGGCTTAAAAATAAAACCTGGACATTTGTTATTAACCCTCCGCAGGGAGATGGGACCAGGAATTAGACGAGACTGGACTAAAATCTTAAGTTACCTACCTACATTCATTAATTTAATAGATTAAATTATTCATTTCAAAATCAAAATTATACATTGAATTGGGATAAATTGAAAGATTACGACAATTTTAAAGTCATATATTGTATCTGATAAATCCACAATAAAAATTATACGAAAACATCGGACTTAATTAATAATAAGTTTAAAAATATTATATTCTCCTCCTTACTATAAATGCACTTCTTTATAATAATATGATCTTTTCTGTTGCATGTGAAGCTATCCGGCAGAGGCAAACGTATCACAGATTGTGCATTTTGAGATTTCATTCCCGATAACAGTAGCTTAATAGGTATATATATATCAAGCTCGTGCTCACAGCACGGAGCAGCAATAACCCCCATAGCTACCTGTGAAACTAATTAGACACAACCTTAACCTTCTCTGTTGGTGACAAGTGTGCCTCCGCAGGTGGCAGGTGGCAGATATCTACTAGCAACCAACAACATCCTCCTCCAAATTGAATTTACCCATCAGCCGCTTGTTCTACAAAAATACTTTTGCAACTGATTTACGAAACTCGCTAATATATTATATTTAGCAATTAAATTATTCATTTAAAAATAAAGACTTTGTTTAACTTTCAAGAATATAACTACAGAATCTTTCAAAACCAAATTAAGAATCTGTAAGAGAAAAAACAGCTTCATAACTATTATTTAACACTTGAATAAATTTAGCAATTAACAGGAAACTTGGAATAAAGTAACAGTAATTGGCAGTGTCTTGTGTTTGTACCTTTAGAGGTGACCTTAAATCTCTAATGGTGCATTAAATTGTACAAATCTAATCGACTTAACCTACCATAGGAAGTCAGTTGAACTATTGCAAACTTGGATTTGTGCTTCAGTTCGTTTCAGAGACAATGTGTTAGGAAAGCATTGCTGTAAAATTATTTCATTCCTTCTATCGTATACTAACATGCAGTAAAATCTTCTTGAAAAATCTACCAGAGGTTGGATTAACTTATTAACTTCGCAACTTGTTTGTAGAGGAAACCTTTCCAGGCAGACAAAAGCTAACTAAGCTATCTGATTAAAGAAAGAGAGAATCGAACCTCACTCAACCTCACGAGAATATCTTAAGCAGATTCCACTGCGGTGACTTAGATAATTTGAATGAAGGTTACTATTAAATATGCATACAAACATAGCAAATGACTTCTCAAGTAGAAACTTGATGGCACAAAAGAATAAAGTTAATTATTTTTGGTAATGCTGAGAAAAAAGTGACTACATAGTGAACAAAACTTTTAACAATAATAATAATTTTGAAATGAAGACAACTCGAACCCGAATAAGACCCGAACAACACTGTACAGTACATTTTGGGATGAGTTGGCAACATTGTTACAAAGTCAGTAATTGAAAATTCATAAAAAATGTTTTTCTCAATTCCCGTAATATCACCAAAATGTTTCGTACAACGTTGTTTGGGTGACGTTTTCAAATGTGTACAGGACATTTTGGTTGAGTGTGTCGTGTCCTCGACAACAGGAAGAGTAACACCAACATAATATTGAATTCAAACCCAAGATCTGCAATAATTAGATGAGAGAACCCATCACACAATCTGAATGGTTTTATAATGATAGACTATTTGTTTGTAAGGCAGGGCTGGTGGAGTTACATGATGGAGCACTTTTCTTCTCCCTGGAAAAATAAAAACAGACACATTGATTAATTAAGGAAAATCACAAAATGTTATTAAAAGTCTGTACCCGAGCATGCAGAGAGTACCAATACCAGTATAAAATCAATAACATTTTTAACCCATTTATATAAATGTATTTAAATTATTACAGTGAGGAGTTAAGTTCCTGCTTAACCCCTCAGGCTTCGACTGTATTTTGTTAGAGGGTCAAAATATTTCCATTTTGCATGAGACCTAATAAACGCACTCATTCCACATAACCTTAAAACTCATGCCATTTAGTAAACGGCTAGGCGGTGGCGAAATTAAGAATTCCAAGTCGCGAATCCGCAAAAACATCATTCAGAGATATTGAGATTTGAAATTTAGAATTGATATGTTATTAGTAATAACATATTAATTATAAACTACAAACTTCAATATCTCCGAATGATGTTTTTGCGGATTCGCGACTTGGAATTCTTCATTTTGCCACCGCCTAGCCGTTTACTAGGCCCATTATTCACCTAAGTCATGTGCGCACCGCGCGGCTGTAATCAAATTATGAACAATTCGCCTCCCCCGCTTCACCCGGGTGTTGTTGTGTTTTCCATCGACCACGGAAAACAAGAACATTAAATATGTGTTTAAGGTTACGCCCCTATTGACGTTGTTGTAGTCATTTGTTGTAAGAATGTTGTCGCGGGAGACGATAATACTGAAGGAAGAGACCCAGCTTAAGGTGAGCCATTTTTAAAACTTTTTATGTTTGCATGCAAAGTTTTTATACTTAAAAAAATATTTTTCCTTTCCTTTACCTTTCAAAAACAGGTTTTAGTTTTCGGATATGTTCAGAAATATTCCAATTATTTGGACTTTATTGCAAAATGGAAATATTTTAACCCTCTGACAAAATATGTTTGAGGTCTGAGGGGTTAAGAAAACTAACCAAAAAAAGTTTGGTTTATCCAATTCTTTCAAAGCTAAATTTGAATGGTCCAATTTATTTCACATTAAGTTTTTTTTTCCTGATCCCTTGGAAAACTTTATAAGTTGAGTTTCATTGTGCGTAGTTTGTTGGTTAGCATGCAGCGGAATTACTGGAAATCGTCTTTTGCTAAAGCATTTCATGTGACGGTTTGGATGAACAGTAAGTAAGTAAATTTTCATAATTTTTATATATTAAAAAATTGTCATAAAATTTATTCAATTTCACTTATAACCTTCCACCTTGTTATGAACATGTATTATAGAATATGAATAGGTGATACACAGTAGAATGCCAATAATCAAACTGAATACATCGTAAAATATAATAATTAGGTGTTGTAAACAAAATTGCATTCTACTGTACCAAGGATAAATAAATACAATAAAAATATAATGCATAATTAATATTTGACTTGTAACCAAAGTAAATTAATGCTATACACATAATAGAAACATGCATGTCCAGTACCAAAAATTGAGATGTTATAAAAACATTAATTTCTTTTGTGATGCCACGCCATGGCAAGTATATTTCCATTATGAATTTAATACAGTAGAACCCTGTTAACTCAAAATTTTTGCCAAAGAGTATTGATCAGAAATTTTTTTTTTTTGAAAAATCTTTGTTCCGTGCACAAAATTTTTTAAGTACATACTGGGTCGATGTGTGTACGCTACCCTACGCATTACGATATCTGGACTACTTAACAACCATACACTTTCAATGGAAATATATGCTTTAGAATCGCACTGGCCACACACATCGATTCTGAAGCATATATTTCCATAGGTTTTTTTTTTCTTCATTTCAATAGTTGCTATTATATATGTTTATATATGCTTTCATGCATAGTGTAGCGTACATACGTCGATCCAATATGTACTTACCTTAACTGTGAAATTCGAAAAAATTTAATTTGTTTCAAAATATATTATAATATTATTGTAAATCTGAAAATCTGACAGGCTGGCGCATTTTAACAAAGAGAGATGAAACGCAGTAAAATTTTCATTATGCGATTATAAATCATCCCTAATTGATATTATTTTTTCGTAAATGAAAATCAGACAGGCCGATCGCGGCGGTAATCGGCTAAGAAATTTTGATTTACACGGCAATATTTTTTTTATGTATTTACTTTGAATATCTACTATCAGCGGCGAAATTTTGATTTGCATGGAAACTTACTTTGAATATCTAAATTATCTGCGTAATCGGCTGCAAAATTTCGATCTACACAGAAAAATTACATATTTTTGTGAGTTTACTTTGAATGCCAACCAGATTTTGTTTTTAAATTTTGAATTATGTGGAAATTTGTTAATTTGAAATTTTTGATTTTCATGTCCCGAGGATATTGAGTTAACGGTGTTCTACTGTATTTGTATTACAGTGAAACCCTCTCAAGGAGTTCTCGATTAAGAGGTTTTCCTGCTTAAGAAGTTTGGTTTTTTCGGTCCCTTGAAGACCAAATGGCCCAATTTTTCCCACTTATAAAGTTTTCCCTCATAAGAAGTTTTTTTTTTCCGGTCCCTTGACTATGACCACAAAAGCAAAAAAATAATAAAATTGTGATCCGTTCAGTGGCCGGTGCTGGTGCATTTAAATAATCATAAATTATGCAACACTTTAAAAAGACAAAATCATAAGAAAACAGTACAACAGAACAATGTTAAGCCTAGGAGTCTACGTATAATAAGCTCTTTGCCGTTAATCCAGGTTTTTTCTTAATCCGCTCACTTATATTTTTAGTTTAGTCAATTAGTATGAATAAATGTAATCCATTTCCATGTTGTGTTAAATCCACACAGAGATATTAATAAGAGAAGAATTTAAGAAATTGAAGACGGTAATGCATTTTAAAATTATTAGTTTGAGCAATTCCATGCCACCTGTCTGTTAATGTGCACTCAAAGAGTTCTATTGCATTAACATCCGGGGCAAAAGTGAATATTTTTAATTCCTAATAAGAATGAAATTATAAAAATGTAAAAGTTTTTTTTACATTTTCCAAATGTTGTGAATGTGAAACAAATAAAAACAGTGCAGGTGAATAGATTAAAATGATAAAGTTTATAATTTGCTCATTAAATTAAATTAATAAAAACACAGCCAACAAGTTCAGGCCAGAAAGAAGATTAGAATGTTTTGCAAGGTGAAGAGTGAACAGAACAGAAGCATGTCGACATCAACGTAGCATATTGTGTTAGCTTACAACAGTCAAGAGGCTTGCACCTTCAACAGGTGGAGGGGAAGTAGGCAAGTTACCATTTCAGACTAGGAAAAGATTATCGGTGAAAAGGTATTTCTTCGATTCAAACAAACATTTGGAAACCTCATTCTATCACTTTCAAAAACAGATTCATTGCGCATCACAGCACTACATTCTTTCATCACCAATCCAAACAATCAGTTTTATAACAGGCAAAATTTGGGTGAAAGTCTCTCACACAAATTCTGCATGGCATAATCATAAGTTTCAGAGATGAATGCTTGAATCTGAAGAAATAACTAATAACAACCTCAGAGGACTGACCATTTATAAACTTCAGTAAAAGGGACACGTTCATTCCCATATTTGATATTACATACTAATTAATCATCATATTAAACTCAATTACAGAAAATGTTAACTTGTTAAATTTTACGTAAGAGTTAACAGTTTTTGTAAGAACTTTTTATCAGAATATGGAATATTAGTTCCGTGGTTTCAACAGTACAATAATATAATTTGTCCAGAATTGAATGCCATCTTCTATTAATTTCTAGATTTCAACTGGTCTTAATTTGGTCTTGTTCTGCCCAATTCCCCCCACACAGTTAGAAGAGCCCAGAGCCCCTTAGAAAGCTTGTTTGTTTGTTTGGGTGAGCTATGAGCGGACAGAGCGGCTTAGGCAACAACGTAGACCCCCGGCTTACCACTAGAAGTAGCGGCGGGCACTCATGGTGCTGACGTGGTGGTGGAGCAGGGAGGGAGGGGCTACCTGAGGCAACTCGACGTATTCGTGACGTGGCAGCTTGTGACTGAGCTCCCGATGGCGAGCCGAGCTGGTGGACACCTGTCGCCGCTGGCGTTCTGACGTAGCGATCTCCTGGAACATTATTAATATTATTCTCTGTTAATACTTCGGGATGCATCGAAGAATAGACACTTCCTTATTATTTCCATAATTAAATATACAACCATGGATGGAAAAATTATATCCTGGTAGTAAAACAAATTTTGCTAGATTCGAGGTTATCTGTTATTGAAGCGGTTTAATATGATCAAAGTGTTTAAGAACTAAACAAAATTCATATAAGATTCTTGTTAAAAGTAGATCCCCATGAAAACTAGATAAAAAGTAGTTCACATCTCAAAAAGGTTGGGAACTCTTGCATTATATTGTGGGGTAATTACTACAACTAGGTAACTTTAAAATCCGCTTTGTTTGGAAATTGAATTATAAGATTATCTGATAAATCATTGTACATTGATAAGTGTTGTAAGATGGTTCGATGCGCTGTAGGAAACCCGCTTGCACAGCGCAGGTATAAACTGAGCGCCCTAAAATTAAAGTTTAGACTTACGGAATTCAATATTTGTGTGAAACAATACATGATTGTTAAATCGTAGATTGATGTGTTGGAAACCGTAACACTTATATTGTGCAAAAGAGAAAATTGCTGTACATTTCTTTATGTATTTATCTACAAAAATACCCCACGATACAATATACACAAACATACATACATTTAAAATACACAAAGAATCCTTTGAAATTGAGAATATTTAATTAAAATAAATAAATTAAAAGCACTTTTAATTAAAAAGAATGCCTACAGAAAATTATAATTGTTCATAAATTGTGGGATATAAATAGACAAAAAGAAAAAACTTCTGAATGCAATACCTCTTGGTTGCTGTTAAGTAGGACGGTGTTCATGTTGTCAGCGACGAACCACTTCTGCCCCTTCATGACGATGGAGTGTGGGGGCTCGTGCTCGTGGCCTGAGTCAGCCGACCACACGGTGGCCGTAGCGCCCCCGTCTAGCTTCACGGAGCGGTGGAATCGGAAGGTGGTCTCCAGAGAGCCGGCGCGGCGCACCAGCTGGCAGCCGGACAGGGAGATCTCCTGGAAAATAATTTATTCTTTGTATTCCTCCACACCATTATTAGCTGCCTCAAAACCAGCATTTTCTTCTGGTACCCTTGATTTACTAGAGGTAAGACTATCATGACTGGAATCTTCAACCTCACAGACTTGCAAGACTGGAGCATAAGTTTTTAAGCCACGAGGTGTGCCCAACCATCGTCCCTGGATTACCAGTTTGCTAATCTCATTGTCACCCGTCACTTTTTATATGTAGAGTGCAATTTCGCAATTTTAAACAATTCCAGAAATAAATACAGTGAAACTCTTAAAAGGTTCTTCAAGGAAGGGAAAAAACAAAACCTCTTGAACTTTATATGCGGGCACTGTATTATAATTTAACCATAAATGATTAGAGAATTCTTGCTGACCTTCTTTCCCTTGTTGTGAACCTTAATGAACCCTCCTTCGGGGCAGACCTCAGAGATTTCCAGGTCTCCCTTGGCACTGCTAGTGATGCTGTAGTCGGACAGCGAGCGCTCCTCGCTCTCGTCGAGCAGGACACGCTTGCGTGCCGTGCGCATCGGCGTGGTGCGGCGGACAGACCCTGACACGGATGCTGTCTTGGACATCATGGACTCAGACTGAGGGGAAGTGGGGGTGAGGTTCAGCCTACAAACAGAAAGTGGGTTAGTTTCAGGTTATGTCAACTTTTTATGATCAGGCTAACTTTGAAAATCTTGTTATCGGCATTGAGAACTATGGCTTTGGTTTCTGGCCTATAATTACTACTTACAAGAGGAGCATGGGGTGCGTAATACCCCTAATGAGAATTTTTTTAAAAATTTTACAGAAGTGAAAAAAAATAATTTTAACAGGAAAATAAAAGAATAATTCCATATCTTTTTTTATTTATTGTACATTAATAATATGCATAAATTTTTTTATATAGAGGTCCACCTTAATTTTTCTGCTTCCAAATTGGTTTTTTCACTCGCCTGTAAAATTTTATTTCTTTCACATTGGAGGTATTACACCCCTGGCGACGATAAGTATTTAAATAAATGGAAAATAGTATATTTCCATTAAGAGGAACATTTTCACTAACAAAATCGGCGTGTCCCGCTCTAACAAGTAAAGCGAGCGGGGTGTGTAGTGGGTAGCAGGGGGAGTTCCGGGATATTGTAGTAGTATTTAACTGTATTTAGTATTGTTCGACATGAGCGAGCAAAAAATTTTAAGTATGGGGTTAAACAAAACAGAGCATTTAGTTTCATGCTTGAATATTTGCATGAAGCCGGTGAAATGCCTTTTTTATTTAGTTCATTAGCATTAGCAGACACAAAACGTAAGGGGGTCTCACAATAAATTCTGTAATAGTTGGTGTGTCCGCACAGACAACGGTAAATAGAAAGGCATGTAAAACAGAAAAAAACATTTTAGTTTTATGCATGAATATAATTGTGAACAGCGGGGGATCACCCATTTGTTTAGTTCATTCAAATTAGCGGAGACATGTATTGTTGTAGGAGAGGGAACAGGCTCAGCCTAGTGAAGTGGCATATACCTAAAAGAATGTACATAAAATGTATTTTTTCGGTTAATAAATAATAAAAAAAAAAGATACGGGATTCGTATGCCTGAGACACTGTAGTGGACAGGGTACTAAATTTACAAATTATATCTCTCAGTAAGGTCCGATTCTTTCACTCTCCACTAAACTTGATTTTTTTAACTTCGCTTCTTCATTGAAAAAAATTATAATGATCAGGGGGCCTAGTCTGTATCTCTCACAGCGCCAGTAATGCGGGTTTAGCTACGTCACGAATCCGTATTAACCCTCCTCTGACCGTGCTAAAAACTTTCTCGCGCTCCGATGCTGTACACTCAGTAAATATTAGTGTAATGTATTTATTTAATCCAATACATAAATGTATTGTGGAGGAATACCTAAAATGTTAACTCTATGTTTAGTATATTTACAAAGATATTTCAGTAAATACAAACCGTGACAGCTTAGTTCACAGCACCGTCAAGAAAGGTTAAACGGCAAACGTGCTTGTTTGTGAAACCGAAAGATAGAAACTAGGCCCCCAGTTTGGAATATTTAACCCAGACTTAGGACTGGCAGTTAAATTTTAAAGAATTCATCAAACATTTGAGGTTGATTTTCACGTTCCGTGAAAGTTCAGTGATTATTTCAGTTTTATGAAGCAACTGGCCTATAATGATATGATAACAGAACTTGAATCAAACTTACACAGAATGTGAAAATGGAACTCAGTTATTTGATGAATTGTAAAATTTTTTTGAAACAACTCGTCCTTAGTCTTTATATGTTAAAACGTAGATCAAAATATGAAGCCTTAGCAAATATTAATTTGGATCGCAACATGTTCCAGATTGGTAGATACTCTTAGTATCGCCCAGCTGAAAGACCACCTTAAAGAATTAAAACCTTGCTTGAAATGGATTTAGCCGATACCAGATCATCCATTTTTCCTTTCCCCTGCCCTTCAAATTTCTTTCCACCTCATAACATTTCCTATTGAGGGTACCATGTTATGGGACTCTTGTGACAAAACATAATAAACACAAAATATCATTGATAGTACTTGGACTTATAATCGGGAAGATTATAAATCCAAGCACTTACTAATATTAATCGATAGCAACCATGAACAGTGTTATGTGAAGAGCAATAAAATAGTCTTAAGAATGGTTGTTAAATGTACAATTGCGGATATACCTCTCCTCCTCGCCCTGCAGCAGGGTGCGGTAAGTGGCAATCTCCAGGTCCAGGCTGGTCTTGATGTCCATGAGCTGTGCATATTCCTTGAGCTGCTCGGCCATGTCGTCGCGCAGGCGGGAGAGCTCCGCCTCAAGGGCTGCCAGGTCACCGGCGTGGCGGGCGCGCTCACTCTGCAGGGTCTTCTCCAGTTCGCGGCAACGGGCCTAATCCAAAAATAAACCAAACTTTATTATGAATTTGCCAAAATGCAATATATTCATTAAATAATTGTTTTAATTTCATCCTTATAAAGGTAATCAGAGTGAAGAAGACTCTAAATAAATTGATAGATCTTTAACAAGTTAACTTGTGGATAATCGACAAAACCTTGGCATTGGATGTCAGTCTCAGAGCTGTCACTTGTCAACAAACTTTGGTTTAGAAAACATTGTGAAACAAAGTATGTGAGAGTTATTTTTTGTCAACCAAATGAATCTATCTGTGAAAAATTATTGAAAAATTAGATGGCCGAGTCAAAACAGAGAATGACAATAAGGGTTCGATTCCAGTCCAAAAACAGAACAGGAATTTTGCCATAATACAATTAAATTGCTTACAATACATATTACAAAATTTGTAAAATGTATTGTAATTCCCATTTAACTAGAATGAGGGGTAAAGGTAAGCTTTAGAATGGGTTCTTACGTGAAGTGCGCTGTTGGACGACTCCAGTTCTGAAATGCGAACGTTCATGCCGTCAACCTGGAGACGAGCACTACGGAGCTCCTCCACGGCAAGCCCGGTGGCATTGCTGTTGCGGCCGGCAGCGGCTTGAAGCGCCTTCAACTGAAAAAAACAACAGCATTGGAAGGTTAATATTATGTAAATTGTTTTTCTTTTACTTGAGAACAGTGGTTCCTGCTTGTTGATACATTGTACAAAACTAAATAATTTGTGGACTATATAATATGACAATTTCATGATGTAGTGGGATGGGAATACAAATATAAAAATAAGGAATGAAAACTTTGTGGTTCTTTTCAAGATCAGTAAAATTATAAACATTATTGGTGGATAATAAAATCAACATGAGTTAAATAATGCAGGATTACTAACTAGATCAAGATTTACTTACGTTCTTGATTGTTTTGAAATCAATAGTGATCATTTAACAGTTATCTGGCATGAAAACTAATCAAGTAGGTTTTTTAACATTTGCAAGTGATCTGTAATCTGATGACTGTTGTTACAACAAGAAATCTGCATTCATTAACAAGTGGCCATATCAACCCATGATACAGCATAAATACATATAGAGAGTGGTTACCTTGCTGTCATATCTGGTCTCCAGTTCCTCACGGTTAGCCCGCACATGAGCCTCCTGCTGCTCCCTGAGCTCCTGGAGCGACTGCTGCAGCTTGGCCTCGTATTGTTGAGCGAGGCGGCCATCGATCTCACTGATCTCTACCTGGCGGCGGGACCTGGTTTCCGTCAGCTCTTGCTGGTAAATCTACACATAAGACATAATACTTTCAAAACTACCAGATTTATAAACGTCCTTATTTCTAAAATATGGAAAATTCGAGGGCATTATATTTGCAAAAAGTATAATAATAATAATAACAAATGAAAGATATGCAGTTATTCAATTCTGATAACAATAAAACGAAGTCATGCCAAACACAGCACGGATTCCCTTCATTTGAATGTGAAAGCTCGTTCAGCTTGAAATTTTCGAAACACAAAAGTAGATAAAAATGTTGCCTTGCAGAAATGTAAAGGCCGGTCTCTTGCGACCAATTTCACAAACAATACCTCAAACATTACCATAAACATGGGACAGGGCCACAACTTTTGTTGTTTTCCATGGGCCACGGAAATTAAAAACATTGCGGCCCCGACTTAACTATCCACAAAGTGTGTAAACATTTTCGTCGGAGGAGACGCCGCTAAAAGCAGTCTAATCAACGATTTAACAGTTTTGTCAACAATTCTTGATGAAATTTTGTGATTTTTCACATTAACTTGCATCGAAAGATACTTACGTTTTGTTATTGAAAAGACAAAGATTTTATGCAAATTTCTGCCCTCAACTACATTTTTGCGAATGTTAAAAGATCAGATTAAAAATCACTACCAGTTTAATGAATTCCGGCACATATAAAGAGGCATAATTAGATGAGTACCTGGTCCTTGAACATCAGCTCTTCGCGGTAGCTCTGGAGGGTGTTCTCAAGGTCGATGCGACACAATGTCTCATCTTCGTGAGCCTTGCGGGTGTCCAGCAGGAGCTTGCGCAGCTGCTCCAACTCCTTCGCCAGATCCTGAGTAGAAGTAAAAGATAAACATTAGATCATCAAAGACAAAAGACAACATATTGAATAATTTCATAGGAATAAATTATTAATATAGATGATGAGACATATGAGATTTTCTGTAACATGAAACCATGCTATTTAATGCTACATATAAACAGGAGAAAAAGGCGTGAGCCAAACTACAAATTATGGGAAAGGAATGAAGCAACCACAAGCGGCATTCCGCGCCGTGACAGAAACCGCCTGACGGAATACCTGGCACGGTGCTTAATAAGTGTTATGCAGAATTAACTCCGGTCCTCACAAAATTATTTAAACTCTCACTCAGAAGTCTCACAGGAAAGTTCTTTGGAAAAAGCGATCATCCATCCAATCCCTAAGAAGGGGGACTGCTCTGACCCTTCCAACTTCTAAGGTGAAAGATCGTTGGAAAAAAAGCGATCATCCACCCAATCCCTAAGAGGGACTGCTCTGACCCTTCCAACTTCTAAGGTGCCAGATCTTTGGACAAAAGTGATCATCCACCCAATCCCCAAGGGGGACTGCTCTGACCCTTCTAACTTCTAAGGTGCCAGATCTTTGGACAAAAGTGATCATCCACCCAATCCCTAAGGGGGACTGCTCTGACCCTTCTAACTTCTAAGGTGCCAGATCTTTGGAAAAAGCGATCATCCACCCAATCCCTAAGGGGAACTGCTCTGACACTTCCAACTTCTAAGGTGCCAGATCTTTAGAAAAAAGCGATCATCCACCGAATTCCCAAGAAAGGGGACTGCTCTGACCCTTCCAACTACCGCCCCATAGCCATCACTTCCATACTTTCAAAAGAATTGGACAGGGTGGTTAATAACTCAGGTACGAGACATACGTCATTCCCATGTCTACCTACATTAAATTATCGTGAAAACAAGCTTATGTGTCCAAGCGGTTAATAAAAAATTGCTAAAAACCTCAAGAATTACAACACCACAAGGGATTGGCAGTATGGATTTCGACAAAAACTCATCAACGATCACCTCATGATTGGATATGTGGTGCAATTTGGGGGCGGCACTTGGAGCGTTTTGGAGAAACTCAAGACCGTCGGGTTGGATATCTCCAAAACTTTCGATAGGGTCTGGCACCGGACGCTTGTCAGAAAGGTACTATTGTATGGGATCCATCCAACCCTGCGTAGTTGGACTGTGGACTTTCTCATAGAATAATAATATAAATAGTGGGATAGATTGAAACCTCAAATAGATTGAAACTGAATCCTTCAAAGACTGAGTTTCTCTGGACCGCAACCAGCAGACGTCAGCGTAACATTGATAACTCCCCAATAACCATTTCAGGAAGTGACATCAGTCCAAAGACTTGTATAAAACTACTGGGTGTTAATCTCGACGCTGATTTTTCCCTGAAAACTCAAGTGAACAGAACCGTAAGCACGGGGTTCTTTCAATTGAGGCAAATTAAAGCAGTGCGAAGAAACCTGCCAACAGAGGCGACTAAATTACTAGTCAATTCGTATGTTGTTTCACGTCTAGATTATTGCAACGGTATATATGCAAGTCTCCCAAAATATCAAATAAACAAACTACAATCCGTTTTCAACGCTGCGGCAAGACTTATCACCGGCGTATCTAAATATTCCCATATTTCAGAACATCTCAAAAATCTTCACTGGCTCAAATGTCCTGAAAGAATCCAGTTCAAGCTCTGCTGGATGGTATTTAAGTCGCTTAACGCAATGGCTCCGGCTTACTTATCGGAACTGTGTATTCCTGAAAATTCCAATTCTCGACAATCAACCCTCAGGTCAGCAGCATCATCAGCTATCGGAAGGTTGAAGGAACCAAAGCGCACACCAGACACTAAGTTCGGTGAGCGCGCTTTCGGAGTGTCGGGACCTAAAGCATGGAATAGGCTGCCACATGAGTTAAGAATGATTACAGACTCGGCGGAATTTAGAGCTAAACTTAAAACTCATCTGTTCGAACTGTCTTATCCATAAAGTCAAAACCTTCTCACTTTCACATTCACAGCCCGTGACATTGTAAATAACTAATTGTGAAAATATGAGCTAATTCTTTTTTGTAAGCTTTTATAATGGTCACTTAATGAAAATTCTCCAGTCGTAAAGAATCATTAAATTCTCAAGTCTTTCAAAGTAATATTAACTCACCTTTGGCATTACACTTCTTATAAGTGAATACCAAAAGTGATGGGGTCAGTAAATGTAAAATCATGCAATGTCCAGTGTTTTCAATATAATGTCCTCCGCGTGCAAATTGGTATCTTCTCCAAGCATAAACTTTCTTATTAAAGTGTGTGTATCGGAAGTGACCGACCAGGTAAGTATGTTTCTGTATACAATTGTAAATAATAAACTTAAATATAGCCTAAGAATTATATTTTAAATTGTACAGCGCCCTTGAGGTGATTTCTCACAAAAACGGCGCTATACAAATTATCCAATTATTATTATTATTATTATTATAGTGACCAGCTGCTAACCCTGTACAAATAGTGACCAGCTACATACTAACCCTATACAAATCTCAAGTACACCCATCAATTGAATTTGGAAGCCACCTCTGGGCTGGAGCCCCTAAATTGATAAACCTACTTGATTCCGTGCAAAGGAAGCCCTAAAAAGAACGGGCCCTAGTGTTCTTCATTATGGGACTCCGTATATAATTGGTAGTGGCTTGCTAGTATGATGATTAATTTTGACTTGTGTTCTATTACTCATATAGTTTTTTATTAGTTGGAGTTTGTTGCCTTTGAAACCAATGTTTTTCAATTTTTTTAAAAGGGTTTTGTGGCAGATTGAGTCAAAGGCTTTAGCTAAATCTAGATATATGACTATACATTTAACGTTAAAGGCATTATTTCCAATTGTTAACAATTTGTCAACGATAGTGGCCGTTGGTGTTATTTTGAATTGTCGTCAGTGCCCAGTATTAATTAAAGCAAGGTCTGACCAGATTATAGGCATTAGAAGATAAAAGGTATGATGTGAAATGTGGTGAATGTAAAAAGGTAGGGTTACCTGGGCATCATCTTGTGCCTTCTTCTTGTCAGCCAAGGCCATGTTGTATTTGTTGTTGGCCTCTGAGAAGCGGGTCTCAAACATGCGGGACGTGTTCTCTGCATTGATGAGGTCTTTGGTCTTCTTATCAAGGCTGGAAAAAACAAAACTATTTTAGTGGACCAAAATTAATCATTGGAATGCTGGACTACTGCGAGCTAAAACTTTCATTGTGAACCAGGAGGGAATTGTGTTCTGCATGCAGTGCGTTTGCTGACTGTAATTTTGTAATTACTCAGTCACAAATTAATGTTTTTGTAGATTGTATTATCTTCAAGTTGTGATTTTTAATCTTTATTTTTCTCTCTCCTGGTAATAAAAAGAGTACCTTCTTAAAGAAAGATGAAGATATTTTTCTAATTTTATTTTATTTTCATAAGGTTGAATATGTGTTTCTAGATAAAATAATAAATTTACAGGTAGTAAAAGTTATTCTGATATACATAATAGTGACATACAAACAGTGAAACTTTGAAAATCAGAAACATTATTTGTAATAACAAGAACCATCAAATTTAAATTTGATGGTTCTTGTTATTACAAATAATGTTTCTGATTTTCAAAGTTTCACTGTTTGTATGTTACCCCCCTACTAATAAACGTGTTTTAAATTTTACCCTTTTCTACGGGATGTGTGATGAATGTAAGTTCAATAATATCAACAATACGTTTTTTTTTTAAATATTATTATATATAAAAAATATATATAAATAAATATATAAAAATTATTATCCATAAAATAAATTTTAAAATGAGCGGGTGTCGAGAAAATCTGTTTACCGCCAAATTAAGTTCAGGAAACTGCGTACAGGCGAGTAATTGGCGCCATCATAGCAATAAGCAGAAATGTCAATAAGCAGAAGCAGAACACGCGGCGCTGCCGGCAATTTGAGAAATAATGTCAACATTTTTTGTATCTAAAAGCAAGCTACAACGATGAGTGACGTAACCACGAGATGCTGGAAATGATCATACAAATTATATATTAAATCTTGTGTGATTTACTAAATTTACATATGCAAATATTTTTGACACCAACGAAAGCGCCCTTGGGGTGATTTTCTCACGAAAACGGCGCTATATAAATTATCCGAAAATTATTATTATTGCCGATGTAAAAAAAGTATCCGCCGGGGTTCTTTTTCGAGCCAATGAGAGCTTCTAAAAGAGTCCTCGATGGTTGCCGTGGCAACAACGGCGCGGCGACTTAGGCCGGAAAAAGAGCCGGGAGGTTTTTACTCCTAATCTGAATACGGCGAAAGAGGTTAGAATCGAGCCTAGGCTTTTGGTTAAAGAGTCGTTACAATTAAATATTTTGCGCACGTTTTGGATGTTAAACGTACGAATTCATTACACACGATCACATTCGTAGATACCTAGGGGAATATAATAATAATATTGTAAATCGGAAGATGACGACATTCGCGATGCCGTATGCGTGACGTCATTGGTCCATATTAAAGTGGTCTACACACTATACTGCGAACAGCCCGACATTTAGCAGCTTTTAGCAGCTGGCTAAAAATCGCAGGTTGGAGGTTGCCTCCAGACGATGCTTTTTGCAGTAAGTTGGTTTCTTTTGCTCTGTGAACACGTATTCACAGCGCTCCCGAACTCGGTCACTTTCGAAATGAATTTGCGAAATGCTTAAGCCGGGTCTCTTGCTTCAACATTGTCGCCTCCTGCGACTTTTTTTAAATAAGTTTTATTTCAGTGAAAATAAAACTAATTGTTAATCGAAATCTACAATGGTTAATCGTTAATCGACCACACATACCTAATTAATTATGGGAATAAATTCATAACAGCAAAAATAATTAAACAATATTCATTCTTTAATCCATTGAGAAAAATATTTGCCACCGCTAATTTTCCTTTTAGACCTACTCGACTCCAAACACCTTTTTATTGTAATAACTCTGGGACCACCGCAGAACAAAATGCAACAATAAATCGCTTACACACTTTTGGCAATAAATATGCTAATATCGATCACGCCGGTAATCTGGCATCATACAAAAGATGCATTAAACAAAATTTGTCTTCTAGTACCATGTAAACATAATGATCATGTAAACATAATATGCTTACCAGTACTTGCAAAACATTAATTCATTAGAAATCATAGGTACTTGTAAAATTCATCATATCGGTTAATATTTATAATCCATAATATCGACCTCTTAACTATTCTATTATATTTTTATTTTTCATTGCTCCTATGAGGACTTTTTACTTTATATTTTATATTTAAATCATTGTACCTTTTAAAGATATCTTATATTTCTACTTTTTTTATTATTATTATTTTATTCTCACTTTTAACTTTTTTTTATTTTTGCTTAATAATTTAAAGCTTGTACTTTATACTTATACTTATACGTTATACCATATTTTTCACTTTACATTTATATTTTACCCTTAACCTACTACTTATAATCTTACTACTTACTTTTTACATTTTTTTTTCCTTATATTTAACTTACAAATATACTGTTAGTCATTCTTCATGTTGTTGTACTATTTATATTGTATGTCAATTATGTTAATGGCACATGTTGTGCAGTATATGTGTAAATAAATAAATATAAAAAAACCATGTACTCCAAAGAGCGTAAGCGACATTTCTAAGGGAAAATATCTGTCAGGGTGATAGGCAAAACAGCGTAACCGCCACTATCTCCACAACTGAAGGCATTCAGATAATTGCATTATCAGTTCTATACAGGCAGTAACCAAATATCAATAATCGTAATTAACCAAAATCATTTTTTGAATCAACTAAGAAAGTTATTTAAAAAAAAACCTTCTCCTGAACACTTTGCTGTTTGTCGCTTACGCTGTTCTGCCGATTATGGGTCGATATAATATGTGGGTTCGGTTAGGTATAATACGCACTAAAATTAATATTAAAAGAGATTCCATTTTGACCAATTACACTATCGTCAGAATTTCTGCTAAAAGAAGTCAATTTCAGAAGACAAAATACTTGATACTGCTACCATGGAACATTTCAGGTTTAAAAAAATAATGTCAGATAAGGTACATACTATTACGGAAAGAACATACGAGTTCGATAATATAACATAACAGAGCATCTAATTATAATCAAATTAAAATATGAATAACAGTATATACGTCGTTAAAATATTTCAACGATAAACACGAATAGTTTTTGTAAAGTTTGTTTATAAATTATAAATTACAAACCTTTATCACGCTTTGTTATTACTTTATTAACCTTTGTTGAAGCAAAAGACCCGGCTTAATGTGCTACAGAAGTTCTGCAGATTGGTGGTTGCCACTAGACCATGCTATTTGCAGTAAGATCAGTGGCGGGTCGAGCACATTTTCGATGGCGGGGACCGTCATTTTTATGTGTAGATACTGACGTCTCACTGCCAGAAAGTAACGATACGAGACTCAATACAAATATAGGTATACCCAAATAGTAATAATATAATTTCTTACAGAAAATTTTATGAGGTACGAAGATAAGTCACGCACCTAACCAGAACCATCAAATAGGGTGCGTAAATAAATATTAAGTTTAAATAAAAATAAACACTTGTTCACAACCAAAAACTCGTGGTTTAAACAAAACAAGTGTTTTATTTATATATGTCAAACCACAAAGTGATTGCTTTCTACAATTATGTAAATATGAAGTTTAATAAAAATAGCACAAGACAAATTGTACTTCGGTTTGAGGTGTTTTAACCACGAGAACGGCGCTATAGAAATAATCCGATCAATCGATATCAATATTATTATTTTACTAAAACGTCATATGCAATAAATTATTATTATGCTACAAGGAAGGAAGGAGAGAAATTAAAAATTACTTAACCGAAGTAATTTTTTAGATTATATTTCTGCAATTACTTTTATGTTCAGAACGCATTCATTATTTTTGTGAACACAAAGAATTGTCAATTTTTTTCTTGTTAGGTTTCAGGAATAGTGTAGAGTATATGTAATAGTAGTTTATTTATTTCATTTCTACGGTATAAATATACCATTAACATTAAACGTTTATAAGTAGGGACTGTCCCCATGGTCCCCTTGTGAAGAAACGCCACTGAGTAAGTTGATTTCTCGGGCGCTGTGATCACGTGTACGGACCATGTCGTTCTGGCTGCAAACAGCCAGAATCCGTCTGCGGCAGCACCAATTCGGACGCCGTAGTAGTAAAATAATAATACTCTGCGCGCAAATGCGGCAGAAAGTGGAAACAATCGCTCCGGCAGTAAAGAAATAATAATACGGCAGACGAATAATAACAATTCGGCAGCCGGTTTTGCCTACTAACGATGCGATTTCTAGCCATCTGCAAAAAGCCGGCTGTTCGCAGTACCATGTGTAGTGGCCATAAGATAGCAGAAATCAACACTGTGTTGCAGTGGTTTTAAACCTGTGGTACGCGTACCCCTAGGGATACGCGAAGCAAAAATTGGGGGTACGCAATATCGTGGCACGAATGTAGGTTTATTGCATATGTGTTACTTGATTGTTAAGTTGTTTGTTAAGTAATGATGATAATATTAAAAAATTACAAGTGAACATGTCTTTCATTACATGTGAGGGCTATAAAAGCAAAAACGCCACTCTCAAAAGTCCTTTTTTCGGTAAATCACAAAAAACCGATTCAAAGAATATACTACGCAGTTTTCGTGTGATTTTTTAGTAATAACTTAACAAGTATAATCCAAAGTGAATTATTATAATAAAAAATGTTATAATAATGTGCTCTTTGGCCATGAGAGTGGTGATTTGGCGTGTTAATTGCTGTGGAGAGAAGTGTGAAAGAAGAAGAATCTTAACCCCATTTTCATTTCGACTTTTCCATGATTTGCGGTTGATTTTTCTAAGGATCTCAAAAACCATCTGATAGATACGGACAATGCGCATAGATTGGCATTTGTAACTCAATTTCGTCATTGTTTTGGAGAGTGCCGTTTTTGCTTTTATACCGCACGATGGATAGGGGTACGGGGTACAAAAAAATTGTAATAAGAGTCAAGGGGTACGCAGGCTCAAAAAGGTTGACAACCGCTGCTGTATTGGGTTAGCACAACCGGCGTTGGGCCTACATCAAAATATATATTTTTTTTAAATGCTTACCAATTATTTAGAATGAAAGAAAACATAATTGCATCTATGTGGTATTGACCACGATTTTTATAAAAACATAAGTCCTCCATCACAACACAAACATCATCTTCCGCTTAGTGTGGTGGTAGTAGGAGATTTTCAAATGTTGTTGGTTATTCCTAACCCGGGAATGTTTCTCTTTCTTTTAAAATAAAATTTTTTTAAATTAGGTATGCACAAAAAAATAGAAGGCTGCTTGCTTCTCGCAGAGCACCTAACAGTAAATTAAATAAATTTATAAAAGAAATATATAAAGTCGTCGTTATCTTCTCGAATCTATATATTTTTAGTGAAAATCTAAATCGAGTCATGATACAAGGCATTATTATGGCCGATGACGACATTCTTGTGTATAGAGTCGGACACGGGCGAGATACCCCAAATAACGCAGATGTCGTCACAAGTCACGGCGCAGAGAAGGCCGGCGCTATTTTCCCGATAACCATGATGTCACTCGTAAAAATACCATTTGATCGTGTTCTGACGACATTCGACAAACAAAATATCGGATGGGTAAATCATTATTAATAATTGTGTTCACAAACCCCATCCGGCGGAGAACCCATCTATTGGCAAAAATAAAAACTACTCAAATTTAAATGCAGCGATCCTAGGTACCTACCCAACAGTTAGAAATTTTCATTGTGTACCCCATTAAACAGAATCTTACCTTTAATAATTATTATTGTGCTCATGAAATTGAAATCAGCAAGATCAAGAATCATGAGACAGTGACAGGTGTCGCGGACCTCGCGGTGAGTGAGACGAACAAAATTATGCACAGTACAAAAATATTCTTACTAAAAAAATGGAATTAATTTCCTGCACGACACATTTAAAGAACCTAGTTGTGTTCTAGTGTTTATACAATATTGTATAGTAAGGCAGAGAGGATTCAGGAACGAGGAAGACTCAGTACAGAATGGCAAAAAGTTGTCTGAATTATTTATGACGTGCACAAGAAGCGTTAATCTCCGCGGCACTGGGTCACCCCACCCGCGGTGAAAAATAACAGAGTGGGTGGTAATTCCCGATGTATCTCACGAAAGTACCGAATTGCACTAGAAAAACAATCTAAAATTGAAAAGTATTAGGCGGGCCGCCGCGAGCCTAATTTCTCTAAGAATAAGTTGGTTTGGAATTCTTACTTGACCGATGACAAAGTTATTAACTACACATATAATGGCTAACTATCGTAAATTTCGATTTACGAAAAAAGGCGGTGGCGAATTGCAATGGGATCGGGATAAGTTAGAAACAGGTATTCCGATAAATTGCATTAAATAAACTTAACTTAGTGGATACAAATCGATTTCTAACGGCTATCAAATAAAAAAAAAATCGCATTATAAGGAGTTGATTAAAACTTACGCATGGGCGTGCAGATCGTAGAGGCACAGGAATAATGCACGCCCGTGGTAAGTTTAGTGGTGACGTGTGTTTTTGCTTACGTGATGAATGGAAATAAGCATATTATTTCAGTTTCTACGCCACTGTGTCGTCCAAATAAAAAATATTTTTTTTGCCTGTAATACTCGTAGTCGCATTCCTCCTGCATTATTTCATCGGTTTAGCTGACACCAAACACATTATATTTTGTCGTGAGCATTTCAAAATGGGGGATATGGGTCGAGTATAAAAATATAAAGATCGACCCCCTTCGTTCGGAAACAATAAATATCAGTTAAATTAGATCGCCTTGCGCTATACGCGCAGCGGGGGAAATTTATATTCAATTATAAGAAGAAATAAAAAGGACGACAATAACATAAAATGTTGATAAATTATTTTAGCACATTTTATAAAATACGTATCTTCTGACATAGGGAGAGGTATCGACAAGTTTTGGGCGGTGATTAAAAATTCTGAAATTAAAAATTAAAATGTGATCCTGGCGGTCAACGAAAAGGAAAAATGTGGCCACGAGGTTCAGATTTAATTGCTTCCGTTGATGAGCAACGTATAACACATAAAGTGATGAAAAATATATACTTTTTTTTACTGAAAGAATCAGTGAAACTGGAAATTATATGTTTAGATCATCAATTTATGGAAAACATTAAAGGCCAAAGGTGGACATTATTTATACAGCTTTACACGAGGGTTAGTGGCGCACCTTGTAATAAATGCACCGGAAGTCGCAATGGGAATGTAAGCGGGAGATAGCGATGCTCGGATTAATTTGCCAAGGAATTATCAATTTTAAAAAAATAATAATAATGCCCCCCCCCCCCCCTTCCATCGTCTCTCTGGAGGTAGTCAAAATTTAATCGAAACTAGTCCTTTCGAAACATTTGAAAACATACAGAATGTTGATTACCCATTAGTTCAAATAGATTATTTCTAAATACACAGGTGCCACGAATGTGACTATTGCTCATTCAGATAATGCCTAATCAGGGGCTGGAATTGCACAGTTTACTACGAATTGTGGCTGTTTGGTTTGAGATAATTATAATATATCGCGTGTATGTGTGTGGTGCATGTTACAACGAAAATACAAAAAACTGTATCGAAATCAAAAGATAACAATGTTGACCGTGCAACGGGCGTGGGCGTGCCTGCCAGGAAGGTTTTTTAGAAAGCGTCAGTTAAATTACTAAGGGTGTGGGCGTATAGGTACTAAATTTGTGAAGAAAGTTCCGTGGAGATTTTTTAAACCGGTTTCATCATCTAGCGAGTGAATACACAAAAGATACGCACGAGGTTCACAACTGTGTTAATTCATTCCAGGTTTATGCAACACAATAGGTTATGATAGGTAGTAGGTACCACTATTCATAGTATAATAATTCCTAGCGCTTGCTTCAAACTGCTGTCGAAGAAATTAAATGTTGGTTATTTTTACAACACGCCACGCAGGGGACACGATGTCCTGCGCTGCAATCTACATATTATTTATATAGTAAGTCTACCGAATCGGAAAGGCGCGTGATCAAAATCTTCAAGCTGAATAAACCTTTTCTAAGGAGGTTGTACGTGTGCAGATTAAGCACAGCGGACCTTTCGACTAGGCGTCTCACATTATGGTAAAATGGACGGTTATAAAAATGATTGAAACGCGCATACGAAGGCGCGCCATGTATGTAAACAACACACTCTCGTGTAAAATGTTTGGTATGCCTCTCTTCGCCTCTACTTCTGGCCGTTTGGCGTAGGAGGAAGGAATTGGTCACCTACACTGTTTGAACCGGTTGTTCGCGGTTTCAGTCGACAAGGTAAAATATTGGGTAAACGTCGTTTTTCTGGGAAAAAAAATCATTTCGAGGGTGTCACTAAAAAAAAACCGTTTATCATCGCTAAGATTTCTCTAGATTTTAAAATTAGTTATTAAGGATAATAAACAATTATTACCAGTGATAAATATGTCGACTTGTTTAAAGTGGGTTTTAGTAAAAAAGAAATCGCTCGGCTGTGAAAGTTAACGCATATTATCAATCTCACGCCTCAGAGCACTGCGAGTTATCAATTTCAGGATGAGTTATGAGAGATCATAGTATATCCATAAGAAAAACACCTGATCTGAGAGATGACATTCCCCACTGCAGTTGAATCGTACAATAAGTACCGCGTCAGCATAAAGATCGAGATCGTAGGCATTTTAGCACTGAAACTGAACACTAAAAACGCTCGGGAAGATTTCTCAAGCTCTTGAGATAACAACCGCAGTGAGCACTCGTGTTTACATTCTGAAAATATGAGAATATTTCCGGAAAACAAACAAACACATCACCTTGTCATATTTATCCTGTGCTCAAAATAATGTTTCTTAGGATGATATTTAAAAGCATTCATGATCTGCTCTTTCAAATATGGCGCGAGTTTAATTATTTTAGAAAAAAACCCTTTTTGCAAGTTATGCTTTAAAATATTTAGATGAATAAATAATTTTGCGCCCATACTAATACAATATTGTATCGGTGATTCAATCCAATATTGTATTTGTAAGCCTTTCTTGGAAGATTTGAGTTTGTTTATGAACAAAACTATTTATTCGTATTCATTTTGCGTAAGTATGGGCTCAAACAATTAATTCATCTTAATATTTTAAAGCATAACTTGCAAGAGTTATATTTCCTAAAATAACTAAACTCGCGCCATCTATATATCACCTTAACTTCTAGCAACTCACAGCTCCGCCAGCCCTAACTTACACTGAAATCCGACTACGAAATTGAGGTCATTTTGGAAGGGTAGGATAACTGGAATCAGGGTAAAATGTAAACTGTCGCCAGTAAAGTACCCACCCATATCATTAATATTATTATTTGTATTTTTTGAACGACGTGCAAATGTGAGCCCAACACACAACCAGGACATACGTACCTACCTAAAGTTTCAGAAACAAAGGGTGAAATTAACAACAATATTCTACTTACAATAGGGATTTCTTAATAAGACGGATCATTTTATCAATATGCATAGTAGGTAATTATGCACCAGTTGACAATGTTGACATTACCAATAAAATCAAAACTTTATATAATTATCATGAAAGTTTTAGATTTAAAGGTATTCAAGTAGAAACGCCATTTAAAGGGAATTCTCGAATATTATTATCCTCTATTTTCACATAAATTTCAATCTTCCTGCAAACGAATAATTTTTTTTTAAAAGCATCAAGTGTTTGCGATACAAAACATCTAAAAGCCTGCCTGCATCCTGCATCCAGGACCGGTCGCTTCTATGACTCGTTCTTGAGTTCAACAGTTCAGCTGTGGAATGATTTGCCGGCCTGTGTTTCCTCTCTCCTACAACATGGGTCTCTTCAAGACCCACGTTCACTCCTTTCTCTCCTCAAAAATACTCTCCACGCAGCGTTCGTAAATGACATATGCCCCGAGGAAAACTATTTTCCTCAGGGTCTCCCTCGTGGAGTTAATGTAAAAAAAAACGTTCGCGATACAAAACATCTAAAGGAAAACATCATTTTATTTTCTCTGTAAATCTAATCTGCTAGAGTTGTAAGAAATTAGGCCCATTAGCCCAAAACTATTACCAACATTAAATAAAAAAAATCTTTACTGCATTAATAAAGCATGCCCAATATAAGATGGATTAAAATTAATAATAGCGTATTTTTATTGCAAATAGCCGGGGACGAGGGTTGGTTGCATTATTGCTCGGTATGAGCAGTGATCACACCACACGCATACGATATTATTTCGGAATGAAATAATAATAAAATAATTAATGTCTTGGTATTATTGGCAGCGGAAGTATCTCGGAAATTATTATTACAGAATTATAATGAAACGTTCCGTCAACTTACTACAAAAGGTAAGTACGTATGCCCGTTCATTCCATTATTTTATGAAATTATCACATATTTAGGAATGATCTCATAGAATTTTTCAAAACACACTCTTATGAAGAAAGCTGCAACGATCCCAAAACTTTCAATTTTGTTTCAAATGATATCTATCATTTAACCACTCCATTTTGGATGTTTGAACCAGCCAGGTAAATAATAAGGTGATTCGTATGTATTTGGGTTAATCGTTTAATGTTGGAAGCATTATTTTTATGCGTCTATTTTTGAAATAGAAAGCAAAATTTTCGAGACTTTAATGACAGCAATGTACAGGGTGTAAATAGCACGTACCCGAAGGATTTTAAACAGCGATTCCTTAGCATATTTGGAATAAAAAATGTAGGTACATACCATTTTGCTGTCCGATGATATTTTTTTTCTATTAAAAACTAACATAATATATTTTTTTAATCACACGTCGCTACTTATCCCATCCATATACGTCACGACAGGATCGAGCGATATGACCGCTGTTTCATGTGTTACCGTGCTGTTAGAACGAGACAGAGTGCTTACCACGCGACCCGCTGCTGTGCTATACCGGACCACTCAGTCGCGCGACGTGTGATGGAAAAATATTTTTGTTTCTAATTGAAAAATAAAATATATCATCGGACAACCAAATGACATTTACATGTTTTACTCCAAATATGCTCAGAAATCGCTGGTTAAAATCCTTTAGGTACGTGCTTTTATAACCTGAGTAACAGCCATGATACTTTCAAAATATATTTCTACCAGTCATTCATAGTAAATTAATATTATGATAAAGGGGGAAAATGCATTTTTGCAGAATCGAGGTAGTGGTCATGCATTTTACTGCAACTAAAAGATATAGGTGGTATTTCACCACCCTCTTGATAGATAGCAAGTAAATAAATACTGGCAATAGAAAAAAAAACTTGGCTAACTTATCCGATACACCTACACCTAGACACTATTCATAGATAGTCAAACACACCACAATCTGCAGTTTAACGGAGATATAACGCCGAGAAGGCCCATGGTATATAGGCTGCAGTTCAACATAATACAATATTACATATATAGATTTAGCTTGAGAAGTCCCATCGCGGCAGAGGTAAATAAAGAGAGGTTAGCCTTACGTCACTCCGTAGTCTCATGGAGAAATCACACGGAGAAGGCCAAACTATAAATTTTCATGAGAATTCTAACCCGAGGTTGTTCTGTGCGGTGTTCGGCTCACTTGAACATAATTCAGAAACGCCATTTGAGGATATTTATGGCCTATTATCCAAGCCAGGTGTACCGTGGCTCATGGCTCACGGCTATCGCCAGATTGGTGGATAATGCCGGCTGCCGGCTTCACGGTGAGTTGCATTGCTCGGGATTGGTTCATTCCTTCATTCGCGGAATATATTGAATATCAATTCATAGGGATCAAAAGTATTCAGAAATGAGTGAAATAATTATAATCTTGAAACTCAATCCAAAAGATTCAGATACTTTTTCAGCGAGTTGGCTTTCCTAATATGCATGTATTTTTTTTAACCGGGGCATTCTTGCGCTATAAAATAGTAAATTATTGCCATATTTCAAAGAATTTGCGCAGGAATCTGCAAGCAATTAATAATCTCCTTGCAAAACTTACAAAGTTACATCAATAACACTCGGTTGCTACTGAGAACTTTCATGGTTACTTGAGCAATATGCCGCTCGCTCCTTGTAAGGAAATAAATAGTCACAGCTGTTGTTCGACCGATATCCCGCTGAAAATACATTTAGGGGCGTATTATTTCGTGATACTGTTTTACTATCTTTATTCCCAGTGTGGGATAAATTAATAGTAGACATGAACGTGTTGTCAGTGAGTAAAGTAACGGCTAAATTCGTCCAGTAAACGTGTGCACGTATAAAAAAGATTAAATATGTAGAAAATATAACTCTGCTATATGAAATAACATTTATAAATGTCATGGTATTGATTTAAGAAAAATATATAATTATAACGGTGACATCACGACATTGCCATTTACGAATAGCGGACAAGGTCGCGGGATAATTATTCAATACAAAAATATTATATTCACATTATTTCACCATCTATGGATAAGCTATCAAGGTATCAAGACGATGATGAAAACCCTCCACAGGGTGACCGGTAAGTGGTGGATATAAATAGTTGATATAAAAATAAACTTACTTTACATCATTTTCGTTGTTTGTTTTTGGGGTGTTATGCCGTGTTGTGCTACCTCCTTCTTTAGCCGACGTTTCGGACAGCGTTGCAGTGTCCATCATCAGGGCAGATCCGGCAGATCCGACGATAACACCCCAAAAACAAACAACGAAAATGCTTTTGGCCGTGAAAATCTAAAAACGTATCTACTTTACATCACTTTATTTATGTATACACAATCTACATGTTGACCTGAAAAACACCCTCGACTCTGTGCAGAAACGGGAGAACCGTTTGATAGCTTCTCCTATCTTAACAAATGGGAATGCTATCCTTGTTTTACCGTATTTCAATGGAAGATGCTCCGAGGAACAGAGTCATGATCCCCTCGGCACCGGTAAATAGTCGGGAAACGCGCCAAACGCGCGCCCAATATATCATGGTTGACATTTGTCACATGAGAACGGGTCGCTTCTACGACTCGTTCTTGAATTTAACAACTCGGCTGTGGAACGATTTGTCGGCCTCTGTGTTTCCTCCTTTCTACAACTCTTCAGGTCCCATGTTCACACCTTTCTCTCCCTAAAAAGACCCTCCACCCAGATCTTTAAAGATGACATAGGCCCCGAGGGAAATTATTTTCCTCAGGGCCTCCTGTGTGGAGTTGATATAAAAATAAAAAATAAACTAAATACCCTAAACTAAAGTTAAAAATTAAATACAGCTCACCTATGGGAGGAAGGGGTGAAAAGAAGGATGAGGGGTAACACAGCAGACATAATTAATAAGCAAAAAAAAATTATAAACCCTCTTTTGAACATTTTCCCATTTAACCGGTATTTCCCTACAATGACATTGAAATCCCTAATTCTAATAAACTTCCCGCACCCTTACCCCTGCCTCCCTTCTACTCCTTCCAAGATTGGTGATCTGTTAATTTTTAACTTTAGCGTACATTCAATCCTAGTGATGTGAACATTGTTCACGAAACATGTAGATTGTGTATAAATAAATAAAGTGATGTAAACTAAGTTATTTGTCTTTTTATTAAAATTAAATTTGGATTTGATCATTCCCCCCCCCCAAGTTTTACCTCTTGTTGTATATAAATCTCATTTTGTATAGAGGCTTATGTGGCCAAATGGGGGGTCGAGTTGTCGTAGAACCAGGGCTACCATTGTCTCACTAGCTCCAGGAACAGTTGAGACTCTTCAACTTTTACTAAACAATTTTTATTCAATTTTCGGAACGGCCTTGGGATCCCCCATCCACAGTTGAAAGGCTGTCTACCATTTACCGGGTACCATGTATAAGGCGAGCTTTACACTTGTAAGTTTTTTCGTAAATTTACGTCTTCTGCCCAATGGGCATATTGCATTTTGAAAATCCAATGTGCCCGTAAACTTACGAAAAAACTTGGAAGTATAAAGCTAGCCTAATTGTATAATATTATGTCACTGGCAATAAAAATACTAGGATCAATAGGATTAACGGTTTTGCCGCAGTCTATTTGATATAACTTCAGGCGAATGTAAGTATCGGATTAACCACAAGATTACCTTCTAGGTGTGTTGGATGATCAAGAGTTCGAAGTTAGCATGAATTGAATATTATAATAAATTGAATAGCACCAGAGTGTGTGAAGATGATCTACACTCTTAACCCAAATTTTCTTAAAATAAGAGGAAATTACATTATTAAAACAACCTTTTGGTTGTTGAATCGCAATTTCTCCCAACCGCCTGAAGCCAATAAGACTATGGCATCCCCAATTGGGGTATGCTGTGAGGCTGAAGGTAATGGAGAGGGGGAGGAGATGGGAAAAGTTAGGGTGGAAAAGTACCTGACTATTCAGATCTGGTTACCAAACACGGCCAAAGCCATTTCAAGCAAAAAAATCAATTCTGAATGGTGGTCTTACACCAGGGCGGTACTGAGAGTATCTTCCACTCCTGGAACGTGCCGCAAATATATCTTATCTTATTTTGAATGATAAATTTGTGAAAACCACAAATCAATCAAAAAAAATTACTTGAGCACGCCGGGATTTGAACCCGCGACCTTCGGATCGCTAGTCGAGATCCTTATCCCTCGACCAAGGAGGCCGTCAATTGGAAGTCATTTAGGAAACTTGACCATCGATCATCAAAATGCTGTAATCAAGCGATTATTAAATGATTACAAGGAAAGTTAATGACATTAGCAAACTCGGTGGTGCATGTTTATGCGCGAAATGAGATGAAGAATGATTAATGACTCTTAGTCACCAGTGTAGTGTGATAATGGACTGCAACTGTGAGATGATAATTTTTAAATCATAATATTGAAACAGGTGGCTTCCAATTATGCTTGAATAAAGCCCATCGCTCGAATTCTTTAATGCATGTAGTATAAAAACCTTTGCACCACTGTTGATTTGAATTCGTGGCGAGTCGATTATTATCACAATGCGGGTTAAATTCATAAAAGAGTATATCGATCAATAGTGAGGAAACCTTCAGTCCCAAGTTAACGATGACGCATTTCCTCGCCGGTTTCCCAATAAACTTGTACGAATCGTAAACTACTGCAAAACACGCGAACGCGTAGGTATTATCCCTCGTCTTATTCTATTGTTTTGTCAAGGTCTTGCGATTTAATTTGATAAGCCAGATATTGGACAATAAAATAATTTTTCGTAATGCTTAGTGAAACAACGTCTTGATTGGCAACATAACATTTGGGTTAATTACTGCTAGAATAATTTGTGATATTTTGCTCCAGTTTTCGCCAATTTTCGTAACAGTTGCCTAAGATTCACCTGAGTTTTTAACGAACTAACTAAAATTCGGGCACCAAACGTGAACCTACATTTTTTTATCCAACTTTACGATAGGTACCTCTAACCAGTTAGGAGTTTTCAACTTCACCAAAATAATAAAAATACATACTTTGGCAGGAATTGTCAATGAGGATGTCCAGTGGCGTGTTGTGCAATATAAAACTCATGGTTTCGCCTATATTAAAAATAGTTGTACAGAATTGGCCCGTCTATTTCAGGTCCGTGTTACCGAGACGAAATTTAGTTTTGACCCAATTTGTGGGGCAGACATCTCGGCCAAATCGGCCAGACAGACATAAGTTATCTATCTATCTAACCTCAAATTAACCTATTACGGAACTGTGACAGAAATTTACACTATGTTAAAAAACAGTCAATTTCTCGGTCAAGTCTGGTTCATTATTCTATCAATAATAATTTTTCGAAGCTAGACTATAAACTATGTGGGTACTATAAGGGGTATTTATAATATATATTTCATTTCTCTGTACACATTTAGAGCAGTAAAGGGGGTAGTAGGTACCTACCTACACCCGTGGTCTTATTACTTATCTCTCCTACGCGAATTTGAGAGTTGTCCAGGCTGTATATTTAAAAGGGGGATACCTAATAAACAATCGTAATATCAGGAATGCATTTACACCAAGTATTCAAGTTTTTTTTTAAATATGGTAGGTACCTAGTACGCTTGTAATTGAATGTAGGACCTGATAAAGTAGGGGCGTTGAATGTTGACCAAATCCAAAAAAAACACTATTAATCAAGAGCTCGCATATGTAGGTACCTCCGACGTCGTCCTACCGTATCTAGGTACATAAATAGATAGAAAGAAATTTGATGAAAGTATTAGCGTGACGAGAAATGGCACTATTTGCTTCCCAGTTGTTACGCCATTGGTATATTTAAAATTTTAGTTGGAAATTCGCGAATCGTTGAAAATAAACCAATCGAATGATTTTTTTTACAGAATTAATTATAGCTGCTGCAGCCTGTAGCGTGGGCACGTACAGAAGCCTCATGGGATCCGGATTGAAGCCTTGGCTCTTTGCTCCATTACGTCATGTTTATTATTTCAGGCGTGTGACATCATCGAGAGACAAAATGACGCCTGGTAAAGTCGCCTTTACATTCAGTTAGCATAGTGAGCAAGTGTGAGACATTCCTATTCGTCGAGTGTTTGGAAATGTCAAAAGTTTCTACTTAGGAGATAGGTACCTAGTGTACCTACCTACCTTATAATATTATTTATAATTATTCAGAAGTCGCCTATTCATCTCACGGTTACAGAAGGAATGCGGCAACTAATAAAGTCAATATTTCTATTTATCGTTGTGTATCTAGGTACGACGTGACTAATTAATTCAACTGGAAAGGGTGTTAAATTGAGTAATTTAGTAAATAGCATGATTTGAGATTTTAACGACCGCAAGTATTATCGTGATTAATTTTTGGGTTATTATGCCTTTAGGTACTGTTTCGGATAGCGTAAGAGACAGATGAAGCGCAACACGTATACCTGGTTAACTCAAAAATACTCATGATAAAATATAATAAATCTTCACTCAAGTTTGTCTTGACACCTACTCAGATGAAATATCCCAGATAGGTACCTAAATAAAATTATAATAAAGTAAAAATAACAATAATAAATAAATTATCAAAATTATGGGAAATAATTTGTGGTTGAATTATGCTAGTGACAGACTCCGCTATAAACAGCGTTATTTAACTTGGCCTATTTCAGCATGTCTCTCGCCATAGATTCCCATTGGGAATAGCTAAGACTGTCGGCCCCGGTAAATATTTACCTAACAGCCTCACTTTTAATGGGCACAGATTATGGAAATTAGGTACATTTCGTTTCAACTTAATTACTACAAAATAACTACTTACGTCGGGAGACTTAGTCCAAAAATTCCCCTAAACAACGATCTTGTGCCACCATTTTAGATTTTTACTTTGGAGCGACGTTAGCGAAAGGTTTCGTTTCAATCTAAATTTGCGCAAATTATTTAAATAACCGGAATTAAGAACCTGATAACGTGATTACCTATTTACCATCTCTCCCGAAGTAAACAGTAGTTGAGTTTCTTGTAGTAATTGTTGAAACGAAGTGTCATTTCCATAAACTGAACCTAAAAAGTGCGGCGGTCAGGTAAATATTTACTCATTGTTATTGACAAGTCGATGACAGACGAATGATTATATAATTATTGTAGGTTATGGTGAGTTTCGTTGATTTCCACATCGGTTTCATTTTCGGAGTACGAAACTGTAAACAGTCGAACCGAAAACCTCAAAAAACATTTTACATACTGATGTACCTAGAATGCCGACAGATAACAATGATATTATTTCCCAGTGTCCTACAATGCAAGAATTTTTCACATAATTGTTACAAAATTCTGACCAATTCTGGCAATAGAATACATTTTCCAAACACTTTGTACCTAATTATTTATCGAAATAAAGCTTGATAATATAATTTTGTTAATGTATTTTTCACAAATAAATAATAAACTCACCGTTTGCGGAGTTCTTCATTTTCTTCACAGAGACGCTTTACATCAATTTCGAGCTTAGCTTTCTCGCGGGCCGTTTCATCTAGAAGTTTACGAGCATCTGCGAGTTCATGCTCGTACATACCCTTGATGTTTGAAACTTCGCGGGTGACCGTTTCGTGGGATGTTTGCACTTCTCGCGTGAGGCGATTATTCTCACCTTCCAGGTGTCGAACCCGGTCAATATAGGCAGCGAGCCTATCATTAAGATTTTGCAAAGACTCCTTCTCTTGAAGACGGCTTTGACGAGTAGGACTCATTGGACTGCCAGACCGGCCGGCTGAACTAGCGGGGCGACTGCCGGTTCTAGGAGTGCTGCTCGACTGCGGTGTTTGAAGCGAAGAGACATTGATGCTGCTCGAAGATGTTACAGTCGTTTTCTTACTTTTGGACGCCATTTTCACTACACAAAACTGAGAAGCACTTGATCAAAACAATTTTCACAGCGCACCGAAACAACGTACCCACGCCGTCAATCCACAAAAACTGTTAACCGCAACGCCGCTAAACCGCGCAAGCGCGGCTTTGGTCACGTGACCGATGACATCAACAAAGCCACTCCCACCAAATACTGAAAATCAACGCCATCTATTACGAAAATGTACATCTTAGTTAGGAACTGCACATTAATAAATAGATTATTACTTTAATTAAGACATCAAAAGGCTTTGTTTGGGAGATTATGTTTAGGTATTTCACAGAAAATTATAAACTTTCCAAAACTTTAATGTTTTGCCAATGTATAATAAATAAAATGATTTAATTCACGGAATGTTTTATTTAACTGGCAACACTGTTACGATTTTCCCGACGACGCCATGCATTCAAATTAGCTAATCGATCAAAATAATAATAATAATGAAATTTTTCAATTAATTTCCTTACACTTTAAAATTTTAACTCTAAATTACAAAAACGAAAAAAAATCTTAACAAATGCATTTTAAATATATACTTACCTAGGGCAGAATTTACATTACGCACAAGTTCATGTCATTAGTTGCACTAAAGTACTACCAGTTTCAAGGGTAACCACATAAGTTTCATCATAGATGCATTAGTTGAATGCCAAAAAATTAGAAATGTGCCTGATAACCTGTAACTAATTGCTTAGTGTAAAAACCTGATACCTGATGCAACAAGTGTCACGAAAGCGTTTTAGCTGAGCGGACACGTGTGTTCCTTGTAACTGCGTAAGAGTGCGTCGAAAATAAAAAATGAATAAATGCTGGAATGAAACCGGTCCTAGTGTAAATAAACAAGTGGAACAAAGTGAAAAAAAAATTGTTTAATTTTATATCTAATTGTTATTATAATTAATAATTCGTATGGTAATGAGTGGATACTATTTTCAGTGGCTAAATATCATAGCGTAATCAAGGCTGGCCCTACGCGGGCGCAATTAGAGCACTCCTTCCTCCTTCCTTTGGTGGCTTCCCAACATTTCGCATCCTGTTTAAGTATGTTGTCGGACACCGATAAATAAAGTATTAAATAGAGGTTCACTAATTCCAATTTTATAGCTTTCAGGATCTTCATCTGATAATCCAGAGGTTAACTGCTTTACATCCAGACATTTTCTTGGTATACACCCTACAATCCGACATCATATTTTCTTTCGTGACAGTTTTTTCTTCATTTTGTACATTGCCATTTGTATCTATAACAACGTCGTGCATTGCAGAAAAAACATTTGATAATGATGGTGTCATGGTTGCGGTGATACTGAAGGTTGCACAACACAAAATTTGCGCAAACACCAACTTTTTGATGTAATTATTTGGAACATTCATGCAACTAGTTGCATAATATAGATACTAGCAGACCTAGAGCACCGACACTGCGGTCATAAAAAAAAGGCACCTAATATAATAGAAAAATAGGGATAGATATTTAGATGAATGTTTCTTAAAACACGCCCCGGCCCGTCCTGGCGATATGCAAGCGGTTTGACAAAAAGGCAATTAATTTGATATATATTGCCTCAAAATAATAGGTGGCATTTTTTGATCAATAAACTTGTTGAAAATATATGATAATTAATTATTAATCATTTCATGTCACAAAGTAACTATATTCCATTGGTCACCATGAAATAGGCAACCACCTAGTATGGTGATTTAATATATCATATATATTATGTAAATGTTTTAATGTATTATATTTCATGTACCTACTTTATAAATAAATAAAAAATAAATTATGAACCGAGTAGGTAGGTACCTAACCAAACAATTTATATTCGATTCAAAGATAAACAATTCATTTTATCAATGCAGAACCAATTTAATATGATCTATTTCGAAGCTTATATTAATTTATTTGTAGCTAGGGTTTCATCAAAGGGATCAATATTTTCATGCACGTAAATTTTTCTTTAATCATGGGCAAACGCACAAACGAGCAATTTTTTTAAAAAGAAAGATGAACATTTCCAGTTTATTAATAACCTGACAATATTTGAAAACCTCCCACTACCACAGTAAGCTGAAAACGTGGCTTGTATTTCGATGGAGGACTTAGCCAGCTGAGGAATTGAACTCAGGACGCCCGAGTGGAAACCTGTACGCGATGCCAACTCAGTCACTTACCGGTCATTTATTATTACTTTTCATAAATTATGTGCATTACAGTTAGGTTAACAGTACCCACAAGTACTCATCGTATGTCAGAAACAACCATTATTTTCGAAGGTTAATATTATTGTGTATTATTAACCTATTATTAAACACCAAAAGCCACCCATCTGTCTCCAAAGAGTTAAAGAATTCAGTGCAAAAAGAACAGGCTGTGGAAGACTTGAGAGCAAAATGTACCAGCTGTCTTATTTCACCTGGTATCTCAACTTTCATGCCATGTTCTCTATAATATGCTAATATACAATAGAAAGCATTGCAGGATTTTTTTTTTTAACATACGCTATTATATAACATAAAAATAGATGTACATGTGTGAGATGATGTATGAATAGGAATAAAGCACGGAGCGCGTGCCAAGACAGAGTTCGGTGGCAGTCCATCCTCAGGAGAAACGGCTTGATGGTTAGTTAGTTTAGCTGCGTTTGGTTAACAGACCTAAATAGCCACCAACCTTTCTCTTCCCCTTCAGCCACACAACATACCTTCATTAAGGATGCGATAGTCCCAGTGGCTCCAGACGGTTGGAAGCAAGGAGTCTTCACATAAAAAGCACTAATTTTTATCAACACACTCAGATTATTAACGGTGTACGGGTTAGAAAACTGTTCATTTAGAAAAACTTTGGAAACATGAAAAAAATCTATTTAATTAGAAGTCCAGATTTGTAGGATAATCATAGCTTAAAATATACCTTTGTTATATCATTTTATCTCAGATCATTTTGTGTAGATTCTGCACTGCAGCTTGTTTGTATAATATGACTAATTAATTCCGAAATTAATTGTTTTTTTATTATTTTAGTTGGACAGAAAATAGAAATAAATATAATGAATGCAATAAATATAATAAGTTTTTTCTTCAATTTTTTGACGAGCTTCATTCTGCAAAATGTCAATCAATTTAGAGCAAAGAAATTATGTATGTACGCATGGATTGAAATGAACATTTAAAGATATTTTTTATTTTTATTTAATATTATAATAAGTTTTAACTAATATTACATGAGGTTGATGATAATATTTTACATGTAACATTTAAAGAACTTTCTGATATCGATTGCTTCCAAGTTGACAAGATTTTTCTTTAATAATATAAAATGTAAGAACAATATGTACTAAAAATTACGAGCATCAGTATGAAAAAATACCTACAGCTCATTGCACAAATAATGATGAAACATGTTTAGTAAAAGGGAAAACATGTCAATGCAAAAGAATTGTCTTTTACTACTTTTTTATTAAATATTTAGGAGCCATATTAAACTCATTTGGTCTAAATTAAAAAAGTGACATAAATAATAAAAATCTATACAAGTAAATATTTTACAGTTCAACCAGACATAGCACTTAACACACATAATATAACATACCGTAAGTACAAGATGGAACTTTATGTGAGATTTTGTAACCTACGGTCAACCTTTAGAAACTTTGTCATAGAAACTATTCCCAGCTCATTCAATTTATACATTTCATTTCTTCCTACTTGCCAAGATAAAAAATACAACAGGTTTACGGGAAGACATTCAATTTCAAAAAAGAGGTCAACAAATGCATAATAATTGAAATGTATACTAAGTAGTTAATAACTATATAAACAAATTAATAAATCCATTAAATTTAGTCTAATCCTAGGCAAAAGAATTTACGATATAATATAAGGTATATAAACACCTAGTTCGAGTTGAACCAAACATTGAGATGTATGCATCGCCATTGAACACATACATTTTAATTTGAAACCATACGCAGTCTTTTGATAACATTTTTTAATAATCACAATATTTTATTTAAGATGGATGCTGACTCCGTTAAGGTTAATATGACAACAATGCGATGAAAGTTGTGGAGAAAGCCAATGTCAAGTGAATATTTCACCAAAATATAATAATTGTCTTCACATCCCCCATAACATAATAAGAACTGGGTCTGCTGTCTACCAATCTCTGCTGCGAGTTTCAGGGAGGTCAATTACCTGTTGCTTACCTATGGTAACCACAAGTCAATGTGTACATGTACTAGACCAGTACAACCTAACTAGAGTTCCGTATGAGCCACATTACATATCTAGCAACAATCCCCATCCATTTATTGTATGGTTTCCTTAACAGATACTGATTTGATGTTTACCATAATGTTTCCTAAGTACGCTTAAACTACTAAGTGAAAACCGTTATATTTAGTGTCCTCGTGCCAAACTAGAGGAGTGACATAGAAAAGTATTGAAAATTTTAACAAGTAGTTTCGAGAAGGGGATCGCACCCCTCCACAGGATTAATGACGCCGGGTTTCTTCCCGTCTGCTCGAGGCGCTACATCTGAAACATCACAATTTTTAATCTTCTGCGGAGGACTGTTGCTAGTGTCTATCTGTGATACAACTGGGGGTGAATTATTAGTAGAAGCCACCTTGGAAAAACTATTCTTTCTGCTAGGAACCTTGGACAAATCTACTTGGCAATCAGAACTGGCAATCACTTTAGACAGCGACAGGTATTCTGAAGGGGGTAAAGATTTGCGCGGTGAGGGGCGTGGGGATATCCATCCCTGTTTCAGCGCATTGCAAGTGCATACCATATCCCCTTTACCATTTATTTGAGAAGGTGCAAGATCATGCAGGCACTTTACGCCACTGACTGAAAGAGACCTGCTATTTTTCTTTAATACGACCGGCGATTTCTTAATCACTATTTGTTTCTCGGCAGTCAGGCGTATGGGACTGGAGCGTGCTGCCAGCAGCAAGTCTGGAGAACGGTCGAGGAATGCCGGAGAGAGAGGTATATTAAGACTCAGATTGTCTTCAGCTTTAGAGCCAGAGCATTTGCACATATCGGTGGACCAGCAAGTATTGCACGAAACAGGGGACAGCCGTTCTAATTTAGAATTTCTTCGCACAGCAAGATTAGAAATCTGCAGAGCAGAGATATTCTCTATTTTTCTATTGTCTCCGGTACTCTTTTGTTTGGAAAACGATTTAGCTTTTCTATAGAGTTGTCGCTGAGATTGAGAATATCCTTTGGAGGAAGAATTAAGGATCCAAGGGCCATTATCGGCAGGTGAGCATTCCAAAGATAAGTTGGTCCTCGCCAGTTTCTTGATGGTCTTCACATCACTATCCGACTGTTTAGTCCAGGGATCCCAAGGAACATACACAAGCTGACTGCTGCTTTTATCTATATGGTTGGGCATAGTTCTTGGATGCGGATTAGCCTCAGGAATGGAGATAACGGACACACTGGGCGAGGTTTGCTCGCTGCGTATCTTACGAGGACTACACACGGGTGAAGTAGTCTTTTCACACTTTGCCAGAATAGAAGTTAGAGTACTTATTTCAAGATGAGGTGAGAAGTCCACCGCCAAGTGCGCAGGTGAAGTCTTCTGAAGGGAGATTGCTTGGTGGTGTTGGTGCTTAACTGCCTGCTTGTGGGAGGGGCGTGCGCCGAGGGAGCGGGAGCGGGGATGTGGACGGGTGGCTTGGGGGGGCGGCGGAGCGGGAGGGAGGGGGGAGGAGGGGCACACGCAACACGGAGTCACATCACTGTTGCTGCGGGAGTGTATAGGCCGGCGAATCTTCATCACGGCGGGTTCCGGAGATTCCGTGCCTATTATATTGATGCTTACATTAAACTTTTCATCTTCGGTTTCTTGCATTATGGCCATCTTGATAAATCTCTCCATCTTGGCTTCTGCGGCTGAATTGCTGCCGGTGAGGTTGGAGTGATATCGAGGAGGGGTGCTGGACAGACAGACGGGGGTGTGGTACGGTGGAGGGCGTTCTGAATGGTGCTCTGCATTAGAGGACTTGTGTTTGGGGCCGGCCAAGTGGTTGGACCCGGCCCCTGCTAGCTATAGGAGCTTTTCAGTGACTGAGCTGGTGGTTTCCGAACTGATGGTTGATTGACTCACTGGAGCGGGTACGGGGTCCTCACCTTTAACCACAAAAGTTAAACATTCATTAAATTATTAACCCATTTTCAGAATAGATAATGCATTTTGTCAGAATAGAGCTTCGTAATATTTGCATTGAATTATGTATCGAAAATTAACAACAAATAGCTTAATTTTTTTTTTGAAATATTACATAAATATGTAACTGAAATATGGTGAGCATTTCAATATACACTTCAACCTTATCGATGCATAAAATGAACCCATACCTCTCGAGCAATAAAATGAGGATAACTTATCATTTAACCGATTCCAATCCTGTATCATTTATTTAAAATATGCCGTTAACCAAAGTACAATCACATTACACAATACTTAGAGATATTGAATTGGCATTATGTAGGTGTATAGAAAGAAACCGCTAGACGGCATCAATACACCTATTCAAAGATATGTTTTACATTTGAGTCTTAGAAGTCTGTCGTAAAATTATTTGAGTCCTTGAGTGTGGAAGCGTCATCTATCGAATTGCACATTAGATAAAGTAGCGGTCTATTTAAATGTTGTGTACCTGTTTTATTCTGGCCTACAGGGGCCTGCAGTCGTTGTCAGTTGAGCAGCTCCACAGAAACAAACTGCTTCAGGCGCTCCAGATACTGGTTGTAAAGCTCCACATCGTTGTGGCCTGCACCCTCAACCCACAACGGCTCCACAGCCCGCGGGCAGCGCTCGTAGATGGCCAGCCCGTGTGAGAAGTCTATCACCTCGTCTTCGGTGCCGTGGATCACCAGCACGGGCGAGGTCACCTTGGGCACCTTATCAATACTGGAATCAATCATAACCAACACATTAATATTATCATATCACATCTGTAATGTGTACATTCTCCTTACTAAAAAAATGCGACTACTACAATTACATATGAATGCTCTTATAGCCGATGTTATTGTGCACAATAACAGAATAAAAAAAAAGAAGATAAATATTTTAAAGTGAAATTAAGTCGGGGGTAATTTTTTACATCAAACTTTTTCCATCTGAGATAAGAATAAATGGTGGAAGCCAAAATATTGTTTGAAAAAATATTTATTTGACATTGTAGAAAAAAGATAAAAGAAAGTAAATAAGTATTTTTAGTAGTACCATCTTTGCTGGTTATTTAGAGTGAGGTGTTAACATAAGCTACGGAGGATTACATAGTTAAAGACAGTATGATTTATTAAGCATTACCTTCCATATACCAACAAGAACTACTTGAACTAAAATTATTTTTTAATTGCAACAATATATCAGAACAAAATCATTTAGATACTCGCTTGTACCTAGATTGCATGCAGTTGGAAATGCTTTCTCAGAAGTAGATCTGTTCAACTGCACGGAATGTTACAAAGAGGCTATAATAACATACCTCAATAAATAATGATAGAATCTATTCTTCTGCATGGGTTCTACATAATTTAAGAATATTTTACCTGATAATTACTGTTCCAAAAACTATTATGTATGAATATTATATGTTTTGTAAATGCCCATTTAGACACACATTAAAATATAAATAAATATTTATGATAAGTATAATATTAGGTCCTTACATATGAAATTGGCGTTTTGCCGTACTGGCAACTTTGATCTCAAATATCTTCTCTTTGGTTAGGAATTCCAAATTCAAATTTATACAGCTATTTACTCATGTATTTGTGTTTCGAAAATTATAATAATTTTTTTTTCCTTAATTGTTTTTTTTCTTTGCGTCACCAAACGCTTACAAGTAACTTTTTTGGAGTGAATTTTCGCTTGGGGCATGGTTTGGCTGGTTCGGCAGGGTTCAGCCATTGCGATGAGCGCTTCCGATTATCGTACAGGATTCACTTTTCATCACAGGTAATGATTCGATTTAAAATCCCTTCATTATTGTGCCGGTTGAGTAATGCAACGCAGCAGTCAACGTGCGTTTGTTGATTTGCTTCACTCAATTCGTGAGGTACCCACCTTTCAAGCATTTTCACCTTCCCAATATGCTTCAAGTGGATTAAAACAGTTTTATCACTAACACCGCAGCCTGCAGCTAACTCGGACGTGGTTTGCGATGGATCCGCTTCCACAATAGCCTTCATTATCAACTTTGGTCTTCGGCCGTCCACGGGGCTTGTCCTGCGGGTCGAAATTTCCAGAACGAAAACGTTGGAACCAAAAAGGCACTGTCTTTTCTTTTGCGGCACCGTCGCCGTACACATCATTAATCCTTCGAGCCGTTTCTGCAGCACTGGTGCCACGGTGGAACTCCTACTCGTAAATAACGCAATATTTCAAGTTTTCCATTTTGTAAACTAAGTGACGTAAAGAAAAAAACAATTAAGGAAAAAAACAAATGAATTATAATTTTCGAAACACAAATACATGAGTAAATAGCTGTATAAATTTGAATTTGGAATTCCTAACCAAAGATAAGATATTTGAGATCAAAGTTGCCAGTACGGCAAAACGCCAATTTCATATGTAAGGACCTAATATAATATAACACTACATATTGTAATTCAATATGTACAAAATGGGGTCTAGAGTTAATACTACCATAAATTATTAATTCTATCATAAAAACTTTCCGGCGCAAAAAATAGGCAGGTTTACTGATAAAAACAAAATCTGTTTTTTTTTGTTGTTTAATACTTTGACTTTGGAATGGCTTATAAGAAGCTATCAGAGATGAAAATACATTACCAAAATATTACAGAGGCAAAAAACTAAAATATAGTATAAGTTTTATTGTACATAAATGCATTATTATTTTAATCCTGAAACAAATTTTTGCATTAAAAAAATACACTATTACGCATAAAATTATTTGTAGGTCGCATTTTTTTGTAATCAAAATATTTGCATTATAAACAATAAATTAGCAGCCAGACCAACAAAGAAAAGTGTGCAATAAAAACAAAGAATTTATTTGTTTGAAAATAATATTGTTTTCCTGCAAACCTGTATGTATATAAGTACTTGAATGAACTTGTATCGGAAGATAAAACATGCAATGAAATTTATTTAAGATAAGATTCTACTTAGTAACGTCATCAGGAATTGCGCATCATCATATTTATTTTCCCAACATAATCTAGTGAATATAATTCCGAAATAATGATAAAACAGGGTTACAGAACAATGCTAAAAGTAAGCCATGCATAGACATCCAAATTAATAGACTTCCCCTAAAATGAAAAATCTGGGTAAGTATCCTTTCAAAGAGCTGGAGGCAAACCACGTGACCATATTGTTGGTACCAGGATTCGAGAATGCTTTGAATAAACTACGACATCAGTCGTACATTGATCACCGAAGAGCGCACAGAACCAGAACCTGCACAGAAAAGTATGTTCGCTGAAGGAAGGCAAAGGTTTGCAGCGCAGACCATTGGGGGACTTTTCTGCGCAGGATATGGATGTTTATTTGTAAACAAACTGCCTGGCGTAGCAAAGCTAAAATTGAGTGAGGTGGGTAAATTATGACACGTAAAAGTGTTATAATTTAAAACTAAATAGTGTAACAAAATATTAAATTTTGGAAACAAGCCCGAACTTTTGTTTACCCAATTTGGGATCTGCAGTTAATTTTTTTTACGCAGCCAGCAATTTGCGCGCCATAGTAAAAAGGACTAGTAATTCGTAAGCAGATTTTCTTTTCGAGGACTGAATGGTGATATTACAATGCGGGTTGCCTGTATAACATCAGATTCACTTAGTTACAAATCACAGAAAGGAGGACGGTCATGTCGCTTCCTGCCCTCCTCACAACTTGGTTTGTTCCCTTTTCCTTGATTGGCTGGTCTATTAATTTGAATGTTTATGAAACCATGCAACAGACAGATTTCTTGACTCCTTTTCGTAAATATATTTAATAATTCCATACAATTTGGTAATTTTTAAATGAACAAAGATTCTAATTACAATTTCACTTTCTGTGCATATGAAACGTACATAAACTCGATTGAAACTAGTGATTCAAGATGATTTTAAACACCCGAGGAACTGGAAAACAGCCAACAAAAATACTGAAATTATATCAGTCAATCATCAGATCGCTTCCAGTAATGATGCCTCATTGGAACAAACAAAAAATTGTTTCAGGTTAAAATAAAAATGTTCACCAAATTAAACCAAGTGGATTCTTGAAATTTTTCTATCGATAATCTAAACTTTGAAATTATAATTATGAACATCCACACGCAAAAACAGCATACACTGAATTTGTAATTTATCTCAGCCAATTGCAAGATTACAGAATTCAAACTACTTTACTGCATTAGTCAGAACTCTTCAGGCTGGAATTAGAAATAAAATGATAAATCTCAACTTATTAAACACTTTATTCATATCAATCAGGTTAAAGGTCAGATGAAGAATAAATGCAAGATTAATTACATTAATTGTATCCATTCACAGCCTAACATGAATACTTAAATAATAATTACCTACCTACATGATAAAAATATAAATGAGGACAAAAAAAATAATCACAATGAATGCTTCATTCCATAGTGTACAAAGCTGATTGGAATTAAAAATGTATGTGTCAAAAATATTCGTGATGATTAAATAAGTCTCTATCTTGGGAGATATCATTAGGAAATATTCTAATTAACATTACATTATGTACCTATATACTTTTAAACAACCCAAAGCATGCGCCAATGCGAGCAACAAGCTAAAAGTCTTCAATTACTTATGATAATAATATAATATTAAGTTGAATGAGTTTAACCAACCCTAATAAGTTATTATAACAAAAGAGCAATGATTAAACATGAAGAAGGATAATGGGTAAGCCCTAGAAACATAACAATTCAGAAAAAAGTACAATAAATAATATTCCAAATGACCCTTGGATTAGTATTCAAATTGGGGCAATAAATTACTAGGTCAAGGCAAGTCACATGATAAATAAATTACCTAGGAAATGCATCGAAGAACCAAGTTCTCTTAGTGTTGGGGAAGGCCACCCGCATGCCGGACATGAGCGGAGAGTGAAGGATGACGGCCCCCACTTCGTAGCGGGAAGCCAAGTCCACAGTGGGCACGGTGCCGATGCTCTGCCCATAGAGGATGATGTTCTCCGGACTAATGCCATAGCGCGTCCTCAAAGCCAACCAGGCAGCATCGATATCTGCATACAGATTCTTTTCAGAGGGTTTTCCTCCACTCACACCGTATCCTGAATAATCGTAGCTAAATATGTTACAGTTTATTCTGGTACCTAATCCCAAGTAGAAACTGCTCATTTGTCCTAAATCAACAGCATTCCCATGAGAAAATAGGATTGTAAATCTCGCATTCGCGCTGCATCTGACAAAGAGACAAGCGATTCTGTTACCCCTTGAGGTCCTGGAGAAAAACCCTTCGACGTTTTCTTTTTCGCGGTCTGAATATTGCCATTCTGCTCTTTCGGTTAAGTTAAGAGTATATTTAGTGGAACCAGTATCGTCTGCGATGAAGGCATAGGTAGGCTCCGGAGGGAGGAAAGCTAACTTAGCAGCGATTCTACCTGGGCATGGCGGACAACAAAACAGACAACAAAGTTCACTCAGGCTTAAACCGTTCATGATGCGCACGAATGTTCACTAAAAGACACTATGACAAAATCCTCACTTATATAAAAGCACTGTTTCTTATAATTAACAATCAACTATGGGGTAGTAATGTTTTTCTTTATTGACATTTCCACCGTATTTCAGCCATGTTCGCGATGACTGGCTCCGCCATTGCTTATTGCACAGCCTTCTAGATTCTCAATGCTCAAAATCTACATTATATTCATAATATTCATACTCGTCATTTATCATAACTGTTGGTTAGGTACTTTCAGCATGATATACCCGGTCTCATACACAAAGCATAACTGTAAACTACCTATACCGTTTTCCAAATTGTCTAACTACATTTATTAAAATGTTGCACAGATTTGAGGTTTTTTTAAGTAGGTAGTTTATTAATTATTTACGAGATTGGTCGTATAGCATGCGCCGTCTTATTTAATTCTCCGTGCTGGGTATGTGCTTTAATAAACTTATGTATATCAATAATTTACATCAAGACAAGACTATCGACTCCCAATCCTAAATAAATTATATTTGATTAATTTGTGTCATTTCACAATTAATTAATTAAAAATAATGTATTGTATAATTAAAAATAATATATAATAAAATGGCCCGTTCAGACCGTTCAGTTTTAGTTGACCGACTTTTATTGAACAACAATTTTTTTTCAATTTAAATCGAACCGATCTTATTAGTCAAGATTTTTTTTTTTTTTTTATAGAGAATACCTCACAAGAGTCCCAACTGCTCCCGTCTGGAGCCAGTGAGACTATGGCATCCCCAATTGGGGTATGTTGTGAGGCTGAAGGAAAGTGGGGAAGGGAAGGAGATGGGGTAGAGGAAGGTAGGAAAGTACCTGGCTATTCAGATCTAGTCACTAAACACGGCTAAAGCCATTATTAAGCAACGTCTCAATTCTGAATGGTGGTCTTACACCTGGGCGATACTGACAGTATCTTCCACTCTGGAACGTGCCGCAAATGTAGTATATATTATTTTTATTAATTAATTGTGAAATAACACAAATTAATCAAATAAAATTTATTTGCGCACGCCGGGTTCGAACCCGCAACCTTCCGATTGGGAGTCAAGTGTTGTTACCACTCGACCACGGACGGTCGTCGAAGATGGAGTTAAATGAAATCATTTTTGGGACATTTTGCGGAACGAACAAAAGGAAATGGATTCTAAGAAGAAATGAATTAAGTGGGTCTAATACCATTTTTACCGAGATGGCGTATTGAAGGGTGTCGAAATCACTTATGCGATACACATATGCGAGCAGCTGTCCCGGCAAAAACAAGGTTACAAATTACTTTAAGATATCTGGCAACGGAAGACTTGTTTTATAGTCTGGCATGTGTGTAAATAGTTTTTATTTTATTTTTGACACCTGCCGGAGTCAATTCCACAATACCCATCTCTAAAATAATATTATGAATTGTAGTTTCACGAGGATTTCTATTTTTATAAACGTCTTCTTGTTTTGATCTGCTTCTGATCCCAAAGACAGGAATGGCTTTGATATAAATCGACAAATCGAAAAGTCATGTCATCCGACCATTTCAGATTTTTTTTCAGCAAAGCAGATTCTATGAGATATGTACTCACGTCTAACTAGTTGAAACAAGTGTTCAGACTTGGCGATTCGGTGTGAAACTCGAACGATAAGTCATACTTGAACAGCTAAAATATACTGCCTTTCAACTTCAGTTGTTCAACTAAAAATTTGATCAGCTTTGTTTAAAGGATGTTCACACTTGTCAATAAGCTTTCCAATGTCATTCAACAGAGAGTTGATCAACTAAAATTGAACAGCCAATAACGACTAATCATAGACAATAATAGACAACAAATTTACGTGCTTGCCGGCAAGCCGCTTGATAGTCTCCGAAGCCCTTTAGATTTAGATATCGATCTAGAGAGTGGTATTTCTATGGTTGTCAGTTTTTTCTATGGTCGACATCGATTAGAGGACGTCTCGTTGTGGATATTTAGTGATATATTTATAATAAATTCTATAAATTGAAATGGCTTCCGCTGCTTCTAAAGTTACTGCCATAAGTGAGCACAATTATTAATAATAATAGATTTCACTTTGAATAATTTAACAATTAAATCTATGCATAATTTTTTTTTTTGGAAAATGTTACATAATAATACCCTTCATGTTTCAGCTGGGCTGAGGAGATGGGCTTACAATGCTTCAGGATTCAACAAATATGGTACTTATGCCGTTTACTAGATTACTCGATTTGTTCAAAAATTGTGATAAAATAGGGCTTAACCTCAATCATTCCTGATTTGACAGATGACTTCACCGCAACACATTAGCTACTACTCATAAATATAAATACGACAAACATGCCATATAATTTTATGTGCGACACGTCTCTAAAATTGCCTCACCTACGAATACTAGTGCCATTTAAAACGTTTTGGTTCATTATACAAATTTGGAGTTTTATTAGAGAAAAATGATAGTCTTTGTCCAAACCATTGTTTACGACATGATACGATTGTACCACCCCAACCAGGAGCATCCCTGGGTAAATATTCCACTAATCGCTGCACTTTTATTAGGCACAGGCACATTTTTTGGAAATTACACTACGTTTCAACTTAATTACTACAAGACACAACTAATTATGTTTGGGTAGATGGTAAAAGATGCATTAAAATATCATTTTTATTCAATAAAAGTTCAAAATTCCCTGTATAAAACGCCATTTTATTTATTTTTTTGTATGGATCGACATTTGCATTTCAATCTAAATACACATAAATTACTTGGTTAACCCAGACTAAAAACCTAATAACCTATTTTGTGCACATATATAACTTTCGAAATCACTGGACATGCAATATGAATATTTTTTAGTAAAAACCATTTAATTTAACCGCGTAATTTTTTATTAAGTTTTTTTTTTCCTTTTTTTTTTAAAGTCATGTTAAACTGATTAACATCAGTTTGTCAACGGGTTCTTTTAACAATTAATGATTTATTTAATTTTTAAATTATTCATAATAACAATATTATACTTGTGTTAGTATAAATATGTTTTTACATACATTAAAAAAAAAAAGTTGTAAAAAGTAAAGAAAATGAAAGAAAGAAAAAAAAAAAAAATAATAATGGAAAAAAACATTAAACGAAAAGAAGACAAAAAGGGTTGTTAGTACAAAAAATTCTTTCACATAACCATTTTTTTAGCATACATTTCCTTCTGAAAGTCAATTCACAGCTTTTTATTGAATTGGGTAACGTGTTGTAAATCATTGGAACGAGGTATTCTAGATTTCTTTGACCGTATTTATTTAGGAATCTGGGTATTACAAGTCCATCGTTACCAATGTTTCTTGTAGTAATTGATGAATCGAAGTGTAATTTCCATAATGTTGGCCTAAATGCCGAACTTTTAGCATTTAAGGGAATAATCACCCACTCCTGTGCCGGTGAGACCGGCGCAGCAGGAGGCATTGATTTGTTAGGACTTGGAACACTCTGAGGATAGGAAGGAGGTTGGAGTTAATCGACCGTTATACATGGCAACCACCTAATAAGCCAACATTGGAATGTAGGGTGGGCAGGAATTTAGGATTGAATTTTAGTTTTTCGTTTCTCGCCTTTCGCTTATTTTTGCTTCCCGTTTCTTCTCGTTTCCAGCTTTCTGCTCCCAGCTTCCTGCGTATAGTTTTTTTGGTTGTTCCTTCCCACTGTTTCTTGCTTCTCATTTTCAGTTTCCCGTTATTTTTTGCTTTTCGCTACATGCTTCCAGGTTTCCTCTGCTTCTTCCTTTCTAAAAAAAGGCTACAAAAAAAAGGTTTACAAAAATATATTTTTTCAATACGACGTTAAATATTTGACAGTTCTCACCTTTCTTAGGAATTCAATTTTTATAATATTTCTTTTGTGATATAATACAAAAATTACATCAAAATAATGTAGATATCAATAATCACTTCCTAATAATCACTCAATTCCACAGTGGATTTATATCAAAAACAATGAATAAATACAGACTTCGAATATGACAGCGTTCATATTATCAAGCGGCAGCCATTTTGTCCGCATTTTTGGTGCCTGGCGCGTCATTAGCAATTAATATGAATTATTCGGAGTGGCTAAATGCTATCCAGCAAATCGTAATGTCAAGAACGAGAATAGCCCAAGCGATTCTGACCTTGTTCTTCATACAATTTCTTTATACATAAGGGGCAAAATTGCTTCAAACATCCGGACTCTCCGTGGGGACTGCGGCCTACAAGAGGTTTTAAACCTTTATTTTCTCAAAATGACTTAACACCTTCTGGGCTCAAAACGTCCACGATTTTGAAAGAATTCGATATCTAGAAAACATATTACATTTGTGTAGGGAATTATTAAACGTTCACCTCACTTTTTATGCCGTTTATACATGGCATTATATCTGTCATCACAGCTGTGACAACCCTTCCAGGGACCGTAGCAGAGCGGCGGGGTGAAAGTTAATCAACAGCATCCCTCGCACCTAATTAGTAAGGGATGATGAAATGTGAGAATGAAAGAGTAGTCGAGATTGAATACTTTTCAAAATATGTGGCTTGCTACAGTATAGTATAAATCTTAAAATTAAAAACTTTTTGAAATACCAAAAAAATGTTTCAGTTAATTTGGAATTTTATTATTTCGCTACTCTGCATCTATCTAAATGCAAAATCATGATAAAAAAACGTAGCTTCGTATAAACGTTAAGTGTACGGCATACTTTGCAGCTAAAGTTTGTGAATAATTCTGAATGAGTGAATCTGAATCTGCAGATTCTCAGTTTCATGATAACTCAACAAAGTGACATTTCAACACCCCTTTGAAGAGTCATTAAAAGTGAAGTAGCCCATAATCTAACCTAACGTAACCAAGTTTTTAAAATATTTTTTTCATAATTTTAAAGTCTTTTCAAAGAAGTGATAATGTTGCACATTGTTGAGCTATCCAGTCAGCCTGATTCCCATATCAAAAATTTCAGCAATCTTCTTTCTTCTGTACTGAATCTGACTAACAAATCACTATTATTTCACATGTAATCTACTAAAACTTCACTTTATACCGATTTAAAAATTATAAATCTTTTGAATACTTCAGGACTCTTCCGTGACGACATCTTGTACGAGGATGAGGACACCGTGGAGGCCATCCGCCGCCTGCCCGCCAAGATCGTCGATGAGCGCAACTTCCGCCTAGTGCGTGCCGCGCAGTGCTCCATGCAGAAGATCACGCTGCCCAAGGAGCAGTGGACCACCGTGGAGGCTGACGTGGCCAACCGGTACCTCGAACCCATTGTGCAGATGGTCAAGCGTGAACGGGCTGAACGCGAGGAGTGGAACGCCAACCATTAAATTATCCTCCTGTTTTTGTATATTCTCTGGCTCCCCATAAATAATAAATATGTTACATTACTAGGCAATTAACTGATGACTTTTATTTAAATACATACAGTGAAACTATTTTAAAAAGTTTTCTAAAAAAACCTTACATATGGAATAAATCAGACCATTTTTAAATTACTGGTTAAGGCTAGCTTTACAATCATAAGTTTACGACTTCTGGCCAATGGGCACATTGGATTTTCAAAATGCTCATTGGCCAGAAGACGTAAATTTACGAAACAACTTACAAGTGTAAAGCTAGCCTAAGGGACCAAAAAAAAACAAAACTTCTTAGAGTAACTTTTGCGCGGCCTGTTTCATATACATCTTAATTTTGGATTTGAGGCCAAATTACCCAGCCCAATTGAAAACTAATTATAAAATTTTTAATAATCAAAAGTTATATTAAATATTATACATATCTTTATATTATATACGTGCTATTTTAATTATTTTTGTTTTATAGGTAATCAAAGAATTTAGTTGTGATTCATTTTGGAAGCTACTTTTTTTTTGTGAGTTATTTATAATTATTAAACAAAATACCCCGCCTTGTCTTCTTTGCGTTTAAATGTAAAATGTAAAAATGCATTTTTTGGGTAGTAATTTTAACCGCTTGGGCACATAAGCTTGTTTTCACGACGATTTAACGTAGGTAGACATAGGAATGACGTATGCCCCGCACCTGAGTTATTAATATATAAATGACAAATTTTTGTTCCGACGTAAATAGGTAATTAGTAATTTAAATTTACACCCATCAAAATGATTTCTTTTATTAATTTTTATTTTATATTTCATCATATTTTTATAATAAATATATTAAAATTATTTTTTTTATGTCTTTCACTTCTCACAAATTGAAACATTAAAATCTTTAATGACATATGTATATTTTATTATTTAAAGCAAAAATAAATATAGTAGCTCAAATCCATACTAGATATATTCAATTACTGTTTGATTACAAAAATAGTTTTTTAGTTTGGTTGGGTGTTTTGATCTCAAATACAAAATTAAGATTTGCAAAACTTCCTCTTAACCTCTTGAATGTCGGATGACAGCTAAGGGGTTAAGGCTGTATTCCATAGAAAATTGAAGCAATTACATTCCTGGCCTTTCTCTCTAACTTTTACCTTATAACATTTGTGTCACAAGAAAGCGATACTCCTACAATTGCCACTATCTCTGAAGAGAAACCGAGAAGACAAGGGTGGTCCCAAAAGTACCCAACCTAACAAAGAAAATTTGGGAAAAAATATTTTTATTTCTCAACAAAGTCTCCTTTCAGCGTGACACACTTTTACCAGTGATGTTCAATAGCTTTGATACCCTGTTTATAGTGAGAACCGTCGAGCGCCTCAAAATAGCCATTAACTGCAGATTCCACCTCTTCATTGTTGGCAAATTTTTTACCTCTGAGCCATTTTTTCATGTTTGGAAAAAGAAAATAATCCGTAGGTGCTAAATCTGGCGAATAGGGTGTGTGAGAAAGCAATTCGAACTTTATTTCAATGAATTTGGCCATCGCGATAACGGAAGTGCGGTTTTTTCTTGATTTCAGCACTCAAACACTGCAATAAGTTTGTATAATACTCGCTGTTGTTTTTTTTTTCCTTTTTGAAGATAATCTATGAAAATTATCCCATGCGCATCCCAAAAAACTGACACCATGACCTTGCCTGCAGATGAACTGTATTCGCCTTTTTTGGAGCCGATTCTCATCTTTCAGTCCATTGTTTTGACTGTTTCTTCGTCTCAGTTGTGAAGTGATAGTGTTTCATCCATGGTTATGAATCTACGCAAAAACTCGGCTTTATTGCTGTGAAACATCGCCAAACACTCTATTGAAACGTCTTCACGATGCTGTTTTTGTACCTTTGTGAGCAAACGCGGCACCCAACTCGCGCACAGCTTTCTCATGTCCAAATTTTCAGTCAATATGCAATGTACAGTACTTTTTTAAATGCCTATCATGTCTGCTACTCAATTGACGGTCATCCAATACCATTTTGTGGATTTTCACCTCATTTGGTCAACCACTGCGATGTTTGTCTTGGCAGCTCGTACGGCCTCGTTTAAACTCTGCCACCCAACATTTTACTGTTGTAAACGAAGGAGCAGACTCCCCCAGAGTAGAATCTAGCTCGGATTTGATATTGGTTGGACTTAGACCTTTCAAATGAAAGTATTGTATCACATAACGATTCAACTTATTCCATGATTACAAATTCTCCGAGAGCGTTCACTATTGATGGCTGCCAAACAAATACTAAAGCCTTTGAGGTGATTTCTCACAAAAACGGCTTCTCTCTTCCTTCTACCGCATAACATTATTATACAAGAAAACGATACTCCTATACTTAATCATTACTATCACTATCACTAAAGAGAAAGTGCTAGAAGTATGTTGTAGGTTAGTGTCCGTGTGTCAAAGTGAAATGAAGTGAGCTCAATTTTTCTTTAGGTTTGGTGAAACTCAATAAGCATTTTCAAATAGCAAAATTCTTTCTCCCTCGAAGACGCGGACCTCACTGAGCTACATCCGACGCAGTCACAGCAGTTGTGTGAAAGTGGACATATTCAAACATCAGAACACATCGAATGACAGCTTCCATGATTGAGGGATGAGGCTTTTGACTACGAAACCGGAGATAGCAGATTCAAATCCTGGCATCGGCGAGTAAATTTTATTTCATTTATTTGTGTTGTTTCACAACCAACTAATTAATTTAAAGTAACCTATAGCATATTTGCAGCTCCTTCTAGAGTGGAAAATACTCTCAGTACATATTACACTGGTGAAAGAATTTTTTGCAGAATTGAAATGGCACTAGCCATGTTCGGTGACCAGATCTGAATATCCAGGTACTTCCTCAACTTCCTCTTCCTCATCCTCTTTCTCTCCCCACTGCCTTCAGCCTCACAAAACACCCCAATTGGGGATGCCACAGTCTCACTGGCTGCAGACAGTTTGGGAGTATTTGAAACTCTTGTGTGGTATTAAGAATGTTTCCTTCACCAGTTTTCCGAAGGCATAACTGAGGACCCAGTCCGTAACTTTCATAGTGTCCACACTGCGGGTTTAACTATGTCACGAACCTTTCCCTTACGGTGCTAAATGCTTCCTCGCACTCCGTTGCTGTACACTCCGTAAATATTTATGTATTGTAATTATTTAATCCAACAATACATAAATGTATTGCGGAGGAATACCTAAAACATGAACTCTGTGTTTAGTATATTTACAGAGATCTTTTAGCAATTAGATGCCAGATTTTTAGTAATTAGTTATCAGTTGACATTAGCGGAAACTACCCTAACTTACTGGTTTGGCAACCCGAAAGACTAGGCCCCCTGAGCTGAACCAAGTGACTCCTGATGCCATCGATTGGCTGATTAACCTCAAAATCCCACTTTGACTTCCAATGAAGCTCTCCACTATACGAAGAAGAAATTTCATTTCACAAGAAACTTTTTGTGTCAATTTGTCTGATTACAGTGAATATTCTAAGGGCCAGTTTTATAACCATCTGTTACACTTGATATCATTTTTAACAAATATTCAGTCTACTGCCAAACGAATATTGTTAAAAATGGAATCAAGCGTAACGAACGGATGATTATAAAACTGGCCCTAATACCACTATGTAATTTAAAATTGAAACTAAATTTTTAAAATTTGGATAAGTTTTCGACTCTCAATATAAAATAAAAATTTTGTGGTTTACTGGAGTACTGAATTTGTGACAAGGTGCTGAATAAATCTTTAAAGACCTTGAATAAAGAAAATATTGTTACATTTAAAATAGTATATTTAATAGAACATGGTTTTATACGAGAATAACAAAAAAATATAAAGGTTTATAATATTTTGACTAAATAATAATATTTAAAAATTTAACTGCTAATGGATCATTATTAAAAAATGTTGGAAGATTCTCAAAATTTATATCTTACAGTAAGTAACACATTATCCAGAAGATAATAAATTGATGACTTTTGATATTTTGGTGAAAGATTAACCTCGAGGGTTTCATAAGTAATTCGGACTAATCTGTTGTGCTTTTTCCTTTCACGGTTTCAACAATAATTTCACATTTCTTCAGAGATATTTATATCACAAACATAGGACACATGGTTGCTTCACATTAAACACCCATTGAGTTAACATAAAAAATGTAAATACTTAGAAAGTTATAAATCTTTAGAAAATACTGAAAAATATAGATTCAGAATAACAATGTGGATTTATATGATGAATGGACAATACATATTGTAATTTACTACTATTATAATGTGATGTGTGGGAGTAATACAAACAATAGGAATGTGTTATTATTTGCTTATTGTAAAGTAAAAAATTTTGTGCTTTTAAAAATATTTTAAACAAAACTGAGTACAAACCACGGATATATTATGAAAATGAGAATCTAGGAACTACACGCTTAAAAAAATAATCTAAACATATATATTATTTTACGCACTTGTAAAAAACTTTTTTTTATCATTTTTATGAGTACAAACAATAATTATTACCGAAGTTAGTTGATACAATCTTGTTTCCTCTTTGAATTGTGGGAATAGAACCTTAGTTCGTTGGATAAAACGACTAATTAAATTGTATGCGCCGATTTTTAAATGGAGTGATATCAGTTGCATAGATGGAGTACGACAAATGGCAAGGCGAGGCTATAGTAGTTTTTGAAAAGAATATGATATTTAGGTGACTCCTCCTATCCATATATGTAGCAATATAATTTTTACAATTGTTTTTTTATTCGAGCAGTTGAACTATGATAAGGTAACTTGTTCATTTTTACATTAATTTTTTAGCACCTATTAAAATATTGCCTGTTCATTGATTAAATGATCATAATTAGTTGGGTGTTTTATAAACAAAATAGACTGTGTAACTAAAGTTTACAAAATAAATGGAATCTTCAAGTTTAAAAATAAAAAAATACGAGTGTGCTATAGACCAAACGAATGAAGTAAATACTTCTTTAGTAATCTAATCTAATTTTGTTCCTGGCATCGAATAAAACCATTCCAATCATCAGTGTATAAGAATCTATATTGAAGATTCGTTTGGATTGTTACCAATCATCGTGATAAATCAGTCATTTCAATGCACTGAGTTCGTATACTCACGAAAATTTGATTAATTTTATTATGGGAATTACGCTTAGAATGGGATTAATTCTTACAAAGTTTAAAATAAATGCCAGCACCCATTCCAAACGTCATTATTATGGATTTGAGCACTATTGTTACGATTAGATTGTGAGGAATGAACCTCAAAATTAATTTTAATTTATTATCGTTTGCCTCCGTAACGTTCGGAACGCCCGATATTACGCCTCTCGTAAAGCTGTAATTTCCGTAACGCATTCGCCAGTTAACCCCTCAAGTCAAGCGTGCGTAAAGAAGTATTGACTTCAATAATCTTTTATAAGATGAAATGTACACATTGAAATATGTAAAAGTAATTTATATATATAAGGGAAAATGTTCAGGACTGCTTCTTGTCAGAAACAGTGGCGGCTGGTGCTCACAAAAATCGGTGGTGCGCTAAAAATCTTGTACATAAACCTACTCTAATTAAAATAAATTTAAACCAACTAACCATGGGCAGAGAGAACGAACCGCTAAACAACTAGGTCTTGGCACACACTCTTTGCCTCATTCACATTCATACATCGTCTCATACATACTCTTCTATTTTTCTGACTCTTGACATGGCCCGACTCAAGTGTTTGATGTCTGCCTCGGATGTTCTCTACTATGTTCTTATATCATTCAACCTTGCGTCATATATTCTCCTTACACTCCTTTCTCCTTTGAAATAAATTTAATTATGAAAATATCCCACCTATAGTATATTAGGTCCATTCTCCGTTGTCTCTGAGTAGCAAAGACATCAATGAGCCTGGAGTTAAAATCCGGTATAGATTTAGGCGTTATTTAATGCTTAGCACTGACAATGCATTGAGTCTATCTTGGCTAATTGTGTTTCTCAAGAATAATTAAATTCTTTTTAAAGTTGAAAATCACCGAAACAACTTTCCTCGGCGTCATAGGGATGGTACCCACGATTTTTAACAATTTAACACACAAAAAAGCATCCGATAATTTATTACTTACTATAAAAGGGTTGCAAAATAGATATTGATCACAATGTTTAATTTCTAACCGTTTTTTCAAAGTTCAGCGCATTTTTAAATTTTCCTTACTCATCCAAGAAACGAATCACAATAGCGTATTGGACCTGTGACCTGTCACAACATGTCTACATTGTTTTTGTTAATTATGCTAAGCGGAACATTAAATGAAAGAGTAGATGTTAAATTAAATACACAATATCGAAAATAATATTACACAAACGCGTCTCATTTTAATCTGCTGGTGAACAAACCGTTCCTTTTGATGTGGTGGAAATTTTCAGATCGCCGATCTCGTACACGTAAGATTTGTTAAGGATATTACCCATATTATACCTACCCACGGTTTGAACTTATTAGATAATTATGAAGGGACTCTTTGGAGCGATTTTAAAAACGATCCAGCGCTCGGAATATAGGCACACAACGATCTGCTTCGATACGCACACAGTTATATGGACATATTATGTATTCATTAGCGAAGTGTGTATTGTGATTTGTGACGAGGCGTGTCGGAAATATATTATTCGGCGCTAGGGAATTTTTGGATTGGCAGAAATTCTGGGAGTGCGTCGCACTAGCGCTCTTTAGAGCTGGCCGCCACTGGTCAGAAATATAATATATCTTGTTTTTTTTTAAAAATTATTACATAAAAAAGATTACTAGAGCGACAGAGTATCTGTGATTAAGTTTTTATCATTAACTTTCCACTTTTATACAAATAACTTTCTTGCTGGTGAATAATAAACATTTATATTATTTTTATATCTGCAAATTCCAATACTATATAAGTTATAATAATTGGTTAGGAGGAGTTATCTTAAATTTTGGAGTCACTTTCGGACAGACTGCCGTAATATGTATACATTACAATCACATTCGTAAATGGTTTACATATAGGTACATATCATAAAAATGTCATGGATAGCAATTATTATTATCAAACAAAGATAAAAAAGTACATAAAAAATGAATTTGGCACAATAGGAATAAAAATACATAGATTAATTAATGAAGCACCAAAGATAAAAACACTTATTTACAAGTTGATCAAACAAGGGCTATTGATCCACCATTCTCTTCAGTTAGTAGTACGTATTGCTGTAAATTTTTATAATTTATAGGAAATCTCAACAAATCATATTGCATACAAATATAGTTTGATTAGTAAAAGGGTTTTCCACGTAATAATAATAATTATTTACAAATGAAGAACTTAATTTATAAAATGTTAAAATATGTTTTTATAATTACGGGTAACATCAAATAAATTTAGGAAATCTGTTTCCATTTGGAGAGATTTAAAAACTAAGAATAACTTCAGAAGTGTTACCAGTCTAAAACATACGCTAGTCATGTTAAAATATCTTTTATTATTTACATAATATAATACACTAAACATGTTCCTAATTCCTTATAAAAGTTAATAAACAAAACAATACGTAATAATATACTTGTATAAAATTAATTGTGTTAACGGTTATTGTATAATTTTATTTATTTGATCAGTTAATTGACATTTTACATTTGTATTACGGAATACAAAGTGATTTAATAATGAAGAAATGAAGATGTAGGTCTGCTCACAATGTTGCCTTCACCAAACAAAGCACCAACCTAACAAATGTCTATTTTATTTAACTAAACCGTGGAGTTCTAACAAAACTTTTGTTCTACTTGTGCACATTCAGCATATCTTGTAGCAACTATTTGTTTCTATTAATAACATTAATTCGAGTATACCTACATAATGTAGACAGTGTTACCAACTCAATTTTTAAAGTAAAGCTAGATGTCACCCGAAAAGGAGTTAAAAAAGAGCTATTGTCCGGCTACTCATAGAAATTATTATTGAAAAAAAGAGCTAAGAAGCTAAATCACCTTTTTGGAGCTGATGACCTCGATCTAGCTCTAAAAGAGCTGAGCTAGCAACACTGAATGTAAATGAACTTATTGCAGGTGCGTAAAAAAAATGATCTCTCAGTGGTCAAACTGAACAAAACTCTACTCAAATCACAAAGAAAAATATAAAATCAGAAACGGCAAATAAACAGAATGACTGCAACCTTGTTCACTACTACAGTGTAGTAGGTACTCGTGTTCTTGCTCCAATATCTTATGAGTTCCTTACTTTTCTGTAAAAACTGTTGAATTCAATATACATGGACCTTGTATAATGAATTCAACAATATAATACATAAATATAATACAATACATTGTTGTTGCGCGTCATCCTAATGTTAGAAAAATAAAATGTTTCTTGTAAAAATATAGTACAAAGTATTTAATGATAATGTATATTCAAATGTGTGGGGAGTTTTTTTAGACTTCAGGAAGATTGTTACAAATCTTCATCACCGATTCCTTCAAATGCATCGTTCTCTACGCAATCTCGGCCAGACTTGAAGGAGACGCTGGCGAACTTCTCCGATAGCCGTCTGATGGAGATGGATTCTTTGGGGGTGGTCACCGAACTGGAATCTCCATTCTGGAAAAGAAATTGGCAATGAAATGATGTTTTATAGAAACAGTAGGTAAAAATATGTAGGTACTTAAATATGAGGGTAAATCAGAAAAAAACCAGGTCAACCTTTGCATTTGACTATTACTATTACCACTATTGACCAAATGAAAAAATACTCTGCATGTCTGTTAGCATTAAAATAAAGCTTTGGTTGCTGGCTTAGTGTTAAAGAGAGTAGGAATAAAAAAGAATTTAAATGAAGCATTAGTTCAGGGTCGAGTATAAAAAAAAGTATGTAATAATATATAGGGAAACAGGAATGCAGGATTTAGAACACTTACTCCGGAACTAATAGTATCAGTGGAGGAGGATGGGGTGATGATCTGACTGGAGCCGTCCCTCCTGAGGTAGGTGAGGCTGTTCCTCTTGTAGGTTCCCCGGTAGATGGTGCTTCTTTGGCCGCTTCCCAGAAGACCACCGTAGTTCTTCTGCCGCATTAGTTCGTCAACTATAGACTGAAAATAATAAATATTATAAATATTTTAACCATATCTAAACAGCCGTCCGTCTCGTATACACATATGATACAAGTTTGTGACCATCGCATGTATCGCGCCATGATCGCCCAAAAATGATCCGAAAAAAATGTATGAAACCGGCGGTGCAGCCAATAAATAGCCTTAAGGAATATACTTATGCTGTGTTCACATGCTAGCCAAGCCTCGGCAAGCTTTCACTAGAGTTGGGCGTCTTTGTTCTTTTTAAAAAACGAAGATGAACTGTTCTCTTTATAAAATGCTGCTTTCTCAAACATTAGGAAAAACCTGGCTGTTTTGAGTCAATATTGTGTGATGTTACGTTTTTAGATTTTCACGGCCAAAAGCATTTTCGTTGTTTGTTTTTGGGGTGTTATGCCGTGTTGTGCTACCTCCTTCTTTAGCCGACGTTTCGGACAGCGTTGCAGTGTCCATCATCAGGGCAGATCCGACGATCTGCCGGATCTGCCCTGTTGATGGACACTGCAACGCTGTCCGAAACGTCGGCTAAAGAAGGAGGTAGCACAACGCGGCATAACACCCCAAAAACAAGATCGTCGGATCTGCCGGATCTGCCCTGATGATGGACACTGCAACGCTGTCCGAAACATCGGCTAAAGAAGGAGGTAGCACAACGCGGCATAACACCCCAAAAACAAACAACGAAAATTTGTGTGATATAGAAATGGGTAAGTACCGTATAGATATATGATAGAGCTCCACAAATTTATTTCCCACAAATTGCTTCAAAACAGCCAGATTTTTTCCCAAAGTTTAAGAAAACAGTTATCAAGAACATTTTTTTTTTCGTTTTTTTTAAAACAACAAAAATGCCCAACTCTAGTGAAAGCTTGCCGAGGCTTGGCAAGCTTGTGTACCGGCTTAAGAGTAAATTCAAAACTTTTTAACCAATGTTTATTTTATTGAATACTATCCGCCTCACATAATGAATATCTTTAAATTTGCACTGCCTTGGGGATAAATGGCGGTTACGTTGTTTTGCCTGGCTATTTAGCGATACATTTATTATAAGTTAATTTATTTCTGTGTAAATGGAAAAATTACGGCCAGTCAATTAATTAGATTGAGATTTTCAAATTAATAATACGTGTTATTACAGCGTGAATCGAAAAAAAATGTTATTTTCTATTGTGCTAACCACGTCCGGGAGCCAAGACGGATCCACTATCGCTACGGAAGAACTGACACAAAACTCAAGGTAGTTGTTTTACTGTGTATCTGAAAAGAAACAATAACCATTTACAATAACTTTAAATATTTTACGATAAGTTGCCTCAACTAAATTTTAGACCACTGTAATACATGAACCCCTTATTAATAAATGTATTTTAAATTTTACACACACGAAACATCCATTTACCGTACATTAATGATTGTTTATCAGTTATATAAAATTTAAAACGCATTTTTTAGTAAGGCCCGAAATATATGGTGGTACAGAAATCATTTTGGGTGTGATAATTTGGTATTCTTAAATATTGAGGCAGTGTCTCTAGCCACGACGATTAAAAAATGCTGTTTGAGCAAAACTGTTGTATTTACGATCCGTTGCGATCTTTGTCGATCATAGCTCAATATGATGTGATGCGTCGGTGGCTATCCCCGTACTGGAGTGGAGAATGTCTTGAAATAGTTAATAGAAAAATAGTGTTCTGAAATAGAGAGGGTAAATTTAAAAAAAAATTATTATGTCGACTCAGTGGACATCTTTAATTTATGTTTGCACACAGTTTGAAAATGGCCTTGTAAGCCAAAACATCTGTAACTATAATACAAATCTAAAATACTTCAGAATTTAATAATAACATTATTAACCGTTTGGGCACATAAGCTTGTTTTCACGACAATTTAACGTAGGTAGACATAGGAATGACGTATGCCCCGGACCTGAGTTATTAAATTTTATTTAAATTACATTTTTTTTAACCCATTCAGACCCCTTGAGCACAATTATGCACACTAACTTCAAAGCATAATATAAGGAGTAATTTTGAGTATTTTAAATGTTCCGCCTGTTTGTATTAAACTTGCAACATTATTTCTACCTAAAAATTTAACTAGTGGAGTTATCTTACCCACAAAAGTTATAAATATAGGTTGTTTCGAAAAGTGCGATGAACCGTTTGACAGGAGTGCTGGTAGGTACATTTTGTTTTCATTGTTTTTATTAAAATTTCAAAATTATATCATAAAAGAAGTACGCAGAAGCAATTCTAAAATGTTAATAACTATTATGTATAAATTAGAAATGTAAATAGTTAAATAAATAAGCGTATGGAATTGTTTGAATTTTGATGTGCAGAATTATGCACAATCAGTCTCTATGACACCTTTACATGATGTATACAAAAAGTTGTACTCCTTTCTTTGTGATTTGGAAAAATTATGTTATGTTGTTAATTTTAGGAAAAATGTATAACTCTATGAACAAAGAAGATTTGGAGGTGATTTTAGGATTGTTGGAGAATTATTCTGACTCAGACCTTAGTGATGATGATAATTTTGACGTAGAAGCTGAACGTTTGGAGGCGAGTTCTTTGGAACGTGAACCTTCGACTTCTACAAAACAAGTTAGAGAATAGGTGCAGATAAAATTTCTCCAGATGCTATCCGAGGCATTATGAAGATATTGCATTTTAAGAAGATGAACCATTGGATATCAGGGAAAAAAATAATATGAAGGAACGAAGGAGATTTTTTTTTTTACATATTTTCTAAAAAAAAGTTGCATTGCATGTTACTTTTGAAAATGGGGAGAACGACTATATTGGGCCTGCAATGCATTATTTTTTAGGTATATTAATGAAAGTGAACTAGAAAAAATTGCGGAATAAACAGAAATTTATGCCCTGCAAATTGGCAAACGTAATTTTAAGCCAACGAAATTAAATCACTTATCAGGCTGCATATACGTATTGGAACCTTAAATTTTCCAAGAGTTCAATTGTATTGGAAAAGGCTCTTGGTGCAAATTTATTTCTGGATACGATGATCTGGGACAGATTTTTTCAACAAAGAAACAATCTGACTTTAGTAAATAATTTCGAAATGACCTACTCGTTTTCCGATAAACTTGCAAAAGTGCATACAATGACATCAGTCAGAACACGTTGCCTGGAATTAAAGCCAAGTATTGTGTATCGATGAATAAATGGTGCCTTTCAGAGAAAAGTAGGAAGATGAGCCTTGCAGAACCATTAGTAAAGGCGGGTAAAAATAAAGCATTCAAAAGATAGTCCGGACGTCCAAAATATCCAAATACGAGGGAACCCGCACCAAAAGAAAAAAAGTTAGTGAAGAAGTTTGACCTAACGCAGACGTTCGACATGATAAGGTTGGCTATATGCCCCATCTTGACCAAAGAAAGCGATGTAAAAAAAACTCTCGCAATCAAAAAACTATTTTTTTGTGATAATACAAAATTCATTTATGTATAAAAAGGAACAAAATTTCATATCATGGAAATACTTAAAATAAACTTCACATATTTAGGTTCGCCACTGTTCATAAGAATTTCTATATTTCATTAATAATCGTTGAAAATTTTCTATTCAAAACCGATGCAACAACATTCTCCTTTCAGTGATCTGTGACCGTTGAGACCTGATGGGCATAATTATGCACATGTTCAATTTCCTAATAAACAAAACTAAAAAAATATTAAAAAAATATTTTTGTGTTATTAAAACCACAATAAAGCCTAATCCACTCTTAAATATTTTTTTTCTCCCTTAACAATAATTCAGGTCTGAATGGGTTAAATTAGATGATGTTCTACGAATTAAAAACAAAAACAATGAATAATTTATCGAAATAAAACAAATACAAAAGATTATTTTTGAGGCTGTGAAGTATGTATAATTTTTACAATTTCTACAAAAAGGTCTCTGATATTGTAGGTGTTTATTAATTACACCGAAATAGCGACACAGTTGACAGTGAATTTGTTCATGCGGTATTCGGTTAGAAATAGCGACACTGTTGACACTTTGAATTTTTTTCAGGCGGCATTCGGGCTAGAAATAGCGACACAGTTGACACAGCGAATTTGTTCAGGCGGCATTCGGGCTAGAAATAGCGACACAGTTGACACAATGAATTTGTTCAGGCGGCGTTCGGGTTAGAAGTAGCGACAGTTGACAGAGTGAATTTGTTCAGGAGGCATTCGGTTAGAAATAGCGACACTGTTGACACTTTGAATTTTTTTCAGGCGGCATTCGGGCTAGAAATAGCGACACAGTTGACACAGTGAATTTGTTCAGGCGGCATTCGGGCTAGAAATAGCGACACAGTTGACACAATGAATTTGTTCAGGCGGCGTTCGGGTTAGAAGTAGCGACAGTTGACGGAGTGAATTTGTTCAGGCGGCATTCGGGCTAGAAATAGCGACACAGTTGACACAATGAATTTGTTCAGGTGGCATTCGGGCTAGAAATAGCGACATAGCTGACAGAGTGAATTTGTTCAGGAGGCATTCGGGCTAGAAATAGCGACACAGTTGACACAATGAATTTGTTCAGGCGGCATTCGGGCTAAAATAGCGACACAGTTGACACGGTGAATTTTTTCAGGCGGCATTCTGGCTAGAAACTAATTTAGAAGACTGGAAGACCCCTAATTTAGAAGATCATAATCCAACTAATGTGCTGGAGGGTGAAGCAAGATTTCGTGCTTTTATAATCCCAAGTTTAACTCTCATGGAAAAAAACCACCTGCAGTTATTGTGTTTCAAAACTAATCGAAATCATTTCTCTAGCAGAACAGGGGAATAAAACATTCTACAGAACCATGTTTTTTTATGTTAATGGTTCAAATTCATGCTTTGTTCTTAATGTCTAAAAATGCTTGGTCGTAGGATGGAAAAGTGTGTAAAGATTCAAAAAATGACATCGACTGAGAGCTCGAATGAGCTTTCTCCCGGTGGAGCGCCAGCTTTATGTTATTTTACGGTCTGGTACCATGAGAGTTTTAGAATATTTTATGATCTGGAACAACAAAAGTTTTAGCGTATTTTATGGTCTGGAACAACGAGAGTTTTAGTATATTTTAACAATTTTCAATACTTACTTGAAGACAGACACTCATGAACATGGCCCTTTCGCTGAGTATTGTCACCCATTGTAGTTTATCCTTGTTCATGAGATATTCAAAAGAGAGTTCCAGTTGTGAAGGTTCTGGGTTTAGATGCTCTGAACCATTCTGTTGGTGGCCATTTTGCGAAAGTGGTGAGTCTTCATTCTACAACAAAAGAATTTTATAGAATTGATCATTGTTATTTTGAAGTTTTAATTATTGCCATAATAGAAATGTTATAAGAATTTCTTTGATTCTTCCAATTGATAATGAACCCACTATGTACATATAATATGTAAATAGGTAAAATATTTTGTCACAATATTTGGGTCTACCTACATATTTACAAGGGGAAACCTGAACCAAATAAGTTGCTGTGCAGATTCTTTATGTTAACTACTTTGTTTTAATGAATCTTTAACTATGGGAACTTTTCCTGACTTGTGGAGTCAGCACATGTAATGTGGTACCAGTATCAGGGGACCAATCTATATATATAAACATAAATGTTTCTTTGTTTGTCCCTTATTATAAAAATTTAGGTTCCTCTTGTAGAGCCCAAAAATGTGAACAAGATGTCCATACTCAGATCATTTTGCCAAAAACGGCAGATATAGAAAATTATAGGACTCATACTAGATCATACGACGAATGTTTTGAATACTTCAAGATTTACACATAAAATTAGAAGGCAATCGACTAATCTAATATGTTTACATAAAATAATTCACGGCCATCTTGATACTATATTACGACATAAATATTGACATATGCAATGAAATAAATGTTCCCAATTTCAATTGTTGAAGGCGCCATAGCATGTTTCATCTCAATACATTTAAAAATAATATCCCTCTTATTTGGCCATCTGACCCAAATGTGTTGACTATATCGCCACTGGAAAGGAAAAATGGCTAAAGCGCCATACAGCTGTGCCATTAAAGACGAACCTATAAGAACAATAAGCTACATTATTTGTTTGTGATTCTGTTTATCAAAATTAAGTTTTCTGGAGTTTTCCTGAACACGCGGGAAACTCTAGAAAACTTCATTTGATGAACAGAAGCACAAACAAACTTATCTTATTGTGTAAGTTCATCTTTAATGTCACAGCTGTGCGGCGCTTTAGCCGTTTTTCCTTTCCAGCGTCGATATAATAAGAGTTACTGAAGTAGATATTTGTATATTAACTGCGTTTTTATAACTGGATTGTTCTCACATAAGTGAGAACATCTGTAAATAAATAAATAAAGACAACCCTCAAATTTGCATTAAATAACATTGTATTGCTTGGATAAATTTCGGAAGGCCAATTAGAAATCGAACTGTGTAATTGTACCTTATTTTAGAAAACATTATTTTCAATCTCATACATTTTTTCATCTAAATGATCAATTAAATTGCTGTGAAATAAGATCTTCCTTTCAAATGCCCTGAATAATAATCTTGTAACGTGAAATGTTTTGCCGCTTATCAATTGGATCGTCTTAAACCATAGTGAATTAATTCCCTTTTTGGAATTTCTGAATTAGAGCTTGAAATGAGGGCTCCAAATCATAATCTAGCTCTGCCAGAGAGAACCAATCAGTGAAATACAGTCTTGAACAATCATAGACAGTATTTCTCTGGTTGGTTCTCCTTGACAGAGATAAATTATGATTTGGAGCCCTCATTTCAAGCACTAACACAGAAATTCCAAAAAGTGAGTTAGTTCACTATGGTTTAATACGATCCAATTGATGTGGACAACATGTCAAAAGAAGTTTTTTTTACCCCTCTGAGTGTGGTGATCCTCCAACAGCGCATGCGCGTCACCTTGAAGCAGGCCTCCCTCCTATCGGCCGTGAGCAGCTTGAGCCCTGAGGAGCCCAGGATGACTTGCGCCACGCCCCCGGTGCCCCCCGGCCCACCCCACTCCGCTCGGCAGGGCCCCCCCACCACGCAGCCATAGTGGCGCTGCCCCCGGGCCAATTCCAAGTACTGAAACCAGATATAATTATAAACATGTTCAAATATTATTGACAAACAGCATTAAGAGCGGCAAATAGGAAAAAAAAGTTCATGAACCTATAGGGCAGAGTTTCCCAAACTGTGTTCCGCTGAACCTGAACCCCCCCGGGGTTCCGCGACAATTTGTCGGAAGAATTTTATTTAATATAATATACGCATGGATGTGAGGCGCTGACACTGACGGCAAAGATGGTTGAAATGCTGGATACTTTTGAAAGAAAAGTGTTGTGAAGAATATGTGGACCCGTGAAAGAGGGGGAACAGTGGCGCATCCAGCACAGCAAAGAACGTATGATATATATCAGGCCCCCAACATCTCAGCCCATATGAGACTCCTCAGGTTGGGATGGGCTGGGCATGTTCAGAGAATGCCGGACACACGTGTCGCAAAAAGAATTATGACTGGACACCCAGGTGGAAGGAGAAAAGTAGGAAAACCCAGACTGAGGTAGGAAGACGAGGTAAGAGGGGATGCAGCACAGCTTCTCCGGGTAACAAACTAGAAGTCAGCTGCTGAGGACAGGATGAGTTGGAGGCGAATGTTGCGGGAGGCCGAAGCTCGATATGGCCTATAATAACATGATTATGTGACATCATTTTATCTAAATGTAACAAATTACTTTTGTGTAAATCAATGTAATAATATCTATATGTTTCAAAACCGATGGTTTCTTCGTCAAGATAATAACATGAAATTATTATCCTGACGAAGAAACCATCAGTTTTGAAACATGTAGATATTATAACATTGATTATAGTGGTTTACACAAAAGTAATTTGTTTAATTTAGATTTAATTATTAATTAGGGCTTGAAACAAAAATACAAAGAACAGCTTAATGATTTCTGGGCGAGTTTGTCAGAACTCAATTAAGAGTACCTCAATTTATCAAAACAAGCTATCATTGTTTTACTTTTTTTACAGCCTATTTATGCGAAGCGGGATTCTCTAATTATGCAGCAACGAAGTCAAAGTGCAGGAACAAGCTCGACGCCACACCAAATATTAGAATCCAACTTACCAATATTGTGCCTGATATCAACAAGATATGCATTTTACGGACTCAAAATCATCAAAGTCATTAGGTGCTTTATTTATTCCATTTTTTGTTTAAATTTTTTTTAAATTTTAATTGGGTACAAAAGGATACATAAATTACAAATATATATTTTTTTACAGTGATCAATTACATAATATATGTATTTGATGTACCTCCATAAATAAGCAGGGCTTGTGTGTATGGGGGGGGGGGGGTGTTATTACATTGGTTTTATTTGACATGATTCAGTTCAAGTTTTCAGTATAATTTTTAAGGTGAGTTTTAAATTCTTTTATGTTAGTATTCATCTTTCTAATTTTTAGTGGTAATGAATAAAAAACAATTTTATTCCGAGATATTTATGATTTAACTGTCCTATTGTTTTTTTACATTTTGAAGTAGAAAGTATTGAAGTTTGTCTAAGATTTCTGTTATTTTTAAATAGTGCAGCTTTATTTTGAATATTATCTTTATAAATTTGTAATGTTGCATGGTAGAAGTATAATGCGCTTAATTTTCTGACCTTAAAATGTTTGAATAAGAGTTCTGACGAATATGTAAAGGGTTTTTAAAATGGTTTTTATTATAAATTTTTTGTGATTTGTAAATTATATATACATATATTTATATTTTTTTGTTTATTTACTAAATAAATAATGCCACAAATAATTTTTGTTTAAATTTTGATGATTTTATTTAGGTATAAACAGCCTGAGGTGCAGTTATCCATTTCAGTATCTCAGTATTCGGGAAGGTAATAGCAACAGTGAAAGCATCACTTTTGTAAAATAGCTGTTGGAAGTAGCATTGATAAACAAATAAATTGTAGGGAAATTTCGTTGCAATATTAATTTAGTTGAGAGACTTAGGAAAAAATAATATTATCTATGAGCAAACCTCTCGTTTCTGACTGTTTTCCTCGTATCTCCTGAGGCGGTCCTGTACGGTGGGCGGGGCACTGATCCAGCCCGCGTGCACCTCGGCCACTGTCTGGTGGTAGAGCAGCTCCAGGGCGGCCCGGTCCGGCAATAGCTCCATATCATAGGACGAATCCCAATACCTGGAACATTTTACTGTATTAGACCAATCATCGGTTAAAAGCATTCCACTGTGAATTATAATAATCTTTCATTAATTTTTTTTCTTATGTCATCCGCCTTTCTTAAGAGCCTTCCACTGAAATAAAAGTATTGCCAGATGTTATGATTCAGAAAATTAAAGCTATAAATAGACAAAAAATCAAAAATTAAACAAATTTCTTATTAATCCTTGGAGTGACATTCTACTCCCCAGTGTGCCAGAGGAAAAATGCCAATCATACGTCGTATGTCGGCTGATACTACTTTCTTAATAACTTGCTTGTATTTTGCAAAATGTTTTGTAAAATACACCGTCTCACCAGATAATTTTTTTAATATATTTATCTAAAAATGTATCTGTCTTACGTATTTTCCCCAGGATAGCTACTCATATTTAAAGAAATGTTTTTTAAATCTCTAATATCCATAAAACGAAATAAGTGATCCTTATAATAAAAAACAAATTATATGAAACTTTTCTTGTAAGAAAATCTGAAATATTTTTCACTTTCACAAATGTAAAATTTTAAAGTAAAAATTAATAAATTTGCACTTGACGAAACGAGAGTCTAGAATAATATTATGATGCATCTGATACTATTATTACCCTAGCGACTGTACAGTTGAAATTTAAGAACCCGACTTCCAGTATATCTCTGATGCCACGCTTTGCAAAGCTACTGCCGTGTCACCCACTGCCCGCAGGGTCTAGCAGCAAAAACAAGCGGGGTGGATTTTTAACCGCAAGTTATTATTAATATAATAAAAAAATAATTTATGTGCCATTATAATACAAAATCCATTAAAACGGGGGAAAATGCGGTGAACTACTAGCAGTCGGCACACTGTGGGAACAAACGGTGGATTTCTCGACACGTGAAGTAATATTTTCTAATTTATATAAACGATTTTTGCAGTCACTGCCTTAAGAGTGGGTTATAAGGCTGAAAGGGTGATTTGCTGCAAAACGGCCCTCTAAAACAGCTGAATACTACCTTTCGTATGTAATTCTCAGACTTGATATTTTTTGTTAACAAATAATGGACTATTAATATTCAAACTGCTGATATTTTTTTTGTAATATATGTAAGCATTCGACCATAAAAAATAAAAACATTGATACACCATATAGCCCACTTTTCAAACTTCGATCTATGAATACTGTATTAATAATGATTTTACACAATATTTTAAATTTAAAATAAGTATATAATACACACATCTGTAGAAGTACGGTCTCTTATTGTCGTTATGATATCTGTGGATATTAACAATTAAATAAATACTTCATTTTCACCGTATTTTACAACACTCCAGAGCTTTCTCTTCATTAGGGGCTAGAATCTCCCGTCCGCTGAAAGCAGGGTCACGGGTTCCGTCTTTGACAGCACATATACTTCGAAAATGCGATCAAAATGTTTTATAAATGGGTCCGAAGGGACTCACTTAAAACGCAAAAAATGTAATAATTTAAGAAGCTACAAAAACAGTAGAAACTCACAAATTCTCTTTTTTCATATAATGTTTCAAAATAGCATTTTTCCAACTGTCATATTCCTTTAAAATGCAATATGTATAACTTTATGCTTACGTTTCTATTAGGAATGGTTTGAGCGTTTGTTACTCACTTCATGTTTGTGCGCTCTTAGCTCCATACTTGGGCGTTTTTCAAAAAAAGTGTACATAGATAAAAGTCAGGGTCCCATCACTTTCAGGATCAGTAACTTATGTTGTGTCGGTTTTAATGACCATCCCATATATTTTACCAATATAATAACAAATAAATACCTTTATGGACTAAAAATAATGAATAAATCTATTAAATTTCGATATTATTTCAAAATAAGTAAGACTACAGGTTACTGTTTCTGGTGTGTCCTACACCTACCACTACCATTTAGAGTTCAAAAATTAATGTTATTTTATGTTATCCCAGTATTTATTTTTAATTCTACTAATACTATATGATAGTATTTTCGATTTGCAACCGTAATATAGATTAATTATCGTGCAAAATAATTTAAATACCAGATATTGAGTTGTCCTACGAAATAACGTAAGGTGGAATTTCCGCTTACGCTACCACATTATTGACGTCTTCCAAAAAAAATATTACCAAATCGATGAAAAATTTCGAAAATAGCAACCATATTTAGTCTATGAGGGGTTGCCATGCTTGGTTTTTGAAAGCCAGTTGGCCAAGAAATTGTAACAAAAGTGGTCGTTCTCGGCTGTCCTAAAAAAGTGTTCCACCAACGACTCCGTATTTCTCCAGGTAAGTTAACAGCATATATTAGACTCTACTTTTTATTAAATTGATTCATTTATTGTTTTATGAAATGTTTAGTTAGAACAAACAGAAGTTTCATAATTACTTGATAAATACATTTTGAAAAAATATTGACGCGATTATGCTACTTCTCTTACGCTACGGTCTCGTGAATGGAACTTAAAAGCAACGTAATGGAATTCTAAAGGTCGGTCCACTCTGTCCGTCTTTTAGTGTATTTGAGTGCGTTACAATTTTCTAATTAAATTTATATTTTGCAAGTATCTTCAAAATGTAACGTATTACCTGTAGATATGTGGGTTGAGTGATATATGTAGCATTGAACAAAAAAGCACAACATAGATAAAAAGAAAAAAATATTTTATTTCATATGTGTATATTTTTTTTTCTTTTTATTTTTATTTTATTAATTAAGATTATTAAAGATTAATTCTGAAAGAGTTGAAATGGTGTTGAAGTACTAATATTGACGGCAATATGAACAACTATTACAATAGAGGCAACTCTGAAATTGAGTATAAAATCAGCTGGTTCATACAATTTTGGTTAAGTAAGTATAAAATGTAGCATGATTTATGTTCCTGTGTGTTTTAGTTGAACCTGCAATTAAAGTTGTGTATATTAACAAGTACTTTAATACCCTTTCAGCTTAGTTCCCTATTTCAGGCTATATACGGTATGCACGTGTAACCCATTATTACCTATCTAATTATTTGTGCATTTTTCTAAATAATTTATTATAATTTTATGTTCAAATATGCCGTTGAAAGCTGCAGAAAAATAAAAAAGGTACAGAGACAAAATTAAAAACGATCCTGAAAAATTAAAAACGATCCAGAAAAATCAAAAAGGTACAGAGAAAAAATTAAAAACGACTCGACGAAAAATATGAAGCCTTTAAGAAAAAAGAGTTACAAAGACAAAAAAAAAACATCAAAATAAAATCAAAGAGCTAACCAAAGAAGAATAGAAAAAAGAAGACGTTGGAGAGAACAGAAACGAAAATAAAAAAATAAATAAAAAAGAACAAGTGCAAGAAAAAGTACTTGCGGGGGGGCTTTGCACGGCCGCGGTAGTACGTAAAATCGCTCTTTTTTATAAAGAATACCTCATAAGAGTCTTAACTGCTCCCGTCTGTAGCCAGTGAGACTATGGCATCCCCAATTAGGGTATGTTGTGAGGCTGAAGGTAAGTGGGGACGGGAAGGAGATGGGGTAGAGGAAGGTGGGGAAGTACCTGGCTATTCAGATCTAGTCACTAAACACGAGTAAAGCCATTATAAAGCAACGTTTCCATTCTGAATGGTGGTCTTACACCAGGGTGATACTGAGAGTATCCTCCACTCTTCCCATACCAGTGGCTTGTCGCGCCTTCGGCTGTGTAGCCACAACGGCCGTATAGATACGACTGATATTTCGCGCCCGCTGTCGCTACCGCGCAAGCCTCTCAGTCTGGCCGAGGCCTTAGAATTCCTAAACGTTACCAAATGTTTCTCTTTACGTCACTGTCCTGTTATTGCTGTGATTTATTTTCTAAGATCAATTATTATATCTCAAAGAAATTTGTTCTATTTTTTATAGATATAGTTCATGATTAATTTTAAATTTGTTATAATTAAACATTCGTAAAATAAAAACTTATATTCGTCTTTCTAGAACTAAAAATATACAGTACAAAGTATCCAAAAGTAGCGTAAAAGAATATTTTTATTTAATAACTTAATATTTAATTCAATAAACTTGATTATTCACATTTTTTAGGAGACTGATTGTGTTTTAAATTCGTAAATAAAAATCAGAAATAATGAATTTCTTTAAATTTTCTTCATAAACTTTATGATAAAAGTAACGTAAAAGAATTTCTTACCAATAGTATTAAACTTAAATTGCAATTATTTTCGAAGTTTATTGATATTTTCTATTTAAATACTTTTTGTCATGAAGTTCATACTTTCTTCAATAAATTTACGTATATTTTTAATCGAAATGCAGCATCTCACTTAAGTGGAATTCCTTTTACGTCACCGACATCTTTTTTGGAAAACGCCCACTTACAAGTATGTGTGAGATTTCATTGTCTTTACGCGCTCTGACTTTGTGTGAGTGAACGTTTTTTCATAATGCTTGTTTGGGCAGTGCAGACTGCAAGGTATGCCAGTGCGCAGTATTTGGAAATATATATTTACTTATTTTTTTATCTTTAAAATTTCTATTGAATGAATTGTGATGATACTAATGAAGTCAATAAAGTTGAATGTACATGGTGTTTGAGAAACAGACAAAAAAACTTTTTAAGGAAATTAACAATTATGTATACAGCAGAACCCCGTTTATTCGAACCCCGATAAATCCAAAATTTGTCATTATTATAAAAAATCCACTGATCGCGATTTCAAACTAATATGCACTCATATGCGCACATCATCGGGTCATATTAGAATATTGGTTTTTGTGACTCATGCACTCATTACGTGGAAAATATACGATTATGAGTGAGTCAACGTCTATCCCCAATTTCATTAGTTAGTTGGCCTTGGTTAAAAACTTTAATCGATTCAAGTAATGAAAGGAGTGACGGGTTTGATGAATTTTTAAAAGACAAACAATCTGTAACTATCCATAAGCAATGTCGTAAAGTGTACACCCAGCTAAAAGACAACGCGAGACGGAAACAGGTCCTCCTCGGACTAGAGCACTAGGTGATGAGACACTACCCAGAGGTGGTGCGGAAATGTATGCATACCTACGGTCTGAAATCGTGATAATTCGAGAACGGTGCTTCGTAGGAAAAAAATACTTAATACCTTTTTTGTAGAAAATTTAACGATCTACAAACTCTACTAAAATTTTTTTTCGGTAGCTCTCACTGTTTCAGAGATATACGGAAAAAACAAAAATTTCTGACCTTTGACCTCGGATAAAAAACAACGCCAATGCTAGATCGATGGGTACTTTTGACATAGCATTTGTAATGACGTATTCAAGACCTGTAAAAAAATTCAACTTGATCGGAATTAATGTAAACTGGAATGTCTGGACTAAATCGGCAGTGAAAATTTGATTTACACGGAAATATATCGTATTTTTATGAATTTACTGCGAGTAGGTATCGAATTAACGGCCGGCTACTACGGGATTCGAGCGCCAAAATATTTTTTCGCGATAATTACATACGTGGTATTTTTACGATTTTACTTCGAATATTTAAATTGGAAGGGCCGGCTGAGACGGAAATCGGTTGCCAAATTTCGATTTAGACTATGAAATATAACAATTCAAATATAATACTTCTAATACATCAATTTGAAAGGAGGGCTGCGAAGGATGTCGGCCGCGAAATTTTGATTTTCGCAGAAATATATCGAATATCTGAATTTAAAGGGCTGGAAATGAAAGCAAAAATTTTATTTACGCGGAAAAATTACGTATTGGTATATATTTTTTCGAATATAAGGCCGACCGTGGCGGTAACGGGCTGCGAAAATTCGATTTTCACAGGATTAAGTCGTATTATTACGAATTTACTCCAAAGAACCTACCCGAATTTAAATTTTCGGACGAAGAACTCGATTTTTGGCGACTGTTTATGATTTATTTTTTCATAAAATTTCGATTTACGTGGGAATTAGGAATTAAGGGTTAAAGTTGGGGTGAAACTTTTAACAAATGTGATACAGGTTTAAGAATAGTAAATAGTTGACTAAATAAAAGTATTTCCACTTTGAACACACAAAAAACCAAATATATCACTTTTAGAATTTCATATAAAAATCAGTCTTCTGCAACTCATAACTTGTTTACAAAATTTGTTTACAAAAATGTAACTGCAGCGTTAGAAAATGCAGAAAACATCAAATACCTAGGTGGAAAAATAGATACATTTTCGAGACGGAATAATCATGTCGAAATGTTGGTAAAAAAAATACTAGGAGGCTTACCTACATTTTTAAAGTCAGACATATTGTAAAAGAAAAATTAAAAATGGTTTACAGTGAAACCCTCTTAAGAAGTTCTCGCTTAAGATGTTTTCCTGCTTAAGAAGTTTGGTTTTTTCAGTCCCTTGAAGACCAAATGGAACAATTTATCCCGCTTATAAGGTTTTCCCGCCTAAGTAGTTTTTTTTTCCGGTCCCTTGGAAAACTTCTTAAGAGGGTTTCACTGTATATGGTAATATCAATATTTTAAGAAGCAAGTTAAGACGTACGTTCCGTTCGAATGCTTCACAATGATGTAGATACAAGCTTTGTCTCGGAATACTATATGTGAGGGTAAATAGAGCACCATTTTCGATTTTTTGCCAGTTTATAGTTTATGTTCCGTTGAATCATAGATTCCAATATTTTTACGTGGATTTAGTTGCCAGTGTGGAGGTCCTTTACTCGACTGAGAGATTTTTAATAATAATACCTATCAATAATTTGTTTTTACGTAAATAGTAAGATTGTTATACTTATAGTGGCTTAATAACTCAGGTACGGGGCATACGTAATTCCTATGTCTACCTACGTTAAATTGTCATGAAAACAAGCTTATGTGCCCAAGTGGTTAATAGCTATTTATTACATGTTCACATTTGATATTTCACAACCTCCTTTCTGCGGAGTAATTATACATGATGGACGCTATGTGGCTGAATCACATGTGATCGTTAAACTCACTGCATATACAATATTGTATTAAAATCTAATGGTGGGAAAATAAGGTGGGAAAGTTTTATGAAAGTACGAGGCGTGTTCAAAGAGTAAGTGTACTAGATTTTATATTTTTTATAAGTACTACCGTATTCCTGCGATGTTCACTTTGGTCAGGAGATCCCTCTCTACCACTCAGTGTTGCCAACCCTCAAAAAACAAAAAAACCACAGCCTATTTTGGTCACAGTGCACTTACTTGCTGAACATGTTCCGTCTTACTCATAATAATTCCCTAATACGACGATAATAGCGCCGTATTAGCTATACAGGGGAGGGGGTCTATACTGGTCAGGTTAAAAATCTTTACTCATAAAAATAAATTGGTTATGATTTTTTTACGGAAGCAACACTGCGTTCCAAACCTGAAAAACGCGGTCATTTTGGCGTGTTACCAACTTCACGTCTATTCATATGTCAAAATATTCAACGAGATTAGTTTGTTCAGTTTGTTGTTGTTTATATTAGTGAATATACTGAGAATGGACAACGTTATTAAAACAACTGTGGAGACGAAAAGACGTAGGCGCGATAAGAATTGGGGTGACGTTGAAAAGGTTTGTTAACTTTTTATCTTGGCTGTAATGTTTTGTTTACTTGTTTTAAATTAGTGTTTTAATGATTGTTTTTCCTGAAGGCCTTGTTGAAGGACTGTGTGGCGGAACATGTCAAGACGATAGAAAATAAGAACTCGGATACGAACACATTAGTTGCCAAGAGGGAAGCTTGGAAGCTTATTTTATTGAAGTAAGTATACCTCCACAATATATACGCAGTGTTAACATTTCTACATATTAAACTTCAAGTTTATCGCTTCGTAGTTTTGGCATCTATTTTAAATAAAAAAATGATCATAGTATAAAATTAATATTAGATTAAGGTAAAGGTACGCATACCACATAAATAGCAAACTATTTTTCAGATTTAACACATTAAATGACATTCAGAGAGATCTTGGTCAAATCCAAGCACAATGGAAAATGATCAAATTGTCATGCAAGACAAATTTGAGCCAGTACAGGAGGGAACTGATGGCAACAGGTGGAGGGCCCCAACCACCTAGTCCTTCGCAGGATGTACTGTCTATCGTTGATATGTTGCCCAATGAGTTTGTGGTAGACATGAACCTCAACGATAGTGACTCGACGTTTAAAGCCAAGGTAAATATCCATTTTATAGCATTTCTTCAAAAGATAAGTTGATAGTAATATTATTGAAATATTGATAGTTCTATCTATATTATAAAGAAATAATAAAAGCTTGCTTCAAGTGTGAGATTTGTAATGGTAATTGTGTTTTATTATTACAGATGAACTTTCCTTCAACAACAACGCCACACTCCACACTACCACACTCTGTTCTCAAGAGGAAGTTGTCTTTTGAGGTAATTAATATATCTAAACCTACTTAAATGAGCAGCACAACAATGAGTGCCAACTATTTGCATTATTTAAAGCAGTAACTTTTCAGTTAGACATAATCTTTTGTTTATATCAACAGGAAACGGCATCATGCAGTACCACTGCTTCAGAGAGAGACAGGAGCTCGGTAAAGGCAAGGCAAGCAAAGGTAAATATCCATTTTATAACATTTCTTCAAAAGATACGTTGATAGTAATATTATTAAAATATTGATAGTTCTATCTATATTATAAAGAAATAATAAAAGCTTGCTTCAAGTGTGATATTTGTAATGGTAATTGTGTTTTATTATTACAGATGAACTTTCCTTCAACAGCAACGCCACACTCCACACTGCCACACTCTGTTCTCAAGAAGAAGTTGTCTTTTGAGGTAATTAATATATCTAAACCTACTTAAATGATCAGCGCAACAATGAGTGCCAACTATTTGCATTATTTAAAGCAGTAACTTTTCAGTTAGACATAATCTTTTGTTTATATTAACAGGAAACGGCATCATGCAGTACCACTGATTCAGAGAGAGACGGGAGACATTTTCAGACTGAGGTATGTTTGCTTTACTGTCCCGATGATGCTTAAATAGTATTGTTAATTTCCTATGAATTCATGTTGATACAAATAATATATGTATGGGTGTACTTTTCAGGTCTCCGGTGAAGCTAATTTACCGCCGCCGCCAATATCACCATCATCAACACCACCACCACCACCACCACCACCACCACCACCACCATCACACACCACCCGCCGTGTCCCACTGAACACTTACCCTCCACCTCCACCCCCGCCTCGGAGGCGACCGTGCCCTAAAGTAAGTATTTCTTCACACTACATTTTTATTTGCTTCGTACCAAAACTGAAAGTTTACTAAGAAAAACAATAACTCATATTTGTATAAAGCACGCTCACCAAACCGATTAAATATATAAACATGCTGAAAATTGTAAAAATTATAATAAAAGTGGGAGATAGAATAACAGAATAGTTATGTTAAAACCCGTTATGAAAGTTTGTCATTTAATGTTTTGATTTTCAGGAAGATGATTTTGCCCAAATGAAGACAAACATCTTTGAAGAAACAAAAATTATTATGCACCTGGAGCACCAAAAAAAAATGGAGTGCATGGTGAGGCTCATGGAAGCAGAATCCCAGTTAAGGATGAGGCACATGCAGGAGGAGCATGATATTAAAATGATGATGCTAAAAGAGGGGTGGACACCAAAATAATTTTTTTTTTTTTTAATTCTTACTTCATATTTTTGTTTACTTTTATTTGTTATCTTAATTGCGTTAAATAAAATTGTACAGAAGTACATCAAATTGTATTCATTATAATATAAATTATGATGTCTTAAATAGTGTAGCTATCTATTATCAGGGTAAACTGTTTTGGTTTTTAATTGGAATGACTATATTTCATATTTTTGTTTACTTTTATTTGTTATCTTCATTGCGCTAAATAAAATTGTACAGAAGTACATCAAATTGTATTCATTATAATATAAATTATGATGTCTTAAATAGTGTAGCTATATATTATCAGGGTAAACTGTTTTGGTTTTTAAATGGAATGACTATATTTCATATTTTTGTTTACTTTTATTTGTTATCTTCATTGCGCTAAATAAAATTGTACAGAAGTACATCAAATTGTATTCATTATAATATAAATTATGATGTCTTAAATAGTGTAGCTATATATTATCAGGGTAAACTGTTTTGGTTTTTAAATGGAATGACTATATTTCATATTTTTGTTTACTTTTATTTGTTATCTTCATTGCGCTAAATAAAATTGTACAGAAGTACATCAAATTGTATTCATTATAATATAAATTATGATGTCTTAAATAGTGTAGCTATATATTATCAGGGTAAACTGTTTTGGTTTTTAAATGGAATAACTATATTTCATATTTTTGTTTACTTTTATTTGTTATCTTCATTGTGCTAAATAAAATTGTACAGAAATACATCAAATTGTATTTATTATAATATAAATTATGATGGAAGGATCATTATAATATAAATTATGAAATAGCATAGCTATCTTTTATCAGGATGATCAGTTTTTTTAAAATATTTATGTATGTCATGTTCACAAAAAATGACAAAAAAATTACACCAATATCTGTTAAATGAAAACAAAATTGTAACCAGCTCTATTCGCAATCTGGGTTTGATTCTCCATTGTAAGTTACAATGTCAATTAAATAACAAAGTAGCTAAAATGATTGGCTTCATAATAACTAATATAAAATATTGAAGAAGTAGTATAAAAGAATTCACAAACATTGTTATTTCAAACAACTATAAAGGCATTACTGATTGGAAGACACTTAGGCAGCACACACATTCGTGTAATCTTAGAAAAGCACTGTACAACAAATTCAAATGAAAATGCTTGCATATGAGACTGTTCAACATGTAATAACATTCTCTCTAATGTTGATATATTTAATTTTAATGTAAATAAATATATTAATGTGCACCAAACTGCATAAATTGTAATGACACGTATTATGTATGTTATAATTATACAAATATATTGTATATCTGTTAGTTGTTAATACAACGTGAGGAAATCTATAGCTGGTTTCTCAGTTACACATGACTATAAATTAAGCACGTTGTAAACTAATGTTCCCTAAAAAATAAATAAACAATATTGATTGTACTTTAGTCTTCTTATTATATCTTCGTTATTTTCGCTTGTGTCGCAGGTACTTTATATGTTGAGTATGTACATTTTTTCAGTTTAATATAATTATAAAGATACAATCATATTGAATACATACTAATACATTTAAAAATGTCGATCAATGAACACCTGTCTAGAGGCATTTCCAATATGATTGATGTTTGGGGCTACTTCCAGTTCATTTGGGGCTACTTCCATGACACCATCACCACCTGCGTCTGCTGCTGCTCCTGCACCCTCATCACGTTCTTCATCATCATCTATTCCAAATTACAAATCATAGCATCAGTACATACAAAACTATAATTTAAGGAATATCTAAAGACTGATACAATGTTTCATTTTAACACACAACTTTTATTTTGAATTGTTTTCTTACCGAACTGAGGATCATTCATATCGATGGCAAGGCAATGGAGAACAGCAAGAGCTACGATGGTTGTCTTGATGGTCTCGAGAGATCCTGACATACCCCGCAGCAGGCAACGAAATCTCTGCTTCCATACCCCAAAACATCTCTCCACCGTGTTGCGAGTAGATATTTGAGCCCTGTTATACGCCACTTCTCTGGGGTTTCTCGGGTTCCTAACTGGGGTGAATAGATATGGTGTACAGGCATAACCTCCGTCTCCCAACAGTCGTCCGTTGAAGTGACCTTCTTCAAACCTCTGTTTGATGGAACTTTCCCGAAAAATGCGAGCATCGTGGGTACTGCCTCTCCAATGAGCAACAATGTCCATTATTTTTAGATCTGCATTGCACACCACCTGGAATGAATTTATTCATGCAATCAATGTTGGTTAAAGTTCATACTTCAGACACGTAATGAGACATCACTTTACAAACCTGGACATTTAAGGAATATACCCCCTTCCTATTGATGTAATATTGTCCGGCATCACCCCCAACTTTCCTTATTTTAATATGGGTGCAGTCAATGGCACCCATTACTCCGGGAAAACGTTTTATTGCTTGGAAGTTTGCAACTGTCGCTTGTTGCTCTTCAATACATTGTGGCATTTTAACATACTGTGGAGCAAGGCGGGCAAATGCAGTCGCAACCCTTTTAGCAATACGGGACATTGACTGTTGGCTAAATCCGTGTATGTTGGCACAATCATCCTGTATCTGCGAAAAATGTCATAATAATAAAGCATGTTTGGTTATCGATATTGCTGATTTGTTTCACAGGAATGCAATTATAAACACTATCCTTACCTCGTTTCTGCCCCAGTATCGTATGGCACAAAGAACTTGCAGATCCGTGGATATTTTTCCACCCCGCCGTTCCCGTCTGTTATTAACCTCCAAATATGGCCGTACCAAATCTATCAAATGTCTCATGTTTACTTTCGTAAACCTATATTTATATCTAAAATCACCTTCCGTCAGTGCCGCAAATGGATCGTACCGATTTTTGTACGTTTTCCGTGCCCGTGGTGCACGAATACGCTCAATATTAGCCAAAGCTCCAGTAAAAACGTTGAGATTGTCAACAAAGTTCTCCATTTCGTAAGTTAATACGGCCGGAATAATGCCATAATCCTGGTCCTTGGGTGGGTTAAATTTTGACAGCTGCTAATACCGTCATATTACGGCCAGATTAGGCAATGCGCATGCCCGCGAATGTCGAACCATTTTATGAGTAACAATTTCGCTTAACCCGTTCGTATTATCGCAGTATTATCTTTATGAGTAAGACGGGTTAAGTATATGTATATACTTTATTAGTTGATTGGTCGGAATAAGATAATGATTTAATTTATTACCCATTATGAAAGGTCTAATTTGTAATGCTTTGCGTTATTCTGGTACCGTAAGAATATTTTGCAAAATTATCAACATTATGTCAGACATTCTTATTGGAAACTCAGTATTTAACCAAGAGGATGATTCTCTTTTTTTTACATTGATTATCTTCGATAGATAATAAATATCTCTCGCCAATTGAAAGTAGTTAGATATAAAGACTCATCACTATTAATTGATCTGGCTTGTTTAATTTTCATCAAATACATAATTCTTGGTGACATAAGCACTTTTCAGAGATAATTGGAATATTGATTCCCAACACACAAGTCATTCTTAGAATTTATTTTAAGCCAAAAAGTTGCTGAAAGTGTAGTTTGTGCCCTTTAGCCTCTTATAGGCCGCAGTCCCCCCGGCGGGTCCGGATGTTTGAAGCGATTTTGCCCCTTATGTATAAAGAAATTGTATGAAAAACAAGGTCAGAATCGCTTGGGCCATTCTCGTTCTTGACATTACGAAATACTGGATAGCATTTAGCCACTCCGAATAATTCATATTAATTGCTAATGTCGCGCCGGGCACCAAAGATGGCGGACAAAATGGCTGCCGCTTGATAATATGAATGCTGTCATATTCGAAGTCTATATTTATTCATTATTATTTTTGATATAATCAATTCAAAATAAAAGTGGTGTTTCACAAAATGTGTTTTTTCATTTAAATAATAAAATATATATTTTTCAAACTTACCCTTTTCTTAAAACTATTTTGTGATGTGGCCTGAGGGCCTTCTGTGATATGTACGGTGATTCAAAGTCTTCCAGTTTCTTTATTACAACTATCTCGTCTTCTTCCACGCCCTCAACCTGCAGCAGGAACAGGGAGAAGTACTTGACGAGGTCCCCGGGCAGGTGCAGCTGCTGGCAGGTCTTCTCCAGCACCTGGTCAGACCTCTCCGTGGACAGCACTTTCAGGGGCACCCGGCAGCCGTTCATTAAGAACACATCCAGGGGTACCTCCCGGCGGACCTCGCAGTGGGTCTCTTGCTGCGCCGACAGGAGGAAGCCGATGATCAAATCTGAATTTGAGAGCACCGTGTTTTGGCCCACTGAAAAGATAAACGATTAGATTAAAACGTAAAGTAAATAAAAATAAAAACAGAACTTGAATTCAGATTATTTAAAAATTTTGTTTTAAAAGGTAATATCCAGCGATCCATTATTCCGTTTTTGTTAACAGCGCTGCGCGCAGATGTTTTTACAACCGTGAAGCTAAACGGTATTAGTTTTAAATTTATTGCAAAATGTTGTCATTAAGAGCGATGTGAACACACAACCTCGCACGGTCGCATCTCAGAAATGATCAAACGGGAGATGGTAAATGAATGAAAATTATATACTTTTAAAATTAATTTTTGATCAAAATAATTTATAATTTTTCAATAATGTCTAAACAAAGTAAGCATGTAAAAAAAATCTGAAATATTTTAGTTTGTAAGACCTTAAATAAATAGAAAAGCTGACGTATTTTTGTCACAAAACACGTTCTCGGATTTATTTTTTAATGATTTTATTTAGTCTAAAATTTTAATTTTGAAAACTGTGTTGACTAGATTATATATTGATTTATTTTGTTGAATGATTATATGATTTGAAAATTTGTTTTGTTTAATAGAATCTATCGTTTGAAAATTGAATAAATCTGCCAACGACCAACGGTATAACCTAAGAGTATGGATATTAGAGAGACGGCATGTGAAGTGTGCCCGCGCGCTCCAAGTGTGCCTTTTCGAGAATTTTACCCAAACGGCTTACATTGGCTGCTGGTTTTTGGACGTTTAATACGTTCCGACAGCAGCCATTTTACATGGTCAATGTCAGCCATGTGGGTAGAATTCTCGAAAAGGCACACTTGGAGCGCGCGGGCACACTTCACATGCCGTCTCTCTAATATCCATACTCTTAGGGTATAACCTTAGTATATTATAAATACACTTAGTTTTTCAAAATTTTAAAACTGCGTGTACCAGTTAAAAAAACAATCTTTCAAAATCAATTATGTTTTTTTTGTAAAAAAGATTCAATATGTCTAGAATTTGATTTAAAAATGACTAATTTCCGGTATTCTCTGGTAAAACACTCTTAATCAATTTAAGATTGTCAAGGCCAATATATGAGTTTTGGAGCGATTTCTCAAACTTCTTCGGCCAATGTTTTAGACAGCCTTGTGCTCCGATGATGGACACTGCAAGGTTATCTGAAATGTTGACTCAAAAAGGAGAACACGACAAAGCTCAAAAGTCAGACAGCATAACACTTTAATTGGTCTATAAAACATAACCTGCAGACAAGCAGCCATGTGGCAGCGTTATCGGATCACCTTTTTTGCTTTTTGAAAATCCTGTATTATCTATGTCTTAAACATAATTATTTTTAAATGTGATTTAGTAGGTAGTTTGAGAGTTTTTTGTTTATCTGTGAATTCTATGAATTTTTATTTATATTAAAATTTCTGCAGCTATTTTATAACACTGACAAATAATAACAGTCTGGTTTTCAGATAGAAATACACAAAACTGCACATAAACAAAGGCAATGTTTGTGAATTCTTTTACATTGGCAATTTTAACAAAGGACAGATGTTTTCACTATTCAAAAATAACAAATAATTGAACATAATGAATCCAAAATCTTTTAAAATGTTAGCATTGTATTCTATCCGTAATGATTCACAGTTTTTGGAAAACGCATTATACCAGCAATAATTCCAGATAAATAGTGTACATTAAATAGACCGGTCAGTGGTTCAGTGGGCATCGCGTTTGGGTCCCACCCAGGCGTTCCGTGTTCGATTCCTCGGCTGGCTAAGTCCTCCACCACAACACAAGCAACATCTTCCGCTTAGTGTGGTGGTAGTAGGAGATTTTCAAATGTCGTTGGGTTATTCGTAACCCGGGAATGTTTGTCTTTCTTTTAAAAAAAAAAAAATTTAATATGCTTAATTTTAATGTGTTTCACTATTAGGAAATTTACTGTCCGTATATTATTATGACAAACATACCCACACTTGTCATGCCAACAGTCACAACATGGGATCATTGGAGATTATCAGTCAACAAGATTATGTATCTTGATTGTAAGGAGTGGGAGTTAATAGGATAGTTAAATCACTCAATCTGCTGATCACGGCAAATGAAACGCATATTATCCAGTTGTGATGCAAGTACGGGCAGCATTTGTGTGAGTGAATCGTTGTTTGTTCTTTCTCAAAGCCACAAATAGATTCTTTTATGAACATATAATATGATGGATAGCATTAGCCAAAAAAAAAGAGATGACGTCTGGCCTAAACGGGTAATTTTTAATATCAATATGACGGCGATATTACACAATGACATGTCCAACCTCAAAGGAGTAATCGTCAAATTTAACAAATACATTGTCAAAATAATCAAAGAACTCCTCACAATGCAAAGTATTATAAACACATAAAATGTTATAAATAATGCCAAATCAAATTTAACTAACTACCAGACTGTTGCCTCATTCACAACACGGATATTCTTTTGTTATCCTGACTCTTGACTCCTGACTCCAGTGTTTGGTTCACTTGATGGTGCCACGTCTTACTCGGGCATACCCAACTTCTTTTACCATTCATGTCATATATTCTCCTTCATTCTCTCTACACGCCAAAACCATCTAAGTGTCCCATTCTTAATCTTACTCATTATGCTTAAATTGACCTTGCATTCTTTGCGAATCTCCACATTATTCCTCAAGCAATCATACATGGTTTTACCATACATACATACGCCTTAGGAATCTCATTTAATTTCTACGGCATTCAGTCTACTTTCATCCTTCCTCCGCCAGTACCATGCCTCACTGCCATATAATAGGGTAGGTACCAGAACACCATTGCGGACTGCTAGCTTCACTTCTTTAATGTCAATTCATCTGCTAAAATATAATTTTAAACCGTCTGATGAATTTGAATGTGATTTCTTAATATGTAAATGTAGACCTCGTTATATCGCACTAATTTAAGAGGTTCCATATAAAGAATATAATTTTTTTTTAAATGGTCACTTTTTAAGGGGGAAGGGGGTAAGGTTTTAAAGCCTATTTAAAAACAACATGTCAAGAGTATTGTCAAAATTTCAAGTAAATGGGAGCAAAAATAACGAAGATACAGCGTTTTAACTTTTATTTTTAATATTATTATGTACTATTTTGATTGTCCTCACATGATTTGTTTTCTATTGCCTTAAATATTTGTTATTTTTACATAGCTCATATTGTAGAAGATGGAAAAAAAAAGAAAAATAGCTGCATATTTAACTCGTTTTCGACAAAATCGTCACATTGTTCATATCAAATATGCAACGACGATATATCGCTATGCATTTATGCCCTTGATCTAGTTTGCCATATATATAATTTATTACTTATATTAATGTTTCTTTTGTGCCTCTTTTTTCTCTAAATCCATAATGTTTATCGGAGATTAATTTGTTTTCTTCTAGGTATTTTACAATCTGGTTCTTAATAGTCTTTTGAAGGTCTTTGATAGTGTGGTTGGTCTATAGTTAGTTATTTCCGTTTTATCTCCAAATTTATAAATGGGGATCACTAGTCCTTGTTTAATAGTACTAGGAAAGCAGTGCATATGCATAGTGAAGTAGTAAAAACCTAACACAATAAAATATTGAACATACCCAGTTGAACATATTTCTCGAGTAATGCCCGCCTCTCCTCGAGCTGCGAATTGGTCAGCGGCAAGATCTTCTTGGGCGGGAAGTGCGGCAGCTTCAAGGCCGGGTACTGCTGCTTTAGCTGCTCGTGCAGACTGTGCAGCTGCTTGTAGCGAACCGTGCAGTGGAATGCGCCGTTTATGTGGATGTTGTAGCCCTGGAGAAGGAAAACAGATGTTGAACATTTTGTGTAACTTAGAGAATGGGTACCGCCGTCCCGGGAAACAATTTATTAGATATCCAACACCCTTGCCATAGGTAACCTCAAGTGGTTTGGTACATTTGGTGACTTGGCAGGGGTACTCGGGTTCATGGGGTGTGGTTTGTCTAGGCCTTGGCAGCGGATGCGTTTAGCCACCTGGTTAAGAGATTGGTTGAGGAAGACCTTTTGACCTCTTCAGACAGACTCTCGACATATCGCCTTGCACAGCAGTGGGAGGAATAGATTCATACGTCCGTTACTCCTGCATACTGACCCCTAGATACATACCTTTTTCCTTCCTAGAACTTCCTTTCCCTAAAAAGACCCTCCACACAGCATCCCAAAGATGTGTGGAGCTAATGTAAAAAAAAAAATCTCTTCCCACAACCCCATTGTTCCAAATACATAGAGCTAAAATGTATAAAATAACCAAATAATATTATAATCTACCTCGATAATATATTCATCAAACATAATTATTTCAGAGCATGTAAATGTATTTTTAATTTATACCGAATATTATATTTGGGAGATAACATTTTAAAACTTCATAAAAATTGTTATTTACCTTTTGTGGTTAGCGGTAAAGTTTCATATTTATTAAAAACAAAATCATCTCATGCAAATAGTTTAAACTAGATGATAAGCGAAATAGAATAAGGAGGATTACAGTGTAATCATTAATAATTAATTACAGCTCATGCCATATGCGCCAATGAGGATGCTGTGTTAGATAAAAATCAACACACAGCAATTTTATCTAACACTACACATTAATATGGGAAATTACTATAATACTGCATACAATAAGTCGTAATTCATAATCATCCCAGTAAATGTTATATATTGTTGAATAATGATTCTTTTTACATAAGTACAATAATTAAGGCAATTGGGGCGTTCTGACGCTTCGATTTTTGTTGACCAACTTTTATTTTACGAAAAAAGTTGAACAAGATTTTGTTCACACGTTTCAATTTAAGTTGAACCGATTTTGACATTCAAAATGGCGTCAACTGAAATTGTTAGTGCGTGCGTCTATCTAATTTCTGATGTTCTGTGAGAGGAGCTGGAGATTATGAAAAAACATAAAAAACGTCGTACTTGGGTGAGAAAATGGATCATGAGAAGGAGTGAATTAGGCGCATCCAACACAATTTTTTCCAAAATAATATTATTTACATTTCAAAAATAATATTCTATTTTTGTATACTTCTTGTTTTTGATCCGAAAGACAGGGATGGCTTTGGTACAGATCCATAAATCTGAACATTAAATCGTCCGACCATTTCAGATATTTTTTGGTTGAAACGGATTCCATGACGGTAGGAACTAGTACCGAATAAATGAAACGCCTGACGTTTACTTTTTCCCGCGAGTAACTAAAAATGATAAGCGACTTGAAACGTGTGTTCAGACGCGACGATTCGGTGTAAAACTCGAACGATTAGTAAAACCAAAATGGCGATAGTCATACTTGAACGACAAAAGTAGACGGGCTATCAACTTTCGCTAGCAACAAAAAAAGTTGATAACTTTGTTGACAAAGTGTTCACACGTGTCAATTAGCTTTCAACTGTCGAGTTGACCGACAAAAATCGTCTCGTGTGAACCGGCTAAATGGGTTAGTTAGCAATCTTCTAAATAATGTATTTTTGGATGGAAAATGTAATCACCTAGAATCTTACCATTCTAGATTCTTTAATTAATTTACTACTTGTAACAATACTTGCAAATCGTATTTAAATATAATTATTTAAATTTCACTTTTGTTTTCTTGATTGAAGCAGAATGTTGGAAGTGGAAATTAACCCTCCTGACATCCAAATGAGCTGAAACTCTGCAGATAGACTCCTCGTCGATGACAATGCGTTCCATCAACTTTTGGTGGCAATCATGCACACACCCGCGGACATAAACGCATGTTTCTGAAATTCGAAGAAATGAAAGCACCAATATACAAAATAAATGTCGGTCTTATCAACTCCAGATTTGGCCCGGTTTGTAGCGCGGTTGATTCCGATCACTTAAAAAAACAATTATTCAGAATAATTTATGATAAAACTATGAAAAAGACTACTTCTACTATAAAGTTACGCCAAACTTAAATGCCGACCTGAACTTGATACGATCCATTCTCGCGCAGGTAGTCACTTTGCTGACTTTACAATGCCCGTAAGCGAAAGAGAAAGATGCTTAAAACATATGTGCGACAGAGAAAGACGTTGCCGGGAAGGCATGCCGCTTTTCGGACATTAAACTCGCCTAATGCAACAATTTCTGTATCAACGTTAGGTCAGCATTAAAGTTTGGCGCATCTCTCTCTCCGATGGCGCTACAGCCCATATCGAGCTTTGGCCTCCTGCAACTTTCGCCTCCAACTCCTCCTGTCCTCAGCGCCTGACTTCCAGTTTGTTATCTGGAGAAGCTGTGCTGCATCTCCCCTTATCTCGTCGTCCTTGCGTTCCAGGTAACAACTTTCAAGTCCTTATTTCGTTTCGTTTGCCGGGTCCTTTCCTAAGTCCAGTAGTTGTCCGAGGCTCTGTATTAGGTTTCGTAATAGCGTTGCTTTTACAGGGAGGGGTTATTAGCCTCTCGCCCAAACCCCTACCAGGAGGGCCAGGGTTTTCTGTAGGGGTTTCTATCCCTTTGCTGAGGGGGTTCCGGTTTTGTGGCGCCGGAGATTCGCCATCATCCTCTCCTATCTGCTGTGGCTGATGGTATTGCCAATGGCCACATTGCCCAGGGCTCGCGGGGCTTAAGAGACCACTCGTGGACGCTAGGAGTAGGACTATTGGTAGTGTTGCTGATGGAATGCAACTGTGGCGTTACATGGTATTTGAGTGTGTCTCCGTGACCCTACCAAACTCCGTGACCCTACCGAGTTTGGCGCATACTATACAGAAATGCAGATTGAACACTTTCAGTATGGCAAATCGTACTAATCAAATAATTTGAATCTTTTTCCTTAAAAAATTACTTTGGCTTTACAATGAATCATCTGAGTCCTAAAACTTTGTATTTGTATATTGTATGATAAGACTACATGTTATCGAACTATGAAACATTAATTATTTAATTCATCCAAGAGAAAACTTACTTGTATTTTAGTATCAAAGGAAGCATGCCATGGCATTTTTATATAATTCACCAACTAACTCTCTCATTTGCGTTCGTAAGTAACAAAGAAACCATTCCAACACTATTTTAATGAAAACTAAAATAAAATATTTGACTTATGTACATGCAAAATCAAAGTGAATAGAAGACATTTGCAAACTACGACTGGTTGTGAGGAGTAAATTAATAAAATGTCAAACAGAAATGTGAATGCGTAATTAAGATAGGAACAGAAAGGAGAGAAGTCAAAATAAAGCATTCAAAACAACTGATTGGGGGACCAATTAGTGATAACCTTTCCTTCATTAGGTATTTTAATTAACAACCACTATGTATTAATTATTTGTTTTTGTACAAATCCTCAAATCTTTCAAGAAATGCAAAAAAACAAATGCAATATTTCATCAGTGATTCAATCCAATATTGTATTTGTTAGCCTTTCTTGAAAGATTTGAGTTTTTTAATTAACAAAACTGTTTATTCATATTGCTTGTAGACTTGCACAAACAATAAATTTTTCTTAATATTTCAAAGCTTGTAAAAAACGTTTATAAAGTAAAAATACTATACGAAAGCGTAGAAAATGAATTCTTTTGACATTCACCTTAATGCCAAATATTCAAGAGAAAACAGTAAGCATAAACTAGAAAAACTATCAAACAAGCATAGTATTAATTCAATTAATCATTACGAAGATGGAAAATTATACAAAAGGTAAATAACTAAACAAAACATTGTTATAACTATCACTCGTCTACGGGAACATCCATTGTTCTTTTCTTGTTTCCCTTCACCTTATTCACTTTTACTTATTTAGAAATCAAACAACATATAATTATATTTTGCTTTCCTACTCCCTGGAGTTATTCAGAAAAAATATTATGTGATTATTAGTGGCGTGCAGTCCATAGAGGCTGAAAAGCTGCACCCATCCTAAAAAAAAACAATCCAGGTGGCGGGAAGCATCTAAAGTTATTTCATCGTGTTTTCCTCTCACGCGGGAGCCATCTTAAGTCATTTCTAGGTTTGAGTCCTCGCTGTATTGCTCACAAGCAAAATACAGAACTGAAATTCATCTGTAAAAATTCCCAATTCATATCTCTAGCGACATCTCTAGAAATATGTTCATTACATTTATTTGTTTATCTTCAGTAAGGATTTAAGCCATCAATTCATGTTTTCCCCTTGAGCTCATTTTAAATCTGGACAATTGGTGCGATACCAGTATAAATAACCGTGCGCGGTTGCGTTTTAGGCTAATTTTTTTAGCAGTTTTTTTTTAGCAATTTGTTAATTAGGAATTTAATTTCGGATGAATAAACGTAAGCATTTTATTCAAATATTTAATATAAAAACGTATTAGAGTTGTTAACCTAGAAAAATACTAGATTTGCTTCCAGTTTCTGTTATATTGCATTTTGTTTCGTGTTTTAGAGAATTTATGTGCATTTAAAAAATAATTTTAACTGTCAAACAAATCTGAATTTTAAATTGATAAAAAAAAACAGTCACACGAATGGACTGCGCTGCAAACCGTTGCCTTACTCTAGCGAACTTTACTTTTCTGCGCAGGGTCTGGTTATTTCAATGTGCGCTTTTCGGCGGTCAACTTACGACTGATTTTGTGGTTTATTCAAAGCATTCTCGAACCCTTATAGTGCCAATAATATGGTCATGCTTTGCCTCCAGCCCGTCAAAATGATACCCAGATTTTATGGTAGATCAAGTCAAACAATTTGAATGTCTAAAATGTACACTCACTTATTCAGCTCCCACAATCAGTGGAAGATGGTAATAAAATAGCCATTTTCAAACATTTAAGGCACAATTCATAACCGAACTTGAAAAACTACACACAGCCATAGAGCTTAGGTCGTAGAGAAATGTACTCCAATAATAATTGCACAGGTACTATTTACAATTTGAGTACTTTGAGTGTTCAGATAACTTTTGTTATATCTTTTAATATTTTGCATCGAGTGACATGTTTAGAAGGATATAAAATGGCAGGTATAGTGATTATGATGCACCCTTTAAAGTAAATATAATGATGATAAGAAGTACACAAACAAACCTACATAATTTTATGTAAATTTATGTGATGAGAAAGCGTTTGTGATCACATCACACCTATTACAAATAAACATAATTAATTTCCTGGTGCACAATTATTCACCACTCCTCTTGTTACAAAAAACAAACAAATGGCCTGCGCAAGTTGTTGATTACAACATAAAACTGTTGCACTGAGTTTATTATTTTAGGAGACGGGTATGGGTACCGCCGCTTGGGAACCATTTATTGCATAACCAACTCCCCTGCCATAGGTCACCCCAAGTGGTTCACCAGCCGGACTCTTTTGAGCCATCGCCTGGCATCGCAGTGGGAGGGATGGATTTGTACATCCGTCACTACTAGACACATATTAACCCCCTGATTCCTACCCACCCCACAAATTTTTTTCTTTTCCAGAATTTCCTCTCCTTACTTTCCCTAAAAAGACCCTCTACACAGCATCCCTAAAGATGACATGAGGGGAATTATTTTCTTCAATGCCTCCTGTGTGGAGAAACTATTGTAAAAAAAAAAAAAAACGGTGTAAAACTGCACACCAGGAAAATAAACCTGTAAATTATGCAGGTTGGGAGGCTTTTATAGGAAATTAATCTAATGCTTCTAGAACAGCGGTTGTCAACCTTTTTGAGCCTGCGTACCCTTTGACTCTTCCTACAAATTTGTTGTACCCCCGTACCCTCTACCCCTTGGGATACGAGTAGCACAGGTTGAAAACCACTGTTCTAGAAGGTGTGAATAGTGCTTATAAGAGCTAAACTGCAAAGGATGTCCACACAGGAATAAGTGATAGGACATCCTATTTATCAGTTTTCAGACTTGATTATAATTGACGCGTAAATTGTTGAAAAATAATAATAAATGAAACTGGTAAAAATACATCACAATGAATAATTATAAAGTATAATGAATCACACAGGAAACTTGTGTCAGAATAGTGACCAAAATAATAACTAGATTAAATTTAAAGTGAGTCAAAACAATATTATGTTGCGTATTTATTTTACAATATAGCAGAAAATATGTTTGTATGAAAACTCTTGAATGGTGATCTTTGCCATCATGAAATATATGTACAGATTTCCTAGGTAAATGCAACACCTTTCAACATGCGAGGTACTTTATATGATGAGTTGTGGAGCCATGAAAGAGAGTTGGAACAGTTTTCTCTAAATAAAAGTACATAATATACATATTAAAATCGAAGGGTCAGTTGTTTCACAGAATTTGAATAATTCATCAAATTTCAAAGTACATTTTCAAGTTTTGTGAAATGTCGATTCAAGTTCTGTTTTTATCTCAGTTCAGTGAAACAACTGGCCCATAATGATATAATAACATGAATGGAACTTTTACGTAACTTTAATTTTATGTATTTTTTCACTTTTGTACTGTCCTAAAACGGGATTCCTTCTAGTTGGGCAGTCAACAGATTTCATAAATAATGTAAAGCGATCGCCACACTACCCGCGAAGTTGATCGAAGTAGATAGTGTGGACACGCACTTCACTTCGCTTCGGGCAACTTCGCCACGCTTCATCCAACTTCCGATTGTGTCGGCTTTTGCGCCGAATCAAAGGAATCCAAGCGTTCCGAAGTTCGAACACGAAGCATCTAACCACACTACTCGGCTCGCTTCGTCATCAACTTCGCGAGTGGTGTGGCGGACGCTTAAAATATATGTTTAATCTTTTACTAAATAAAAAAAAAAAATCTGTGTAACAACCCATCCCAAGTTGAAAAATATAAGAACATCATTGGAAAAAATATATACCTTTCAAATAACAATAAATTTCTAGTATTTCCAGGGTAGGGAAGAAATTCTACTGTATCTTTTTGGGAGCAAAATACAAATTTCAGATAATGTGCCTACGTAGGTTTACTAAAAAATGGTAAAAATCTAATTCAACAAAAATGTATCATGTAATAATTGTTTGTTAGTCCTGAATGTTAGGACAGAATGCAAAATGGAGAATAGCAAACAGGAAAGCAGATTAGGTAATAAAATTTAAGTTGAAGATAAATAAAAATCTTGTAATTAGACTCTGAAAGGTATCTTTACATAGATAGATGGGTACTGAAAACACCCTGTCATAATGTTGTGATAAGCAGGGAAATCAAATGGACAATGGGTTATTACAACATATCTATTTATTTATTTGCAAAATCAGTAAGTATAAAAAACTAATATATTGCAAAGGCGGTAAACAAAATTACAAATAAACTTTTTGGCATAATTAATACACAACATATTGGGGTCCCTACATTCACATAACTTGCTTAAGTAGTATGAATGGATGAGTAAACTTATAATTATTCCTCGAGTACTTATTTAGGAATTTTTGCGAGTATTTCTTATGTCAAATAGACCGGAAATTCAAATGTGGTCCGGGTATATATTTCTGATAACTTTCAAATAGGAACATAAATGTAATAAAACTTGGATTCAAACAATCATCGTTACTAGATATATCCCCACCGCAAACCGAATTTCATAACATCTGTTCAATTGCAAAACATCTTTTCTAAGGAAATTGAGATTTTGGACCATCTTGCTTCGGCAATATTCCGAATGTGTTTAGTCGCAAGCCTTTAACAATGGTCAATAAGCAGACAAAGTAAATGATAATGAATGCATCTATTTTATAAAACGATAGTGGAGATGATAAGGGAGCGCTTAATTATTGTAAACAAAGTAATCACCATGTAAGTGGATCCATTGTCGCCGTCAAATTCTTGAGTATCCGGGATTGAAAAATGCATTTTATCGAATGTATACTTAAAATGTTCATCACTCAACTGTAACCTTCACTATATCGCCAGTATCACTTTGATTATTTCCAAATCACCGCTGATGATCCACTTGCGTCGCTTGACATGCACTTCACTTTCTCGGACAAACTGACTGACAGATCGCATAACGTTAAGCGTGCTACACACGAAGGAATCCAGTTTCAAGTACAGTGGTGCCTCACACAACGAACTTAATTCGTTCCAGGAGCAAGTTCGTTATGCGAAAAGTTCGTTATGTGAAACGCGTTTCCCATAACAATACATGTTAAAAAAAATAATTCGTTCTGTAGCATAAAATATGGTAAGATGACATAAAAAAAAGATAAATTTTTTGTTATTATTTTTATTTAGATACATCTAAAAACATAATGAAAAAAACACACATTTTTTAATTTTAAGAAATAATCGAATCTTGCACATCTTCATCCATTTTCCGCTTTTTGGCCGATGGTGCAGTGAAAAACCTGTCCAAAGTCAAGAGAAATCACCTTCCTGCTTTTTTTAGAACCCATCATATAAAAAAAATGTTGAGTTTATCTTAAAAGGACGACTGCCGTGATACGTGTGCGATTTAATTCGTAATGAAGAACGATTGCTGCGATACGTGCGTAAGTTAAGCGTACTACGCAGTGACTAACGAGTCTAACGACTGTCTGCGCGGGAGGATGCAATTAATCGGCAGTGATCGTAGAAGATCGGGCGACTTCGTTGTAATTTATTTATTTATTTATTTAATTTCTACGGTAGAATATACCATAAACAGTAGTTACATGACACAATTAGAACCATAAGAAAATATTAGCAATCATTTTAAATAAAGAATAACAAATTAACTGTGGCATTTGATTGTGAAGTGACATCAGAGATATGAGCAAGAGAATATATCAAATTATAACAAATATATCCATATTCTATAGTATAAATAAGGTAAACATAGATTGAATTAATATTGATCGAAAATATAAGATAGCATAGCCCTCTTGTATCTACTTTCCGTGCAGTTAAATATATCCGCTACATCAGCGTATCTATTACTAACTGCATGCAACCTAGGTACAAGTGAGTTTTTGGAATACGCAGTCCTGGTGTTGTTGCATTTAAACAGGACTTTAGAACGAGTAGCTCTCGTAGGTATATGAAATTCAATGAGGTTAGTTAAATCGGGACTGTCTATACTACCATTTACAATTTTGAACATAAATATTAAGTCGAATATAATTCTTCGGTCTGAGATTTTTAATAAATTTAATTCTTTCATCAAGTAATTGTAGTTTATGTTTTCAATGGGAATACCGAGTTTGAAATTAATGTGTCTTAGGAATTTATGTTGAATTTTTTCTATTGAGTCTGAATGTAATTTATAATAGGGGGACCAGATCGAGGAGTTATATTCGACTTGACTACGAACTAGGGATGTATACAAAATTTTTAATGTTGAAATATTCCTGAAACCTCTGGAATTTCGAAGAATGAAGCCAAGCATTTTCATCCCTTTATTTTTTATTTTGTTTATATGTGATATGAAGTTTAATTTAGAGTCGAAAGTTATGCCCAGATCATTAATTTCTTCGACAGAGGTAAGGGTTGAGTTGTTAAGTTCATATGGATGAATAATTGGTTGACTAATTCTGTAAAAACTTATTGAATGACATTTATTTATATTCAGATAAAGTTTGTTAAGAGAACACCAATTAATTAACCTGTTTAGGTTATTTTGTAGACAGATACAATCTTCAGCGCTTTTAATTATTTTAAATATTTTTAAATCATCAGCAAAAAGTAGTACATTTATATCATTATCAAATATATTTACAACATCGTTTATAAACAGTAAAAATAATATTGGGCCTAGATGAGACCCCTGTGGTACACCACTGGTAGCTATAAATTGATAGGAAATGAACAAATTGATTTTTACAAGTAGAACTCTATTAGATAGATAGCTAGCAAACCATTCTAAAAGTTTTCCGTCAAAACCGAGCTTACGTAGTTTGACCAGGAGAATTTTATGGCATACTTTGTCAAAGGCCTTGATAAAGTCCGTATATATGGAATCGACTTGAGTTCTGTTAGTTAATGCGTTCGATATATAGTTTTCATATAACGAGAGATTTGTCTGAGTTGATCTGCCCGACAAAAATCCGTGTTGGTTCGGAACAATGATATGTTTAATACATGGTGAAATTTTATCAAGTAATAGTTTTTCAAAAAGTTTCGGAATTACAGATAGCTTACAAATTGGTCTATAGTTAGTAATATCACTTTTATCACCCTTTTTGAATATAGGTGTTAGATAACAAAGTTTCCAAATATCAGGGAAGCAACCTGTGTCAAGGGATTGATTAAACAATAAACAAATCGGCTCAGCCAGTGAAGTTACGCAATTTATCAGGATATTAGGATGTACATTATCGGGCCCTGCCTTTTTTTCTCTGTCTAGAGATTTAATTTTAGTTTTAACATCGTTTATATTGATGTGTATGGCAGGTATATGTATGCTCTCGTTAAGTGATGAAGGTGGTAAATAATCGTCTTGGATATCTTCGTCATAGACACTTTTGAAGTAATCAGCAAAATAGTTAACTTTTACTTTCATATCAGTACTACTCTTTTCTTTGAAATGCATTGAGATAGGTAAACCTTGTTTGTTTTTTCTGAGAGAGTTTACATGTGTGAAAAAGTTTTTAATGTTAGAAGGTATAGAATTTTCGATTTTATTTATATAATTAAAGTACGATTTTTTTGATAGTTTTTTACATTGAGTTCTATAGTTGTGAAATATCTTATAGTCGCTAAGGGAGTTCGATTCTTTAAAGTTTTTGTGTGCAATTTTTTTACAGATAACTAGGTTAATTAGCTCGCCGCTGAACCATTTCGGAAACTTTGCTTCCTTGAAGTGTGATAGTGGTACATACTTTTCAATTGCCCTATTAATAATTGTGTAAAATAGTTCAAGATTATAGTTGATATTATTATTGTGGTGAAGAAATGACCAGTCTTCATTTGCAAGATATTTATTCATGTTAGAATAATCAGCTTTAGAATAATTATATGTAAGGTTAGGAAGAATAGTCGTATTGTCTGGTGAGTTATTAGTCATGATGGTTATGCTTAGGGCGGGGTGGTGGCAGTCCAAGGGGAGGAGCTCATCAACTGATTTAACAATATGAACTGATAGATCACTGCAGAATACTAAATCTAGCAGCCGATTATTAGTATTGTATACTTGATTGACTTGATGTAGGGAGAGTATATTCGTCATATCTATTATTTCGCGAGCATTTTCTGGAAGGTTTAAGTTGTTATTAGAGTTCTTATCCATCCAATCAATGCTAGGGGTATTATAGTCGCCGAATAAAATTGTTCTGGCATCAGGGTATTTATTTTTAAAGGTTTCGAGGTCATCTATGTGGTTTCTATAGACTGTGATGTTGGATCCTGGAGGAATGTAGACACATCCTAGTAGAATTTTGCCTGATTTAGTTTTTAGTAAAACGAATACCTGTTCCACGTCCAGATGTTTACAAATTAATCGAGTGGATGGCAGTGATTTTTTAACAGAAATGAGAACTCCTCCTCCTCTGGTTTTAGTGCTAGTGGCTAGATTTCTGTCTAGGCGGTAGGTGTTGTAAGATGAAAATCCAAGTTCCTCGGTGTGAATATCAGAGTCAAGCCAGGTTTCGGTAAGAAGAAATACCTCAATGTGTTGTAGTAGTGGAAGAGTAGTTTGCAGCTCTATAAGTTTGGTGCGGCAGCCTCGGATGTTTTGGCCATATCCGATGACGTGTTTGAGTTTTTTGAGGTTGATTTTATTATTGTTGGCTTGTTATTCATGTATTTGATGGTTAACCCAAATTCACCTCCCTTTATCCGACTTTCTAGTTCTTGGCGCAGGTCCGACAAGTACTTTCGTTGGTTGGGTGTTTGGTCGGAAAAAATTTTGACGGTGGAGTTGTTCATATAAAAGTTCTTTTTCCGTAGGATATTTGTTGCTTCCGACGAGTTTTTTAGGATAACTTTTATTGGTCTTGGTTTATCAGGCCTCGGTGCTCCAAGGCGGAATGTGATGATGGAGTTCATTTCAACGTTACTATCGATTTTGTTCAAGATATTTGTTATTTTTAGGTTGTCATCTTTGATTTTATCGATTTGGTTTAGTTGAGAGCTTTCTGGAACATTTACGATAATAAGATTATTAGCTCTGATTTTTCTTTCTTCGAGTTCGTCGGCCGCTTCACAAGTGGATACTACCGTGTTCGGTTTGATGGATAATGTTTTGAAAGCTGTTAGCTCACCCTCGAGTGCTGCCATTTTAGCAGCCATTTGGGCAATGGTTCCTAGAATAGCATTTGTTTTCGGAACCATTTTCGCAATTTGATCCTTGTTTAATTTGCTGCTTGGGTCAATTATTAATTCTGTTAGGGCCTCAACTGCGTTTCTTGCCAGGCTGATGAATCCTTGGGAGTCCATTTTATTAAATTGGAAAAAAAAAATTTTTTTTTTTTTTGAAAAATGGAGGATGGGTTAAACTGGTTTTAAGGTGGAGTGACTTGAATTACTTGATACCAGGGGCCGGGTCACGCGGTAGTACTTGGGTGACAATATTATTAAATGTTGTTTTGAATGTTTATTAATATTGACAATGCTCACTCAGTTATGACTTTAGGAACCGGCGGGTTTGCTCTCCTACTTCCTTTCACTTGCAGTCTCTCAATGTCTCGTTAAAATATTAGTTTAACTGTTTTAAAATTACTGTTAAATGTTAAATAGTGCAAGCGTAAAATTGTATGTGCTCTCCGTGTCACTTAATGATTGGCAGTAATGATGAACGATTGCTGCGACACGTGCGTAAGTTAAGCGTACTGCTCAGTGACTAACGACTGCCTGCGCGGAAGGATGCAATAAATCGGCAGTGATCGTGTGAAGTGGGCGACTTCGTTGTGTGAAGCGAAGTTCGTTGTGTGAAGCGAAGTTCGTTGTATGAATCGTGAAATGAACGAAAAGGAAGTTCGTTGTGTGCAGCGTTCGCTGTGCGAGGCGTTCGTTATGCGAGGCACCACTGTACTTGCATTTTTTTCTCCCAAATAACAATTTGCGTATCAGTTTTATAATTTTTTTGAGTTTCAGAAAAATTGAAATAAAACTGTAAATTACATTCCAGTACAATTATTTTCTATTTTAGCTCCACTCTTTCTTACCAACGCGATATATCAACATATGACGCAAATGTGAATGGTAGAAGAAGTCGAGGACGCATGAGGACACTTGAGTCGGGCCATGTCAAGAGTAAGAATAATAGAAGAGTATGTATGAGATGATGTATGATTGTGAATGAGGCAAGGAGTGTATGCCAAGACCGAGTTGTTTGGCGGTCTGTACTCTCTGCCTAACCCTGCGGAGAAACGGCATGATGGTAAGTTAGTTAGGTTAGTTATATACCTTACATTTAATAGCAATGGCTGGAATTCTCTCCACACAGCATCCACAAAGATGAGAGGACCTGAAAATACTTTTCTCAGGGCCTCTTGTGTGGAGTTAATGTGAAAAAGTTACGATTTTATTTTTTATTTTAAGAAACAGAGTTGTATCAAACGTGCCAACTGGTGCCATTCCTCCATATTGAATATTGGATAAATAAATGTATTTTCATTGATGGACTGCTTTAGTTTGGAGAGAGACTATAGCCCAAGGTTCCTAGAAATTGCCTCAATGGTCGTTACAACGAAATTTGACGTGAAATTATCAAGAAGACTTTTAAAAGATTCTTTACTTAGGTACCGTTATTTTCCTATTTAAATTCTAAAAAAATTAGGAAAAACTTTTTTTTGTCGTTCAAAACAAGGTAAAATATGGTTTTTTCATGCCTGTTACATGGTTTTTCATTTTTGGTACATGGTATCACTGGCAGTGTTTTCAGATGCAAAGTTTTTACCATGTTTTCATGGTTTTTATGGGTCATTCATACCTTTACAGTTTTTTAAAAAAATCATGTCGAACAAGACATGGGTTTTACTTTTAACCGGTCGCCACAAAATATGCACTTTTGAGGGAGATGTGATGGAAATCTCGAGTTCAGGAATGTAGTTCTTGAACGTCAATACAATGTTTCTTCAACTGGGTAATTACTATATTTGTTAATAAATAGTGTAAAAACATACATTAAAAAATATATAATATCATGTAACTTTAATTAGGTATCTACCTACACTAACTACTGTAAAATGAAGAAATTTTTTTTTTGGAGTTGTTAGAGAATTTTTTCTCCCCTATCTCTTGGATCTGAAAAAAAAAGTTTTTTATATTTAAAAATTTAAAATGTATATGTATATATTTAATAAATAAAAATTTAAAATTTAATTTAAAATGAAGTTCTAACAGTAAAATTAAAGTCAATAACAGTAAAAAATAAACCTTTTCATAATTTTATTTAATTTTTTTTTTTGTATTTTTTTACTAATTTTTCAAAGGAAAATTATGAAATGATTATTCATAATACAGCGATTTAGACAATTTACTTAAGTACCATTGTTTTCTTATTTAATTTCTCAATGAAAAGTTTACCAAAGCACGACTTTTTACATGTTTTTTTTTATCCTTCAGAACGTGGTAAACGTGATTTTTTACCCCTGAAACATGGTTTTTTTCTCGGGATATGACATCACCGATCAGTGTTGCCAAACGTACGAGGTTCCTCGTACAAATACGAGATTTGTGACCTTCCGTACGAGGTACGAGGATACTATCAACCTCGTACAATTATGTACGAGATTTTGATAATACCTATGGCTATACGAACATTTTGCATCACTATTATATAATAGTAAAAACTAATGCCATCTATCAATATATATCCTAAAGGGATAAATGAAATTAGTGAGCCAGATAAGTTTTGGGCTCAATTAATCAAAAATTGAAGACTTTACCAAGCTAGTTCATTTTGCCCTTTCTGCACTAGGCACCCCTAATGACTGCGAGCGGATTTGTAGTAAGGTAAATTTAATTACCAAAAAATATACTGGTATAAGTTAGAAAGTCATTGACAAAAATAATAAGAAAAGGGACCAGAGTTCCTCATTGGAATCATTGATATTTATATTAATTATTGATAGATATAAGAAACCATCTACATGATGACAGTGAGGATGTTCCTGACATAATATTTGGAGAGGAGATGTAAATTTTGTTCCCTTGATTTACATTTAATTTGTTGTGATTTAACTTGGGTAATAATAAAGATTTTTTTAAATACAACACAAAGGGATGTTTTATTTAGTAGAAAACTTGCAATAGTTTATTTCATTGAGTAAAAAGTCCTAAATCCAGTAGGTAGTTCAATACGTATGCCTTAATTTTGCTTTTAACATGTTTTTTGAAATGTACGAGGTTTGAAAGTCAAAGTACGAGATTTTTAGCTGCAATGTACGAGGGAATTTTTTTTTACGGTTGGCAACCCTGTCACCGATTGTAACTATTTGGCCTTGCCAGCTTGCCTGCTTGCAGCTCGCAGCCCATCGCAGCCACTCGCAGCTCATTTCATGTTGGAGCGCGTCTGTCTTTTGGTGGGTGAAAATTGTTAGTTTCGTGGTGTTCTGAAAGTGGGCTAAAGAAAGATCAAAAGGTTTATGTTTTTATTTAAAACTAAATCGTGACATTATTCATTTAACGAAATTCGAATAGTGGTCTTAATATTTATTAACGTTAACAATTATCCATCGTAATGGCTGACAGTGACGACGAGTACGACCGCAAAAGACGTGACAAGTTCCGTGGGGAACGCGCTGGAACGGGGGGCACCGAAGGAAATAATTATAGAGGAAGCGACAGACGCGAAGAACGCTCCAGGGGGCGAGAGGAATGGCAAGACAGGTTAGATAGTTCTTTTCAATTTACCAATGTTAACCTAAAAATATCTTCCCTACTAGCCAAAATCCCAAACCTTTCAATAACATCCTGGGGTGAAGTGATGAAAAATCGGGTAAAAAATGCCCTCTTCTGTTATTTTAATTTTTAATCATGTTGCCTGCATCTAAATCTGTCATGAATAATGTGAAATCTTTCACTTTTATATTCAACTTGATAGTCAGATGATGTGATGTCAGCTTTATCAGATGCACTCGCACTGCTATCTTGAAAAATCAATTTTTATTTTATGAACAATAATTTTCATCAGATGGTTTATAGTGGGTGAGTTGTTTGTCGAGACCTAACATTTATGGAATTTTACTTTGAACGGGGATTATAATATCTGGTTCATAGGGGTTTAATACAATCATTTTTCTATTATCCCTCCTGCCCTACCTCTTTCTTCCTTTCCCCCGTGCAGATCTTGTAAATATACCTGTAACATCCTTAGATATATATAATCATTATCCACAGATTGAAGCACTCTAAAGAAAATATACCACTAGGGCGCTCTAACTTCGGGAAACTGCCAAACAGGTATATCACTAATATTAATTCTAAAGCATATATTATTTTAATAAGGATTAAGACATTTCAATATTATTATTTTGATGTATTTAAAATGTAGTAGTGATGTAACGAAATTTTAATTTAACGATGTAACATTTTTTGAGCATTAGCGAGCGTGAATGCGAATATCTGCTACCGACATTCGCGAATGCGAATTTTGAGGTTTTTATTGATTTGGCGCCAATTATGTGTGACTTAGCGGCTCACGTTCGCGCAAGGCGCGTTCCGTTTGCTTCTTGTTCCGAGAATTTCCAAGTTGATCCGAAAAAAGCCGATCTGTTGTTTTTTATTTTGTCGTCTGCTGATAAAGTAAAGTGAAGACTGATAATGTGATTACGAGGTTAAGTTACTTTTTCTAATAATAAAAAATAAGAAATGAATGGATTTCTTATTAAGCTAATATTATGTTTTTTATGATGTTCATATTTGCAAAACATTCGCTCGAACTATGCGAATGCGAATATGCTAATAGCGAATGCGAATATTCGTTACATCACTAGTATGTAGCTCTCTTTCATCAAAACATTGAAAGTCTAAACTTTGCATAATAGAATAACCCAATTTTTTTATTGGTTTGATCTATCAACTTAACTTACCCCGGCAGGTGAAGAGTGATTATAAAGTTATCGTGCTTGGTATAAGGACAACTCAAAAACAGCCAGTCTTACATTTTTAACTAACGTCAATGGCGCTTTTAATTATCCCCTCTCCCTCGAGACCTTATAATAGAGCTTTCGACTGTGGTGCCTGATAAAAATCAAAATGATATCTTATGCATAAATGTTTTGTGCTTATTGAACTAATGACAGTCAGCAATATTCCTTTTTGGACTTGTCTTTTGATAATGAGATGCTGGTTTGAGTTCCGCCTCTGTGTGAAGATATTGTGATGTAGATACAAATCCTCCACTCTTTTAAAATAAATATCAACTCTATTTTTGCCACTAACCTCCACTCTTTTTGTAATATCAATAGCAATGGAGGGTTATATAACAAATGTAAAAACATGTAATGACCAGTGTTTTTTTTACTATAATGTCCTCTGCGTGCAAAGTCCTATCTTCTCCAAGTATAAACTTTCTAATAAAAATGTGTTTATTGGAAGTGGCTTGCCGGGTAAGTATGTTTTCTGTATCGGTTTGTAAACAATAAAATTAGATAGAGCCTAGGAACTCATAATAAATTGTACAGTGCCCTCGAGGTGATTCTTCACGAAAACGGCGCTCTGCAAATTAATAAATTATTATTATAAATTACGTATATTTGTTTTGTAGAGCTCGCAGTGGCGGTCGGGCGGAGTACCGGGAGTACAGAGGTGGGGGAGGGGGTGGCGGAGGTGCCGGTCGCTACAGCCCCGCTCGAGGTGAGGGAGCCGCAGCAAAGCGGGCGCGCGGACCAGACTGGCCAGATGAGCGTCGCTATGCACAGGCGCACAATGATTATGGCGCGTACGGATGGGCACATGATGCATATGGTCATGCGGCGCATCATGCTTATCCTATGCACGCACATCAGCCTCCGTTAAGGTGGGTCCTTACACAGTTTTTTTATTAACCTGATTTATGCGGCTGTCTTATGCTTATCCCTTTCAGTCATTGCTGATACGATCGTGCAGGTCCATTTATAAAAATATTTCTCGGAAATGGTTTTAAATATCAGTAGCATTTCGGCGCACAACAACCGTGCGGGTTCGGACCATTATGCGTTATGGTTGTGCGCCGGAATATTAAATCAGTTTTCGAGAAATATTTTTATAAACGTCTGCATGATCGTATCAGCCAGGACTGAAAGAGTTAGGTAATCCGTCGGCGGCTATCCCTGTATGTTGATGTCACGTTATGTGAAAACGTGCCGGCTTATGGGATAGATGCGTTGAAAAGGCCAGCTTTGTAGGTTGAAAGAAAAAATATACACATGCTAATGATAATAATTCTGTTGATCATGATAGATTTACTCATGAATCTTTTGCATAAATCATCACAAATATTATAATTATTTTTATTATAATGCTCATAGTCGTAAAATATAAATCATTGACCTACTTAGAACAATATTATGTATTTATAATAGATGTTATAGTGCCAACCACTGAGAGATTGTTTTTGGAAATCAGCACCTACTGATCTTAGAATACATTCAATTTACGTTTCAAATATATTTTTTAGTTTTAAAAAAATTAATTGGCGTTCTACGAATTAAACACAAAAACAATAAATATTTTTTAGTAGTACATGTATTTCTGTAGTTTATAGAAAATAAGTAAAATGTATGAACTTATTTGGCAGTATGTAATACAAAATTTAGCAAAATAATTCTACACTCTCAATTTATCACTAAATAATTATAACTTTGGTTAACTATGGTTTGGTTTGTGGATCAATATTAGCTGTTTTTGTAAGAACATCCGGCCAACTGTACCTGTGATATTTGTGAATTAAATTATTTGACCACGATGGCTGCTAGTTTTTTAACATGAAAACTTCGATAAATATTGATATAACATTGCGTTTTATTTTGTGATCCGGGCTTGGTAACCATCTAATTAATCTGTACCATTGTATTTTATGAAGGTAACAATAACAAGAACTGTTAAGAAATCGCAAATTATAACTAAACCGCCATAACTCAGAATCATACAATTATTAATGATTATAATCTAAATGGTGTTTTTTTTTTTACATAGACAACGGATCTAAAGCAAGCATTTTTTAATGAATAGGGAAACAGGCATCGGTGGTGCTGCAACAGGCGAGACCCAGCCTGCCATGATGACCTTCAAAGCCTTCCTCGCTGCACAAGATGACTCCATCACCGACGAGGATGCCATCAAGAAGTACAATGACTATAAGCTGGAGTTCAGGAGGCAGCAGCTCAATGAGTTCTTTGTAGCGCACAAAGACGAAGAATGGTAAGATTGCTAATTGACTGCTATTTTTATTTCTAATTTACTAAAGTAGATTAGAAACCATTAATCAAACTCTTCAGAATCTTAAATTTTAACCCTTAAATTTTAAACCGTAAGTATATTTGAAAATACATACATTTCAGAATTTTTTCCTCACTAGTGCAAAAAAAAAAAGTGATTTTCGTTTTTATATTTTGACGGGTGATTTCTGTCGTTAATCTTGACTGAATTTTTCCCCCAATTTTCTTTTATTAACTTTTGAAGACATGTTTAATTTTTTTGTAATTTAAAAAAAAAAATTATTACATGTTTTATTTTTGGTATACAGTGTACGATTTTTCATTTTATGTGAAACGCACCCTCTGTGACCTATGTTCTCTCAAACTAAAGTAGCAATAACTCCCAAACTATTGAAAAAAAAACAATGAATTGTCTAAAAAAACTCTTATTTTTATCAAGCACCAAATATTATATCCACTGTCAGTTTTAATTAAGGTCTGAAAGGGTTAAGAGAAAATTTAATTCACTCAAAAGTCTATTGGATGCATTTATGTAACTACAATGTTTGTTTGATATTCCACTACATTATCTAAATTCTTATAGGTAGTTATCTAATTGTTTGAATTTTGTAGAATATAAGGACTGGTTTAACAGAAATTCAAATGTAACATTGTCATCACATGGCCATTTTGTTGTGTTTTTTTTTACAATTGAAAGGTTCCCGTTAAATGCCGATTCTAAAGTCCGTTTCAGTTTTTGAACTAATTGTGATCAGCAGAAGAGGACGAGGACAACTATCATGTTGTTAGGTTTGTCAGCTTATTACAATTTGGTAAAAAGCTGAAATGTACCTAGAATCAGCGACGTCAACAGAAATTGTCAAAAAAACCAAATTGGTGCTGAATGGCTAATGATTTGGTCACAAGTGAATTTCTGTGAAACGACTGGGCCTAAGTTTTATTATTATTTTAAATAAGTAGAACAAGATGGACACAACAAGAAAAACAGAAAGAAGATACTCCTGTTCTGGTTTGACAATCCATATTTAACAGTAACATCGAAGAGTTTGCATGAACACTTCAGATTATCAGTTAAAATATTTTTAGTTTTCTAAATATTGTGTATGTACAGCATCAAAAGAGTGGTTAGTACAGAAATTTCTCACTCCGCAGCAGTGAATCTCGGTTTTAGTGTCTGAACCCAATATTTATGTTTTCTTTATGCTGCTGAATAATGATGCATCATTTATCTACGTAATTTTCAAGAATTAACACAATTTTTTTGAATCGCTAGATAAATAAATTTGCATGAAGAATTTTAGAAAATAACAACATCTATCAAAGAAAAACAGGTAGCATATCTTCACTGAGAAAGATGTGTTTTTTATATACTATTTATCACTGAGAATTAAATGGCTTATGTTAGTTGGCATGCAAATGAAATAAAATATCACCATTACATTCAAAATACTCAATAACATGTATCTATAAGCCTTTTAAATCTCCTGATAGAAATCTTAATGTATGAAAATTTGTCCCTACAGTCGACAGCCCGGCTAGCTTCGCGCTGTTCTCCGTAAGAAAACTGAATACATTTTTCATAAAGATGTGCAACAAACTTAGCAAACAAACATAGCTTCGCGTTTTATACTTGATACCGTATAGCTCCGTTTTGCGTCCGGGGCGCGCAATGCCTCGGACATCGCGTGTTAGCTTAGGTTTAGGCACCACACTCTATGGAGAACAGGTGAGAAGATGAAGTGTCTTTTTTTACATTACTACTTGTTTCATTCTTTGCAGGATAAACCTTATATTTATTTGTTTAATTTCATCATCTCTCTTCTTTTCATCGTTCACCCTTTTCAACAATGTTCCACTGATCAAAAAAATTAAAAGAATTCTTTTGTTTCCTCATGCACCATTACTTGTCACCGCACTATCTCACAATTTGAGTTTTCTGTGGTCTTTGATTTTATTTCATGAGTTCAGAGTGGTGTTTTCTAGTTTGCTTGTGGAACATTGTGATTTTGTTTGTTAATTTCACAAGTAATTTTCATCTATCATTTAACATCTAATATATAAATGAAAAATATAAGGTTTTAAGATTGTTTGTTAATTTATTTAATGTTTATTAACTTTATAGGTTCAAGATTAAGTATCATCCCGAGGAGTCGATGAAACGCAAAGAGGAACAGCAAAATTCACTAAAGGTATAAATTCTAAAATGTTCATGTCAATTAGTCTGCTACTAAATATATATCTTATTTATTATTTTCTAATTATCTATCTTAGATTATTTAGTGTAAAGCGCACTTGAGGTGAACTTTCACAAAACCTGCGCTGCGTAAATTAATTACAGTTCTCTCTCAATAATGCACCGCTCGATTATCCAACAACTGCTTTAATTCACATTTATTTTTACTGGTTGAAAGCACACAATCAAGCATTATAATTCACCGGTATTTGTACGTCAAATTCAGTAGTTTGCCGCAAGACTTGAGCGGTTAACTTATCTAACTCGAACGTACGTTCCTACAAAGTACTTAAATATGTAAAAATTCCGCATATTTTTCTCGTAAATCAAATTTCCACGACCACTACCGTCGTGGCCGGCCCTTGACATTTAGGTATTCGAAGTAAATTGATAAAAATACAGTATATTTCCGCATAATTTGAAATTTCGTGGCCGATTTCCGTCGCAGCCTGGACTAAAAAATTTAGACATTCGAATTGAATTCATAAAAACACAATATATTTCAGCATAAATCGAAATTTCGCATTCGATATCCGTTGCAGCCGGCCCTTCAGATTCAGATATATACAAAGTAAATTCGTAAAAATTCTGCATATATTAAGTGTAAATCAAAAACTTACGACTGTTTACTGTCGCGGCCGGCCCCCTACATTTAGGTATTCGAAGTAAATTCGTAAAAATACTGTATGTTTCCGCGTAAATCAAATTTTCGCTGCCAATTACCGCCGCGGCCAGCCCTTTAAATTCATATTTTCGAAGTAAATTCGTAAATATAAGACATGCCAGTGGAAACCGATTCCGCTTTACAAAATAATAATACGAATTAGGACGATGTCCAATTGCATAAATTCACATTTATGCTCGTTTTACCAACAAGGCTGTCTGTCAGATTCCGATTTACGAATTATATGATATTTTTTGGCAAAAATCGATGTGTTTCGAATTATGCAAACAAATTTTCATGTGCGGACAAAAATAAATTTCAAATTACGAATTAACAAATTTGAATTAAAAATACATTTTGTATAAAAAAAATTTAGGGGGGATTTTTTTTTTTTGGCAAAAATTTTGAATTATGCATTTTTTCGAATTATCGGGATTTGAATTAACGGGGTTCTACTGTATATATATAAAAAAAAGAATGACAAACTTTCCCGGGTTACGAATAACCTGACAATACTTGAAAATCTCCTACTACCACCACACTAAATGGAAAATGTTGCTCGTGTTGTGATGGAGGACTTAGCCAGCCGAGGAATTGAACTCAGGACGCCTGGGGTGGGTCCCAAATGCGATGTTAACTCAGCCACCGACCGGCGGATTATAAGTACACACATATATTTTGTATGTGTGCACTATAATCCGCCGCTTTCGCTAATTGGATACTTGCCCGGTGTTTGGGGTGGAAGATTAGTGAGAGATCACTGTGTTATTATTATTGAAAAATATTTTTTTTTTTATTATTTATTAACTGCTTCTGTTTCTGTATAGGTTTAACAAATCTAATATGTATAACTTTTTTTTTAGAACCGCCTTCAAGTTTTCTTAGACTTGTTGAATAATCAATTCATGGAGAAGATAACGGTAGACGTGGATCAGTCGGAACAGATAATCCGGCTTTTGGATACCGTAGTCATAAAGCTGGAAGGAGGATCTGATGAAGATCTCAAGGTTCTGGATGAGCAGCCTAAACCACCACCCGTGGAAGAAAAGAATGGTACTTCTTTCATTTCAACAATCCATTTTAACATTATCATCTCGCAAAACAACAAGTATTATATTATTGATGGACTTTTCTGAGAAGTATCGCCCCAATCAATGGATTTGTTACAAAATTTTACAACATAACACAAATAATAATATCACACATATATGGCCAAATAACTTTGTATGCATAATATTTTTCGTACCACGATTCTCAAAGAGAAGCTGTACAAGATGGTGTTTTTCTTTTTCTGTGTACATTTATTTATAAATTTAATGAAAAACCACCGTCTAAAACAGTTAATGACATATGTTCAATTTCATTAGATACTGATAGCGATCTGATTGCAGCCAAGCCAGTGGAGATAATTCTAGACTCGGATGAGAATGTCAAGAAAGAGGCGGCGGACTCCGAGGGCGAAGACAAGAAGTCAGAGCCAGAAACCAGCAGTGCCCCCAAAGCACCAGTGGAGCCCGAGAAGACGGCTCCGCTGACCATGGACATTGACCCACACCACCGGGAGCTGCAGGAGCAGGCTAAACTCTTCTCCAAGTGTAACACGGAGGAAGAGGCAGCAGCTATTGCACCGCCCCCTGTCAAAAGTAAGTGTAAGTTGAATCTGTATTGAGACTATATTCTTTGTTTCTTCTTTCCTTTCTCTCTGTCTTGCAATGCAATGTTTCCCCAATTTTGGGAAAAAGTACGTACTACGACACTCTTTCACAATGCTCTTATAATTTTTAATTTTTGATTAATGAACCATTAATAATGTGGCTGTTTCTGAATAGGTTTCTAATGTGTTTTCCCCAAAAAATATGGCTGCCGCAAATATGATCCATTCGTGCTCCGATCTGACAGATTGGACTGTTTGTTGATAGATATTAGTTATTCTTGTTTTTTTTTCCATTAGCTCCCCTAATAATACCCCTCAGAGTCTAATGTCTTCTTTGGGGATGCTGTATGAGAGAGGACCTTTATAAGTTAAAACAAAGGTACTCCATCTGGCGTGAGTAGTTGTAGATGACACAATTCCTTAGTCACTTAGGCTGTATCTAAGATGTAATATATTATTCCACTTGTAGCTAAGGCCGCCCTGAAGCGCAAGCGCAGCCGTGCCTCCTCCAACAGCTCCAGCGGCTCCTCGTCCAGTTCCTCATCCTCCTCCGACTCCTCGGAGAGTGAGGGAGAGGAGGGGGCGGGCCGCAAGAGCGAGGGAGAGCCTCAGCCGCCCGGACACACGGACGAGGTAGAGGAACCTGAGAAGAAGAAAGAAGTAATTGACTTTTATTATTATATAATTGTCCTGAATATCTACATATTTATTTCCAATGATGTAGATTTTTTATCAATTTATTATTTTTGTAGACACCAGAGGATGCGGATAATGAAGACGGAGAGATGGCCGTCGACAAGGATGAGAATGACAAGGAAGAAGAGAAAGGCGATGACAAGCCCGCAGAGGACGGGGAAGTGGAAAAGCAAGCTGATGACCAGAGCCAGGACTCTGAGAATAAGGTGGTGGAGCCTGAGAAGAAGGAGCCCAGAGCCATGCACAAGACAACGTCCATCTTCCTTAGAAACCTTTCGCCAACTATCACCAAGACGGAAGTTGAAGCTGTGAGTTTTTTCTAGTTTATTCAAAAGTATTGAATACAAGATTATTTTGTAATTCCTGCTATCTATATAAATTCCCAACATTTCAACAGTTTTATTTAATGTCAAATAATTTAATGGCTTCGATTTGAAATTGAGGGGATCTTCAACAAGATAAAATTATGTTTATGAATGTATTTAATGTGCAGATGTGCAAGCGCTACGGAGGCTTCCTGCGAGTAGCCCTGGCAGACCCACTCCCGGAGCGCCGCTGGTTCCGTCGGGGTTGGGTCACCTTCCACAGAGAAGTCAACATCAAGGAGATCTGCTGGAACCTCAACAACATCAGGGTATGATTGATTCACGTGACTTTTCAAAATTATGTCTTCATATTTTATTCTAAAAAGGATAATGTATGTTCAGGCAAATCATTTCAAAGAGTGCATATTTGAATGTATGTATTTGTGCACAGATAGAATCACAAGTATGCGTCAAACGAGTTTGGAAGACCTTCCGTAGTCCACCCTTACCCCGCAATAGTCGTACGATACAGTACTTTTTATTCTGATTTTTCTATTTGAATTTAGATTTTTGAGTTTTCTTTAATGAATGAAGCGGAATTTTGGAAGTGGGAATTAACCCACTTCCCGACATCCGATCGAGCTGAAACTCAGCAGATAGACTCGTTGTCGATGACTTTATCATCTTTTGGTGGCAATCATGCATACATATGTGGACATATATGACTTGTAATGGTGACAGTTAATATCTGAAATAAATGTAGGTCCTTTCCAAATGGGATTTGGCTTAGTTGTTAGCGGTGCTGACTCCAGTTCCTGGGAGGAAGGTTCAATCCTCAGTCAAACAATTTTTTTTTCTCTTTAGTTACTAGCCGGCCCAGGAGATGGCAAACATTGAAAATACATTGAAACCCTTTTAAGAAGTTTTCCTGCTTAAGAAGTTTGGTTTTTTCGGTCCCTTGAAAACTGAATGGCCCAATTTTACCCACTTATAAGGTTTTCCCACCTAAGAAGTTTTTTTCCGTTCCCTTGGAAAAGTTCTTAAGAGGGTTTTACTGTATTAAGTTTTTTACGGGTTGATTTTATTTTGCTTACTTCCGAGTTGCATTATTCATAGTTATTGTAAATAAGCAAAGGACACTCTGAACTGATACACTTACTGATAAAGACATACCACTGATAGTTCCTTTTTAACCTTACCCTCTCATGAAGCATGTAACAAGAAAGAGAGGTTACCATGAAGCTCCCCAGTTAGAGGACTATTTTGGATAATATTGTCTTTACAATACTTGTTTTATTTCAGTTGCGTGACTGCGAACTCGGCGCCATCGTGAATCGTGATCTTTCCCGTCGTGTTCGTCCGGTGAGCGGCCTGACGCTGCATCGACAGGTGGTGCGGTCGGACGCCCGTCTTGCCGCCCGCCTGTGTCACCTGCTGGACAACAAGGCCGGCTTGTGGGGAGACTCAGCTAAGGCAGGAGCAGATACACAGGTGGGATTTGTAGGCAATGTGCATGCGCAATTGAAAATTGTCATTAATATTATGTTGCTATTGAAATATGTAGGTGTTTCAAGGGACCGGAAAAAAAAACTTCTTATGTGAGAAAAATGGAGTCATTTTTTAATTTCAGTCGTCAAGGGATTGGAAAAACAAAACTTTTTAATAACTCATGTCCGGGAATACGTCATTCCTATGTCTACCTACGTTAAATTGTCGTGAAAACAAGCTTATGTGCCCAAGCGGTTAAGTGGGGATCATCATATTATCATTAATTGAAAAGGATTGTAATAATTAAAAAAATATTAAATCACTCCTGAAGACTATCAATTTGTATTTTCCAACCTTTTGGCTAAGGAAGATCGATATGGACTGCACTTTTCTTCATTATGAATGTATTGTGTTGAAGTTAAAATATTTGTCAAGTCAATAAAAGCCATCTAAATAGTTTAACTTTTAAAGCGCTGGCCTTTTCAATACAAGCTATCCCATTGTGCAGCACATCTTGACTCAATCTATGTTAGAGAAAATTTGATAGCCGCCAATGGATCGCATGTGCAACAGCCGCACAGATATGGTTAAAAACTTTTGCCTCTTTCCAGTTTGGCCTGGTGTCCTCCAACCCCGTCCTGCACAACATCACCGAGTATCTGATCGAGGAGGGTTCGGCCGAGGAAGATGAGCTCCTGGGTCTGGGGGCCTCCAACGGCACGGGTGAGGGCTCCGCCCCGGCCGACGGGGCTGACACGGTGGAGCGGGACCCGCAGCTCACGGCTGTGTTGGACCGCCTCATCCTGTACCTGAGGATCGTTCACTCCATGGACTATTACAACCACTGCGAGTATCCGTACGAGGACGAGATGCCCAACAGGTGTGGGATCATGCACGCACGCGGACCAGCGCCCACTACCAAGGTTTGTCATTATTCTACTTTGTGTATGCGGAGTATATTTTTCATTTTTAAAACTTTTACAACGCATGCAAGTTAAAGTGGAGATGTTGCTACATGGGTTGGCCCGATGCTCTGTAGGGAACCCTCTTGTACAGCGCAGGTGTAAACTGTGCGCCCTAAAGTTTAAGTTTAGACGTATGGAATTCAATACTTTGTGTGAAAGCATTATTAAACAATTCATAATATTATTATCACCCTCATGGATGACCACCATTTAGAATCAAAACATTGTACAGTAGAACCCCGTTAATTCAAACCCCAATAATTCGAAAAAACGTGTATTGTCTGTCAAAATAGAGTAGAAAACATGGGAGAGCGTCACTGTTCTTCAAATGGCAATACATACTAAAATTATAACACATGGTGAAAATGTAAAGCTGTGTAACCTACTATTTTTTAAAAAAAAATCTTAAGTGGGAAAAATATTTTTTCATGTCAATATAGATATACCCACTGATCTCAAAACTAGAATTGCATATTGGTACATTATACTTTTGCAATTTTATGTTAACACAATGAAGAATAGCAATATTGTAGTAAAATAAAAAGCAGTTTAGAAGTTGCTCACATTTTTTTAATACTAGCTTAAGATGATAGACTTCGCTTTTCGGCCCATACAAAAAGGACGCCCGGGAAAAAACACTTTTCTACATCGAAAATTGCAAAAAATGAATATATAATTTTTATACTGCCTTCTAGAGGGTGAAAACTATGTCGGTATGTTTTCGAATTTTCGATGCGTTTCGTATTAACGTAAACATTCACTGTCAAACATGTACAATTTATCAAAAAATATTATTTTTTAAGGAAAAAGTGCTGCTAACTCAATTCTCATAAGGAATTATAAAATTATAAAAAGCTACCGACGTTGCTTCTTCTTTCAAAAAAATATATATTTTTTTAAATTTCAATTTTGTGAAAGTTTTGATGTAGAAAAGTGTATTCTCCATAAACCCCTTTTCGAGCGATTTCTGTAGGTAAATTTGAGCGTTGTCTCATTCGCACATTTCGCATTCGCATGTATTGTAAGTGTGCGTGAGATTATTGTGAGCGGGACAGAATGACAGACGCGGGTGTTCCGCGTGTGGTTCAAAGTCTAGCCTCTTAAGTACCCAACGTTGCCCGGGCTTTAGATTATCTCCCTAAAAAAAAGTACCTTCTGACGAATAGCACTGATGTCAAAACTATCTATAGCTTTAAAGGGCGACCCTTTCTTATTTTTCCTGGAGTTTCGAATTTACTCCCATTTTTTTTTGCTCTTTACAATTCCCTTGATGATACTTTTAGATTTACCTGCGAAAAAAGATACGATAGCTAACAATATTTTTAATCTATGTAAATAAAATAAAATCAAACTTAAAACATGTATTCATGTTTGAAAATATTGAAAAATATTTATGTTAAAAAAATATATATTTAAAATGCTACTTATAGTGTTCTACATATTCAGTGTCGTTGCACTTTAATAAAATTGTCAAACAGAATATAAACATAACCCTAAATAAAAATTCATTTTCAAATGTTTTGAAGCAATAGTTCCCTACAAAATATGCTCTTATCATTTCAAAGTGTTACAGAACTAAAAAAATAAATAAATTAAACTTCACTACGAAGAAGTTTGTTAGAATTTTGCCTATAAAGATCATTATTTCTTCCGTTTATCAATTTAGAATCTTTCGTTTTTTTTATTATTTCAAACAACGTAGAAAAACATTAAAGATTACCTCCCTAGAGCCACCTTTTATTGTTTTGTTCATATTGATGATAGATTTTAGTTGAAACTCAAAAATAATGCCAATTTAAATACAATATCACTTGTAAACCGGTGGTCTAACGCTAAACAAATTTCTTCAGGCGAATATTTTGCATATTTAACAGTTAAACTGGTGTTGCCAGCCTACCAATTTTTTTGTATAATTTTTTTATATTTTCTACTGTATTTTGACGGTCTGCAATTCAAAATTTTTGCCAAAAAAAAAATCCTCTGAAAATTAAAAAAAAAATCACCTTTGCTTTATCACCTAAAAAAAAGTAAAAGCATGTCCGCAGTTGGACTACTCTCCGCTTGCAATTTTGAAAGTCGGGCTGTAATTTAGTGAATTAAATTTTTCAGGTCACCCCCAACGAGCTTTCGGAATACATGCGCACTTTCGAAGGCAAGATGTCAGCCTTCCTGCAGGACATCCCCACCATGGATGAACAGGAGCTGCTGAAGTTGGGCACCAAGGACTGCCAGGCTGAGGTGGAGAAGTTTGTGCTGGCCAACACGCAGGAGCTGGCCAAGGACAAGTGGCTGTGCCCGCTCAGCGGCAAGAAGTTCAAGGGCCCCGACTTCATCAGGAAGCATATCTTCAATAAGCATGGAGAAAAGGTTATTATTACTTCTCCATTTGTTTCTTTATTTACAAATTTTACTGAACGCATTACTGCGGTTAATACATAGTTAATATGAAATCCACAGATCCTCAAAAACCAAATTTTGACTTAACTAATTTTCACATAATTCAAAATAAAAAATCTCCACGTCAAGTTTTGTGAAATTAATACAGGTATTCAAAGTAAATTTTTAATAAAACAATATTTTCTAATTCTGCCTGAAAACCATCTTGTGTCCGTTAATGGGGCTGGTATTAGTTGAGATTATTTATAGGACTAATGTTGGTTTATTTGTGCGTAGGTGGACGAGGTCAGAAAAGAAGTGGAGTATTTTAACAACTACCTCAGAGACATGAAACGTCCTCAGTTGGCCGAGCCCCCTCAGAGGAGGCCGGAGCCCGCCCACCAGCCCTCTGCCTATCCTGCCAGGTACTTATCATTTCATCACTATTTAAATATGTGTTTGTTTCTCAAAAATTAATTCCTTTTAACTTGTGGAGAGCTGCTGAAATAGAAAATCCTCAGAATACACTCGTTTCCCAGACGAAAATATGCGGAGCCGTGAGAAAATTACCTTGACGAGTTTTGCTTAAAAACTACGATTTTTATTTTTTCAATTGTTTTCTGTTTACCAGCTGACATGTAATTATTAAAATTTATTTCATGTTTATATCGTAACACGTTTCCCCAGAAGAGCTAACTTTATCAACAAAAAAATCTTTAAATTATGAGACAACTACTGTCGAAAAATATATTTTTATGAAAATGTGAACTGGTTTTATTATTTTTCATAAACCTGAATACATTCTCTATGAGAAAATATTAAGAAATAATAATAATGATACTATTTTGAAAACTCAAATATTTTCGAAAATTTATTTCATAAGCTGTCGTAGAGGCTACATTCATGAAATAAAAAGTAGTATCTACTGTGACATTAGCCGCAAGCAATTCTGATTTTGTCCTCTACAGTTTTCAAAGCTTGAAAGAACAGCGCCCTTGAGGTGATTTCTCACAAAAACGGCGCTATACAAATTATCCAATTATTATTATTATTAAGCAAAAAATTCCAACATGGATGGTATTACAACGGTCTCCGGAGCACGATTGGCAAGTTCAGTTGTAAAAAAAGGACTTCACAGCATGATAGGCATACCACTCGTTAAATGTGCATTTCTGGGGAGTGTTTGTTACTCTTACAAAGTGCTTTATTTGTTTGTTTGTTCCAGCTACGGTTCCGGAGGTTACAGCGGTTATGGCCGAGGGGGCTATGGCTACGGCCACGCGCCATACTACGCGCCGCCCGCCTACGCGCCCGCTTCATACGCACCAGCGCGCCACGGCCGGGCTTTCGCCAGGGGAAGGTACGCACAATGATCACTCCGGGGTGCAAACAAACCAGTACACCCTTCAAACAGTCCTTAATACATCAGTATAGAATACACACAATGAGCCTTTATAAACAGTTACCTTTAATAATTAGAGTTCTGATTTATCACTTCACTTGTTTATTTCAATCATTCAGCCTAAATATTTTCACTGCTATTCCGATGTGTAAGCATAAGATTGCATACACATTGCGGCACAGATTATTTGCACTTTATTGTATGCAAGTAGATGAGTATGGGTTATTAATCAATTGGAATCAAATTTGGGCATAATTTTATTTTATTTTTATATTTTACTTCACTTGATTAGTATTAATAAACTGACGTAATCCTTTTTCGTCAGGTCAAGGGTCAGGTCTCATCCCTTGCAAATGGTAGCACATAATTCAATACCATCTTATTCTATTTTTGTGTCTTATTATGGATGATGTAAATTTTCTGTTTGCTGCTCCAATTACTAATTTGTGTATTTTGGTTCCATGACAACTCAACAAAGAGGCATTTCAACATCCCTCTGAAAAGTAGTTAAAAGTGAGTGATGAATTGTCACTTTGTTGAGTTGTCCGTTCACCGTGTATTTTATATCAATCTTAGCTAAATTACACCAACCTTTAATAATTTTTGTCATTTATGGTTGAGGCTCCTTTGATTTTTGTTTAGATATGTTAAAACCAACTGTTTTAACAAATGATTTTGGACTGAGGGGGTGTTGTTTTGTTTGAATTCTTTTGTTTCATATCCTGTGCGTAAAAGTGGTGTCATCATTTTGTTGAATTCGTTTTAAGCATCTTTCATTGTTAGGCTATTTTTTAAGCCATTCTAACATCCATAACCTGTCTGACTAATCTATAATTTTGGATTATTATTGTCATTTATCTACCATGACAAGACTGTTAAATTTAGTGTTTAATGATTTAACAAGTAAATTCTATCTTTTTCTTTCTAATAATATAACAAACTATGTTATTTTTGTACTTTTGTAAATATTATACTATTGACGACCAAATATATTTTTTATGGACTGTTGATGGCGAACTTATTTTTATTATTTTGGTAATAAAGCTCAATAAAATGATGACACTAGTTTTATTTCATAGAATTAGTAATATTTTGCACTTTAGTATAATAATTGGTAATTTGATTCTAAACAACCAAATGCTTAACGTTGTTTGATTGTGTTGTGGGATATTGTGCCATGTTTGGCTTCTTCCTTCTCCAAACTAAAACTACAATCCAACATATCTGGCCAGGTGGTTCACACTTCACACTTCAAGCGAGACGCCTAATGCTAGTGGAGGAACAAGTCTAACACGGCTCTATATATCACAAAGTATTGACTGTAAGAATCTTAACTTACAGCTAGCCTCTTCTCTAATCTTAATGGAACATGTTCGAGTCCTGTGAATTGGAAAGATGTGTTGTGCTGCCATTAGTGCTGCACTTTTGCCTTGTGTTTGTCAGTGTTGTATATACAGTGAAACTCTCTTGAGAAGTTTTCCAAGGGACCAAAAAAAAATACTTATATGTGGGAAAATTAGGCCAGGGAGAAAACCAAACTTCTTAAGAGGGTTTCACTGTATATGTGTTATTTATTTGAATGTAGCCTTTTTTATCACGAGGTGTTTGAATAATTTTGAGGTAATCCTTTTTACATTGAACATTGAGGGTGCTTTAGCTAATTTAACATACGCTTTATAAGTGACTCCTTAAAAGTATACAAACACCGATCATGTACCTAACTTTTGTATGAGATCTGAACAAAAGTGTTGATTGCAAAATAGAGAATGAATTTTATAGATATTTGAGTAAAAAGAAACAGGCATGGAGGAAGAAATATATGAGGATCACATGAGAAAAAATAATTAGTATGAATTTATCGAGAATTACTCTACTGAATGATTCAGTTATCCAGCAATATTGACAAAGGGCCATTTGAATTTTCCAAGGCGATATAAAAAAATGCATCCAAACTTTAAATACAGAATGTGGAATAGTTTTATCTTCAGCTTTAAAAGATAAAGAAACATTTCAGGGAAACACATGTGGACCGCTCCAGACCGCTGATAACATACAATGACCTAGACCTCCCAGAGAATGGCGACATATCTTTCTTTTAATGTCTTATAAATAAGTATATATATTCCTTTTTCCTGTTAAGAGACCAATTATATATTGGTGTTTTTGCAAAACTGTTCTTACCGTAGAACAAAAAACTTTTTATACATCATGTCAATGATGAACTTGTTGACTTTTGACAAATAAATTTTTAAATTGATTTATTTTATTATTTTTAATATCCTTTATTCCTCTATCCTTCCACTAGCTCTGGGGGGTAAGTATATAGTTACTTTCACTGACCCAAAGACATTATAAAACACTCCCTCTCTTACTCTTAACTTTAACAAATTAACATTAGAATGAGTTTTTAAAATATCAAATGGTTTGCATTTTTTAATCCAAATGAGCTTTTGGACAGTTTCATTTTTATTAAGTACTATAATAATAATGCTGTGTTAATAAAACATATTATTTCTTTGTGTGAATTAAACAAAAGTAGATTGTAGTGCTTGAAGTAATTTTAGTAATAAATGGACGCCCATCCAGACTTTCTACAATATAATAGCATTGAAGATTGCATGCAAGGTGTCAAGTGTCCATCCCTGAATGTATGCGTTGAGCACTATTCTGATGATAATGTTGGTGTATTATATTCAAGGGGTGGAGCGTCAGATTTTCGCCCGGTGATTCACTACCGAGACCTCGATGCTCCCAGAGAACCCGAAGAGTTCATATGAGACTTCTCCTCGAGACAGCCAGCGAGTCCATCGCACTGTCACTTCGTATTCGGTTTACTTACATCCTAGATAATTTATATTTTACTTGATTATGACTTGAAAATCCCATCTCTGGAGTATCTATTACTCTATTGTTTTATGTGACTGTTTAATTCGCTGATAAAAAAATAATATTTAAACCAAATGATTTTGCACACCTTATAATGGAAGTACATAATATAATATTATATTATATCTGTGATTATGGGCATTTGGTATGCTAAAAGTATTCAAACAGGAATAATATGTTTAATTAACATACCTTTTTATTACCATTTGTTGTAAAAACTCAATTATCATTTCATAAAAAAATTTACCTTTGTCAAGAAATATCATTAAATTGTATTAATGGTAAACTTATTTATGTTTTTATCAATAAAAGTACCTCATTAAAAAATGTTTTTATTTTATTAATACACGAGGAGATGGATGCAATAATAACTTAAGATGAAAATTGTACTTTTGCGTAAAATGCGTTCAAAGTTTTTTTGAAATGTTTTGGGAGGCGGGAATGAGTACCGCCGCCCCGGGAATCATTTATTGGATAACCAACACCTCTGCCATAGGTACCCCAAGTGGTTCGCTACGTTTGGTGACTTAGCACGGGTTCATGGGGTGATGTATGTCTAGGTAATGGCGACGGATGATCTGGACACACTGAACCCCAGATTCCTATTCCTTACATACCTTTTCCTTCCTAGAACTTCCTCTCTGAAGGGTGAAAGCCAGAAATAATTGAAAAAAAAACTTCCTCTCCTTCCTCCACACAGCATCCCCAAAGATGACATAGGCCCTGAGGTGAATTAAAGGTAAAAAATAAATAAATGAGTAGTGTGTATTCACTTTTGAAATGAGTAGTATTCACATGTTCAAAGTTTTGCTTGTGGCTCCATCTGTGTAAAACCTACAGAAGTAATATTTAGACAGCAGATAAAGAAGGGATTGGAGATACCAAAAGGCGATGGGAGCAAAAACAAGTTTTGTTGTTTAAGTTGTTATTTCATCTGGCTCCTCAATTATTGTGATGAGTCTTGATCTAAGTTTCTTGGTAAACCAACAAATTCTGGATAAATTATTGCAATTTTGGCAAGATATTATTGATTAATGTACATATATATAATAAATATAGGGTCAGTAAGTTCAATGAGTAATGTGTTGGGATAAAATAAAATTAATGATACCCCGGATAGTGCACATGTGATAATAATATGGTAAATAATATTAATTACTATTTTTGTTTACGAAGACCATCACAGGTTATGCGTTCAAAGGTTGTAGGGTAAATAAAATCAATCGATCATGCAAACGTTAATCTCATTCTATAATGTTTATTATTGTCTTATTAACAATTTGTACTAGAAATCTTCTACAAAAATAGTGAACATCAATTTCAAACACTCAAAACACGTGGCTATTAGAATATACACAGACCATTTATTAATTCAATTAATCATATTTGCATATTATTTTTCTGTAGTCCTAATTCTGAGCCCTTGTTGACCACACAGTTTATAGAGGTTGGGCAAAAAGTAGACATTTTGGAAATGCTGTATGCATTGAGAAATCACAACAATAAATGGAACTTTTATCGCCTTATTTATTCAGAAAAAAGTGTACCTAGAATAGTTTTCGATATTATTGATATTGGTATTTTTTTTAACAAATTCATTTATTTTACCAGGAATGTTTTTGAATATAAAGTTAATAAATAATTAAATGAATATGGTCTCTAGTCTAGAGATACCATTATTGACAATGAATTCATTCAAACCATAAGTATAATGTTTTATAGAACGAAATGTAACGAATTTTGGCAAAATATAATATAATATTTTGTCTTAACACTTTAGCACCTATATTTTTTTTTGGCTCCCTATTTTATCATTTTATAAATCTAGCCGATAGTTTCATGATAATTTTTTCAAATTGATAATCTCCAACTCCAATATTCTTCTCATTTGCAGGAACTTTAGTCTATGCAGCTCCTTAATTTTGAAATCAAAGTAAGGCATTCTGTGGTCGTCAAAATATTGTTTTTGATATAATTAGATTATAATTAGTTTATTTTATAATTATTAATCTCTCCGTTGTTTTATTTATTTGGATTTTGGAAGACAAAATCAAGAAGTTCTCACATTTGGACAGTTCAGTTCGTCCGACATATCTCCGCAGTTGTCCATTCCATTGCATACCCTGGACTTGGCAATGCACCTCCTGTTGGCGCACCTGAACTCGTGCATTCCGCACGCCCCGCCGCAGCCGGTGGGCTCGTCAGTCTTGTCGCTGCAATCAGCCAACCCGTCACAGAATAAACTCTGCTGGATGCACTCTCCGTTATTGCAAGGGAATTTATCAGCGGGACATTCTGCAAACAAAACAAAAGTAGAAAAATATGAAAACATAAAATTGATGTATCTTTTTTTTATGTGAATACCGCACAAGAGTCTCAACTGCTCCCATCTGGAGCCAGTGGGGCTATGGAATTCCTAATTGGGGTATGTTGTGAGGCTGAAGGTAGTGGGGAGGAAAAGCAAATGGGAAGAGGAAGGTGGGGAAAGTACTTGGCTATTCATATCTGGTCACCAAACATGGCTAAAGTCATTCCAAATCAGGTTTCAATTCTGAATGGTGGTCTTACACCAGGGCGATACTGAGAGTATCTTCCACTCTGGAACGTGCCGCAAATATACTATACAGGGTGTAACAGGACGTCCCTGAGGCATTTTAACCAGCGATTCCTGAGCATATTTGGAGTAAAAAACTGTATTTGTCATTTTTCTGTCTGAGGATATTTTTTTTCTATTAAAAGCAAAAAATATATTTTTCGATCACACGTCGCTACTGATCCCATTGGGATGGGATATACCCCGTCGCGATGGGTTTGAGCGATACATGCGCTGTTTCGCGAGTTACCATGAAGCTAGAATGTGACACAAGGCGTATCAAGGACACGCTAGAATATAAGCGCTACTCTAGTAAATAACTCAGTTGCGACGTGTGGTGGAAAAATATTTTTAATATTTTTATTAAAAAAAAATGTTATCAGACAACAAAATGACATCAAATTTTTTTACTCCAAACATGCTCAGGAATTGCTGGTTAAAATGCCTCGGTTACGTTCTACACCCTGTATATTATTTTTAATTAATTAATTGTGAAATAACTCTCAACAATTCTCGAAAATTCTCAACTCTTCCTCGAGCACTCACCTTTTGTGACAGCTTGGTAACCTTTGGCTAAGAAAATGCAGCATTGTTTTAGTGGTAAAGATCAAATAATTATATAAATTTTCAGATTTCAGTATCTAGAGCTCGTATCTACATACATCATCATGGAGCATTCGAAAGGAACTTACTTCCTTTCTTGCTTCTTATAATATAAATCTGTTTGCCGACGGGCCAGTGGCAGATGAGAGGTTAAATGCTTAAATGCGATTTTAACCCTTATGTGTAAAGAAACTGTACAAGGGCAAGGTCAGAATTGCTTGCGCCAATATCATTCCAGAAGAAACCGAAATAAAATTTTGAGGGAAAAAAGACGTATGCAAAGTGCATGCTCGTTGGGTTCCCAAAATGCTGAAGTGCAAAATCGTGTGGAAAATGCTTGGGTCTTTTTGAACCATTTTTCCAATCAAGGTGAGGATTTTTTTGGGTTGAAATATGGGTTCACTACCTAACTCCGGAATCAAAAAGGCATTCAAAGACATGATTTAATACATTCAAAATATACAAATCAAAAGAAACATATGTTCACAAAGTGTCTAAAATATGATTTTTTATTTTTTTTTATGTGAAACCGCACAAGAGTCCCAACTGCTGCCAACCGTCTGGAGCCAGTGAGACTATGGCTCCTACTATAAGGGTGGGAGACTGAAGGTAGAGGGGAGGGAGGAGATAGGGAAGTACCTGGCTATTCAGATCTGGCCACCAAACACGGTCAAAGCCATTTCAAGCAATGTTTCAATTCTGAATGGTGGTCTTACACCAGGATAATACTAAGAGTATCTTCCAACATGCCGCAAATATACTATATATTTTTTTAAATCAGTCAATTGTGAAATAACACAAATTAGTCAAATAAAATTATCTTGCGCATATAGGGATTTGAACCCGCAACCTCCGGCTTACACTAGTTGAGAGTCTTACCCCTCGACCACGGAGGCTGTCATGATTAAAGACATTTAATATTCTATCTGTCTTTTTCATTTTCATACAAGACGTATGAGAAGGAAGATTTTTATAAATGGCTTTTAGGGCAATCATCAATGACATAGATACGATCTCTCACTAGGACTAGTATAATATTTAGTTGTCATAATAATAATTACAACTGTAGAACCTCTGGTTGACAGTTATTATAAAAGTTGTTTGTAGAGATGTATGTAACAGGTAAATTTATATTATTACATATTACAAAAAGATTTTTTTATATACACACATCATAGTTTGATTTACTAGCAGAGTTGGAGATGTTGAGAATATTATGTACTGTCATAAATAACACAATAGAAAATCTATGTTTTTACTCTTTTATAAACAGTATTATGTATATGCATACCTATTGTACAATTCAATTCATCTGTTCCATCCCAACAATCTACTATTCCATCACATCTCTTTGAATTATCTAAACAAGATGTTTTGTTCCCACAGTGAAAGTTTGTGACCAGATTGCAAGCTAAAACAAAAACAGATAAATAAATCATGTGCATGATATTCATTAGAGAAATTATTGTTAGAATTATTGTTGGAATCATTTTATGGTAAATGTTCAAACTCACAACAGTCAGTCTCATCTGATCGGTCGTAACAATTAGTACTTCCATCGCAGCGTTTGCTTTTCGGTATGCAGAAATGATTTTCACACCGCCATTCATCCGCCTGGCATGGTTGTAGAGTTTCAAGGGGACGGCAAGTGTATATAAAGTATTTTGCATTCAGTAGATGGCAGGCCTCTATTTCCAAAGCACAGAGTCCTCCACAACCTGGAAAGTAAGTGATGCTGAAGGGTTTCCACACAAGGTGACCTCATTTTATGAAGAGCGGGAGTTACGGTACCAGCTCAATATTTTCATACGACTCAAAGGGTCGACTCAATTCAACGACGGCTCAATTGAGCAGAGCCGTGAGCTAAGAGAGTATGAGCATACTGGGCTCGCACGATCCAGCTCCCAGCTCTGCAACAGTGTGTGATCATACAACTCCCGGTGCCGGTATGTGGCCCCTTACCATGAGAAAAATTAGACGTTAGGTAGTTAGTAGGAATAGATACATTTATATCCAAGTTCAGACTGTCAGGCGTCTTTTACGTCTTTGAATATTTTATTATTAATAGTTTATGGTTATTACACCTTTGAAAAAAAAAAAAATATGTAAGAACAATTTAATATTTGGATAATTTTAATGGTGCTATTTTTCTAAAATAGACACAGCGTTTATTCCGTGTGTTGCGAAAAGAAACATGTAATAATTAATAATATATATATTTGAAAAAATAGGGAGTAGTAGAGATATAAGAAAAATTTATATAATATTAGAAAACATAAAATGAAGGTTCGGAAGGTATTTCTTTATTTTTTAAGAAAACATGTTAGTTTCAGAGTCACCGATTAATTAAGCTGTGGTACAATTTACCGGGAGTCATATGAATATGGCTCAACAAAAAGAGCTAGCTCAATTATGCAACCTGTTCATGAACGTCCATCGCTACTAAGAATAAGAGGGTAGATGTTCACTATATTATAATGTACCTGTGGGATCTGCAACATCGGCTGCTGGTCTGCAGATAGGAATGCCGCTGTCTGCCACCGCTATGCACACATCTAAAGTCTTTCTGCAGCCTTTACACAATTCAGTCAATTCATTGGTAAAGTTATCCAGTTTTACTGAGTTATTTTGTAGATTTCCTTCTCTCCAAGCTATATATTCAGTCTTTAAATTTGATTGCTTTGTTGAAGTTTTATTGTATACGTCTGATGTATTTGTCATCGCTGTCAAGTGTGCATTTGGAAGATCATTACTTATAGGTACATTATAAATTAGGATTGTTCTGTTTGCATCTTCAGAGTACATCGGCTCAGCCGTGGTAGTCGTAGAGAATGTTGTGTTTAATACTATTTTTGGAGGGATTTGGGTGAAATTCGTAAAAGTCACTAAATGTAAGCTAGAAATTTGGCTAGAGAAATGAACTAATAATCCTCCGATAAGTACAAATATAATTAAAATTAAAACTATCCATCCTATTTGCTTTCTGTATATTTTCCCTACTGTCGTGTCTCTCAGAGCGAGTCGCAGGATCCAGCTGACTTCGCAGCATATTCCTCTTCTTTTGATTATTTTACTTTCCAATCCCACCGAGGTTGTACCGCTCATCGCTTGTCTCTCTACGTCCACCTTCCTGGATATACTGGGAACCCCACTTCTCACTGTTGACTTAAATAAATCATAGTCATTGAGGTATATATTAGAACCGAGGGAAGATGGAGGAGATAATTGTGGGCTTGGTTTAGCATTAAGTGAACAGGACGAAGCTTGTTTTTGTGAACTGTTTGTTTCAACCTTGTTTCTATAGATGGGAGTAGAGTGAATTCCCGGGGCGAAGGTTTGGAAGAACAGGTTGTGCTGCAATTCTCCCCCATCTTCCTTTTTACTTGGAATATATCGAATCACATCTGCTTGTCTCCTTAGTGTAGATTGATTACTGTTGTCCTTTTTTATTCGGTGTGGAAGAGTATTTGTACAAAATATGTTTTTTCTCCGTTTATGTGTTTGGCTTGCATAGCGTCTCTGATGCCCAAATGGGGGCAGTAAAGTTGGTGCTACGTTAACAAATGAGGAAGATTCCACGGAAAGAGAAATGCTTTGTGCCATTTTAACAGTGAAATAATGTGTCACGAATTATTTAAATCCATTTTATTTTTTGGTATCTGAAAAAAGAAAACTATTATTTAATTCAATTACATTTACACGATGTATAAGCTATGGTTGGGTCAATTTACAAATATTGTCCCAATTCCCTAAAAAAATATTCTTAACCAGGCTTATATACATTGAAGACACAGGACTCAGAAAATAATATGTCAAATTTTCCAGAGGGCCCCAACCGTGGAGGAGGCCCCGGCTATATGGCAAAATGATGCACAGGATTCGGAAAAAAAATTTCACCTTTTTATACAATTGGAAAATGTTGCTTGTGCAATGATAGAGGACTAAGCTAGCAGAGGATTGAACTCGCCACGATTGGGTGGGAATCCATCACATTCTCCACTCAGCTAGTAGCCGGTTGGTCAGCTGACATGTTTTATAGGGTACCGTTTTCAAGATTACTAAAAGATTCCCATTATTTATTCATTTATTTGCATTATTCAGTATAAAAAAACAGTACATTGCAAAAGCGGTACATTTACATGTGGGACAAATATGTTTACATGTAGGTGCACACCTACACAGTGTACATACACACAGTTAAAGCTTGATTAATATTTTATTAAAAAGACACATAAGTTGCTTTCCATCACTTTATTTGGATAAACACAATCAAGGAGTAAAAGTACACAGATGAAGTGAAGATTGTTCACGAAACATGTAGATTGTTTTTATTTTTAACTTAATAAGCTAAACCTCAAATCATAATATTTTAATTAATGAAGATAATGTTAGCGAAACTCAGTCGAAAATCTGAAACAGAAAAATCAGAAAAAGATACGGGTACATCTGGGCTCGAACCCAGGACCTTCGGCTTTCCTTAGTTATCCATATATTTTTCTGATTTTTCTTTTCAGATTTTTAATTAAGTTTCGCTAACATTGTCTTCATGTAGATTGTATTTATATAAATAAAGTGATTTAAACCAAGTTATTTTGTATTTTTACGAAAATATTATTTAAGCTCTAACTGTAATAATTTCATTTGTTTTTTTCTCGACATTAGTACATAAAAGGTGTCCTCTGACCTCTGACCGCCATACCTGAGATCCACTCTCGAGAATGCTACGCACTAATCTAAAGTAAAGCAATCTTATAACTGCAAGGTTTATAATAGTATGTAACCCCTTTCATGAAATATGACGATTAATATTATTTCCTTGTAGATTACCTTCAAAGTAGTATTATTATATAAAATACTAAAGGATTTCCGTTTATATATTTCTGACTTTCCGAAATATAAAAATCGAAAGCATTGGTTTGCCCTACGAACTAGAAAATTTTATGCCTACTTCGGTGATTCAATCCAATACTGAGTTTGTAAGCTTTTATTGAAAGATTTGATATTGTTTATGGACTAAACTATTTATTCATATTCATATTGCGTATGCATGGTTGCAAACAATTAATTCATCTTAAATACAAAATACAGACAAAATATTATTTAATCAAAATGAATTCATGCAAAGGACATGTATATACTACTTCAACAATAAATTTGCAAAAATAGACGCTTGTGCTGACATATTCACTGCCAGTTACTTCCGCCACATAATTTCATTGTATCACATTCTAGGCGCGAATAACAAAAATTATGACGATTAAATTATTTGAACCCAATATTTCAAGGGCAACTTTCCCTTATCCCTCTCCTCCCCTTGCCCGTCGATTTCGACCCTCATACTGTAAAAAATGTACCACGCTAACCTGGCAAGTTATAAAAATGCTAATTTAGTGTAGTTTATAAAATGGTTTAACATTTGCTATGTTTTACTCTTTGATTATATAAATGTCGTTTTACTTTAGAAAAAAAAGGTATTGCTTGCTATTTTGATGGTTTTGAGTTTTGATTACTTCAATAATTAGGAATTCGAATGGAAACAGGTAATTAATTAAAACTAAACCAAACAAAAATTAAAATCAAAGACAGTGTTCAAGTTGCCTGCCACCAAGTACCTAGAATGCAAGAAAAAAAAAATGCACCTTAAAAATTATATATTTTTATCTGTATTGCGTGCACTTCCTGCTTCAGTTCCTTCCTCGATTATTCATTTACGATATTTGAGTTGTATAATTTCAAAGGCGGCAATCCGACGAATTGTGAAAAATATGTTATGAATGTTGCAATTTAGAATTTAAGTGCCCTCCGCTGACGAGGCAACTGAAAAAAAAACAGTTTCCAACTAAACTCGCTATCCTGTGTATGTCAATGTGATGGCCCGCACAATACACAGTTTCTCAAAAACCCGTTGTCAATGGCAACGCAATCAGTGACTCGCGACTCGCACTGCTAGTTGCTACGATGACAGCTGATTGTTCTTCGTCTATGGTTAAACAAGCTGAGATAATTATTGATATCGTAAAATTGAGTAAGAAGTTCGGTTAGAAACCATAGCAACCGGCAAGTTTTAATTTGGTTTCAGTTTCTTCAGTGAGCGGATCGCCTAAATATCTGCATCGGAATTCGGAACCACAAACTGTAATTTGGCCTACAGTTTCAATTTGAAAATGCAATTTAGTTTCAATCACGGAAATCTGCTATAGAGTGGCAATCTGTAAGGGCGTTTGTACACCGCCGGGCCGCCGTCATCGAGAAATGAGATTATTTCGAGAACGACGTGACGGCGATCTTTGTCCAATGCGACCGATCTCGGTAGTTCAGTCTTGCTCTCTATTTAAAATAAAATTGCCTTTACAAGGTACTTAATCAAAACTATTATTTCTTTATTATTTTTATTCATTTTCACTTATACTGGTACTGTGTAATATTATTATAACTTTTTATATCTACTTGCTTCCTAATTCGTAACCAAAACAAAAATGATTGTAAATGGAATTTAACTGGTTAGTATATACAGGGTCTCCGGGGGTAATGTGCAATAACTTCGGGAGGTGATTCTTCATCTCGTAAGTAAAAAAGATAAATTTTTTTTTTTTGAAATTCCAACTTTTTAGGGTACTTTTTTGGTAAAAAGATAAAATTACAGCACGTGGTATAACTAATTAAATAGAAGACATCCAACTGCTGGCTTGTTTAATGACTTGGAAAAATTGATTATAGGTAGATAGGTACTTAAAATTGTGATACCTGAAACTATCGTATTAAATTGTAAAGTAAAGGGTAGGAATTTGGAGTGTCAAAGGGCAAGCAATCTAAGAAGAACCGATTGCAATGAATACCTCCCCTAGTTAATAATAATTAGTTGTAACTCTATATTCTTCATGGGTCGGCAAGTAAATATCTTGAATCTACTTGACATGGGGGCAGTTTGGGACAGTTCTCAAAATGTACGATATAAGGCACTGAAAGACACGTTTTTTTACGGTTTTTATTTAAAAAAATGTAAATAATAACTTTCATTTGATTATGGCAACACTGATCTTAGAACAAAAAATATTATTTTATGTTCAATTGGTGTGATGGTTTGCCTTCCGAATCTGTGGGTTGACTCGTATATGGTTGAATCAATTTGACTGACTTACTTACCAACCTAACTCAATTTTTCTTAACATTTTTTTTTTAATGCTGAAGTGCGCGCTTTTCCCACAAATTTCTTTTGATTTAGCATCTCTAATAAATGGCTTATTTGATAGGTACCTATGTGCATTAAATCAAAGCAATTATCTCGTTTCTGCATTAAAAAAAAACCAATGTTAAAATATTTTTTTTTAGAATATGATGTAGAATTATCTCCTTTCAGTAATTACCACTAATTTATAAATGCCATTTGATATCGAAGTTAAAAGTATTCACTTGAACCGTATTTATTGTTTCATCATTTTTTCTTTCAAATATAGTTTCAACCATCTTGGTGTTGCCATAAAACCATAAACGATCGCAGCGCTCTCGATTTTAACTACTTTATTCTGACAACCTTCCTCCGAGGTACCTACCTACATTTTTTATTTCCCCTTTTAGTTATATTCGCTGATGATGATATTTCCGTTAAATTCAGGTGCAATTTTTACATAAACATTCATATTTGAATGTCACACCTGTGCCTAAACAAATTATGATAATGAGTTGAGAAGGATTTGTATTAAAATTATGCAGGTATATGGTTGCGTAAATTGCATAATAAATTAAGATAGCGCGATAACCCCCTCTTATTTGAAAATGGAACATGTGTTGCAGGTTTAATGATTATATCCGCATTGTACCGGTAGGAACGAAGAAATTGCTTGGTAGGTACCTACCTATCTAACTAATACGCATTCTCTTCACACCCCATGAACACGAAAATGGGCACTTCCGTGCAATATGCCACGGAAAACAGCTGCGATAGAAAGACAACAATGATTATTGTTGTCTTTCTTATGTAGTGTTAGTTGTACGTAGTGATTAAAGATTTTTTTACTGATGTTATTTACTTTTTATATTATAATGGCTGCACTTAGGGGTTGGTAGGCACTGTTTTCAGCGTTTTTACACTCTAAGAAAACCAATGAATTATGCAATAAGCGGAACCAAACCAAATAACTTGAAATATATCATAATATAATAACACAATTCCTAATGAGAGCCTATATTTTAAAAAGACCAAACATAACATATTCAGAATTGAGACATCACACGATAAACACTCAATTGCTGATAGTACAATATTGTGATATCCACTGAATGAAGACGTAAAAAAAACGAAGAAGAAGAAATCGAGCGTAATCAGTGGCGTGTGAAATGACACTTGCCCCTTGTCGCGGGGGCAATAGGTCGAAACAACAAGCCACTGCGAGTGCCATACCCACCGTGGCACCTGGCACCTGGCGCAACTGTACTGTTCTGGTCAAATGATCTGGAGTGGTGACTGATGCGTTGCATGCACCGGGCGCCACTAATGATAATAGAGGGTGCTACTCGGCGACATAAACCACGTTCAGTAAAACGAATTTGTAAAAAAAAAAATAATGAAGAATAGCTACGTACCTATTGTCCGTTTTTTTACATTCGCTCCACACAAGAGGTCCTGAGGAAACAAATCCCTCAGGATCTATGTCATTTTTACGGATGCTGTGTGGAGAGGTCATTTAGGGAAATGAAGGAGAGGAAGTTCTGGGAAGGAAACGGTTTGAGGGGTGGGCAATCTGATGGGAGTCAATGTGTCTAGGAGTGATGGACGTATGAGTCCATCCCTCCCCCTGCGGTGCATGGCGATTTGTCAATGGAGAGGACTAGATTAGGTCTCACTCAACCAGTCTCTCCCGATCCGGTTCGCCGCACAGTAGGTGGGTTAACGTATTCGCCACCAAAACCTAGACAAACCTCATCCCACACGGAGAAAAATGTTATTAAAAAAAACGGTAATTTTTTTCGTAAAAACGGTTAAAAACGGGACTGAAGTTCTTACGAACAAATTAACAGTGTTTCAATCCAATTCAATTATTGCGATGTGTTAAGTAGCATTTAAAGAAGCATTGTGATTTTTTTCATACATATAACTTGTAAAATAACAGAAACACATGTGTAAATAATAATTTTCGGAGCATACTTTTCGATTTATTTCTATCGAGGGAATTTCAAATAATTACCGTTTTGGCGCGCGAATGTATATATACTATCTTAAAGAATAATTTTTTTTAAGAGCTTAAAAACTTCAAATCTTTTAGAAAAAACATCTAAGAAATCCGTAGAAATTCGGGATGCCGCCGCTTAAGTAAGAACTGATTTTTTGTTGTTGTTGATAATTAATCTAAACGTTTTTATAAATTTATAAGATTACTAATTTAATGTTAATTTTACAAAATAATATAGACGTTGTGCGGCGGCGATATATTGTAACAACATGTTTGTGTATTATAATAATATACCAAATTATTTTAATGTTTAACATTTCTCAGCAACCTAAATAAAAGATAATTACCGCATAATTTAAACACGACTAAATTGAATAATAATATTACGAGTTCAATTGGCACACTGAATTATATTTATAAGTTATGGCGCCTAAGTTCATATCATAACTTTAATATAAAAATGGTTTAGCAATAATTAAATAATATAGTGGCTAGTAAGATAACACATTTTGAAATACACATTATTGTAACGATATAATATGTTTATCTCTATTTTGGAACAGATTTGACCCAGCGTCGTAGATTTTACATCTTGTCTGACCTTTATATTATTTAATTTAAAATTATCTCAAATGGCTTTATCTAACATTCGCACTACAATATCTGAATGAATGGTTTACTTTCGGAGGTAAACACAAATAGATAAGTAATATATTTGGTTATTTTTGTTGATTCATTTTTGGGTTATTATGCCGTGTTATGGACCTCACAGAGCATTTAATTTGTTCGGTTCAACCCAAGTTCAACCGGTGTTTGTCAACCGTTCGATTAACGCACCTCCACACTTCACGTTCAACTCAATCAGATTGATAACAATCGCTCAACCAAATTGAGTTCAACGTTACGGACAGCTTTACAGTTTACAGTGTCCACCATCAGGGCAGATGATGGCGTTCGAAACGTCGGCCAAAGATGGAGGAAGCGTCCCACGACATAATAACCTAAAAATAATCACGATAATACCATTGGCCGTAAAAATCTCAAATCATAAGTATTTGGTTATTATTTATAATCTACTGTATTCATAAATTTAATTAAAATTCGGTGGCAGTAAATTCGATCCGGCTAAACTTGTATCTACGGTGATATTTCATCGGTGATTCAATCCAATATTGTATTGGTTAGCCTTTCATGAAAGTTTTGAGTTTTTTAATTGACAAAACTATTTATTAATATTAATATTGCTTGTGTACTGCGAACAATAAATTTTTCTTAATATTTCGAAGCACAACTTGTAAAAAGCGTTTACAAGTAAAAATACTATACGCGCGCCATCTACACGGAGAAAAATGTTATTCGAAAAAACGATCATTTTAATAGTAAAAACGGGACTGAAGTTCTTACGAACAAATGAACAGTGTTTCAATGTTTATTAACAGGAAAATGTAAGAATAATTTGTTGGTATACGTACGAAATTACGTATAGCAATACTTGGTCGAAGATACCAACAAATTATTCTTACATGTTCCCGCCAATAAACATTGAAACCCTGTTAATTTGTTCGTAAGAACTTCAGTCCCGTTTTTAACCGTATTTACTATTAAAATGATCGTTTTTTCGAATAAAATTTTTCTCCGTGTACGAAAGAGTAGAATATGAATTCTTTTGACATTCACGCTAATAACATACCGCAATAATAATCATCAATTATAGCATAATACCCATTATTCTTCAGCATAAGTACTATATATAGTATAGTTTTTACTTCATGATTACTGTTCCATAAAATTATTATGTTTATCACATGTTTGTAAAAGACTGTATAGGCATAGATATATTAATGTAAATACAATAATAAACTAAAGTGTACGGGCCTTTTCAACTTTTTATATTTTTTTTATTACCTTTTCATGTTTAAGTATATTTTTTTATTAATATTTTTTTATGTAATTATTGTACAATTAAATCGTATTCCAATTCCAGTATAATTTAGTCACCATATCAGCAGCTCTAAATTTAGGTACTATCTAGTTGAGTGCGGGCGATGTGTGGACGAATTCAAATTCATATATCGTTTCATACGTACTTTACTGTTATTTATCAAGTATTAGTTCATTCTATAGCGCTAACAATAATATAACAATAACAAGAAAAACCCGACTAATTAAGTAAAGAGGGAATTTTTTATGCCTAGCAGGCCTAGCACAGTCGATCGAAAAAGGTTTTATCGATAATGTTGATAACTTGCCATAGTTCCTAATAATTACTGCAGATTACCAACGAACAAACAAGGGTTGTAAATTTATTTGACGTGATCTGTTGTTTGTACTTTAGCGATCTGCAGTCGTGCTCAGGAATGATGAAAAGTTAAAAATTATAGTAGGTAGGTACCTATCTAACCTACGTCTTGTGCGTTTCATTTGAATATAATGCATGCTTTAATTTGGGAGGCGGGAATGGGTACCGCCGCCCCGGAAACCATTTATTGGATAACCAACACCTCTGCCATAGGTCACCCCAAGTGGTTCGCTACGTTTGGCGACTTAGCAGGGGTGCCCTGGTTCATGGGGTAAGGTTTATCTAGGTCTTGGCGGCGGATGATCTAGACACACTGATTCCCCAGATTCCTACCCAACCCTCATACCTTTTTCCTTCCCAGAACTTCCTCTCCTTAAAAATACCCTCCACACAGCATCCCCAGATTCCTACCCAACCCTCATACCTTTTTCCTTCCCAGAACTTCCTCTCCTTAAAAATACCCTCCACACAGCATCCCCAAAGATGACATAGGCCCTGAGGGAAATTATTTTCCTCACGGCATTAATGTAAAAAAAAAAGCTGAATAGCGAACAATATCGATGATGCTGAATGTTGAACGGTTTATTAGTAAGTATGATTTTTAGGGGGACCTAAATGATTTTTTTTTATTTCCCTCGCCAAAACTCCTCCTTGATGCCTCCTGAAGGCCGCCCTGAATCACATCAGCGCCCTCAGAGTGGAACAGAGGGAACATCTTCCATTTTGGGATCATTTGACTAAAGGTGTAAAAGCGCACAAAATTCTTTGTATTGTAAAATACTTTTACTACACTAACATTTGAGAAAACCAGTAGTCGTAAGCTACAATCTTCTTCTTCCTTTAGTTTATGAGTTACATAGTTACGATTGTTCTCATGGCCACCTTTGTTATAAATTCACACGGTTTTATCAATCACAACTACACGGTGGTACAAAGCGTAGTCGTCACTATCAGGTATCCAAGTTTAAACAACTGTTATATGTGACTGTCTGTATGCGTGTGTATTGTAAACAGAATTTTGCAGAACACCAGTCAGATCATAACATATTCACATAATAAAGAAGAATTCTGTTTTCTGAAGCAGCTTCGCGTTCATAGACGTTACACAACTTTTTGTATTTAGATATTCAAGGTAACTGCTATTATTTTCAACTGTATTTACAAATGTTATGTTTTGAAATGCACTCCACTTAACAGCTAAAAAAATAAGACATGAAGCCATACTTCTTTTTCAATTATATATATATATATATTTAATGTATTTTTACCCCAAAGGAGTGTAATCTTCTACATTACATAAAAAAAAAAAAAAAATACAAAAAAACAACAAGCAAAATTAAAATTAAAATGTTTGTTCATACTAAATATAAAAAAAACCACAGCTAATTACGAATTATCTAGTTTAATGTTGTCAGAGTTCACACATTGTCTATGGTACCTAAGAATAGTTTAAAAATTTTAAAGTCCTGAAATATATTATGCAATATTATAATTACATATATTAATTTCTTCTGAACGATTTATAAAAGAATTGTACCGCGGGCAACGGAAAACCAACCAGAAAAAACATAATAATTTAAAAATTACTTATCTGTGTTGTAAATTATTATTATTATAACTTTAATATTTGAAATTATTCAGATATTTTCATTATTCATCGAAATACGTAACATTGTGATTCCTTACATGGAAAGTCAATATAATCTAAACCAATTTTAATCAACAATTAGGTTTAGTCTATCGGTTAAAGTTGAAATATCTCGCGAAACACCAGATGTTGAAATACAAAATCGTCCAGTAGATCAATAAATAAGAAAATACAACATAAGTGATATTATTTTTTAAGGAATTGGTTATCTGTTCATGTCTACCCATTTATAGAAAAGCGTTACGTAAGCGCTACTGCCGCATAGAAAACTCAACGTCAGGGCAAGAAAAAAACCCGTTTATTCAGAAAAATCAGGTAAGAATATTATTTCTCATGATGATTTTCTGTTCAATGCGATGCATCACGTCGTGTAACATTTGGAATCGGATGGCTAACAATAACACTCCTCATGTAGACGGCGATAATTTCCCCTTAACATCATCCGCCTGTTCCGATTTATGCAAGAAAAAAAAAACGCCAAAAAGTGTGTCGTCGTTGCATATAGAATATGAAGCAAGTGATACTGAACAGGCTCAGCCTAGTGAGGTGGCATATACCTAAAAGAATGTACATAACATGTATTTTTTGGTTAATAAATAATTAAAAAAAAAAAAAAAAAAAAAAATACATTCTGAGAAAAACGAAAAAACTGTTTAAAAAAAACGAAACGGAAAATAACAATTCTATTTATGGACAAATTAGGAAAAAATATATTTCGTTAATTATAAGAATATATTTATGGCAAACATTAATTATTTTATGACAGAAAATTGAATTTTAACGCGTTTTTCTCACATACTTCATATTCTATGCACAGTTTTTCTCACATGGTTCATATTCTATTTTAAATACCATAATAAAGTCAAAATATTAAATTTATTAAAATTAGGCATCACAAAATGATGTTAATATTATGTATATACCAAGACAATTTAATTCTGTAGTGGTATACATAGGATTTCACTTTTATTTTTTATATTATTATGTACTATTTTGATTGTCCTCACATGGTTTATTTTCTATCGCCTTAAATATTTGATATTTTTACATGGCTCATATTGTAGAAGATGGAGAAAAAAAGAAGAAAAATAACTGTTTATTTTTTAACTGATGTTTGTCAAAATCGTCACATTGTTCATATTTAATATGCAACGACGGTTTGTTTTTTTTTTAAGTTAATTTTTTTACAATATTTTTCTAAAATTTATTTTGCCGCATTATACAATTAACCATATCCAAAAATTAGTTCGTAAGTAGGAGATATTGAACTTTAAAACAGCTTTTAAATTTTTTTCTGGGCTTGTAAAAAGACTATAAAAAAATTCTTGATTATTTAAAAGGTCAAGATGTGCTCTACTCGCAATATTCTAAATTATCTAAAATATTTCTGTGCTATCAAATTTTCAAACCAAATATACATGATTTTGCATTGCTTGGTAGTGCTTCGCCTTAAGATGATCCACTAGTCCTTGACTCATTCGGAATCGGGCGGAGCGAACGATTTTTGGGCGTTTACCAATAAAAACCCTAATTTCTAGTAAACAACAGTATTTTTTTATTCAGCAAGTATATTTTTAAAAATCGAAGCGCCGCGTAGACTAAGGCATGTCCGTTGGCCCCGGGCTCTGGGCATAGACTGAGCAACGGGCAAAAATCCTTCTGTACATGGCATAAGGATGAAATTCGCACTTACAAATTCGTTGGGTACCGCCTATTTTTATTCACTGAAAAGAAACGTCGCCAAAATGCACGTTTTATTTTATTTTGCGAAGTTCAGATACAAATATTAAAATGTTTTCCGATCACTCTACAAGAAACTTAATTAGCTACATTATTCAATAAAACAACACTAGAAAAAGGATTTCTAAATAGGAGATTTTTCACTTTTAACCATTTTTTATAGGTCAGACGCATAATTTTTTTCTAAGCTTATTAAAAAGCTCATCAAAAAAATACTCGATCACTTCAAAGGCCAATATGTGTTCTACTCACAGTATTTAATTGAAGCATCTATATTATTTCTAAGCGACCAAATTTTCAAAACTATTACACAAGATTTTGTACGATTTTGCATTTTTCCGCATGTCTTCACCTTAAGTAGGTTTAATAACAGGATAACGACGACCATTTTTTTATAATCGCCCCGTGGCGGCTGTTATTTTAGTGCCTCGTTTTGCAATAAGAGGGAAAACTACCCGAGTTAAACATGCATTTTGTCTACTAAGCTGTATATAATTACGTTTTCATTATTATTACGAGTATTACGCAATTAACGTAAGTTACTTGACGTAAGATAATAGACATTAGATATCGAAGACATTTTTCTAAATAATATGATTTACAAACGTGTTGTTTTCCAGAGTGGAAGATACTCTCAGTATCGCCCTGATATAAGACCATGAACTATTCAGAAATGAAAATAAATTAGCCAGGTACTTTCCCACCTTCCTCTCCCTCATTTACTTTCCCTCCCTTCAGCCTCACAACATACCCCAATAATTGTGGGGTATGTTGTGAGGCTGAAGGGCTCACTTGCTCTAGAGCGGAGCAGTCGGGGATTCTAGTGCGGCATTCACATAAAAAATACCTTTAAAAGTTTTCAGAACGAAGAAGTTACACCTACACATCAATAATTAGAATTTAAAAGCAAAGTGTACACCAGTGGTTGAAGCCAATAATCAGGGTCCTTTGAAATTATGTTTACAAATAAACTTTGTTACATTAAAATAAAAAAAATATTCCCAGTACGTATTTTCAGTTATTATTTTTTACCAGCGTACACAGAGAAAAATATTATTCTAAAATACGATCATTTTATTCGTAAAAACGGTTAAAAACGGGACTGAAGTTCTTACGAACAAATTAACAGGGTTTCAATGTTTATCGGCGGGAACATGTAAGAATGATTTGTTGGTATACGTAATTTCGTATGTTATACCAACAAATTATTCTTACATTTTCTATAATTTTATAATTTTATTGGTTAGTACCTTCCATATTTATCGCTTGTCTGATTCCTCGACACATGAGCCCAATTTTGAAAATGACAATTGAATTTAAAATAAATGTTTATTGAACAAGACTTACAATCACAGACACACAACTGATATGTAATTAGTAATTTTTTTCAAATGAAATAAAATCAGAAAAGATGATATATAACTTCGTCACAGTTTATCAGTGCGTTAGACGAAAGAGCTGCCTATTAGTAAAATAATAATACACACACATACACGAGTATGTAAGTAGTGTATGTATAGTTACCTACCTACAGTATCTACTTACGATAAAAAATTATCTCATACAGTGGTGTAAATCTATTTTTGCGGATATATATTCGGAGAGACAATTTCCTGCTGAGATAGAGTTAACCTATTCAAGGGTATTGGAATTTAGCTGTGATACTCTCGAATGTACAATAATTCCCATTTTTCTAAAAAAAGGTTTCGACTCTACCTGCGACGTAGACTTACTTACTTACTACTTAGTTACTTACCACTGTAAGGTGAATCTTAGATCACTTGACGATATATATTGGTAACTACCAAAATCTTTAGTAAATTATAATCCAACTCTCATAAAAAAGGCAGTTGTGAAAAACCTGACGTATGAAGATAGTCGACGAGACCACAGTTAAAAAACAATAAAATTGGCATTTGATAGTAGGTAAAACCAAGACGAAGTAATTGAACCAAATAACGCTAATGCGACAAAAAAAAATAACGTCTCAAATACACGCGAAGGTTCATTAAAAATAACGTCTCAAATTTAAGTGAAGGTTCATTAAAAAAATCATTTGCCATATTAAGTTTTTTTTCGTATCACTTCAGTTGGAAACCACAAAGTAAATTAACGTACCACTCAGTGGCGGCGTAGGGTAGATTGGCACCCCGGGCGGTTGTATTGAGAACCCCTACTTAAATTAAAAATTCAAATACTAAACATTTTTATTTTTTTTTTTATTTTAAAAAAGAAAGACAAACATTCCCGGGTTACTAATAACCCAACAACATTTGAAAATCTTCTACTACCACCACACTAAGCGGAAGATATTGCTTGTGTTGTGATGGAGGACTTAGCCAGCCGAGGTATCGAACACGGAACGCCTGGGTGGGAGCCAAACGCGATGCCCACACAACCACTGACCGGTCTAATGATTACGAGACTTTATTTTACTAAAATATTCATCACATTATCAAAATAGATTTCCATGTCTCTTTCAATTGATAAAATCTAAATATTGGTTAGTCGTTTTTGGCTCATTGTGGACTCATATTAATTTTAACTTCTTTCACAAGAAGCAACCGAAAAACAAATTGTTAAAAAAAAACTTAAACATAGCGCTAAACTTGGAACAGATTCAGAATAGCCCCATTTTACAATGAATTTGAGAAGTTCCAATGTAGACCATTGAACCGCTTCTTGGGCAGAAATGTTGGCGGCTTCCAAATGGCGCCTCAATCGTCAAATCTTCAACACGATGTCCTCTGCTAAAGATTCATCGTAAATTTTTAACAGATTTTGAACCATTCCACGAAGGTGATTTTACCAATGTTTTAGGTTGAATGACACATGACATGATATTAGATATTAGTATGTAAGTAACTAGGTACAAGAGTAAGTAGTTATTTATTGCTATGTCTTTTTGTGGAACTTTTGTGCGCATTTTTTGGTTGTTCGAGTGAGTTGTCATTGTCACCCCTTGGTGCTTGGCACCCGGGGCGGACCGCCCCCCATTTACGCCGCCACTGGTACCACTGGACAGATAAACCGTAGAAGTGGGTTTTACGGTGCCTGAAAAAATTAACATTTTGACTCCTAGTCTACAGAACGACCAATAAATTGACAACCTATCGAAAGAATCCACCTTGAAAATCTTTGATCATTTTCACCAGACGCAAGGAAAAAATGAACTTATTTCGGGCAGAAGGACCCGCCCACCATACGCTTTCATCTGTTTGTCTCTTCAGCGCAAGAGGCAGACAGAAGTCGACATGAACCTTGAGGTAATGTGGGTCTATCATGCGATCAGCACACAACACTCACTTTAAATTTTACATGCGACATCCGCAGGAGTTGACACGAAATAAACATGTTTCTATCATATTACAGATATCAATCAAATATAATGAAACATTCATATATTATCTGCTCCAGGATACATGTTAGAGATTTCGTGATAGATTGCTATTGATATAGTACTGTCAAAACACGATAGTGTTTATTTTTATTTTGCCTCCACGAATAATTCAAACAGCCCACACGTTTTATTTTTTGATTTGTATTTTATGTTTTTATATATTATTATTTTATATCGTCGGTACCGATCCTTATTAAAAAATTCCTTATTCTTATTGAACAATTGATAAATATTTATTTATTAAAAAAAAATTGGAACCTTTACTTACCTCAACTTATTATTTATATTACGTTGATGGAAGAGATGGTGCAAATAATATTGTAATATTTTCCAGGAAACATCCCCCCCCTTAAATACGTCCTTTCTCTTTACCCAATGTGACCTTTGAAATATCCGAGTAGGTGATATTTTATCATCCACCATCCTCTCGATAACTATCGATAATATTCGCTATAGGTAGAAAACTCTATTAACTTATCCAATATAAGTAGCAATTATTCTTAGGATTATATTATATTATAACAGGTTCGAGTGCCGGATAGTATAAAACAATATACCCCTAAATCGTAAATGACAGTAGGTACTTATTGAGAGGATGGTGAAAAAACCCCAAGATCAAATAATAAAATTTCTATGTAAGACGCATAAAATTATTTCAAATGATAAAAACTAATATTAAAAGATATGGGAACATGAATAACAGAAATGATGAGGGTAATAATCATTATGACAAATGAATCTGCAACATAACATTTTGCACCACAGATACTTTCTAAAAAGCAACTAGGGGAAGAGTGCCTGAGACGGCATAGTGGCAGATATGGCATAGGCATATCATTTATTCGATCATTTTTCCTACTTGCGTAGGAAAAATGATCGAATAAATTGAAATAAATCATCACGAAACATACTAATTTCTGTAGTCCGTTATTCCCGAATGAAACTATTCACGTTCTATGAACTCAAGTAGATTGAGTTTAAGTGCCTCCGCCCACTGAGGCAACTGAAAACTCTCAACTGCCAACTGCCTTTGTATGACAATGTGATGGCCCGCACACTTCACAATCACACAAAACCCCGTTGTCAATGGTAACGCAAGCGGTGACTCGCTACTGTCACTGCTGATTGCCCTGGGCGGCCGTTGCTAGTTGCCAGCTGTCAGCTGATTGTTCTTCGTCTATGGTTAAACAAGCTTTTTGACCAATCAAGACAGAGAAAACAGCCGGTTTTAGTTGGTTTTCAATTGCCTCGTCAGCGAAGCGCCTAAGCGTAATTTTAAATTTGAAACTGTTAAGACGATAGACTTCGCTTTTCGGCCCATACAAAAAGGACGCCCGGGAAAAAACACTTTTCTACATCGAAAATTGCACAAAATGAATATATTTTTTTATACTGCCTTCTAGAGGGTGAAAACTATGTCGGTATGTTTTCGAATTTTTGATGCGTTTCGTATTAACGTAAACATTCACTGTCAAACATGTACGATTTATCAAAAAATATTATTTTAGGAAAAGGTGCTGCTAACTCAACTCTCATAAAGAATTATAAAATTATAAAAAGCTACCGACGTAGCTTCTTCTTACTAAAAAATATATATTTTTAAAAATTTCAATTTCGTGAATGTTTCGGTGTAGAAAAGTGTATTCTCCATAAACCCCTTTTCGAGCGATTTCTGTAGGTAAATTTGAGCGTTGTCTCATTCGCACATTTCGCATTCGCATGTATTGTAAGTGTGCGTGAGCTTATTGTGAGCGGGACAGAATGACAGACGCGGGTGTTTCGCGTGTCGTTCAAAGTCTAGCCTCTTAAGAATAATTTATTATCCAGATCAGCGATAAAATAGGTGCCCTATCTGTAATATAATATTTTTAACATACAATTATTTGAATTGTCTTTTTAAAAATTGTCCCGCATTTCATTTCATTGATAGTTTATATAATTTCATTATAATTTATAATATTTCATTTCATTAATAGTGGATAGTTGAGTTGTGAGAGAGCTAAGAATTAACTACGCAAGAGAAACCCGTACTTAAATGGGTTTTGTATTATTACAGTCAAAAGCAAATACATATTATTAGTTTCTATGAACATGCAACCAGATATGTACACAAATAAATTGATTTTTTATTGCGATGTTCATAGCATTGTCTATAATGTAACAAAATAAGTTTGCAACTTGTACCTAACTTATAACATGGCACGGGTCCGGTTTCCCAAGTGAATCAAATATTAATTGGTCCTTCAACTCTTTCTATTTCTACAGACCTGCATAATTTTCTCGATAACCCAATGAACTTATGATTCAAACAATCAAACGCATATACACTTGTATCTCTACTTACTTATGTAAAACAATCTCTCAATTGGCAATGAATCAATTAAACAATAAATCAATTATTTACAGTCTAATACAGACTGTAACAGTCATGTTCATATTATCAGGGCAGATTTTTTAATATAATGGCCAAAATACCAAACAAGTAAATACCCAACTAGTAAATATATTTACCCAGATGAAAAATAATACACAAAGAAAACTGATTAAAAAACTCGGCCGATGTCTTTATTCAAGATTAAAGCATAGGACAAACGCAGCTTTAAGGCCGCGATACCTCGCTCAAAAAGAAGAAGATGGAGAGATACGACAATACCATTCATAAAACTCATGCGAAAATTGTGAAAATGTTTAATAAAAGACGACTCGTTTGAAAAAGATCAAAAATCTCGTGAGGCCGTGTCAAGTAGCATTTAAAGAAACATTGTGAATTTTTTCATATAACTTGTAAAATAACAGAAAAAAACGTGTAAATAATAATTTTCGGATCATACTTTGCGACTTATTTCTATCGAGGGAATTTCAAATAATTAACTTAAAGAATAACATTTTTTTTTAAGAACTTAAAAATTTCAAACGTTTAAGGAAAACATGTAAGAAATCGGTAGAAATTGGCAGAGCTTCCCCGTTAGCGCTAGCGTTATTGAGCGTGACGCTTTATATATTCTACCGACACACTACGTTATAAAAACACTACACTTACAACCCTTTTTTAGTTGTTGTAAGTATAGTGTCAATTTTTTTGTGTTTAATGTTTAATATTTAGATACGTAATAAAATAGTACAATGACGAAATCTATAATTGGTTTCTCAGTTAGGTAAATTACACATATATAAATGAACCACATTGTAAACTGTTGATTTCCCTAAAATAAAATAAAAGATTTCTGCTTACGGCGGGAGAAAGGGTTAGTTGAATTCGGGAGCGGCAGCCGAATATTATCTCTTTGCACTGGATCTGTCAACTTGACGGCTGACAGCGGCTTGAGCAGTTGAGCATGGCGGTTCCTTATTTGAAAATGACCCCTCTCCTGTTTACGGCGAAGATGGGTTCGCAATACTTTTCAAATATCGCGTCGCCAGCGGTTACGGAGAGTAACGACGAATAGCGAAGACCCGAACCGCGCTTATAACACATCATCTTTTTACGTGTGGCGGATCTGTATGGGATTGTATGGCGAGCGCTATTGTGTTATTAATTATCTTTTTATATTAACTTTGCGTTTGTCCAAGGCTTAACACAAATTAACCCCTAAGAAATTAAAATCAACAAACGTTTGCCAAATTTGTTTGGCGCGCAAAATTTCCGATTCTTCCCATGTATTTTAATGTTCCTTTACATTAGTTATTTTTTTCCCTTTGAAAAAACAAAAACTGTTCTAAAATGTAGATAAAAATAATCTTTCCGATCTGTGTATCAGGAATTAACATTTTTGTTTCTAAATATTAAAATTTTGATATTGAAAATGTATATTGTCATAAAAAAGACGTACCTGCGAATATTCCTCGAAAACGGATGTAAAATATAAGAAACTTGACATTTTAAAAACATGTTTATTTTTTTAAGAAAATTTATAATAAAATTTTTACTTCAATTTTATTATGTTCGTGCAATTTTATTTTTTTAATTAAATGTTTAACTTTATTGTTTTCGTAGGGCTTAAAGTACGTTAATGTAATTTTTTTATCATTTGTGAGGATGTTTCATTCATCAGTCTACCTGTCGTTATCTTTCATAAAGCAGAAAATCTGACCATATGGTGAGTTCTGGCAACATGAAATTTGCAGTCTTTTCTGTTTGAACTTCATAGGTTAACCAACTATTTTCCGCTAACTGCAACATTATTTTCATCACGACCGATGTTTTATTTTTCATATTATTTTATGCAATTACCGCACAAGAGTCCCAACTGCTCCCAACTGTCGGGAGCCAGGGAGACTATGAAATCCCCAATTATTTGGGTTCGTTGTATTCATTTGCTCCATGTCGTTCAAAAAAAAGAAAAAGATAAAATAAAAATCAATCGGCGAAAACAAAATTTTTTGTAAGTACTAAAATACGTTTATCTCTTAGGACGGCTAGTGGCTAATTTTAGGGAAATGCGTATGTATCCACGTGTGTATTGGGTGATTGCCACCAATAGCTAATGAATGAATGCATTGCATTGTAGGGAAGTGGATTAATTTCCACTTAAAACATTTGACTTCATTCATTTGATTTTGTTCTTGATTTTATTATTGATTTTGTTTTTGAAATTGTTTTTTGATTTTGTTTTTGATTTTGTTTGATTTTGTTATTCTTATTATTATTAAGATGATCTTTGTGAATAAAAATAAAATAAATAACATGTAAAAGCCCAGCTGGGCGTGAAATACAAATAAAATAAATAAATATATTCAAGAAAAAAAAATCGAATTTCAAATACACGTAGATATAAAAAATAGTGCTAAAATCTTTGACAAAGCCGGGTAGTATGTAAAACTAGGAATTAATAATAATAATTATTAGTTGACGTATTACCTTAGAGGGATCCTATTATATTTATACACTAGCTTCTGCCCGCGACTTCGTCTGCATAGGATTAGTACTCTATTTCTAATCTATTTCGACGAGTAATCTATTTCTTTTCCCAGATCCCATCTACGTTTATACTAAAATTCTTAACCTATTTATTTAAAATATCTATAATTATTGATTCTTGATTCGATTCAAAGTGTTAGGCGAGTATTTCAAATAAATTCACTAATTTAAATATTTTCCAAAATAGAATTTTGATTTCACAATCATTGTTTTGCAAAATGTCAATTTCAAATGTTGACGTTTTCTATTAAACAATAATTATTATTTTCAATATATTGAAAATAAATAGCTAGCTTTATAAATTATAGCCTAAATGTTATTCTGATGTATGAGCTATATTATTGTAAAGTTTCATTAAAATCCATTCATTAAATTTCGATTTAAAGAGTAACAAACATACATACATCCATACAAACCTTCGCGTTAATAATATTAGTAAGATTAAACCCCTAATATTAATATACACGAATATTTTGCAAATAATAAAAGAGTCATGTCCCATGACACTAATTGAACAGCTTCAATTAAAAAAACTTTTTTTATGATGCTTGTGTTTGTAAAGCAGAATAAAAATATTCGCGTGTAATTGGATAAACCACACGACAATAATATGACAATTATATTAGTATTAACTGGCGTCATTCGATTGATTTCATATCGTACGATTTATCTATCTATAAACCCAGCTACCATTTATTAACATTTTCATATCGTAAACCTATGGTGATTTAAGGGACGATAAAATTTTACGGTGGAAACGGGAAAATGTGGCCAGCACGTGAAACATTCAATTCTGTAGTTTGTTAGCGTAACCATAGCAACACTATGACGCAACATGGAAAAAAACGTCATTACATAAAATTTTCACCGACAGTAAATAAATATTATTATATAATTTAATAATCATTTCAAATCCACACTAAATACAAAGAAACAATTATGGCGGTTAAAATTATAGATTAAATAAAATGATAATTTAATTATATTCAGTGAACAGTTTTATTTTGAAATTGGAATGAATATTTCTAGTGAAGTAAATAATATAGTACTTACCTCGTGTGACGTATTAACTGTAAGTAGTTTAAATAAAATAAATTCGAACTTAGAACGTAAAGTAACGTGATGTCCACTCGCAACACTGTGGTTTTTCAGACTGAATGAACGCTGTCGTGTGATATGATCAAACATTCGGCTGCAGAAGACAATGCGAATGTTTTTATGGCAAGCAAATTAAATGCCCCGATGCAGTAAGTATGTTTTGTTGTGATAAATTATTTTTATATCTCCGCATAGGTCTGTTGGTTTCAAATTAAAAAGGTCAAAGATACGTAAATAGAGGTACAGTGATATACAATATTATATTGTAATAGCCTCATTATGGTTCCAATTTTGAAAAATACAATTATTTTCTGTTAAATATTATGTCGTTGTAATATGCAGTCGGTTTAGGGAAAATACGGTAAACCTACTTACACGAAATATAACTGTGTCCCTGGTGTGCAGAGAGGATATACCGCCGAATAACAAAATTATAAAACATATTTTTTCTCAAAAGCATCAAGGATAAAACTAAATGTACATGTACCAATGTTTAAGTACAACCATCGGCACCGTAAAAAAATTCATTTGATATCCATATCAACTCATTATTAAAGGTATTTTTTAATCCGGTTTTACGTTTTAAATAGGTAAATAATGCATAAAAAACTATAATGTCATAATAATTATAATTTTGGGGGATCAACTGTCGGTTTACCAAAATATTTATTTATTTATTCATTTTCAACTCCCTTGTGGGGATTTTTCATGATAAGTATATACAGACACACAATGTTTAGATAAAAATTTATAAACTTTTAAAAATGATCATTATGTATGTAGATGATAGGTATAAAGGTAAATTTAAAATATATATTAGGAAAAAGAAAGAGAAAAAAAAACAGAAACCGGTTTTTCAATTGTAGACAGCATAAAAATATATGTTAATAATACTAAATGTTCAGGTGAATAATATACGACAAAGAGCATGATACAGAAAAAGAAAAGAGAGTTATTATTATATATATAGAAAATTATTATAATATCATATTTTATCGCTTGTCTAAATTTGTTTAATAAAATAGTTCCAATTTAGAAGCAAATAAAATCCGAGTTTTATTTAGAGTTCATTGAACCAGAATTACAGACATAGGCACAACCGGAATAAGTATTTTTTTATTATATTATATTTGTGAGATAGGTATTACCTTGACTCACGAGTAGGTGACAGAGACGGAAGATGAAAGATACAGTGTTACTATATAAGCCATTGTAGTAGGTAGTATCGCCCTCTGTTCCCAGCTCCCAGTTAGACTCAACATAATTACTGTAAATACTCGTCCTTACAATAAACCACATTATAATAAGCCGTGTACAATTATTATAAATTGCCTAATAATCATCCAAGATTAACAATATTATACAATCATTAATTTATATTAAGCATTTATCTATGTACAAGGATTTTGTGAAAATTAATATTCTTATTGAATCAGCAGAAAATTACGAATGGTGAGCTCTGGCGTCATAAATTTTTTCTAAAACTTTTCTCTCAAATTTTTCTACGTTTCCATTGAATCTATCATAAACCATATAGGTGTGTTTAAATAAACCATATAAAATGTTGGAACATCCATTAATGTAAATGTTTGAAAATAAAAAAAATAAATACCTAATATTAAAAACGACTTATTCTATATTTTTCTATTATTCAACTAAAAAACAATATTTACGTATCCACCATGCACATTCTGTAAACTATCATTTTTCTATTCAGTAAACATCCAGGTTCTAAGCAATAATGAATTAATATTTAATGAAATAATCCTTTCGAAGTAACCCCAATACTTAAATTATAGGTACATGTTTTCCTAACACAGTTAATGATGTGCCTTAAAATATTTTCTTATTTCTAAGTACGTTGTGATGACGTGAAAAGTTAATTGCATTTAATATTATTTAGATTGACTTCATAAGTGTTTAAATTGCCCCTTTTCACCAAATATCTTCAGCTTTACTTGACAACTTGCCCCATGTGGATACTATCGTTCCTACCCCGGTGTAGGGCGGCACCACATTGCACGTAAAATACGCAAGGGAGGGTTAAATGTTTTTTTTTGGTTTTCTCTTTGATTATTTAAAGCTTAAAAATTATCAATGCGGAATTGAAAAAAAACAAACCAGTTCGGTATCTGTATTTTTGGCAGTTTGTATATCTGTGATTCACAACAAGCGATGGTGCCGGCTCTGAGCCAAACGGCGTGCGGCGCCTGGCCCTAGTAAAACCCCAAAAGCGCTGTGTAAGTGGTGTAATTAGCGTCTTAGCTCCTTAGCTCCTTGGCGCCATGACAAGTCGGCGCTCGAAGAGGACTGCTCCAATTGGGCCAGCACAGGACCGGCCCTCGCTTTACACAGGGCCGACCCTGCTGAGAGGTTTGCACCGATACGCCTATTATCTCTTAATAACTACATACCTACTTTCAACATTACTTACTTATTTGTTAAAAAGTTATTCACTTTGATACTACTGCTCCCTGGTACAATTTTTCCCGGCAAGGGCGTAGCTTTCACATGGTCGAAAGGGAGGGGGTATGGAGGGGGGGGAAGGATATGGTAAGGAAGAAAGGGGAGAGGTGGATAATTTATTAGAAAGCATTTTGAGATATCTACTTACCACAACTTATTATTCACATCACACTGATAAAGAGATGATGTAAATAATATTGTTGTATTTTCAAGGAATGGTAATCTACGAACACTATTATCTTTTTTCAAACGCAATACTGTGGCCGATGGGGGGAGAGGGGGTTGAAGGTGAATGTCAAAAGAATTCATATTCTACGCTTTCGTAGATGGCGCTCGTATAGTATTTTTACTTATAAACGCTTTTTAGAAGTTATGCTTTGATATATTAAGAAAATTTTATTGTTCGCGAAAGTACACAAGCAATATGAATATTATCAAATAGTTTTGTTAATTATAAAACTTTAATCTTTCAAGAAAGACTAACAAATACAATATTGGATTGAATCACTGATGAAATATTGATTACTCTCTTGAAAGATTAAAGTTTTATAATTAACAAAACCATTTGTTAATATTCATATTGCTTGTCTACTTTCGCGAACCATCATTTTTTCTTAATATTTCAAAGCATAACTTGTAAAAAGCGTTTATAAGTAAAAAATACTATACGAGCGCCATCTACGAAAGCGTAGAATATGAATTCTTTTGACAATCCCGTCTACTCTACCCACGAAGTTCCTACGAAGTTGGGGGGGGTTGAGGAGAGAGGGGTTATGAGTAAGGAAGGGGTGAGGATGGGAGGGGGGGGGGTAGGCGAGTTTTTATGCTGGACAAGAGAAGAGTCCCAACTGCTCTCAACAATCTGGAGCCAGTTAGTAACATAGACAACAGTAATAATATGTACATTTGTTTGTCCAATTCGGTGCTACCTACTGCGGTTGGATTAGAGTTTTTAATGATCGAATTTATCCCACGTCCAAGATATACAGTTGAGTTAGAATACTCGCTAGCGGGAAGCGGGAACCATTGCCTGCGACGTTAATTTAAAATAAGCTTCAAAAACGTTAATTTTACCCGATTTTAAGACACCCCCCCCCTTTCCCGACGTGAAAATATTGCTACACCTCACCTCATATGAGGCGGTACACCTCAACACCTCATTTCAGTATTTGAGTACCTCATACAAACTCACCCTGATATCGTGTCCTACCCAACACTACTTCGTAGGAACTTCGTGGGTAGAGTAGACGGGATTGTCAAAAGAATTCATATTCTACTAGTAATTCTATTTCTACGTGGAAAAAAGAGATGAGTAAAATGAGTTTAGTGAGAAAAAAATTTCAGAGATTTTAGCTTTTAATGTGCAGATCTAACAGATTAAAATTTTAACAAAATTCTTTAGATTTGAAAAAATCGGATCCCCTGTTCAGTTGAAAAATATATTGACTCGTCTCGCTTTTCCAAAACAACACAGATATGTAGACTTATCTCGAAGGGGGCAATTTAGAACGAGCTTTTTTGTTTTTTAGAAAGACAAACATTTCCGGATTACGAATAACCTGACAATGTTTGAAAATCTCCTACTACCACCACAGTAAGCGGAAAATGTTGCTTGTGTTGTGATGGAGGACTTAGCCAGCCGAGGAATCGAACACGGGACGCCTGGGTTGTACCCAAACACTAGATAAAAAATCACTGGTGGTTGTAATAAACACGGTACTAAAATCTTTTTTAAATTTCTTTTTCAAATCTCTGTCCAATCAAAGATGGCACTTTTATCCCTAAAACAGCTACTAGTCGATAGATGGCAGTATTGTGTTTAATAAAATAATATTAATAAGCAAATCGTCTTCCCAACCAAATAAATACATAGGAGAAATTCTGCAATGCGGTGAAGCACACTCAGAACACAAAACTCTATTCAAGTTTACGACCATAGTATAATTCTATATTATATTATTTTCTTTTATTTTTATTCTCACCGCCTAGATTACCGACATTTTCTTTTGTATGAAGAACTATATTGTTGATCTATTCGTTCAAAGATGACGCTAAAGGACAATCATACTACTACTCGTCGATAGATGGCAGTAACGGTATTCTCAAAATAAAATAAAAAAACTTATCGAAGAATTTGATAAATAAATAATAATACTGTATTATCAAAACAAACGATTAAATTTAAAAAGGAAGCTACGCACCGGAACATACGTTACAATCTACGCGATCATAGATTCTATCTAATCGTTTAAAAAATTACGTTTTATAAATATGTGTAACGTAATAACAGAAGAGTTAATAATAAGAAATGGACGGATGTGATGATGTATAATTTAATGTGGATGAAGCAAGGAGTTCCGAGACAGAGTTGTGTTGCGGTCCGCCTTCTCTGCCTAACCCTCTGCCAACGGCGTGATGTTACTAGTAGGTACAATAATGTTATTATTGAAATCCCTGTCGGTTGCTATACCAGCTTGGTAACAGGCAATGGTCACAAACATAATGTGAGTTTCTCGGCTAACAATTAATGCTAGTAAAAAACGCAATAGGTGTTTAAGTATATTCACATCGTTCGTTTCCGACTTTACGGTTAGAGGAATCAACTTGGTGGCAGTGTCAAAAACCCAGAAAATCCTCCAAAGCCTCCATATTTTCGAATATCCCGCCGTACCCGTAGGGGTACTTACTCTCTTCACTGTGTGAGCATGCGCGCGTCATAAAATCAACAATCGCATATCGCTGTAAACTTCAGACCGCTGTCAGTTGGAAAACGTGATTGGAAGAGTTTAGTGGTGTGTATCTGTGATTCCGTGACTTTTAAATGTTGTGATCGGAGTTATATTTTTTGGATTACCATATTTACAGATGCTCTCTCTGTTTACCAACTCTAAATACTCGATTTAAGGTACGTACATCTGACATTAACAATACTCTGCACCGGTTGAGATGCTGATAATTAATTAATTTTCGATAAATTATTCGTATTATTTTAGAAATTAAATTATTTTTGTATAAATTTTTTTATCAATTAAATGACACTACTAAACTGTGAATAAAATTTGAATCAGACAATATAATATTTAAAAAAAAATTGTAATATTATGTAAATCTTCTGAATTATTCCTTAAAATTTCAAAAATAATTAAGTAAGTAAGTACTTACACTTTAAATGTTAGTTCCTAACTCTACAATGTTCAAAAAAATATTTACTGTTTAATGTTTTGATATAAATCGCATAAAAAGAGCTAATTTCCCTGAGAAATTACAAATAATAATGCAGAAATCACAGAAATCCAACTGCACTTAGAAGATTTCGCGAGTTGTCACCGATCGTTTCTACCCATTTCTTGTCCTACTTTTTTCTTCGTTACGGCGAAGGTATGCGGCGCCTACTGAGTACTCGGTACCTACCCAATTTCTCGTACAAACCACACGACTCCATCCAACTCTGATGACTAATCGAGAAGGAGATATCATTAATCGCGATATATTTATGCATTAAAGTCGGCAGCCGAGCGGTGGTCGTCTCTGGTAAGGTGGTGTGATCGTACGAGAAACGCGTACCTAATAGAAACTCCAATGGAGCGATGAATAGTACCGTTTGGACAACAACGATGAAAGTGTCCCACATTTATATTATTTGTGTGCCTCAAGAATTCCATTGTAAACCGACACATCATGCATTCTTTTATAATAGTATATTGTATAGTTTTATGATTTAATTAACGACATTTAATGTATGTATATATACTAATATATCTATATATTTTTTCAAATTAAAAAAGAAAGACAAACATTCCCGGGTTACGAATAACCTAACAATATTTGAAAATATCCTACTACGACCACAGTAAGCGGAAAATGTTGCTTGTGTCGTGATGGCGGACCAGCTGAGGAATTGAACAAGGGACGTTTGGGTGGGACCCAAACGAAATGTCGCTCGGCTACTTACTATTTCTACCTTCTTACTAATATTATAAACGCGAAAGTTTGTATGGATGTATGTATGTTTGTTACTCTTTCACGCAAAAACTACTGAATTGAGTTTAATGAAACTTTACAATAATATAGCTCATACATCAGAATAACGCATAGGCTATAATTTATACCCAGAGCTTGCTATTTTCCATGTATTACAAATAATAATTATTATTTAATAGGAAATGTCAAAATTTGAGAATGACATTTTGCAAAACAATCATTGTTTCAAAATTCTATTTTAGAAAATATTTAAATTAGTGAATTTATTTGAAGTACTGGCCTAATACTTTAAATCGAATCAAGAATTATAGATATTTTAAATAAATAGGTTAAGAATTTTACTACAAAAGATGGGACCTAGGAAAAGAAAATATTATTACTCGAAGTACTAATCCTACGCAGTCGAAGTCGCGGGCAGAAGCTAGTAAATAATAAAGGAATTTTTTCATTGCATGTATTATTTATAATATAAACCCAGAGTTCTTAATCCTCTCAGTATCGCCATGGTGAAAGACCACCATTCAGAATCGAAACTTTGCTGGAAATGGCATAGACGTGTTTAGCGACAAAATCAGAACAGGCAGGTACTTCTCAACCTTCCTCCTTGCCATCTCCCTCCCCTCCCCTTCCCTCTAAGTTTCACCACTAACCTCAAATCGGGATCCCTTAGTCTCACTGGCTCCGGGCAGTGTGTAAAAAAAATACCATTATTATCACGTGAGTTACAACGTGCCATACGAGCTTAACAACAAAATCAAAAATAAATAAAATTTGAGTCATATACTGTCCCTTTGCTACAAGTCGTGCCTGTACTTCAAAATAAAAAATTAAACACCATTAGGCCCTCCGCTGACGAGGCAACTGAAACCAAACTAAAACCGGCTGGTTTCTATGTCTTGATTGGTTAAAAAGCTTGTTTAACCATAGACGAAGAACAATCAGCTGACAGCTGGAAAATAGTGCGAGTCGCGAGTCACCGCTTGCGTTACCATTGACAACGGGGTTTTGAGTGATTGTGTAGTGTGCGGGCCATCACATTGTCATACAAAGACAGTTGCCAGTTGACAGTTTTCAATTGCCTCAGTCAGCGGATCGCCTTAATACTAACTGCCACTGATCTTTTTTATGGCTTGGTGTTTTTCGTAATAAACTTTTATGCCACACTGAAATAATATGAAATCAATCACTTTCCTCAGCTGTGTTTTTCCGAATTCAGTTGATTCATAGGCTCGTGTGGCTCTTTGCCACTCATGTTATGAATATCAAATAGGGGATTAATAATTTGTTCTCTTTATTTTTCTTCTGCTGCTGTTGCCCTCTCTTATGGGGGGTAGGCCAACATCACATCAGCTCTGCAGGCTGCAGCCCGGAGCAACTCAGTGGAACTGCTCTACGCGTACAAATTGAGGCCAAGAAGTGCGGCCTCTTTTTGTCGGTTATTATTTTCATAATTTAATATAATAGGTACCTATACATTATGAATAAGGAATGTGATCTGCATCGACCGAAAAATTAACACAAAACTGATAAAAATTTGAACAGCAAATATATGGAAACCAGTGGCGTGTCGCGGCTTGTATTTCGATTGCTACATGGCAGTATTCCTATAGAGTCCATTATATTATATACGATATTTTAAATGTATTTATTTGCATGGATGGGAGAGAATTTTGAACTCGGAGATTCTTTTATTTCTTTTCATTCGACACAGATGTTTCCTTGCAACTCCAATAAACATTACAGGTAACGACATCGAAACCAAACTTTTAGATACTGATAAAAATTATTGAAAGAACTTTTATGACTATTAATTAAGTCACTAAAAACGATCAAATTCTTTAATTACATACTCTCACAATCACAAGTCATTTTTATATTAATATATTATGTGATAGTAGTAACTACCCGGTTTCGCCTTACACTCCTTTTCGGAACCAAAATATAACCCCTTGATTTACTTAAAAATAATTAAATGGATATATAAATCGAAATCGAAAATCGAAAGCAATCGAAAAGGTGATTCGAACTGAACGTAGTTTCTCTGGTTAAAAAAAAAACTAATAAATCTTTGTAAATATTATTTCGCCTCAGCTCACTGTTCGAGAGTTTTTGATAATTCATTAATTCGCACGAACAATATTTTTCGTTTTTCAGTCAATATTGAATAGTATGTTACATTTTCTCTATTTCATTTAATACATTTGGTTTATATTAGATAAAACCCGCCAATGCGACACTTTTCGTATTCCAACTAGAATAATGGCCGAACTAATTGTCTTAATTGGCTTCTCGAATAAATTTAATGCTTTAATAAATAGGTAATACATATTGACGTAGAAGGTCCAGCAGCCGATGGCGATCCGTTATTTTTAAGTATTTAATTAACATCTTTTAAAAAATAATGTTTGTTTGTTTGTTTGTTCGTACCTTGTGCGCGGATGTGCCGTTCATCCGATTGCGATGAAACTTTGTATATATGCGCATACCCGGGATGGTTATAGGATAGTGAGCTCTGGCGTTATGAAATTATTTCCTATACTATTCATCCGATTGCGATTAAAATTTCATCCGATTGCTATTAATTTTTTTTTGAATTGTTGTGAACATGCCCATAAATACTTCTATATCTATACTGGGTAGCTCTGGCATTATGAAATTTGCATAAAAATATTAAATAGGTCACGCCAGTTGTTGGAAAAATAGGTCTATTTTATAGAGTTAGGCGGCAGGGGAAAAATGCTGGGGGGAGGGGTATGTGGGAGGGTCAGTTGGGGAATTAAGGAGGGGGGCCTCGTGGGAGGGGGACGAGAGAAAGGAAAAGGCGAAGAAGGTGAAAGCGGAATGCGTGAGGGGAGGGGGGGTGGGTCCGCGTGAAAAGGGGGAGCGGGAGAGGGCAGGGGGAACGCGGGAAGAGGAAAATGGAACGCGGAGGGGAAGAGGAAGGGGAACGGGGACGAATGGGAAATGACACGAAGGAAGAAAATTTATTTATTTAATTGGCATTAAACGCATGCCGGGAATCGGCTAGGTAATTTAATACCCTTGAAATACGTACACTGGGAATAAAACCTGTAACTAACATCACATTACGAAGTTATTTTCATGAAAATGGGAGATCTAAGAGAAAAAGAGATCTAAAAAAGAGATAAAAAAGAACTAAGATTACATTCTGGCATATTCCTACTATTATGATTAGAAATCAATATATTATTTGATTTTTTTTTAAATTTTGTATACCTTATAATGTTCAAAACCAATTGATATACTAATATAAATATTCTTTGTGATAAGAGGATATTACTAGAGAATACCGGAAATTACTCCTTTTTAAATCAAATTCTAGACGTGTTGACTCTTTTTTACTAAAAAACATAAATTGATTTTGAAAGATTGTTATTTCATCTGATATACGCAGTTTTAAAATTTTGAAAAACTAAGTTTATTTTTCATATACTAAGGTTATACCGTTGGTCGTTGGCAGATTTGTTCAATTTTTATACGATAAATTCTATTAAACGACACAAATTTCAAATCATGCAATCATACAACAAAATAAATCAATACATAATCTAGTAAACACATTTTTCATAATTTTAATTTTAGTTAAATTAAAATCATTAAAATCTTTAAAAAATAAATCCGAGAACGTGTTTTGTGACAAAAATACCTTAGTTTTTCTATTTATTTAAGGTCTTACAAACTAAAATATTTCAATTTTTTTACACATTTATTTGTTTAGATATTATTGAAAAATCATAAATACTTATAGGTAAATTTTTAAGCAAGTTTTGAATGAAATAAATCGATATTAAATTTTCAATTTAAAAAATTTGGTACGGCGAATAATCGATCTTTCTCATTGGAACCTCCCTGTACAGTTGCAAGCCTTTTTAAACTTTTATTCTCAGCCGCTGGTCAATCGCTCTTAATAGTAGGTTACCCCCCTTTTCTCAAAATATTTTTTCTTATTATCGAAGAAAGCAAACATTTTGTGGCTACCAAATGAAACAAATACTTGGTTTAAAACTACTTTATAATCTTTTAAATAATGTGGTTTAAAACAAAGTATTTGTTTCCATTGGTATATTTTTTCTTATTAATTGAAAAATAATTAATAATTGCGTCTTGTCCGGTTTTTCATGGAAAATTAGATTTTTTAATACTTCATATGAAAATGGCGTTGCGAGATGAATAAAAGTGCGCTACTTTTTCCAAACAGAAAATCTCTGTAAATTTCATGACACCACAGCTCACCGTCAGAGATTTTTTGGTTGAGATTTTATGCTTCTCATCGGAACCTCCCTGTACAGTTGCTAGCATTTTTAAACTTTTATTCTCAGCCGCTGGTCAATCGCTCTTAAGTTACTCCAAAAATAAATTAATAAAATATATTTAAGTTTTTTGAATTGCTCATCGACCAATTGAAGAAATATCAAATAGGTGTCCAACAAGCAAATACAATCAATACATGCATACGTACGTACTGCATGTATGTTGGGATTTTAAATGCAATTTTCAGTTCATCCATATGCGTTATTCTCACGAAATTGAATGCTTCCTTTATAGACCAAAGAACACATTCAATACCATTATTTATTAATAATAAAACAAGCAGATGTCCGATTCGTGACCTATATAGGAGGATGAATTAATAATCAAGTCATGAATTAACCGCCAAGGTTTTTTTTTGCTAGCAATTACGAACTATAACATCAGATGGAAAACTTAAGTGAATCTTTTTAGCATTAAAGCCATAAAATAGTTTGCCTTTGTGAATGCACTTGTTTGTATCTGCAATGCAGGACGTTATTGATCCATAAGTTTTTGGCTTCCTTGAGTCTCAACACTGAAAAGATAAACCCTAGAAGTGAAGTCTATACCGGTACGAAAGAAAACTAATGTAGTCAATTCACACACAATCTTCGACTCCTAGGCCTCAAACAGTGAAATGAAATTGATTGTCAGTTCAAGAAACATAGTCGATGTTTTTGATAAAGTTTGCTCCTATTTTACCTGAAGTAAGGGATATTACCCTTACTTTGGCACTTCAGTCACACATTCTTAAAAATGATTAATTTAAAATAAAAGGTGGCAAAAAGAAACTAGTGAATTTTTTTTAACTTGTTATTTTTAAACTTATCCATCAATTTTCGTTGTTTGTTTTTGGGGTGTTATGCCGTGTTGCGCTACCTCCTTCTTTAGCCGACGTTTCGGACAGCGTTGCAGTGTCCATCATCAGATCCGGCAGATCCGACGATGTGCCGGATCTAAAATCTAAAAACGTATCTTATCCATCAATGTTACGATTTTTACTAGCGGTACGGATACGCCTGTTATAGAATCTGAATTTTATTGGTTTGGTTTCTACAACTGGCGTTGCCTTGATGATTGGGGGATTACCTGATACATTTAATGCCTCCGTGGTCAAGGGGTATGGCTCTCGACTAGCGATCCGGATGTCGCGGGTTCCCCGGGATACTCCAATTGGGGATGCCATAGTCTCACTGACTCCAGGCGGTTGGGAGCAGTTGGGACTCTAGGACGTATTCACAAAAAAAGAAATGCAACTAGCTACGAGTAGCATGTATGATGTATTTTCCACATAATCTACTCACATAGTATAACGTAGCTGGATACTAAGTATTCAAAAGGTGCTAAAGTTTTTACTGCTTTTAAAAGTACCCTTTAGAAAAAATGAGGTTATGTGTTATGTACATTTAATGATCCCGACGTCCAAGAAAATTAAAAGTTTATTGGAAAGTTGAAAACAAAGTTTTTAATTTGTGCAGAAAATGATTTTTCCAGTTTCGCGTTTCTAGAACAAGTTTTGAATGCAATTACAATTGAAATTAGATATTCATATCTGTATATATATCTGTAACAGCACGTACCCGATGGAATAAACCAGCGAGAGTAATAAACGTGCCACGAAGAGTGCGGAAAACAGATAGGTCGTAAAATATTAGTCTTAATCTTTTAGGGGAATCACATTATGTTAATTTAATAATATTAAGAAAATGTATTTTGCTGTCCGATTATATTTTTTTCAATTAAAAACAAAAAGTTTATACGTCAACACTAATCACACTGCTATGCGGCATACTAATAATAGGTAAGTAGGTACCTAAGTTGTTTATAACACTTAAAATGTTGCTAAAATAGCTGTCTGGCTTGATTTTCGATTTTTTTGAGCTAAGGGGGCATACCTTAGGAGGTCATTACCAGAGAATTAATTTAGTCCCTTTTAAATCAATTTCTAGACGTATTGACTCTTTTTTACAAAAAAACATAAATTGATTTTGAAAGATTGTTATTTTATCTGGTACACGCAGTTTTAAAATTTTAAAAACTAAGTGTATTTTTAATATACTAAGGTTACACCGTTGGTCGTTGGCAGATTTGTTCAATTTTCAAACGATAGATTCTATTAAACAACACAAATTTCAAATCATATAATCATACAAGAAAACAAATCAATACGTATCAGTTTTAAACTTTTAAATTTTAGTTAAATTAAAATCATTTAAAAATAAATCCGAGAACGTGTTTTGTGATAAAAATACCTCAGTTTTTCTATTTATTTAAGGTCTTACAAACTAAAATATTTAAAAAAAATTTACACACTTATTTTGTTTAGACATTGTTAAAAAATCATAAATACTCATGATCCAAAAATACTTACAAAAAGTACACTATAATTTATAGCGTTTTGAGCATTTTTATTGCTTACTTGAATGTAGGTATATATTAGAGCAAGTTTTGAACGAAATAAATCAATTTTTAATTTTAAAAATTTGATACGGGGAATAATCGATCTTTCTCATTGGAACCTCCCTGTACAGTTGCAAGCATTTTTAAACTTTTATTCTCAGCTGCTGGTCAATCGCTCCATACACACAAAAATACATCAGAAAAATAATATCGAACAACTAAATATTATTGAAGATGATGACAATAATTATCTAATTTTTAAAAATCTGAATAAAATAAATGAACAAGACACGGAAAAATAATAAAAGATAATGGTCGCATTTGGGACTCGAACCCAGAACCTCACGTCTAACCGGGACATACGCTTTACCCAATTCAGCCTTTGCGTCCTATTATGAGACTGTCGTATTTGTCAAACTTCATATTTAAAATTTCAGAATTAACAATATTATCTTCGAATGTTTTTTACATATTATTGGCAGCTATCTTTTTTCATTGGTAACAAGTATTCAAGAAATGTATTTGTTACCTAGATACTGTCTCGGATAAATCTATCCGATTTTAGTTTTATGGAACACCTATTGACTTTTTATAAAAGTCTAAATGAATATTCAAATTTTTATAAGAATGTGATGTATCATTGAAGAAGATGATACTAACAAATCTAAACAAAACGTGAAACAGAACAAGACAAAAAAAGTAACGGTTGCAGCTGGGACTCGTATCCAGGATCTCTGATCTGACCGGGATACGCTTTAACAAACTCGGTCATTGGGCCTATATTTTCTGTTTCTTAGTTTGAATTTAAAATATAAAAATGTAAATTCTGAAAATATGAGATGATGAACAAAAATTGGGAAAAAGATTAATTTCTGCTTCCAAGGTTTGCTTGCATTCATTCATTCGAAAACCAAAATGCTTTAAGATGAAAATGTGATGAAAATGTAAAAAAAACTTGGTTACTTAAGGGCCGGAATTTCGATTTTTACCGATTTGTAACATATGTCCGAGCCGAATCCGCCGTTATCCCTCGATAGCAAAAAATCGCGAAGTATGCTCCGAAAATTATTATTTACCCGTTAGTTTCTGTTATTTTACAAGTTATATGTACGAAAAAATTCACAGTGATTCTTTATATGCTACTTAAGATGTTGAAGTGAAATTTTTGCTCAATTGTAAACGAGTCGTGTTTTATTAAACATTTTCCCAATTTTCGCTTGAATTTTATCGTTTTTAATTTTAGCGCGCTCCCTCCAACATTCATATTGTCTTATCTCTCCTTCTTCTTCTTTTTGGGCAGAAAATACGATCATTTTATTCGTAAAACAGTTAAAAACGGGACTGAAGTTCTTACGAACAAATTAACAGGGTTTCAGTGTTTATTGGCGGGAAATGTAAGAATAAGTTATTATTATTATTTATTAGAACAAATTTCGTACGTATACCAACAAATTATTCTTATATTTTCTCGGCAATATTGATACCCTGTTAATTTGTTCGTAAGAACTTCAGTCCCGTTTTTAACCGTTTTACGAATAAAATGATCGTATTTTAGAATAACATTTTTCTCCGTGAGCGGACTTATTACTAAGTAGGTGAACAGTAGGTACCTACTTATCTGAGTAATACTTAGCATCCACTTCTTTGCCCGAATCGTAAATTATTGAACGTTGCTGAAATAATAGTAATAATTGGATAATTTGTATAGCGCTGTTTTTTTGCAAAAAATCACCTAAAGAGACCGATAATGGTTGATATATCGATGGCACAGTACGGAATGATCTGCTGAATTCTTAGAACACTCCCGAGTAAGTAGGTACTTGTTCTCATTTGGGATCATATTGAACTCGTGGCGACCTTCGCGGGTAAACAGCGTCTACCTGCAGAGATAGGTACCTTCAGAATCCAGGAATCTGCTTTCTCCGTCGGTGACACATCACTTTCTTCTCGGCCCCTCGACGCCGGCCACGGCAGTCCTTCCCCTTCCACCTCACCACGGGGCAATGGTCCAATAACACGTCATCAAATTTAAAATTCACGAACGTTAAACAGTGTCAGGCGGGTCCATCCAGAGGCGAATACTTACATGCACTCCTTGGCATAGTACAACAGACTTCATACATTCTCACATACGCGAGAACAATCAACAATACACAAATAGGTACAAACAATCACAAAAAATCTAATCAGAAAAATTATCCATTTGCATACAACTAAATAAAGATTAAAAAATACAATAAAAAGTAAAAATTATGTAAATGTCCATTCAAATGACAAATAATGAATACAAAGAGAGGCAAGATACACAAGAGGCAAAAGAGACACGATAGACACGAGAGACGCAAGTGATACATAGTGTAATCATTTTCTATAAAATTAAATCGTTATTAAAAAGATTTCTGGAAATTGAACAGAATCCTACTTATCGTTAAGAACGAAACGAAAAGCGCGAACAAATAAATGAAAACAATCGATAGGACGTTTTTTGCTCTTGACGAGGTTTCTTCGGTTCCCTTTATCAATTTGACGGCCGACGTGGTCCAGGGGCAAGGCTTTGGACTCCCATTCCGAAGGTCGCGGGTTCAAACCCGGCGTGCGCAAATAAAATTTATTTGATTGACAATTAATTAATTAAAAATAATATATAGTATATTTGCGGCACGTTCCAGAGTGAAAGATCTCTCGGTATCGGCCTGGTGTAAGATCATGCACCATTCAGAATTAAAACGTTGCTTGAAATGGTTTTAGCCGTGTTTAGTGACTAGATCTGAATAGCCAGGTACTTCCCCACTTTCCTCTTCCCCATCTCCTTCCCTGCCCCGCTTACCTTCATCCTCACAACATACCCCAATTGGGGATGCTCCGAGACTCCAGACGGGTGCAGTTGGGACTTTTGTGAGGTGTTCACTTAAACACGTGTTTAAATCCCATCCCATCCACACAGTGTAAAAATAATGTTTCTTTTACATTCATTACATATCATTTCTCCCAGTTAAACTAAAAATCTTGCACTAAATAAACAAGGCGCTTCAACCTTGAAAAATCATAAACACTTACAAACTAAGTATGTTACTTTAACTTATCGTAACTTGATGCATAATCTTAGCATAGTTTATGGTATTTGTTATCTTTTGTCTATGTGTGTTTTATGTTTCCTATACATTATTTTGATATCTGTCTATTTTACTTTACTTTACTTTGTAAGATAGTTTCATTATATACGTACATGCATACTATGTAGTCACATTCGTGATAATTGTATTGTAGATATTGCCCCATGGCATTACATGACATGAAATGTTGTAAAATGACAAGGGACTTATAGCGATAAAAGTTATATCTATTTTATTGTCATTTATTACCAAATTCAATATCTACATACTTAAGTTTAATGCTCTATTAGTTGAGTTAAGTTTAATTGATATAGTTACAGTTAGCTTTATAAATTGTAATCTGCGGTTATGAAAACATGGCCTTTCGCTGTCATCCAAAAAGTAACCTAATAGTTTAGTTATTTTATCTGGTACAGGCAGCTTTAAAATTTTGAAAAACTAAGTGTATTTATAATATACTAAGGTTATACCGTTGGTCGTTGGCAGATTTGTTCAATTTTCAAACGATAGATTCTATTAAAACAACACAAATTTCCAATCATATAATCATACAACAAAATAAATCATAATATAATCTGGTCAACACAGTTTTCAAGATTTATTTAGACAAATTAAAATCATTAAAAAACAAATCAGAGAACGTGTTTTGTGACAAAAATACCTCAGTTTTTCTATTTATTTAAGGTCTTACAAACTAAAATATTTCAGTTTTTTTTTCACTCTATTTTGTTTAGACATTATTGAAAAATTATAAATTTTAAGAAGTATATAATTTTCATTCATTTACCATCTCCCGTTTGATCATTTTTATGGCAGTTCGAGACATAAATTCTCGCGATTCATTGGCCGCTGAGATGCGGCCGTGCGAAGTTCTGTGTTCGCGCCGCTATTAATGACAACATTTTGCATTAAATTTAAAACTAATACCGTTTAGCTTCATGGTTGTAAAAATATCCGCGCGCAGCGCTGTTAACAAAAATGGAATAATGGATTGCTGGATACCACTTAATACATTATTTACAAATGCCAAATACATAACAAGAAAGATAAAACCATTAGCAATACATAACCGCTTAATATAACTCTAAAGTTAAAAATTTATTATAAAACAATTGTATAATCGTAAGAAATTCATTTAGTTTTATGAATTTTAAATTCGTAAAACTCCCATGTCAAAATTTGCAAATTTTAAGATTCGATGTTTTACAAAATCAATATATTTAAACCTTTCATTAAATTTGATTTGGGATTTAACCATACATTTCTTAATTTTAACTTTTTCGTAATAATATAATTTTTATCGTGGAAGAATCAGCGGATTATTATGACAACACACTTCAACACTTTTTGAGTGATTATTATCATATTGTAGACATCTAAAAAAAATTGGAATTCTGTCAATTTTTGTAACAACTTTTTATTTTTTATGAGTTTATAATATGCTAAAATCGGACAGTCCTTGCAACACATGCCAGCGTATGTCGAACTCAAATTAATCATCATCATCATCAACCCACAATACAAAATCGAATAACTCTTTAACTGGCTTATTTTATAAATATTTTTTTTTACAGCTAAAAGTTAGAACACAAAATCCAATGAAAACAAAAGATCTAATTAAGAAATTTGCCTATTTTTAAATATTCATACCTATATGTTGGGAATTCTTTTAAATTATATTTATGATGTTTAATTTGTAACGAATCTGCTGTAATTACTACATATTTCAGCCCCTTTATTTTTTCGTCCTGCCTCCTGGCTGTTGTATTGTTATAAAAATAAGTGATAACAAAGCTTAAAAATACAAGTTTAAACGCGCGGTAAAGAGACAAACCTCACTGTGAATTGAAAAGTCTATATTTTGATTCTCTAGAATTTGAAGATATTATCACTCCTTTCTTCCTGGAATGATTTCTACTCTCCGATGAAAAATTTATTTACGATATAAAAATAATTTTAGGGTTGATGGTAAATATATCAATAGCATTTTCTTTGTCAATATTGAGCCAGAACAGAGGGAGATGCCGAATTTGTGAGGTAGTAATGGGTACAGCCACCCCGGGAACCGTTCATTGGATAACCAACACCACTGCCATAGATCACTCCATGTGGTTCGAACGTTTGATGACTTAGCAGGGGTGCATCAGATCATCCCTTTTTTCCTTCCCAGAACTTTCTCTCATTCCTTTTCCCAAAATACCCTACACACACCTTCCGCAAAGATGAGCCCTGGAGAATTTTTTTCCTCAGAGCCTCCTGTGTGGAAATATTGTTAAAAAAAAGTTAAAATAATTGTTTTGGAAGGTTGAAAGCTATCAACCAAACTTAGACTTTGTATAGAAACCAAGAAACCGAAGGCCTGTCAATATTACATCAATATTGCCAAAATATTGTTGTCTTTCGCATAACAAAAGGTTTGCGCGAGGCAAGTTTTAGGTCAAGGCCTCTTATTGATTCGCGACGAAGTTCTGGTTCGTTGCAGACGTAAGCAAATAAAATCCAAGTGACGAGAAAAGAAAACAATAATTATGCATTTAAATTGCCACCATTTTTGTACGTCGCTCTTGCTGTTTTATTTTTCCGATCCGTGTTCATACGATTTGGGTCGATGGCTTCATTCATAGTCGGTCGTTGGCCCACACGACTTGAATATAAATGGTCAATAAGTTAAATTAAGTATTGACAAACACAGCGTGTTACTTTGTTGTGACATATTTTGAGATCTTCCAAAATGTGCTACTTACGTAAGTTGCACTTCCCCCATTTTAGCACCAATTCTTTTAAAAGGAATAAGACATCTAAGGTTTAATCGGTAAAGTCGAAAGTGCAACCATCACAAATACACGTTTTTTTTATCGATTTATAATTAATTTTATTTTCTAAATTCGTTAAATTTCTCGTAATGAACGTCTTAATTCTCTTTTATTCCGAGTTATTAGGAAAATATTAAGATGCTAATTTTGACAGGTACGGTTACAGCAAATTAGAAATTAATACATAGAAATTTTTAGAAAAATTTAATTTTTGTTAGGTAAGCAGAGCTGTATTTTAGATTTTTTGCGACTCTTCGATTGAACTCTAGATTTTAGTACTTAACTGCCTTGTGTAAAGGGTCTAAAAACTCTTTTAATCAATTTTTCATCAAATTGATTTCGGTGACATCCCTTTGTAACGCTTCGTTAGATACTGCATAAAACCATGACAGGTATCAGATAGCTTTTTTCAGTACCTACCTACGAATTTTTCAGCCGGATTTAAAATGACTGTTGCGGTTTTTGGTATGCGGGAGGTAACGTGAATGTGCCGAAATATGAATAAATACAAAGGAACCGGATGTTGCGTATGGTAAAGAAGGCGGTGTAACTCTTCCTTTTGTAGATGTCTTTTTGTAGGTAATTTTTATATAAGAAAAACTGACAATGGATACTGCCGTTCCATAAAAGTCACTTTTGTACCATCCACTGAAAAATTCAAAATTCATAAAACCTCGAATAAGATTTGTAGATCTCTTCAGCAAGTTGATATGTATTGTGATGTTTGGTTGAAATAATGAAAATAAATTTGAAAGTCGTTGATCGAGAAGTTGGGAAGAGCGCAAAATTACATTTCCAAATTTAAAATTACAAATCAAAATTACATTTCCTGCGTGAATCCGGCATGATTCAGACTAGAATCTATTTAGACCGATGTTTTCTAACCTGGACAACGCCCCCCAGTGGGCTTTTCGTCCCAGGACGATCAAGAGTTTAAAAAGATTTGGGGGCGATTTTATTATGATTTTGGGAGGCAGGATGCACTTATTTTATTACAAATATTGTAGATATTTCCGCGTTTTTTGTTGAGACCTATGTGTGATGCAAGTTAAAGGTTTTCATTTTAAAAAATTCCTTAGGATTTCGTGGCAAAAATTTTCTGCGGAATCTGGCTTTCCGAACAATTTTAACAACGTTTACTGTTTTTTTCTTCGGCCTCGTAAAATTTGCGTTTTATTTGTACGCGCTGTTCCTAATTGAAATGGGGGGGGGGGGGGGGGGGGAGGCGTTGAAAAAAAAACTATTTGAAAAGTAGGCACAACGTGCCCACAAAAGTTGGAAACCTCTGATATAGACGATTCGAGATAAACTTTCTTATTACGATGAAAAACCGTACGCATATATGTAGGTATGTAAATAAAGGTGCATGCACGCATACGTTCCGAGAATTAATGGGTACTTTGGGAAAAACCCAGAAGATTAATAATGTGATTTGGCGGTAGTTGCCTGATGTAGGTAGGTAGGTATGCATAAAGAGTAGAAGAATATAAAAAATGAAAACATTCTCACGTTAACTTCGTATTCTATTTACTAACCCATCTAATTGATAACTTATTCCTTCGGATTCATGCCAGAAAACCATAGCCATGAATGCCGTGACATTTTTGTCGTGTCAGATAATTATTATATATTTTTGTATTTTTTTTATCTATGTAAAATGTAAAAACTTGTTCCTCTCCTTTCTTTTTCTATATCATATATTATTCAGCTAAAAATGTTATATTTTAACCTAATTGCATTATTATTTTTATGCTGTCTACAATTGAAAAAGTTTCTGTTTTGTTTTTTTTTCTATAATATATTATAGAAAATCACTTTAATTTACCTTCATACCTACTATTTATGTAATGTTCATATTTTAAGTTGTACTTTTTTTTTAATCCAAACATTGTGTCTATGTTTTTTTTTTTTTTTTTTTTTTTTAAATTTCTTTTATACAATCAATAATATTATTATTCAATGTATAAAAAACAGTTTATTATAAACAAGTTCTGCTTCGTAATTATTATTATGTGTTACAGCTGTTTCGCCCTCTGAAGGCATTGTCAAAAAGGCTTTGTCAAACTGCCTTCAGAGGGCGAAACAGCTGTAACACATAATAATAATTACGAAGCAGAACTTGTTTATAATAAACTGTTTTTTATACATTGAATAATAATATTATTGATAATATATTAGAAAGGCAACATTATAGATGGAGATGAGGGTATATTTAGAAATTTCAAAATTAAAAGTATGAAAGGGGATGAGGTTTATAAATACTTAGGATACCCGCAATCGAATAGATTAGATCATACTAGTATTAAAAATGATATTAGGATTAAATTTCAAACTAGGATAAGAAAATTTTTAAAATGCAATCTTTCTGCTAAAAATTTAGTAAAGGCAATAAATAGTTGGGCAATACCTCTATTAACGTACTCATTTGGTATAATTAAATGGTCTAATACAGATTTAGATAGCTTAGAACGATTAGTTAGAACTACGTTAACAAAGTTTAATTGTCATCATCCAAATTCAGCTATAGAACGAATTAATTTACCCAGAAACTTAGGAGGTAGAGGTATAGTCAAAATAACTTCTTTAAAACAAAATCAGGTAGAAATGTTAAGAATTTTTTTCCATAGAAAAGCTAATAGCTCAGAGCTACATAAAATAATTTGCAAGGCAGACAGAAATATTTCACCTTTAAATTTATACGACGAGAATGCCAACATTTTTATAAATACCAACCAGGAATTATTAGATTCCTGGTCAAATAAAATTATTCACGCAAAACACTTCAATTATCTCAACCAAACGTATGTTGACAAACTTTCGTCAAACAAATGGTTGAGTATTGGAGAGTTGAGCGCAGAAATAGAAGGATTCATGGTTGCTATTCAAGATAGAGTCATTAATACCAAAAATTATAGGAAGCATATAATCAAAGATCCAAATCAAATTGATGATTTATGTAGAAAATGTATGGCTTTTCCGGAAACTATAGAACACATTATATCAGGATGTTCTATATTAGCGCCGTCTGAGTATACATTTAGGCACAATCAGGTTTTAAAAATAATTCACCAAAGTTTGGTAATTAAACATAACTTGATTGACTGTCATAATATAGTACCATATTATGAATACGAACCAAATTCATTTTTAGAAAATAATTTCTTTAAAATTTACTATGATAAAACTATACTAACAGACAGACCAATTGGTCATAATAGACCTGATATAGTTTTACATGACAAAATTAAAAAAATAACTTATATTATTTATGTAGCTATTCCAAATTCCTGTAATATTCAAAAATCTGTTTCTGAAAAAATAAGAAAGTATACAGATTTAGGAAATGAAATTAAAAGAATTTGGCATTCTCAGACTATAAAAATATTACCTTTTGTTATTTCGGCTACTGGCATTATACCTAGCTCTCTTATTAAAAATTTAGGCATATTAGATTTGTCAAAGAATTTGTATATAAAAATGCAAAAATCAGTCATTTTAAATACATGTAGAATTACGAAAGATTTTTTAAATATTTATATTGAGGGATCAGTAGGATTTATCGGTCAAATTACGAATTCCACAGAGCCGAACCCTCTGATATGAAAATATCTGGAGACGGTGAATTATATTCCCATTTAATAGTTTGGTAGATTAACGTGTTGTTCTTGTATTGTTTTGTATTAATTATACTTATATAATAAACTTGCATAACGTGGATTTACTAGATGATCATTTATATGGAAAAGTGTATGAAAGGGTTTAGTTTTTCCTATGGGAAAAACTAAACCCGTTCCTGTAAATCTGGTAAATAAAAAAAAAAGTATAAAAGAAATAAAAATTAAAATGGACTTCTACAAAATAAACTTAATAACAATAAAAAATAAAAAAATATATTGTGTCTCTGTATATATCATATCATACACTTACTATGTAAAAGCCCCTGAGGGCGTTGAAAAAGAATAAATAGAAATAAAAAATAAAATAAATTATTGCTTCCTAGTGTTTTATATGGTGTGTCTATAATTATTTACCTAAATGTTATAATTTTATTAAAGTATAATCATTTCACAGCGTATAAAAATATCGTGCGTAATTTTACGTATGTGCACTGTGATGCGATAAGTCAGCATCAGCAGTCTCGTGAGCAATTATTGTCATCGAGGAAGCTATCCTTCTAGACGGTCATTCACTTTAACTCCCAGCCTTTGATGTAGGTATATATATATATGAATGCTCCCAGCACACGTCAATTACAAACACCTACTACAATCTACAATATAAGTTGTTTCCTACACAGTGATGTATCCACGAACCCACTTACTACACACTTGCCTTCTTGTCAAATGCTGTAGCACTGGCCATATTTTGTTCTAAGTTGTAACATGTCTTTAGTAACTAAATAACCATTTCCCCGGTGGGGTAGGACAGACACGATGGACCGCCAAAAAACTCAGTCTTGGCACACACTTCTTGCTAAATTCACATTCCTACACCGTCTCTAACATACCCTTCTGTTTTCCTGACTCTTGACATGGACTCTGACAAGTATTTAGTTTAATTGATCGTGCTATGTATTCTTCGTCCGTCCACAACTTCTTCTACTATTCACATTCGCGTATTTTTATATTTATATGTTTGCTAAATGATCGTTAACCAAAAGAGCTATTAGGTTGGGGTGTGTAACCCCCTTCACAATTAATTGACGACTAAATCAACTTTATCAGCGCCATTTACTATTTTTTTTTACATTTCTCGGCCTGTTTCATCGTTTTATCAATTTGTGATCAGCCGTCAAGCGTACCGGCCATGTCGCTATGCTTTAGGTAAGGGGCCATACTAATAAGCGTGTTTTAAACCCTATGCAACTGATAAACAACTTATGTATGGTAAATTGTTGTTTATCAGTTGTAACTATTTGACTACCAGAATCAGCATGGATGAAATAAAAAGTTCGATTAAATATATGAAGAATGGTAAGGCTGTTGGTTTCGACAATATCGCTGCCGAATACTTTAAAGGAGATAGCCGTATAATTCTCACATGGTTGTGCAAACTTTTTAACCAGTGTTTAGAGGAGGGTTACACACCATTAGATTGGAGAAGAGCTGTAATCATGCCGTTATACAAAGGTAAAGGGTCGCGCATGGAATGTGGGAATCATAGGGCTATTAGCCTGCTCAGTTCAGTCGGCAAGCTGTATGGTAGAATATTGATTGAAAGGGTAAGAATGGAAACCAAAGATAAAATATGGGATGTGCAAGGTGCTTTTATGAGTGGACGGGGGTGCATGGAACAGATTTTCTCATTGCGGATGCTCACTGAGAAGTTTCTGGCAAAAAACCAGAAACTTTTCTGTGCTTTTGTAGATCTACAAAAAGCATACGACCGCGTCGACAGGAAAAAGCTATGGAAGGTGTTGTCCAAGTATGGAGTGAATACAAATCTCATACAGGCAATCGCGTCTCTGTATGAGGGAAGCGTTGCATGCATTAGGGTAAACGGTGGTTTTACGGGGTGGTTTGACATCATAAAAGGTGTTAAACAAGGCTGCGTAATGTCACCGTGGTTATTCAATCTATACATGGACAATTGTATGCAAGAATTGAAAGAGGCGGGATTGGGCGCGAAATTGAATGGTCTGAAAGTATGTTGTCTGTTGTATGCTGATGATGCGGTGCTGATTTCTAACAGCATAGAAGATCTGCAGTCACTCGTATCTAGGATGAACGAAGTATGTATGAAGAATGAGTTGATGATGAATGTAAGTAAGTCAAAAGTAATGGTTTTTGAAAGAGAGAGTACGAAAACAGTGTGCAACATAGTTGTGAATGATGAGTACTTAGAGCAAGTTGATGAGTTTGTGTATTTGGGAAGTATGTTTACGAGAGATGGGAAGGCTGATAGGGATATTGAAAGAAGGGTAAATGCAGGTAACTCTATTAATGGTGGACTGAATGCTGTTGGCGCCAACAAAAAGCTGTCCAAAGAAGCGAAGCTAGCAGTTCACAATGGAGTGCTGGTACCTACCCTGATGTATGGCAGTGAAGCATGGAACTGGCAGAAAAAGGATGAAAGTAGACTGAATGCTGTAGAAATGAGATCTCTGAGGCGTATGTGTGGTAAAACCATGTATGATCGTGTGAGGAATGTTGAGATCCGAAAAGAATGCAAGGCCGATGTGAGCGTCATAAGTAAGATTAAAAAAGGGACGCTTAGATGGTTTGGACATATAGAGCGAATGAACGAAGAAAGGAGTGTCAAGAGAATATATGATACTAATGTGAATGGTAGAAGAAGTCGAGGACGCCCGAGGAAGACATGGCACGATCAAGTGAATCAGATACTTGAGTCGGGCCATGTCAAGAGTCAGAATAATAGAAGAGCATGTATGATAAGATGTATGAATGTGAATGAGGCGAGGAGTGTATGCCAAGACCGAGTTGTTTGGCGGTCCATCCTCTCTGCCTACCCCTGCGGGGAAACGGCGTGATGGTTAGTTAGTTAGTTAGTTAGTTAACTATTTGAAACGCTTTTATTAATAAGGGGGTCGGTGTTTAACTGGTAGACACCGATCAAATGTTAGAAAGATAATACCTACCTATGAAGCGGACGTTTATTTATATTTATTTAAAGTTTTTGTATACAGGGTTTTAAGGAATGTTCTTGAATCACCTTAACCATCGATTCCCGACATCATTAATTTGAGGTAAAAAATGTAAATAAAATGTTAGTCTCCGGTGACTTTTAAATTTTTTTTTCAACTTATTTTTAAAGGCTTTAATAAAAACTTTGTTCGGTTAGTTTATTTGCTAATATCCCAAGCCATTCATGGGTCGCTTATATTGTAATAAACGTCACATATGAAATTTTTCAATATTAAGGTTGTTAATATTTTAGTATCGGGGAAAAGTGATTCAACCGTACAATTTTTCTTCAGAGAGACATTACAAATGATAGATTAGGATCGGGGTGAGGGATTGGTTGGTTACTCGGCGGATTGAACACTTTTTTTGTATGTGAAGAAATCTAAAATTAAATTAAAATCATTAAACAAAGTCACGGGACAAATTTCATTGATAATTTTTATTCCAAATAATGTTAGGAATCACTAGTTAAATTAAGTCCAAGTAGGTTCCTTAACATTTTGTATACATCGGTAATACAATTTTAATATGGTAAAAAATTTTGAACATAAAAAAATAAATTTACAATAAAAAAAATCAAGAAACAAAAATAAAAATATACGGTATTTAGATTGGTTTACCGAAACACAACATAGGAATTTAAAAATAGGGCTAGATATTATAATTTTTAATGATCGTTATCTGAATCGAATACGATTTTATAAAATAACTGAGATTATTATTTGTTAATTTATTTAAAGATATCTATTTGAGAAATGTCACGAAATTTATTTATATATGAGATATCAAATCACAGAAATTCAGCTTCTTAGTTTATATCAAACAAACACACTCGTTGCTAAACTATTATCTAATATTGATAAATTGCACATACGAATAAACCGCCTTCGTGATTACTGGGGGTTTGTGATGTAATTTTTAACCTCATTTATCTAAAGTGTTTGACAATTAACTAATAATAACATAAATATATTAATATTTTTAATATGTACATAAACTTCTAATATAAAAATACATTTATTTAATTTATTTTAAAAATGTTGTTTTTTTTTTGTTGTATTTAACTTACGCTTCTTCGCATAAATGTATTAAAGTTAACCTCAATATAGGCTATTATAGTCCTAGTGAGGTTAATTTTTATGTAAAAAAAGTAATATTCGTAATATGTGAGAAGATTAATAAATAAAATAAATAAGTATAATATTTTAATTAATGAAGATAATATTAGCGAAAGTCAATCCGATACGGATACATGTGGGACTCGAACCCAGGACCTCTGGCAATCCGAGCCAATGCGCTATCCACTGCGCCAACGTATACCTATCCGATTCGGTCATTTTTAACTGTATTACTTACTCCGACTGAGAACCACCAACATTATTTTAATTTTTCTTACCGCATATTTTTATTGGCTGCTACCTTTATGTATGATTTCAAGATTCAAATCGAACTAAATGCCCTCTAGATAGTGTCAGGATAAATTTTATCACTTTTTATTAATATGCGACATCTATTGACTCAGATGTATCCGTATATTTTTCTGATTTTTCTCTTTCGGATTTTCGATCTACTTTCGCTAATATTATCTACATTAATTAAAATATTATAATTTGAGGTTTAACTCTTTAAGTTAAAAAGAAAAATAAAAATCTTTAATTAATGTTTCGGATACCTTCGGATACGAATACCTTCTCGTATACGAAGACCACGTGACCCGAAGAGCCCAGATGCCTTTAGTGTTGGGTGCAACGTTTTAATCAAAACTCGATTGAATAAAATTCTTGTTTATATATTTTTTTCTTATAATTTCAGCAGTTAATGATAGGAAAAATCGTCAGGGACAAATTGTTGCGGGGTATGTATTGTCCGGGTTTTCAGTGATAGTTGTCCCAGAACTAGAACCGATTAAATTATATGTGTAGCTAATTGATACTGGTTGCCATAAAACACAAACTCTCGCTTCACATAATATTATGGTATGATCATTTGACGTTGCAAGTAAAAGGAAATTATTATTGAGTTTCAGAGTTTTAATAATGGCTCTTCAGTAAGTAATTAGTAATTATCTAAACCATTTAATTGATTAATTAGTTTGTAATAGAAGCGATTCTACAAATGCTCTTCGTAATTTTTACTTTTAAGCACTATGGAGATTTAATTCAATTTATACCAATACCCCTGCTATAGACTCAAGACTTAGCAGCGGTGCCCGGGTTCATGGATGAGGTTTGTCAAGGTCTTGGCGACTTATGCATTTGTTCACCTACTGCGTGGCGGGCCGAATCGGGAGAGTGGTCGAGGGGGACTTTTTGAATTTTTTCGTTCCTGAAATTCCTCTCCTTCGTTTCCATAAAATGACCCTCCACACAACATCCACAAAGATGAAATAGGCTCTGAGCAACGACCAACAAAGTAGAGATAGGGACAGGACGTGTAGATGTTAAAAATAACACCAAAACCAAAATTATTGGTTCAAAAAATTAGGATACGAAAACATTTTTTATCAAAAAGAAAGAGTATTTTTTCGCAGTGAAAAGATTACTTTTTATCTTTTGTTGGTCTGCATTATTATGATTTTGAATCGAGGCGACGAAATCAGATGTTTTATTTTGAAAGACACGCCATTTATTGGATAACCAACACCTCTGCCATAGGTCACCCCAAGTAGTTCGCTACGTTTGGTGACTTAGCAGGGGTGCCCGGGTTCATGGGGCTCATTGTCTAGGTCTTGGCGGCGGATGATCTAGACACACTGAACCCCAGATTCCTACCCAATCCCATACCTTTTTCCTTCCCAGAACTTCCTCTCCTTCCTTTCCTTAAAAATACCCTCCACACAGCATCCCCAAAGATGACATAGGCCCTGAGGGAAATTATTTTCCTCAGGGCCTCCTGTGTGGACCTAATGTAAAAAAAAATAAAAAAAATTTGAGTTGATATATCGATGGCCCTTAGGGTTTTTTCCTCAGGGCCTCCTGTGTTGAGCTAATGTAAAAAAATATATATTTCTTAGAATACGAAACAAGAACCTAATAATTATGTTCACAAGTTGAGAAAGTAAGAGAAAACTAAGTCTGGTCAGCTGCCGCCTTAATAACTTGCATTATTCCATTAAACATTAAAATCACGACCTTACACGGGCATTGCATTGTAGGTTAATAACGACAACCATTATTTATTATTATTGTACCACAAGCAGTGGTCTTATCCTACGAGTTATTTGGACAGGTGTAAAAACGCTTGTGCCCAACGGTCCAACCACAGATTTGTGGAAAAACACTGTAGATATTATAAGTAAGTGGCCCTTTATTCATCTAGTAATAATAATAATAATTGTTACCTGTCCAAACGAGCAATTAAGCCTAGGTTTGGGGTCAGCCTTGACACAGTAATGGAATGAATTCCGGAACATGATCATTAGGGAATCTCTGCCTCACAAAGGAGAGTGATCTCGCGCGCTTTCGCCAGGTCGTTAGTGGTCACAGGTAGTGGCTTTCACATCCATCATTATTCATTATATCATTTCTCTGTGGCCTTGCACCCACCACGTGGGGAACTCTGGACCACGAATATACACACCAAGGTACGCGTCAACAGTGCTGGATTACTGAATAATATTACTTCAGATCTCGTTGCTTTTTTCAGACCAACTTATTATATGGCAACTATAAGGGTCGCCATTGTTTTAAAAGTGTTGCTATTTATCAGCACATGGAGAAAAATGTTATTCTAAAATACGATCATTTTATTCGTAAAAACGGTTAAAAACCGGACTGAAGTTCTTACTAACAAATTAACAGTGTTTCAATGTTTATTGGCGGGAAAATGAAAGAATAATTTGTTGGTATATGTAATTTCGTAATTTGTTGGTATATGTAATTTCGTAGGTATACCAACAAATTATTCTTACAAGTTCCCGCCAATAAACATTGAAACACTGTTAATTTGTTCGTAAGAACTTCAGTCCCGTTTTTAACCGTTTTTACAAATAAAATGATCGTATTTTAGAATAACATTTTTCTCCGTGCACTGTCGACACCATACAACACGTCAAATACTTACAAATATGCATTCAGTTTCTGTTACACGATGTTATAATCTTTTTTTGTAGCATTTTAATATGACGTCTCAATTGTACCGTTTCTATCGTCTTGTTTTGAATTATATTCGTGAAAGTTTACTGGCAATCCCTGCGGTGCGTGGTGTACCATCATCGACCAAGTATCTGTGCCTTGTTGATAGGCTTCATTATTATTAATTATTAATTAATCTTCACTTTTTACCGCTTCTTCTGAATTTCTATAAATTTGGATATGTATAAATGGCGAACGCGATTTAATTTACTTGATTATTTAAATTATTGTATCGATTATTCAATCCAATATTGTATTATAGAAGAAGCAGTCAAAAGTGAAGATTAATTAATAATTAATTATAATGAAGCCTACACGGAGAAAATGTTATTCTAAAATACCATTTTTCAAATAAAATACCACAAAAGATCATTTTATTCGTAAAAACGGGACTGAAGTTCTTACGAACAAATTAACAATGTTTCAATGTTTACTGGCGGGAAAATGTAAGATATACGTACAAAATTACATATACCAACAAATTATTCTTACATGTTCCCGCCAATAAACATTGAAACCGTGTTAATTTGTTCGTAAGAACTACATTCCCGTTTTTAACCGTTTTTACGAATAAAATGATCGTATTTTAGAATAACATTTTTCTCCGTGTAGGCTTCATTATAATTAATTATTAATTAATCTTCACTTTTGATTGCTTCATCTGAATTCCTATATATTTGGGATATGTAAACTGCTTGTTCATAGATAGCGAACGCGATTTAATTTACTTAATTATTTAAATTATTGTATCGATTATTTAATCCAATGTTGTATTTGCATGCCTTTCTTGAAATAACTGTGTTTTTATACGGACAAAACTATTTATTTATATTCGCATATCGCATATACAAGCGCAAACAAACAATTATTCAACTAATATTTTAAAGCATACCTTGCAGAAGTGTTTTTCCTTAAATAATTCAATTAGCGCCATAATCCATGAACGAGAAGTTTATGAATAAACGTAATTTTTTTTGGATTTTTCGACACTAAAAGTATCTCAAAATTTATTTATTTATTTTTAGGGAAATCAACAGTTTACAATGTGGTTCATTTATACATGTGTAATTTACCTAACTGAAAAACCAATTATAGATTTCCTCATTATACTATTGTATTGTGTATCTAAAAATTATACACTAGGTATACTTACAAAAACTAAAAAATATTACACAAAAGAGAGATTATTAGACCACATACTACATAATATATGCCATTACATAAGATGTATATCATTACATAATATAGGTAGGTACTTTACATTGTTTTAGATTAGGCAAAAATCGATTTGGAATTTATGATTGACTAGCTTCTGCCCGCGACTTCGTCTGCGCAGGATTAGTACTTCGATTAGCCAATTTTCTTTTCGTAGGTCTCATCTATGTTTATACCAAAATTCTCAACCTATTTATTTAAAATATCTATAATTCTTGATTCGATTCAAGGGTGAGTACTTCCAATAAATTAACTAATTGAAATATTTTCTGAAATAGAATTTTAGTTTTAAGTTTTACAATCATTGTTTTTCAAAATGTCATTCTCAAATTTTTACATTTTCTATTAAACAATAATTATTATTTCTAATACATGGAAAATAGCAAGCTTTGGGTATAAATTATAGCCTATATGTTATTCTGATGTATGAGCTATATTATTGTAAAGTTCCATTAAAGCCCATTCAGTTGTTTTTGCGTGAAAGAGTAACAAACATACATACATCCATACAAACTTTCGCGTTTATAATATTAGTAAGAAAATTGTCTTATTGTCATTAATATCACATATTTACATTAGTATGTAGCACATAACACTAATTTATGGGCCAGATTTTTGACGTCTTCCCAACTGAATGCAGCCCTGATCTTGTGCATCGCTGACCTGACTCGAGGAGCTATTTAAATGAAGGTTTGAAGTTTGTTCCCGAAGTCGAAGCCCTGCAGTGCCAGAGATAAGTTTTCTGGCTGCACCGTGTTAAAGTAGTGTAAATTTACCAAGGGAAATCATTTCACGCAGGTAATTATGCTTATATTGTCTGTTTCCTCCCACACTGCCCTGTTTTCTGAATAGCCTATTGATGCATGAAAGTGGAACTCGTTTGTTATTGGGATCTGATTCTGTCGATCAGAATATTATCGTTGCCCTGTTTATTAATTTTCATGCTAGATTTACATCAAAATATATTTTAATGTGCGTCATTTTGCAAAGGTGCATCAACCGTCGATACGAAGATATAATTACTTCTAATTTATTTATTTATAATCTTACTAATATTATAAATGCGAAAGTTTGTATGGATGTATGCATGTTTGTTACTCTTTCACGCAAAAACTACTGAATGGATTTTAATGAAACTTTACAATAATGTAGCTTACACATCAGAATAACATATAGGCTATAATTTATAATAAAGTTCGCTATTTTCAATATATTATAAATTATAAAAATTGTTTAATAGAAACTGTCAAAAATTTGAGAATGACATTTTGCACAACAATGATTGTTAAAACAAAATTCTATTTTGGAAAACATTTAAATTATTGAATTTATTTGAAGTAATCGCCTAATACTTTGAATCGAATCAAGAATTATAGATATTTTAAATAAATAGCTTAAGAATTTTGGTATAAACTTGGATGGGACCTTGGAAAAGAAAATAGGCTACTCGAAATATACTAATCCTGCGCAGGCGAAGTCGCAAGCAGAAGCTAGTAGATCTATATATAATTGCGTTAAAAAGTGTAGTTCATACCTTCTTACCGTCACTGTACCATGTAGGGATATTGTAATACCATTTATATTGTGCAATGGACCGCCTGACAACATTTTTTCTTATTATTATAGCTCTAACAGTTTGACCCCCTTTTAAGATTTCTTATTAATAGATAAAAAAAACGATATCTTTTCAATGATTTCAATAATTCTTCTTCAATGATACAAAAACAAGTGGTTATAAAATAATAACAATGCACGTTGATTATTGTTTCGTCAGTCATTATTTATTGATCTCTGTAGAAACATTGGCATGTAAACAATATGCCTTCACGATAATAATTCCTGTAATCAGAATATAATGTAGAACTGACGCACAATATAAAAAATATTATTTATTGATATTTTTGTATATTTGTAAGTTGTCTTTTACCAAAATATAATGACGTATCTAATATATTAAACAATAATCTGTTTACTGTCGATAACTAAAATAATGATTTTATTTTGCACCGCTGACGTATTATTGGACGTATGAGAAAAATGGCGTTCCAATCTGGAATGTATAAAAAAAATATGATAAAAATTGTGAAACAAAATTGTTAAACAGTCATTGTTTGTAAGAACAATGGTTTCCGCAGGAGACAGATGTTTAATAACCTTTTCTATTATGACTTATAATCTATGTCAATACAGGTTAAAACATCAATGAAGTTTTTTTTTTAATTTCCGAGTGAGCTTTTGTTAGCAATGACTTTTGTTAGCAATGACTTTTGTTAGCAATGACTTTTGTTAGCAACGACTTTTGTTAGCAATGACTTTTGTTAGCAATGACTTTTGTTAGCAATGACTTTTGTTAGCAATGACTTTTGTTAGCAATGACTTTTGTTAGCAACGACTTTTGTTAGCAATGACTTTTGTTAGCAATGACTTTTGTTAGCAACGACTTTTGTTAGCAATGACTTTTGTTAGCAATGACTTTTGTTAGCAATGACTTTTGTTAGCAATGACTTTTTTGACCATTACAACCATCACCGAAATAAACATATTAAACGTTAGATACGTTTTTAGATTTTCACGGCCAAAAACATTTTCGTTGTTTGTTTTTGAGGTGTTGTTGCGCTACCTCCTTCTTTAGCCGACGTTTCGGACAGCCTTGCAGTGTCCATCATCAGGGCAGATCCGACAGATCCGACGATGTGTGATGTGTGACATCGTCGGATCTGCCGGATCTGCCCTGATGATGGACAGTGCAATGCTGTCCGAAACGTCGGCTAAAGAAGGAGTTAGCGCAACACGGCATAACACCCCAAAAACAAACAACGAAAATATTAAACGTTTTTTTCAAACGGTTAAAAGAATTTAATTGAAAATGTTTTTAGATAAAATGTGCCCAACAATTTAAAATCTTTTTATATGTAATTAAAATGCAAGTAAAGTCACACAAGCGTCGTTAAAATAACCTTTGTCAACATTTACATTCATAAGTAAAATAAACAATGACTAAGACAGTGCATGACACTTTTACGTTAACTCCACACAGGAGGCCCTGAGAAAAATAATTTCCCTCAGGCCTATGTCATCTATGAAGATGCTGTGTGGAGGATCTTTTTGAGGAGAGGAAGGTCTTGAAGAGACCCATGTTGTAGGAGGGAGGAAACACAGAGGCCGGCAAATCGTTCTACAGCCGTGCTGTTGCTTTTTTCGCGTTTATTTATAATTGATTTTAAAAAGATAGTTTGTTTTTACCAATGCTTCCGATCTCAAAAGAAATCAATTCTTTTGTTAGTTGGGGAGTAACGCCATCAATATTTTTTAATAAAAGCATAATACAATAATAATATAATGTAACAATAAAGGTACAAGACAAAAGAAAGAATAAGGCATACAGATGACAATTCAACAACAATATTCTGAACGAAGATTTAAGGTTTTCAGAAGTGTTTCTTTTTTAACATTTTCAAAATATAAAAAGAGTGATTTAAATCATTATCTAAATTCTTTGATCAAAGATTTATCTCCTTACTTTTCAAACGATTTATCAAATATTTTTCTCCTTTTTTAAATGTTCATGTTTTATATAAAAAAAAATTGTTATTAGATAATAATTTATTGTATCATTTGAGGAGATGAAATAATAGTAATCTCAACATTAGGACGGATAAAATAACTTTGTTTAAATTTATCACTAACAGAAGCTAGTAGTAGCGACGACCGTCCGTGGTCGATCGGAAGGTCGCGGGTTCGAACTAGGCATGCGCAAATAAATTTTATTTGATTAATTTGTGTTATTTCACAATTAATTAATAAAAATAATATATGTTATATTTGCGGCACGTTCCAGAGTGGAAGATACTCTCAGTATCGCCCTGGTGTAAGACCACCATCCAGAATTGAAACGTTGCTTAATAATGGCTTTAGCCGTTGTTGATTGTCCGATGAAGATTAAACAGCCGTGTTTAGTGACTAGATCTGAATAGCCAGGTACTTTCCCACCTTCCTCTTCCCCATCTCCTTCCCTTCCCCACTTACCTTCAGCCTCACAACATACTCCACAATTGGGGATGCCATAGTCTCACTTGCTCCAGAAGGGAGCATTTGGGACTCTTGTGAGGTTTCTCTATAAAAAAAGTCATAAGGCTTTTTTAGCATGATTTAAAAAAAAAAAATCAATGGTTGCGGGGAGATTTTATGAACCCACCCCACCCAACAATGCCGTACTGAAGAAGCGATTGCACTAACTAATCGTAATAAATTTTGTATTCTTGTCAACTACATTCCGTAAGTTGTGGAAAACATGGATAAACTTACGCAATCGCTCCACAGCAAGGTTAACGAGGTCTTTCCATTTTATTTTTCTGTAGGATTATTATTCAAAGATATTTTCTTGTTTGTCTTCTGATTTAGTTTAGTTTAGCACATTCAGAATTGCTTTAAGAATGTTGGTACAGTTTGTGTTGTAAATCGTAATATTAGATAAGGTTTTAGAGAATTTTCTTGACGAGTGAAGGTAATGTTTTTTTCTGTGTTTAACGACAATATATTGTCATCGAAAAATTTCTTAATAAACTCTGTATCATGATTGGCTGCATTGGCTAATTCTACGGACTACTTTCGAGTATTATTGAGGTGTCAATGGCGAAGGATATAAGTTTACTTGTAATGTTAAATTAAACATTTGATTAACATAAATTATGAATAATATTAGTCCTATGACAGTTCCCTGGGGGATTCCAAATTCCAAAAGTCTCAGCTTTGCAATGAGTTATTTCATTTGAAATGTTGACATCTCTGGTTTAGATGGCTTTTTTGATACTTACATTTCATTTTTAATACTTGCTTCCTTTATACAAGATACAAGTGACACATTGAAGGAACTTCCTCGAAAACGATCGTGAGCATGACAGGTGTGTTTATATATTAATTCTGAATATTAACAATGGAAATTTTATTCTTGATAAGGGAATATCCTGGTGGTTCTTGATGTTAACTTGATATATTATGATTTATGTATTAAATCGATGAGAAAAAGATAATTTGTTTCATATAACTTACTTTTTGGTCATCCCGGTACCATCAAATGATTTGTGTAAGATAATAATAATAGCAATTACATTCAATTTACACGGCGCAAGTTAGTGATACTTCATTTTGAGGTAAATTGAGATAAATTGAGTAAATAGAAAATACATTCAGATGGGTGTTCTTACTTTATTTAAATTACATAAAAGTTAACATATTTTAACATGTAAGGTATTGTTCTTCGCGTATAGAGCATGAAATGTGTCTATACGCGGAAACAATAATGCGGGACTGGAACATAGAGACACTCAATGGGCTGAAAGGGTGAATAAGAAGCCATCAGGTGGGAGTGGGACGTCGTCTTTTACTACTACATATACTATTCCATCAATACTCTCTGGAACCCTGAAATATCTGTTGGGTACTCTTGTATGTGTCGCTCTTCATGTGACTAAGATATTGGAGTTTCCCTCTTTTTATCACAATTCTCAATATTTGGTTGAAGAACTTCTTAGTTCGCCCATTTACTCAGGGTATAGGGATACGCCTAGGCGCATTATTATGTATAAATATCCACTTTGAAAATCGTCTACAAAACATTCAATTCAATTGAATCAACCCAAAACAATTTACTATGCACAATGTCAATATTTAATCGAGTACGGTATATAACCTGGAAAGGAGCAAACGATCCGATTTTTAAGGTTCAGAAACTAAATATAAAACATATTCTAAAACTTCCGATCACGCAAGCAGTTAGGATGAAATCTTTATGCGAATCTGTGTTTTGGACATTAGGCAACTGTATGCTAAAAACATACTAGCATACCTCTCCCCTCTCAAACTGCTCACCCTTTCGCTAAAATAAATTTTAGATACTCTCCAAAAAGATTATACAATGCACTTCGGTTGCCATTCGACAGAACACAACAGAACTTATTTTAAATATGAATCAGATACCAAGTCTTGGATCTCAGTCAAGACAGATCTAACATTAAAGATTTTATCAAAACCACTTCAAAATTATGCATTTCTAAAGGTACGATGCTGATGGTCTTTTATTTTAAACGTAACATTGTATTGTTATTTGTTAATTGTTATAAAATGATGTTTTTATAAACTGCTCCTCCACTTATAAGTATGCGTTTCCATGCTATGCTGATTATCGTAATATTGTGTTGTTATTTGTATTTCTGTTATAAACTGCGCCTGCTCTCAACACAGAATTTCCTAGTGAGACAGGCTGAATAAAAAAAATCACTCCGTATTCTATTCATAATTAAGCCCTTGCCCGGAATAATGTTGTATCCAACAATATTCTTGTATCGAAAAAAATGGAAAAAAACGAAACCGGTTATGTTTCATAACATTTTATATTTAAAATACAATAAGCATACAATTCTTAAGACTTTTAAAGGAAAAGTCATGAAAAAGGGCTATTAAATTAGAATTTATTGCAAGAATTTGAGCTGAATTCGTGGTAAAATGTTGTATATGAAAATTTCACACATACAACATTATTCCACAAAACGCTCTTTTTTTTACTTTTCTGACCCGCAAGAAAGCACCATGCTCTTCTAACATCAATTTTAATATTTTCGTTGTTTGTTTTTGGGGTGTTATGCCGTGTTGCGCTACCTCCTTCTTTAGCCGACGTTTCGGACAGCGTTGCAGTGTCCATCATCAGGGCAGATCCTGCAGATCGTCGGAACACGGCATAACATCCCAAAAATAAACAACGAAAATGCTTTTAGCCGTGAAAATCTAAAAACGTATCAATTTAAATATGTTGTTGATGCACTAGAGCATAAAAAACAAAAAAAACTATATGCTTAAATGAAACTATTTACAATCGAGATTTTGTCTTGAGATCAAATAGAGCATTATTCCAAAAAACTGTTTCAAAGGCTATAAAGCAGCCTTAACAATATTTTTTCTGGACGAATTCTACTTTTATGCATTCTTCGGTTGGATTGTATCTAGTTGAAGCCATAATACGTTCATTTTCTCCATTTATTTCCATGAATTAAACCAATCTTCGTGATTTCGATAAACGGCTTTATACAAAATTCTTCCACAAACCGCCAAACTTTTAAAATGCTGCCACAGGCCTAAAAATTTTTTTAATAACCATAACTTCGTATCTTAAAAAATGCGTAATAATATTCGAAAAATTATTCCATCAATAACTCAACATTAATAGTTTTGTTGGATACAACATTATTCCGGGCAAGGGCTCTTACTAGATACTCTAATAATTATTATTATTCTGACAGTGATTTGTTTTAGTTAGATTTAACCTAGTCGAGGTGATAGTGACTGATAACGATAACCATACTGAATACCTGTAGTATTGTGTAGCGTGAAGTGGGTCGGCTTTCGTTCGAATCGCTCGGTGATGGTGCCGGTGTTCGCCGCTCAATACAATCAGAAATCACTCTCTCCTCTGCGGGACCGCGTGTCCCCTGCTTCATTTTAATGCAAGCGTTGTGCATCTCAAACGTGGCTATTGGAGATTGGCCGAGATCGATTAAATTATTTGGGAAGAATGAAGAATTGATTTTTATAATGCTAGCGAGTACCCGGTATGCCACTCAAAGAAAGAATTTTGTTTTTAATTCTGTTTACTGGGGTGCTTTTGGATACACAATATTTTTTTGGTTTTCCGTCTGGTGCGTTCCCGGATAAATCGGAAGGCTTTCCGACGCGTGAGCACGCCACATACAGTTCCGTGTGACAAGCATTGATTTTCCAAATTTTCCCCCTGCGCTATTCTCTACTATGTCTCCTTTGCAATCTCTCCCTCCGCCCCTCCCTCTGTCCCTATCTCGTCTCCCACCCCTCCGTCAACCCTCCTCTGCGTGTCCTTTCCCATGTGTCGCCGTCGCAGCGTGCGCACAATAAATCATCAAAGTTTCATCGTAATCGAATGAATAGTACAGGAACGCATGCGGGACAAACAAACAAACATTAATTTTTATGTATAAAGATGATTAACTTGTATACTAGTAAACTTGTAATATAGATTCCTATTCTGTTGCAGATAGCCATGTAATGGCTCCTGGAGCATCAAAAAAGTTTAATCTTTCACGTTTCCCGGTCAGTTTTGTCTTCTTTTTCTTTTTATTTTTGCGTTGCATCCTTTAACGCAACAGTATTAACTGTATTATTTAAGTTTAACTTAATTAGATTACCTATAAGTATTTAAAGTTTAATATGATTTACGTTAAAAAATAAAATATTTTAGTAAAATAAAAAATAAATAGTTATTCGCGCTCTGGTGATAGGTACAAAAAAGGCGATCACTAGTAAGTACCTACCATCGCTTATGACCCGTACGGACTAGGCCAGTAATTAAATCGAGTAGCGAGTATTTTAGTAACTAAACGTGTCCTAACACCATAAATTTAGTAGTTAGTGGAAGCATTTTGGTCAGTCAAGTGGCGAGTTACTCGCTACTCGACTAAACTACTTGTCCAGTGCGAACAAACATGGTTATATCTTCAAAAAATGAAAAATAAGTATAGGAAAGAGTGAGTGAACTATTACAATAGTCTCGTGGAATTTGGAAATTCCTTTTTCAAAATAATTATTCTAATTCTTTAAAACATTAAATTTATCGAAAATCAATTGAATTCACTACATGCGATGTTCAATTTTATTGTAATTATGTACGCGAATCAACTCTTTATTCTAAATAACGATTTCATGAAAATGTCCACAATACAATGTAAATATTGCTGCCATATTTACAGTAGATTTTCGAATTTATTTATACGAAAACATTACAACATAAATAGTAGGTAGATACTTACTTATTAGCTTACTGATAAGCCATTACATATTGTAACTGCCTATTATTTGAGCGAAGCACTAGGTGGATATTTTTTATGTAATTTTGAATGTCATTTAATGATTCTCTGATTTAAATGGCAATTGACGAATTAATTCGTGTTATTTATGACCTGAAATTGTGAATAATTAATGTATGAATCTATGCGAGGTTAGCGTCCTGCACGGAGAAATTTTTTATTCTAAAATACGATCATTTTATTTTATTATTTAAAAACGGACTGAAGTTCTTACGAACAATTAACAGTGTTTCAATGTTTATTGGCGGGAAAATGTAAGAATAATTTGTTGGTATACGTACGAAATTACGTATACCAACAAATTATATTCTTACAAGTTCCCGCCAATAAACATCGAAACCCTGTTAATTTGTTCGTAAGAACTTCAGTCCCGTTTTTAACCGTTTTTACGAATAAAATGATCGTATTTTAGAATAAAAAATTTCTCCATGTGTATCTTTGCATTGATGCAATTATGGTAAATCGTAACCATAGGTTGTCCTTTGTCACTGTAATTTGTAATGTGCCCCTATGGTTTACGTAATACAGGTTTACATACATATCGGTACCTACGCAGATCATTATTTTCTAGACGTAAATGCATGTGCGTATGCATGCACAATCATGGAATTCACTGCAAATATAATTATTACTATCCGTATATATAATTATTACGTAATGTCGCTTCAAAGTAGATAAAAACAATAATAATTATTATGTTTACGTGTTCTATTTCCCATCAACTGGGGAATGGCAGAAATGATTTTTTCCCTTCTGTTTGCCCTTCTGATTCTCATATTCTAGTATGTCATAGATAATAATGCGGATATGATAATATTGCTTTACATAACAATCCGGATATTACGTCGATTTTCTTGTAAATATTATGCAAGCGTTGGACAATATTATCATATTTTACAATGTTATGTGTACAAATGTCGCTTTCCTTTACAAATAACGATCATTATGTATAATTTATAACCGTTTAGGTACTGTGTTTGCCTGTAACCACTTCTCTATTAGAGCCGTTTCAACAGCAAGTGTATGTACCGATTTTTTTTCGTGAATAAAAAACACAGATAATCTTTTCTTCAAAAATACATTTTTATCTCCTTGCCTTACCCACTGGAAAATCTATCTATTTACACAAAAAGAAAACTAAATTCTACTATACCCTAGCTATTATAGCAGTTCTGTGAAAGTAGACCTCGCTCCCAAAAATGTGTTTCCAATTTTCTCACATTTAATAAATCAAAACCAAAATTTCCTCTGAAAACATAAGATTTGTAAGTGTGTAGGTACCTAATACCTACTTAATTATCAAGATTATGTAACTTTTTTTTCAAATAAGGAATACATGTTATAATGCAATCTGTCTAAAGAAACGTTACTATCACAATGAAAATTAACATTCTTCAGGTAGGTAGGTATATATATATATATGTATACAGTGTGTATCGATACGTACCCGACAAACTTTAACTAGCGATTCCTGATCATATTTAGAGTAAGTAGAAAATGTTAGGCGACTTTGCTCTCCCGCACTCGCGCCTAATTACGCAAGAGCGTCGCGGCGGGTAGCGAGGAGGGGGTATCGCGCAGTCGTGAACAGTGACGGAGTGTGGAACTTTTTTTTCTTCGAAAAAAAAAATTACCGGAGAGCCATAACATTTTTTACTCTAAATATGATCAGGAATCACTGGTTAAAGTTTGTCGGGTACTTGCCGATACACCCTATATGTATATATAAACTTATTGCTAATAAAAAATTCAAGAATTACATTTGAAAAAATAATCTTTACTGAACCATTAAAACAGTCTCCGTTTGGTAACGAACACGGAGCGAAAAAACATATTTATAGAAAAACGAAATGTAAAACGGTCGAGGACTTTTTGGACTTCGCTGTCAGTCAAAAAATATGAATTTGGCTTCTTGGAAAAAATGTCATGAACATGATCAATTTTAAAGATCTTTGCTAATTTTTTTTTCATTAGCTCCACACAAGAGGCCCCGACAAACATAATTTCCTGCAGGGCCTATGTCACTTTAGGGGATGCGGTGTGGAGGGTATTTTGAAGAAAATGAAGGAGTTGAAGTTCTGGGAAGGAAAAGGTCAGTGTGTTTAACAGTGATGCGGGCGTATGAATCCATTCCTCCAACTGCGGTGCAAGGCGATGGGTCGAGAGAGAGCAGCTGTAGTGATCAAAGGGTCACCCTAAACTGACCACTCCCGCCACGCAGCTGGTGAACAGATGCGTTGGCCGCCACGACCTGAACGCACCTCACCCGAAGAACCCGGGCGCCCCCGCTAAGTCGCCAAACGTAGTGAACTCATATTTGTAGTATTGTAGTATAGAGAACTATAATAGTATGTCTGCACGGTTAGATTAGGTTGGGTTATTAACCGCGGTACATTTGCATCTCTTACGTTCAATTTCTCTTCAGGCATGACTTGTTATCATTGATTAACATTACTGCGTAGAAAGTGAGTTGGCTAAACTTGAAAATTAGTCGAGAAAAAGTAACGCTACGCACGAGCCGAAAATTTAAGTATCTACGCTGGTGGCATTGGCGTGCCGTGACACTCTGTTTTATAATTTTCCTCATTACTTGTAATTTTATTTCTACGAGAATGGCATTTGGTCATGTGTGCCTTTCCTTCCATGTCGATGTTTAATTCACTCGCTGATAGTCTCGAAAATGAAAAAATCGTAAACCAAAGATTACTATGTATAATAACTTCGTATGTATGAATTATAAAAGATAATGTTTGTGAGATAAAACACCACACTAAGAGGAAAATAATATATTGTTTAAATATTTTCTTATGTAACTATTTTACAAATAAATATGGTGTAAATTCGTCTTCATTATAATTTTTCTTCATTATAATAGTATTTTTTTTCTTTTTCTTTTTAAAAAGAAAGACAAACATTCCCGGTTTACTAATATCCCAACAACATTAGAAAATCTCTTACTACTACTACACTAAACGGAAGATGTTGCTTGTGTTGTGAGGGAGGACTTTCCTCGGACGGTTTCCAAAATGTTTGACGAATTGAGAGTTAATATTGAACTACTTACAAAAAGTACTAGATAAAATTTGACCGGAGAGTGGTTGAGTGGGCATCGTTACGTGTTAGGTGTTCGATTCCTCGCGGAATTCTCCTCCATCTCTCCACCTCTCCATCTCTCCACCTCTCCATCTCTCCACCTCTCCATCTCTCCACCTCTCCATCTCTCCACCTCTCCATCTCTCCACCTCTACATCTCTCCACCTCGCCATCTCTCCACTTCTCCATCTCTCCACCTCTCCTCCACCGTTCGAGGAATCCAACACGGAACGCCTGGGTGGGACCCAAACGCGATGCCCACTCAACCACTGACCGGTCAAATTTTATCTAGTTCTTTTTGTAAATAGTTCAATACTAACTCTCCATTCGTCAAACATTTTGGAAGCCGTTCTTGGAAAATGCTCACGTCGCCAGGGTTTCTTCAAGCATCGGCAAGTTACTAATACTAATAATTAAGAAGTTTGTAGGCATATTATTTTTTTTCTGAGTTCGTGTTATTTTAATAATGTAATATTATTTTTTATTGTTTCACCCCTGTCTCAGTGCCTGATGAGGTCTGAACCATTCTCAGTGCCCGAGGTCTGAACCACGAAAATGTCGCTTTTGGAGCGTGTCGGAAAAAATAAAATGACCATACCGACGTTATAATTATTTTATTATCAAGATTAAAATAAAATCTAACTTTATGCCCGAGAAAGACAGGCACGATCGAGTGAATCACGTACTGGAGTCGGGCCATGCCAAGAGTCAGAAAAATAGAAGAGTATGTATGAGACGATGTATATTCATGATGTGAATGGGTCAAAGAGAGTGTGCCAAGACCGAGTTGTTTGGCGGTCTGTCCTCTCTGCCTATCCCATTGTTGACGTTAATTTAATATGTTTTCCAGTGGCACTTTCATAAGAAAAACATCTATTTTTTAACAGATATGTTCGTAATTGTACACTAATTATTGGAGGGTCAAAAACAAAAATAGGATCAGTTAAAATTCGCAATTACTTTCGTCCAAGAGGATTATTTATCAGAAATTTATCATTTAATAACGTGCTAAGGGAAATGTTCTTATCTTAGGAGGATCTTACATCTCCACCACGGAGGTCGTCGGAATTACCTACTATCAATAAAGACAAATTTAAAATATATGATAAATTATACTAAAAGTCCGAAAAATTACTTGAAACGGTTAAATTAATGTCTGGTCAGATTTGACTTTGAATACAGCTTCCGACCATTTATATCGTAATCAAAGAAAATCTCCTCTGAAGGCCATTCAATGAAACGGCCTTGGCTTTTATTATATGCTGATTGACGAATTAACTTCGGATGTAATTGCCATATAAAACAGCTGTTGGTATCACCAGTCTAGCTTAGCTATCGATGTTTTTTGTGTTCATTTAGAAATCCATGTAGGTTATGACAGATTTTCCGAATTGTATTTATGATTGACTGCAGGTGGGTGCTATGATTATTTTTTTGTGATTTATATTTAAAAGATTGTTTTTCATTTTTTCGATTTCGAGATTCCTTCGAATGGTTGCTCAAATGAGATTCTTGAAGTGACGGAAGTTCTTCAAGGATACTGTAAGAATTTTCACTATTCGAAAACTTTCGGCATCAAACCTCTGTGTTTAAAGAAAAAAATGCAGATCAGATAGCTACAGAAGAAAATTATAAAGCTTTAATTATAAATCCTTTATCGAAAAAGAAAAAAACGTCTAGTTAGTCATCCCAATTGGAAAAACAATTACAGAATATATAAGAAAAGGGGCTGGACCTGCAACGAATCAAATCCATTAAATAAACTAAAGATAAGGACGTCTAGGGGGGTATAGTCGAAGTATACGACCCGATTATGATAAGAATAATAATTACGCTTATATAATATTGACAGGAATCCGAGGAGTTATGATACATATATACAGATTAAATGTACTTTTCGTCCATTTCATAAGGAATCAATTCTGCAATCTCCAAAGCTTTTCACATTATGTAATTGTTGATCATTAAGTATGAGGAACTTTAAAACAACTGCTTTACAGCTTATTCTTACCGTAATGGATCATACACATACATAATTATATAGTTATCACTTGAACGTGGTTTGTTTTCTGCTTTACCGTTGGGAACGGAACAAACTGGGCTAGCGGGTAATAACAATGTCGAATATTTAGTATTTGGTTCGCAGATCTTGGCGTATCGTCACTAACAGGGAATTTCTCTGGTTTTCGTGGTTGCCCCGTGGCCCAGTGGAGTGGGGTTGCCTGATGGGCGATTGGGCTGTGAAGTTGGTTGGTTGGTTGCTCGGAGAATGGCCGATGATCGTGTGACATAACGGACCCACACATTGGCCCAATTCCGACCGCCTCGGGTAGCGACGCACGCAGATCAAGAGCCGGTTCCTATACTTTATAATTTCAACTAATCTTGTTGTGTTTAATTTGGGATATCTTGCAGCGGTGTGGCGACCTTAAAGGCACGAGACATCACGTTAAATACATTACTTACACATGTATGAGATTCATGGGGAAATTCCTTCTACCAAGATGTACTTGGTCGAAGGGAAATTCACTAAATTACCATATGCTTCTAAGATTTTTTCTGGTAAATAAATATTTACCAGATAAACGAAGACATTGTTTATTCTTTACATACTTTATTTTTAGTAGAAAATCTATTTTATTTTGCATGATGCAGCAATAACTCAGCAATAACTTGTGCACATTTTTATGGAGGAGGGAATTTGTCGCTACGCCACTAATCTCAAGGTATTAATGCAATATAAAGATGAAATCAATTGATATTTTTGACTTCCGTGATAAGTATGTCATGAACACTAATGACCACCAACATGATAGTAGGTCTTCCTTAATATAGTGTCTGTAGTAGGTACCTCTTCCCATAATATTATAATCATATCTTTTTTCATATTGTTTGTTGTAAATAACTAACGTCTCACCCTTCTTTCCTAACATTTTTATTATTATTGGGCAAAACAATGCCAAAATCATGAAAAAGTATTCATTTTATTTTTTATTTCACTAGAATCATGAACCTTGACAATAACCCATGAAAATTAATCACAGAAAAGGTTTTTACTTTAGAAAGTACGTAGACACCTAATTTAAAGATTTATTCGAAACAAGTACCTATGTGAAACCATTTGCAACGTTCGAATTTGGAAACAAATATTTCCGTTAAATTTTTTTATATGTCTCTTGTTTACAACGTTTTAATTGCTTTTTTTCAAACAATTTAATTAGTTGGCTTCACGAGATTTTCTTCGTTTAAATCAGAGGTCCCCAAACTTATTTTGTCTTGTAGAAAATTTGCCAATTTTTTATCTTTTTGGTAGACCCCTGCATATTGCCACTATTTCCCAAAATCCGTCGCCATTTCCAAAAACAGTCGTCAATTTTTAAAAACTGTCGCCTAAACTTTTTCAAATTGGACAAAATTAATATCCAAATGGACAAAATGCCGCCAATTTCTAAAACTGTCACAAACTTTAAAAAACCGTCCGAAATTTTCAAAAACTATCTCCAATTTTTAAAAACCGTCACCAAAACTTTGTCAAAATGGACAAAATATTGTCCCCAACAGAAAAAGCTGTCACAAACTTTAAAACCTCAAATAATCAATGCTATATTGCCTACATTTTTTTTAGATTCGCTATCCTTAGTAACATTTATCTGAGGAAAAAAATTAAGCTATTTAAATATGATAACACATAGCAATCTAAATTTATTCCCAGAGTAAAACTTTATTTTAATCTTCGGAGATTTTTTTATATAGATTTGAAAGAAAGGAATCATGTATGTATAGAACATTTTCTTTAAGATATAAAGAAAACCACTAATAAATAAACCACGAAGTATGCTTGTATGGTAAAACCACAAAAATAAGTTGCATCGCTATAATAAAGACAAACTAAAGCCGACCAATAATTACTGCAAACATTACGTAAGTAAACATTACAAAGGCACTATCTGCGTTACGTGGAATATTATTTACGGGAAGCCAACATTTTGGTGATGGCCTGCACCAAATCACCCAAGCACCAAATAAACATCTTATGCACCCCCAATTTTTGTTTTCATTGACATAGACCCCTTCAGGACGAAATCGACCCCTACGTGTCCCACTTTGGGAATGACTGGTTTAAACGATCAAAAAGTACATGACTTCATTTATCTGATGTCTGCAGGAATTGAAGGAAATGATTCAGCCATTCCCGAACTTCCTTGGTTTTAAGGTTATATCTCGTCTGGTGCTTGTTTCACACGGAATCGAGATATTATAAATACGATTAAGTGAATCGGGCAGGTTCCTATTCGAGTGAGTAATAATAATAGTGATAGTCGCTGGTGAGACCACATTTCCTGTTTGCCGGGCGAGTTTCGAACGAAAGTGGAGAAATTTGTTCGAATCCGTCGATTCTGTTTAGTCAACTCCCGTTATGTCCGTGATCGTGGGCATAATATGTAAATAATCATCTCTGTCGGTGCCTAACGTACTGGAATTTCGGTTCACAACCCGTTGTCTGCCGCGAATGTTGGCCACAGCGCGCAGTGTCGCCACATCACAGATCACGCCACTCCGTCCTGTTATTTTGACCTACAAACGGATAACTTATGTCTTTCATTTTTAGGGTAATTGTAACGACCTTTATTACCTACTTCCCAATGATTCATTTTGAATTTTTAAATGAGATTCGTACGCGTAAAGTAGGAAGTAAACATGCCACGGATAGTAAAATGGCCAAACATTGAATATTCGGAAATTTTTTGACCTACATTTTGGATGAACATTACGTGCATGCACTAACCGTGTGTAAGTATTTTATTGCCTGTTCTTTATGTGATGTCTCGTCCTCTTCTTTATTCGCCTTGATTTGTATTTATGAAAGTTTGCACCTCTTTGTTTGCACTTCTCCGAGTTTGAGCCACGACCTTTGGGATCTCTCACGGAGGCTGTAGTTCTACAGAATCCAACCTAATATTCAATTTAAATAATTTAAAAAAATACGAATGCACGAAATTGTTTTACTCAAATGCGTTTTTGCAATTTTTAAACACAACAGCTATTTTTCATCCTGACTAAAACAAATTATTTAATGTATTATTAAAAACATCGATAAATAAACAAAAACAAAAAATATTTGGCTTTAGATAGTTGGGTTTTTTTTTTAGAAACGTTTTGTCGTAATCTTTTTTTATTTTATGCAAAAAAAAATTACCTACATTTTTTGGATATTTCGCCTGCCATGCCAGGAGTGTTATGGCAGGTGAAGTTTGTAGATTGAATTAATATATAAATACAATTTATTATTCTCGTAATTATTATATGACACAATTCAGATTGATTTATTATGGTGACCCGACAATCGATTCCCCGACAGTTGGCCCCCCGAAATCATAAATATTATTAAATAATCACTTTCTGTGCATTATTTATCGATTTTAAGCCTAAAATCGATTTACAAAATACCTTTAATATTAAGTTCGGTATGGATGTCAAACGAATCTATTTACAGTGTCGATTTTTGTATTTATACGCTGGTATATACAGTATGAAGACAAGTAGTTTAATCCTTGGTGCATTTGAATGAAAATATGTTTTATACTTTTGCTACTCAGCGGTACATCCTCCCTGCACACCCCTTCAGTGACACTTAGTTACATTTTGTATAAGTAGGTATATTATATATGTGTTTTTTTATATATAATATTTTGTCTAAACCGACTGCATATTGTATGCCTGGGAGCCAACTACTGTCAAAATTTTGAATATTATAATTGTAGAATTTGTGAAGCGACAGTATTTATAAAAAAATGCCCAAGGATCATTGCTTTTCAAAAGACAATTAAAAATGTACCTTTCGAATGAATATCTTTAGTAACCATCAAAAATTATGTCATTTGTCATAAATTCAAACGAAGGAAATACATATTTTAAATATATAAATTTATAAATCAACAAATAAGATTATTTTTATACCTACTTTATAACTTGTCTGAATCGTTCTCACAATCAATTCCAATTTTGATATTTAAAGAAAATCTCATTCATCGAACCCGAGTAACAGAGACATGACCGATTTTTTTTAATGATATGTGAACGAGACATTTGTGAAAGGTGTTTCAGATTAAACAGTACAATGTACGGGCTTTATGATTGAAATTATTGCAGATGTAACGATGTAAGGTTCCACAGCGTTATTTGTTTTTTGAAAGTATGGAGTTGGGTTTCGGTTTTAAAGTTATCAGAGGGAAAGTTGAAGATTTTAAGAGCTTGGCAGATGAATTGTATTTGTGCTGACATAGTGTGTGGTTTAAGTACTTAGCATTGTCAGTTGATTATTATGGTTCCGTTGGTGTAATTGTGTTGTAAGAGAGTTTTTTGTGGTATTTGTATAAATATATAAGCGTTAGATGGAGGTGGCGTATATATGTTTAATAGGTACATTATATATACTACGTAAAGATTCGAATGGAGAAAATCAATCAATTCAAAAATCTTTGTGCCGTTGATGACAAATTGTGGACATACTTTTAACATTTCTTCCGACAAATTAATCCTGACTAATATTATACATAACTGCAAAAGTCTGTTTGTTTGTTCGTCCTTCTTTCACGTTGCAATAGTGCGACGGATCGATGTTTTTTGCGTAGGGATAATTGGGGACTGGGAAGTTACGGGAATTTTTTACAAACTTTTCATCCTGGAAAAACATTTCACTCCCATGGAAAAAATCTTTTGCAAAGTAAATTCTCCCTTATCCACGCGAGCTACACGGAGAAAAATGTTATTCTAAAATACGATCATTTTATTCGTAAAAACGGGACTGAAGTTCTTACGAACAAATCAACAGTGTTTCAATGTTTATTGGCGGGAAAATGTAAGAATAATTTGTTGGTATACGTGCGAAATTATGTATACCAACAAATTATTCTTACATGTTCCCGCCAATAAACATTGAAACCCTGTTAATTTGTTCGTAAGAACTTCAGTCCCATTTTTAACCGTTTTTACGAATAAAATGATCGTATTTAAGAATAACACTTTTTCCGTGTAGGAATACATCATTTTGTTGGAATAATTTTGGTGGGTATGTAATCATTATCTGAAAATGAGATATACACGGGTTTACTGCATTATTCACTCATTTTTGGTCTCTACTAAGCGATGAACATAATTTGAGTGGACCCTTTTACGTTTTGTGTTAATAAAACGTCATACCAGATTCTGTATTTTAACCAAACCCACTGCTGCCCTGGTTTGTGCTACTTCCCATATTAATTTATGACCGAGCATCGAATCTGGTTACTGGTACATTTTAACTGTGATTCCAGTGGTTTTCGTTTATAGAGCAAAGGTAACTTGTCCGAAACTAACGGAGGTTTATAATTTATAAACGTTTCAAAACTGTGCCACTGCTCGTTCTCTGGATTTTTTTATTGCCTAGCACTAGTAGGGACCGAGAGTTATCTGTGCCCAATTACGTGTTAGCAGATTTACTTCTAAAAATATGCTTTTATTGTAATAGGTTAAAGTGATTTATGTAAAATACCATGACACCGTGTTGATAAAAATGATTTCGTTTCCGTTTCTTAAAGACGATAAGACGCGTAGATGTATATTGTTTCAGATACATTAAGTCTGTGCATACAGGTATACCTTTCTTTACACCTGTTATTACCCCACGGAGAAAAATGTTATTCGAAAAAACGATCTTTTTAATAGTAAAAACGGTTAAAAACGGGACTGAAGTTCTTACGAACAAATTAACAGGGTTTCAATGTTTATTGGCGGGAAAATGTGACAATAATTTGTTGGTATACGTACGAAATTACGTATACCAACAAATTACCCTAACATGTTCCCGCCAATAAACATTGAAACCCTGTTAAATTGTTCGTAAGAACTTCAGTCCCGTTTTTGACCGTTTTTACTATTAAAATTATCGTTTTTTCGAATAACATTTTTCTCCGTGTCGTTTTGCTCGGTCTGAAAGGGACATCATTAGACTATTTTCTCAAATTTAAAATTAATATCTTGAAAAGTAAGGGATATTTTGTATTTATTTTAAAACCCTTTTATTTAACTTCAATGTGACAAACAAAATAACATAATAATAAGAGTTTTAATACACTATATACCATTTTAATTTAATTTTGAATAAAATATAATCGCCTGAAAAAGGTCATGCTTTCCACCATGAATGATGTAAAAAATTGTGTTCTCTTTTTTTTATTCTCTATTTATATTTAATAAATAATCTTGTGGATTTTCTCATGTTGAAATTATTCATATCTATTTAAACACACACGAAATTATGTTTTTTTTCTGAACGTTATATTTTAAGACCAAGTTTTGGCTAAAATTAAATCAGGTTTATTGGGATTTGAAAACTCTTTTATTTTTATTACGAAAAGATTTTTTTTTGCCTATCTTAATGGCCCATCTTGTGCATTTTTTTCCTTCCTTACTCCGACTTTTTTCTAGGCTTTTCAATCTAGAAGTTTAGAATTTATTATATGAATACCTTGACTGAAATTCGATGACTCAAGAGAGGTGGTCGTTGATTTTGTAATTAATATTTATTTTTCCTTTGTTGCAGAGGGTGCTAGAGTTTTCTTACCAACGATATTATGCTCATCAGGATATCATGGAGTCTGATACTCGGCATGGTCACACTACCTCTTATTATCATTGGTAAGTTAAAACTAATTATCTTTATTAGGGGCATCTACCAAATAAGCAACAAGCATTGACATATCGTCGGTCCGGTTCCACGACAACGCAGAATCATGCATCTTCAACACCCCTTTGAAAAATCTTTAAAAGTTATGATTTTTTTAATAACCCAAAACCTAACCTAACGCAGTGGCGGCGTAGGGTAGATTGGCACCCGGGCGGTTGTATTGAGCACCCCTACTTAAATTTAAAAAAAAAAACAAATACTGAACATGATTACGAGACTGTATTGTACTAAAATTCGATCACACTATCAAAATAGATTTCCCTGTCTCTTTTAATTAATAAAATCTAAATATTGGTTAGTCGCTTTCGGCTCATTGTGGACCTTAAATAAGATTTTATTGATTTTAATTTTGAAAAGCTTCTTTCACAAGAAGCAACCGAAAACAAATTGTTAATAAAAATCTAAGACATAGCGCTAAACTCGGAACAGAATCAGAATAGCCCCATTTTACAATGAATTTGAGAAGTTCCAATGTAGACCATTGAACCGCATCTTGGGCAGAAATGTTGGCGGCTTCCAAATGGCGCCTCATTCGTAAAATCTCCAACACGATGTCCTCTGCTGAAGATTCGTTGTAATTTTTTAACAGATTTGGAACCATTCCACGAAGGTCTTCTTCTGGTGAAGTTAGCAACGTTTTAGGTTGAATGACACTTGATATTAGTATGTAAGTAACTATGTACAAGATATTATATATTATTTATTATGTCTTTTTAGTGGAAATTTTGTGCGCATTTTTTGGCTATTCGAGTGAGTTGTCGTTGTCACCCCTTGGTGCTTGGCACCCGGGGCGGACCGCCCCATCCGCCCCCCCCCTCCCTTTACGCCGCCACTGACCTAACGTAACCTATTTAACATATTTTTCATCACTTTTAATTACTTTTCAAAGGAAGTGTTGGCGTTGCATGATTCTGTATTGTCCGATCACCAGATGGTGCCAAAGTCGCGAATCCGCAAAAACATCATTCGGAGATATTGAGGTTTGAAGTTTAGAATTGATATCATAAATTGATTTATATTATTATATAACCAACTTAAATAAATCTCTAGTTTATGTTTAATAATTTGTAATAAAAATAAATGGCAGGGTATGGCTCTATTTAATATGAAGATTTTTAAATGGAGCATGGCAAAACTGGCAAAATTGGAAGATTCGCGACTTTGGCATTGGACCGACGATAACATCTAAGGCAATAAATTATTCCGAGAAAGTAGTAAACATAATGATATATTTTTATTTATCTAATTTATGTAATCTTTGTGCATTTTAGTCAAAATTCAATATATTTTTCCTGCATTTCTCCGCCTCTGCGTTAACCTAAAAATCAACCATAAAATCTTTACTTTCACTTAAAATCCAGAATAAGCCAGATATGATCTGAGGCCTTGAGACATTTTAAATTTTTATTTTGATCTGATAGAGAGTGGGTGTTCGCAGTTCACGGGTCGAATTTAAACACCTAATTGAATTGTCATTGTCCATAAGGAGGTTAATGTATCGAGCGGTGGCGTGATACAAATAATTATTATTGTTTACGAAACCGATTAGATACCTACATTTGTTCATCTGCTTGAACGTAAGGCCGCCAAAGACGCTGTTTCAACAATCTCCTTTTTATTAGTTAATTATTATTAATGTGTGTATAAGTCACTTATTATAAAAATTATATGGTGATTAAAAAAAAAATCTCGTAGGTATGTACCTACTTATATTTTTATATATAAAAAAAACAGGTTTTGTCACCGGGCGACCGCGCGCAAAGTCGCTCGTCGGTTTCCATAGTTTTCCCGTGTATTTTCACTCGCGCCATCCGAAGGCGTGCCAACTTTCGCGTGCGTTCGGGAACGTTCTCCAAGTTCGCTCGTTCGCGTGCAAATGACCGGGTAACGTGCTTCGTGCTCCGTAATAGCGTTTTCTATCTCAGTCGATCGCCGACTAATCACTATTATTCTCATGATCATTTCATATAACAATTAATTTTGCGGTGATCTTTGAAGCGATGCACTGAGAGAGCGATTGTTGTGGTTGCGACGTGTTTTTGTTGGTATTTTAAGAATGCTTGTTCTGTAATATCAAATAATTATTACCTTCATGCGGTTAAAAGGTTTTCATGAATTCCTCTTCCCATTCATGCCATTTTTATTAATTAAAGTATCTATCTAAACATTTAGTACATTTAATAGACCTACATACGTCATGTACACCATAGTGTTGTATGCATTACATCACATTCGACGGTCCCGAAGAACAATGTCGGATTTGCGATTTTGTAGTTTTGCAGTAGAGCTGTTTAAAGTTTCGTTTCTGCATTTTTACGGTTTTTGACTTGAAGAAATAAAATGTTGTTTTGATATTTTGCATACCCTTTCATTTCATTAAAAAATACAGACATATAAATCAACAAAATAAGCCAACGAAACGATTTTCAATTTTTAGCTGATCCAACATTGTTCTTCGGGTCCGTCGGCATTTCATTTGATGATCGTAAATCATAATCAAAACATTGAAATGATCGAATTATGTTTCAAATGAAAATAAATCGTCTGGACACAAACAATAACCCCGATATTCCTTAAAAAACATTGAAAAAATACCTAGGTTTCCCATTACAACAACGAAACAACTTAACAACGAAATTTCAGCTCTTCTTGGCGAATGTTCGTTCGGTTAATTTATTAGAACGAATGAATCCAGATATTTAGATAATTGAAATATTCACATGAGCACCCCTGTCTACACAGCAAATATCTTATTATTACCTAATTATTATTTTTTTATTTTTACCTAAGTATTGTTATTGTTACCTAAGTAATTAAGTAATTAATGGAGGACTTAATGCCGTTGGCGCTAACAAAAAACTATCCAAAGAAGCGAAGTTAGCAGTCCACAATGGAATGCTTGTACCTACCCTGATGTATGGCAGTGAGGCATGGAGCTGGCAGATGAAGGATGAAAGTAGACTGAATGCTGTTAAAATGAGATCCCTGAGGCGTATGTGTTGTAAAACCATGTATGATCGTGTGAGAAATGTTGAGATTCGAAAAGAATGCAAGGCTGATGTAAGCGTAATGAGTAAAATTAAGAAAGGAACCCTCAGATGGTTTGGGCATGTAGAGCGAATGAACAAAGAAAGGAGCGTAAGGAGAATATATGATGCAAGTGTGAATGGTATAAGAAGTAGGGGACGTCCGAGGAAGACATGGCACGAACAAGTGAATCAGATACTTGAGTCGGGCCATGTCAAGAGTCAGAAAAATAGAAGAGCATGTATGAGACGATGTATGAATGTGAATGAGGCAAAGAGTGTGTGCCAAGACCGAGGTGTTTGGCGGTCCGTCCTCTCTGCCTACCCCTGCGGGAAAACGGCGTGATGGTTAGTTAGTTAAGTAATTAAGCAAGTGCATAAATCTTATTTTTATTATATGTAAAAAAGGTCACCTTTCTACTTAGCATTAAAAATATTTAAACAGTGTGGAAAATTGCTCCAGATTTTAACTGAGGTAGATAGCCGCTGTAGTCGGAATACAATACAATAAACGGTTTCTTTTATGCATACACATTAAAAATCGGTTTTTTGCAAATTTGTTTTATTTTTTTAATTACCGCTATAAGTTGTATTATAATATATTACCCTCACAGGTTATAATATAAGTAATTAGTTATCTACTCATAGTTTTTTATATACTAATTTCGGTTGCGGTGCAAACATGTTTGATGTCAAATATTCCTACGTATTCCTTACAAGTACCTACAGTGAACTTTTAATTTTCAAAATTGAAACCGATGCGTATTAAATCATATCAGACAAGCTATATTCGTAAAGTAAGTACCAACATTATTTTATTGTAATAATTCTGCATTTGGAATGTGAAATCTTCGACACATCTACATCTGAATAATGATTTTTAAATTTTATTAACTGTGTTCGTTCATTCAAATAGTAAATTTCTGATCGTCTCTGATTTTTTTGAGAGGCAATGGATCCCGAGGCAATTATTATATGGACGTGATTTTTCACTGGTCTGCGCTAGTAATTAAAAAACGGAATTGTCGTCGGTATTTTTCTTGATATACCGAAAAATTTCACGAATGAATTTCCTTCAAATCGTCATTCACCGAAAAATTTGGTTTTTTCCACCTCTGTCAGAAGAAATTTCAACGAAAATTTCATGTGATGTGAATGTGATCAACCGAGTTCGGACGGTTAGCGAAATAATGGGAGGCGCATGCGCAGACGTCAAAATTGTGATTCGGCGGGGAACACTGAGTGAAATTTTCAAATTTATCGAACGTTATTTGGAGTTGAAACAAACAATTTCGTATTTGAAATAAAGGAAGTCGGGATTGCGTTTCAAATTTGAAATGAAAAAAAGAGTCTTTTCATTTTTTGAAACATTTCCATGAAATTTTCGTTGAAATTTCTTCTGACGGAGGTTGAAACAACCCAATTTTTCGGTGAATGACGATTTGAAGGAAATTCATACGTGAAATTTTCAGAAACAACTGGTCCTTAGACAAGTGGATTATTGGCGGGAAACAGTTTGAAAGGAAAACAGGTATCGAAACATTGAGTTAGGAAGGGTAATATTCTGATTAAAAAATATAACCCTTATTATTTAGATCTTTTAACTATTACTGATAAGAGAATATGGTGTTATTTGAGAAGATTAAAAAGGGCAGATAAAAATTATGTGGAATTATTATTAATCCTATAACTATAATGTAATATGGAATTATATTAATCCTATAATATCTGATATTTATATTAATTATATTACTCATTTATTTTAAGTTTAGACTTATGGAATTCCTTCGTTTGTCTGAAAGCACCATAAAACAATACATAATTAAGGAAAATCAGTAAAAAATATTAAGGACGGGTTGTTTGACCAAATTTAAACAATTCATCAAATTTCAAGATTAAAATTCAAGTTCTGTGAAAGTTCTATTCAAGTGCTATTATAAATCCATCATGGGCCGGTTGTTTCCCACCTGGAAAACATAACTGGCTTAGGACATTCGCAGGGCTTAAATTTTAACTTTGATATTGGATGATTGTTCAAATTGTGTGAAACAATCCGACCTAAGAGAAAAAAATAAATAAATCAGCAAACATCGATTTTTAAAAGTACATCATTAATAAGTCATCATGGAAATTTATTAATAAAGTTGCGTTGATTGATCAACCGTAATAAAAATAAAATTGACCAAACGCTGACAGGCCGAGAATCGTTATTTGAAATGACAAATAACATGAAACGAAATCTAAACTGCATTGGTTGCCGAATTGATGTTGTTGATTCAAACAACTAGGCCTAATTAATAAAGAAAATATCTGAACGCTTTATATTTTCCGGACGAGGTTTAACGTCATTGGAAACCACGCCGCTGGCTACATATCGAACCATGATCGCCAAAAGATCGTAACCGACAAAAACAGAATTTTATATGAGACGTTTTTCTTCTTCTCATTTTTTAAGTAATATACTTACGGTACCCATCTTTTTAGATAATGTTTGTTTTATTGATACCTTCCGTTTTACATTATGGAAATAGTAATTTGGCGCTGCTTTGGGGATAAATGACGGTCACGTTGTTTTGCCCGGCATATACGTGTTAATCTTTGTCGCTTACGATGTTTTGCATATCATACAAAACGGCCTAATTTTAAAAATAATTCAATGTTTTTTAATAACAATTGGTAGGTTCATGTTTTGTTTTCAGTAAAATTATGGAAAGTATTACACCTACGCACATTCATTGGTTCCATGACAACTCAGATTCATACAACTTCACCACCCCTTTTAAAAATCATTAAAAGTGAAAAATAGCCCATAACCTAACCTAACATAACCTATGTAATCAATTATTTTTAATTTTTTTCATCACTTCTAATAACTTTTTAAATGAGGAGTTGAAGTTGCATGATTTTGAGTTATCCGCTCTCCAAATTCTTTATTATTATTCGATCTACAGCACAAACATAAAAACAGTCGGCAGCTATAAAAAAAATCAATTTTTTAAGATTAAATGTTTGCATTTTAATTATTATATAAGATAATTTCAGTAATAATTATCGAAGTGAGTTTATTGTCAAAGCCTCGTTTATAAAATCGTAAAAGCCTCGTAAACAAACGAACATCGATGTATCAAACGATATAAAAGTTTACGGTATAATTAAAAATCCTTAAAAAATAAAGTGAAATTAGCTGCTCAATGTTAAACTTGTACATTGCCCTCGTATGATTCTGCTAATACTGATGGTGAGAGTCAAATGGGAGTGTCAACAATTCCTGGCGAAATCTTAAGGGAATTATACTATTTTCACATATTTTTTTCAAGTCATTATATTTTTCTTTTGGCCGTTGCGGTCGTTCTGTGTACAGCCTTACTGGCCGATAATTGAACAATTTTGGCATATCTAATACTACTGTTCCTATAGATACCATCTACCTTGCTATGCAATTATTGTGAGCCATTCTGAAGGTCCCCAAATCACTCGTCGACTTACAAATTTTTCAATTGACGGCCTCCGTGGTCGAAGGGCAAGGCTCCCGACTCCCAATCCGAAAGTCGTGAGTTCAAACCCGGCGTGCGCAAATAAATTTTATTTGATTAATTTTTGTTATTTCCAATTAATTAATAAAAAAATATATAGTATATTGGCGACACGTTCCAGAGTGGAAGATATTCTCAATATCGCCCTGGTGTAAGACCACCGTTCAGAATTGAAATGTTGCTTGAAATGGCTTTGTTTGACCGTGATGACCAGATCTGATTATTCAGGTACTTCCCCACCTTCCTCTTCCCCATATCCTTTTCCTCCCCCCTACGTTCAGCCTCATAACATACCAGTTGGGGATGCCATAGTCTCAACGGCTCCAGACGGGAGCAGTTGGGATTCTTGTGCGGTATTCATATAAAAAAATATATAAAATCAACTGTATTATTGTATGGCCAGGCCCCCTAGCATACTCGATCGATAGATATTTGTCGGTAACTTCTCATCGTTCTCTAGGACAACTGCAGATCGCTAACGTGCAAACAACAGTTGATGTCAAATATATTAAGGACACTTAGTCATTGTGATTGTTAAGACTTATTCGTTTGCGATCTGCAGTCATGCTACGGAACGATGAGAAGTTACCGATGGTTATCCTATCAATCCTTATCGATCGAGTGTGCTAGGGGGCCAGGTAGCAAAAACGATATCTTTATAGCTTATGCTAATGTGACAGTTTTACAGCTCTGTTTCGGTTTTGATAGGCACAACTATCGCTATACAGCAAAATATTATTAAAATTATTTTCTTTTTCTATGGTATACAAGTGATTAAAAAGTATACCTACTTGTGCACCTTCTGTAGATCGCGGCTCATGCAAATGGAAAGCGTTTCGGTTTTGTTAGTTGGTCAGCAAAAAGTTTTATTTGCATTTTTCTGTATCGGCTATGGGATTTTTGTAATTGACAAATTCCGTTGCTCCTCATCGCCACTTAACGGTTTACTGTGTATTGTAAGCGACACTATAGTAATTTACGATATTTTTAGAGATCCTTGCGATGTTTTGCCTAAACTAAAATTTGATAACAGTAAATATACGTAAAATGTATAGGGCCACACCATTTATTTGGGGCGTGATTTTTGGCATTCTCGAATATTGAGGCGGTGCGTCTAGCCGTTCAGGGCGCATTCGGTAAAAAAACCGCTATTTGAACGAAACTGTCGCTTACGATCTTTTGGCGATCACGGCTATGTACGTTAGTTAGAATAACATCCGATTTGTATGATCCATACAAATAAAACTGTGATAAAATACAACAATATTTTAAGAAACCTAACCTCATAACCCAAACAAACCTAATCTAACCTAAACTAATCCAACCTAACCCGATCTAACCTAACCTAATCTAACCTATTTTTTTATCGTGTTCTTTTTTGTCGCTGTTTTTTTGCCTTTGTATCCAGTTACTGATTTGGATACATATCACTACTCGCTTCGCAACTTCACCCCTCCAATTAACCTTTTCATGCTGACACTTTATTGCAGGTTAAAAAAATTTAAAGTTGAGACTATTAAAATTGATAAAAATAGTTTGGAATTCATCATTACGTATTAATTGTTCCAGGCACCCCACTATGGGGCCCGCTGGCGCCTGAGCCCCGCGCGCTAGTGAGCTGGACCGCGCCCCCCGACCACTGGAGGCCGGCGCCGCCCCCGGCACCCGCCGCGGCGCCCGAGCCCCTCCTTCAGCCCCACAACCACAACCACACCCTGCCCCCTGTGCCCACGGACGAGGAGGTCTTGAACGGCTTGAAGGCGCTGAGGGGGAACTACTCTAGGTGAGGTCACAGACAATACCTGCATATTATCTACTAGAGCTTTCAGTTGTAAGCTGTGAACTTAGTTAGAGCTTTAAGGCTTGAGCTTTTACTTTTAGCTTTAGCTTTTGAGTTTTAAAAGTTGAGCTGAATGCTAGTGACAGACTCGGCTATGAAAGCGCTAGCGTTATTTGGCTTGACGTATTTCGGCATATCTAAATTGGGCTAGCCATATACCACTGGCGCTTATATGGCTAAGGGGGTTTCTTACTCTCCCAATAGTTTATCTACCCTAATAATGAATATTTTCAATTTACGGTTTATTTATTTAGTCGGAGTTTATTGTTCAGTACTCGAACCCTAAGAGTATGGATATTAGAGAGACGGCATGTGAAGTGTGCCCACGCGCTCTAAGTGTGCCTTTTTGAGAATTGTACCCACACGGCTGACATTTCCTACTGGTTTTTGGCCGTTTAATACGTTCCGAAATTTTTATGGCACCTGTCATTTTTCATAGTGACAGCCAATGTCAGCCGTGTAGGTAAAATTCTCGAAAAGGCACACTTGGAGCCCTCGGGCACTCTTCACATGCCGTCTCTATAATATCCATACTCTTAGCTCGAACCTATGAATAGTGGCTGTATATTGGATAAGTTGGCCGAGTTTTCTAACCACTGCGAGTATTTTATTTTTATTTTTAATAATATTCGTTATTAGTGTAGATTAGCTATCGGGAGGATGGTGAGAAACCCCCTAGGGCTATCGCCTTCATAAGGTTTTTACATTTTTGTGCGATTTGAGCTTTTAGATTTGAGTTTTTATCTTTGAAGCTTGAGCTTTGAACTTAACCTTTCAATTTTTGTACCTACTTTATGCTTTGGTTCAGTACATGAGAATTGAGCTTTATATTTTTTAGCTTTTAGCTTGTTAATTATTAAAATAGGCATATACGCCATTCATCCAGCTTTTAACAGCCAGTTCTTGATATTTTTCTCCAGATGGATGATTTTTAAAACAAAGTGGGCGACAAATAATGTAAGATTGGGTTGCATGCTGCCCGCGGACCACAGTTTATCCTTTGCTATCATAGACAATACCTTACTTGCCCTAATTGTCACGAACTTGTGTGTTGTGTTTGCCATACTGAAAATCACGGATCCGTAACAAATTGCTCACAATTAAAAATGAATTATTAGCATAATAATGAATGATTGTTAACATCCTGCCTGGGTGCCGTTATTATACATTATGATAATATTATAATTAACTGCCGAGTAAAAAATCACTGGACTAGCCGCCATATATGATAATAGTACTCGTGCTGAGGTCCCCATTTTCCAATATAATAAAAGAAATTATAGTTCATTTTAATAAAATAATTCATTTAGATAAAATAAACACTTTAATAAAATAATTCATTTTAATAAAATAATTCATTTTAATAAAATAATTCATTTTAATAAAATAATTCGTTTTAATAAAATAATTCGTTTTAATAAAATAATTCGTTTTAATAAAATATTTCATTTTAATAATAGAATTTATTTCATTAAATTAAATTATTTTTATAAAAATAATTCATTTTAATAAAATAATTCGTTTTAATAAAATATTTCATTTTAATAAAAAGATATAAAACTGAGAAATACATAAAGGTGGTAATGATTTTTTTTTTAATCGGTAAATATTTTAAGGTGTAATTGTATAATAATGATGGGTGTATTTTAATAGTGTATTTATGTTTTATTATTTTACATTATAAAGTTTTTGTAATATCGCTTTTTTTGTTCTTTAATCCATCTTTTAATGTTTTTTTTTGTTACCCTAATTTTTTGTATCGAGTGAAAGATTGTTAAAAGCTTTATGGGGCCAACAGACCTAGCTATAAAAGCTCAAGCGTTATTTGGTTTGGCGTATTTCGGCATATCGGTTGCCGTACATTCCCAATGACGAGCGATATGCTGAAGTAGGCCAAGCCAAATAACGCATGAGCTTTTATAGCTAGGTCTGTTGCCCCCATTATGGCCTGGCATTTGTGGTGTCTTTGTCCAAAGTTTGTATTTACCGTCGGAGTTTTTGTAGTTTTTTTTGTACGGTCTATTAATGATAGTTTGTGTTTGTTGAAATTAAATTTGTTTTTTAGTCAAACATGTTGTTTAGTAATGTTTTTTATGTATAATTGTTGTATTATTTCTTAGTATCTAGTTTTAAAATGATTTTTTTTTTTTTTGGTGACTCTTCAAAGGGGCGTTGAAATGCCACTTTATAGATTTTTTTTTTTTCACAATAGCTCCACGCAGGAGGCCCTGAAGAAAATAATTTCCCTTGGTGCCTATGTCATCTTTGGGGATGCTGTGTGGAGGGTTCTTTATAGGAATGGAAAGAGAGGTTGTTCTGGGAAGGAAAAAGGTGTGAGGGGTGGGTAGGGCTCTGGGGGTCAGTGTGTTCAGGAGTGACCGACGATCTATCCCTCCCACTACGGTGCATGGTGAAGTTCCGAGAGCCCTGCTGGAGAAGTCAAAAGTCCTCCCTAAACCAGTCTCTCCTGATCTGGCCTGCCACTCAATTGGTGGGCAGACGCATCCCTGGAGCAAGACCTGGACAAACCTCACCCATGGAACCCGGGCACCCCTGCTAAATCACCAAACTTAGCGAACCACTTGAGGTGACCTACGGCAGAGGTGTTGGTTATCCAATAAATGGTTCCCGGGACGGCGGTACCGATATCCGCCCACCAAATTGTTCCAATTTCAAACAGTTACTAAACTAAATCTTTTGAATCCCCCAGGATGCTGGGGATGTGGGGCCACGATGGCGAGCGCGGTTCCAACCTGCCGCTGTTTGTGGAGAAGGCGCTGAAGCTGTTCAACTTGAAGCAGGTGGCCTATGAGGTGGAGACGTCCGTCATGTCCAAGGTGTCGTGCACGGCGTGTAAGGCCGGCGCCGGCTTGCTGCAGCACTACATCCGCACCGGAAAGAGCAAGGAGGAGATCAAGAAGACCATCTACCAGTTCTGCGTCTCGCTGAAAATCCAGTCTGCGAGGGTGTGCGAGGGCATCACCAGGCTTTTTGGAGTGAGTTAGAATTTATTCACAAATGAAAATATCTCACTCAATGACATAAACTCCAAACACTTACTGAAAATTTTTGAAATCTAAATCAACCAATCTGGAATTTATGATGTTGACTATTTTGTTTGATGAATTTTTGAGAAAATGTGTTTACAGCAATGTGTATAAAACAAAAATATTTTTCAATAGTCCATTAAGAAACAAAAAAGGTTTAAAAATCAGGTGCAGCCAGATATTAAAGCATGTAACATTTTCCAGGGTGAAGTGGTCTACGTTCTCAAGCGCATATCCATTGGACCGGACGAGGTTTGCAGTTTTGTGATTGGTGACGCGTGTGGGGACGTGTACAATCCTTACCACGAGTGGGAGGTGGCCTTCCCTCCCATGCCCAAGCCCGTGGTCAAGGCGGTGGAGGCACCCCAGCCCAGCGCACCCACCTTCAAGGTCCTGCACATCTCAGACACTCATTATGATCCCTACTATGCAGAAGGTGAGTAAGCACTAAAATTATGATAGAAAAGGTTAAACTACTTAGTGTCCAAATGGAGAGCATGCTTTGTCTAATTGCTTATCAATTTTGGAGGATGGTATGGGTACGGCCGCCTAGGGAACCTTTTATTGGATAACCAACACCTCTGCCATAGGTCACCCCCAGTGGTTCGCTACGTTTGGTTCTCATGGGTGAGGGGTGAGGTTTGTCCGGGTCTTGGTGGCGGATACGTCTGCCCACCAAATGCGTAGCAGGCATCGGGAGAGACTAGTTGAGAGAGACCTTTTGAACCTCGCCTCTCTATCCAGAAGAACTATCTCGGAACATCGCCTTGCACCGTAGTGGGTGGGAGGGATTCAAATATCAGTTACTCCTGTACACACTGACCCCCAGATTCCTATCCACCTCTCATACAAATTTCCTTCCTATAACTTCCTCTCCTTCCTTTTCTAAAAAGACCCTTCAGAAAGCATCCCCAAAGATGAAATAGGCCCCAAGGGGAATTATTTTCCTCAGAGAAAAAAACACAACTATATTGCAGGTGTGGTAAGAATTATATTTAACTCTTTAAATGCATGACGTTTTGATATTTTGGGCCCTTCCCTGTACGTGATACTTTTTCATTAATTTTTGTTTGCAAGAAAACTATTTTGACTCCTGCCTACGGGGAGCACGACCGCTCGCAACCCCACTGCTGTGTGATGTTCGCGTACAATGGATTAAAAAAACAATTATATAATATAGGTATATGGGAAGGAAGGGTAGTGCAATCCCTCATATTTATTTATAACTAGCGAGTACCGGCATGCATCGAATGCCACTCAAAGAAAGAAAATGTTTGTGTTTTACTTCTGTTTATTGAAGTATTTTGGATTCATGATATTGTTTGTTTTTCCATCATTTTTCGTCAAATCAGAATGTTTACCTTCCACCTTACCGCCATTCCCCCCTCCCAGATTCCCCTCCCCTGTCTTCTCTCCCTGCTGCTAAACTACATGAAATACCTCTCATTTTTTCAAACAACTCGCGCTCCACCTATTGTAAATTATTATACAAATTTCGTAAAGCTAATGCACCATTATATTATATAGAAATTTTTGGGAGAGTGTGCACAACAACTCACCAAAGTTTTATCTCAATCGGATGAATGGTATAGGAAATAATTTCACTACACCAGAGATACACTATATATAGAAATTTTCACGGGCATGCGCACATCAAATCATTAGTTTCATTGTCGGATTAATGGTTTAGGAGCACATAAGGTACAAACAAATCTGAAAAGTTTGCCGAAGAAACAAAGATGATCTATAACCCCACTAAAATGGCTCTACTGGTCATAAGACATGGACGAGGGCCGATAAATGTTCCTCAACCTACCCTGAGAGGTGTGAACCTGAAGGTGACAGAAGGAACTAAATACCTTGGACATATAATCACTTGTGATCTGATGGACGATGACGACATCGATAGGCAAAGACGAGCATTCAGCATAAAAGCAAACATGATCAGTAGAAGATTTCGCCTCTGCAGTACCGCTGTAAAAAGGACGCTCTTCCTTTCCTTCTGCGCAACGTTGTATGCGTGCGAATTTTGGAAAAACTACAAAAAGAGTACTATAGAAAGACTTCGGGTCCAGTATAATAACGCCTTCCGCATAATATTTGGTCTCCCCAGATATTGCAGCGCTTCTCAGATGTTCACGGAGGGGCGAGTTCCCGGTTATGCAGCCCTTATTAGATCCAGGGTGGCAGGAATGAGGGAAAGGATAAGTAGCTCTGAAAATATCCTCATCATGGAAGCCCGCCTCAGTCCATCCTCCAGCCTTGATGCACTGGAGAAAAATACTAGCTCCTAATGTAGTCAGAGCATCCTCATATTATTATTTCTTTTACAATTATTATTATTTTATTATCTCTTTTTTTTATATATTCATGTATGTATCTTTATGGAATGTTCGGGACTGCAATAACCTCCCCGCATACTGGAATAAACACCTATTATATAATATAAAGATTTGTAATAATTTAACTTTTCACTAAGCAATACTTATGTTGGAAAAGGAGTAGGTCGGTTACCCGCTAGTATGAAGCTCTTAAAACTTCCAATCGAGTGTCCAGCCCACCAGGCTATCGATCACCTTAATATTTATTCATAAACGCAAATTTAGTAGATGAATTTAAACATTATAGTTAATTGGATTGATACTAATAATTAGATAAAAGCTAGCTTGTGGATGATTCTAATAACTTCTTACTGCAGGTATTCTTGAATGTAATAAGGTTATTTGAAATCTTGCCTAAGTACAAAAGAATGGTTTTACATGAATTAAAATGGCATGTTTAATATCTTATAAACAATGATGACCCTGGCAGAGATAAAAATCAGGGTCAATGTATTTACCAATCGCTGTATTCACTGACCTGATTATTTCTTCTAACCTTTGTATAATCATCATTATCATTGTTTGTCTTTTTTATAAACTTTCAATAAATAAACCTTCATTTGATTTAAAATTCTTACTTGAAATCTAATAAAAGGCTTCAAAATACATTTAGGTAACTAGCAGCCCAATGTTTATGTTAGATTTATATTTGAATGAGGTTTCAAATTCATTCATTTTAATATGCTCCAAATTAGGAGTTTCCTTCAAAGCTTTGTATCATTGGATGGGATATGTATTACGGATAAATTTCGCAAGATGCCAGTAGTCTGAAGATTTGAGATATTTTAGAAGTATATAAAATTTGTCTTCCTCAAGTATATTTCATACACATATCGCCGGAAAAACTTAGCGGCTCACGAATGAGTCGCCCACATACGGGGCATGTGCAATGCGGTGCAGGGGTGTGTTTCCCGCAAGGAAAGAGTTAAATGCTACTTTAGACATTTGTCGGGAGATTTTTGCCCTATTTTAAATTAATCTGGTTTTATTAAATATTTTCACATTTTTCCCTTAACCGCTTGGGCACATAAGCTTGTTTTCACGACAATTTAACGTAGGTAGACATAGGAATGACGTATGCCCCGGACCTGAGTTATTAATATTATAATCGTTTTTTAATATTAGCGCCCTCCCTCTAACACTCGATTTTGCATATATCCCTTTAAAAACATCTTCTTCTTTTTGAACGCATACTACAGAGCCCAATTTCATTTAGAAATATATATTCTTATAAAATGTAATTTGAATGTTGTTCAGGTTCTAACGCAGCCTGCGATGAACCATTGTGTTGCCGTGTGACCAACGGCCCGGCTAAAACACCTGGTGGAGGGGCCGGAAGGTGGGGAGACTACCGCAAGTGTGATACACCCAAGAGAACAGTCGATCACATGCTGAAGCACATCGCTGACACACACACGGTAAGAATTTTAACTAACTAACTAAATCTTACTCAAATTCCAGGGGTATAGTACATGCCAAACTTATAGACCGGCCTGAACATGGTACAATTTATTCTCTCGCAGCTACTGATTTTAGCAAAAGAGTGCATAGGGAGGGCATGCTACTTTTTTTTAACCTTAAACTCAATTGGTATTGAATGGTTTTAGGATATTGACTACATCTTATGGACTGGAGATTTACCACCCCACGATGTGTGGAACCAGACTAAGGAAGAGAATCTGAAAATTCTGCAGGATACAGTGAAACAGATGTCTGATATGTTCCCCGGTGTTCCCATATTCCCTGCTCTTGGAAACCACGAGTCTGCTCCAGTCAATAGGTAATTTAGCACTAATTAAATCCCTAAAATGTATATAACCTATATTTAAATGCTATGGTACATAATATACATGAACCCACAATAATTACCTAATACCCCTCACAATCGCATTATACATCAATTTTTCCTCATTCCATAACAGTTTCCCACCACCATATGTGTCCTCAGAGGAGTCTAGCATCTCGTGGCTGTATGACGAGCTGGACCGTCACTGGAGGCACTGGCTTCCAGCGGGAGTCTCCCACACTGTTCGGAGAGGCGCCTTCTACTCCGTCCTGGTCCGACCAGGCTTCCGGCTCATTTCCCTCAACATGAACTTCTGTAACAACAAGAATTGGTAATTTTTTTATGCAGTATGCACCATTTACTAATGTATTTCATGTGTTTATCCTTATGTTTAAAATATTAAAAATGATTGGTGATTCCTAAAGAGATCAAATACAAATTCTTAAATTGTTATAACTTCCATCTTCAAGGCCGTGGGTTTTGATGCTTCAAATTATATTAGATCTCATAGTGTATCTGTTATGTCCTTTTTTTTTGTGTTCGCATTTATTTTCAATTTTCAAATTGTCTTACAAAATCCATAACCTCTTAGAACGTCTCTGTATTGGACAATAATAATAAACCTTCTTTTTTAGGTGGCTCTTGCTGAACAGCACGGACCCCGGAACTGAACTTCAATGGCTCATATACGAACTTCAGTCCGCAGAATTTAACGCCGAAAAGGTTCACATTATAGGCCACATTCCTCCCGGACATTCCGACTGCCTAAAAGTTTGGAGCAGAAATTACTATGCAATCATAAATAGATATGAAGCAACCATAACGGCACAATTCTTTGGACACACACATTATGATGAATTTGAAGTGTTTTATGATCCTAAAGACCTAGGTAAGAAATTGAATTATTTTTAAAAGCATCTATTACATATTTAACATGAAGCTTTAAGAGAGCTTTTTTATTCATGAAACTAATTTGAATTTAAATAGTATAGCTCTGATTAATTGTCCGAATTTTTTTATTTCTAGGAAGAGCAACGAGTATAGCTTATGTGGGTCCTTCGGTCACACCTTATTATGATTTAAATCCTGGATACAGAATATACTATGTAGATGGAGACCACGATGAGACAACGAGAGTAAGTATAATTTCCTCTCTTGATTATTGGTTCAGTAGACAGACCATTTCGTAAATTATTGGGGACGGCCATGTCGAGCTCGTTCACAGATAGCGCTAATTTCATTATTTTAAAACAAAAACACTTTTGCAAGTCATGCTTTAAAATATTAATATGAATTGTTTGTTTGCGCATATACATATCGGTGTTATGCCGTTTTTTATCAAAAACTGCTTCACGGAGAGGGCGGATGTGGAATGCGAATATGAATAGATAGTTTTATTTTGTTTTGGTGCCTTTCTTGAAAAAATAAAATTTTTATACAAACAAAACTTTTATTCACATTCATAGTCAGAATGTCATGCGCAAACAACAGTTCTTCTTAATATTTTAAAGTATGACTATAATTATTTTTTTCCAAAATATTTTAATTAGCTCCATCCATGATCGCAAAGATTAAAACTTGTGTTTTGTTTCTTAACGATACATGAGGAAAAAAATTCCCTCAGGGCCTAAGTCAGGAGATGCTGTGTGGAGGGTCTATTAAGGGAAAGGAAGAAGAGGAAGTTCTGGGAAGGAAAGAGGTTTGAGGGGATCTGGGGATCAATGTGTCCAGGAGTGACGGACGTGTGAATCCATCCCTCCCACTGCGGTGGAAGGCGATGGGTTGAGAGAGTCCGGCTGGAGAGATCAAAAGGTCTCCTTCAACCAGTCTCTCCAGTTGGTGGCAGACGCATACGCCGCAAAGACCTGAACAAACCTAATCCCATGAACCCGGACACCCCTGCTAAGTCACCAAACATAGCGAGTCACTTGGGGTGACCTATGGCAGAGGTGTTGGTTGTCCACTAAATGGCTCCCGGGGCGGCGGTACCCATACCCGCCTCCCAAATTGAATCCATTTGCGACAAGATAGCTTTCGCTGCCCCCAGTGGTTCGGCCCACCATTGATGGAAGGGGATATTGAATAATTAATATGGATTCTGAACAATAAAATTGGAATTTTGCCTTGCTGTGTTATCATTCTAAATAACACACTTTTTGGTAGGATCATCTCAACTTCACTAATATAGCTAAATAATTCATGCTTGTTGAACCGTTTTTTAACAATATTTCAATTTCATCAAAAAATGAACAAGCAAATAATCGGACAAGATGTCAACACATTTGGCTGGCCCTTATAAATCTGGTGATACCTCCCCTAAAACACTTAATTTTTCATTACAATCTATTAGTGAACTTTTTTTTTTGTTATTAGATCTCTATTGCAAAATTATAATTATACTGCGTTTCCTTCCAGCTTGTGGTTGACCACGAGTCATGGATAATGAACCTGAAGGAGGCAAACCTGTATGACTACCCTATCTGGTACAAGCTGTACTCAGCACGGGCGGCTTACCAGATGCCCTCACTCCGGCCCCAAGACTGGGACCAGTTCATCACGGAGATCACTGAGAAGGAAGATCTCTTTGACCTTTATTACAAGTACCTATGCTTTTATTTATATTTTGGGTATACATACTTAAAATTTCACAAAATACGTTTAGTAAATAATACATCCTACCTAGTTGTTAACCTGTGGAAAATCATGGGATGGAATTTGACTTGTTATTATATTAAAATTAATGCTCAGGCACTACTGGAAGAACAGCCCCGTGCGCTCCCCATGTGACGTGGATTGCCGCAAGCGCATCTTGTGCGATGCGCGCTCAGGCCGCTCTCACGACCGGCGCGCATTGTGCGGCACGCTGGAGGCGCGCATCGAGTCCACCGAGCGCCAGTCCTGGGGCGCCTGGCTCTACAATGGCTTCACAGTATCGTACGACATCTCTAATTTCCTTACCGGCTTTTTATGGAATTCCTAACCTCTATAACACACACCCAAAAGCATTATTACACTAATTTCATTGCCAGGTTCTTGCGGGATTCCTAATTGTACAACGCACTACTTTTGTGCTATAGGTTCTTGATGAATTGCCAACTTTTTAACATATCGTCATTAAGATATTTATGTAAACCTCGGACGTAAAAATTTTATGTTATGTAAACTAATCTCCAAGCCACAAGCTTCTTAACCAATATTATGATATTTAACCAATTTCCAAAAGGTGCTAAATTTTTCACATTGTTATTAAAGCATCTTTACAACGACTTTGATAATGTAATTTTTTTTAAATTTAAGTAAAATGCTAAATATCACCTGCAATAATGTATATCACCAACAATTCGTCCTGCCGAGCGCTATGGACATGTTTCTGGAGGGACAAGTGCACTCTTCCAGAGCATTTCCCCACCACTGCATAGAAAGCTTATGGCGCTGGCTATGCTAATCCAAGAATAAAATCACCAGTGCTATGGCTGCCTGGATGGATTGGATCCTCCTTGATGGCCCTGTGAAGATGGGAGGCAGTCAAATATTCTACATTAACAATTATTGCATTATTTCTAAATAATATTTTTTCACTTCTTTTCTGTGTTTATTTTGTGTATTGTTATTTGGTTTTACTGTGAATAGATTAGAGATTCTGTTGAAAATATATGGAATATTTAAAGATAATTTTTCTGATTTTAATCATCGTTCTAAAAATGTTTGTTTTTTATGTTTTCATTCAAATTTATTCATTTTAAAAACGCTCAAAAACTTACAAAACTAAAACGGCCTGTGATTGCCAATGACACTTCGTACGCACATCATCAAACAAACAAAGAACTGTCGAAATTTTTCAAGAACGAGCAACCCTTGTGACGTCACACGTGAAAAAAGCCATTTTGGCAGGATTACTATGGGATAAAATGGGCAACTTAGACTCGCTGTAGAAAATGTATTCGTCAACATAAAAATAAAATAAAAATGCCATAATAATCGTAATTTTTTGCTTAATTTTTTTTAAATGTGAAAATACCCTATTATGGAATGTAATGCATTGCACTACACCTGTGTACCTTCTACAAGAATAAATTATTATTATATATTTATATACTGACAATTTTAACATTTTTATTTGCGAGGTTTACATAATATTATCTTAGCAACGATATCCAAACTGCATTTACTCTTAATTCTCTGACACATTCACCTACTGAATTAACTTTTATGTATTTGATAGGTTTTTTTTTAAATTTCTTTGAACATTTCTTTAGAATTTAAAACTTTTATAAAAAAAAACAATTATTTACATACACAGGAGTATTAAACATTTATAAACAGAAATTTATGATATTTCTGTTTATATGTATTAGTTATAGAGTAACATTATTAGTAGGTAACTTGTCCACAAAATTTTTACTTTTATTAATAATTTTTTTTTTTTTACAAAAATTACACTACTACTTTGTTTAAAAATTTTTACTTTTATTAATAATTTTTTTTTTTTTTACAAAAATTACACTACTACTTTGTTGCAGATTTTACGCATCCTTTCATAATATTGTCAAAACAGTTTGCATGCTTTGTAAACCATTTTGAAACATTGAAATATTTCTTTTAATGCATGCCAATATATAATATTTCTTGTAATGCATGCCAAAACATAATTATTATTATGATAAATATTTCCAAACCACTTAAGATATCGTTCTAGTTTGATGGAATGTTGTATGAATTTCAATTAATGACTTAATTTTTGCTGTTTGGGTCTTTTTTGAGTATGTGGCAAAGCTTCTTTAATGGTGGTGGAATTTTCTTATAAATAATACAATTTTTTCTGTGGACAGAATGGTATAAGCCCCAGTGCAGACATAGTATGGACCACGTATGAACCAACACACTCGAGCTTCAATATCTAATAAGTGATAAACAGCTGTCGTATCAAATTACTGAGATGTTATGTTTTGAGAGTCATTGTTAGTGTTTCGTAAGATTAAGGGGGTTTCTCTCCATCCTCCTAATAGCTTATAAATACTATAACGAATATTATTAAAAATAAAAATAAAATACTTGCAATAGTTAGAAAATTCTGCCAACTTATCCAATATGTAGCCACTATTCATAGGTTTGATTACCGAATAATAAACTCTGACTTAATAAATAAATTAACCGTAATTCGTAAATAAACTTTATAGTATGAATAAGCTATTAGGTGGATGGTGAGAAACCCCCTAAGTGCAACATATACACTTGATGAATAAATCTTGTTACCTACTATAAATTAAAAGTTAACTTTGAATAGCAATTAGATCTACAATTATTTTAATTCTCATAGCCAAATTCTGATTTTGTTTAGAATTTATTTTTATTTTTTAAGTAATTTGTGGACTGGACAGATAAGGAACGATTTACTCTAATAAAAAAATATTGTTCCATTTAATATTTGTATAATATTTCACATATTTAATGCACCAAAAATCTGTTTTATAGTACATACGTATTGTGATATAATATTAATCCTTCATTTTTAAAACTGTTAAAGCAATAAAACCTATTTAATTATATATCAATAATATGTTTTATAAATTATGAGTTTAGTGAAACTAGTTGACATTGTTTTATACTACAAAAAAAAGTTTTAAAACACAGTACCTACTTATTGTTTTCATGTTAAAATTATATTCTTCTGCTCCTTTTCCTCTTATAATAATTATATATTACACATGCCTACTTAGTGCATAGTTTATTTTTAAATTTGTAAATAATAATGTCATATTTTATATGTGAATTGTACATCTCTTGCATATCAATAAAGAGTAAAATAAACCATTGATTCCTTAATAAAAACATGATTATTGTTAATCTATTAATACTTTTCTGATGATTGGTGGTTGAAACTGCATTAATAAAATAATGATTGGTAATCTGATGTACCCGCTGTATAAATCTCCTCCTGCTGTATATGACTATCATAGCTTGCTGAACGGAGCGCACTGAATATTGGTGGGGGGTGTCCACTTCAAACTGGTGAGTGATTTCTTTAAAATTAATATGTACATATAAATCCGATTTCTAGATTCTTGTTGTTATAATATTCCCAAGACCAACAGAAATATCTGATGGTCTTGGGAAAACTCTTGTCTGGCACCAAGACCAAGACACATCTCTTGGTGCGTGTAATTCTTTTGATCAACACATCACATCATTTCAATTGTGCAGCTTTGAAATATCCATTTAACTGTCAAAAGACTAAGATAAGACACCAGATTGTTTCATATTTTTAACTATTCAGTAAGAAAAAATAGTATTAGTCAGGCGAAGCTGAGCACATAGTAAGAACCACATTTATTATAAAGTTATATATAATTTGATGCCACTGTGTATACTTTTTTCTAGTAAGCTGAGACATGGTGGCATTCATAATGGGAATTAACCCTAGTATGATCTTGCACTTGAGAGCTCTGTTGTTGCCTCTTTTTCTGTTAATGCATCATTTATAGAGGGTTGATGGAGTTATCAACGGTATACCTGTACATTCCCAATATGATATTATGGCTGAATAACATGTGTAATACATTTCCAGAATGTCAATGCTGATGCACATCCCCCACGTTGCCTACCAGATCCCCAAGTTTGTGATGGGTCTCGGCTGAGTTCAGCGAGGTGGCTCAGGGTCGTCCGCTGCACCCCAACCAGGAACGAAGCGACTTCTTGTGATAAATCTATTTGGAATGAGACTTTTGATGGCATTATCTTAGGAAATTATTTATTTGACCGGGACTTTGTTAGCGACACCACTGCCAACCATCACGTCTTGTAATACTTGAATGTGTTCAAACTTGAAATAAATGGACTAATGCAACAATTCGTGTAATCTTATATCAATCTCATTAAATTTATTGTAATGATAATATTATATTCCTTCTTAGTAATTTAAAATTTAAAAAATGGGAGCTGATTTTATTATCTTATTTATATTTTTAATATTGCTTTATCCACATGACACATTATTTAATGTGATTATACTTTGTACAAAATCGAATTTGTACCTTTTTCCTTCGATGATAGTAAAATAATAGACAGTTATATTGCCCTAAAAATGTAAGATATTTAAATGTAACTAAAGGAAGCACAATTGAAGTATAAATTTCTGTTGATTTAAACCTTTTCTGACTTATTCAATTATAACCAAATTGAGAATGCCAGAAAAGGTTTGCAGTTACATGTGACCATTCTTTATTTTATTCCATTTCAACTACCTACTTTTTTAGAATATTATATTCTCGCTGTCATTAAGGATCATTTTGCTCTAAGCAAAACTTGTTGCCACACTGACAACGATTCTGTGTTTTTTTTTTTAAATAATGTAAATAAACTTTTTCCATAGTGATTTTAAGAAAATGAGATTAATCAAACCCAGTGTCATTGTTGCATTATTGATTTTGTTGGTTTTTAATCAATGTTTACTGAACCTGATAATTATTATACGGCACCGCCAATCAATTTAAATTTATGTATGATAACACAATGATAATGAACTACACTACATTCACTGACCTCTCCTAGGACCTTAAATTATTCTGTCCGATTATTTGTCTTAAGAGGCTAGACTTTGAACCACACGCGGAACACCCGCATCTGTCATTCTGTCCCGCTCACAATAAGCTTACGCACACTTACAATACATGCGAATGCGAAATGTGCGAATGAGACAACGCTCAAATTTACCTACAGAAATCGCTCGAAATGGGGTTTATGGAGAATACACTTTTCTACACCGAAACTTTCACGAAATTGAAATTTAATCAATATATATTTTTTAGAAAGGAGAAGCTACGTCGGTACCTTTTTATAATTTTATAATTCTTTATGAGAGTTGAGTTAGCAGCACTTTTTCCTTAAATAATATTTTTTGATAAATCGTACATGTTTGACAGTGAATGTTTACGTTAATATGAAATGCATCAAAAATTCGAAAACATACCGACATAGTTTTCACCCTTTAGAAGGCAATATAAAAAAAATATATTCATTTTGTGCAATTTTCGATGTAGAAAAGTGTTTTTTCCCGGGCGTCCTTTTTGTATGGGCAGAAAAGCGAAGTCTATCATCTTAAGCAAAAATATTGTTTCTATCACAACGCAATAATATTATTTAGGTAATTCAACATGGATTGTCAATTCCAAGCTATTGGGGTAAATTATAAAACAGGTATAGGATGTCAACTAAAAGGGTTAATATATTTCCAAGTCATTAGACTAAATTTTAATACAGGTACAGGTGTCAACTACAAGGGTTAATACATTTCCAAGTCATTAGACTAAATTTTAATATAGGTACAGGATGTCAACTACAAGGGTTAATACATTTCCAAGCGTAAATTATAATAAAGGTACAGGATGTCAACTAAGTCAACAAGGGTTAACACGTTTCCAAGCCATTAGAGTAAATTATAATACAGGTATAGGATGTCAACTACAAGGGTTATAATACATTTTCAAGCCATTAGAGTAAATTATAATAAAGGTACAGGATGTCAACTACAAGGGTTAATACATTTCCAAGCGTAAATTATAATAAAGGTACAGGATGTCAACTAAGTCAACAAGGGTTAACACGTTTCCAAGCCATTAGAGTAAATTATAATACAGGTATAGGATGTCAACTACAAGGGTTATAATACATTTTCAAGCCATTAGAGTAAATTATAATAAAGGTACAGGATGTCAACTACAAGGGTTAATACATTTCCAAGCGTAAATTATAATAAAGGTACAGGATGTCAACTAAGTCAACAAGGGTTAACACGTTTCCAAGCCATTAGAGTAAATTATAATACAGGTATAGGATGTCAACTACAAGGGTTATAATACATTTTCAAGCCATTAGAGTAAATTATAATAAAGGTACAGGATGTCAACTACAAGGGTTAATACATTTCCAAGCGTAAATTATAATAAAGGTACAGGATGTCAACTAAGTCAACAAGGGTTAACACGTTTCCAAGCCATTAGAGTAAATTATAATACAGGTATAGGATGTCAACTACAAGGGTTATAATACATTTTCAAGCCATTAGAGTAAATTATAATAAAGGTACAGGCTGTAACTACAAGGGTTAATACATTTCCAAGCCATTAGAGTAAATTATAATAAGGTACAGTATGTCAACTACAAGGGTTAAAAAAAATTGTTGTTGTTTTTCTTCGGCATAATAGGCTGCCTGCATACATTTTGTAATGACTTGGAAAAAATCTTGAAGAAATGAGGATATCTTTCTACCAATATTTCGAAAATGTTACAATTTTTTTAAATAATAAAATAAACAAACCAGTTTTTTTAGCTCATGACGTATAAAAATGTCCGTTTTACAATTTTCTTTATTTATTTTTACAAAAAATCCAAACTGATCTTATTTAAAATATATAGACACTGAGATTTCCGTTGACTTTGATAGCCTGCAAACACTGTTTTACAAAGTTATAATCTTATGATTTGAAAAATGGTTGAAATTGGTTTCGTTCAGTGTCAGTCTTACAATTAGTCGAGAATAGATTCTTTTATGATGGCTGATATGACAATCTTCGCATGTCCGTACACCTTTTTTTTCTGACAGCTTCAATTCTTGGTACTATGAAAAATTTTTGCACAAAGAAACTATGTATCCATACCTACCTCAATTTGGGAGGCGGGTATAGGTACCGCCGCTCCAGGAACCATTTATTGGATAACCAACACATCTGCCATAAGTCACCCCAAGTGGTTCATACGTTTGGTGACCTAGCAGGGGTGCCCGGGTTCATGGGGTGAGGTTTGTTTAGGTCATGCTGCATGGCAGGTTGGATCAGGAGAGAATGGTTGAGGGAGACCATTTGACTCTCCTGTAGGATTCTCTAGACCCATCGCCTTGCACCGCAGTAGGATTCATACGTCCGTTACTCCTTGCCCCACTGACCCTCAGACCTTTTTCCTTCCCAGAACTCTCCTTTAAAAAACCCTCCACACAGCATCCCCAAAGATGACAGGCCATGAGGGAAATTATTTTCCTCAGGGCCTCCTGTGTGGAGGAATCGTAAAAAATATATAATATCTAATTATTTTTCCAATCTCTGACCCTACCGTGGCTAATGAATCCTTGTTTAAACAATAAAACACAGTTCACTCCCTGCTTAGAATTTTTAATTTTGACAGATATTATGACTGAAGTTCGTAAATTTATTTGGCTTAAAAAGAGTTGTTTAAAAAAATTATTTTTTTCTGGTTTTTAAATAATAAAAATTAGGCATAAAAAATGATGGCTTCGGTCTTCCCGGTTTATAAAAAAAATGGTCTGATTTCGCAAATCGTTTCATATATTATGATAAAAAAATTAATGTTTTAGAATTTTTGCTTCAATAGAAAAAAAATGTGATGCAAGTGACTATTAATTATGCAACAATTTTTTTGTTTTTGAAGAATTTTATTGTATAACGTACAGCGTACACATGTTACTTATATTTTTATAATTTGCTACCAGTTTCGAGACAACCGTGTTATTCAATAATATTTTAAAAACTAGCTATTATACAGTACAGAAATAATTAGATATTGTTAGGTGGGGATGGAGATTTGGAGGGGGTAAAAGTCAAAATAAGGAAACGTTGTTAGCAAAGGTGATTTACAGGATATACATATGTTTAATCATTATTTTTTTATTTCTTTGTAAATTTCGGAAGTTTCTAAGGTGGACAATTTAAAATATGTATGTCGGGAAAAACACCTTTTCAATGGGAAAAACCTTCTAAATATGAGGGATAAATTGGAGCATTTTTCAAATTTAGTCTTCAAGGGACCGAAAAACCAAACTTCTTTCATGAAAACTTCTCAAGTAACACAGTTCACGTTCCCTGTCGAAACCGATAGCGAATTATAAAAAAATATGTAACTACATATTGTACATTATAAAATAAAACAAAAGAATCCTATTTTCCAACCAATGTTAAACCTCTGTTTAAATTAAATCAAGAATGTTCTTCTTTCAGAAAATTTACGAATATGTTTATGTTATGCATTATGAATTCGTGAAATTATGATATTATTATGTACATTTATAGTTGTTATTGTCCTTCTCCTGTGTTCTCTGCAGATGTATGTATATTATGAGTTATGAGGGTTGTGTTAATAAAGACCACATAGTTTTAAGATTCATATACCTTATTTATTATTTTTATTTATAAAAATGTAAAAAACTTTTTACAATTAGACTATGTATGTTGTTACAAAAATGATCTGTGTTTCAATAACTACATTCAGTCATTTATTTAAATGCAATAACTAACCTATGATAAAATGCGATGTTTGACATCAAACCAACTAGAATAAACATACATTTAATTACAAAAATTACAATACATAACACAAGTTCACTTTGAAACCTGAGAATCCCAAAATGTGTCAGATCTCATATCACAATTTGTTGAGGTATCAAACATAAGGACAAATTGAAAACTACCACCTATTTATATGGCTGCCTTTACACCCGTAAGCATTTTCCCATAAGTCGCTCACGTAAGAGACTTATAGCAAAATTACCAATGTAAACGACACCGTAACTCACTTACCATAATTTATAGCAAGTTACAGACAATGTTCTTATGTAAGTTTTTTGATAAGTGTATTCGCGTCCGTGTAAACTTACGGCTTTTTCATAGCTTACAAAATCAGTTTGATAAGTTGAGACACTTAAGAAATGGTACCAAAATGCTCCAATGCGAGATGTCAAGGTTTTCGTCAGATGTGTTTTCTATAAAAACTAGTTTTTTTATTATATGAACTGAAATCTGATTAGTACCTAAGTTATTATCTCCCGAAAACAATATAAAAAATAACACTAGATAAAACTCAAATATGCACTGTGTACCCACGAAAACTAATGTAAACGGAAAGAAAGTATTCTGATTCCAAAAACTGAAGAGATATCATTTATTTTTGAGGTGAAAAAAAAGCTTTCTGAAAATGAGCATCCTTATTTTTTATCGTTCCAATCTTTTCTAATCTCAATATTTCTGTTTATCGTATGACATATTTGAATTCGAAGTCGGTTGCTGTAATCTTGATAAAATTAAAGAACTCCATTAAATTCTACCATTAAATGAAAAAAAGCTCATGGAGAGTCGTTTATCTCAAGCGAACTTCCATTCAAACACTTTATTTGGGCCCTCTTTGGTCTTTATTGACAAAATCGCGTAAATTTGACAGCAGTTAATCGTCGTTTTTAGGAAACCATCTCACCGTAAATAAAATTACGTCTATAATGGCTGTGAGCACTTAAGTAAATTAAACTTCCATGAGCATTGATTACCATACGTTGGATGCTTAATGATGCATGTGAGTTACTTATCAAAAACTTACATAAGTCGTAAACTTACTTATGATGTAAAGGCAGCCTAAGGCATCATAATGTTGCTACCCACTACCTATAACTACATATTCTGTGGATTGTAAATGCATAGCATGTCAGTTGGTAGTGTCTCGGAGTGGTGCTATTTTTAAACAGAACCTTTGACTGCTTTTCTGTTCCAACTAAATATGTACATATTGGTAGTTAGTTGGATAGATAAAAATATTTGAATCAGTGAGATTTTGGCACATTTATAATAAGTCGCTGAAATGAGTAAAGGGTGTTTAAAAAATATTTTCATTTAATAAATGCATTTATGAGATATAATTTTTTTTAACTATCGACTAACGTGATGGTCATTATTGTGTAAGTCAGACGATGGTAAACAATTATCACAAAAGGCTAACCATTTGCTAAACTTAACATTACTACAATCACAACATTTCTATTGATATTTTTTATTGCTACACAGTTTAGATTTAAATTAAAAATATAAAATATCACACATTGTAATTGTTCGAGAGCCATTTTCATTTTAAAGACTTAGTATCATGCTTGTTTGCTCCACATAATTAAAAATTAAAAGGAAAAATGTATATATTGCTAAAATAAAGACATTGAAATAAAATTTCCAAAACTTTAGTTAAAATTAATTAGTACACTTGTACAGAAACGTATAATTCATTAGTTTTAAATTAGCAATGAATAGAGAGCTTAACCAGGCCTCAGTGCCACGTAAAAACTTTTTCAAAATCATTCATTAGATCTTTTGTAATAAAATTCGTTTATTGGAAAACGTAGCAAGTCTCATACAGAAAATAGATGGGATTTTAGTGATATACTTTTGGGGTATTATGCATGTTACGCTACCTCCTTCTTTAGCCAACATTTCGGCTAGCATTCAGGGTACTTGTGTAATGCAATGCTGTCCAAAAAAGCTAATGTCGGCTAAAGAAGGAAATAGCGCAACACGGCATAATACCCCAAAAATAAATCACTATATTACTTTTGGCCGTGATCTCAAATCATATATAGGAATCATTATTGGATAACATGTTCACAAGAACAAAAATTTTAACTTGACAAATTTTTACAAGACTAAAATGAGAAACATTTGACAAACATGCAATCATAACATTGGGATTTATAAAAAAAACCTCAAAAACTACCCAGCTATAAAAGCGCTAGCCTTATTTGGCTTGGCCTATTTCAGCATATCGCTCGCCATACATTCCCATTGGGAATGCTGAAATTTGCTGCAGCGATATGCTGAAATAATATGCCAAACCAAATAAAGCTAGCGCTTTTACAGCTGTGTGTGTCACAAGTGTAATAATGCATATTAAATTGTTGAGGCAATTTTGTTTGGAAATTGAACAAGTTTTTACATTAACGTTATCTTAAATGAATTTTAAAACTATGAAATGTAATAATTTAACTTTTGAAAGCATTCTTGTGATATTATATTAAGTTATTTTTAAACATTTGATACTTCAATCATAAGGAACTGAGATACGTAATTTAATTAAGAAGTCATATATTAAAAAAAACAGAATCACTATATTGGATACAAAAGACAATTAATTGATAAAAATAGACAAACACAGGGATCACAATATCATTGAATAAAAAAGTATAAATTAAAACAGTAAATACAATAATTAATAATATACGCAGCATATTCATTGATAAAACAATAATTATTACAAAAATACATTTAAAATATCAGATAGAATAAAATTGGTGAATGCATTATTAACAGTGCTCTACTAATTTGATAACCCTGTAATTGAAGGTGTGTAAAAACACATTATTTGAACATTAAGTATTATGTATTACTGTCAAAGAATTAACTCTAAGTACACTAATAAGTTATTCAGTTGAGTATTGTCAGTTGAGGATACTAAAAGACTAACTCTAGAAGGATGACAATACATTTTGCAGGTTTATAATTAAAGTAATGTTTCCAAATCTGTTCTTCTCATTACATATTCCAGGAGGTTATGTTATCACATCTCATTTCCTGAGGCTGTAATAATCATTACCGATTTGTATTCCATCCGGAACTCTTCATTTAACTAGACATACATATTTAAAACAATAATACAAACAATTCTTCTTCAATCCATAAATAAGATGATCAAAATTCCGAATACACAGGCAGACTAACTAAAACTGGTTTCATGGAATGTAATTAAAATTGTTTAATGCTAAAAAAATCAAAGTCACTGGGATGATTTTTATAAAAGGGCGTTGCCGGTTGCAGATATATTAATTATTTTACAAGCATTCTCATTCAGACAACTTCTTCATTCCCAATCGCTCTAATAACCACAGGCTATTTAAACCTAAAATATTATCACCAACGTGTCACTAAATTAAAAACATGTTCACACATCATTTAAAATCAATTTGAACACTACATTAAATATACTAACTTGCACACTGGGGCAGGAATAGGTGTTGGGGCATGTAGATATCTTCATAGGGCATTACTGAATTTGAACATTAAACAGCTATGGCAGTTTCTTTGAGATCAAATCGCATCAGAGATTTTTGTATAACAGAAAACATACAGAAAAATGCATACAATTACATATAAAGCCTTAAAAAATTATCATTATGCAGATAGTAAATGCTTCGATGCACCCGACTTATGAATAACTCTGATGCGATGCTATTTACGAATTAAGCTTATGAGTAATGTTACATATTTTGTTGTGCTTCAGGAAACATAAGATTAAAGTGTTGACAATTAACCGTTCCTAGAGTTCATTACTTCATTAAGATGTGCTAAAAATACATAATAATATACATTATTATTTTCAGCAATGAATTCTGTGAAGTTACCTACAAGTATGAGATTTGCATGTGCATATGTCATGGAATGGTGGATCACAACCTACGGAGGTTCCTCCGGCTCTGTTTGGTGCCAATGTAGATCTTGGAATGAGCCTGCTTGGAGGGGCTGGGAGCCTCGATGGGTCGCTGGCAGCAGGGGTGGTTGGGCAGGCGCTCCGTGAGGCAGCGGGCGCAGAAGCTGTTACCACAGCCGCGCCCCGGGCACACCGCCCATTGCCCCCGCACCCGCGCCGGACGCTTGCAGCGAGGACAGCTGCGCAGCTGACTGGTGGAATCCTCGGAAGCAGCCTAAAATTAACAAACATTACATTAACATAATAATAATTGTAACATATTATTGATTTTATGCTTTCAAATAATAAAAAAAGTGGCATATTATAGTAGATTACTGAAAGAGTACTACTGTATTTCGCATGATTACCGTTTTGTTGTTGGAATATGTTATCGGACTGCAACCATCAAAATTAATAAAAGTAGTAAGTTTGAATTCATATTGAATTATGAAAAATAATTCTTAAACAAAAAAACAGAAAGCAATAAAACCTTGATAAACATGTTGAAGCGTCTCTTTCCCGGACTGAGTGGAGGACTCCTGGCTTTGGCCGGAGTCTTGAGCGGCATAACATTAGAATGGTTCTGTATCTCCATCAGGTCTCTCCTGACAGTGCTCACCCCGTGGGGCAAGCTGTCCAGTCTCTTGGGACACAGAGCCGGCTTGGGGATCATCAGGTTCTCCTTCATTCTTTCTTTCTGCACCACATTCTTCTTCCTGCGACGTTCGGCGGCTGGTTCTCCCTGACACACATTCCTCCAGCACCTGCTCACCTGGCACACGCTGCTTAGGTCATCGCAGGATAACTGGCTCAAGATTGACTTGATGGCAGGCCAGTGGGATTGTTTCTCTCCTAACATCTTGAGAAAGTCGATGTTTTCCCTACCACAGAAGTTTTGCCTTTTCAACTGCAGGCTCTTCCTGCACTTGGATGCGCTGGCCTTGAGAGCACTTTTTCTGATCTTTTCGGGAGTTTTGATCTTTTTGGGAGGAGTAACAGGCTTCAATTGAGGATAGAGAATTTGATATTTTTCCGGTGTTCCGATCTTTTGTTGACTGAAGTCCAGTTTTTTAGCAGATTTACGATCAGGAAAGTGGTTCTCGAATTTGAATATAGGTGAGAAGTTGTCCTCTATCTTTTCAGGAGTTCTGATTAAACTTTCTTGGTAAGATTCATCGGGACTCAGTCTTCGTATTTTTTTTCGATCACTATATCGATACTTAATTGGAGTTATCGGGCAAGACACGCAGGGGGTACCTTCTTGTTTACTGGAGCTGTCACTACATTCTGGCTGAATGAAAAGGGAAATAGGTCTGTAATCATTGTAATCACTGGGATCAGAAGCAGAACTCGTGATGACAGAATTTCTATAGTTAGTTCTCTTGTCGTGCACTCGTAATGTTTCCTGATCATTCACGTCTAGGTTCTGCAGAACTGTGATGTAGGAGTGGCTATCACAAGGGGAGACCAAGTGATGGGTTGTGGCTTCACAGGGCCACTCCACATCGTCCGACATGGCATTCTGTCTTTTCAAACATTTTCCATCCCTTTTAAGGAAGGTATCTTGTGATTCATGGTTTATCTCATGCAAAATGGGCAAAGTTCTACAACGAAACTCTTTGGCATCCGCAATGTTGGAATCGAGAGAGCAATGTTTATCCAAGGCAGAGTCATCTGGGTAGGAGTCTCTCATGAGGTATTTGGGCTTAGAGTGGTAAGGGCGAGACTTTCTGCGAGGAGGGTGGACGGCCTCCTCGGGTGTGAACAGCGAGTGGTGAAGGGAGTCATGTTGGGACCTGTAGAAAGATCTGCGCTGCGAAGAGTTCCCGGAGCTGTCCGACAAGAGTGATTCTGCCGAACTTGGGGTGACAGTGACATAGCCGCTGTCGTCAGTTCGGATGTCTTTACAGATGGAGATATGGTGGGTGTCCGAGGATATCATCATACCGCTTTCCGGAGAATTCATCATGTCCCTGGAAAATAATAAGTAAGATTTAATAAATTGCCTACATTCTTACAAAATTTTAGAAAGTAAGTTAGTGTCAGATATGTAAAGGTTTTACCTAAGACTAAGACAAAATAGAGGTGTTCGAGTCTGAATTTAGGTGAGATAGTGTGCGAGTTCGATCACAGGTTCAAATCTTCAGGTGCTCTGTTGGGTGGACAAGGTCATTACCTAATGTTTTAACATTGTGTAAGTGAACACTCCAAAAATTGTACACTAGGTACTAAGAGGAGGGATTCTTTTATCAACCCAGACTCCAGACTCCTCCAATCTGAAGTGACCGGTAGGCAAGTTCAGACCAAAAGGAGGTGTTTACCTCTACAGCCGTGCTGACATCAACTGTGTGCGAATGTTGAATCTGGAAAACCTCAGATTCAACGTAATGTGGGTGCACGTCAATCTTGCTAGTACGTCAAGATTATACGCTTGTCTGTACCGCTCACCGAACCTAAGCGAATCAGGCACATCCGAACTATTCAAACATTTGAGCGAAACCATTGATGGTCTCTTGCCCCGCTACCCTTTGGCTGAGTTTGTTGTTCTGGGGAACTTCAATGTTCATAACGAACCATGGTTGAACTTCTCAGGGTTACTCGACTGGCCGAAAGGCGGAAACCTTTGCCACAGATTTGAGCAACTGGTTCAGGAGCCTACAAGGGTTCCTGATTTCCAGACCCACAGCTCCAATCTGTTAGACTTATTTTTAACTACTGTGCAACATGGTTATAAGATTACCGTCACAGAGCCTCTAGGATCGTCCAACCACTGCCTGGTGACGATAACCATTCTCATTCACTTTAGACCACCCAACGAGAGACCGAAGAGAAAAGTGTGGCACTGTAGGTCAGCTAATTGGTTCGGTATGGGGGCTCATTTCAATGCTTTCCGTGGTCAACTGTCTGTTATCGGACTTCGGATCCTTCCAGGTGGGCCCAGGAAATTCACTACTAAACTACTACAGAAACTGGTGTAGGCTAAAAGCGTAGTTCAGTAGACAATGTTCCGAAGCAGTTTGATGAAAAAACGCGGCTTACAACACTTAAAAAAAGATCAGCGTAAAACAAATTGACAAAGGAAAGCCAAGTATCATTAATAGGTCAAAATTCAAACACGACCTGCAGATCAGCAAAAAGCTGGCTGCCTACCCGCACGGCAGCAGAGCATTCCGGTCGCTTGCGGGCTCAATAGGTCGAAATTTCTGAAACCCAGTTTTTCGCCTCTTACCAGACCTGACGGCTCACTAGCAAACACCGCCACCAAAAAGGCGAAATATTAGGTAAAATGTTTGTGGAAAACTCGGCACTCAATGATCGGGGTGCCATACCGCCATCGATTCCTCATTGCGGTTTCTGTATGAAAAAGCTGAGGAACCGGCATTGGCAGGGCTTGATGATAACAATGCTATAACAATGCTATAACAATACCATCAATGACCTTTTGTCGGGTGCACTAATTCATTGTTACGCGGATGACAGTTCAGTCCATGATAGGTTTTTGCTTGACAAGCCCCCAAAGGGTACACAAACTCCAACGGTTGGAGGGTTTTGAAGCAAAGAATGGACGGATACCTTGAGAGTATGTTCTCTTGCGGTAAGAATAACCTCGTCAAATTTAATGTTTGAAAGACCCAATCATGTCTGATTATGTCTAAAAGAGATTGAAATGAAAATCTAGTCTCCTTCAACGGAAGCAATCTTCCAAACAGGCCCTCCATTGATATGCTTGGTGTAACTCTAAGTGACCAGCTCAGGTACGAGGGTTCCATCGAAGCCGGAGTAAAGTTAGCCTTTCGAAAACTGGGCGTACTGTACAGTGCAGACGGCCCGTGTTATTTCACAATTAATTAATAAAAAATAATATATTGTATATTTGTGACACGTTCCAGAGTGGAAGATGCTCTCAGTATCGCCCTGGAATACGACCACCCTCCAGAATTGAAATGTTGATTGAAATGGCTTTATCCGTGTTTGGTGACCAGATCTGAATAGCCAGGTAATTCCCCACTTTTTAATTCATTCAATTCAATTGTGTTGAATTGAAATGAATTCCCCGTCTCTTTCCCCCCCCCGGCTACCTTCAGCCTCACAAAATACCCATTTGGGGATGCCATAGTCTCACTGGCTCCAGACGGGAGCAATTGGGACTCTTGTGCGGCATTCATTTTTAAAAAATTAAAAAAAGGGCCGGCATATACTTAATAATACACAATTCTAACCCTGTACAAATCGCTATTACACCCCACAGTTGAATTTGGCAGCCACCTCCTGGTCTAGATCCCAAAATACCTGAAAAAAACCCTGACTATGTGCAGAAACGAGCGGTCTGTTTAATAGATTCTCTAGACTTTAGAGCACAGGTGTCAGGACGGAAAGCTGTTCTTGTTTTACCAGTTTTTAAATGGAAGATGCTCCGAAAAACTAGTGTCATTGATCCTCTCGGCACCGGTGCATAGTCAGGAAACACGCCAAACGCGCGCCCTACATATTTACACGGTGGACATTTGTCACACGAGAACGGGTCATTTCTACGACTCATTCTTGAATTCAACAGCTCGCTTTCCTCCCTCCTACTACATGGGTTTCGAACACTCCTTCCTCTCCTCAAAAAGACCCTTCACATAGCATCTTCAAAGATGACATAGCTCTGAGGGAAATTATTTTCCTCATTTCCCTCAAGGCCTCCTGTGTGGAGTTATTGTAAAAAAAAAAACAACCGTCTGGGGCATTTTATTGCCCACCAGACTCTGCGCTTGAATTGCGCTGTGACAGTGGGAAGTGCGTCTCTGTGTATAAAACTATGACGTGAGCACAAAACGGTATTATAGAAAAGCAATGTCTGTTTATTTGCAATCACTGCAATAATCTTACATGTTGTATAAATGACAACCGTAATTTTTTTTTACAATTTAGATTATAAAACTAGATCACCAATTTACAAAATGCAAATCTACAGTCCAAATCAACGATAAATAAGGATAACCGCCTTATTAACAATGTATTTACTGTAGTTACATCTCGCAAGCTTCGTCTTTCGAATAGTTCATAAAGGATCATTACTTTTATTTCAAGTAAATGTCAAGGGTAATATTTTACTGGCGAATTAGTGCAAATGTCAAAATATGTACAATTCATAAAACTTTCGGATAGCGTCTACTGGTTTAGCAAACTGGTCCATTTAGTTTGGGCCATTATCAGTTGAAGGAATATGTAAGTCTAGGTATATTTTAAAAAAATCACAACAAAATAAACACACACCTTCGTTTGTTTCTTCAAGCAACTTTTTACTTTCACTTAGCCATGGAGAACACAACACAATCACTAGAAGTTCGAAAAAGATTGAAACTCTTTGCTAAATTAATTTAAAAGTTCGGCATTAGGAGCTAACCAACATATCTGTTCGAGTAAAACCAACACAATAACATAAAACATATTCATAACATAATTCGGTACAAACAAAAAGATACTGTCCGACTTGAACCGTTATTTTCCGTCATTAGCTCCCGTAGCATTCTCGGACTTTCAAAACAGTCAAACCACATTCCAAAGATAAAATTTAAAACAGGTAAAATATTAATGAAAGTATTTTAAAGAAATACTTAAAAAAGACAATAGGGTTATTGTTAAATTCTCATTAGTTTCAGCCTTTTCCTAATGGCAGGTACAATTTTCGAAACACTAATGCATTTGCTCATTATTTCTCCGAAGAACTGAAAAACCATTGAAAAACCAAAAAAAGCCGTTTTGTAAATAAGAAATAGTCACGTTCGCTAGAATCTAGACCCTTGAAACGATGTTCTATTCACGTAACCAATCACAGCGGGTTAAGTGAGGTATCATTGAAAAATCTTATTTTTGATTGGATAAAAATCAAAATGGCACCGTATTAATGGACTTCACTAGAAGTAGTCGTCGAAAAGTGACTAAACCATTGCGTATATAAAGTTATCCATTCACGAGAAAGTTCCTGCAGGAGAGTATTTTTTACAAAACGTCACGTTTATTAGAAGGAAAACTGGAAAACGCTGATCCATTTAAAATTTACATAATCAAAAAAGATAAACAGATAATGATTGTGTTATTGTTGTGTTGTGATTTTTATTCAGATAAACGAACATAATATAGGGGCAACGAAAACAAATTGTACCATGTACGTTTTTAGATTTTCACGGCCAAAAGCATTTTCGTTGTTTGTTTTTGGGGTGTTATGACGGATCTGCCGGATCTGCCCTGATGATGGACACTGCAACGCTGTCCGAAACGTTGGCTAAAGAAGGAGGTAGCACAACACGGCATAACACCCCAAAAACAAACAACGAAAATTGTACCATATACATTTTTTAAATATTAACGACAACCTGATTACAAAACCACGAAAATAGGCGTGTATCTATTCAATACTTTTTATAAATCTGACTCTGACTGCTCTGAAATTTGGAAAACTTTTCTATCTGTTAATAATTCTAGATCAACGCAACTATTTCAGCTTATTTCCATAGTTAGATAATAAGATTTTAAAATTCGATTTAACTGTTAATCATTATGATATAACTTTTGGTTTGTGTTCCATATTTTTCAAAGGCTTAAAAATAAAATAAAGTGATGAAAATGAGGGCGAATTCGGGAAATAGCAACTGTTATTTAGCAAAAGTTATTAATAATACAGATATCGAGTGCCTCTCCAGGTCGCCGCGCAGAAAAGTAAAGTCCGAAAGTAAGGTAACGGTTTACAGAGTAGTCCATTGAAAGACTTTTCTGCACGGAGGCCCGCAGAAGTTAATTGCCGCAAATGTCATTGATTTCTTTATATTATTTAAGTTTCCTATTTTTATAATTTGGATGTGCAATGCGATTTGGTGCCGTGTGTACAATCTTCGCAAAGTACTTACCCTTGGCAATATTTTATATGGATGCATATAAACGCACTGGGGAGCTAAATAAATTATACAGAATTTAAAACGCGAAAGATTGTTGATTAATATTATTTGACAATTTGACGTCCATGAAAACTTTGTATTCGGCTTTTGGTTTTGATTGTTTTTTATTTCAGAGAAATAAATTGTGTTATTTAACAAAACATGAAAAATGGCAATGCAAACGAATGGGATGTGTAGATTATGTGCGACGCCCGGGGGGCAGAATATGACAAATATATTGACAGATGAACCCGAGTACATGAATATGGCTGATATAATTCTAAAATACTTTGATATTTCGGTAAATATCAACTGGACTAACATTTTTTCTGTATGAATTCTCAAAGTGATTTTATTTACATGTATTGTTTTCCCTTTAGATTTCCTCTGAAGATACTTTTCCCAAGGAAGTTTGCGAATGCTGTATAGTAAAAATAAAATCATTTGATGAATATGTTGAACAGTGTTTACGTGCTCAGAACTTCTTTTTAAAGTTAAATAATAGTGAGACTGAAACTAATAAAGATGAAGATTTCTTTAAAGTTGTCAAATGTGAATTGGCCGTTGACCTGGGTGCTATTACAGACGAGGTTAAGCGTGAGGATGATGTCAAGGTATGTATATGTAATTTAATTCTGTTGAACCCCTAACTTCTTGTGTGCCCACATTTCTTTAATATTTTCAAAAAATCATTTCTTTCAATATAACTAGCTATTCCGGCGAAACCACGGTAATTATTCCACTAACCTTTGCACTTTTAAAGAATAGATTTTGGAAATTACGCTACGTATCAACTTAATTACTACAGGAAACATCAATTACTTGATTACGTTTGGATAGATGGTAAAAGATGCATTAAAGTTTCGTTTTTGTCAAATCAAAGCACAAATTTTCCGTATTCTTATAATTCATTTTTTTGTTGTTGTACGGATTGACATTTGCATGAGTTTTATTTCAATCAAAATATGCATGACTTACTTAGTTAATCCAAACTATGAACCTAATAACCTATTTTGTGCATGTAAATAGTTAATTAATAATACGGAATGTTTCGATGCACGGATTCTACGGAGCGTTCCTTTTATAACGATTCATCTGTCGTAAGCCCGCCGGCGGGCGCATCACAGCTGAGAGGTTAAAAAATTAAAAGCGATTTTGACCCTTATGTATACAGAAACTGTACAAGGATAAGGTCAGAATCGCTTGCGCCAATATCATTCCAGACTTTGCTTTTTATTAGAGCACTCTAGCTCTTCGGAATGTTCTGATATTCATTTTCTATGAAATATATCCTTAACCTCTAACTGTCATCCGGCTTTCAAACACAATCAAATATGACATTTGCCGAAAGTCCTTATAAAATAAATTCTTGTCAACGGGTGTAGGTACAGTACCTACCTACTTTCTGGTTGAGCTAACTAATACAATATAATCGTAAAATTAAACACTTATAACCTAACCTAGATTTTGAGTTTTCAAGTAGTTTAGCGGCTCCGCTAGGTTTGTGTAACATGGTTTGTGATACAAAAGGAAGTGCCCCTTTATAGCGCCTGCTCGCGTCAAGGCAAGAAAAACATCCCAGTTTTCAAGTAGTTTAGCGGCTACGCTAGGTCTGTGTGACATGGTTTGTTATACAAAAGAAAGTGTCCCCTTCATAGCGCCTGCTCAGGTCAAGGCAAGAAAAGCATCCCAGTCTTCAAGTAGTTTAGCGGCTACGCTAGATTTGTGTAACATGGTTTGTGATACAAAAGTGAATGTATTATTTATTAATAACTCAGGTACGGGGCATACGTCATTCCTATGTCTACCTACGTTAAATTATCGTGAAAACAAGCTTATGTGCACAAGCGGTTAAGAATCGATTTTTGCAGTATGGCAATCTTTTTTAATATTCTAGCTATTTATACTGTTGAAAATGTGAAAGATTGATTGTCTATGAAAATGAAGAAGAGTTTGTACACCGCATAAGTGAATTAATTTAAACAAAATTAAAATGTTAAACGCATATTTTTTGCATGTTTTTTCTTCTCCCTCAGGGGAGAAAAAAAAACATACAAAAAAATAAAAATAAAATAAAAACTCATAAAAACCCACCTTTCTTAATAATAAAGCTAAATATAACTGTTTAACTAAAAAGTATTCCGTATTAACTGTGAGGCGGAGTAGTAAATAAATAATGTTGTTTCTTGTAGTAATTGTTAAAACGAAGTGCAGTTTTCATAATCTGTGCCTAAAAGTTATTATTAACAACTATATATTTTTATCCCATTAGATGTAAAAATATATAGTTGTCCCCTTCTAAGCACAAGTATCTACTTTATTGGTGAGACTGGTTGAAATATTATATTATGTTGTAAATATTGTAACATGTTTCAAATGATTAATAAATAAAAATTATAATCATTATTATATTTTTCTAGGTTAAAGAAGAACTCTTGGATGATATGGATGAAGAGATGTCAAGTAATATCCTTATATAATAATGATGATAATAATCAAACAATTTAATTGTTTTGTTTCTGCTACAATGGTTTGTGTTTTCTTTAGATTCATTATTTGAGGATGGTCTGGATTATCCGATAAGTGATCTTCTCCCTAAAAAGCAGAGGAAAAAGAAATTAAAATCTTCAAAGAAAAAGAAACTGAAGCTGAAGCACTCTTCCGCTTCTGACTCCGAACCTACTTCTTATAAAAAGTCTGATCCTAATCTACAAAAGTATTTTTCGTAAGTATTTTTGATAATGAATGGTAAATTCTGTTTCATAGAGTTGTAAACAGTTGGTATGCCAATTGGGTGGCAAAAAAAAGTATTTAGGAGCTTTATGGTATGACAACAAATTCTTTAGTTTGGAGTTAACAGAGCATTGATAAAAGTTTACTAATGGGAATTGAATTATTATTACTTTTAAAGTGATTTTCATTCCGTTTGAATTATTTCGACTCAATTGGGTAATTAATTAATTGAAAATGTTTTTTTTGAGAAAAAATATTCGGCATTGTTCCCGTGTTAAGCTATTCATTTGGAACATTGTTTTATGATTTAAAATGTTTGCATCCTGATTGTTTCGATAGATGGGTCATGTTAACTTCCTCTAACCCATTCTCATCATCCTTCTTCCATTTATTTAATGTATGAACCCTATTCCATCTAGTGGATCTATTGTGTGATTCAATACAAGGTGTCCAAAAAGGGTATCGGGTGTTTGATGGTTGAATAAAATAAAAAATATAAATAATCAAATATGTTTTTTATGTTTTATTTTCAGACACTGAACTGGAATTCTTTTTTTGAAAAAATAATGGTATCTAGATGCCGACCCTCACGCTGCTGGTTTCCCTCTAACCTCAAACGAAGAATTGGTAATTTTTGACACATTACTCCAAAAAGGGTAGCGGGGTTTTGTTTTTTTGTGACGTCATAAATGAATGGTGCGGGGCGAAGGGTATGGATGGCGTTGTGCAGTCGTACATGGGATGCATCGCGTTTTTTGCGTGTGAGCCTATTTCTTACCTAAGCGGTGATGCTGTTCAGCGTTTTTATCGTGCGGATTATCATTCTCCCAGTGGCGATGGCATTAAAAAAGGAGCACTCACTGTAAGCAGTGAGCGTTACTGCGAAATGCTAAAAGGTTTTTTGGTCCAAAAATTTCAAGAATACTAGCCATACTTCCGACTTAGCAATTGCTGCGGTAAATGAATTAATCACGAAAAAAGTGATTTCTCGTATAGGCACCATTAACTGGCCTCCCAAGAGTCCAGATCTCAGTCCTCTTGAACATTTTCTGTGGGTATACCTGAAAGGTAGAGTATACGAGAATAAACTGAAGTATCTGCCGCAATTGAAGCACAGTCTCGCGAGTAGAGTGTCAAATATTACCAAATCTTCGTTTGAGGTTAGAGAGGTGCCAGCAGCGTGAGGGCCGGCATCTAGACACCACTATTTTAAGTAAATAAATTTCCAGTTCAATGTGTAAATAAAACGTAAAAAAACTTATTTGATTATTTATATTTTTGTATTTTATTCAACCATCAAACACCCGATACCCATCTTGGACACCCTGTATAACAAATTGTGTGGATACGCATGGCATCCCTCATAAATCTCAATTTGATTGCAACTTGTGATGGTTTTAGATTTGCGTGCTTCGTGTGCCAGAAGCTCTGCGCCAACTGGTTCAGGTTGAAAGCCCACATCGTACAGGAACACAATCAGCAGGCCAAGGTCCAGTGCGAGTGCGGCTGCATCGTCAGATCTAAAACCGCCATATATCGACATGTCTCGGGTCATAATGACCCTAGTAGCTTTGCGTAAGTGCCTGCTTTGTTCATTCTTTGGCCCCAACCTCAACCTAGCGGTCACCACCTTCGTTTTAAGATCCTCCACTATGAATCCAGAGGTCGCCGTTTCAAATCCCGGTGTGTGCAATTTTAAAATTTAATTAACGGTACTAAACCATGCAAGCTCAAACACTTTATCGCTCTCACCTATGACGGCCAAAATAGATCTCTGATTCGTCACGTGGTTCACCATTCTTTAATCAGTGACTTATACTCCCCCCACGTACGAAAGGATGTGCCGTGGGCGGAATTATTTCACAAATAATTAATTTAATATAAAATAGCTTTCCACAGTGGAAGATTCTCTCAGTATCACCCTGGTGAAAGACCATCATTCAGAATCGAAACATTGTTTGGAATAACTTTAGCCATCTTTGGTGACCAGATCTGAATAGTCACATACTCCCCCACCTTCCTCTTTCCCATCTCCTTCATCTCCCCTTCCATTTTCTTCAGTTTCACAACATACCCCAATTGGGGATGCTATTGTTTCACCGGCTCTAGATGGCTGGGAGCAGTTAGGACTCTTTTACGGTATTCACATTACAACAAGATTATTATGATTACTTTTCAACGGACATAGAATAAAACAACAGCTCGATTTAAAACAATGTTTTTTGTTGTTGTTTTATTTTTTAGGTTTCTTACGTGAGTGGTTTATTTATGTTCTTAACCTAAGTAACAGCAGATTCTGTACATTTATTATCCAGTTACGGGTAAATCATTTTAAAAGGACCCTTGCTTGTTAAGTGGTGTATCTACTCGATGAATAAAAATATCTAATATAATTTAATAATAAATTTGTTTTTGTTAGGAACAAAAAACATTGTCAAATGCAACAAAAAACATCGTCAAATTAAATCGCAAGTCTAAATTTAGATGGAATTGATAAACGTCGTTTCTCACCTATCTTTGGGTATTTTCAGGGTAAAGGGGGACTGCGGACGGGTGTTTCAAATTTCATCTTATGTTTTTGACTTTTGATACTATCAAAGATTATTTTTTCAAAAAATATTTTTTTTAATAATTTTGATATTTACTTACTATCGATGTGCACAACTACAGTGAAAAGTGTCCTATTTAAAATGATGTGCCTGCAAGCACATGGATTATGTAGTGATTTCCAATTTACAAATAATATGTATTTGAGTTGCGGATTTATGACAAAACCTACCTATCAACAAATAGATATATATTGACATTTTTAACAGCATCAAATAAAGATTTAACCCTATTTTTTTCAAATGACCTTCCACAGCTGGAGCCCTAGAGCCGCCTCTGATACTAATGTATAGACATCGGCATTTATAGACATTGCATATTTGCATATGCAAATGCATATAACTCATCGTGGATATTTCGTTGGTTTCGTTGATCAATTTGACAGTTCTGAGGCCATTGCAATTCAATCAAGCAAGCTAGCATTTGAAGACGCATCCATTAAACAGAATATCGCCCTCATCTCAACACATTTCCACAAGTTACCAGATGCCATAGAAAAATTGGAAACAAAAAAACCTTCCCTTATTTAAATCAATAGAAATACTGGAAACAATGATCGAACTCGCCAACGCTCTTCCTAATTCAATATCAGGAAAGATTCGTAAAAAGTTACACCTATTTTGCTTAAAAACCCGAGTCTTGAAGACATGAAGAACATTAAATGCCTACATCAATGGCACAGATACCCTCCTTCCTAAATAGTTATCTCCGGAAATGGCGCCAAATTTTAAGTTTTGTCCAATGACGTCAGTTGACGTAGAGAGGTCGTTTTCGGCATACAAAATTAATACTGGGTGACAAATAATGTCACAAATTTGCGATCGAAAATTTAGAAAAAATACTTAAATTGTATATTGTCAAAAAACTATGCACAACTTTAAGAATATTTAGCTGTTTTTGTACCGTCTTTAATTAAAATATATAAAAATAAAAATGGTTTTTTGATTTAGCATTGTGCATATTTTGGGCATATCAAGAGTTTTTTTAGCCGTGTCTTACATTACGAAGCACCGGTCTATGCGCCGATAATATCGGAACAAAGAAATTGATTTACTGTCATTATAATACGTAGTATTTTTACATACATGTGCATATAATATTATGCACAGCCTCACTTTAAAATTTATCAACACATGACTTTTTTTTCTCGTTTTTAACATTAAGGTGAATAGTATGCGGCAATTCTCGTACAAGCTTTACACGCCCCATTCGAAATCAACAGATAATATTTTATTTATTTTAGTACTGAAAAATAATACTAATAACGAGATTTTCGTTAACGCAAATTTTACTTTTATATCACTTATAATAATTACCAAGTAATAACATTAACGAAAGTATTAATTTTTCATCTGATTTATGTAGGTCTTTGTGCACGGTAGGCATATCTGTATATTAAAAAGAGGGAAACTCAAGTTTGAGCAGTGCCGATGTACGTGCAAGTTTTAAGTACATTCCTGTGATGTAAAGACGTTAATTGTAGTAAAAAGGTAAAAAAAATTGCATGGAACGATTTTTTATCCGAAGTGTTGGTTTTGCTTTTTAATGAATGTTCCAGTATTGTTTGACTATATTACGATAACAAGTGCGACTCTCATAATTTACAACTTTCTTGCATCTGTGACTATAAAAAGACACATGCCTAGTTACTTTGGTGTACAAAATAATAATATTCATAGATCGAGTTAGGTAGGTAGTCAGATATCAATTCTCTTGAACTTCAAAATGAGTGTTTTTTTGTGCCTGTAAGAAATCGATAATAAAAATAACAACATTGATTGACCCGTAAGCTACTGAATTTCGTTTTTACACATACTTACAAAAACAAATTAATATAAAAAACGACAATACATGCGATCAGCAGCTTATGGGTTAAATACTTGGATGACTTGTGTAGCGCCGTTTTTGTGAAAAATCACCTCAAGGGCGGATGTACACAATACATCAATGAATTTGAATATGGGAGGTACCGCCGCCCCGGGAACAATTTAGTGGATGACCAACCCCTCTGCCATAGGTCGCCCCTTGTGTTCTCTACGTTTGGTGACTTAGCAGGAGTGCCCGGGTTCACGGGGTGAGGTTTGTCGAGATCTTGGCAGCTGATGCGTCTGCCCACTTACTGTGTTGCAGGCCAGATCGGGAGAGACTTGTTGAGGGAGACCATTCGGCCTCTCCTGTAGAACTCCTTTGACCCATCCCCTTGCACCGCAGTGGGGGGGAAGGATTTATACGTCTGTCACTCCTGGAACTACCGACTGATTCCTACCCAGGCCACATACCTTTTTCCTTCCCACAATATCCTCCTCCTCATTTCATTTAAAAGCCCCTTAATACAGCATTCCCAAAGATGACATAGGCCCTGGAGGAAATAATTTTCTTCAGGGCCTCCTGTGTGGAGCCATTGTAAAAAATGAATAACATATAATTTATTTATTTACTATCTAACCAAAACGCCGTGTGCCCTAACCGGGCAACCCTGCTTAGTCACCAAACGTAATGAACCACTCGAGGTGACTTATGGCGGAGATGTTGGTTATCCAATAAATGGTTCCCTGGCAGCTGTACCAAGACCCCCCACTAAGTAGAAGTGTATTCCTTAGGCGTCTCCGACTTCTTTTACCCTGTACTATCGTGTCATATTCGCGTAAAGTTATTTGATAATAATATTATTATTACCTTTTTATTATAGAATTTTTACAAACTCAGAAAAAGCAAGCATAGTGACTAACTTTTACTCCAAGGTACGTACGGTTTAAAAAGCCCGCTATACACGATAAAGTATTTGGTTTTCTATTGAAATAATTCATCTCAATATTAAAAAGCATAACGTGTTGAAAGCGTTTTATCGGACAATATTGAAAATGACGCCATCTATCGGTGTGAAGTTTGTAATAATATTTTAAGAATACCCTTATCACAATAACACATTTTGCGTTCAAATTGATAAATCAACCACATCTCGTTCAGATAATTCTGGGAGGCCTTTACGTGGACGAGCGCTTTTCGGAAATTTAAACTTAAAATTACTAAAAAATATGATAATAATAATAATAGAGCAAATAAGACTACTGATACATCTCCATGATTTTACGTGGAGAATATAAATTAATTGAGAGATATAAAAAAAAAAAAAAACTATTAGAGGTGGTACATTATTTTGAATAAGAAACAACTTTTGTTTAAGATAAAAATACTGTTGACGATTTTTCCATAGAAGCGGTAGGTACCTATGTCGATATTTATGAATTTTACACGCTGAAAAAGGTAATTCCAACGCTTAAAAAAAACTCCAGGTTTTTGGTTGAAAAAATATAAATCACCAGTAAAAAATATATATGTTATCGGTAACCATGTAATACGGGCTCCTCTCGATTGTCCGAAGATCGTACATATCTTAAAAAACTCCAGGTATTTGGTTGAAAAAATATAAATCACCAGTAAAAAATATATAGTTATCGGTAACCATGTAATAAAGGCTCCTCTCGATTGTCCTAAGATTGTACATTACACGGCACAGTCCGAAGATCGTACATAAGCGGCCTTTTAAAAAAGGTCCAGTTAACTTTAGCAACTTTTTATAAATCATTCAATCTCCCCGAGCGATGATTTAATTTACTGAATTCAACAATCCTTTTATCCTCCGTCTCTTATGGACTTGTCCATTTTACCGTTGAATCTTTTAAATGCACGATTTTCACAAATACCTTTTGGTTTGGTAATAAAATATTTCAGTGGCATGTTTCTTAAAAATGATTGTTTTTCTGCCGTTCTCTAAAATTATAAAAGCATAAGTACGAAAAATAATTTATACAGATAAATTATATTTTATGTACATTCATGAACCAATAATTTAGCTCAATATTAAAATGCCATAATAAATGCCTAACCGATCAAAAGTATATGAAATTATTTGTTATAGCTTTTTAGTTGTCCAGATTTTTGTTACAGCTTTTTGTTTAACAAGTAATAAAAGCAATTCTTTTGTAATTTAAGTACCGGGTTGCTACCTCCTTACTTTATTTATTACGCGCCCTGGTTTAATTTTACATTCTAGTTTAATAGTTGAATATCACAGTTATTTTAAATACTTCAAAATTAAAACAATAAAGAAAACATATAACACTGAAAAAATTAAAATGTTACAACAAAAGCATATAATAAAATACATTGTTAAAAATGTTAAGAAGCCTCACATAAATAGTTGTTAAATAAGTTAAATTTCATTTCGTCTATTTGTGTCTCGATATATAAAAGAATTGAAATAAACAATATTTAAACTGGTTATTTTTAAGGTGAAATATATATATGTTATAAAGAAATAATCGTCTTCCCAACAGTTACTGAATTTTTTTTTTCTTTAACGAGTTATCTTTTCTTTTAAATCGTGTTTAACATCCTTTGTCAATGACATGTTTGTAATTCATGATGAAAAGTCATCAAATTCATTAAGACCGGAATAAATGGACCCGACACCCACTATGAAAAAATGTCATTGTTTGTTGAAGATGCGTTTTCATGGATGCTTGAAGTACCGGGCACACTGGTACCGGATGCACTGGTACTGGGCACACTGATACCGGGAAGAGTTACAATGTGTTCACTTTGATCATCATCGTCACCGTCACCGATGTCAAATAACATTGATTCAGCATCACTTTCCAACTCAATTTCTATTTCTAAATCTAAAGGCCTCTACTCACCATGCTGCAAACAGCCCGACATGTCGGGCTGTTTTGCAGAATGGCTACAAATCGCAAAGGATTCGGCAGCCGGTGGTGCCTACTAACGATGACATGTCGGGCTTTTTGCAGCATGGTGAGTAGAGCGCTTAACGCTAAAATTTCTTTTTCATTAAGAACTACAAAATATGTTTCTGTTCACAGCACTAACTACTAAACTATATATAATAAAACGTATTTCTATTTTTACAAATTAAATAATTAAATTCGATGTACGTAACTTAATAAAAAAACCTGTAAAAATAAAACAATCCGCGCAGTGTGTGTGCCTTTGTTTGTTCTACTGCGACTGCGCAAGATTTTGTAATGGGTCATAAATCAACTGATGGAGATATTCTGTCTCCTTGACTTTAAATCGTTGCCAAAGATAAACAAATAATATTTCAGAATAAATTTAGACAGATGTCGCTGAAGATATGATTGGAGATTTACTACACAAAGAATTTGGCCCTCTATCTTGCATGTATACGATACAGCAAGGACTCAATCTATAGTCGTTCCCGCGTGAGGGGCAAGTTCGCTGAAATGACTAAAGATGCTTCCCGCCGCCTAAAGGTTAAGGTAGTTTTTGGGTTAAAAAGTTGAAATGTTTATATGGAAAAAATAATATTCTTCTCTGGAAACATATTTTTGTATGCGAAAAAAACTTTGGAATTTCGATAAAAGTTATTTATCCTTTTTACTTCTACAAACATGCAGAATCATCTCCCGAAGTTTATGCTCTTTACCCCCGTACACCTTGTATACCTCTGAACTCAATATATTTATTATTGATAATTTATTTTTTTATTTAGTTACTATTTTTAAATTTATATAAAATACATGTTAAATGTACAAGGTGTACGGAAACTTGTAGTACAAGTGGGAACCTGGTAAATCTACATGACATTGGAAGATATTTTGAGATATAACTTTTTTGATTTGAGATTTGTACATTTTTTAAATTTAAAAAACAGTTTGAAAATTTATAAATCAGTAGCTAGGGAGTTATTAACATCTGTTTAATATCCTTTAGAATAAGTCGAAGTGTAGACCCGACTTCCAGGTTTTTTTAAACCCTTTATTGGCATAAAAAAAGGAAAATGTTTAAAAAAAAATCAAATGCTCAGTTTGAAAAAAAAAAAGTTGTTTTTTTCTCCATGTGATGTAGATTCACCAGTTTCCCGCTTGTAATACGAGTTTCAGGACACCATTTATATATAAAATGGATGTATATTATATTCATAGTCCTCCTCATTAGGAGATCCTGTGCTGAGGGATAATGACTGAAGAATTTGTTTTGTATTTTAAGTTGTGACAAATGTTCGCGCATAATGAAGACACAAGATGACCTGGACAAACACAAGATGAGGCACATTCCTAAACCTGACCGTGTGTACAGCTGCTCGGGCTGCTCCAAGGTGTTCAACTCCAAGGAGAACTTGAGGTCACACGAACGCGTACACATTCCACTGTTCCAGAGATACATCTATCCCTGCAGCGTCTGTGGCAATAAGTGAGAATTTTACAGTTTTTTAATGTTATTTACAGCATATTCTTTCATTCCAGCTCCGCTTAAATCAAGTCCTTGTGCTGTTATTAAAGGACTGTTTGAAAACCCTCAGGAAAACTTAATCCAGAAAAAGTAATTAGTCTAAATGATGGCCTCTGTGGTCGAGGAGCAAGGCTCTCAACTAGCAATCCGGAGGTCGTGGGTTTAAATCCCAGCGTTTGCAAATAAATTTTATTGGATTAATTTGTGTTTTTACAATTTAATCATTTAAAATAATATAAGATATATTTGCAGCTCTTTGCAGAGTGGAAGATAATCTCAGTATCGCCCTGGTGTAAAACCACCTTTCAGAATTGAAACATTGCTTGAAATGGCTTTAGCCGTGTTTGCGGACTAGATTTGAATGGCTCCCAACTTCCCCTCCCCACTTACTTTCAGCCTCACAACATACCTGAATTGGGGATGTCATAGTCTTACTGGCTCCTATTAAAGCAAAATCCCAGCACGTCATCGACGTTTGTCCTCTTTCCTCTCACATATCTTGTTTCAAAATGAACAAGACAGATGATACTTGATAATATGATATGATACTTGATACCAGATATACGTTACATAAGGTTATGCTATACTAGGACTAGTATAGCTTAGGACTTAGAAGTTACCGTAGATACATGAAACAAACATAAAGGAGTGCTCTGTTCATTTTGGAGTTGTTTTACAAAATTGTTTTTTTCAGCTATCAATGAAGTTGGATTTAACTGCGTTTTTATTCCTTATGGTTTCTTGAAGATTTTCCATGACAAACCAGAACTGTGACAAAACAGAAAACTTTTGAAAAGTGATGAAAAAAACTAATCTAACATCTGCCCCAAAATGTTGGCTAAAGATCCGACATAACACCCCAAAAATAAATAACAAAAATATTTTTGGAAGCGAAAACCTTAAATCATGTCTAATTTCACATATTTATGTAGTTTTTTTAAAGTTTTTTCATGACTTTATATCACTTTTCAAAAGTGATCTGTTTTGTCCGGTTAACCTTGATGAACCAGTCTGTCTATTCTCTTGAATTTGTAGTGACCCTTGATAGAACATCTCAGGTTAGCTGAGTAATTTACATTTAATTAAATTCTCACACATATATGTTTGTGCTTTAGGTTCACAACCAAATCAGCGGTAGTGGGGCACACGCGGGCCGTGCACGAGAAGATAAAGCGCTACATCTGCGACGTGTGCGGGTACGCCTGCAGCACAGGGGGTGAGCTCATCCAGCACCGCGCCATCCACAGCGAGGAGAAGCTCTTCCAGTGCAACCGCTGCCCTAAGAAGTAAGCCGACATTCTTCTACATTTTTCATATATCACCTACTAAACTAAAAGTAAAGCACCGTAAACAGTACACTGTAAAGACAGGAGAACTATATGGCCACCCGGTTGGACAGCGTTGTGAGGCGAGTATAAGTAGGGGTTGTAGGAGGGGATTTATTATGGGTAAAATATAATGAAGGCGGAAAAACAGATGCCAGTAGTGCATTCCACATATGAGCCGACTTACACATAATGAGTCGAAGAGACAACCCATTCTCATAAAGCCGACATCACTTGTGGACGGGTTTTCCGCTCGTGTCAGTTGAGTTTCACATACGTTCGCCGGTTCACAGGGGCTCAATGCTACTAGCTCCAGAGCAGGCTCCATAATCAGAGACCCACATTGCATCTGTGCATTAGAGATGGCAATCAGCATGTTAACAACGGATTGTCGATCAGACGGAAGTCTGAGTAATAAAGCCCTGTTCAGACACTGCTATAAACTATAAAAGATCATCACGCCAAATATCGCTCCCCATACAATCCCTTCAGACCTTTCACACCTAAGCGCTTTATGCGCAGATCATCCATAGACAATGCACATCTTAAGCCGTAACCGCTCCTGAGGCGATATACGAACAGATAAGCGCCCCTCTCTCCCGCAGAAAATAGGAGAGGGGGTCATTTTTATTAAAACGCTCGAATGTCAGCTGTCAAATTCTCAGATCTAGTACAAAATCTACAAAGAAATGGTATCTCGCGGCAGTTATCGAGCTTCATCTGACCCCCTCTCCTATCATAGGAAGAAATATTTGAAAGCGTCGTGTGAACGGTACAAAATATAAGCGCTTGCGGTTCAACAGATATCTGCTCGCGGTTTATAGCTGTGTCTGAACAGGGCTTAATGGTCTATGTTTGATATTTAATGCTGTATCGATAAATAAAGTTAAACACTTACTCGCTTTGACAACTGATTATGTGTTTTTTTTGTGAACAAATACATTTCTAAGCAATATAGAACCTATTTTTAATGTTTGAAGATTCAAGACTGGTTCAAATCTGAAGGCGCATCTGGACACCCACGACTCCACGTCCTACCCATGTGGGACGTGTGACAAGGTCCTCAACAGCAGAAGAACCTATCGGAAACATCTGCTGGTCCACAATGATCTCTGTCGACATATTTGTCCATTCTGCAATAAGGCTTTCAAAAGAAGACAGACACTCAAGGTTAGATTTGTGTTATTTATTATTTCTCATTTAGTTAATAATACCCCAAGGAATGTTCATCACGAATGAAAGTGAAATATCAGAAGAAAATCACCCTAACTTTTATTTAATGTACCTCAGTTCTCTTTGGGGAAATAAGCATTTAGGCAACAAAAAATCAGCCCAAAAATCATTAAAAAAATTGCATATGTGTACTGTAATGCTGTCCATCCATGGAGCTACTTTCAAGCGATTCGATCGCCGCTCATCTGTACCTTCTATACTATTATTAGTGTTTGTAAACGCCGCTACGCGCTGCACTAGCAAAATAGTATGGCAGGCAGCGGCGATCTAGTCGCTTGTAAGTAGCTCCATGTACGGAGGGCGTAAGAGGAAATCGCAGAGAAAAGGTGCAATATAGCTCTATATTCCAAAAATAATAAACATAACTCATATTAATTATTATAGTACATATACAGGGTGTCCGGGGGTAAAGTGCATTAACTTCGGGAGGTGATTCTATATGAGTAAAAAAGATAAATTACTTTTTCCGAAATTCCAACATTTTTTTTCTCGTACAAAAAGAAGTACCTATTAAAAATCCTTAGTGTACAGTACAAACTTGCCCGATAAATTTGCTGTGAGTCGGCCGGGCGCTAATGTGGCAGTCGTGATTGTTACGTATCGTAACAGCGGAAAATAATAGTGTTGGCTGTACACGCCGGAGTAATTTTATCTTTTTACCAAAAAAGTACCCCTAAAGGATAGAATTTCGAAAAAAGTTATTTATCTTTTTTACTTATACTATCATGTAGAATCACCTCCCGAAGTTAATGCATATTACCCCCGGACACCCTGTATATTATATCGATATTAGAAATTTGAAATGCTGTAAAGTACAATAAAACCAAAAATTAGTTAAATACATCATTTTTCTCTTTCGATCTGCATCATCGAAACATTTCTAGGTAATAAGCGCGTCTTTTACGAAGCGCATTTGAAAGCCAGCATACAAAAAATATATTTTTTCAATACGACGTAAAATATTTGACAGTTCTCACCTTTCTTACGAATTCAATTTTTATAACATTTCTTTTGTGATATAATACAAAAATTACATCAAAATAATGTAGATAAAACGAACTTCCTAATATTCACTCAAATCTATGCTTTACACAATGGATTTATATCAAAAACAATGAATAAACACAGACTTCGAATATGACAGAGTTCATATTATCAAGCGGCAGCCATTTTGTTCCCCATCTTTGGTGCCCGGTGCGTCATTAGCAATTAATATGAATTATTCGGGGTGGCTAAATGCTATCCAGTAATTCGTAATGTCAAGAACGAGAATGGCCCAAGCGACCTTGGTTACCAGTTAACTCTGTTCTTCATACAATTTCTTTATACATAAGGGGCAAAATTGCTTCAAACATCCGGACCCGCCGGGGGGGGGACTGCGGCCCACAAGAGGTTAAGGGGATTTTTTCTGACAAATTAAAAAAAATTTAATACAGTTTTTAAAGAAATTTACAAAAAAGTTAAGTATCGTTATTTTATAATAAAAATTCAAAATCATAAGTCTTTTAAGGAGATATGATTTTTTGAAAAAAAAAAAACTTTCTTTTCGCTCTCTTGAACAATTAACATTTTGTCCTTTACAGAATTTCAAATTTCCGTGATCGATATAATTAACATAATTTATTGTAATTCTCTTTAAAATATAAAGTTCCCACATTATGTCCTTCAGGTCCACCTGACTTGCCACACTGGAGACACTCCGATCCAGTGTCCCTGGTGTCCACAGAGGTTCGCCTACAGTTCTGCTTGTCGCTCTCACAAGCAGCGCTGCCACCCTGAAGAACTCGCCATGATGGTTCCCCACAACTTGGGCGGGTATGCTAGCAACTCGCAGGACATGGAACTGGAACATTGCTCTGGCATAAATAACATTGATAACGTGGATAGCATCAAGCACGAACATAATAAACATGTGCAGAACTCTGTCGTCAACCAGATAGCAATACCGATAAGCATGACGCAGTATGACCAGAACCTCGCGGAAGGAAGCGAATCTAAAGACGGTTTAAGAATCAATATGGAACAGAATCGTCACTCTGATGATGCTCCGATTCAGTGTCCCTGGTGTCCACAGAGCTTCACCTACAGTTCTGCATGTCTCTCTCATAAGCAGCGCTGTCACCCCGAAGAATTGGCCATGATGGCTCCCAACACCTCAGAACGATATGCTGCCAACCAACGGGACATAGACCTGGAGCATCACAATAACATCATTAGCATCAAGCACGAACACAATCACGTGCAGAACTCTGTCATCAACCACATACAAGCAATGCCGCCAAACATAGCGCAGTACGATGCAAGCATTGCAGAGGGGAGTGAATCTAAAGATAGTTTAAAAATGAATATGGAACAAAACAGTCTTTAGTGTTCAGAATTCGTGTCTGTATCTTATTTTATGCAATGGATATTAAATTGTTAACTCATTTAACGTGATAGTTATCTTTGAGTTGGAAAAAATACAAAGAAGTTTTATCTTCTGATCTTATTGTATGTTAAGTATGAACATAGATTCATCAAAGGTTTTTTAAACTACATATTTGAAACAATGATTTTATCTCAAAAAACACATTTTATATTTATGTATATTATCAAAAATTTTGACATTTGCCCACCATTGTATGGCCGTATATGTACTAAATTTCTCTATTCAACATCTATTGTAAATCGTCTAATCAACATAACTTTTATTATTTATGAATTTATTGCATAAACTAGCTATGTAGTTAAATAAAGCAAATATATAATATCACCGGATCAAACAGATGCAAATTTTTATACATATATGTTATTATATATTTCATATATTTAGTTTGAAACATAATTCTGTTCTTGAACATTTCCTTTTTTTTACGTAATTGTGTATTTTATTTTATTACAAATTTCAACATGATAAGTTACTTCAAATAGCTTGTAGGCAGGATCATCTATACAAATAATACAAGAGCCAACAAAAACAATAAAATTTATTATGATAACAAAGCATTACTTTAATTATATATTTTATTATATTAGAGCATTTTTTAATTTCTTATATTAGTGAAATCTTTAGGAGGAATGTTATTGTTAAATGCATGCAAGTATATTAAATACATATATAGATCTAAATTATTTTTATTTTTAGTAGTAATAAGGGTGAAATTTTATTATAGATTGATTGAGTCAGAAATGTATAATGTAACTGCTCCGGGCGCCGACCAGCCAAGGAGCCGAGGTGCTGATAATATCTAATACAGCGCCCTTGAGGTTTTTACTAGCGCCATATTAGTATACATATTATGTGCACATTCTTTTCAGAAACACATTGGCGATCACAGGTTATTTTTTTATTTACATTTTTATTATTTACCACTAATGTTCATTACTCAATAGGTGCAAGGAAAAATATCTTTATTGACTGAAAAAAAAGCAGATTCTTATTTATTTTTTCAGGCATGTACGTGTAGCTTGATTGAAAATTGTTTGCTTACACCTTTTTGATTAAAAAATGCATAAAACTGTTCCATTTTATTTTAAAAAATTATTTTAAAACTTCAAGACTATTTATAAAAAAATTGATATTTATTTTTTTCTCTATTTATGATGAATACATACTCGCTTCGGCAGTGCATACGTTAAAACCCACACAAGGTTCTCGCAATATTTTTTCTGCCCGTATAAGGCTTTTCCGGTCCATTGAGAAACTTTATAAGACTGTTACACTGTATGTATGTTTGAAAGAAGCCAGATGAGTCGCAACCTGTTACGACATTACAATGTGAAACATTACATATTTTTATCTCTGTAGGCACTACTCAAACTCATGTTTACTTACTTATGTATCATTCTAACATGTTTATTTTTCTGTGGATAAAAAAAACATTTGATTCACTTTGGAACAGGTTTACTTCGAGGTACAAGGTAGGCTAGGTTAATAGTTAGGTAATACCACAATATTAGAAGAAAATAAAATTAATGTAAAAATAAAATAAAAGTGACAAGCTTTAATCCTATCAGTAAGTAGATTATTTTCTCATTCCTATTAATTTAAGCTATTTTAATTTTGTTGGTAGCTTTAAAAGGTAAAATGCAATTAGATTAATTTTCTACATTAAATAATAAATTAATACTGGTCTGTTGAATTTCTAAAAATATTTTATTTATTTACACCAATATAATATTTTAGGTTTGATTTTATGGAATATCCTAGCAGCATTTAAACTCGAAACAATACTCATTTATTTTATCAAATATAACATTATGATTTTATTTTATAGAGAAATCATTGTCACAACTAGCAGGTAAAAAACTCCAGAAGTGGATTATTACCTGTTGATGGCATTTTTTTCTTGAGTTTTGATTTTGATTGAGTTCTGCCCCTTTGCACATACAACAGCAATGAGAATGTATGCAAAAATGTACTTATCGTATTCAAAACATTGTCAAATTTGGCCTATTCAATGTGCAATATATAAATAATAAAAAAATTATTGTCCGTCTGGACAAATTCCACAATATTCTAACATACAAAAGATCACCAAATTTGCCCAATTGGACAATATAAGTGCAAAGTGCAAAATAACCTAAAATTTGTCCAATTGAACTTCAATAGTTCTCTTTGAAGATTATAGATTGCACCACACCTGTTTTAAGCCAGCTTGAGGAGTGCAGGTCCTCCTCCGGGGGCTATGAGAAGCATATATGGCAGACAATATGTGTAATAGTTCTAGCCCATACGAATTTCCTGGTACATTCAGTTCCTAAAAACATGCAAAAATCGCTTTTAAACTCAACCAGTGTCATAGAGGAAAACCACACCTTCACTGAATGTGCGCCTACTTTAATATTTTAAGAAGACTTCCAACAGTTCTATTTGAAAATTATAGATGGCAGCACTTTGTGTTTTGGCTTGGCAGTTTGTAGCTGACATGCGGTGCTAGGGTGTACAACCTAAACCCCGGCACAACAGATGTATTAATTGTTATTAATATAATATTTATAGACAATATTTTTTCATAAACGTGCTTTTATATATTAGATGAGTTGCGCTGCAGTGTCAACCATAATTTTTATTATAATTATTAAGTGTATGTGTACGTACGAACATTTTATCTCACCAAAATATGACTTATTACTCTATACATCGCACATCCTGTAGAAAGTGTCGTAAGCCAAAAAAATTAATTTTACAGTAGAGCGAAAACAAATGAATGATTGATGAACAAGCGGTTCTGTTGAAAAGAGATACTAGCGACATCTTGCGGAGATGGAGTAATCTAACTTAAATACGGTTTTCGTGGGGCATAGGTAATCACAATCATTTTACTTTTCAGAAATAAAACTAAAATAGAAAATTATGACTTTCAACACTTTTCTACAGGTGTGCGATATATATATTTGCTTTGAATTCTACAGCAATTTGATGGCTTGAATGCTTGAAAATGACTTAATGATATCATTAATTTTGTTTCATCACTCACTAGGTATAAATTTTACAATCCTAGTCATAATAAAACCCTTTAACTTGTTGAAAGCCAGCATAGGAAAAATATATTTTTTCAATACAACGTAAAATATTTGACAGTTCTCATCTTTCTTAGGAACTCAATTTTTATAACATTTTTTTTGTGATATATTACAAAAATTACATCAAAATAATGTAGATAAAACGAACATCCTAATAATCACTCAAATCTATGCTTTCCACAATGGATTTATATAAAAAACAATGAAAAAATATAGACTTCAAATACGACTCCGTTCATATTATCAAGCGGCAGCCATTTTATCCGCCATCTTTGATGCTCGGCGCGTCATTGGGAATTAATTTGAATTATTCGGAGTGGCTACATGCTATCCAGTATTTCGTTACGTCAAGAAGGAGAATGGCCCAAGCGATTCTGACTTTGTTCTTCATACAATTTCTTTATACATAAGGGACAAAATCGCTTCAAAAATCCGGACGGGGAGGACTGCGGCCGGCGACGGGTTAAATATATTTTGTTCATGGACGGCTAAAGAGCCTTGTCTAGTCTTGACAAAACAACATACTTTAGAAGGTAAAGTTTGTTGCTTTGCCAAGAATGAAGATGTTATTTTTTTCAAAAGTGAAGTTAGTGAACATACATTCAAGCAATTGGATCTCAAAACAAGCATAATATTTTCATTCAGCTTTTTACCCCAGAATCAGTTAATTTGTTTGTTATTCTTCTTCTTGTCGTGCCCTGTCCGTTCAACGGACGTTGGCTATCATGTTGGCTATGCGGACTTTGTTTACTACGCCCCGAACAGCTGCACAGTAGACTGGTCAAACCACTGTCTCAAGTTTTTCAGCCACAATGTCCTCCTTCTTCCAGGGCCCCGTCTTCCGGCAATCTTTCCCTGCATTATGAGATGCAAGATCTCGTACTTTTCCGGATGTCTCATCACGTGTCCTAGATATTGAAGTTTTCGGATTTTTATTCTTTTAATAACTCCTTTTTCTTTATTCATCCGAACCATAACATCTTCATTCGTAACTCTGTCCATCCATGTTTGCCTTAGGCACAAAATAAAGTAATTTACCCTCATAATTGTGGCTCTACCTATCATTTTATTATAAATAATAATAATTTATTATTTTGTTTTGTACATACATACATAGCATGCTGTAAAAGAGCTAATAAAAAAACTGCTTTGTAAATATGTCATAGTATTTTTTTTCCTTTGGTTTATTTATTATTGTGATTAAAAGGCACGTTTTGTTTAACAGGAAAACTAAAGTCAGTAAAAATAACCTATTTGGACATAATGATAATAATAAAAAAATTGAAGAAATAAATTATTAGTTAACCTAGTTGAAAAATACAACAAAATCTGAATTTTATATTTTTAGGTGGCCGAAAAATGGTAATTACAACAGAAAAATGTGCAGCACATAAAAAATACAAATAAACATCGGACTCGATTTACTCGAAAACGAAAGCGCAAATAAATTATAAGTTAAAATTGACTTCAAATGTGATGTAAATTTATCAGTTTCACCCTTGCACCACAAGTTTCCGGACACCAAGTGCCTCTGCATGATATTAAGTATAAAGACTTAATCTATTTATTTATTTTTACATTAACTCAACCCAGGAGGTCCTGAGAATAATATTTTATTGGATAATATGTCATCTTTGGGGGATGCTGTGGAATTAGAAGGGTCTTTTTTTTAAGGAGAGGAGGGTCTGGGAAGGAATAGTGTAAGAGGGGTAGGTAGGAATCTGGAGGTCATTGTGTCCAGGAGTGACGGTCATATGAATCACGCCCCCACTGCTGTGCGTGGTGGGTTGAGAGGTCAAAGGGCCTCCCTCAACCGGCCCACTACGCAGTTGGTGGGCAGATGCATCCACCACCTGTACAAACCTGACGAACCCTTACTAATTCACCAGCGAACCATTTGGAGTGACATATGGCTGATGTGTTGATTATCCAATGATTGGTACCTGGGTCAGTGGTACCTGTACCCGCCTTTCAAATTAAACTTAATTAATTTACTTCGATACAAACATTATTGGCATCAGAACGTTAATCATCCGCCATCTGTACAGATACCACAGAATTAATTCATTTTTCAGTAGTAAGACAAATAGGAGCAGTCGAGAGCACCCACCACTTTCCGAACGGTTTTTAAGGACCAGATGGGTCCCTTTATCAGTTCTCACATCAAGACTTTGTTTTTAAAACGAAGCTACTATAAAATGATTATAAAAGCTCCCGACTGTTTTGGACAATCGGAGCCTAGGAGCATCTAGATTTCAGTGAAATTAAAACATACCAACATTCTGAAAAATAAATAAATAATTATGATTATAAGAAATTCCAAAAGCTTCGAGCAATACTACGGGGTAACGATTTTGGGAATTTATAAAATGGGAAAAATAAAAATAAAACAAATAATATTATATAAATTATCTTATAATCTCTCAAAATACAAAATATTTGATTTAATTACATAAATCTTTGTAAGTTTTATAAATAATTATACAAAAAATGTTTGAATAAAAATTGAACAATGATGTGATGTAAACATTCTGAAATAAAGATAATGCAAATATTTTTTGTAATTTTCACAGTTTTCATGTGTTATGCAATAAACATTGAAATCTATTGGTTGGGGCTGTAAATTTTTTTGTTTGTTGGCTAGTCATTTCAGGCAAAGTTTTAATTCTGAATATTGATATTTCAATAAAGCGATACCAAAAGAATCTTGCATCCTGGATAACTGGTAAGTGAAATTATTGTTTATATAATATGCACATTTTATTCAATCGGTCACTGACGTCTATGATTGCATGTTGCTTTACCATTGTCAGGTGATTGCGATATCCAATTACATGTCTAGAATTCAAAACATTACATGTAATCATTCCCAAAAAGCAATACATTAATTAAGTTATTGAATACATAATTGCAAACAGTGATACCATATTGCGAGGGAATTATTACAATTATGTAACAACGAAATCAACGTTTTCAAGCAATAATCACTAAAGATGGGAAAGTTCTGCATTTTGCCAGAGACCTTCGAGATGTGCTTCCTTTTAAAAGTACTCGAGTTCTTAGAGCAGGTCCCGGGAGCCACTCCCGAATCGTGAGTGGCTTGGACCGAAATGCACGGGTTCGACTGGAACCGGAACTCGGAGTCGGAACCCGCGAAAGTCTCGAGCCCGGGACCTGCTCTCGACTTGCGAGTGGCTCAGTCCGAGACGCACGGGTTCGACCGGACCCGGCGGTCTGGCTCGAGTACTGAACCGGGTTCTCTGGGAGGTCAATTTGAAAAAGGAGTAGGATTAGGATCCACTTCCCGCAAAGAACCCGAGTTCAAGAGCCCACTCCGGCTGGACCTGCACATTGCTAATAACCACAACTGTTTGTGGCGTACATGGACGAGGAAATGAAGTTATGGTTTTCTGTGTAACTCGAAAACGCTAATTTCTAGTTGTAGCTGGTACTTGTAGTAATTACCCCACGATAAAGATAGAGGAGTGAAATACAAAGTTTTATAAATGCTTTAATTTAAATATTTGTGCCTATGAAAAGGAGTTTGTGCTGAATCATGATATCATCTTCTCATCTGCGTTATCTGTTACCCCGTGCATGACAGCTTCATGTCTTTTCCTATTATCGAGCCTTGAGAACTTTTTGCCACAAAATCTGCAGGATTCATGGTTGCTTTTGTTGTGGCACAAAAGATGTCTTTTCAAAACTGACGAACAAACAAAGCTCTTCTCACACTGGTTGCAATGGTAATTTTTTGTATTGGTATGCCTAAAAAAAATTCAAGATACAGGTTAAAAAGATTATAAATTTTAAAAGTAGTCTTATCATAAGACCAACCTCTTTGAATATCAGTTGATGTAAAAAAATGGTATTTCCATTATTTGTTTCATGTCTACCAAGTCCGGACATGTGTTAACCCCTTAAGCCTCGGACATATTTTGGCATAAGGTCAAAATATTTCCGCTTTTAAATAAAATCTAAATATGTAAATGGAATATTTCTGAATGAATCTGAAAACTAAAAACTGTTTTTGAAAGATGATAAAATACGATTTCAAATTTTACGATTCAAAATAAATATATAATTTTGAAATATAAAATTTTGAATGCTAACTAAAAAAAAGTTTTTAAGAAAAATTACTGATTACGGAAAAAAAATATTAAAACACACATATTTTAATTACACAAATGTATTAAAATGTCAATTATATGATTAAAATATCAAATGTATTATCGTCACATCACTTTTTTGTAGCTTAATGTAAAATAATTAATAAAAAATTCCCAAAGTTTCTTTTTTTTTTCAAATTGTGGTCGGAAACTTTGGTTTTATAAAGGTACATTTAGATTTTTTTTTAAATTATATTTTGGATTTGAATGTAAAGCGCGGTGTTTTGTCTTTCTAACACGTCATATTTGTGGGGCTTAAAAGCAAAAACGCCACTCTCCATAAATTACGAAATTGAGTTATAAATGCCAATCTATGCGCAATGTCCGAAGCTACAAGATGGTTTTTGACATTCTTAGAAAAATCGAAATGAAAATCACCACTCGCCAAAGCGATTAACAAGCAAAATATCCACTCTCCACAAAAGCCAATCACAAGCCTGAATTCAAAATAAATTCAACATGACCAATGAACACATTATTACAACATTTTTTATTATAATATTTCACTATGAATTATACTTTTTAAGAATTTACTAAAAAATCACACGAAATATGCGCAGCATTCTTTGATTGGTTTTTTGTCATTTACAGAAAACAGTACTTTTGGAGAGTGGCGTTTTTGCTTCTAAGGCCCTCATTTCTCACCATGGTAGTAAGGGAGACACAACGATTTTTAGGAGATCAATATGAGTTGTTCCCAAAAGCAAACAAATTAGCCTGAGGGGTTAAAATGCACCATTGTTCAAGAGCTGATAGGAGTTACCATGCAAATAAGCAGCCAGCGAACATAATGAATAAGAATCGATTTAATTTTTTTAAACTAAGGACCAGTTGTTTCGGAAAATTTCACGTTTGAATTTCCTTCAAATCGACATTCACCGAAAAATTGGGTTGTTTCAACCTCCGTCAGAAGAAATTTCATCGAAAATTCCATACGACCAGTTGTTTCGGAATTCCCTTCAAATTTGAATTTCCTTCAAATTTGAATTTCCTTCAAATCGTCATTCACCGAAAAATTGGGTTGTTTCAACTTCCGTCAGCAGTAAATAGCAACAAATAACGTTCGATAAATTTGAAAATTTTATTCAAGTGTTCCCCGCCGAATCACAATTTTGACGTCTGCGCATGCGCCTCCCATTATTTCGCTAACCGTCCGGACCCGGCTGATCACATTCACATCACATTTCTATAGTATTTTCACTGCTGACGGAAGTTGAAACAACCCAATTTTTCGGTGAATGACGATTTGAAGGAAATTCAAATTTGAAGGGAATTCCGAAACAACTGGTCCTATGGAATTTTCGATGAAATTTCTTCTGACGAAGGTTGTCACAACCCAATTTTTCGGTGAATGTCGATTTGAGGGAAATTCAAACGTGAAATTTTCCGAAACAACTGGTCCTAAGGGGGTTTCTCATCATCCTCCTAATAGCTTATCCATACTGTAACGAATATTATTAAAAATAAAATACTTGCAATAGTTAGAAAACTCAGCCAACTTATAAAATATATAGCCACTATTCATAGGTTCGAGTACCAAGTAATAAACTCTGACTTAATAAATAAATAAACCGTAAATCGAAAATAAACTTTATAGTATGGATAAGCTATTGGGAGGATGGTGAGAAACCCCATAAGTATAATGGATTCAGTAGCTTGCATGCTCGGTCCACTTGTACATCTAGTCAAAACTACTATAGTTATTAGTGTAGTTGAACAATTCTGCAATCCTACGTTAGAGTTGAAGCTAATAACAATGGATTGTTTTAAAATTTGAATGTTTGGTTTCATAAAACTGACCTTCTTTCATGCGCTATTCTGGCAGATGATTGGATAAACCGTTTATCGCAATAAGAACAGGGGTAACGTCTATCATTGTTGTGGCTTCGGATATGAATTTCTAACAAATATTTATCGATGAAACCTTTACTGCAGAGGTGGCAGATAAAGTTTTTCAGACCATCGTGATAAGATCTATTGAAATAAACATAAAATGGTTAGTTGCATTTTTATTGGAAACTTTCAGGAATGTAGGAAAAGAGAATCACAGAATATTTATGCCTAATCGATTGTTTTAAGTGACATTAAATATTTATTTGTTTGATTTTTTCATGCCCACTTTAGGTGTTTATTTATTTAAAGGCAACGGACTTCTAAATATGCACAACAAGATAAAAACAAAATACAACAAATGTAACACTATTTTAAATACACTGAAACCCTCTTAAGAAGTTTTCCTGCTTAAGAAGTTTGGTTTTTTTCGGTTTTCCCGCCAAAGAAGTTTTTTTTCCGGTCCCTTGGAAAACTTCTTAAGAGGGTTTCACTGTACAACATTTTTCCAGCCATTTCCAAACTACTTTTAATAAAAGAACCTGGACGTAGATATGTCAAAGTAAATATTTTTGTTGTAATCGTTATTGGTGTTATGCCGTGTTGTACTACCTGCTTCTTTAGCCAATGTTTCAGACAGTGTCCATCATCAGTGTAGTTGTGTTTTTTACACATATGCCCTGATGATGGACACTGTAACGCTATCCAAAACGTTGGCTAAAGAAAAAGGTAGCGCAACACGGCATAACACCCCAAAAATAAATAATGGTAATACTTTTGGCTGTAAAAATCTAAAATCATAACATTTTTGTTGTTGTATCTGTCTTCCTATAAAGGAAAAATTGATAAATTATTTAGCATCAATTGGTTTTTGCTATAGCACAAGAATTCCAATTGTAAGAGTTAGGAAGGGTAGAAGATGGGAAAAAGCAAGATTTACGCCGTTCGTCTGTACCTTCCATACTATTATTAGTGTTTGTAAACGCAGCTAGCGCTGCACTAGCAAAATGGCATGACAGGTAGCGGCGATTTGGTCGCTTTTAAGTAGCTGTGTGAACGAATGGCGTAACAAGAAAGGTGTATAAGGATATTTAAAAAATAATAATACAATAAAACTCGCTTAAGAAGTTCCCATTTAAGAAGTTTTCACGCTTAAGAAGTTTTGATTTTCGGTCCCTTGAAAATTCCATACAAAAAACTGCAAAAAACACGAATTTTTCCCACTTAAGAAGTTTTAGAGCTAAAACTGCTTCCCGCTTAAGAGGTTTTAGAAATCCGGCGGTAAAATCAACACAAACGAAATATTGTGCCGCAAAATATCTAAAATGAACCTTTTTCCAAGTCATAAATTGAAAGATGTTTGCTTCACAGATTTTGCGCGATCCTAGTACCCATAACTAGTACCTGAGACCATAAAACCCTTTGTCGGCCGCCGAGCTGTGAGCCGTAACCTGCCGTAACCCATAAATAAACCAATACCCAGTCCCCTAATCCCCTAACTAGGTACAATAGCAATGCGACCTGTGGAACAAATAAGCAATGCGGAATTATGTAGGTAACGAATATGCAAGCATCTAGGTTGAGTTTAATATAACCTTTCATGTTTTTTCGGCCTCAATGACAACGTGGGCTAGATCTACATTTGCATACACTTGACGCCTCCTTCAATAATCTTCCTTTTGGTACTGAACACAGAGATGTTTCGTAATATTATTGTATAAAAATTTTATTCCATCGAATTTGAACACGAAAAACTTTTGATAATCTATTGGATCGCGGTTAATACGGAATATTTCACCTTCAAATAAATATATTTACCTTTATTATTACATAACATGATTAAATATGCCAGGGGAGATGGTAAAATATCCATTATAATTACGTTCTTTCAATCTTAAAAAATTGCCATGCATCATGTTTCATCTGACATTTGTCATAAATTAAGTTTGAAAGTTCGGAAATACGTATGCATAAATTTAAAATTTAGATTGAAACAAAACTTCGCAAATGATTTTTGTAGTTTTGTATTCACCGCGAGACTGAATTCGATAGTTTTACCAACTTTGGATGCGTTGACCATTGATATATGCCGTTAACAGATATAATTCTAGCGTCAAATAGCTCATATGATACAACTTTCTGATTCGAGCATCAAGCCATTTATTTACGTGCGAAATCGTAACTATTCGACGTCTGAGGCCCTAGCACGCTCGCTCTATAACGATCGGTAGGATAACTATCGGTAACTTCTCATCGTTTGCCTAACATGACTACAGATCTCCAACGAATGATTGACAGTTCACAATGACTAAGTGTCCTTAACATATTCGACATCAACTGTTGTTTGTACGTTAGCGATGTGCAGTTGTCCTAGGGAACGATGAGAAGTTACCGATAATTATCCTATCGATCGTTATAGAGCGAGCGTGCTAGGGCTTCTGGTAGGTGGGTAGGACATAATATTGTGCTGCGCGTATTATTTTCAGAAGGACCGCGAAATTTCGATTTCCGCAGAAATAAAGCGTATTTTTACCAATTTACTTCAAATACCTAGATGTCGAGAACCGGCCGCGACCGAAATCGACTGCGAAATTTCAATTTCTGCAGAAATATATCGTATTTTTACCAATTTACTTCAAATACCTAGATGTCGAGAACCGGCCGCGACCGAAATCGACTGCGAAATTTCGATTTCTGCAGAAATATATCGTATTTTTACCAATTTACTTCAAATACCTAGATGTCGAGAACCGGCCGCGACCGAAATCGACTGCGAAATTTCGATTTCTGCAGAAATATATCGTATTTTTACCAATTTACTTCAAATACCTAGATGTCGAGAACCGGCCGCGACCGAAATCGACTGCGAAATTTCGATTTCTGCAGAAATATACCGTATTTTTACCAATTTACTTCAAATACCTAAATGTCAAAAACCGGCCGCGACAGAAATATATCGTATTTTTACTAGCGATGGGAATGATCGAAACTTTTATATAATCGATTTTTTTTAATCGAGACATCACAATAATCGAATGATTAATCGATTTTTTGCTCGGAGTTTGGGAGCAATAGCTACGGTCAGGGGCAGAATTTTTGTCTGTGAGGGGGGGGGGGGGGGGGGGGGGGGGGTAGGAAGCCGAAAATTATTATGGTGCACCATGTATGGCAGCGCTTATTTTTTGTTGTAATTTTATTTGTTGTTTTTTGGTATGCATTTCACAAAATAACAATTATTGTTAAGCTACTTAGTTTAGCCCGTTGGTAAAAATTTCCATTAAAAATATTTATGTATGTTTAATAATATGTCAATAATTATATGACATTTTTGTTCAAAAACAATCTCTAAATAACATGTTTAAATAACGCAACATTAGTAAGTAAGTACTGCAACAACATTTCAATCACCGTTTTTCTTTCCTGGCAATGGCAAATTGGCAAATTCCTTTTTGTTTGATGGCAACATTAGTGTTATTCCTTTTTTTCACGAATTTCAAATATGTGGGCATCTCACAACAATAAAATTACTAATAAGATATTTAGTTTAGCCGGTAGGTACAAATTCCCATTAATAATATTGACAGTGTGTCTGTGTTTAACACGAAGATAATAATTTTATGTCGTTTTTGTTAAAAAAAATAACCTCTAAATAACATGTAGGTTATGGACACCTTTTCGTATGCAATTATTAACAAATTTTCATTAAATATATAAATATTATCATTAAATATATAAATAAAGTTTTCTTACTATAGAAATCGTTTCATTTTTATTACAAACTAAGAAACACCTGTTAATTTCAAATAAATTAAATATATTTGGATATGTCCATATGAAAACATATTATTTGCTGATTTTGGTAGAGTATTATTTACTGCCCTGAAGAAACTACGGTTTTAGCGAAACCCGGTCGGCATTAAATATAAAAATGATTCGGCATTAAATATACTAAGTTATTGTTTTATTTTAAATTAAATATACAATACCCAAATAGATGATACATAACCTCATAATAAACATTTTTAAATTGTTGAAAGCTATCACCATCGCAATCTTTTACGTATAAACTATACTGAAAACGTAAATCGTTACCTAAAAGTATTCATTTATAATTTAAAATTCACACATCAGGTTGATTATAACATGTACCTATAAAATATTTCGTTTGACAAGCAAAATCACTTTCGATGACGTTTCAAGACTATGCATTCGAATTCTGACATCGAGAAGCGAGAATCGATTCCAAGTTCGATGACGTTTAATACCGATTGTCTCGGACTGTGCATTCGAATGGATTCTGACATCGAGAAGCGAGAATCGATTTCAAGTTCGATGACGTTTCAAACCGATTGTCTAGGCCGTGCATTCGAAAGAATTTTGACATCGAGAAGCGAGAATCGATTCCAAGTTCGATGACGTTTCAAACCGATTCTCTCGGACTGTGCATTCGAATGAATTTGACATCGAGAAGCGAGAATCGATTTTTCTATGGAAATGAATCGAAATCATTCGATGGTAAAAAAGATCGAGTAAATAATCGATTATTCATCGATTGTGCCCATCGCTAATTTTTACCAATTTACTTCAAATACCTAGATGTCGAGAACCGGCCGCGACCGAAATCGACTGCGAAATTTCGATTTCTGCAGAAATATATCTACCGTATTTTTACCAATTTACTTCAAATACCTAAATGTCAAAAACCGGCCGCGACAGAAATCGACCGCGAAATTTCGATTTCCGCAGAAATATATCGTATTTTTACCAATTTACTTCAAATACCTAGATGTCGAGAACCGGCCACGACGGAAATCGACTGTGAAATTTCGATTTCCGCAGAAATATACCGTATTTTTACCAATTTACTTCAAATACCTAAATGTCAAGAACCCGTTGCGACAGAAATCGACCTCGAAATTTCGATTTCCGCAGAAATATATCGTATTTTTACCAATTTACTTCAAATACCTAAATGTCAAGAACCGGCCGCGACAGAAATCGACCTCGAAATTTCGATTTCCGCAGATATATATCGTATTTTTACCAATTTACTTCAAATACCTAGATGTCGAGAAACGGCCGCGACCGAAATCGACCGCGAAATTTCGATTTCCGCAGAAATATACCTTCAAATACCTAATTTTCGGCCGAAGAACTCGATTTTTGGCAAATTTTCATGATTTTTTTTTCATAAATTTTTGATTTACACGGGAATTAGTTAATTCGAAATTTGATGTCCCATGAATTTCGAATTTTTTTTGACCGCTTGGAGCATATAAGCTTGTTTTCACGACAGTAGGCAGACATAGGAATGACGTATGCCTCGGACTCGAGTTATTAAATGGCTAAAATTGAATCCCACTTAAGAAGTTTTCCCACTTAAGAAGTTTTTTTTCCCCGGTCCCTTGGAAAACTTCTTAAGAGAGTTTCACTGTAATGCTAATTAGTTCAGATTGTTAGGTTACCTGTGTCTTTGCACACCTCCAGGAGTCATAAAAACTTTAGTGCAGCCATTTAATCCGCAAATAATTTTCTCTCTGTTTTCATTGTGTGTTTCCGTGTGAATGGTAAGTTTAGCTTTGGTGTTGAAGAATTTAGTGCAAATTTCACATTTGAACTTTAATCCTCGCTTGTGCATCCCTTTGTGGTCTATTTCAGATCTATAAGCTAATAATAAATAATGTTGATATGATTTATTCTAATTAAGTGTGCATTATTAACATTATTGAAAATGCAGCGTTTTGACTTACATTTCCTGCAGATATCACAATAGTATCTCTTGATTCCCATGTGGAAGTCTTGATGAGTAACGAGGCGGGAAGTTTTATCAAATACCTTGGGACAGAAGGAACACGGAAAGCCTTTTCCTTTTATATGCCTTGGTTCTTCAACTGCTTCTCGCTCTTGTAATAACCTTTTCTTTTGTAATCTTATTTCTGTAAAAAAATAAGTAAATCAGATTAATAAGCATCAAAAACATCAGCTATGTAAGTAACCTTTTAAGTAAAAAAAAAAGATAGAAAATAAAATTCAACAAAGGTAAAAATTTTACAAGCACTAACTCTTTTTCTGTTTCTTTTTCTCTTTGGATTTTCGAATGTATTCAGAATTGGGTGGCAACAGAAAATCATTATCTGAGTTATCACTCTCATCGACATTATCAAAAACATTGTGTATCAACGCTTCACGGTCTTCCGGAAGTAATTCCTCGTCTTTCACACATTCTCCGCTCAGCAAATTCTCATTTGTCAGATCTATTTCTAATTTGATGGACCTCAAAACCTCCGACGGGTCGATCGTCGGAACATTGTCCACTTTTTCTATTTTTATTTCATTTATCACAGATGGCTTTGGAGCGTAGTTTAGTAAAAAGGAGAAGGACTTTTCACACAGTTGCCTGAATTTATAAGCAGACCACACATTTTTTAAACAGGATGAACAAATATGGCCAGGAAGTCCATCTTCTTGAGAGACCTGAGAACAAACATAAGTATGAAATCGTAATAAATTTGTTATTCTTAATATATTAATAAGAATAGTATTATATATATTTATGATAAAAACATTGAATTGTGTAGTTAGAAATTGAAATATGTATATTTCTTTAACTATAATGAACAATCTATATTTCAAGATGAGGGCACTTACAGTTACTGTAGCGCAAGAGGTTAACATATCTGAACAGGTAACTTTTCGTTCTCCATCCGATTTCCTAGTTGAAAAAATCGATTTCAATGAACCCTCTTTCAAACAGACTCTACATATCAATTCAAAATCCATAATTGAGAATTGTTTAAATATACTATGAAAGTGTTATTTTGTATTTCCAATAATTGGATTAAAAAATAAATAAATTATTCATTTTGATGTTCAAAGTGTAGAGCAAATGTAGTGAACCTGTCATTCAATCTGTCACTTTGCCCCACAAATCTTTGCCCCTATTTTCAATGACAGACGGGCCATAGAAGATTGTAAAATGTCTACCTGTACGTTGTACGACGATGCCGCGATGGGCATAATATAATCGAGATATCTACTTCGAAATTAATATCGATGGATATTTCGGTAACATTCGACTCAGAAACAAAATTTGTATTGTTGTTAACTATATCTCCATTTCCAGGTAATGCTGTAATTTTTGTACAAAGCGATTGTTACATCAGTGAATTGTTTTTATTTAAAAATAGGGATTTTGTTAAGTTCTTAATTAAAACCCACCTACTCTATAACGAAACCATAAGTCCATCCGTTCACCGTCAACTGAACAAAAACCCGGTTTGCAACTAAACTCGCTATCTATCGCTGCGTATGTCAATGTGATGGTCCGCACGCGTAAAATTGAGTAGCGCCGTGGTAGAAGTTTGGTTGGAAACCATAGTAACCAGCCAGTTTTAGTTTGGTTTCAGTTTCACCGGTGAGCAGAGCGTCTTAATTTTAGATTCAACGGCAAATAAGTACCCTTATTATGAGCCAAAATTGAGCCGGAGATTGTGGGCCGGTTATTTCAACTAGGTGACACCTTTGATTATATAATATAATCAAAGGGTGACACATGCATCGGCTGTCAGGCGGTTTTCGCCAACGATAATATCACGTCTCCGCATTTGTAATATTGTCTACCTAAAGTACGCCAAACTTTTACCGGTTTCACGTTGATACAGAAATGGCCGCAATAGGCGAGTTTAAAGTCTGAAAAGTGGCATGCCTCCCCAACCATACCTTTTCTGTTGCAAGTATGTTTTTATGCGTCTCTCTGTTTCGCTTACGTGCATTGTAAAGTATCAAGTTCAGGCCGGCATTAAAGTTTGGCGTGTACTGTACTAGCCGGTTGTGCGTTCACGCCAAAATTCTAACATATACTCTTACAATATTATTTGTCTCCGCATTGATAAAATTTAATAAATTGTTAATTTTTTATGGAATATTAATTATTTTCTTACTTGTACGATAGCGTCCGAAGAAAACCGTCCGGTAAAGCCAAAAGCCGTGCAGTCTGCCAGCACCCAATGGAACATTTTCAGTCCTAGCCAAAATGGTTATGTCAACTTATTATTATTATTAAACAAATTCGATAATAACAGTGTATCGGAAACGAAAACTTTGTTTGTCACAATATTTTGACGACAAAAATTTATCCCGGAAACGAACTTATAAAATATTATCACATAATTTCGATTACGCATTACGCCCACCACTGTGAGATGGGTACCTAATTAATACAAGATAGGCCGCTCGGCCCGCTGTATTCGTGTCGTGTTTATGGTAACAAAACTTCTGTTTTGTTCCGTTTCTTCCAATTAGTTTTGCTTTGGCAAAATGAAATCTGTCAAAAGTAAAAAAACAAAAGTAAATAATAATGGAAATGTGGAAAATGTTAGCCTTACTATTATTGTAATAGTGTGAACGTAATTTAGAATTGATTTGCAAAAATACGTTTCTTATCAAGAGAAAATGAATTTATAACATCTAGTTTTTTACTATTTAAAAAAAATGTTTTTAGTACTTAGGTACTATGTTGAACTTATGTCAATAATTTTGTGAGAAGTGGAAAATACTTATTTTGAGCTTCCTTATAAAAATTGTATTTTTGTGGAATAACTGACCAAAACACAATTCCAGTTTCTGAAGTTTCGCAATAAGTATTGTTTTTTAGATTGTTATCAAAGTAATTTTTAAAATGGACTTCGAAAAGATTTGCCGTATTTGTTTAGGAGAAGGAAGCATGTCGTCAATTTTTGAAATCGAAGATTACATTGAAAACATCTCTATACCTTGTACAGAAATGTTATTGGCCTGTGCTACGGTAACTGTGAGTTATTTACAGTGTTATCAATTTATTTATTATACAGTTGAATGGTGTATCTTCATTGGTAATCATAATCTATTTTCTTTCAGGTATCTGAGAAAGATGGACTCCCTAGCCAGATCTGCGTTAAATGTCGCAAGCAGTTATCTTCAGCTTATAAATTTCGTAGACTATGTGAAAACTCATTTAAAATTATGCTGGAGTATGTGGCTAACATCATAAAGGACAATGGAATAAAGCTGGAGAAAGAAGAAACATCTCTATTTGATTCAAATTTATTTGAAATCAAAATGTCTGATAAAGATATCAAAGACGAAGATGATTCTATCAAGGTGGAAGAGTTTGATGATATGGATGATGAAACAGCTTCTCCCTTTGATGATGGTTTAGATATCCCTGTAAAGTTGGATTCTAGTAAGACGTTACGAGGAATTGCACGTGAGAAAAGAAGTAAGTACAATACAGTATTTAAATCACTTAGTAATTTAATTATTTGATGCACAGTATTCTGTTATATTCTGAAGAAGATGGATATTGCTTAAAGGGGAAAGAAAAAGAAATGGACATAGTTTGGGATTATATTTATTGGGAATACAGATAGATTTTGATCTTTGAAACATAGACACTAGGTGGAACTGTTGTGTTTGTTCTATAGGTCGGTGGCTGAGTTGACATCGCGTTTGGGTACCACGCAGGCGTCGCATGTTCAATTCCTCGGTTGGTTAAGTCCTCCATCACAACACAAGCAACATTTTCCACTTATTGTGGTGATAGTAGGAGATTTTAAAATATTGTCAGGTTATTCATAACCCAGGAATGTTTGTTTTTCTTTTAAAATTAAAAAATTAACTGCTTGGACACATAAGCTTGTTTTCACGATAATTTAACGTAGGTAGACATAGGAATGACGTATGTCCCGTACCTGAGTTATTAAAGGTATTTTGTGGAAAGTACTCCAAAAAACTAATGTCATTGATCCCTTTCGGCATCGAATGCACAGTCGGGAGACACGTCGAACACATGCCAAACATTCAAGCATGCGTATTAGGTAAGTACTAATTAGGAGGAATTTTAGTTTTTTAACAAAAAAAAAGGCCCCGTGCGATTTTGTGTCTAGCCATTCATTGGTATTGTGTTTTTTTAATTACGCGCCAGATACACATCTATGCTTCGCTCTAGCATCTCTCCGTGTAGTATCAAGAATACCAACATAACAAAATGACATTTGACAATATGTTTGAAAATGGACGGTCTCGTTTCACAGAAATAAAGCTAGTTTTAATTTTACGTAATTGAAATTTAGAATGAAATATTTTCCCCTTCCTCCAATGCAAATTGTCTTTTATTGTAATTAAGGCGAATCAAATTTTTTTTTCAAAAAAGAAGTGCGTATTAACCGATGCCAGCGATATCCAATAATTGTGCCTTTTTACAGAATTGAAACGAGCAAAAAAAAAAAACATGAAACTGAAGATAAAGAGACCAAGAGAAGAAAAGACGGAAAAATTGACGTGCAGTCTCTGTCCCAGAACATTCAAATGGAGATATTTACTAATTTCTCACCAGGATTCACATATTGGAATTAAAAGATACTTTTGTGAATTGTGCGGAAAATGTATGTTTTCTTTTTTATTTTCATGAACTAATAAATCATTTTTGTATGAATAAAAAAAGTAAAGACATTCCAATTTTGAAGTATTCTCCTTTAATACAAAAAGTTGGATTTGATTAAAAGAATACTCTTTTTAAATAATTTTTTCGCATAATTCGACCCTATGGAATAACAAGGTTCCATCTGTTGCTGTAACGTCATGCGATAATGAACTCTAAAGTAGCTTACTATAGATCCCATTATCGCACGACACAAGGGGTCGATATATCTGAAAATAATTCAGTCCAACGGTTTAATAATTAAAGTTATTAATATTATTTTTAGTTAACAATAAAGTAAAATTTAATAGTTTTAAAATAATTCAGTCCGGTGGCATAATTAGCAACCATGAAGCTTCAAGTAAACTTGTTCACACTTTAAATTCGAAATATCGATGGCCATGGCTAAAGATGTTTCTGTGTTTCGGCGGATGAACTTGGACAGATATTATAATCAATTATGGTATTTCCATACCGTTTCCACAATTTATAAGTGTATAGGTTTTAAATGCATAATTTAACCATAAAATAGCATTATTTATGAACTATGATCATACTATGATGATTAAATATAAATATAATACATGTACATTATTTTTTCAAAATGTTTAGCTTATAGAAGTGAAAAGGACCATAGGAACATGCACAGGCGCGGGAACACCTTCAAATGCGAAGTGTGCGATAAATGTTTCAACACCAAGGCAAAACAAGTCATACATGTAGCCACCCACTCTTCTGATAGAGAGAGGATCGTCTGCTCTGAGGAGGGATGTAACAAAACATTTCTTAGTTTGGGAGGCCTGGACCGACACAGGTATGTTAACCTTAGATTATCAGATACGTGTGCTGGCGTATCCTTAAGATTATGGCATAAACATTCAAATCTGTTAGTAGAAATGTAATTCCTTAGCTGTTAGTTGCTATATTATGGGGCCGACAGTCTCGCAGCTCACATCAAAAAGATACTTATAACACAGCGCTCGCCATACAATTCCATACAGACCCGCCAGACGTAAAAATATCATGTGTTATAAGCGCGGTTTTAATCTTCGCTAATCGGTGTTATTTTTCGTATTCGCTACCGTCGCGATATCAGAAAAGTTATGCGACCCCCCCTTCGCCGTAAACAGAAGAGGGGGTCATTTTGAATACACGGAGCATGCATGGAGCCGTCAAGTTGACATATCCAGTACAAAGAAATGATATTCTCTTGACCGCTTCCGAATTCAACTGACCCCTTCTCCTGCCGTAGGAAGAAATATTTTATAACATAGTGTATCAGTAGAAAAGATACTTTATAACACAGTATCTTTTTATGTGAGCTTCGAGTCTGTACGTGCTTTATAATTAAACGCTTTCTAATGATGCACATGGGTATTTTGACACTTAATTTGGCTTAAATGACGGCACACATCTTCCGGAAGTTAAAATTTCTGGAACTTCTCTATTTTCAATTCTCGTCATGTCCAACATGAGCTTTGAAATGTTAATTTAAATGTACAAAAATAATAATATTGTTTTTTCCACGTTTTCCAATCCAAATCTCCGGCAATGTCGGGCAGTAAAAATAGTTATTGTACTTTCTGTCATTGAATTTAGGTTATTATTTTATTAATTTTTTTATAAGAAAAACTCTCTTTTTAACTTTTGAAGATTATTCCCATCAATGTAATATATCATTGGAGAAGAAGACATCAATAATAATCTAAATTAAAATATGAAAATGAACAAGACACAGAAAAATAATAAAACATAATGGTCGCAACTGGGACTCGAACCCAGATCTCACGTCTTACCGGGACGGCGCTCTACCAATTCAGCCATTGCGATCTATTATGAGACTGTCGTATTTGTCAACTTCATATTTCAAATTTCAGAATTAACAATATTATCTTCAACTAATGTTTTTTCCATATTATTTATTGGCAGCTTCCTTTTTTCATTGGAACAAGTATTCAAAGAATGTATTTGTTACCTAGATAGTGTCTCAGATAAATATATCCGATTTTATTTTTATGGAACACCTATTGACTTTTTATAAAAGTCTAAATGAATATTCATTTTTTTTATAAGAAAAACTCTGTTTTTAACTTTTTAACATTTTAATTTCGATTATTATTGTTGTATTCTTCTTCAATGATATATTATGTTATTATTTTTTCTTCAGATTTTCTCACACTGGACTGAAAAACTTTATCTGTCATTTGTGCAGTAAGAGTTTCATTGATAAATATCAACTGGAAATCCATATACGATCACACACAAATGAGAGGCCTTTTCCATGCAGTGTTTGTAGTAAAACCTTCATCACCTCTTCGGCGAGAATTTCACATGAGCGATGGTAAAATTAATTGTGTCCATTTACCATATAATATGTTCTTTACCTGAATGTAGATCAATATTAATGTCCTTCAATGGTTTACCCCACAGGCTAATTGTTGCCTTTGGGAACAACTCATATAGGTCTCATGGAAATCTTTGGTCTCCCTTACTATCATCATGATGAGAAATATGATTTAATAACTCAGGTCTGAGGCATACGTCATTCCTATGTCTACCTACGTTAAATTGTCGTGAAAACAAACTTATGTGTCCAAGCGGTTAAACAGTGTTAGAAAAAGAAAACACCTCGCTATATATTCACGTCTAAAAGTTAACCACAAAATAATTAAAATGTATGAAACCAAAGTTTCCAAACGTAATTTTTGTTACCTATGTACTACTATCATTAATTTTTGTTCATATGAAGCAGATACTTTGTGATGTGACATTATATAATCTTACTAATATTATAAACGCGAAAGTTTGTATGGATGTGTGTTTGTTTGTTACTCTTTCACGCAAAATTTACTGTATGGATTTTAATGAAACTTTACAATAATATAGCTCATACATCAGAATAACATATAGGCTATAATGTATATATTTTCCATATATTACAAATAATAATTATTGTTTATTAGAAAATGTAAAAATTCGAGAATGACGTTTTAAAAAACAATGATGGTTAAACCAAAATTCTATTTTAGAAAATATTTAAATTAGTGAATTTATTTGAAGTACTCACGCTTGAATCGAATCAAGAATTATAGATATTTTAAATAAATAAGTTCAAAATTTTGGTATAAACATAGATGGGACCTAGAAAAAGAAAATAGGCTACTCGAAGTACTAATCCTGCGTAGACGAAGTCGCGGGCAGAAGCTAGTTTAAAATAAAAGAATACTAAGATTATTACTAAGTCATTGTTTTATTTTAAACTGTTTTATATTAATATATTTTATGTTTTTTTTTTTAGGCATACCAATACCAAGAACTACCACTGCGATTATTGTGATAAGAGTTTTGTGTGTTCATCTGGACGCAAGAGACATCTTCTCATTCACTCCAAGGAACAACTCCAATCCTGCAGATTTTGCAGCAAGAAGTTTTCCAGATATGACAACAAGAAACGACATGAGATGGCAATGCACGGTGTTTCTGATGACAAAATCTCTTAAATTATATAGTTTTAATATGAGAAATGATCCTTTACGCTTCCCAACTTTTAAATTTTTAATAAAGATTTTAATACTGTTTCTGGCTGCGTATTTTTTTTATGCTTAAAAATTTTAATAAAATATTTTTTGTTTTTGTTTATAAATACAGGTTGTCTGTGAAATCGCAGTGGTGGATGAATGATTTACGAAAATGTCTCTGTGAATATTAGCCAAGTATTCATGGGGGGAGGATGGTTCGGTTCTTGGCAGTGGATGCATCTGCCCACCAGCTGCGTAGCAGGCCGGATCGGGACTGACTGGACACCCCTTTTTAAGGCGCAAAATTAGCGCCTGCCGAAAACCGATTCCGCAAACTACATAACTGCAAGGCTACCTGGGTTGCGGAAATTAATTTATTAAGGCGCATATTGAGCGCCTTCTGAATAGAGATTCTGCAAACTACACAACTTCCAAGCTATGCAGATTACAGAAACTCCATTTTTAAGGCGCAAAACACTCGCCTGCTGTAAACCGATTCCGTAAACTACACAGCTGTAAGGCTACGTAGATTAAGGATATTAATTTATTAAGGTGCATATTGGGCGTCTTCTGAATAGAGATTCTGCAAACTACACACCTTCAAAGCTACACAGGTTGCAGAAACTCCATATTTAAGGCGCAATAATTGGCGCCTTCCGAAAACCGATTGCGCAAACTACACAACTTGAAAGTTACGGAGTACTGAACTTCGTTTTTAAGGCGCATAATCGGCGTCTGTTGATAATAGATTCCGTAAACTACACAACTTCACAGCTAAGTAGATTGCTGAAAATCTTTTATTGAAGTGCATATTGGGCGTCTATTGAATAGAGATTCCACAAACTGCACAATTTCAACGCTGCGCAGATTGTGGAAACCTCATTTTTAAGGCGTACATTTGGATTCCGCAAACTGTACAATTTCAAAGCTGCGCAGATTGTGGAACCGCCGTTTTAAAGCGTACATTTGGCACCTCTTGAGAAGAGATTCATCAAACTGCACAATTTCAAAGCTGTGCAGATTGTGGAAGTTCCGTTTTTAAGGTATAAATTTGGCGCCTACTGAATAGAGATCCACAAACTATACAATTTCAAAGCTGTGCAGATTGTGGAAGTTCCGTTTTTAAGGTATAAATTTGGCGCCTACTGAATAGAGATCCACAAACTGTACAATTTCAAAGCTGCGCAGATTGTGGAAACTCCATTTTTAAGGCGTACACTTGGCGCCTGCTGTATAGAGATCCGCAAACTGTACAATTTCAAAGCTAAGCAGATTACGGAAACTCAATTTTTAAGGCATACATTGGCGTTTACTGAATACAGATTCCGCAAATTGCACAATTTCAAAGCTACGCAGATTGCGGGAAATCCAGTTTTAAGGCGTCTGCTGAATTCGGCGCCCGCTGAATAGAGATTCTGCAATATAAACAATTGTAAAAGCACGCAGAATGCGTATTTTATTTTTAATGCGCAATAATTATAAGGATGTTGTTGACATATTATATAACGTATCAATAACTAAACATAAACAGTTCTTAGTAGAATTTATATCGGAAAGCAGAATAACAAATCTATATTAAAAAAAAAAAAAAACAAAACTGCCCAGCTCTGTAATCTACTATTTTTCTATCTTGACTTATGTTCGTAATGTTCTACTACTTTAGATGTTCTTTTCACAAAAACACAATAAACATGTAAAAACACAGCTGGGCGTAAAATATAATAATATATTTTAATACGTATATAAAATATAAAACATATTAAATAAATAAACAACTGAATAAATACAACTGTAAATAAATAGAAATAAATGCAAAAGTTCTTCAATAATTTATTGTAAATTCCCCCCGTGGCATCGATTTCATTAATTGAAAATAATTAACCTTGTAATCACCCTTTTGATAAAAAATATTAAAATAATAATAATATGCTTGGAACGTCGATATTTTATTTATATTTTATATTTATAGCGGTATTTTTTCGTATTAAAATGCTGGGCGTATTTGTTCGCCTTCGCGAAATATAACATATTTTGGGATTATATTATTATCTATTACGGGAAGTGCGGGATCGCACTAAACTCCACACATTCCGGAATAAAAAAAATATTAAGCCCTGTTCAGACACAGCTATAAACTATAAAAGATCATAGCCCGCCAAATATCGCTCTCCATACAACCCCTTCAGACCATTCATACCGAAAATGCATATCTTACGCCGTAACCGCTCCTGAGGCGATATACAAACATATAAGCGCCCCCTCTCCCGCCGAAAATAGGAGAGGGGGTCATATTTATTAAAACGCGCGAATGTCACCTGTTAAATTCTCAGATTTAATTCAAAATCTCCAAAGAAATTGTACCTCGTATCGAGCTATCTAAATTCATCTGACCCCCTCTCCTACCATAGGAAGAAATATTTGATAGCGTCGTGTGAACGGTACAAAATATAAGCGCTCGCGGTTCAACAGAAGATATCTGCTCGCGGTCTATAGCTGTGTCTGAACAGAGCTTTAAGCCAGGGACAGACACAGCGTTAAAAGCGCCGGCGTTATTTGGCTTGGCCTACTTCACCATATCGCTCGCCATACTTTTGCGATTGGAATGCATGGCGAGGAATATGCTGAAATAGGCCAAGCCAAATAACGCGAGCGCTATAACGCCGTGTGTGTCCCTGGCTTGATGTATGGTCAAAACAGCAGCAATTTTTTTAACTGTAAGTGCATTCGCTCACGGAGCAACTGAAAAAAAAAGTTTGCAACTCAACTCGCTACCTTGCGTGTCAATGTGATGGTCCGCACGAGTCCGCACACTACACAACTTCTCAAAAACGCTTTGTCAATGGCAATGCAAATAGTCACTCGCAACTCGCCATGCTAGTTGCCGCGGCCGGATGTTGCTAGGTTGCTTGGTTGCCATGGTTGCGCCAGTTTTGTTCTCAGTTTTCGAGTTTTTTTAAATTTTTTATTGTCCAGCGCCAATATGACAGCGACAGATGACTGAGATGACAGCTGAAGTGTTCGTCTATGGTTGAACAAGCTGAGATAATTACCGAAATAGTAAAATTGAGTAGCGCCGTGATAAAAGTTTGGTTGGAAACCATATGCTACGTCCAGACTGCGGCCAACTTCCAACTTTAAACGTTTGGACCATTGTGTGGAGGGGTAGTTCGTGCGTTGGAAGTTCGAGTTGGAAGGTTGGAGTTCGAGTTGGCCCGGGATCGCCTCCGAGGCGATCGCGACGGCCAACTCACACGAACCAGCCTGCCGCAGCCACACATCGGGATTGGTTTATTTATGCACACATCATTCTGCGAACCGCTGGCGATCAAGACAAGTGTTCCGCGTACCAGTAAAATGAAAATATTATTACGGGAGAGTGGTATAACAATTGTTTGAAAACATGTCGTGTATATACTTCTACGTAATAATTGTAGGCAACTGATAAGATAAGCGCCGAATCAGCTGTTCGACATCCTCCATGTTATTGAAATTCGGAGTTTGGAGTTGGAAGGTTGGCCGCAGCAACCACACGATCGGCCAATCTTCCAACTCCAAACTAAGTTCGGAGTTGAAAGGTTGGCTGCGGTGTGGAAGTACCAATAGAAACCCGCCAGTTTTCAGTTTCTCCATGAGAAAAGGGCCTTGCCTCACGCAATACAACACAGTTCGCTCCGAACGCTTGAAAATTTGTGAATGTAAAATCAATACACGCAAAGGTTCTTCAATAATTTATAGTAAATGCACTCCGTGGCATTATTCTAAATTAAATGAAAATAATTAACTTTGTAATTACCCTTTTGATAAAAAATATTAATATGCATCAACTTCAATTTGGAAGGCGGGTATGGGTTCCGCCGCCCCGGAAACCATTTATTGGACGACCAACACCTCTGCCACAGGTCACCCCAAATGGTTCGCTACGTTTGGTCACTTAGCAGGGGAGCCCGGGTTCATGGGGTTAGGTTTGTCCGGAACTGGGAGGCGGATGCGTCTACCGACCATCTGCGTGGCAGGCCGGATCGGGAGGGACTGGTTGAGGGAGACCTTTTGATCTCTCCAGCCGGACCCTCTCGACCCATTGCCTTGCACCGCAGTGGGACGGATGGCTTCACACGTCCATCACTCCTGGACATATTTATCCCCAGATTCTTACCCACCCCTCAAACCTTTTTCCTTTCCAGGACATCCTCTCCTTTGTTTTCCTTAAAAAACAGCATCCTCATGTTTTGGAGCTAATGTTAAAAAAAGTCGATAAATGGATCGGCCGTTATAGCCGGTTCCCACGGGGCGACTTTTGTCGGTCAACTCGACAGTTGAAAGCTAATCGACACGTGTGAACACTTTGTCAACAAAGTTATCAACTTTTTTTGTTGCTAGCGAAAGTTGATAGCCCGTCTACTTTTGTCGTTTAAGTATGACTATCGCCATTTTGGTTTTACTAATCGTTCGAGTTTTACATCGAATCGTCGCGTCTGAACACATGTTTCAAGTCGCTTATCATTTTTAGTTACTCGCGGGAAAAAGTAAACGTCAGGCGTTTCATTTATTCGGTACTATTTCCTACAGTCATGGAATCCGTTTCAACCAAAAAATATCTGAAATGGTCGGACGATTTAATGTTCAGATTTATGGATCTGTACCAAAGCCATCCCTGTCTTTCGGATCAAAAACAAGAAGTATACAAAAATAGAATATTATTTTTGAAATGTAAATAATATTATTTTGAAAAAAATTGTGTTGGATGCGCCTAATTCACTCCTTCTCATGATCCATTTTCTCATCCAAGTACGACGTTTTTTATATTTTTTCATAATCTCCAGCTCCTCTCACAGAACATCAGAAATTAGATAGACGCACGCACTAACAATTTCAGTTGACGCCATTTTGAATCTCAAAATCGGTTCAACTTAAATTGAAACGTGGGAACAAAATGTTGCTCAACTTTTTTCGTAAAATAAAAGTTGGTCAACAAAAATCGAAACGTCTGAACGCCCCATTACGCGGGACAATATAGTTATCCACTTTCCTGAGGGTCGAGGAAGGTGTAGCCACTATTATATATAATGGTCAAAACTGAAGGCATTGTAACGAAACGGTGGACGCTGCGTTTCGGCGGGCACTTTAGCCTGGCGTCGAGGAGCGCGTACGTGTAATGAGCCCATACTCCATAATTTTTAACATACACTCTCCTGATAAAGCAGATGTGTGTGCTTAGAGAAGAGAACTTACATATTATAACTACTTGTGTATATTGTTGTGTAGTCATACAATGAAAAATTTATGACAATGAATAATTTATGACAATGAATAATTTATGACAATGAATAATTTATGACAATGAATAATTTATGAAAGTGATGTCATAAAGTAAAAAATTTCAAAGTTAAATTTAAAGTGTATGTTGTCTATGTTTTTGTCGTTGTTGACAGTCAATGACAGATGACAGTTGACAGATGAACATTGGGTAAATGTTTACTACTCCGCTTACCGGATAATACGGAATTCGAATTTCGATACACGGATACGCACGGATAATATGGAGCGGAACATTTCCTTTGCCGCCATTTCTTTGGATTTGATATTTGCGATTTTTTTCAATCTAAATACGCACGAATTACTCTTAGGTTACCCAGCCTAAGAACCTAATAACCTATTTTGTGCACGTAAATAGTTGTATATTGTAGTAATTGAAGTTGTATAAGTCCCGTTTCGCTTGGCCAAACGTGGTTGTCAAATACTTCGCGTAAGTGAAATAATCTTATAAAATTGAAATATAAAATGCATGTTTTTTCGTCTCCCCCGACATAAATACTCAATTTTCGTAATAATAAAGCAAAATCTAACTGTTTGAATAAAAAATATTCCGTATTAACCAGTAGGCGGAGTATGAAACTATTAATGAACATTGTTGCAGATTGTAATGATTGCAATATTATTGGTTTATTTATGTGTGTATTTAATATTGTCATGTTTTAATTGGCGTTGTCTTCACGTTTGGTATATAAAATTGGTCTTCAACAAAGCTTCAATAAACAACAAAACTTTGATTTTTTTTTATTAAATATGTACAGTAATTAGTTTCGTTTTAGGGTCAGTAATCAAAATCTAATTTAAAAAAATGCAATTCGACAAAATATGTCGGATTTGTTTAGGAGAAGGCACCCTGATTTCAATTTTTGAAACCCAAGAACAAGTTGGAGAAAGCTATATTTCTTTTACGGATATGATTTTGGCTTGTGCTACAGTAACTGTGAGTTATTTATTACATTTCGCCATATTTAGCATGTTATGAACTTCACTTATGATCCAAAATCTTTCTCTTGGTGATTTAATGCATACGTAAATTAAAAAAAAAAACTTTTTGTTGCAGTTGATTGAGAAAGATGGTTTTCCTAGTCAAATTTGCAGTGAATGTCACATACAGTTGTGTTCAGCTTATAAATTCCGCCGTTTGTGTGAAAATTCGTTCAAAATGATGTTGGGATACGTTGCCACCTTAATAAAGAACAGTGAAGTCATCAACCAATCCATGAGTGAAGTAAAATTAGAGAAAGATGAATTTGATTCAAATGTAGTCCGAATAAAACTGAATGGGAAAGACGTCAAGGATGAGAAAAAATATATCAAAGGTGAGGAAGATTTGGATGAAGATAGAGCATCTTCTATTCCTGAGGACTCGGACCAAGACAGTTCCTTGCAAATAGAATCTATAAATAAGATTAATAAAACGGAAGGCACGAGAAAAAGTAAGAACAATGCAACTTACGTAACTGTGATTAATTTATTATAAGTATCTACATACTATTATAATATATCTACATCTACATAAGTATCTACATACATATACTGGAGTGGTCCGCCAGCGATATTATGTGGGTTTATGTTTTTGACAAGAATATAATATTAATGCCTGTTTTTCAGAAAGAAAACTGAAAGTTGGAAAGAAGGTTAAATTAAAGCTAAAAAAAGTAGAGTCATCTCTGAAAAAACAGTGGCCATGCTCTCTCTGTCCTAAGATCTTCAAGTGGAAACATTCCCTGTTTGCCCATGAGATTTCACACATAGGAATCAAAAGATACTTTTGTGAATTATGCAAAAAAAGTATGATATCATTTATTTTATTTTTATGAAAAGACAAAACAATAAATAAATATGATGTTTAATATTCTTAATCCTTTTTTAGATTACAAAAATGAGAAGGAACATGTAAAAATGCACAAGAACGTAAACTTTGGAAAATTCAAATGTGAAATTTGTGAAAAGGTTTTTAACCTTAAGCAAACTCTGGGCACGCACTTAAAAACACATTCCTCTAATAGAAAAAAGATTGTATGCAGCGTGGAAGGATGTAGTAAAACCTTTCATAAATTAGCAGGTCTAGAAAGACACGAGTAAGTCAGCTTTTTATGGTTTTGGAAATGATTGTCACATTCGGTTGTTTTTGTTATTATTTTTAATTGATTGGCAATTAGCAACATGGTGTATCAAATTTTCCATATACGGTCGATTCGGCTTCATTGGTAAACGTTTATTTGGACAGCCAGTTTATTTGAAAAAAAAAACCCAAGGAACCGAAACCAAATAAAGAAACTGATACTAATTTACTTCAGTTATTTGGAACGCCATTCTGTATAATTGGGAATAAGCTATCTGAAGTCAATGCAAAACGTTTCATAGTTAACGAGTTTTAACGTGCGGTTTGCGGCGCAGTTGAGAAGGTGACAATTGATAATGTATACATTTTTTTAGAGGAGAGTGTAAAAACCAATTTTGAAGCAGGAAAATGAAGGTGGACCTCTAAATAATTTTTATTAAAATTTTATTTTTTTATATATTCAATAATATTACTATTTAACCGCTTAACTATTTACCGGGCACATAAGCTTGTTTTCACGACAATTTAACGTAGGTAACCATAGGAATGACGTATGCCCCGGACCTGAGTTATTAATATAAAATATTGTACACTTGAGTCGGGCCATGTCAAGAGTCAGAAAAATAGAATCCTTTTCTCATCGACATATTGCCCTGTCTTGCTAGGGAGTTCGGTCGGCTACCAAAATTATGACAATATTTCCCGGCCGAATCTATTTCCTTCTCGCTCTGCTAAATATGGGCACCTATGTTCGCCACCTATAGATTATTTCTGTAATTTTTTTTATAATATTTAAAAACACATTTCAAAAAAGTCAAATAAGTGTAATATGTGTATAAAAAAGTCCAGCAAATAATTTTTTTGCCTCCCTTCTTATCTTCGCTTATTCGCGACAAAATGTATGTGTGTCCCGATGTGTACTAATTAAATGGAATCGATTGTATAGTGCTTAGATATGTGCCAGTAGTTAATCTTTTCAATGTCAACTATGAATAATGAACCGTCTCACCATGCTGCGTCATATGCAATTCAGTTGCATTTGTAATTATTCTTTCAGACTCACTCACACTGGCCAGAGAAACTTTATATGTCACCTGTGCAGCAAAGGCTTCTTTGATAAGTACCAACTAGGAATCCACATCCGATCACATACAAATGAGAGACCTTTTCCATGCAGACAATGTACTAAAGCTTTCATAACCTCATCGGCAAGAAAAAATCACGAACTTACGTAAACAAATCTTTATAGTTCCTCCTATTTGTAAATAATGTCTCCTGTATTTAGTACAACAATTTGTTATATTAGAAAATAATTTCATAAAACTTTGGCGCAATACGATTTTGCTTTTAAAAAATTATCTAATGGGGCTCGTGTAAACAAGCAAGTTTTTACATCATTATCTTGCTGGCAAAATATTTCTAGTAAGATTTCCATATCTTCAGGAAATATACCAATTATTGTGTATTGCCTTTTCTTATCGATATATTGCCCTGTCTTGCTAGGGAGTTCGGTCGGCTACTGAAATTATGACAATATTTCCCGGCCGAATCTATTTCCTTCTCGCTCTGCTAAATATGGGCATCTATGTTCGCCACCTAACCGCTACCCATACTGTCCTAATTTAATATGGGTAGACAAACCCTACGTCCTGGACGGGGTGAAAGGTGAGCGTCAAACTCAGTGTTTAACGTCGATAATTTTTTTTTGCAATTTTGCTTCCAATTTAATATGAGTTTGTTGGAGTTATTGCAGGGTATCATTTTTTTATGTTGTAAATTTGTCTATACATTTGCGCTACACAGCAATATTGACGGCCAAGACTATGCCCGGCAATACTATTGACGGGCAAGGCAGCAAGTTCAGCGACAGTCGGCAGGTATTTTGAATGATACATTCATTAGTTAAGTTTTAAGAATCATTCTCATCTCAGGCGAAATTACCTACTGATTTCCTAGCACTTTTACATATTAGGTACCATAACCATGTAATAATTTAATTTAATATACCTTATAACTTGTATCATAATGTACTGTGTATAGATGCAAGGTTTTTAAAAATATCGAATTAAGTTGATATTTCTTTTTTTTTTAAAAGCTTATAGAAATCCAATGTAGTTTTAGTTATATCAAACGTTTATCGATTATGTATGTATATAATTTTTTGTGTGAATAATCACAAAATTTAGATAGGTATGTGAAAATGTGTTTTTTTTTTCAGAAATTTATTTAAAAAAAATTAATTCCGGGGTTTGTACCAGCTATCGAACTTAAAATAAGCGATATTTATATTGAGTTTTTCAATATTTTTAGGAGTCGATATATCGGTATTTATCAGTTTTCTGATATATATACTAACTGTGTACATCTTAATAAACAAATAAAAAATAGGCAATATATCGTGCTTGTTTACGAGCTCCTTTCCTTAACAGTAGATTCAATTCACATGATTTGAAAATATGTATAATAATAATTGTTATTTGTGTTTCAGGCATTCCGATAGCAAAAATTATCACTGCGCCTATTGTGATATGAGTTTCTCAAATTCAGCCGGTCGAAGCAAACACCTTTCTGTTCATATAAAAGTCCGCCGGCACTCCTGTAGATGCTGTGGAAAGATGTTCTCTAGAAGTACCCACAAAAGAGCACACGAGATGAACCTACATGGCATTTCAGATAACAATGTCTCCTGAACTCTGTAGATGAATGTCCTTAGCTTTAGAATGCTGGCCTTTTCAACGTAATCTATCCCAAATTGCAGCATGTTTTGACGTGATAGTTTTAGTGATATACATATATATGATAATGTTAAAAATCGATATTATTTTAGATTTTGATATGAATTTAGTTTCATAACAGAGAGTGAATTGCAACGTTATGGGAAAGACTGCCTGCATATTCATTATTAACCCGTCAGGTCTATTTTTCGGTTTTCGGAACAACTCAAATGCGTCGCATAGAAATCGTTGTGTCTCCCTGATTATGGTTAGAAATATGATCTAAACCAGTGTTTCCCAACCCATGGTCCGCAGAACGGAGCCAGTCCGCGAAAGATTCGGATGCCACAAATAATGAACCACTTACTAGCTTCGTTGAGAGTCCAGACAACCTGCACAATGCAAATAAATAATTAAGCATTCAAAAAGACAAAGTGTACAAAATTAATTGATTCTTGTAATACATTCAGGTTTTCTAAGGCCCACCACCGAGCAAGGTCAAAATAGAGAAAAACTTGACATATTAACTTACATATTACCACAACGTAGGTACTACAGTTAAACCTACCTGAAATCGAACTTATGGCTGGCGTAACTATTTAACGTTAACTTGGGAATTTTTTCTTTTACAGACCTCTCTAGAATGTTATTCATAGAACATGGAAATAGGTTCTTTGGAGAGCTATCCCGAAAATGATTAATTTCAGATGATTTCATGGAACATTTTTTTTTTTTTAATTTTTCTATATTCATTTTGTTTGTTACAGGTTTGTTTTACATGGCTTTTCGACCACCAAGCTAGGCAAATGCCCGTATTATGGTAGTCGAGATTACATTATTCTTTGCACTCACAACATGGGAATGGCTTCTGCCCAAGATCAACTTTCTCAATAAATTCTAGAGATGACAAAACATTTCATTCGGAACAAGGGAATGGTTTCTTTGCAGAACTCGCAAGAATATTATGATTTTCTGAAGTTAATTAAAGAAAAAAATTATTTTTTTCCTCAAAATTTCGGAATAGTTTTTTTCCAGGGATCGCAATAAAGTGATGCTATACCGATAACTAATAATTGCATCCAAAATATTGGAATAATCTAATAATTCTCTTTCAATTTTCTTAACCTTTTCGAGATGATAAAATACTTTATTCAGAACATGTGCAGTTTTTTCACAGAAGTCACTAGAGTGTAATTAATTTAAGCAAATTTACATAAACTTTAATAACTCAGGTACGCGGCATACGTCATTCCTATGTCTACCTACGTTAAATTATCGTGAAAACAAGCTTATGTGTCCAAGCGGTTAACAACTCACTAAATGGAAAGATTTCATTACAGAAATCGATGGAAAGCTAGCTTTCTTGATGGCTAAACTTATAACATGTCCCGGTTTGACTGGGATTATGCCAGTTTAAAGATCGGGACAAACGTTGTAATAAAAAAGTGTCTGCAAATAGAGCTTTTTAAAACACGAATAGCTGTGGCCAGAACACTAGAATGCATTAGTCCTCCGCAGTGAACATGAAAGCGCGTTTTTTAACCCAATTTTCATGAACACAAATACTGCAGTCAGAACATGAGAATGGTTTATATGCGCTGTGATAATATATAGAGTGCCATCGTAACTCGTATAATTTAAAATTGTCGTCAGAACTTCAGAATGGTCCGAGGAAACAGGTTTAATAGCTGAGTCAACTACAAAAGATAGTCTTAGGCGGCAGCCGGTCTGCGAAATAATATCTTCTTGCCGGTTCGCAGGTCTAAAAAGGTTAGAAAACGCTGATCTAAACGGTGATATAAAGAGAAAATACCACACTTTATATTCAAATTTAACCGCTTGAGCACATAAGCTTGTTTTTACAACAATTTAACGTAGGTAGACATAGGAATGACGTACGACCCGCACCTGAAAAATTAACTGCAAAATAATTTAAATGTACACTTTTATGAACCCAATTTGGTAGGCGGGTATGGGTACCGCCGCCCCGAAAACCATTTATTGGATAACCAACACCTCTGCCATAGGTCACCTAAAGTGGTTCGCTACGTTTGGTGACTTAGCAGGGGTGCCCGGGTTCATGGGGTGAGGTTTGTACGGGTCTTGGCGGTGGATTCATCTGCCCACCAATTGCGTGGCAGGCCAGATTGGGACTGTCCGACTGGTTGAGGGAGACCTTTTGGCTTCTCCGGCAGAGCTCTCTCGGAACATCATTTATCGTTCACTCCAGGACACACTGACCCCAAATTCCTACCCACCCCTCATACCTTTTTCCTTCCCAGAACATCCTCTCCTTCCTTTCCTCAAAAGAACCCTCCACACAGCGTTCCCAGATGACATAGGCCCTGAGGGGAATTATTTTCTTCAGGGCTTCTTGTGTGGAGCTATTATAAAAAAAAAGTTACCGCAATTTGAAAAAAAAAATTATAAATCTTTGAGATTTTTTATTAATTATTTTTACATGAAACGATAAAAAGAGTGCGATTACAATAACGTTTATAATACATTTGTCTAATAAACTATGTAAATATTTTAATTTTTCTTTCATTATCAGTAATTTTAGTTAAAAACTTTTTTTAAACTTTTTTATGTTTGTATGCAAAATTTTTATATTTAAATATTTATGTATCGAATTATAAAATTTTAAAGTGTATTTCGTCACCTTTCTAAAACAGTTTTTAGTTTTGGGATACATTCAGAAGTATTCCGTTTATTTGAATTTTATTGCAAAATGGCAATATTTTGACCCTCTGACAAAATACGGCCGAGGCCTGAGGGGTAAATCCTATTAAAAATGTATAAATTGAGGGATGAACAGTAAATTTACGGTTATTATCATAATGAAATTTTTAAGTGGTGAAACTAATGCTTCATTATTTAAAAAAATGGACTAAGTTTATAACAGACTTACACCCATATGCATAGTCGGTTCCTCGAGACCTCCTCCACTCGACCTTAGTCGAGGTCACCTCAAGGAAATCTTAAAAACTCCCTTGAAAACAGTATGTTCAGTTAGGGCTTCACCCTCCAGTGAGGAACCTCCAGTAAGTCGAGTTGAGGTACCCATACTCGCCTCCCAAATTGGACTGCTATGAGAAGCTGCAACAGAGGCGGTATTGGAAGACCTTGGTTATTGGCACTCAGTGTTAAATTCAAAAGTGACAAGAGGACATTTAATATTGTATCTTTTCTAAATCGAAATCTTCTTCGGAATTCCACATCATCAAAATATTCCAGCGGATTTTCTGCATCCCGTAAATACCGCTTTATAGGACGATATTGGTACAAATCTTCATAAAGGTGGCCAATAAAATCATAGAAATTATTCATTACGCTAATTAACCTCTGAAATAATGTGGAAAGCGCTGTTAACAAGCTTTGAGGAGGCCTCAAGGTAGATCGCGACGTACCTTGAGTTTGACAGTTCATTACTCGACTCGACTGAGGAATTTGCTCAAGTCGAGGGCAGTTTTTTCAGTTCTGCATACCGATTTTATCCTTGAGGTTGAGTCGAGTCACAGTCGAGTGGAGGAAATCTCGAGGAACCGACTATGCATATGGGTGTTGACTTTGTCAAATAAGAGTAGAAAATATAAAAACCGGAACTAAAAAAATTGTAGGCTGGCAACACCAATTTTACTGTCAAAATGACAATGTGGAATACTGTAAGTAACATTTTAAAAACCATTTTTTTAAATATAAATATTTTCAGATTTATTTTATTAATAACAGTTTTAATGCTCTATAAACCACTGGAGACAGAGCAATTAAAATATTTTTTCTCAGATTGCTAAAGGAAATTTTTCCGCCCACATTAAAAAAAATCATACCTCCGAATTTGAATATGGAGACATACAAACTGATTATAGTTCTATGTAGCCAATGAATTCCCCTATCTTTTGTCTATTATCACATATTTGTAGAATTAAAAAAAAATATATATAATTAAATCATTTTGGCAACAAAGCAATTTGAAGTTTTGGAAATAGTGCCATAAAGCGCTCGAGTGGTTATATAAATATTTACAAACACGGATTCATGTTTTATGTATGATTTTATTTTATTTAAGTAGATATACAATATTGTTAGCTATCATAGATATACTTTTTTTTCACAGTTAATTCAGAAAGTACCGTCAGGTGGACTGTCAAGGAGAGCGAAACAAATGAGGGTAAATTCGAAACTCCAGGCAAAATAAAAAAGGGTCGCACTCAGAAAGCTATAGATAGTTTTGACATCAGTGCCATTTTTTTAGGGGGATGATCTAAAAGCCCAGGAAACGCTGGGTACTTCAGCTAGTGTTAAATAAATGTGAGCAAATTCTAAACTGCTTTTTATTTTACTACAGTATCGTTAATCTTCATTGTGTTAACACAAAATTGCAAAGGGATAATATACATATATGCAATTCTAATTTTGAGATCAGTGGGTATCTACGAGTATATTGCAATGAAAAAAATATTTCTCCCACTTTTATATTTTTTTTGTTTTTTACAAAATTGTAGGTTACACAGCTTTACATTTCCACCGTGTGTTATAATTTTATGCCATTTGAAGAACAGTGGTGCCTTCCTATGTTTTCTACTTTTATTTGACAGACAATAAGAAAATAAAGGAAACAAAGGGTTACAGAGAAAATAACTCAGAATAAGGTTTTAGTATGTGGGCTTTATGTGATAAAAGATAAAAAAAAATACAATTCTGGTGAAAACTGAAACTCCAAATCTCAATGCACATTTTTTTTTATTTCAGTACTAAATGGACATCAACTTTGAAACACCACCAGTTATAATGGTGGCTGTATAAATATATTGCATTTACAGTAATTAAATTGTAATAAATATACAGTACTTTATGCCCCTGGACCACCATCAGGCTACTTCCAGTAACTTCCCCTTAATATTATGAATTTATTTATATAATACAGATTATTGTACATGTTTTATATTGCACATGCAGTTACAATGGAGACCCATTAATAACATAACATTTTATTTACATATAATGGGATAACTTGTAGATTTCATTTCTTCTACTGCGCTTGAACCGTCGACTAGGACTTCTTCCTTGAAGGGATGATGGTCGATGGATTCATTTTGGTTGAAGCTCTCAAGATCAGGAGGGCTTGGAAGAGGTTGTGTTCTCAGGGTAGTGTGAATGACATTTCTCGGCTCGGTTTTTGGCTCTGAAGAAAAAAAAAATTATCTTTATATATAAAAATATCTCGTGTCACAATGTTCGTCCGAGGTAAACTCCGAAACTTAACAGATTTTGATGAAATTTGGCTTAATGTGTGTAATTTGGTCCAACTTAAAAGATAGGATAGTTTTTATCTCGATTATTGACCTCAACATTTATTATTGCGAATTAAATGTTTTTTATGGGACAATTATTTGTAAATTCCATACGTTTCTGACAGATGGCGGTGTGAGTTAATTTATTGATACAACACTTGGTTATTTAGATTAGGTAACCATCTAGTAGATGGCGTTGTGTTTCGTTAGCCACGGCAATGCGTGGGCGGGTCAGCTAGTCATAATATATAATTATTTATTACATTATAATTAATCATTTATTTTATGTAGTAACATGCAAGAATTTGTCCGGAGCCACTGGAACTTTCGAGGAGATGTTATGATGCTGAAGGAAATATGGGAAGCGAGGAGGAAGATTTGGGAAGTACCTGCCTATTCAGATATGGTCACTAAACACGCATTGCGCCATTTCAAGCAATACTCAGATTTTGAATGATACTGAAATGCATTCAACTGTTCCATGTTAGGAGAGATGAAGGGATATTTACCATGCGAGGGTGCGAACGGGTTGAAGGCCTCGGCAATCTGGAACTCAGTTGGGTGCATACGGCGCTTGTGGATGCGGCAGTTAGAGCCGTTGGTGAAGGTGCGCGTGCACCACGGGCACGTGTAGGAGCGCTCACCCGTGTGCAGCTTGATGTGGCACTATGAAGGAAATTTTTTATTATTATGTATACACATCCCACATCAGGTAGAAAAGTGTTGTAAGTCAAAAAAAAATTTTTACAGGAGCGAAAACGAATGAATGATGGACAAGCGGTCTCGTCGAAAAGAGATACAAACTACATCTTGTGAAGATGGAGTGATCTAAGTAAAATACAGTTTTTATGGGGTATATAAATAACAATCGCTTTATTTTATCTATTCGTAAAATAGAAAATTTGACTTACAACACTTTTCTACGGGATCTGCGATATATACTTTGTGGAGGGTCTTAAAGGAAGGAGACGAAATAAAGGAGTGAAAAGACCAATGTTGCAGGAGGGAGGAAACATTAAAGCTAACAATTCTTATTACTGAAAAGTCATGAGCCGTTCCTGGACACAGGTACTTGACCTGGATTACCGTAGTCAATGAATGTGGATTAATAGAAAAGGGATACATATTCATAATAATATTACTCCACACAATAATGATGCTTGTCCCGTAATAAACTTTTTCATATTTTTGAAAGATAGGCACTTATTATTACGGTGGAAGTAACACATATTGTTACTTACAACGTGTACTGATTGCGTCTTTGGGATATGTACCTTCTCAGAGAAAAGGCATAAAACAAAAGCGACAAATACTTAAACTAAATTGATTTTACCTTAACATCTTTCCGTCTTTTGAATGCCTTTGCACAAAACGGGCAAGCGTGTCTCGCTTTTGTTTCGTGAACATACATGTGATTCCGTAGAGTTCTTCGAGAATTCAGGATGACAGGACATTGCGGACACTGGTACGCCGTGCCCTTGTGGGTGTCCTGGTGGCGCACCATGGACCCTTTGGTCTTAAATCTGGGAAAAAGTCTGCATTAGTGAATCTGTACCAACATACGTGCAGGCAAATCATTTTAACCCCTAGGGGGCGGACCTCTGCTTTTGCAGTGTTGAAGAATTGAACTGAAGTTGCAGTGTCAATCTTATTCATTCATCTTGCCTTCAGATATTTCCTCTACTGAGTTAGTTGAAGAGACACAAATAAAAAATGTCACTTGTCAAGTATGGCATTGTCTAAGTGTTGGTATTGACCTGTCTTGTGCCGTAAACGTGCCGGCGCGCGCGGTACTATTTTTTTAAAATTTTTTAAATGCGATTTTAACCCTTCTTTCTTTATCTAGCCCCTCTGAATATTTTTTTAAGTACATAATTATCTATGACATCCGGCTGTCATATTTTTTCCCCGCCTTACCAGCTGTCAACTTTTTAAAGAAATATAAATGCCATTAATTCTTCGAAAACACCTTTGAAATGTTGGTTTTCATGTAGAATGTATATTCAGGTTTGTGTAGAAACAATAAAATCAGTTTAAATTCGTATAAATATATATTTTTTTTATATTTGTTTGCAAAATGGAAGAATATTATTTTTTTTACTAAAGTTAGCTATTCTGGGAAAACTTGTAACGATATTATCATGTAATATATATGAATAAGATACATTAAGATCTGATAAACAGAAAACAATCGCAAAAAAAACAATTCCTTTGTTTTTATACAGATATTTGACAAAATGTCAGGAAGGTAATTTCGGCAAGGTTTTTCCAAATAAGCCTGGTGCGTGACAGGTTAACGAAAAATATCTTTTTATTTATTGAAGTTTCTTGTAGGCCTCAACGGAATAAGAGCACACTTTGAATGTACCATAATACGGGCATTGCCTAGCTTGGTAGTCGAAAAACCATGTAAAACTAACCTGTAACAAACAAAATGAATAAAGAAAAATTAAAAAAAAAAAAAAAAATTGTGCACACCAATAGTATCGAAAGTTTTTCGAACTTCTTTGGAACAACCTCCCACAGTCCTCTCTTACCCCACTAAAGCCCAAAGATACTGGGTGTTTATCAATTATGTTAAAATTTAGACTCACGATCAAATTTGACAATGTTTTCATTTTATTATTCAGCTGCCTAACAACAAAATTATTTTGTTGTATGATTATATATTTATTTTTTGATCCAACCAGAACATCACTACACAAGTAAGTGTCTCTTTAAAATGATTTATTTGTACTTTGTAGAATAATCTGATTTTGTGAAGATACTCAAAGCAAAAGAAAATATATATCACCTTTTATTACATTCATGGCAAACAAAATTCTTGGCATCACCGTGGCGCATGACATGCTCGTCCAAATTGGATTTTTGTGCAAATGCATGGCCACATGTGTCACACACAAAAGGTTTTAGCTTTTCATGAATGACACGAGTGTGAGTTAAAAGCGCTCCCTTTGTAGCAAATCTGAAATAAATCAAGAATATATTAGTACAAGTATGCTGATAACAAAAGATATCCTACTGAATCGGTATTGTAAACCCTGTATATAATATTATATAGTAACGTATAACACTAAGGCTTAGTTTTTCATCACTAACGACAATAGATTGGAACTTGTAGGATCTGTCATATACAAATGTTAACATTTCATCTTTCTTTTTTATACTAACTCCAACACGAAATATATAATTTACCTTAGGGCCTATATTGTCTTTGGGGATGCTATATAGAGAGCCTTTTTAAGGAAAGGAAGGAGAGGAAGTTCCGGAATGAAAAAAAGGTATGAGGGTAGGAATCTAAGGGTCAGTGTGTTCAGGAGTGATTGACATATGAATCCATCCCTTCCTTGCATCTGCCACCAAGACCTGGACAGACCTTACCCCATGAACTATATATAAAGGCACTAAAATTGCGATAAAAGATACATTCACATACTGAAGGGTCAATTTCAAGTAAAGTACCTGTTAAAAAGAGGATTCAAAAGAGATTCAAACAAATATCATGTGCTCCTTTTGACATAGAAAATTGAGTATTACAGCAGAAACAAATAGAGAACAATTCTTCTTCTTCTGGTACTTTCTCCAACTGGAGGTTGGCTATCATCCAAGGACAATCACCCTGCAGACGAGCTTGGTACAACTAAGCAGAAATACACTCATACCGGTCTTGTAAATAAGTAACATAATTATTATCATATATGAATATATATCATATATGAATACGACCCAAATTCATTTTTAGAAAATGAATTTTGTAAAATATATTATGATAAAACTATACCAACAGACAGATAGTCATAATAGACCAGATACAGTTTTACATGACAAAATTAAGAAAATAACTGTTGAAAAATCTGTTTCTGAAAAAATAAGAAAATACATGTACAGATTTAGGAAATGAGATTAAAAGAATTTGGCATTCTCAGACTATAAAAATATTACCATTTATTATATCGGCTACTGGAATTATACCTCTCTCATTAAAAATTTAGGCGTATTAATTAGATTTGTCAAAGAAATTATACATAAAAAATGCAAAAATCAGTCATTTTAAATACATGTAGGATTAGGAAATTTTTAAAAATATTTATATTGAGGGATCAGTAGGATTTATCGGTCCAGTTCGGAGTTCTACCGAGCCGTACCCTCTGATAATGAAAATATCTGGAGTCGGTGAATTATTTTCCCATTTGGTCTCTGGTGGGTTGACGTGTTATTCTTGTATTGTTTTGTATTTATTATACTTAAATAGTACAATTACATAGCATGGATTGACTAGATGATCATTTGTGGAAAAGTGTGTGGAGGGGTTAAGTTTTCCTGTGGGGAAGATTTAACCCGGACAAAAAAGTCAGAAGTAGAAAAAAAAATAATGTGTCTTACTTGCTATCACATAAATCACACGGTATAACAAATCGCTCCTCTCGGGGAACATGAGTTAGTTCATGGGATTTCAGTATTCGAGCAGTGGTGAAACGTTTGGCGCACTTGCAACATACAAATGGAAACTCATTTTTGGGCAGGTGATAGAGGGCATGGGTTTCCAGAGATGCCTTGCATCCAAACACTTTGTCGCAGGATTCACAACTGTGGAAAAACACATTTGTAAAATATAATAATGTACCTATACAAAAATACCTTTTCACCTACAAATGGAGTAACAATTATCTCTATTTCTCCTGTTTATAGAATTAATCTGAATTTCGAGCACCTTGCCATTTTATATACACTACTCAAGAAACTGGTATCAGTCAGTAAAAAAAACCGGCCGACTGACAATTTCAAGGTATCAATCAGTTCTTTCAAAATGAAGACATATCAGGTTACTTGCAGATCTAAAACCTCTATTATCCAAGAAATAACACGGTGCAGTAAAGTAATATTAATAATTTTTTTATTTACTTTTGGTAATAGATTAACCTCTCGTAGGCCGCAGTCCCCCCGGCGGGTCCGGATGTTTGAAGCGATTTTGCCCCTTATGTATAAAGAAATTGTATGAAGAACAAGGTCAGAATCGCTTGGGCCATTCTCGTTCTTGACATCACGAGTTACTGGATAGCATTTAGCCACTCCGAATAATTCATATTAATTGCTAAAGGCACGCCGGGCACCAAAGATGGGGGACAAAATGGCTGCCGCTTTAGAATATGATAGCTGTCACATTCGAAGTCTATATTTATTCATTGTTTTTTTATATAAATCCATTGTGGGAAGCATAGATTTGAGTGATTATTAGGAAGTTCGTTTTATCTACATTATTTTGATGTAATATTTGTAATATATCACAAAAGAAATGTTATAAAAATTGAATTCGTAAGAAAGGTGAGAACTGTCAAATATTTTACGTCGTATTGAAAAAATATATTTTTTGCATGCTGGCCTTCAACAAGTTAATTCATAAAATGGGTTCTCAAACCTTCCGATACTTGTAAGCACTGATCTGCTTAAAATTTTGTTAGAATCTCTTTTCCAAATAGTTTTTTCCTTACAAAACATGTAAACTGGAATTTTTGGTAATGCAGGTATGGCTGGTGTAGGAATCAATTTTCGTTGAATGAGGTCTACAACTTTATGTAACTGCTTGATTGTCAAATTTATGTAAAATGGTATTACATAAATGCAACTTACTTGAAGGACTTGGAGGGGTCATGTTGGGCCATGTGAAGTTGAAGGGATCTTCTGGTGGTCAGATACTTGAAACAGAGACACAATACTTTGGGTTTACCTTGGTGAACTTTCTTCACATGTAGCTTCAACGCATTCCAGTTTAAAAATTCCTTTTCACAAAAGTGGCATTCAAATCTGCAAACAAGGAAATATGTGTTCAGAAAAAATATTTTATAGAGTTTTTGTTAAGGATCTTGTAGGTTTAATTCTAGATCAGTGGTCACCAACTTTTTTGAGAAAAGGGCCGGATTGATTATTTTGAAAACCTGGGGGGCCGGATGAAAAGTAAATTCTTATCCCGATTAGAATCCAACTAGAAAATTTATTTATACGTGCTTATTTTGTAATAGAGACACATTCATCATAATGTAAGTTCATCTAATGTATATTTAAATTATTAAAGTAATTATAAATTTTTAATGCATAAATTAAATCCGAAACAGAAAAATCAGAAAAAGATACGCATTCATACATTTTCTGATTTTTCTGTTTCGGATTTTCGATTGACTTTCGCTAATATTATTTTCATTAATTAAAATATTATAATTTGAGGTTTAACTCATTAAGTTAAAAATAAAAATATTTCATCCTAGACTTGCAGAAAAAGTCAATAGATGTCGCATATTAATAAAAAGTGATAAAATTTATCCTGACACTATCTAGATGGCATTTAGTTCGAGTTGAATCTTGCAATCATACATAAAGATAGCAGCCAATAAAAATATGCTTTAAGAAAATGAAAATAATGTTGGTGGTACTTAGTCGAAGTATGATACAATTAAAAATGACCGAATCGGATAGGGATACGTTGGCGCAGTGGATAGCGCGTTGCCCCGGATTGCCAGAGGTCCTGAGTTCGAGTCCCAGATGTATGCGTATCTTTTTCTGATGTTTCTGTTTCGGATTTTCGATTGACTTTCGCTAATATTGTCTTCATTAATTCAAATATTTAAATTATAAAAGGAATAAGGTAATAAGTTGAAAATCGAAACACAGTACAATAATATGCTAGTGAGGCAGAGATAGGGCCCGCCAGTGATTTCATGTAGGTGAAGGGGAGTGGGGAAGTCACATGGAATTGAAATGAACGTTAGCCGACATGGTCGCGCATTGATTACTTTGAGGCACCCCTCAAAAATGAACTCTTCCGAAGTAGAACCGATCATTTATGATTAGCTCTAGTGACCAATTTCTGTTTCGTTTTGTGTTATTTGTGGTAGTACGCGGCAGTACCTATGGAGTATGGCTATTTGTATTAATTTAGTAGAGCAAATTTGCAGTTGACAGTCTAAAGCCAGCCGCACACCGGAGCCACACCCTACAAGCACGCAATATTTATGTCGTCACAATATGCATGCCACATTTTTGCTTGGAGTATATGTGTCGCATACCCGCACACCGGACGCACAGTTGTGGTTTATACTCGAAAATGTCGACATCATCTGATGACACGGATTTCTTGATGTGGCAATTAATGGGTTCACCCGTTTAACCTCTTGAATGTCGGATGACAGAGGTTAAGGGTGTATTTTATAGAAAATGAATATCAAAGCATTCTGAGGAGCTAGTGCTCTAATAAAAAGCAAAGTCTGGAATGATATTGGCGCAAGCGATTCTGACCTTCTCCTTGTACAGTTTCTGTATACATAATGGTTAAAATCGCATTTTATTTTTTAATCTCTCAGCTGTCACCCGCCCGCTGGCGGGCTTATGACAGATGACTTGTTAATTGAGATTCTGCAATTTATGGTCATTTATAAATTTCGCAAGAGTTACGTTTTCAGAGGATTTCTGTAATCCGTCTATTGCTATAATCAGTGGGTGAATGGTTATATAATATAGAGTTTTTTTCAACCTCTGCAATAAACTCCACATAAAATTCAAAATTGTCTTTCATTTTTGCAAACCACTGCGCCACAAAAAACGAACACGTTCGATCTTGGATACATGTAGCGTGGCTAACGTCTCTATAATATAAGGGGACGTTAAATGTGTCGCATTTCAAATGTGGCGCCACAATTATCGTAATACAAGGTGCGGCCTCGCTAACTGTGATTCTACTGTGAGTCTAGTAATTATTAACATCATCTTGTTTGCACATTATTGTTATAGTTTGTCGTAGGTAATAGTTGCAATGTTTTTTTTCTAGGTAGGTATATCTAGACAGGTACCTCACACATAACACTCACTTTAAAAAATGTTTGTGCCTTCCCACTTTTCAAGCCCGCAAACCGCCACTGGTAGAAAGGATGGACCGCCACAGAACTTTGTCTTGGCGTGCACTCCTTGCATTACCACATCCACAGTGGCCACAAAAAACAGATTTTAAAATTCCCTGATAATTCAAGGTTTTCCAAAGCAGATTTTACATTATTCCTTGATATATTTTACTTCTATCTTTCAAAATTTTATTTTAGAAACTGCAAATATTTACACAGTTTTGACTTAAATTTTTGACGTTTAACAAAGAAAAGTAAAATGCTGAAGATTTTCCATTACGCGGATATACATAAATCTTTGGTAGAACCATTACTGTTAGTATTGTTGGTATTACTTTTAAAGTTACTTATTTGAACATTGAATAATTAGTTAAAGTTACATACTTGAACATTGAATAATTAGTTAAAGTTAATTCTTGAAGATTGAATAATTAGTTAAAGTTACATACTTGAATATTGAATAATTAGTTAAAGTTACACACTTGAACATTGAATAATTAGTTAAAGTTAATTCTTGAAGATTGAATAATTAGTTAAAGTTACATACTTGAATTTTGAATAATTAGTTAAAGTTACACACTTGAACATTAAATAATTAGTTAAAGTTAATTCTTGAAGATTGAATAATTAGTTAAAGTTACATACTTGAATATTGAATAATTAGTTAAAGTTACATACTTGAATATTGAATAATTAGTTAAAGTTACATACTTGAATATTGAATAATTAGTTAAAGTTAATTCTTGAAGATTGAATAATTAGTTAAAGTTACATACTTGAATATTGAATAATTAGTTAAAGTTACACACTTGAACATTGAATAATTAGTTAAAGTTACGTACTTGAACATTGAATAATTAGTCCTTTTGGCGTATAGCTTTTTATCTACATCAGGTATTTTGGGTGATTTAGAGGTTTTGTATTTTTTTTTAGGTTTTTCCCAAGTTTTATCAGTCTCTGTTTCAAAGTCTTCAAAACATAAATTATTGTCATTGTCGCTAAGTGAAATTTCTTCTTTTATTTCTTTCCTTTTTTTGAGTGACTTGGAGGATTTGCATTTTCTTTTACGTTTTTCCCAAGTTTTATCAGTCTCCGTTTGAAAGTCATCAAAGCATAAATTATCATCATTGTCATTATCGCTATGTGAAATTTCTTCTTTTATTTCATTCCCTTTTCTCATAGATAGTGGCTCGGGGCTGTTCATCATTTCTCCTGAAGAAATAAAAAAAAATATGTATTAATACGAATGTAATTTTTTGTCTTATTATTAATACTTAGCTACATATAATACTTAGACAACTTACAACAAATGTTACGGTAATAATTTGGCATTCTATTTGTTCTAAGTCAGAACTAACATTATTATATTTGAATTAAAAAAATGATTGATGTATGAAATGTTGAAAAATAAACAAAAAAAGGTTGCAAACAGAAGATGGTATAAGTTGACTGGAAAAGGTTGGATGAGTAGAAAAAAGAGTATTGTAGATACTTATGTAGTTTTAGTAATCTGATTTCAAAAATAAATAGCAGAAACAATAAAAGTGAAGGAAAAGTAACACAGCAGTGAGGATTCATCAAGAAAGCAGCAAATTCTTCAAAGCTCAAGTAACTCATTCATAAAAAGTTATTTGTCTGATACTTTAGACCCTCGGATCGTTGGCTTTCAGGCATACAAATACTATAAAAAAACATTGTAAAATTTCCTTACTCCTCTTACTTTTACGCCCGATTAAGAACATAACACTTCCATTCAACTTCATTAGGACAAGATACAACTGTGGAAGTCCTGCTGCAGACTCACAACTCTATGGCAATCTTGCAGACTAACAACTGTGCGGTTACTCATCGTCAAATCACTGGAGGCCACGCTAGCCACATCACATTCTCTATGTCATTCTCATTTGTAAAGTTAGTGAATAAATACTAGGATATTACTAATATCTACCACCCATACAACTATCGGGGAGAAGGAAAAACAGGCATGAAGTAAGTATGAGGTGAATAATTTGTGCATATTTAGATTGAAGCCTTTCGGAAACCATCACGTCTTGCTAATAAGATCAAAAACATGGTGTCAAAATGAAAAAATATGGAAATTTAATCACCAACTTTTACCATCTCCCCACACGTAAATAGTTTTTTCTTCTAGTAATAAATTTAGTTGAAATAAAGTGTTGTTTAAACAGTTTGTGCATATTAAAATGCAAACAGAGCATGGACATTTTACCAAAAACAGCAAATGTCATGTGAAGGTATATCAAACAAAAACATACCAGTTGTTTGAAAACTAAACATAACACTTATCTAAACTAGCAAATGTCATAGTTTGCTATGTTAGTTCATTCAGAAGATATATCAAACAAAAACATACCAGTTGTTTGAAAACTAAACATAACACTTATCTAAACCAGCAAATGTCATAGTTTGCTATGTTCGTTCATTCAGAAGATATATCAAACAAAAACATACCAGTTGTTTGAAAACTAAACATAACACTTATCTAAACCAGCAAATGTCATAGTTTGCTATGTTAGTTCATTCAGAAGATATATCAAACAAAAACATACCAGTTGTTTGAAAACTAAACACAACACTTATCTAAACCAGCAAATGTCATAGTTTATTATGTTCGTTCATTCAGAAGATATATCAAACAACAATATATAGTGTTCATAACACTTCAATTTAGAATTAATGTTTTTACTAAAAGGTACTCTTTCACATCATGTTTACAAAGCCCAGCCCACAACAAAATCATCAGAATTATACAATGAAAATAAGCACATAGCCAATAAAGTTATTTGAAAGTGTAATGTGGACTGCGGCCCGCTTATAAAAACAGTCAAAACAGAACAATTATAATTAACAATCAAAGATTGGAAATAGTTTTTATGCGGTGCTCTTTACATAATTACCAGATCTGCAGATGATGCACATAAATTGAAAGAGAACTAAAATGAATAGATTTAACAACTATTTTGAAGAATAATAAATATTAGGTTCTCACCGTCCATTAATTTCTCTAAGTCACTGAACACTTTATCATTTTCAAAGTCCTCAGAAATTTTCCTGTTCCGAGGCCTTCCTCTTTTCTTTTTACCGACTGCGGATTTCTCGACATAACTCTTTTTTTTAATTCTCAGATTACTCAGAGGCACGTAATCTAAATCATCATCTTCATTATTTGTAGCGTCAACGTCCTGTGTAAAATTATCCAACGATATAAAACATATTCCTAACTGCCGCATACTTAGGTTTACAATAAGATATATATTTAACCTAAAATAAATTATTTAACAGGCTCACTGCCAACCCTGCCATTTGACGGAGTTCACACATTTTGAGAAACTCAGCACCCGTCAATTCGCGTGTGCGTCAATATAACTTTCAATGCTCAATGAAGATCCCGCAACTGTCACAATGTATTGTTGTTATGCTGGCCCTGTGCTTGAACTAATCAAAAATTGTTGACCGCGTGCCGCCTTTGACTACTTACTCTAAAAGTTACAGCGTGTTGAATATAGGTGACAGAGCTTTCCAAGATTACATGTCAGAGTTTTTCAAGCCTTCACTGTCCAAGGTTGGCAGTGAACCTGTTAAACATGATATTTGAATTATGTTTACCCATGTACAGCCATCTGCTTTAATATTTGATGTTATTGAACTTGTATCATTTTTTTCAAATTTAATTTTAATTTCATTTTCGCCCAGTTCAAATTCAGATTTAAGGCATTGTAAATGTATGTCATCTTGGAGGTTAATACTTTTAATCTGGACAAGGAATGCTTGAGATTTTTCACATTGGGATGCAAAATTATTAAATCCTATCAGTTTGTCGGTGCATTCACGACAAACACTGCTAGGGAAAGAATCGTCTGGATCAATCTGAAATAACAATAAATTAATTGAGTGACACCTGAGAAATTCAAACCTATATTCCATGTAACTATTCGCGGTAAAGGTGCTACATTAAAAAAATAACAGGAAAATCGGTAAAGAATTGCGTATGCATTATTTTACGATCAATAATCCAAACAACTTACGTATATCGATAGATATTTTTCAATTAATTGGAAAATCGCTTTACTTTCACCATCCATGTTTAATAAAACGTTATCAGCTCCTCGGCTGTTCACACAAAGGCGACACAAACTGTCCAAGGAAAGCGTCATCTTTAAAATTATTATTAAATTAACAAAACATTATACAGTTCAACCAGAAATATCTTATTTGATAATAAAAATAATACGCTTTCCCGTTTCTTCACATGAAACCATAGATGCGCATGATATAGAGAATCTGACGTTTGAGGAAAATAAAAAAAAATGCTGTCAGCACACAAAAATAATGTTGACTGCCGTCAAAATATTTATGGCCAAACAAAAAAGGAGCCATCGTTGAGTGCTGCGAGTAAATAAATTATTACTTCGAAACTAATATGTTTGCAATATTGTCACAGTCATTGTGAAATGGTAATAATTTTTCAGAAAATTGTTGAAGTTTTCTATTACTGCATCCTTCTCACAAAGAAAACGTAAAATAAATGTGGACATGCTACTTGTAATTTTTAAACATGTATTTGAATATGTCCCACATTGATATTGCTCATTAAAATACTACACTACATGACTTGGTATGATACTAGGTACAGTGACTATGAGTGATTTAGCATTTTTTTAAAGATTTATTGGACGAGGCTGATAGCATTTATAGATAAAGCATTTGTTATTTGAATTCAATATTTTTTCTTGCATTTGATGTGATATGATGATAAACATACGGGACTTACTACTTACTATTTTTTCTTGGTTTGTATGTGTGGTATCAGACTCTGGGGTCTGAGGGGGACATGTAGGTTTGCGAGCCAGGATGGCCTGAATGGTCTAGGGCCTCAGGATGGCCTCAGGCGTCACCCTGTGGAACTCACCCACCCCCGGGTCTTCCCGCCTTCCTTGCTAAGATAGAAAGCTGTCACAACTGTTTTTGACCCATTTGGCTTTAGTCACCAATTGAGGAAATGTTCTTCCACATCCTCAAGGTCAGAACTAAGGATATCTTCGGCTGCTTTAAGGGCTTTGGCTGGGGCTGCGGCACCGACGTCATCTTTTTTCGTTTAACATAAAAATATTTATTTAATGATTTGCAAACCTTGACAAATATTTTTCAAATGCTAAACATAAAATTAAGGGCAAATGTTTGAATGCAAACTGAGAGCGCTCTATTCTTCCTTTCTTGCAATGTTTAAATCAGTGATAATCAACCTTTTTAATTGGAGGGCTAATTTTTCCATTTTCACAAACGACTTTACGTATTTAACTTGCATTCGGTGATATCGCAAACCTTTTTATATTTTGTAAAACTATTATTTTCTAACAAAACTTTTATTTCTAACAACATTTTTCCAGCAAAAAGAATGCAGCGCTGGCGAAAATTTTATATCTTCAAGACGGAAACAATAAATGCTGTCGATTTTTATCATTCTGAAATATTATAGAATGTATTAAAAATACGGTTGATTTTCCATCATTCGGAATAACGATGTTACAATACATCTAGACTTGTTATTGTCTCACAAACTCAAATTTATATGTGGTAAGCAAGATGCACTCTTAAATTTCCAGTCAATTCTTAATTCGAACGTTGTTCATGTACGGCCAGTCAGTGTCTGAGTTGGCAACGCATTTGGGTCCCACCCAGGCGTCGTGTGTTCGATTCCTCGGCTGGTTAAGTCCTCCATCACGATACAACCAACATTTTTCCACTTACTGTAGTGGTAGTAGGAGTCTTTCGAATATTGTCAGGTTATTCGTAACCCGGGAATATTATTAACCCGGGACAAAGATAAACATTCAAAGAATGTGTGCGTACGAATGAAATAAACGGTAGGACCAGACGGCGTTTTCGTTTTCAAAAGTTATCGAATACTGCCTCAAGGCAGAGTTGATTAGGTGGCCTGGGTGTTTTTGAGGTATACACACATAAAGTGATCAAGTTACGAGTATATAGAGCAATGACAGTTTGCACGTGATGGCGATTGTTATTGTACTTGTTGTTACTACTGATTTGAATGTTTCTTTACCGCAAGTATATAAATAAACATTATAAAAATAACTTCGCAATTTGGTTGTTGCGCGCCCAGACAATTTAATTATTAATAATAATCTATAATAATATAGTACCATATTATGAATACGAACAAAAATCCGTTTTAGAAAATAATATCTTTAAAATTTACTGTGATGAAACTATACTAACAGACAGACCAATTAGTCACAATAGACCCGATATAGTTTTACATGACAAAATTAAAAAAAATAACTTATATCATTGATGTAGCTATTCCAAATTCCTGTAATATTCAAAAATCTGTTTCTGAAAAAATAAGAAAGTATACAAATTTAGGAAATGAAATTAAAAGAATTTGGCATTCTCAGACTATAAAAATATTACCATTTGTTATTTCGGCTACTGGCATTTTACCTAGCTCTCTCATAAAAAAATTAGGCATATTAGATTTGTCAAAGAATGAGTATATAAAAATGCAAAAATCAGTCATTTTAATAGGATTGTAATGTAGGATTACGAAAGTGTTTTTAAATATTTATATTGAGGGATCTGTAGGATTTATCGGTCAAATTAGGAATTCCACAGAGCCGAACCCTTTGATATGAAAATATCTGGAGTCGGTGAATTATATTCCCATTTAATAGTTTGGTAGATTAACATGTTGTTCTTGTATTGTTTTGTATTAATTATACTTATATAATACACTTGCATAACGTGGATTTACTAGCTGATCATTTATATGGAAAAGTGTATGAAAGGGTTTAGTTTTTCCTATGGGAAAAACTAAACCCGGACCTGAAAATCGGTGCGTAAAAAGTAATTTGCGTTAATTTACAAATGAAATTATTGCTTGGCTTTTACTAGTGTTTGCCGAGTACACTCATCACACCCGAGTGCACTTTGACACTTTTAATGCAATTTACTAGAAGAACACTACTTTACGCGACACGTGGCAGTTTAGATAAAAATACGAAATCGAAAAAAACTATAATTTACTTGTTTTTGGCTTGCCACTTTGAGGTTTGCATACACCGCGTCTATATTATTACTGTAGCGTTGTTTGTTCGGAAAGTTTACGCCTTCCGATTTAAAGCTTTGAAGAAATTCTGAAATTATTCGCTAAACCTTTTTGCAAAACAGAAATGATGATAATAGTGTCCGAAACTTTAGCTAAAGATTTAAGGAGGTATCGCAACACGGCATAATAACCCAAAAATAAATCTCGATAATACTTTTGGTCGTGTAAATCTCAAATCACATCAGAACTGAATAAAAAAAATAAACGGTTGAATATTTTTAATCGCGATTTTATTATTTTTATTTAGTCAAATGGGCAGTACGAAAAGGCTCGCGGGCCAAACGAAATGGGGTCGCGGGCCGCAGGTTTCTAATCACTGACTTAAATCATATAATTTATCGTCGTAATACAAAACGAGATAGCTTAACTTTTATGAGACCGTGTCAGGATGGGATATATATCTCCCAAAAATATTCTTTGGCTCTTTGAATATTTTCTCTCCAAATTGTCCAAGGGGTTAAATACATTTTGCACGGGGTGCTAAATGTTGTAGGTGCGGATCTGCTTTTTATTTTCACTCGATTTTTTATTTTGATGTCGATGATGTGACTACTTATGAATTTTTGTGTATAAAATATACCTATATTGCAAAATTACAAGGGTTCCGTAAAATTTTCTTTCTTCGTCTGCACGTCTGCCCCTGACAGCGAAGTGTAAGTTCTGGTCAGTGTGTATGTCATTGCCATTGTCAAGGATTGTATCGATAATTTTCGGTGGCTTCTCTTCGTTCCCTATCGCCAAATGATAAATAACAGTTCACAATGACTAAGTGTTCTTAATATATTCGACGTCAACTGTTGTTTGTACGATAGCGATGATGAGAAGTTACCGAAAGTTATCGATACGATCCTTATCGATCGACCGTGCTAGGGGTCAATCTGCGCACCCAACGCATTAAAAAAATGTTAAAATGGCACATACCAAAAAAAGGTGAATAAAAGGTTAAAAAACTTGTAGTTGATCAATGTGAATGGTCATTGTAGAAACTAATTACATGTTTATAGAAAAAAAAATAAAAAAAGATTTGTCAGAAGTGGGATTCGAACCCACGCCCACAGAAGTGGACTGCGACCTGAACGCAGCGCCTTAGACCGCTCGGCCATCCTGACGTGTTCCGTGAGGTCTAATTTTGCAATCTGTTGTCGGAACGATTCCCGTTTATTGTTCCATTTGACTGCCCCAATTTACACATACATTTTTGATGACACCAAATTTTAAATTACGTTTTTCTTACTGATAAGATAAAATTAAAGATGCACAGTAACAAGACGGCCTTTATATATATTTTTTTCCCGATTTGTGAAGCTGTAAGTATTTATAAAATACTTGCCTCGGGAACATGGCCTTTCATAAACAAATATTGTCAATTTTCTTTACGGGGTATTTCACCATTCTCTTGATAGCTTATCCCTAGGTTAAACAATAAATTCTCGAATTGGGTAGAAAACTAGGCTAACTTATCTGATATACAAATAGCAGTCATTTTCATGCATAATTGGTTATCTTAGGTTATCCTTTTTTTTCTCTTTCCAGTTCTTATTTACACAAAATATGTACGTATGTACGACTATAATATTCAACGTAAATACCAATTCGCTTTTTTGTTTTAATCCTTTGTTTTTAAGTAGATAAACATTTTATTTTATTATTATTTAAACAAAAAAATGGCTTACTATATGTTTTAAGCGGTTATTTTATTTAATTTTAATTCTGTCTCTTTTCTTTTCTTCTTCTTTTTTATTCTTCTTATTTTATACAATACATGTCTGGACTATGATATGCAATGCATGTTTGTTTTAATCCTGTTATTAAGTATAAATGCCTATTATTAATTTTATTTTAAATTATTTTAATATCTGTTAGATGGTGAAATACCCCCTATATAATATTTTTTGAATATAATTATATATTTTTTGTTGATAAATTAGACAGACCATCAGAAATGTATCTTTCGAATGAACCCCTTTAGTACCTAATATTGAAAAATCACCTTGACAATACATCTCAAATATAGAATTATCGTCTTTTTCAAAAAAATTCACAGGTCTCTGTGGAAATTTTTTAGGTAAGCGGAAAGTAAAATAGTTATAACCTAAAGGGGTTTCTCACCATCCTCCTAATAGCTTATCCATACTATAAAGTTTATTTTCGATTTACAATTTACGGTTTATTTATTTATTAAGTCCGAGTTTATTACTCGGTACTCGAACCTATGAATAGTGGCTATATAGTTGGCCGAGTTTTCTAAGTATTGCAAGTATTTTATTTTTATTTTTAATAATATTCGTTATAGTATGGATAAGTTATTAGGAGGATGGTGATAAACTCCCTAACTAGTATAATTAAGGCATTATAATTAATTTTATTTTTCCTTCAGGTTTTACAAAACAAGATTACGTGAAAATTAACTAACTAACTAACTAACCAACAAACCATCTAAGCTTCCCTTTCTTAATCTTACTTACTACGCTCACATCAGCCTTGCATTCTTTTCGGATCTCCACATTCCTCACACGGTCATACATGGTTTTACCACACATACGCCTCAGGGATCTCATTTCTACAGCATTCAGTCTACTTTCATCCTTTCTCTGCCATTTCCACGCTTCACTGCCATACATCAGGGTAGGTACCAGTACTCCATTGTGGACTGCTAGCTTCGCTTCTGTGGACAACTTTTTGTTGGCTCCAACGGCGTTCAATCCTCCAATAATGGAGTTACCTGCATTCACCCTTCTTTCGATATCCCTATCAGCCTTCCCATCTCTCGTAAACATACTTCCCAAATATACAAACTCATCCACCTGCTCCAAGTATTCATCATTCACAACTATATTGCACACCGTTTTCTGACTCTCTCTTTCAAACACCAGGAGTTTAGACTTACTTACATTCATCATTAATTCGTTCTTCATACATACTTCGTTCATCCTAGACACGAGAGACTGCAGATCTTCTATACTGTTAGCAATCAGCACCGCGTCATCAGCATACAACAGGCAACATACTATCAGATTATTCAATTTCGCGCCCATTCCCGCCTCTTTCAATTCTTGCATACAATTGTCCATGTATAGATTGAATAACCACGGTGACATTACGCAACCTTGCTTAACACCTTTTATGATGTCAAACCACCCCGTAAAATCACCGTTTACCCTTACGCAAGCAACGCTTCCCTCGTATAGAGACGCGATTGCCTGTACAAGATTTGTATTCACTCCATACTTGGACAATACCTTCCATAGCTTTTTCCTGTCGACGCGGTCATATGTTTTTTACATAAATATAAGTAGCTTAAGATGATACCCGGTGGTGCAGAAATAGATTTTACTAAAATATTGCTGTCACTGTTGCTCTTACTCCACCGGATATTGAGCGAAAGGGACAATGCACTGACACCTAACTAAAATGGAGGTTTTGTATTCCCCACTTTTCTCCTCCAAAAGTGGACTGATTTTCAATTTTTTTTTACCAACTACATAAGAAAAAACTATTCTATGTGTTTTGCTTTTTTAAAAAAACATTGTCTGGTTTGTACACTGAACATCTTTTGACGGCGTTTAAACCAGTCAATTTTATTGATTTTTGGAAGGTCATAACTTTTATAAAAAGTAACTTATCAAAAAAAAAACAAAAAGTACCGACACGCTAGTAGTTGATATCTATTTTATGCAAAAACAATATTTTCTCTAGGGTTAAAATCCAGAGAGATAAATAGGGAATACGTTTGTATTCTTAACTGAAAAGGGTATGTATTTGTATGGGTATTATATATTGACTTTGTATGGGTATTATAAGTAATTGCATATAAAACATTGAAGAAATTATATCAGCGTGAAAGTTATTGAATTTAATAATTTTTTTAAGTTACGGTTAACGTTTCGCAGGGATGGTCAGCATGATACACAAATAAATACCTACCTATTAAAACGCCAAAAACTAAATTTCGAATAGGAATAATAAACAACAAAAAATGTGATGAGAAAAAGGGAGATCCTTTTGTGAAGTCGCATTAAATAAAATCAATATGCGAAATGTAGTACCAAAAATGTTTAGTGGGAACAGACTGAAATCTGAACATGAATTTGATTAATTAAAGGTGCTTTCAAAATTAAAATATTCATTGGATATTGGAATTCCACGGTGAAATTTGATTAAACATTTAATACTCTGCTTAATTTGAAGTCCAGTAATGGGTTGGAAATTTAATGAATTTTTAGCAGTCCTGAAAACGTATTATCCTTAGAAATTTTATGCGAATTTTGTGTGTATTAGAAGTGTTATTTCAAAGAAATTTTAGTAAAAATATAATTTTTTTTTGAATGTTTTCGATGAATCTTTAAAAAACTTAAAGAATATTGAATTACGGAATTGAATAAACCTTTTATTTTTTGGTTGATTACGAAAATAAATTTAAGGTAAGGATAGCAGAAGAGCTGGATTTTCGTTTTTTTGCGATTTATATGTGGCTTAAATAGAATCATTGTTTCTCTACTTACGTACTTTTTTAAAATAAAAAATAAGATTATTTTTAAATTTCCCAATGACCAATAGGTAGGTACCTACCTACATAATTAAAATAAAAGGTTAGAAATTATCATATTTTTTTCATTGAAAGGTTGTTTGGGAAATATAATACATAAATTATTCAAACTAGAAATTAGAATTAAGGCGATCCGCTCACTGAGGCAACTGAAAACTGCCAACTGGCAACTGTCTTTGTATGACAATGCGATGGCCCGCACACTCCACAATCACTCAAAAACCCGTTTTCAATGATAACGAAAGCAGTGGCTCGCGACTCGCACTGCTGATTGCCGTGGCCGGCCGTTGCTAGTTGTCAGCTGATTGTTCTTCGTCTATGGTTAAACAAGCTTTTTGACCAATCAAGACATAGAAACCAACCGGTTTTAGTTTGATTTCAGTTGCCTTGTCAGCGGATCGTACATAAATTCATACATAAATTATTCAAACTAGAAATTAGAATTAAGATTCAAATTCAAATTAGAAATGTTTTTCTATTGTATTGCGTAGTTTCGTTAAAAAAACTACTTTATTGTAATTAGTTTTTAAAAAGCATATTTTTTTCTGTAAATCTATAATATGTGTGTATTTCATATAATAAAAATTAAGAAAAATTACTGAGTTCACGTCCTGTGAAATAAATATATTTTCTGATTACATTTCTTTCAGATCATTGAGTAATAATTTGAGGGCTGGTAATAATTTACACATGGATTGAATGAGAACTGAATTAAAACCTAAGGGCTTTTCAGACTTTCAAGGGCTTGCAGAGGGGAAATTTTAATTATATTTATATAAATTATATATATATATAAATTTTTTTTTATAGCTCAGTGAGTATATTTCAAGTGCTGTTCTCTGATGTAAACTAGGTTTTCCATATGGAGTTTGATCTATTAATATGTTCTAGCCTTATCCGTATTTCAGTAAAGCGGAGTTTCGTGCGAGATGCGAAACATAATTTTGTTTGATTTAAAAATAGATATTAATCATAATAAGAATGTAAACTTCAAACGTAATATTTTTTTGCTCATTTGAGTGGGCCGCATTATTCAAGCCTTTTTCACCTTCAAACAAGTAAAAACAACATTTTTTTTTAATATCCTGTCAGAAAACTTTTTAATATTGTATTTATTAATATTGTACATTTTAATGGAATTCTATTAATATATTTTTGGTTTAGATACTTAGTTTTATGCATTACGAAATTTTGTATTTAGCTTTATGCATTTTTGATGTATTTATTGCATTTCTTTAATACCACGGTTTGTTGCACACTCCATATAAAAAAAAGCCGCAATGAAAGCATATTATCATGAACCACTGGACACCGTTGCTTCCAAATCCAGACACTATCGTAAGCATTACGTTATAACGCAGTTCTTGAGTTCTTCATACTTTTAGGCACTTATGTTCTATTAGAAACATAGGTGAGTGAACCTTCTCTATTCTGTAGAAGTTTAAGGGAAAATGATGTAGTCAATATATAAGGAGTCCCTACGCTCGTCTTTTTGTCCGGTTTTATTTAAGTTTGCTCGGTACGGTCCGCGGACGTGGTCTTAAAAAGCGAAACTCACCAGATGTTCACGTTACACTCGTTCTCCGGAGAAATTATATGCTTTAGCGTCGTCGTAATATTATATCCATATCCAAATACGAGTATGAAAGTCAATTGTTCGTGGAAAGCGGACAGACGTTCAAACTAGATAGGTAGAAACAGTATAGCATGATTGCCACGAATAAGTTTATAGTGCAAACCCTGTAAAATGGCTTTAAAGTTTAAGAATAGGAATCTGAAATTCAAAATATTATCTAAGGTCTGTAATCCATGCACTAAAACTCACCATAATAAATCTGTTGATTCTATTTCAACCCTTTTATTTAAACAGTTATTTTCCAGCCTTGTAGAAATATCATCCGAGGAGTAAAAATTCACAAAAATGCCATTTTGTTATCGTGATTTTTTTAAACATTAACTCCACACAGGAGGCCCTGAGGAAAATAATTTCCCTCAGTGCCCATTTCATCCTTGGGGATGCTGTGTGATGAGTCGTTTAAAAAAAATTAAGTTCACGCAAGGAGAGGATATGAGGGGTGGGCAGGAATCAGGGGATCAGTGTGTTCAGGAGTGACGTATGTATCCAACCCTCGTTGGGTCGAGAGAGCCTGGCTGGAGAGGTCAAAGGGTCTCCCTCAACCGGTCTCTCCCGATTCGGTCCGCTACGTATCCATACCCGCCCCCCAAATTGTAAAAATAAAGTAAATAAAAAAAGATAAATTGTTTTTATTAATTGTCAAAAGAATATCGTATTTTTCTTATATTATTTAAACGAATCTCGCTAAAACCGGGTAAGTCTGTAACAAAGCGCGGTTTAGCCGAAACCAGCTGCAGTGGAAGATTGGTAAAGCTCCCGGAATGGCTGCACTATTTCATTTGCAATATTGGACTTTTATACAACATACTTGTGTAGGTAGGTATGTAGCGAAACTGGGAGGTGAGCGAAACGATGCGATGTTCTCCACTTCTAACTAGTCCGAAGCAGATTAGAAAACCATCCAGCAACCGAGATTTAATCAAAAGTTTTATCATCTTTCGTAGTGATAAATCTTATCCGAGAATGCATATTATATTGAAAAGAAAATCTATGGATTAGAATATTTTTAATTTATCTAATACGTCATAAAACATAAGAAAGTTGTTACTTTATTTTAGAGCTGGCTGCCAGCGGTAGGTAAATGTTAGGTCATTGTCATTACATATGAAATTGGCGTTTTGTCGTACTGGCAACTTTGATCTCAAATATCTTCTCTTTGGTTAGGAATTCCAAATTCAAATTTATACAGCTATTTACTCATGTATTTGTGTTTCGAAAATTATAATTCATTTGTTTTTTCCTTAATCGTTTTTTTTCTTTGCGTCACTTAGTTTACAAAATGGAAAACTTGAAATATCGCGTTATTTACGAGTACGAGTTCCACCGTGGCACCAGTGCTGCAGAAACGGCTCGAAGGATTAATGATGTATATGGCGACGGTGCCGCAAATGAAAACACATTGCGTTTTTGTTTCCAACGTTTTCGTTCTGGAAATTTCGACCTGCAGAACAAGCCCCGTGGACGGTTGGAGACCAAAGTTGATAATGAAGAATTGAAGGCTATTGTGTAAGCGGATACATCGCAAACCACGTTCGAGTTAGCTGAAGGCTGCGGTGTTAGTGATAAAACTTATTTATAAAACTTTTAATCCACTTGAAGCAAATTGAGAAGGTGAAAAAGCTTGGTACCTCACGAATTGAGTGAAGCAAATCAACAAACGCGCGTTGACTGCTGGGTTGCATTACTCAACCGGCCCAATAATGAAGGGATTTTAAATCGAATCATTACCTGTGATGAAAAGTAGATCCTGTACGATAATTGGAACCAGCCAAACCATGCCCCAAGCGAAAATTGACTCCAAAAAAGTTACTTGTGAGCGTTTGGTGGACTGTTGCTGGTGTCGTTAACTATAATTATAATTTTATTATAATTTTCGAAACACAAATACATGAGTAAATAGCTGTATAAATTTGAATTTGGAATTCCTAACCAAAGAGAAGATATTTGAGATCAAAGTTGCCAGTACGGTAAAACGCCAATTTCATATGTAATGACCTAATATAATATGTGTACCTATATACATATTTATAGGATTTTTACGCCTTTAGATATTTTCCATTCCTGACGGATTATTCCAGCATTCTGAACCGTTTGTAATGTGCTGTGTATGTCTTAATAAACAAATAAACCGCATTTATTTCTCAGTATATATAAACAAATTAAGTAGCCTTGAAAAGACATTTCACAAAAAGGCGCCTTTTTAAATGAACATCGGGTTTTCAGTTCATCAATTTATTTATTAACCAGGGGTCGAGAACCAATGAACTCTCTGTTGTTATTGAATAACATTAGGTATTATACGATTTCTGATGCTTGTCTTTAATTAATCACCTTTAACCACAAAATAAATAAAAAGTTGGGTTTGGAAACAAATCATTTTTCCACGAATATTTTTTGGATATAAAAACCTTTTGACCTTTTTCCCGATGACTATCAAAATTAACAAAACGAGAAACTCTAAACAAAAAGAGTTGTTGAACTTTTCATTGGAACTTCGAGCCATTTGGGAATTTCCTACAGGCAATGGCAAGATTTACGCGAATAAAATATATACAGCGAACTCTATAGGCCCTGGCCAGAAAATTTATAAATGTTGGGTTCTTTGTATTTTGCAGTAAACAATTTTTTTTAGTGGAACATTATTTTTACACGGTGATTCACCGGAAAACACCAGCGATTGCCTATTTTACATGATTAAAAATATCAGTTGAAATTTTCAAAAAAGGTTTTTCTGGAGCTATGGAGGAATAGTGCAATACAACGAAATACCTTTGATATTTGACCACAAATAATAAAACCAACATAAAAAACAGACAGTATGTAATTCTCAGTTTAATTTAATATATTTGATTTATGAATGAAGGTGATTAAAATTTATTAATATTCTCAAATTCCCAGGACTGAAAGTGGTCTCCGAACGGCTAGCAGCATCAGGGCTCCTAGGACACTCGATTGATAGGATAACTTTCAGTAACTTCTCATCGTTCCCTAGCATGACTGCAGATAGCCAACGAAATAAGTGACAGTTCACAATGACTAAGTTTCCTTAATATATTGGAAATCAACTGGTGTTTGTATGTTAGCGATCTGCAGTTATCCTAGGGAACAATGAAAAGTTATTGATACAATCCTTACCGATCGAGTGTGCTAGGGGGCCAGGGGGGCTAGCATGGTCAATCGATAGGAAGTTACCGACCGATTGTCGGTAACTTCTCATAGTTACCTAGGACTACTGCAGATCGCAAACGAATAGGTGACAGTTCACAATGACTAAGTGTCCTTAATATATTCGATATCAACTCTCGTTTGTAAGTTGGCGATCTGCAGTTGTCCTAGGGAACGATGAGACAATCGGTCGGTAACTTCTCAACGTTCCCTAGGACAACCACAGATCGCAAACGAATAGGTGACAGTTCACAATGACTAAGTGTCCTTAATATATTCGATATCAACCGTCGTTTGTACGTTATCGATCTGCAGTTGTCCTAGGGAACGATGAGATGTTACCGACAATCGGTCGGTAACTTCATATCGAGCGACCATGCTAGCACCTTGGAGCTCTACTAGTGCGGTGAAATCGATAACATTACGATATCGGATCAATAGGCGAAACTTCCGATGATTTTATATCGATGACAGCCGAACGGATATTGTCAGGAAATAAATAAGAAATCGATATATGCCGGCAACATGGCAATAATCATATTTCAACCATTTCGTTTCTCAAGGATCTAACGGAATAAATCGATTGCGTCTTAGATGCGTTATTTAAGTTTATGGATCGCGTTTACGACTTCTTTCAATTCTAAAAGATTAGTTTGTTAGTTGAACTCATTATTCAAATAAATGCGTATATTGACAGCTAATTGAAACTTACTGAAACAGAGTCCGGACTAAAATTTATCAGTCTTCGGTCGGAATATTTCTTACCAATGGTTGACCGTGATCGCAAATATTGATAACTGACCATAGATGACGGATTTCGTCAATATCGTATTAATGCAGGGTTTTATCGATCGAGCATGCTAGCCCTCCTGGTGTGCTAGCACGGTCGCTCGATATGAAGTTACCGACTGATTGTCGGTAACTTCTAATCGTTCCCTAGGACAACTGCAGATCTCAAACGTACAAACGACAGTTGATATCGAATATATTAAGGACACTTAGTCATTGTGAACTTTTACCTATTCGTTTGCGATCTGCAGTTGTCGTAGGGAACGATGAGAAGTTACCGATAGTTATCCTACCGATAGTTATAGAGCAAGCGTGCTAGGGCCTCTGGGGCGCGCTAGCTAGTGATGCGGGCGCACAAAATAATATGTTGTAATTAGGAACCGTCATAATACATAATACTTTTAGCCCCGCGTGCCCTCCAATTTCAATATTCTGAGTGTGATTAATTTAACCAGAAGAAAGTAAAAATTTAGCTTACTTGCTTACACAATTAGAACACCCTTCTATCGGATTTTCTCTTCAGTGTGTCACGCCGTATACCTCCGGCAGGATCATAGGATTTTAGACGAAATTTTCATAAATCCTTTGGATAAACAGAAATCGCACCGAGCAAAGAGAATTATGGTTTTCAGACCTGTGTGTTTTAGCAATTTGATTACGAAATTTACATTCTTAATTTATAATAATACCGGTTGGTATTCGTAAAATATCATCACAGAAGAACATAAAAATATTACGATAATTATTTCACAACTTGCTGAAGTTCCCGATGTTGACGGGCTTTATGCAGAGTTTTTTTTAATCAATCGTAGACAATGACCTTCCCCTTGTTCTGAAGGTAAAGTGTGCAAAATTTCATCAACCTCAAAATAAAACCCAAAAATTTCATCAACCTCAAAATACACATAAAAAAAAGAGAATTAGATAAAAGGTAAAAGCGTGATATCGAAAGTACGGTAAGATAATTAAAAATAATATAAGATTGCTTTCTCATTTAGGTATAAATTTTGTTAAAAGTGTTATAATAATGATTTTAATGAAATTCTAGTAATGATGTTTAGCTCGTATTTAACAATTTTATTTTGACACGGTGATTGAGAGATAGTCAGATATATTATATTTGTACACCAAAGTCACGATAAAATAACGATGATTTGATGAACTATTTAAAAAATCGACTTCTTTGATGGCCTACATTTTAATTTGAAACACTTATAAATAAAGTAGCACATATCCATACTAGATATTTGCTATTCCTTTTGAGTAAAAAAATATTTTTTTAGTCGGTAGGGTATTTTGGCCTCAAATTTAAATATTTGAAATCAAAGTTTTGTATAAAAAAGGCCGCGCAATTACACAGATATCACACTACAAAGGTTTCTCACCATCCTCCTAACAGCTTATCCATACCATAAAGTTTATTTTCCATTAACGATTTACGGTTTATTTATTCATTAAGTCGGAGTTTATTTTTCGGTACTCGAATCTATATTGTGGCTATATATTGGAAAAGTTGGGCGAGTTTTTTCACTATTGCAAGTATTTTATTTCTATTTTTAATAATATTCGTTATAGTATGGATAAGCTATTAGTAGGATGGTGAGAAACCCCCTAAGTGTCCACTTTTTACAAGATGTAACAGTGACTTTTCATATCGTTTTAATACCTGAATGTACTTCGTTAGGCATTAATTTAACACATTTAATATTCATTCAGCTCTTTTTATAGACAGAATATTACATCATGTTAAAATGTTAAATTATAAAATATTAAGTATGGCTTTCAACTGTTAGTAGAAAACTAAAGGTTGGTAGCACGTAATATTTGCAATATTACGTGCTACCAACGAATAAATAAATGTATGAATTACTTCTGCTTGAAGTGTGTCTGGCAGTTCCACCTGTGTCCTGCGCTAACATCCTATGTGAGTGGTATAAAAGCAAAACCGCCACTATTCGCCAATACAAAATGTTCAGAACTATTGAACTAACTAATCATCACGCAGTTTTCTCTATCGCGTAGGTCGAGAGAACAATTCGTTCTTGGCCCACATTATTTGCCTCATTCACATTCATGCATCGCCTCACACATACTTTTCTATTATTCTGACTTTTGAAATAAATTCTATTAGTCTAACTTTTGGCAAAATGTTCAGCATATGATTTTTTTTTAAACTGCAAGCATTATTATTTATTATGCATGTTGTTTTAGATTCGCATTTTCGAATCAATCATTTTTACAATTGTTTCTGATTTTTTGGCAGAATGAAATTTATTTATTTATTTTTACTGGGTTTTACAGATGCTCTCACTTGCGTGAGGACAATCCTGTTATAAAACTCAGTTAATATACAATAACAAAAATCTACAATTACATACAGATACATTAAATAAATCTACAATTACATACAATTAAATACTGACACATACAATTAGAAAGTAATATCACAAAAATATATGTATACAAGCTCACTCAAGTAATACATTACAATGAGTGGCAAGAGGCATAAAATACATTAGAGGCATGCATAAGAGAGACAATTGACACATTATAATTAGTTATAATTTTTTAACAGCGCTAGAACTTTTTTTCTGAATCCGTGCAATTTATCGATAAAAATATCTACTTCAGCACACTCTATCTTGTTATATAGTCGACACATCTGGGTCAGAGGGCTGAAGTAGGCGATATTATTTTTAAATGTATTCATGTAAACAATGGGAGTTGGGGACAATTATTTCAATATTGCTAAGACATAATGTAGTATCAAGATGGCCGTTAAAATTTTTATGTAAACATATTAGATCAGTCAATTGCCTTCTAGTTTTAAGTGTATTTTTAAATACAAATGTATTTTCAAGAGTGGAGGTTTTGCAGTTCGACTGAGCTTATTGGCGTTTTTGAACCTGAACATTTGTTAGGTTCAAAACGCCAATTTGGATTTCCGAAGTACTTATATGTTTTCTGGCTCGTGATTGGTGCATATCGAAAGTAGAAGAGAAAGATTTGGCATTTGATCACCGTCTTAAAAGTGAATTTTGAATAGCTTAGAGGCATTTAAAGATTGTATGGTGTAGAGGTGTAGAGAATGAGATATAGATAACGAATCAACCATTAGGTCAACATGAACAAAGTGTGGATAGTGGCGGTTTTTCTTTTAAACCCCTCAATATCCTTTCACCTCGAGGTCCCGTGGCCATTAAGATTTAGGAAATGTCTGGCGATGGAAAGATGACAAATAGTCTGTCCACTGCCTGGTGGCGGAGGCGGACACTTGACTTGGAAAAGGGTTCGGAGTGGTTCGAATGCTTTGGGAACAGGACCAGGAGGTTGATTGGACGGTGTTAAAATAAGCATGGATAAAAAAAACTTCTTTATTACTTTCTTCTTGTGAAAAAAAAGGAGGAAAGTTATAAAGGTGAACAAAAATATAGTCATCACGGGACGCCTGGCAGGTGTGAAACATCGAAATTGATTTTTATCGAAGGAAGTGAAAATGAAAGCAAACAAGTTGTCATGTTTTGGGGTTAACTCAGAGGTTAGAAAGGAGACTCTTTGAATAATATAATTTGTTATTTATCGAACAAGTATAACATTTTATTGACACCGAAATAATACAACCCAAGGAATTTAATTTCCCTTCAAACGGAACTGATATATGTTTCTTTCTAGGTGGTTTGAATGCAGAGCAGGCAAATAATTAATTTTACAAGAAATATATTAACACCAGTTCTGTTGAGAGGAAAGGAAATAGAGCCTGCCATCTATCTTAATAATCACAAACTATTTATTCTAAATCTTATGTTAAGTTCTAACCTAGATCCAAACCAAATTTCACTTATGTTTGAATCTTCACTTAATTTCTGACACAAGTCTTTATATATTTGATAATAAAACAATTCTAGATCTATTCTATTTTAGTCAGAATAAAAGCAAATATACCGCATACAGTTTTGGCGGCCGGGCGGAAAGAGTCGACGAGGTTTTAACCCTCTAGGAGGTATTTCATCATGAATGCTTTCAAAATTAGATATAATACTGCGCTAGTATTATAAGCACGGGGAAAATAACTTATCATATTTCCATTGTAATTTTTGTCTTTGATCTTCTAAGCACCTCCCCTTTCCACCTCTCCCCCCCTCCCCCTGTTGATCTTCTAAGCACCCGCCCTTTCCACATCTCTCTTCCCACTACTTCCATTTCTACCCACGCCTGTCTTTCTATACTTGATAATTTAGTTTTTAGTACATTTAATGTCCTGATGAAGGGAACATCGTTCTCGAAACATGTTGATTTTTTAAATAAAGATCATCCTGGTAAAAACAAAGTGTTTTTAATTATTTCATTAATAAAATGGTGCCACAAAGTGAATTTGCATAATTTGAAGAAATATATATTCTATTTAGAATATCAACTGCCCATTTTTTTCCCAACAGATCCAGTTTCGATAGCTATTTAAGGGTTTACAATCCTAAAAGCTATAATTTTCATTAGTATTTAAGTGCTTTAGTATTTTATTATTAATGTTCGTTAATTTTCAAGTAATCGCCAAATATGTGTTCCTGTGGTGCCCTTCCCAATCGGAGATTTGCAATCATCAGGCAAATTTTATCTATGCAGCCTGAACAACTGCGCTAAACTGCAGTCGCAACAGTCACTTAGACAATGGAGCCACCGATTTAGAATAAGCGGGTTTACAACATTTTGAACCTTTTCAAAAATGAATACGAAAACTAACACTTGCTGAAAACTATCATGCGGGCGCATTTTACAATGGCTTCCCTAGGCGCCAAGCTGCCTCGAGCCGACTCTGCTTGGGACCTAACAAAACTACCATAGGACAGCAAATAAAGGTATTATGGAGAGTTTAACCTCTTACGACATGCGCCTGTTGAAAAGCCATTTCAAAAAGATTCAGCTAACCTAAAAATCAACATTTCAGTTGGTCGGCATTCACATATGGAAAATCACTGTTGCGGTGAGAATCGAATTCGTTACCTTCTGAGTTTAAGGGGATTTTGGCAAGAGGAACGGCTGCGCGGCCGCTTTCATACAAAACGTAGTTTTGAGGCCACAATACCCAACCAAACTGAAAAATTATTTTTGTAATAAAAAGGTATATCCAATTTTCGTTGTTTGTTTTTGGGGTGTTATGCCGTGTTGCGCTACCTCCTTCTTTAGCCGACGTTTCGGACAGCGTTGCAGTGTCCATCATCAGGGCAGATCCGGCAGATCCGACGATGTCCGGAACGTCGGCTAAAGAAGGAGGTAGCGCAACACGGCACAACACCCCAAAAACAAACAACGAAAATGCTTTTGGTCGTGAAAATCTAAAAACGTATCAGGTATATCCAATGTCGATCACTTGTCGAGCTACTTTTTTTTTTGCTTTTAAATTATGACGTATAGGTAATTAAAGAAATCAGTTTTTGTTCATTTTGGAAGCATTTGGATTTTTTTTGTGAGTTATTTATAATTAATAAAAAAATCTGCCTAATCCATGGTTTTAAAATAATGAAAAATTAAATAAAAAATTAAAAAATGTTAAAAATGCGTTTCTTCGGGTGGTAATTTAAAAATATAAACAAGTTTTTGTTCCGCTGTAAATAGGTAATTTGTAATTTAAATTTACACCCATCAAAATTGTTTAAAAAAAACATTATTTTAAAATTTATATTTCAACATATTTAAAAAAAAAATTGCAAAAATTATTTTTTTAAATGCTTAAATTTACTCTCAAATAATTGTCCAAGTTGCCTCTGAAATCATAAAATATTAAAATGTTTAGTAGCCTTTATTTTAAAAATTAAAGCAAAAATAAATAAAGTAGCTCCTATCCGAGATCTAAATTTGATATACCTTTTGATTATTGTCGTTTGTATTATTTTGATTACAAACATAATTTTTCAGTTTGGTTGGGTATTTTGGCCTAAAATCCAAAACTACATTTTGTATCAAATTTGCCGCGCACCCAATGGCCTTAATACAAATCTTAATTTTAAATTTAGGGCCAAAGTACCTACCCAATCAAACTGAAAAATTATTTTTTAAATCAAAATGAACATCAACTATCCGATACGGAGATGTGCTACTATATTTATTTGTGTTTTAAACTATAAAATACAGGTAATTAAAGATCTTAATATTTCATGATCCTACAGGCAACTTGGGCAATTATTTGTGAGTAAATGATAAATATTAAAAAAATTAAATTTATAGATACTTATTATAAAAAAAATTGTAAAACATAAAAAAAGATTAAAGTTAGCATTTTTATGGGTGTAAATATAAATAACAAATGACCTATTACGTCAGAATACAAATTAGTCGTAAATAAATTAATATTACTACATCAATAAAATAATGATTTAAAAAACGTTTGAAAAATTACTACCCAAATTTTTTTCCCGATGTGTTTTATTTTATTTTTCATTACATTAACACAGTAGATAATGCAAGGTATATTTTTTAGTAATTATAATTAAGATGATCCACTAGTCCTTCACCCATTCGGAATCGGGCGGAGCGAACGATTTTTGGGCGTTTACCAATAAAAACCCTAATCTCTAGCAAACAACAGTGTTTTGTTATTCCGCAAGTATATTTTTAAAGATCGAAGCGCCGCGTAGACTAAGGCATGTCCGTTTGCCCCGGGCCCTGGGCGTCGACTGAGCGACGGGCTAAAATCCTTCTGTACATGGCATAAGGATAAAATTCGCACTTACAAATTCGTTGGGTACCGCCTATTTTTATTCACTGAAAAGAAACGTCGCCAAAATGCACGTTTTATTTTATTTTGTGAAGTTCAGATACAAATATTAAAATCTTTTCCGATCACTCTATAAGAAACTTAATTAGCTACGTTATTCACTAAAACAACACCAGAAAAAGGATTTGTAAGTAGGAGATTTTTCACTTTTAATCATTTTTTATAGGTCAGACGCATAATTTTTTTCTAAGCTTATTAAAAAGCTTATCAAAAAAATACTCGATCATTTCAAAGGCCAATATGTGTTCTACTCACAGTATTTAATTGAAGCATCTATATTATTTCTAAGCGATCAAATTTTCAAAACTAATACACAAGATTTTATACGATTTTGCATTTTTCCGCATGTCTTCACCTTAACTCGCAAAAAAATTTTAAAGTTGCCCTAAAAATGAAGCAAAATTAAATTCTTTAATAACCTATATTTGATTACTTAAAACAAAAATAAATAAAATAGTACATATCCGTACTAGACGCTTAATATAACTTTGATAAAAAAATATTCATTTAGTTTCGTCGGGTATTTGGGCCACAGATCCAAAATTAAGTTTTGTTTGAAAAGGGCCGCGCAGCCGTTCCTCTCAAGTCAAATGCATATATAATTTCTAGAGGTTGTATTTTTTTTTCTTTAGAATTTCAATAACATACGGCTTCTCTACCATTGTACATGTCGCCACAATCAGGAAAATACTATATTACGACATCCAATCCATCTTACGCATTTTTCTTCGGTGTTCATATTTTACGTGCTTCGTCATGGCACTATTTTCTCATAGGTTTTGCAGTAGAATACAAATAATAATAATAATAATAATAATTGGATGACTTGTATAGCGCCGTTTTTGTGAAAAATCACCTCAAGGGCGCTGTACAAATTTCAATAATTTCTACAATCTTACTTCTAACTACACACTAGAAAATATAAAAAACCTATGGCTAAAACAATGGATGCAAATCCACCGGTTCTTTGATCAGCGATACAAAACTATATGTACAATGCATCTGAACAACCAGCGCGGTGCTGCCCAAAAATGTAAATGTACATGTATTTTTTTTATTTTTTTTATTATTATTATATATTATTTTTTTTCAATGAAAATGAACAGGACCATACTTACCTGGTAGGTCACTTGAGATTAAAGTTAAAAGATGTTTATTTATATACAGTTTGCGCGCAGAGGACATAATAGCGAACACATGTTGTTGGAAAAGTAATTCTTCTTTCTTCTTCCTTGCACTGTCCCAACTCATTGCCTAGGTAGGCTGTTGGGGTCGGCTCTCCTCGTTCTCAGGTTGTAGCTTCTTCGGTTCTGGGTATCGCTCTCTTCCAGGCCGTTTCTACTTAGAATTTTAGAGCATTGAGTCATCCAGGAGTTCTTTGGTCTTCCTCTGGATGACTGTCGATGAAGCTCCATAGACATTGCCTGCTTCACTGTGTGGTCTGGTGGTCTCCGTTTTATGTGACCATACCATCTCAACTGTCGTTCCTCTAGCTTATTGTTTATGTCTGTGACACCCAGGCTACCACGAATGCGTGAACTTTTAATTTTATCTTTTAGTGACACTCCTGCTGACCATCTAAGCATTCGCATTTCTGCTGATTCAAGTTGCCTGGTGTAGGAGTTGTACATGGTCCAGCATTCGGAGCCGTACATTATCGCGGGTCTAACAATAGTCTGGTATACCTTTCCTTTTAGTTTTATAGGCATTTTTGTGTCACACAGGATTCCTGTTACGGATCTAAATTTACTCCATCCCACACCTATTCTGTGGTTAACATCTGCTGCACATCCTCCATCTTTGTGGATGAGTGAGCCGAGATACTTAAATGTGTCACAGTTAGCTAATGTTACTCCATCCAGTTGCATCGAAGGAGTTACAGCATTTGTGTTTTCAAATGGCAAGTACAAATATTCAGTCTTTTTCCTGCTAATTTTTAGGCCATTATCCTCTAGGATTTTTCTCCACCTTTCCAGGCTATTTTGTAAGTCACAATGATTATCTGCTATCAGTACTACATTATCTGCAAAAAGCATAGTCTTGAGAATATTGTTGTTCATTTCTTGGATTGTTAGATAATTCATGACCATTATGAATAGCAGTGGGCTGAGGACAGATCCTTGGTGTACCCCCACTTTAATTGGAAATGTTGGTGATGTCCCTGATGTGCATCTTACTTGTGTTTCTACGTTTGTATACATATCTTGTATGGAGAGCACATATCGTTCTGGTACGTTGTTGGAAAAGTAATTATTTGATATATATTATGTTATTTAATGAACGTGTTTGGGAAAAGCAAAATTAATTAAAATTAATTAATGGGCGGTACAGAGTAGTACATGAATTTTATTTATTTTCTTAAATGAAGTCTCAGTCTCTCGTTAAGCGACGGATTGCTGTGAAGGCTTAGAATGATGCTAATCTAATAAGAAAATAGATTAAGATAAATTATAGGCAATACATAATACAAATAGATTTATTAAATTTAAGTGTATGAGAGCCTAAATAAGTAGGTTTTTATCATATAAGACATATTTATATATGCAGTCTGTTGAGGGAATGACGCTATATCTACTTACAATTTAGGAGGCGGATATGTTTACCGCCACCCCATGAACCATTTATTGGATAACCAACACCTCTGCCACACACTGCCAAACGTAGGGTAAATAAGTGGTATCCTGCGTTTAATGCCTGGGTTTATGGGGTGAGGTTTGTCTAAGTCTTGGCGGGGGATGCCTTTGCCCACCTAATGCGAATCTATGGCCGGATCAGGGGAGACTGGTTGAGGGAGGCCTTTTGATTTGTCCAGCCTGACTCCTCGACTCATCACCTTGCACCGCAATGGAAGGGATGGATCCATACGTCCGCCACTCCTTTTTTATGCGAATACCTCGCAAGAGTCCTATCTGCTCCCGTCTGGAGCCAGTGAGAAAATGGCTGAGGCTGAAGGTAAATGGGGGGAGGGGGAGGAATGAGATGGGGAGGAGGAAGGCAGGGAAGTGCCTGGATATTTAGATCTAGTCACTAAACACTTCTAAAACCATTTAAACCAATAAAGTTATTAATTTCAAACTTTAAAATCATTGTTATATCAATATTCTGTAGAGTCTCCGCCCTAAACAGTGAACTAAAAAATATGTATTAGTTCAATAAAAAAATGTTAAAGTCCTGTAAAAATGCTAAATGTCCTAGATGCGACCGAATTTTTTCCTAATTTTTCCGTTTCAAATTATTGTTCGAGAGTCGGTATTATGTCTTCAATGATTAAATATTACATACGAGATTTTACCCATTAAATTATTCGAAAAATAAATAAAACAAAATTATTCAAACCATCCAAGACTTGCAGAAAAGTCAATAGATGTCACATATTAAAATAAAAAAAGATATATTTATAAAAGACACTATCGAGGTTGTATTTAGTTCGAGAAGAATCTTGCCATCGTACATAAAGATGGCAGCCAATAAAATATGCGTTACGAAGATGAAGATGAGGTTAGTAGTTCTTAGTTGAAGTATGATACAGTTAAATATGACCGAAGGGGATGGAGTCAAATTAGCTCAGTGGTAGAACCGAGCCCTGGCAAGGCTTAGGTTCTTAATTCAATACCTAGAGTCGACCTATATTTTTCTGATTTTTTGGTTTCAATTTTCTGAATGAATGTCGCTACCTAATATTGTTTTCAATGATAAGAAAACTTTAAAGTTAAATTTAAAAATCTTTTATCGTTATGTATAATTTACCCAATTAAAAATACCTTATTATAATATATCATACTTTTTTATTACTTAAAATACAATTAACTAATTTACTTTTATTTATTTATTAGATACAAAAAAAAAATTACATGTAAAAATCACATAGTAAGGAAGCGTTGACTGTTCAACTAGGGAAGTTTCCGGTTTGGGGACAGTCAAATTGCCTCGTTTAGTTCACATTAGTACATGCTGTTATTAAGAATTACATATCCAAACTTTACATTCACAGTCAAGAGCTAGTAAAATACACATTTATATATATATATATATATATATATATATATATATATATATATATATATATATATATATAATAAAATTTTAAATATAATAAAATTTTAAATATAATAAAAAGCTACAGAGTACCAAGAGCTACCAAGAGCAAGAGCAAGAGCTACCAAGTAAAAAAAGAATTGAAAATAATAAATTAAAACAATAATTAAATAAAAATATGATCATTGAACATAAAAATGAAAACATTCTTAGAAATATTAATTATTTATTATTTCTTAGATACATATTACCTTAAATTTAAGGTGACTTATTCGTACTGGTTATTGGTCAGAAAGACTGACACAATATTTGTTATTATATAATCCAGTTCACACCCACAAGTGAGCGTTAAAATCTCGGTTTTAGCAATAAACTATTGGCTAATTGAATTTGGTGTCTACTGTTCTTACGTGTGACACTTTCTGTTACTACACGGCGAGAAAAAGCTTGGACAGTTGGGTGAAGTAAAAGAGATTGTGCGTTGAGGTCACGATCGGTTATTTATACTGAGCTTTCTGTCCTATGCGATACAGTTTGAATTCAACAGCAGACAAAATGGCATTCAAAGTACGTTCAACATTCATATCCATTTCAATTATATTTTATCGAAGTACAATTTTTTATTTATTTGGTATTGTGATGAACAGTTCAAAATAATCACGCGAAATAATTGTGATAAAATTATTCCGTATAAATTTAATTGAAAAACTATAAAATTTCAATATGTTGAATTTATTTGCACATACCTTACACAATATAATATAAAGTGGCACAAAATAATTGCTGTTAAAATAGGAATGTATTTTAATTACTCATTAATAATCTTAAAATATAAATTGTTTATCTTATAGATCCTCGCTTTCGCCTGTTTGGTGGCCGTAGCCAGCGCTGGTCTCCTCCCCGTAGGACACTACCAGGAGGAGCAGTACGCCCCCGCTCAATACAACTTCGACTACTCCGTCCATGACGAGCACACAGGAGACATCAAGAGCCAGCAGGAAACTCGCAATGGAGATGAAGTCAAGGGATCCTACTCCCTGATTGAGGCTGACGGAAGCCGTCGTGTTGTAGAATACACCGCTGATGAGCACAATGGCTTCAACGCTATCGTCCGCAACGAGCCCGCCCAACACGCTCCCCTGAAGCAGATCGTCAAGGTCGCCGCCCCCGTGTACGCTCAGGCCGCCCCCGCTTACCAGGCATACGCCGCCCCCGCCTACAAGGCATACGCCGCCCCCGCCTACAAGGCATACGCCGCCCCAGCCCAGTCCTACTACCACTAAGCCGCTTCCAAATGATCCTTATTCCCAAACCTAAGTTTAAGTAGTAAATAATAAATTATTACAAACAAATTAATTAATGTATTTTCCTTTCTTTTTTATTTTTATTGTTGTACTGCTGCGGAGTTCTTGGTAGAGGGTAACTACCTATCTACAAACTACTCAGATCGCCCCTTCCCTGTTTTTGAAGCCCTGACAGGCGTAACGGCAAATATTACAAATAATAAATCATTATGTTTTGCATAGTGTTGGTATATTATTGAATCTTAGCAATCTGTCATTGTACAATAAATAAATTAAAAAAAGTTTTCATTTTATATAAACGTTTCTGATTGCAATAGTTTATTTGTGTTTTAAATTAATTATCGTATTTGTGTTTTTAATTTTAATTTATTAGTAGTCCTGTAAACAGTATAATTTACACTTATTTGATAAATCAAAAATTTGTAAGTAGGTACTTAAATGCCTGCCTACTTAATTATAAACTATATAATATTTTATGCACATTTTATGCACATTTTATGCACATTTTATGCACATTTTATGCACATTTGCTATTCTGATATTCTGAAACGAATTACATTTTATATCGCCGATAACTTCTCAAGAGCTAAACGGCACAGGTTTTTCATTTTTCAAGAGGCAGTACCATCCTTTGGTGAGAATGATAATTCCTTTGGCGAGAATGACTACACTATTTACCTTCTTTCTTCTACGATAGATATATTATTGTATTTTAACCACAGTGACTTTAAGACAGCAAAAAATATTTTTTATCACAAGGCTGGAACTCAACTGATAATATAATTATTTCGCCTACGTAATTAAAGGTGTGTACATATGTTATTAATTTTAAATTCTGAACTGTAATTGTATTAACGGTTTTTACAACCTTACTATAATACTAAAAACGCGAAAGTCTGTGTGGATGTATGTGTGTTACTCTTTCACGCAAAATTTACTGAATGGATTTTAATGAAATTTTATAATAATATAGTTCATACATCAGAATAACATATAGGCTATAATGTATAAAGCTACCTATTTATTTTCAAAATAATGAAAATAATAATTATTGTTTAATAGAAAATGTCAAAATTTGAGAACGACATTTTGCAAAACAATGATTGTTAAATCAAAATTCTTTTTTAGAAAATATTTAAATCAGTGAATTTATTTGAAGTACCTACTCGTCTAATACTTTGAATCGAATCAAGAATTATACATATTTTAAATAAATAGGTATAAATTGGAATTTTGGTATAAACATAGATGGGACCTAGGAAAAGAAATTAGATTAATCGAAGTACTAATCCTACGCAGACGAAGTCGCGGGCAGAAGCTAGTAAACAATAAATTAATGTAACATTTTTTTAAATTTCAAACAAGGAATTATAAAACTTATCCAAAAAACGTAACTATCTCAATAACAATTATTTTTCAAGTTTTCTTCAGGCAGGTGGAAACAATAATATTGAGAAGCTCAGTCAAAGTTAGCCACCTAGTAAATTTTTTCGAAAACTCTAACTTAAAAAACGACTTCACTTCGCTGTCAATTATAAAAAATTACATAGTGGGTAGGCAATGTCGGCAGGGTCGTGATTTATATATTTTTAAACTGGTAAAATCAGTTTTGGAGAAAACTAACTTTAGTTAATAATGCAGTTTTGGAAGTAGCCTTAACTACTTAGTAGGCGTAGGCCCACTTAATGGAATATTAAAAAAAAATCTTGTTTAATTTTTCTATATCAAACACAACGTTGTTTATAAAAACGAGAAAAATTTCATTGTTTTTAAATTATTTAACTCTGTCAACTGCATTTCGAAAAAAAGAAAAATTCCGCATTTCGCAATATGCCTAGGAAGTGATATTTTTTGCGTGGTTCAATTCTGTAGGAGCAGATTGATGCAGAATATAAGGGGTTATAAGCTAAGATATTTTTTGCATGGTTCAATTCCGTAGGAGCAGATTGATGCAGAATATAAGGGGTTATAAGCTAAGATATTTTTTGCGTGGTTCAATTCCGTAGGAGCAGATTGATGCAGAATATAAGGGGTTATAAGCTAAGATATTTTTTGCGTGGTTCAATTCCGTAGGAGCAGATTGATGCAGAATATAAGGGGTTATAAGCTAAGATATTTTTTGCGTGGTTCAATTCCGTAGGAGCAGATTGATGCAGAATATAAGGGGTTATAAGCTAAGATATTTTTTGCGTGGTTAAATTCCGTAGGAGCAGATTGAGCAGAATATACGGGTTTATAAGCTAAGATATTTTTTCCGTGGTTCAATTCCGTAGGAGCAGATTGATGCAGAATATAAGGGGTTATAAGCTAAGATATTTTTTCTCTTCTCATTTATATATTTCCACCATGATAAAGTAAATATTTAAAATTATTATACATAACACTAATAATATTAACGATTTTAAAATGGTAATTTGAAAAAGGAATTTAAATTTATAAAACAACCTAATCACTTTTTAGATTTTTTGTCTGTTCTCACAAGGGTTTACGCTTAACTGATCGAAGAATAAAACAATGTGGGTTTAAAACTTAAATTATATTTGAATTATTATTTTTCCTTCCCGATTCCCAATAACTTGGTTGTAAATTGTAAAGCTGAGAGAGACCGTCTTAGGTACCGGCGGGTGAGAGGTAGGTGGAGGAAGTTGGGAGGAGGGTGACCCCGCGGTGTTTCTTTGGGACGAAGCAAATGAAATATTGAACGACAACTGGCTGTAAATTTTACATGCCAGGAGCATGGTCTCGCCAAACAGAGCATGAAATGAGAACACCCTGTGGATGTATGGGAACACCTTCCAGTTTTATAGGTGGTAATATCAAATATTCCAGATGCCAGCAAACTTTTTATAGAATCCGTGTATTGCCGTTACCTGTCTTGAGATTTTCCAGGGTAAAATATTACATTTGTTGGTATTATTAAGTTCAAAGCAGATCGAAAATTGAATTGAAATATGAAAAGCTAATCCTTTTTAAAAATACATAAAACGGTTATTTTGTTATTTGTAAAAATAAAAATAGGCGTTGAAGCCATAAAAATATTTACCTTTATATCCGGAATTTTTTTAAAAAGGGCTCGGATAAATGTAAACGACCTAGTTTTTATCTACTACCTATCATCAAATAAACTCCTACCTGGAAGTCCGCCTTCGTAAATATACGAAAAATATTATATCGCATACTAATTTCGATACAGTACACTGCGCGTCTTTTTTCTGTGAATTATGATTAATCGACAACTATTTTGATGGCCGATTAATTACCGCCACAGTAAAAAAAAAATATTCTGTAAATTTTGTTAATTTCACACACGTGAGTCATACAAGCTTTTGTGTTAATTAACACTATTATTGGTCATTGACTACACACCTGTCGACTAATGAATATCTATGACACTAACAAATAAAATATTCTATACATACGTACATATTATTATTTTACAAAGTGAGTAATTCTGATTATTTTGCATACGATTTGTATTTATTTAATATCAAATGTAAGTATGTAAGTAAGTAATGTATGTACTGTAAGAAGATGCCCGAGCTTAGGCAAAATATGATAAAGTTATGTCTAATATGACCGAAGGGTGATAGGGTCGAATTAGTTCAGTGGTGGAGCAAAGTCCCGGCAAGGTTGAGGTCTTGGGTTAAATTACTGCATACGACCGAATCTTTTACTGATTTTTCTGTTTCACATTTTTTTGTGTGGGTTGAAATCGCATACTTTTCAATAAAACATACATTTTCAATTTGGGAGGCGGGTAAGAGTACCGCCGCCCGGGAACGATTTGTTGGATAATTAATACACCTGCCATATGTTACCCCAAGTAGTTCGCCACGTTTGCTAATTTAGCAGGGGTGGCCGGCTTCATGGGGTGAGGTTTGTCTAGGCCTGCGTTTGCCCACTTACTGCAGGACTCCAGCCGGATTCTCTGGACCCATCGCTTTGCACCGCAGTGGGAGGATTCATATACCCATCACATTTCACCCAAGATTCCTACCCACCCCTTAAACATTTTCCCTTCGGTGAGGTTGTTTATATTAACCAAAAAAATCATTTTTAATATATTATATTATTTTGGTTAATAATAAATAATAATAATTTCTCTCGTTTCTATATCCCGAAAGGGGTTAGTAAAGAGACTTTCAAGTCCTCGGTCAAATTTTTTAAATGCTATGCCATTATTTAGATCGATACAGGAATTTCGTTATACCCTATTTTGGAGTCCCTGTGAAAATTTGATTATCTCCTTTACATATGCCGGGTACCGCGGGGTAGTTTTGTGGGAAATTAATATTTTACGATACCTACGAGCAAGAAGGAAATCGTAAAAGTTTTTTATATTCAACAATCAAACACGTCAAGCGGAAAATATTAATTTCTTGTTTATTTAGGTTCACGGATATTAAAAGTGTAAAGTAGGATTATGTTTATGTGAATAGGGGATGGAGTTGAAGTATATTCCTGCACGTATGTGGCTTAGGGGGCGTACAATATGAATACCAAGTTGGATTTTTATGTTACACGCTTTTCACAAATTTCCATGAACATGTTGTGCAAAAACACCATTAATAAAATTTAATTAATGTGCTTTATTTTGATAACATTTCACAACGGTCATAATAATAGTATAACTCCCACAAGGACTGTCTGTATTATGAACTGTCTAAATAAAATAAAACACAGTTGTTAGGGATATTATTTATGTATATTTTATAAGTACTTAAAGTGAGTTTGGTATTGCCTCTGTTTGTCTCGCCCTGGTGAAATACCACCATTGACAAGCAATAGCTCGCTTTATATAATTTTAGCTGTGTTTGGTGAACAGATACGACGAGCCACGTATTTTCCTATTTTTACTATTATTTCATAGTTGATGGGACAATTGATGGGACTCATGTTCGGCACTCACGTGGTCACGTGGGTCCGATTACCAAAGTACTGCAGAAATACATCGATCACGGAAATTTGAAATTAATGTTCATTGTTCAGGAGAGCGAAAAGTTTTTATTTAAAAAAATCATATTTCTGTTTTCGTGGACCTATATTTATTATAAATTTTTATTATAAAAGAACATTGAATAGATCTTTCAAAATACTTTAAAAAATATGTAAATTTATTTAATAATAGTATTTAATTTTAATTGTTCAGAAAAAAATCTCTTAAAATGCACGTCATAAAAGACGCACTTATTTTCCTAGAAATATTTTAACGACGCAGATCGAAAGAAAAAATAACGTTGTAAAATTACATATTTATTTTTAATTTTTGGAGTTGTGTCCTTTACAGCACTTTGAATTTCCTCTATCGCCATTATTCTGGTTTTCTGCAAATGTACCTACATACATGTTATTAATTAATTTGATGGACTGAAAATGACTTTACGGTGACAACCAATAGTCGGTGTATGGGCAGGTGACCTGACCACTGACTGACGAAATGTACATTACTTAATACTTATAATTACAATGAAAAATCCAGACATCTGTCGTCCAGACTCTGGACTCCAGAGCTACCTAACCATCCTGCTTACATTTATACATTACTTTCGTCGCACAACATTTACCAATTGACCTTTGGATTAACAAGGTTCCACCTGTCATGTGATAATGAACTCTAAAGTAGCTTACTATAGATCCCATTATTGCATGACGTTACTGCAACAAATGGAACATTGTTATTCCAAAAGGTCGCAATGTTGGTGGTGCCTTAGTTCGGTTAGAACTTGCAAAAGAATTTAGAAAATTGCGATCCATGAGATAACCGAAAATATCGCCCCTACTTACCTATTGCTAAGGGCAGTTTTCAGTGCAATAACGCTGATCTACGGACTCATCCAATTGCCTTAATTTGTATCTGCATTAGCGTGCAATCTGTGAAATGTAAAAAGGCAGGCACTCGCAGCCAGGGACCGCGGTCCATATTACGCGCGCAATATCACCCCGGTGCGCCCCCTCGCGCTGACTGCGGCCCCTTAGAACTAGCTATGCTATGCTGATTGCATTATGTAAGCCAATAAAACTGGAAGCTGGATCGCCTGACTCTCCATTATCCGGTACTTTGGATAATTCGGAGCGAGGCTCCTGCTGCGGAGAATTCTTGCATACATACATACATTCATACACTCACTTCTTTAGAGCTCATTCGAAGGTTTCCGGATCTGCTCTGAATCGTATTTTTTCAAATTAGCTAAAACACAGAGATAAGCTCAGATAACAGGATTAAAGATTTGTTTTTAAAACTTAAAAGAAATAATGACTGCACAATTTTCTTTTTTTTGAGAACTAGTCTCAAAGAGCTCAAACATCGAAAACTCATATAACCTCTGTGTGTAGTGGTTAAACAACGAACTCTGTGATTCAAAATAAATTACGAAGCAATAGGTTTTGTTGAAATATTTATTGTAGTTTTTTCTCTGTAGATAATTTTGTAATGACCGTTATTTTTATTACGTGGACTCAGTTTAATCGTATCAGTGTGTTTGTTTAACACATATTATTTAAACCAGTGGTGCCCAACTGTCATTGCTCCAAGGGCTATTTTAAAAATCTCGATACGCCGCGCGGGCACCGCAGAGTTAATTAAAAAAACATAAGTGGTATAAAGGAAACTACAATATACAATTACTCCACTTTTTATTTATTATGTTAAAATTTAATACACTTTAAACAGAATAGACCGAAAGAGGAAAAAACTAATGCGATACTTGGCTGTCCATATTTTCAGAAATATTCTTAAAGACTGGTTGGTAATCTTCTGTGCAACCCAAAATCATACAATTTTTGACGTGTTCGTTAGTTAACATACTTATGTATTTGATTTTAATTACTTTTAGTTGAGAAAAAGCACGTTCACATAGATAGGTTGACCCAAAACTTCGTCGCTTTTATTGTCTGTGCTTGGATGATATCACTGCGAAGTGTAATAATTTATAATTCAGCTTCCGCTTTATTAACGACGCAATGGGTTTACATCAACGAAGTTAGTTATGAAACCTCGCTTTCGATAGATGGATTTTTGACAAAAATAAAGTAAGGTTCCATACAGAAAATGTTGTCAAAACGTCTTTCGAATTCCGATTTTAACTGGTGAAACAACTCCAAATATTTAGCTGGGTTGTACTCCGCAAGATATTCCGCGTCCAAAAGTAGAGTAAACGAAGGAAAATGTTGAACATTTTTCTCGTCCAACTGCCCCTTCCGTGGAAGGCGCCTAGAAAACAGGCCTTTAGCTACCAGGTGCCCGCGAGCTACCGGTTGGGCACCACTGATTTAAACCATCCATATATAATCTCTCGATATGGCGTGTCTTACAAATTCAACTCACTAAAGAGTAATTTAATAACCATAGGTACTTTCATCTGATTCTGTCGCCTCGCTTCAAAAGCTTAATATACTTGGAGACAAATTTGGTCCTTGCATACCTACAAAAGATAATAGCAATGCTTCTTGCGACCTTTTGACTGCAAAATAACACTTTCTTTTTATTAAATGTTTTCGTTGCCATATTTTTGGAACCAATAATTTTGGTTTCGGTGTCATTTTTAACATTTTATTTATTTATATTTAAAGCCAATAGGGCTTTTACATACATAAAGCAATACATGTTTTGATTAATTACAGTGAAGAGTTAGAAGTGAATAAAATAACATCTACACGCTGTGCATAGACATTGTTAGTCGATGATTTAACCCATAAAGAAATATCACATAGTTTTGATTTATTGCATTTTTCTCAGCAAAATTAACCTTTTTTTTTAATGTATGTATGATCAATTCATTTCTATTTTTAAATAGCTATGATTGGTGACGTCAGAATAACACAAACATACATTTATTAATCCCACGTGGTCTTTCTGAACCCTTAAGATTTTACTATATCCGAATTACAACGAAACGTTAAAACAAATATAAAACTTTTATTATCTTCAGATGACGATCGTGACAAGCTGAACCAGTACCCATGGTATAATAATTTGATGTAGAAATATGTTCATATTTAGTTTTAATTTTATTTAATTTAACTATTACTCGTAAGCTTTATTAGGTAACCAATATAAAATTATTATATTGGTTAGTAGTTAATTAGTTTTTTTCAATAATATTAATAATAAGATTCATATTTTTATTAAAAAAACTCTCTTTTTAACTTTTTTTTTTCAAAAGTTAAAAAGAGAGTTTTTCTTATAAAAATATGAATATTCATTTTGACTTTTATAAAAAGTCAATAGGTGTTCCATAAAAATAAAATCGGATATATTTATCCGAGACACTATCTAGGTAACAAATACATTCTTTGAATACTTGTTTCCAATAATAAAAGTAGCTGCCAATAATATGGAAAAAAAAAAACATTAGTCAAAGATAATATTGTTAATTCTGAAATTTGAAATATGAAGTTGACAATTACGACAGTCTCATAATAGATCGCAGCAGCCCAATTGGTAGAGGTGTATGTCCCGGTAAGACGTAAGGTTCTGGGTTCGAGTCCCAGTTGTGACCGTTATCTTTTATTATTTTTCTGTGTCTTGTTCATTTTCATATTTAAAAAAAGAGATTATTATTGTTATCTTCTTCTTCAATGATTTAATAATAAGAGTTCATTTCTACAGAACACTTGGTGAACTTTTACCCAGTGTGTTATGAGAGTCGATTTAAAATAATTATTTCAATATTTACTTTATACTCATAAAATAGATCGTTTCGCTGAAATCTAAAATTGGAAGATGCAGAGATTTCTTAACCAATATAAAATTTTAGCGTTTTCCTTAAACCCATTAAAATTGATATCATCTGGAACCGTTTGAAAGCCCCACGTGCCAAACAAATTCAAAATTAAAATGGGTGTTATTGACTCGGTAAACTTGGTAAACAATTATTTATTTATTGATAAGAGACAAAAAGCTTATTTAATAAATATAAAGATAAATATATACATTTTGAAATGAAGTCAACCAAAAAAAGTCTCCTATGTTCAAATTGATTGGAGATGGAGTTTTATTAGATATTAAAACTAACTTTAGGTGAGAAGGGGAGGAAGAGGAATATAGGATGAGGATAGGAGATTCTCCGGATACATTCCACACTCTTGTATTAATTTTCGATCCTATGCCTTTCCTAATCGATATTTGTGAAGTGCTTTGCTAAAAATGTCGATATTTTGAAATTTTGTGTTATATTGTGCGTATGTGTGGGAAATTGGTGAGTTTTTTCTAAAGTTAATTCTACCTGTAGGCAAATGAAACAAATGGAATTGCCGTGTTGATCTTGTCGGAATATGAATATTTTTTTAATTGGACTCTGGCGAGTCCAGGCCATTATAAAGAATTTTAAATAATAAGATTTGGTCAAAAATTAAACATCGTGCATGAAGGGAGTTGAAATTGTGGTAATTAATAGATTCTGTGTAATTTGAGAAGTACCTATACCGTCCGTGGTCGAGTGGTAAGACACTTGACTCCCATTCGGAAGGTCGCGGGTTCGAATTTTATCTGATTAATTTGTGTTATTTCACAATTAATTAATAAAAATAATATATGTTATATTTGCGGCACGTTCCAGAGTGGAAGATACTCTCAGTATCGCCCTGGTGTAAGACCACCATTCAGAATTGATACGTTGCTTAATAATGGCTTTAGCCGTGTTTAGTGACTAGATCTGAATAGCCAGGTACTTTCCCACCTTCCTCTTCGCCATCTCCTTCCCTTCCTCACTTACCTTCAGCCTCACAACATACTCCAATTGGGGATGCCATAGTCTCACAGGCTCCAGAAGGGAGCAGTTGGGACTCTTGTGAGGATTCTCAATAAAAAAAAGTTTTGTTTATAATTTATGTGTTTTAAATTTCTTTTTTGAATTCTTTCAATGTGAGCTTGGTAGAAAGGAGTCCAGATCGGTGGCATTGTTCTAAGTAGGGGCGGATGGACGCTGTGTAAAGGGAATATAGAGTCTGAAGGTTGTGGAAAGGTTTCGTTATACGAATTATAAATCCTAGCATTTTTTTGGCTTTTTTTGATGATTTCATCTGTATGTTGTACCTATAAAGTTTAATTCAACATCCAGTATTACCCTAAGGCCCTGATATATTCTACTTCTTTGATATGAGTCCCGTTTAATGTATACAAAAAGGAAATTTTATTTTTTATGATAATTTTTTGTATTTTGAGGTATTCACTACAAGTTTATTTGATTCACAGTAGTCAAAAAGACGAATGAGTTCCTCTTGAAATTTAGTGCAATCTTCGATTGATTTTACAGCTAAGTATTTTTTTTATCGTCTGCATATGCTAGGTAATTGGCGTGTAAAAAACATATCTGAATATCATATATATACATATTAAATAATAATGGCCCCAAATAAGAACCTTGAGGTACACCGGAGGGCACGGAAAAGAAGAATTATAAAAGTACTCACACGATAATGTGTTATAGGGTGGCTAAATGTGTAGATTTTACAATAAATTGATAAAATGACGTCTTTAATTCACATTCTTGAAAAACATGAAACATATGCATGTATAATGTATATAAGTTTAGCTCTGAGAGTTCAAACTGAAGGCGATGTGAGTTAAAAACTTTCGGTTAAAACCAAAGGCAGAGTGAAAAAATGTTAACAAATGACCAGTCAGTGGATGAGTGGCATCGCGTTTGGGTCCCACCCAGGGTATCTAGCAAAGGTCCATCGATAGAGGTTTTATCCATTATTGAAGGAGATAGGGTTCAATGTGTCCAGAAGTGAAGGATGTATGTTGTGTTTGCAACACTGCCTCTTACTCTGTGATAGATAGATAGCTTTACCGCCGAGCAACGTCCCGAACGTTGACGGAGTTGGGACCCGAAGTGGGTCATTTCAAGGCAGCGCGTTAGCAAGCGCTGCTCCGGGCTCCCGTTAATAATCTTACCGCCAGCTAGGCTGGACGTATACTTTGTAACCATTTGTATTCAATAAACGAACCAGTGTCGTATTTATTTACAACCATCAGTGTGTAGCACTGAGGATAGATTGAAGACTGAATCCCAATCCAGTTCCTGAAAGCTAAAATGTATGAATCCATCATTCCCACTGCGGCGCAAGGCGGTGGGTCGTAAAGTCAAGCATTCTTCCTCCATCCGGCCCGCCACGCAGGGGTGGATAAACGAAGTCGTTGCCAAGACAAATCTCACCCCATGAACCCGGAACTTCTGATAATTCACAAAACGTAGCGAACACTTGGGATGACCTATGGCAGGGGTGTTGGTTAAATTTGTATAATTAAATTTAAAAAAATAACTTTGTATTAAACCACTAATATAATCACAATTACCTACATGTTTCAAAACCGATGGTTTCTTCGTCAGGGTATTAATGACATGATAATATTCCTGACGAAGAAACCATCGGTTTTGAAACATGTAGGTAATTGTGATTATATTAGTGGTTTAATACAAAGTTATTTGTTTTAATTTAATTAAAAATGACGCCACAAACGGATTTTGCGAAGTTTGAAGAAATTTGTATAATATATATTTTTTTATATTGTACAGAAAATACAATTTAAATTCTGTTTTATGATACGGGTCCTTTTTAGTCACATCTCCATAATGGCGCAGCGTGCGGGACGTATATTTTTATCTCATTAGGCGAACAATCGCTAATTAGAGCTTCTGTTTTTGTAAAGGCGAAGAGAAACAACTCGTTTGCATTGTAATAGGATAAAAACACTTTGAGTAGGTTTTGTGTTGAATTTTCATTAGCATAAGCTTTTGTAAATAGGTTTATTCTGAATGGTAATATGCACGGAAACCCCCAAGTGGAACCGACCATAAATACAGAGGTCTTTGTGGACGACCAAAGGCAGTGACGTGACAAAAGGTTGGACATCGTGGGCAAATGCCCACGGACTCCATTTCAGACATTTAACAAAAAAAAAACTTTAATGTAGTGAGAATCATTTTGATGAATTAGATAAGACCGGTAATCATCGAAAAGGTTGTCGATTATGGAAATATATTTTTTTTACTTATTCATAAAAGAATTTCATTTCTGGCTTGCCATTTTTTTTTCATTAGCTCCATACGATGAAAATAATTCCACTCAGGGCCTATGTCTTCTTTTGGGATGCTGTGTGGAGGGTCTTTTAAGAAAGGAAGGAGAGGAAAATCTGGGAAAGAAAAAGTTATTAGTAGGATTCTGGGGGTTAGTGATTAGTGTGTCCAGGACTGGCAGACATATGAATCCACCCCCCCCCCACTGATTTAATTTATTATTATTATTATTTTTTCTTCTTTAAGCAAGGCGACGTTCCGACGGCCTGCCACGACGGTGGGCAAACGCATCCGCTGCCATGACCTAGACAAACCTCATCCCACGAACCCCATGGCAGGGGGGGGGGTGGTTGGTTAATATAAGGTTCCCGAGGCGGCGATACCCATACCCGCATCCTAAATTGAAAATGTACTTAGCATAAACAGCATAAACACATTCATTAACCGCATTACCCCTTTTTAGTGGTTTAAAACAAATTTATGTGTTTAGATTTTTTCTAAGTGTTTTAATGAAAATTATTGATTACAAATAGGAGTTTTGACAACCCCCTTCTAAAAATAGCTTAATATCTAGCCAAAATTTTTAACAGTTCAGGCTGATTTACGTATTTTGAAGGCGATCGAAAAAATAATGAATATTTCAAAGCTCGATAATTCGTAACAAAGATCATATCTTCAACCAAAAGTACAAACTGTTGAGAGAACTACAAGCTATTGAGAGAAGTACAAGCTATTGAGAGAATTACAAGCTATTGAGAGAATTACAAGCTATTAAGAGAATTGCATGCTGTTAAAATAATTTGTAGTTTGCAAATAATTAATAATAAATAATAATAATAATTAGTAATAATATGTAGATTTAAACCAAAATGAAAATTGTGTAAATAACCAATAATCATAATAGTGCATTTCTATTGGCATTTTTTCGGACGTGTACCATGAGCACAATTAATAAATTTTGGAAAAAATCTCGTAACGCCACTGAGCACAACTTCAGTGTTAGCTGTTCAACACGCAGAACATTCTTGTTATGAAGTGTGTTGGGGACAAGAATCGGTTCCCGCAAAGCGGAAGGAAAATGGATTGCTGACTTACCGCTTTTCTTCCTTAGCTTTTCAATATCCGCTGCTTCTCACTTCCAAATTGAACTCCCTAGCTCACGATTGATTTTCACTTTCATAAGTTTTCGACACGGTCGTATAATAGCTCCGCATTCAACAATGATGTTGATAGGAGGAGGTGGTAATTTCAACTGACAACTGTCACATTTTATTGTATTCAGTAGGCAATGTGGGTAAGGAATATCGCGGTTATTTATGCATCGTGGAAATGTTGTAAATAGTCGCCAAAAAATCCTTACCAATTTAGGATTCCATACGCCCATTGGCTGCATGCAGTTGGGACTCTTGCACTATGTATAAGCATAAAAAATAAATAAATTAGATCAGGCCGCATTCCATTTTGCACATTTTTCTTTGTTTATTGGAAGAACTGATTAATTTAAAGTAAGTAGGTACTACGACTAATAACACCGTGGAAACTTGTTGTTACTTCCATAATGTCTGTAACCTCCAATGTAAAAAGTTAACATTTTGTTACTCGGGCCATTTAGTTTTTACAATATCTACCTTAAAACTATAATGTCATGTGGTTCATTGCATTGTTTGAATATTATAAGTTTAAAAAATGCTGTTTTGTTTTAAACGTGTTTTTATTATTAAATAAAATTTGCTCGTTTCGAGTAGGTACTAATTATAACGTAATAATTTACTGCGAGGAGAATAAGCACGAATGACAGATAAAACCAGACATTATTTTATTATAGAAAACACGGTGTAGGTACTGTAGGTACAGCAAACCCACTGCAATATAGGTGAGATTTCCGGAAAACAAACCACACACAGAGTACAGTAGTTCTTTTGAGTCACCCACCTTTCAAGTGCGAAAAGTTTGCCGCGTTTATAATAAGTCTCCCAGTGGCGTAGAAACTTTCCCAACAAATGCTCTTAATTAAAACCTGTTTCTCTTTTTGGCGCATTGCTTACTTACCTCGGGTAAATTATTCCAAAGCTTATTTTCCTTTTTCCTTTTGTTTCATTAAAAAGAGTAGAACTTTGGAACATATTTTCTCACCTAAGCTTGGAAGCTGGGTGTGTAAAGTTTTGGCACTTAAATTAGCAGAAAAAACTTAGTGTTATTTTTGCACTGTGTCTAAAACCATAACTTTATCTTATGATAGGCTAGCAGCAACGACCAAGCACGGCTAGCAGGAATGCTGATCTGTAATTAAATTAATGTAAGTTTGTTGTGCGATTTATATTTAACTAGCTGGGGTACCCGGTTTCCCTCAGGACAACATTCGAGAGTGTTCTGGAATGTTCCACAATTATGTTCCTAATTACCTATTCCCAGAATGTTCCGGGTTGTTCTGGAATGTTCCACAATGATGTTCCTAATTACCTATTCCCAGAATGTTCCGGGATATTCTGGAATGTTCCACAATGATGTTCCTAATTCCCTATTCCCAGAATGTTCCGGGATGTTCTGGAATGTTCCACAATGATGTTCCTAATTACCTATTCCCAGAATGTTCCGGGATGTTCTGGAATATTGTGGAACGCTCTCAAACACTATCTAGCTGGGGTACCTGGCTTCGCTCAGGGAGTTGACAGGAGATAGAGGAATAAAATGATTAATTTAAATTGTAAGAGATTTTTTTAAATTGTTAACATATTCTAACTATTTACAATACATATTTATAAAGAACATTTTTATTTTGTTATCCGGGGTATATATGTACAAATTTTTTGAAATTCCTACTCGAGAGCTACGTATTGATATGAGGTATGAGAAATGCAGGAGTCTTTGAGGTTTATACCGCAATGTTTTAAAGTTTGTCCCTGCGCTTTGTAAATTGTTAAACTATAGGCTAATTTGATACGTTTTTAGATTTTCACGGCCAAAAGCATTTTCGTTGTTTGTTTTTAAGGTGTTATGCCGTGTTGTGCTACCTCCTTCTTTAGCCGACGTTTCGGACAGCGTTGCAGTGTCCATCATCAGGGCAGATCCGGCAGATCCGGCAGATCAGGCAGTGGTATTCTGGGGATAAATACTTTGTGTCATCTGTCCTTTCCGGCGATAAGTTCGGCTTCGATGATGTTTGGCGACCATCCTTGTTCCATTACTACTTTTGGTGAGTTGAGATTTCTGAGTAGTATGATCGGAGGTCCAATTTTCAGTCGAAGGCAGTGTAATGGCATTCCTGGTACTAACTTGATAAAAGTTGAAAAATTCTGCAGGGAAGTTGACACTTTCTTCAACGTTTACCATCGTGTTGATCGATTTGTATATTCTTTCTTCAACCGGGATTTTTTAAAAAAATATTAAAATTGATACCATCGACGATAGAATTTAGTTGCCAAGGTTGCCTTTTGAAATAGCCACACCGGATTGGTATAGTTGTAAACAATATTTGGATAAATTTGGTCGATGTTGCAAAAATCACTGTTGAGTTCAATGAGGCCGGTCGTCTGGGCAGATATCATCCATTTTTCTGATTACGACATGTTTGTGTTTGTTATATTCATTCGTCAGATCGTAGTGGAATGCTTCACTTGTTAGGTTGTACTGTTTACTTGACCTCGTGCTTCTCAAGTTATTCACTCTCGTTTGTTTGCAAACGACTATTTCGTTTTTTCGCTGTTCTTTTTTTCGCCGTTTAGTTTTAGAACTGGCAAGATCTACTCCTCTTTTACGGCATTGTATAACATGTAAATCAAATCAACTTTTTATTAAGAAATACACTCAGTTACTGTATGATTTTGACTACTCACACTTCACTGTTTGTTTTTATTCACTCACTGCACTTCATTCATAATAACTGACGTTCGAACCCACGATGGATCTTGCTGTGTATACCCTATTAATGGATAGCATAGTATATTATTTTCTTTGCCTGTAAACTCCTCCCATAAACACGAGCTCCTAGAGTTCAACTTATGGAGTAGTAGAATAATAATGAAAAAAAATTGTATAACTTTGCATATTGTAATCATTTGTAATCTTAAAAACATTTTTTTGTATTAATAAATAAATAAAAAATAATAATTGAAATGAAATTCCATTTTTTTAAAGAAAGCGGTAAAGTTTGTTACAAGTTGTTTACCAAATTACACATTTTATATCTTATTGCATAAGTTCGTATCTACACAACCATAACTCATATAGAATACCTATTACCAATACATTCACCATGTAGGTTTAGTTTCATATAATATGAACCTACCCTCTGTGTTTGATACTGACCAGTCGGTCTTGGAGTGTTCCCTTTTGGTTTGAATTATGTATTTTCTTATTGACTCGTCCTACCATGGTCATATATCGTCCCGTGCCAATCTCATAAATTGCTCTCGAAGGAAGAAGATTCTTGAATCTATATAACTGTGTTGATCTCTTATGTATAAGCTTTATTTAGTAGCCGGATACAAACTATGATTTCAAAAATTTCTCTTTAATCTTATAGGTAAAATGTAAAATAAACCAATAGAAGTAAAAACATAAGACGAAGCCTGAAAAATTGACATAATATTCCTTGAAATGTTTTTATCTACGATATGACAAAAAATGCATCGAATCAACATTAAAAAATATTCGCTCCAGTATGGACAAAAGCGAAAAACATGATATAAGGAATTAATTATTTAAAGGCGACATTTTTTTATATAAAATATAGCTGGACCAGAGTTTGTTCTGAGCACAACTAAGGTCCGCACTTTGAGGAAGCGTAAAGCATGTCATGTGTTGGCGAATTTTCGTTTTTCATAAATTCATCCTTGTTAATTCTATTACGACGATGTGCTGTACCGATGCACTGTTTTGTTGAGAATTCTCCAACGAATGAATGAAATTAAATAATTTTTAAGTTTATCATAATGATTCTTCTTTTCTTTTCTCAAACAGTAATAAAAATCATAGATACTATTAATTTAGGTATACTTCGTTGCATCTAATAAAATCATAAAACATTGCCATTATCGTCTTACATATAAGTTATTTAATATTGCCGTTATTAGATTTCTACGATGTTTTTATTGTAAAATTATTCAAACTAAAAGCGTTAATAGAAACATTAAGGATAATTCAACACTTCAAAGATATTTCGAAGTTCCGTTTCCTTTAGAACATGGCGTCGGTTTCCGGAACTCATAAAAGTCATAAAAATTAATCATGAGATTTAACCGTTCGGTTTCAATGAACTGCGAAACTGAAAAATTCAAGCAATTTTAGTGTTCAGAATCAAATTGCAGCATAAAAAAGCTGCTAATAATTAAACAAATAATGTTAGTTTATTTTTCATAGATTTGTGGATTGGATAATATTAATTGTATAAAATGTTTCTGAACTCCCAAATATTTTTTTTTTTTAATAGAGAAACCTCACAAGAGTCCCAACTGCTCCCTTCTGGAGCCAGTGAGACTATGGCATCCCCAACTGGAGTATGTTGTGAGGCTGAAGGTAAGTGGGGAAGGGAAGGAGACAGGGAAGTGGAAGGTGGGAAAGTACCTGGCTATTCAGATCTAGTCACTAAACACGGCTAAAGCCATTATTAAGCAACGTTTCAATTCTGAATGGTGGTCTTACACCAGGGCGATACTGAGAGTATCTTCCACTCTGGAACGTGCCGCAAATGTAGTACATATATATTATTTTTATTAATTAATTGTGAAATAACACAAATTAATAAAATAAAATTTATTTGCGCACGCCGGGTTCGAACCCGCAACCTTCCGATTGGGAGTCAAGTGTCTTACCACTCGACCACGGACGGTCGTCAATATATATAATAAAAAAAAATCTAATTTCAAAGTAACATTTTAGGGTTAAAGTATTTTATTTTATTTATTTGTTAATGTGCAAACTGCCTAAATAATCAACCTCTTCTACGAATTGATAGGTGCTTTCTATACTTCTTATAATACTTAGAGGTTTCTCACCATCCTCCTAATAGCTTATCCATACTATAAAGTTTATTTTCAATTTACGATTTACAGTTTATTTATTTATTAAGTCGGAGTTTATTGTTCGTTACTCGGACCTATGAATAGTGGCTATACCTATACTGGCTATGCTATACTATACTATTGGATAAGTTGGCCGAGTTTTTTTTTTAACTATTGCGAGTATTATTTTCATTTTTAATAATATTCGTTACAGTATGGATAAGCTATTAGGAGGATGGTGAGGAACACCCTTACAATAGTAACAACTGTAATTCCTACCTATAAATGGTTTTATTTGAACGAAAAGCGTAGTTAAGAAAAAATACAATTGTTTGGGAAAATTTTTTATGAAGTAAAATAATTGATGTTGTAAGACTCCAATTAGAATTTAGACTGTCTCATTTCCCGGGGAAGTCTTTGAATAAAAAATACGTTACATAAATACATTAATACAGAACAACTCCTTCTGTAAGTAAAATTTTAAGAAATAAGTACTTTTTGCTTATTGTAGGCTTTGCATCAGAAGATGTACTAACATTTCTACGTTATTACGTGAATGTTTTTCAGAATTGGTAGATTGCTTTGTCGCCTTTTTCAAGTTGACTGTTTAAAGTACTATTTTCTCACGGTTTGGTTTCAGGGTTAGATAATAAACATAAATCCTTTGACTTTCACACTCGAACATAAAAGGTTTCATTTGAATAAACATTTCTTTGCCGATTTTATGTGAGGGATTCGAAAGTAGAACACAACAAACAACGAGCACGTTTTCTTGAACGAGTTTTTCTGGTCATACTGTTTCATCGGAATTTTGAAACTGAGAGTTTGAGTAATTGATTCTTGAACACTCTATTATGTTTTATCAATATTAAAATGTTCCTCTTTCTTACTATAAATCATTCTTTACCAAAACAGACGCGTTTCTCTGAAGTTGGCTACTATCCTGCCCATGAGATGGCGAAACTAGGTCTTGCCGTTCATAATATTTTGAAAATTAAAAATTGATGCATTTTAGTATAAAACTGCTCAGGACCTTGTCCGAAAGGCGTGCAAGATGGATCGGCCATATAATACGACAAGAAGGCCTCTCGCATGCCATAATGGAGGGTATGACCGAGGGGACAAACTCTAGGGGACGCCCACGCCGAGAGTACCTGGAGGACCTGCTGGTGGACATGCGCTGCTCATCATATGCAGACTTCAGAGCCGCACAAGACAGGGAAGAATGGAAGAAAAAAATAAAGGAAATTGCTGCAAACCAATCCCAGGATTGAAACCAGAGAGAGAGAGAGTAAAAAAACTTTGCTTTTTCGGGTTAATTTTTTTAAATAACTCAAAACTATGCATGTAAAATAATTGTACGTCAATGTTTGAAACCATACCAATAAACTTTTTTTGTCATAATCTATAACTATAACTCGGTAACTCACTAGTCCAGTGTTTTGTTCCGGGTCTGACTTTTAACGCCATTCTCACTTGTGTATTTCTGAAGTGAACGTACTTCAAGGCAATAAAAGGGATAGTTATTTATAATTCACCCTGTAGTGCTTTAGGTCGGAAGTTTATATCGGTTTGGTAACCCATAAAATGGCACCATTTCGGCAAAGGGGCGTATCCTATTTATGGATACAACTGCCTTCCGCTTTGTGTGAAAATGGAGATCTTTAAAGCAAATAGCACCTTCTATGTCTTTCCTTTAATAAAAAACCTTTGATTTGGCCAAAGGCATTTGGCTTGAATAAATGGGCTTCGTTTGATTTGAGAATTCGATCAGGGAATATTATCAAAGAGATTTCTTGCAATGAAATGGGACACGCAAATGGTTTTGTAAAACAGAAAATGACGCCACATCGATCCCTGTCTTTGTTTATACAGAACACCTCAATAATAATCAATCAATCATAACAGTCCCAACTGCTCCCGTCTGAAGCCAGTGAGACTATAGCATCCCCAATTGGGTAATGTTGTGAGGCTGAAGGTAAGCGGGGAAGGGAAGGAGATGGGAAAGAGGAAGGTGGGGAAGTACCTAGTTATTCAGATCTAGTCACTAAACAAGGCTAATGCCATTTCAAGCAACGTTTCAATTCTGAATGGTGATCTTACACCAGGGCGATACTGAGAGTATCTTCCACTCTGGAAGAAAGACAAGGAATTTTATCAGTAAAATTTTAGCGATAATGTCTTCTTCTTGAGTCGTTGCCTCTTCGCTGACAGTCGTGACCCCGCTATAAATATCCGGCGAACAATGGCATGTGTTGCAGGGCGAGCCAACGTATATATGTTTTTTTATGGGTACGGAACTAAAAAAATTACTTGAAAGAATGTAACTTCTCCTGATATCCTTGTCTCAGATTAAACCTTATTGAACAATTTAACTACGTAATTTGTTTTAAATTTAGGTTTTCAACTTATACCATTTTTCTATTCAACTCTACACACATACATATCATTCAAAATGCACCACAAACACATACATTAATATCTGCGCAAATTGATAATGATGCATTCCCAAGTGGATTTTCGACTGCTGAGTAATTATCATAATATCCTCATCTCGACTAAAGCTTCATTTTTTAAAACTTATTATTCTATTTTCTTAAAATCGAAACTGTCAACAAATGCACCAGGCCTCCGATCTTCTTCCAAATTCTATCAAAATGCCCCTACAACGAATTCGACATATTCTTGCTTTCCGAAACGTGTTCAGTTGACCTATATTCGACGAGCTTTTGATTTCCCGTATAACGTATACAGAAATGACAGAGATACTACTGATAAAATTAAAGGGGGTGGCATTGCTATAGGTATAAAAAAGACTGTAAAGTTCGATCTAAAAAATTGTGGACTTCGGAAGCCGAGGATATATGGATATCACTATTATCAAGACATTCGAAACATCGCGTTTCTAATATTCACGTTTTTTGCTTTTACTTACCGGGGGTTACACCTAAGTTATCTAATGCGAAGCGTTTATCTATCATAAATAGTCATACAATTCCCACATTTGATTCAACTACTGAGTATCCAAATTACATTTTTCTAATAATAGGTGACTACAATATGCCAAACGTGAGCTGGAACTCAATGTTTCAGCCACGTAGTACCGACCTCTGTGCTTCTACCCTATCAGTTGCCTTTCGTTCGCCAATTTAAAACAGTAAAATGCTATTTCTCATACTCATGGATGAATTCTGGGTCCTATGCTTTGTAACACTATAGCTATCGTCAGGACGATAAGGAGCAGGTTGATGATATACAGACTTTTCTAAGGCTTTTGACCACGTAATTAACTCAATTCTTTTGAAAAAACTCCTCCTACTTGGTATACACGGCGACCTGTTTGGATGGATTAAGTCCTATATTATATAGTAATCGTAATCGGGTAATCTTAATCAACGGCGTCTTCTCGAAGTCTATAGAGGTAATATCTGGTGTCCCGCAAGGTTCTCACTTAGGACCGCTCTTGTTCAACATTAATATAAACTTAACTCTGGCTTCGATGGAAATCCAGTACCTGAACTGATCACTTAGAGTTTCCGAGCATATCAATGGAGGGCCTGTTCGGAAGATTGCTACCATTAAATGAGACTAGATTGTCATTTCGTCACCCCTTTTAGACGTTTTCAGACTTGATTAAGTCTTTGAAACATTAACTTCAACGAGAACTCACACATACACACACACCTACATACTATTCGCATCACCCGGTAATTACTAAATATACATACCACAAATAAGACATTACAAAGAAGCACTTCATAGGTACCCACCATGAAATATTACTTAATATCTGTAAATTGTTGCATCATTGTAACCAATGTGCTGTTTGTTTCTCAAATAAAATCTCTCTTAATTTTATTGGATTTTTCTTGTTTGAAGGGTGGGCCTAACATTCAATATTTCAATGGTTTCTTGCCATAAACTTGATATTGCAGCTAGAAAATATATTAAAGTTTACGGCGCATATAAAATCCAGCGAAAATGATTCAAGGAAGAAAAAAATGTATTACAGCAATTACGGTTTTGTTTTCAGTCTCTCGCGCTGAACTGGAAGGTGTATCGTGTTTCCAATTACATTTTATGTAGCAAAAAATCATTAGTCTCATCATAAAACTGTTTTTAATCAGTAAGAATCCAAGGACCTATCTTATTTAAAATAATAATTCTCACAATGATCTTATTTATGTATATTAATCGAATTTCTCGAAAGACAGAACGCAATTAAAAGTGAATAATCATACTATTTAATTTAATTTTATCGCAGGTGATATATATTACGAGATGTATTTTTTTGTTTTCATTTGGAACCTTTGTTTCCGGGAGAGTAAATTTTGGAGTTAAAATGCGCCATTTTAATTTTTTTTATATGAATACCGCACAAGAGTCCCAACTGCTACCGTTTTTTTTTATTTTTACATTAGGTCCACACAGGAGGCCCTGAGGGAAAAATTCCCTCTGGGCCTATGTCATCCTTGAAGATGCTGTGTGGAGGGTTTTCCAAGGGAAAGGAAGGAAAGGAAGACATGTGAAGGAAAAAGGTTTGAGTGGTGGGTAGGAATCTGGGGATAAATATGTCCAGGAGTGATGGTCGTGTGAAGCGATTCCTCCCACTGCAGTGCGAGGCGAGGGGTTGAAAGGGTTCGGCTGGAGAGATCAAAAGGTCTCCCTCAACCAGTCCCTCCTGATCTGGCCTGCCACGCAGATGGTCGGCAGACGCATCCGCCCCCAAGTCCCGGACAAACCTAACCCCATGATCCAGGCACCCCTGCTAAGTCACCAAACGTAGCGAACCACTTGGGGTGACCTGAGGCAGAGGTGTTGGTCGTCCAATAAATGGTTCCCGGGGCGGCAGTACCCATACCCGCCTCCCAAATTTGGAGCCAGTGAGACTATGGCATCCCCGATTGGGGTATGTTGTGAAGCTGAAGGTAATGGGGAGGGGAAGGAGATGGGGAAAGGGAAACCTAGCTATTGGTCACCAAATACGTCTAAAGCCGTATCAAACAACGTTTTAATTCTGTATGGTTGTCTTACACCAGGATGATACTGAGAGTATCTTCCACTCTGGAACATGCCGCAAATATACTATATTTTATTTTTAACTAAGTAATTGTGAAATAAAACAAATTAATTAAATAAAAAAATACTAGTATTTAAGTTTGCATCTGAACATTGATAAAAAAAAATAAAAAATACTCAACTTCTTTAACTTAATTTACATTAACTAAAAACCCAATGAACAAAGTATATTATTTCGGTTGTGATGAGTACGTAACATAAAAAAATGCAAATATACACAATTCTTATATTTTTATTACATAATATAATGAATTTCCTAGCCTTTCTCAAAACAGTCGGTTTTTTAAAATAATAATTATAAAAATTATATCCCGTTTTTTCACAGGCCAGAGCTAGTAATCAGTAATTATTAGTAACTAGCTGACCCGGCAAACTTCGTACCGCCTCAGAATCAATAAATGTTGTGTTTAATTTATTGGCTGAATTAAATTAAGTTTTTATTAAGTAAAAATAAATACCTACTCTAAGTTCAAAAATGAAATTGAGCTGTTGACTAAGCACGAACTGTTCGGCACACTACACCATTGACAGTTCGAATTGATTCAAATTATGTCGACCAAAGCACATTATTTGAAAAGCCGTTCCATACAAAATATATATTATATTATATTTATTTTCTTCATAATTATAAATAAAATATTTTTCCCGTGAAATTTTCCGATGTTTTATTATTCTGTTAATCGGGACGGAGACAAATCCAACAAATCAAAGATCATAAAAATCGGTTCAGGCGTTCTTGAGTTATAATTGGTGTAACTAACCCGACTTTGTTTTATATATTAAGAGATAATTAGGCAGTAATAACCTAATATACGTTGTGATCTGAATTACGTTAATTGAACGCCACGATCATTTTGAATTTATGTAATGGAAATCGATTAAAATGTATTTGTGTACGTTACGCGCGTCTCCTGCGGTAACATGTTTTCAAAACATCCGAAAAAAATAAAACCGTTGGGGCAGGGACACGATGATTTTGTTTTCAATGGCGGATGGAAAATAAAAAAAACACATGTGTTCCCGATCTACTGTTTTTGTTTTTGTTGCAAGTTTTGAAAATATTTTGTCGTTGGAGCCCCGACAATTCCATTTTTTGGCGATTCGCAGCTTAGAACTTCGATTGAATCATTTTTAAATGCATACCGCACAAGAGTCCCAACTGCTTCTCTCAGGAGCCAGTGAGACTATGGCATCCGCAATTGGAGTATGTTGTGAGGCTGAAGGTAGTGTGGAGGGGACGGAAATGGTTAGAGGTAGGTGGGGGAGTACCTGGCTATTCAGATCTGGTTACCAAACACGGCTAAAGCCATTTCAAGCAAAGTTTCAATTCTGAATGGTGATACTGAGAGTATCTTCCACTCTGGATCATGCTGTAAATATAATACATATTATTTTAATGAATAAATTGCGACATAACACAATTAATAAAATAAAATTTATTTGCACATGCCGAGTTTGAACCCGCGACCTCAGGATTGGGAGTCAAGAACCTTACCCATCGAACGCGGACGACCATCATTGCAATTGTGCAAAACTCACTTATACACTTGCCACTATTGTGGAGGACTGACACAAGGCAAAAATGTATATATTTTTAGTGTGCCATTAATCACCACGAATATAGGTAATAGGCATATTATTCGCTTGGTAAACGGAATCCAGAAACGGCCGAATTTCACAGAAGTGGTTTTTATATTGTGAATGATTTTATAATATTGTAAAAAAGTTAATCAAGGGAAACTGTCACAGATAATCTTAGCCATGAAGTTATGTATTTTTTATAGTTTGATATATGCGTTCATACATTTCTAATGATTTTGTTTTTTTTTTGTAATTTATGCGAATATTTTTTACGGAGTAATTTACAATTTTATTTAATTCTACTCCACCGAAGTGAAAAAAAACTTCAATTTATCCAAAGCGTTAATCGAAAATAGTAATTTCACATTAAGAGCCATTGACCAGCGGCTGAGAATAAAAGTTTAAAAATGCTTGCAACTGAACAGGGAGATTCCGATGAGAAAGATCGATTATTCCGCGTATACAATTTTAAAAATTATAAATTTAATATTGATTTATTTCATTCAAAACTTGTTTTCATATATATATTCTTCATATGTTTTAAAACCCAGGCGAAATTACTTAATGACATTTTACAGATTAACGTAATAGGTACAAAACCATGTAATTTTTTTTAACATACTTTAAAACTTATATTTAATGTACTGTGTATATCTTATAAATAAATAAATCTACATTCAAGTAAGCAAAAAATATGCTCAAAACGCACGATGATAATTTTTTAAATATCGTGTACTTCTCGTAAGTATTTATTGTTCATAAGTATTTATGATTTTTCAATAATGTCTGAAAAAAAAGGTGTGTAAAAAAAATTGATATAATTTAGTAAATAAGACCTTAAATAAATAGAAAAACTGAAGTATTTTTGTCACAAACACGTTCTCGGATTTATTTTTTAATGAGTTTAATTTAACTAAAATCAAAATTCTCAAAACTGTGAAAAAAAAATTTAGTATTGATGTATTTTTTTATATGATTTGAAATTTGTGTTGTTTGATAGAATGTATCGTGTGAAAATAACGGTATAACCTTAGTATATGAAAAATAAACTTAGTTTTTCAAAATTTTAAAAGTGTGTTTACCAGATAAAATAACCATCTTTCCAAATGAATTGAAGTTTTTATGTAAAAAAGGGAAAATACGTCTAGAATTTGATTTAAAAATGTTCTAATTTCCGATATTCTCTGGTAATATCCTCTAGAGCTTCGCCTTCTGGGTTTGTTTTCAGGGTAAAATGAAAGGGGATATTTTAATTGACTGCTGAAAATGTTTTAAATTATAAAATATATTACTATATATCTACGTACATACTTCTCTCTTTCCTCTACGCTACAGGAAATGCATTTGCCAATTTGCTGCATTCCAAAATTAATGGCAATCGCTGGAGCACTAACACAATAAGTGGAAAACGAACAGTGGCCTTATTTATGGGATGCATTATTTAGAAAAAGACCAAATGCCGGTATTTCACTGGTTCACATTAAAATTCGAGGATAATTTCACGGATATGAACACAAAAGAAGTTAGCCAGAGAAGTTATTTGTTAATCTATTTGAGAAAATTGATAAAAATTGTACAAAATGTAGGTAGGTGTTTATTATTTGTTTACTGAGTTTTTTCTTTGCTAGTTTAATATTTTTAAATTGAATATTGCACGAGAGTCCCAACTGTTCCCAAACATTGAGACTACGGCATCAACAATGAAGTTTTTTGTTAGGCTGAAATTAGTGGAGAGGGGTAAGAGTTGGGGAAGAGGAAGATTGGGAAGTATCTGCAAAGAAAAATATTATTCTAAAATACGATCATTTTATTAGTAAAAACGGGACTGAAGTTCTTATGAACAAATTAACAGTGTTTCAATGTTAATTGGCGGGAAAATGTAAGAATAATTTGTTGGTATACGTACGAAATTACGTATACCAACAAAGTATTCTTACATGTTCCCGACAATAAATATTGAAACTCTGTTAACTTGTTCGTAAGAACTTCAGTCCCGTTTTTAACCGTTTTTACGAATAAAATGATCGTATTTCAGAATAACATTTTTCTTCAAACCATTCAAATCTGGTCACCAAACACGGCTAAAGCCGTGTTACGCAACGTTTCAATTTTTAATGACGGTCTTACACCAGTGCGATGCCGAGAGAATTTTCCACGTTGGAACTAAATGAATATAAATGACTTTTTATTTATTTTAATAATAACAAATAGAGTGTTTATTTGTAAAAAAAATATTCAGAGTTCTTAAAGTGTAACAACCATGAAGGCGTTGCTTAATAAATAAATATTTTTTTATTTATTTTAATAATAACAAATAGAGTGTTTATTTGTAAAAAAAATATTCAGAGTTCTTAAAGTGTAACAACCATGAAGGCGTTGCTTAAAAGAATAATAATCATCAACAACATCGCAAGGTCTAAATCAGCATGACTGTCAAACTGTGAGCTCTGGCTTCATGAAATTTGTATGGTTTTTCACTCTTGAATTTCAATTAAATTATTTTCATGTCACCAAACGTAATTTACGGGTTTTAAAATATTCATTTAATGACGAGTACAGAACAGTAATGAAACAAAAATAATATAATATAAGACGACTAGCAGTGAAAAACTCGCTCCGCGGGTTTTTGCTGCTAGGCCCTGCGGACGGCTTTTCGTTATGCTTTGCCCAGTTTAAGTGTTGGTGACTATTTATAAGGCATCCCCTTTTTGCTAAACTAACTACTATTAACATTAAACTACAGAATAATTATATTTAATAGGTAGATATATGATAGTAAAACACACTCTTCACCCCACCATAAATCTTTATATTATTGAATGAAAACGAAAAAATGTTTCTTCTTCTTCATACTTTTTTCCTTAAATATAGTATTATAGATGGCGTCACTTCCGTTTGCAAATCGCATGTGAGCGAGGGATAAGTGTGCATATTACGGCAGCTGCTCAGTGGAAGAAGGCACGTTCACGGACGGGTCAGAACGGTTTCCATACAGTGTGGCGTTGGAGATTTAGTCGGAGTCGGGTTCCTTAATTTGAACCGTACGGGCATTACCGTATTAATTACTTCGATGCAACATTTTTCTGCCTCGTGGTGATCGTAAATGAGAAAATGTAATTTTGATACATTCACAAGGTGCCTAATTTATTGTGAATATTTAAATGAAACAAATTACTTTTGTGTAAACCACTATAATCATTGTTAAAATATCTACGTGTTTCAAAACCGATGGTTTCTTCGTAATTGTGAATATATTTGGTAACAATATTGTACAACGGCATAAGCAAATTTATCATAGTTATGTACGTGGAACGGAATATCTCAGAAAGTAATAATATTATAATCCTGCTTAAGAGGATCGGCTGCGCGGCCTTTTTCAAACAAAATTAAAATTTGGATTCGAGGCCAAAATACTTAAACAAAGTGTTTGATTATAGTTTTAATCGCAAGGTATAGAAAATATTTAGTACGGATATGTGGTACTTTATTAATTTGTGATTTTTAATTAAGAGAAGTATAAGACTGGAAACATACCAGAGGATTTCGAGAAATGCCTAATTGTCGCATTACCAAAGAAGGCAGGCACGACGAAATGTGAACAACACAGAACTCTTAGCCTAATATCCCATGCCTCAAAAATATTGACTAATATCATTCTAAAAAGAATCGAACCAAAAGTAGAGAACATCCTTTCCGGAGACCAGTATGGCTTTAGAAGAGGTGTAGGAACCAGAGAAGCAATACTGTCGCTACGCATACTGCTAGAAAAAAGAATAAAAAGAAACCAAAACACATTCATCGCATTCATAGACCTGGAGAAGGCTTTCGACAAAGTAGAATGGAAAAGGCTCTTCGAGATTCTGAAGAGAATTGACATCAAATATAGAGATAGACGAATAATCCAGGCGCTATACAAGAATGAGGCCGCTATAATTAGATGTGACAATGGTACAAAGGAAGCCAGTATAAGACAAGGGGTGAGACAGGGATGCTCTTTGTCACCTGTTCTTTTTAATGCCTATATACAGAGTGCGATTGATGACTTGAGAGAGAGAATGAGTCACAGAGAAGGTGTAAAGATACACGGACAAAAGGTGGATATGATAAGGTTTGCTGACGATATTGCTATGGTTGCTGAAAGCGAAGAAGAACTGCAAGAGGCCTTAACAATCATGCAAAGCATTCTTCAAAACAACTACAACATGAAGATAAATAAAGACAAAACAAAGCTGCTGACTGTAGGCCGAACGCAACATCAGATGAGAGTAGAGATGTCAGGAGTTTCACTAAAGAACACCAAGGAGTTTGTCTACCTCGGGAGCAAAATAACATGGGACGGTCGGTCTAAGAGCGAGGTCGACAGCCGTATACACCAGGCTAGGCTTGCATTCAATAAAAGGTCGAAAATAATAGAATCAAATAATATAGACCTAAAACTGAGAATACTCCTCATCAAGACCTATGTATGGAGTATCTTGATGTACGGCTGCGAAACATGGTGCCTATCCGAAAGAGATAAACGGAGACTAGAGGCTTTTGAGATGTGGTCCTATAGAAGAATATTAGGAATTTCCTGGAGAGACCACATTACAAATGAGGAGGTTCTCCAAAGAATCGAAGGAGGAAGGCACCTGCTCAGAACCTTGTCCGAAAGGCGTGCAAGATGGATCGGTCATATAATACGACAAGAAGGCCTCTTGCATGCCATAATGGAGGGTATGACCGAGGGGACAAACTCTAGGGGACGCCCACGCCGAGAGTACCTGGAGGACCTGCTGGTGGACATGCGCTGCTCATCATATGCAGACCTCAAAAGAGCCGCACAAGACAGGGAAGAATGGAAGAAAAAAATAAAGGAAATTGCTGCAAACCAATCCCAGGATTGAAACCAGAGAGAGAGAATTAAGAGAGCACGAAAGCAGTGTGCATGCAATATATTTGTGAATGATGAATACTTGGAGCAGGTGGATGAGTTTGTGTATTTGGGAAGTATGTTTACGAGAGATGGGAAGGCTGATAGGGATATTGAAAGAAGGGTAAATGTTAAATTAATGGAGGACTGAACGCCGTTGGAGCCAACAAAAAAAATGTCCCCAGAAGCGAAGCTAGCAATCCACAATGTAGTGCTGGTATCTACCCTGATGTATGGCAGTGAAGCATGGAACTGGCAGACAAAGGATGAAAGTAGATTGAATGCTGTAGAAATGAGACGAATGTGTGATAAAACCATGCATGATCTCGGGAGGAATGTGATCCGAAAAGAATCCAAGGCTGATGTGAGCGTAATAAATAAGATTAAGAAATGGACGCTTAGATGGTTTGGGCATGTTGAGAGAATGAATGAAGAAAGGAGAATTTATGACGCGAATGTGAATGGTAGAAGAAGTCGAGGACGCCCAAGGAAGACGTGGTACGATCAAAAGAATCAGATACTTGAGTCGGGCCATGTCAAGAGTCAGAATAATAAAAGAGTATCTATGTATGAGAAGATGTATTAATGAGAATGATGCAAAGAGTCTCTGCCTACCCTAGCCGCGAAACGGCGTGAAGGTTAGTTAGTTAAAGAATTAAAATTTCGTGATTTTGGAGGAAACTTTGGCAGTTTTTGTGAGATAACAGTAATTTTTGATGGCCGGCGTGGTCGAAGGGTAAGGCTCCCGACTCCCAATCCAAAGGTCGTGGGTTCTAACCCGGCGTGTGAAAATAAATTTTATTTATTTGATTTGTGTTATTTCATAATTCTTTATTACAAATAATATGTAGTATATTCCAGAGTGGAACATACTCTCAGTATTGCCCTGGTGTAAGTTATCTATAGAGTGCATTATCATTTGAAATATAAAAGAAAGTGAAAGAATATAAAGTAATATAAATTAACATAATGTGAAAGAATATTAAAGAATACAAAATAATATAAAATAATGTAAATGGCTATTAAGTAATATAAAAGAGTATGAAAAAATTTATAGTAGATTATAAAAAGTGTAGAACATAAAAAGTATATAATGGGTAAAATGTTGAAGTTAAATTTAAGCATATCCATTTTTTTTTAACATTTAATATTTTTTATTTTATATTTCATTATATTTACAAAGAAGGTAGGGCAATTAAAAAAAAAAATTATGATTAAATCACAATAATTGCTAAAGTTGTCTCAAAAATCATGAAAATTGATTTCCTTAATGACCTGTATTTTATTATTTAAAAAACACATAAATAAAATAACATATTTGGGAGGCGGGTATGGGTACCGCCGACCCGGAAACCATTTATTGGATAACCAACACCCCTGCCATAGGTTACCCACAAGTGGTTCGCTACGTTTGGTGACTTAGCAGGGGTGCCCGAGTTCACGGGGTGAGGATTGTCTGGATCTTGCCGGTGAATGCGTTTGCCTACCTAGTGCTTTGCGAGCCGGATCAGGAGAGACTGGTTGAGGGATACTTGATTTATACCTCTCCAGCCGGACTCATTTGGCCCATCACCTTGCATCGCAGTGGGAGGGATCGATTAGATCCCTAGACACATTGACCCCCAGATTCCTACCCACCCCTCTTACATTTTTTTCTTCCCAGAACTCCTTCTTTTCCCTTAGAAGACCCTCCACACAGCATCATCAAAGATGACATAGGCCCTGAGGGATTTTTTTTTCCTAAGGGCCTCCTGTGTGGAGCTAACGTAAAAAAATAATATTTCTTTACAATATATTTGCTACACCTTTTAATTAACGAACAATTTTACAGTTTTTATTTCAAGTATTTTGGCCTCAAATCCATATTTAAGTGTTGTATGAAGTAGGCCGCAAAGCAGTCCCTCTTCATAATATTGTGTTGAAAGTTATAGTATAAGTATGAGGTGGAACTTTTGAGTGACATCAGACTCCAATTTGGTTTAATATTACTCTAATGGTAAGAGCAATATTACGTCATAGAAAGGCTTATACGATCTAAAACGTAACCACGTGGAATAAATACACAATATTGGCAATTCTAGAATCGTTAATCAAATAAGCATTGTTTCAAATAAATTCTCTAACCAGTAAGATTTTTTCATTTTCGTGATTTAACGAAGCCGCCCAGTGAGGCCAACATCATCAAATTATGATACGTTTTTAGATTTTCACGGCTAAAAGCATTTTCGTTGTTTGTTTTTGGGGTGTTACGCCGTGTTGCGCTACCTCCTTCTTTAGCCAACGTTTCAAACAGCGTTGCAGTGTCCATCATCAGGTCAGATCCGGCAGATCCGGCAGATCCGGCAGATCCGACGACGATGTTGCGCTACCTCCTTCTTTAGCCGACGTTTCGGACAGCGTTGCAGTGTCCATCATCAGGTCAGATCCGGCAGATCCGACGATGTGTTTTCGTCGTCGGATCTGCCGGATCTGCCGGATCTGCCCTGATGATGGACACTGCAACGCTGTCCGAAACGTTGGATAAAGAAAGAGGTAGCGCAACACGGCATAACACCTCAAAAACAAACAACGAAAATCATCAAATTATGTTGTAAAATATACGAAAACTAATTAAATGACTTAAAAATCAATAAATAAAAACGGACTAATAATTTTATTGACTTTAGTTCTTAAAGTTGAAGTTTAGCTTACATACGATGTCCGAATATGTCCGGTATGTAAGCAAGAAGTATTTGAATAACATTTTTGTGACGACCGACGGGGCAAGTTAGGAAAAATGAAATTTAGGTAAGTTTATATTTATGAAATTAATTTTTGTTTATATCCGTGTGAAGTAAGATAATTTTTTCGTTACTTCTGTTGAAATTCATCAAACATTCTCAAATGTAATTCTTTTTAAGAGAATTTTTTTTTCACTTGTCTGTCTAAGGCCTAGGTGTCGATAGGTATATGGGTCTTTTGTAAATCGGTATAGATCTCACTTCTAGGGATTATTTGTTCAGTGAGTAGGTACATCGTACAGTGAGTAGGTAATATCATGCAGTGAGTAGGTATATCGTACAACCCACACGGAGAAATTTTTTATTCTAAAATACGATCATTTTATTCGTAAAAACGGTTAAAAACGGGATCGATGTTCTTACGAACAAATTAACAGGGTTTCAATGTTTTTTGGCGGGAACGTGTAAGAATAATTTATTGGTATACGTAATTTCATATGGTTAAAAACGGGACCGAAGTTCTTACGAACAAATTAACAGGGTTTCAATGTTTTTTGGCGGAAACGTATAAGAATAATTTATTGGTGTACGTAATTTCGTACGTATACCAACAAATTATTCTTGCCTTTTCCCGCCAATAAACATTGAAACACTGTTAATTTGTTCGTAAGAACTTCAGTCCCGTTTTTAACCGTTTTTACGAATAAAATGATCGTATTTTAGAATAACATTTTTCTCCGTGCACGTTGAGTATCTTGATGCCTATTCTTATGCCATTCGCCCAATTCATTCACCTTGATTTGAACTCTGTACTATAATATTTAAGCATTAGTTAAAATTTTTTTTCAGGTATATTTATTTATGGGTTTCACGGATCTCCACGTACGCACGTAGACAGGTAAATAAATGATATGAAAAACAAATCGTAGAAGGTAAATTGACACAAATAAATCTTTTAATAATGACGACAACTTAATATTATGAAAACTGATATTATTTTACTCGCGATATCATGCACCGAGTGAAATGGAACCGATATGAATAGGACGTGCCGTTATTTTCTTTACAATTTTATTTTACGAGCATCGTATACACTTGTTGTCCCTCTTCCGCTATTGATATTAAGTAGGTGTAAATAAGACAAAGGGCAGTTCCTAATCAGTGTAAGCGTATACCGATGCACAAATACATTCAATGCTAAGCTTTTTTATTGCTTCCAACTTTCGCTGCGTTACCTATACGTAATATAATTTTATATTATATCGTATTATACGTGCTGTAAAAAATCTTTTGTTAAAAAAAAGCATTCCATGAAATTTACAATCCAATATCAAAAGACAAATGGATTCAATACGATTTTTGGGGTCAAATTGATGGTCCCCATTTCATTCAACTGCTCAAAGGGAGTACATGTATGAAAGTATAGGTATATTTCACGGGTGAAACATATAAATAATACGAACGTAGATGTCTTCTGAAACAATTTTACCAAATTTACGTTTCACTCTGCCAGCTGAATACGAAATGTTCGGTGGAAAATTTGTGAATATTTCGAAATATTTATTAATCCCAGGAGATCTCACCGCCCAAACCATTCCTACCTGACAAGAGGTTCGGGGGAAGAACGACAGGGCAAAATATTCTTGGTAAGAGAAAAAAAAAAATTATTTTAAAGACGATAAAGGAATAATCGTACAGTTTTGGTAAATAATATTATCACTTTATAAAAATGAGGATATTTTAGGTAAAAATTATTACAAAGATGCTTAGATTTGAGACATAGATTGTGTATGTTGATCGATGAGAAGGTAATATTATTACAATTATTATAACCAATAATTATTAGCCTGAAACACTCATCCACACTGAAAAATCTCCCGAGAAAAGATACATGACGCCGACGGGACTCGAACCCGTGTCCTTCTGATTTCCGGTCAACTGCTCTATCCACTGAGCTACTTCGGCTTATCTCTTACCCGCCAAATAATTTAATACGTAACGTGTAATTAAAAAAAATATGTTTTTAATGACTTTTCAAAATGGTTTTGATATGCCACTTTGTTGAGTTGTCGTGGAACCAGTGGCAAGTGTGATTTAAAAAAAATATATTATTGTCCGATTTGCTGTATTTGGTTAAATTCTAGAAACTTCGCCCACCTTAGTTAACTTTTTCTAAACTCTTCTAAACGTGGGCACTTATTCTTGGCTATGCTAAACTTTTTAGAAGTAATTTTGTCCTGTCTCTGTCAAAATAACACGTGGACAGAATGAATAATTTCGTTTTAATTTTCTTTTGGTTCTCTTTCAAAGAGAGAAGTGGGGATAAATTAACAAAATAATAATATGTCTGAAGCAGCATACAGCCACCGTTATGCAAAATATGAATTATATTGATTCAACCCCTCCATTAGGCGAATGGCTGTTTCCGAAAGTAGTTATCTCGCAAATGGTATCTAGAGCCTAAGTTCTAGGAGGGACGTCGCAATACTGCGCTGATGGCTTATAAGCTTCTGAACGGTTTATTATCAATACCAGAATTTCTGGCAAAAATAGGATTCTACGTCCCGTATAATCCCGGATAAAATAAATACATACAATGACTCCCCAACCTCTCAAGTATTGCACCGCTCACTGTAAGACGAGAGACAGCAACCCTCAGGAAACAGAAAAAAGGTCATGAACTCAACATCCGCATCAAGGTCACCTTGCTAGCCGCCTCAAAGGCGGAACTCTTCTTCTGTCACGACACTCCCCTGAAGAGTCGTGACGCACTCAGTGGCAGACTTCGGACGTGAAAAACACTACTAAACTACTAGGGTTCTCTCTCTCTATTTATTTATACGAGTCATAAATAGAAGGCACATTAAAACAACAGAACACATCGTAGAAGAATGTCCCCTTCATCAGTTCCTCGGAGGCACATCAGTGATAAACCGAATGACTCCCTATGCCGTAGACTGGCTGAATAATCACAGCATCCTACTTTAACCTCCACCCTCAACTATTCCCAATCATACGAAGAATAAGAAAAATACTTTCAATTAACAATGCCTTCAATAATGACTAGTAACTTAATAAAAATAATGAACAGTTTAACGGTGCCGGCAGTGCTCCGGAGACCTTTTTTTAAATTGCTGAACTTGCCGATTGTGATCTGGACATATTTTCTAAAACAATCAACTCTGGAATTTATTGCGATGCGATTTTTACCTTTATGCTTTGAAAACTTTGTAGAGGGAAAACTCAGAATCGCTTGCGCTAATAACACTGAAGATTAAAATTATAATTTTTATTTCATGAATGTAGTAGCCTGACAGCTCACCAGATAAATTGTCCAAGAATGTCAAAATTCGTTTTCGCAAAATGGGGTTCAAAAAAGAAAATATTTGTGTTTTCAAAGTAGTATAAAGGTTATTATTTCTTTGTAGACACCTTTCGATTAATGATTTTCGGGTGGAGTATGTATTCAGATTTGTGAAGAGATAATAAAACCAGTGAATATATTGATATAAATATTGTAGTTAGGCAGTTGCCTGCCAAATGGAAGGTTTTTCTTTTTTTTTTAGATACGGTTAGTTATTCCGGAGAAATGTGTTATGATGCAAAACACGAAATATATTTTAATAATAAAATACAAATGGTAAACAGAAACAGATGAAAAAAGTAAGAATCGTGGTTTTTAGTCCACCATTTTTTGAGCACCCTCTTCAAGGGAATTTCCACAGATTATTATAGCTCGTAATTCACTTTACGAAAATTCGAATGAAATGTAATCGTTTTTTTATCATGTCAAATGTTTTATAGGTAAATTGATGGATTTAAAAAAAATAGTAGATACAAAATGATTACCTCCCTCTTATTCTGCAGCTTATATAAATAAGTTAGGTTAGGTAAAACAACTTTTTAATGTAATAAACCAGCAATCCAACAACTTAAACACATGAAGACAGTTGTAGTATGTTAACATAATACCATTTTGTTGTCGCTGCCGTTGTAGGAATGGGAGGAAGAATTTTCTTTATTTCACATTTATCCATTTGTTGGTGAATTGTTATATCCAAAGCATTCAGGATTTGTCGCTCGGATTGGCACTCGACGAAGTCAAATAAGACTAAGCCTAAGCAGCTTAGCCGTGAAGGGAAAACTTTTGTGAAGTTTGCTACTTACATCAAACCAGGCAGAGTGTACCTACATCAACATCAATAACCAACTTTTCTAAATAATCGAGGCGTCAGAGGACATGCTTTTTAATTTTTTATTTATTTAACAACGACAATTTTGACATGCTCCGTGAATGAGTGGTAAGGTTCTCGACTCTCGACTACGAATTTGGAGGTCAATTTTATTTAGATAATTTGTGTCGCTTTTTGAAGCCTCTCGACTACCAATCCGAAAGTTGCGGGTTCAAACCCCGGTTTGCGCATGTAAAATTTATTTGATTAATATGTGTTATTAATTATTTATTTAATCCTTAAAAATAATTTGAAGTAAATCTATTATCTCCTATCTTGAGTAAGTAACTTATTGTGGACGTGTTGGCCTGACAAAGAAGAACAATATTGCCTTACTTCTACAGAAATTGATCAAATATCGACATTATTTCTTGAGCCGAAAATTAATTTCACTTGCCTGTCAAGGGTCGAGCAGTAGATATAATGTCTCGTATTTATAACTTGGTGACATCAGTTATTAGTATCATACTTAAGGGTATTAATTAAAATAAAAAATAATTCATTCACTTATTTGCTACTTGGAGAGGCTCCACATGTTGTGCGGCTTAGTCTGGTCGTAGACAACGGTTTATTTATTGAGGCAACCGTTTTTTCAGTAACCCAAGTTTGGGTTGAATTCGTGTGTTGAGAAATTTTACTTTCCCGTAAAATAATATTTTTTGGACGAGAAAGTTTATAATGAAAATTTTACTTGCACAGATGGTAGAAGTTAAAAGTTGGGTACAGCAATTTTCATATAAAGATGCGGAGGAGTCAGGGTCGGACTTCCACTAGAATTAAGGGCACGGGCCTAGGGCCCCGACGTCATTTCCTAGGACCTCCAATTCGTCGGGGCTCCCAAGCTAGTTGCTAAAATGGTACACATTGAATACACAGGACTTTGAAATAATATTTAAATTAATTTTCTTAGGGTTTCCACTTCAACATGGGGGTCCAGGCTACACGGAGATAAATGTTATTCTAAAATACGATCATTTTATTCGTAAAACGGTTAAAAACGGGACTGAAGTTCTTGCGAACAAATTAACAGGGTTTCAATGTTTATTGGCGGGAAAATGTTAGAATAAATTATTATTATTAATTATTAGAACAAATTTTGTACGTATACCAACAAATTATTCTTACATTTTCCCGCCAATAAACATTGACACCCTGTTAATTTGTTCGTAAGACTTCAGTCCCGTTTTTAACCGTTTTACCAATAAAATGATCGAATTTTAGAATAACATTTTTCTCTGTGTAGGTGCCAAAATTGGACACATTGAAGACATAGGATTCGAGAAATAATGTCTTCAAGGGCCCCAAAAATGGAAGTGAACCCATATTTGGGGCTATCGAGGATAAATAAAAGAAAATTTCCATTCCCGAAGGAGATCTCACAATCTCAGAAATCATTGCTTTATAGGACGGTCTAAGTGTAATTTAAGATTGTTCTTCAAAAGTATTATGCGAGTACGTTACACCCCCCGTACACGGCTGTACCTACTCGTTCAAATATAAAAAAGATATTTTGAATTAATAGTTGAGTGTAATTTTTTTGCATAATTCCATAAGGGGGGGCCGACTCTGTAAGTGTCTAGAGCCCCTGGGCCTTTACGTCCGGGACTGGGAGGAGGAAGTTGGCTATGGGTGTCTTCCCCAGTCTGGTGTAAGAAAGCGTGCAGGTTGATTTCATCTTCATCTTTTTCTGGGCGGTACAAGTATTTATGTGTAAGGATTAGGGATCCATTACCCCCTGCATAATATGCACTTTCAGTAGCCGCCGCCAGGGAAACTGTTAATTTTAACTTTTAAACTTAAGTGCCATCGTGTTTAAAAGCTTTCTAAAAACGAACGTTTAATTTAAAAGCTTTTTTCAACGAACAGAATATTTTTTAGAAAGGATCCATCAAGTGAAGTTCTGAAAGGAAATTATAATTTTTAGTAGGTTCACGGTTTTGGTCCGAGTTATACCATTTACTAAAAAAACTTTTTTTTATACCCAAACGAGAAACGAACAAATTAAAAAAAAACATCTCTTAGATCTTTTCGTTAGAAAATTGTGACCATGGATAGAACAGTTTCTTTTTTTTTACAATTTTTTTATAAGATAATATGTCCTTACTGGGGTAACCCATTCTAAGGTCAAAGAAATTTCAAATACATTGCGTCTAAAATATACAATAACCTACCTGACAAAACAAGACAATCGAATAATATTAAAAAATACAAAATCCTGATCAAACAATGGATCATCGAAAAAGGTCGTGCAATAATTAGTCACCTCACCCAAATATAATCGTATATCTCATTATTGTTACCACTACCTACCAACCTGAAAATTTTGTCAAATATTTTTGCTTTATTGAAAAATGTACTTCATATTATAATTAGAAAATATTTGTAAACTAGTCTGTCTCGACACAGGAGTTCCTAGTGAGACAGGCAAGGCCAAAAAAAAATGTAAACCTTATTATATAGATTCAATAAATAAATAAATAAATAAATAAATAAATAAATAAATTGTACATAGTTACGTGTTTGAAATAAAGCAAGAATATGTTATCTTCTGCTTAATGTGTCGTGGCTCACTAGCCCACGATGTATTCAAGTAATAACAACGTAAGTTCGTTTTACAGTTTATTATGAGAGGATCGTAAAGATAATGATATTTTAAGTAACATCTGATCACAGGTATGTTCTATTTAGTTCTGGCGGCCCCGACGCTGTTTGAAAGCGACTGGCTTTCAATGTGCTCATTCGGCAAACTTCGGCTGTACCGATCATTCCCGAATGAACGTGATATATTAAGGTACATCCTAAGGGCTATACACTACAGAATATATGTTAAATAAAATTTTAAAAAAGCAATATCTAGAATTAAACACAATACAAGCTTTAGTCTTTGTTGCGTTGCAAAATTATATCTATATTCTTCCTTCCCTTGTCAATAATCCATTTCTTAATGCTTCTTTTGAAATCACTTATTTTTTTATAATATTTATTGTAAGAGGTTGAATTGATGTAACGTAGAAGTAACAAGGAATATCGTGAATAAATCTAGCGCCGAATATTAATTCCGAGCTAAAGTCTACACAGATTTTTTGTTATATAATTTGTCTCTACACATGATGTGTACGTTGAATATTTTTACGTCTCCTGCGTTTTTAACTTTATAGGATGACAAATGGAACAGATTAAATGAAGACAAAAAATAAAATTTCTGGGGAAAACGTATAATTTTAGAAAGATTCACAATTCATAATAAAAATTTATTAACACCCCGTTGTGATAAAAGCACTCACTTAAGATCTGCCGAGTTTCATCAAGGAGATAGGTACATTGTTTAATTAAAAATACGAAACACGTTGTTTGCCAAAATTATTTCCTGGAACCATTATTTTTTAATCCACCTGCGAGAAAATAAGATTTGTCACATTAATTTTCTTTTGAGCAGCCTTCCTCTTTTGTTAAACAATATTCTAATCACGCAATAAATAAGTGAGCAATTTAGTTAAGTGGTTTCTCGGGAATGTGGGTATCCATAACGAGAATATCGGTTAAATTATAAGAAAGGAAATGAACTGTATTTTATTTCCTTTACAATGCTTATTTTGAAAACCTCCTCCCGTTTAATCACAGTAGGTGATCATAGGATACATAAGATACATAGGAATCATAGGATACCATATTTGTCCCAGCTCACATAGGTCTCATAGAAATCGTCGTGTCTCCCATACTATCATATTGAGAATTATGATTCAAATGGTAATGGAAAGAATACTACACGCTGTGTATTCAAATCCAAAAGTAAACCACAAAAAATTAAAATGCACACCTATTTGAAACCAAAGTTTCCGAATGCATTTTAAAAAAAAATTATGAAATTTTGTGAATTTAAAAATAATTTATTTTTCATGAAACGACAAAAAGTGAGGTTACCGTAACGTTTGTAATTTATTTTTCCAATGAAAATGTATGTGTTTTAATTTTTTTGCATTATAAGTAATTTTAATTAGAAAACACGTACAGTGAGCCTTTAAAACTTATTAAAGTTTAGTTTTTAAAAAAATAATTTGAAAGCCTATTTCATCATCTTTCGAAAACAGTTTTTAGTTTTCGGATACGTTAACAAATATTCCATTTATTTGGATTTTATTGCAAAGCGGGAATATTTTTAGCCTCTGACAAAAATCGGCAAATTTTTGAAGGGTTAAATTAGTGCAATTTTTTTTACGAAAGACATTTAATAATGTGCGTCTCGTAATAGCTAAACCTTCCACTACTTCTACTACATCTTCCACTACGTCGTATTCTATTGCAGAACGACAATAAACACTCCTTTACATTTATTACTGACTGAACATATACAGGGTATCCGGGGATAAAGTGCATTAACTTCGGGAGGTGTTTCTACGTGATGGTAGGAGTAAAAAAAACAAATAACTTTTTCCGAAATTCCAACTTTTTTTTCCCATACAAAAAGACGTACCTAATAAAAATCCTTAGTGAATATATATATTATCCTTATAGAACACATTATATCAGGATGTTCTATATTAGCGCCGTCTGAGTATACATTTAGGCACAATCAGGTTTTAAAAATAATTCACCAATTTTTAAACATAACTTGATTGACTGTCATAACATAGTACCATATTATGAATACGAACCAAATTCATTTTTAGAAAATAATTTCTTTAAAATTTACTATGATAAAACTATACTAACAGACAGACCAATTAGTCACAATAGACCCGATATAGTTTTACATGACAAAATTTAAAAAAATAACTTATATCATTGATGTAGCTATTCCAAATTCTTGTAATATTGAAAAATCTGTTTCTGAAAAAATAAGAAAATATACAGATTTAGGAAATTAAATTAAAAGAATTTGGCATTCTCACACTATAAAAATATTACCATTTGTTATTTCGGCTACTGGCATTATACCTAGCTCTCTCATTAAAAATTTAGGCATATTAGATTTGTCAAAGAATTTGTATATAAAAATGCAAAAATCAGTCATTTTAAATACATGTAGAATTACGAAAGATTTTTAAAATATTTATATTGAGGGATCAGTAGGATTTATCGGTCAAATTAGGAATTCCACAGAGCCGAACCCTCTGATATGAAAATATCTGGAGACGGTGAATTATATTCCCATTTAATAGTTTGGTAGATTAACGAGCTGTTCTTGTATTGTTTTGTATTAATTATACTTATATAATACACTTGCATAACGTGGATTTACTAGATGATCATTTATATGGAAAAGTGTCTGAAAGGGTTTAGTTTTTCCTATGGGAAAAACTAAACCCGTTCCTGTAAATCTGGTGAAAAAAAGGTACAAACTTGCCCGATAAATTTATGAATTGTATCGTAACAGCGGAAAATAATAGTGTTGGCCGTACACGCCGAAGTAATTTTATCTTTTTACCAAAAAAGTACCCCTAAAAGTTGGAATTTCGAAAAAAGTTATTTATTTTTTTACTTATACTATCATGTAGAATCACTTCCCGATGTTAATGCACTTTTACCCCGGACACACAGTGTATAAAAATAAATAATTTAAATTTGTTTCAAAATACGCAAATACATTAAGGGATTTAAAAAATTATTTTTTTGAAATGTGAAAAACTTTTTTTTTTAAAAAACCTACCGCACAGGATTTCCAACTGCTTTTTACCATCTGGAGCCAGTGAGACTATATTACCCTATGATATATATGGTATGGGGTCTGTTGTGAGGCTGAGGGGAAGGAAATCGGGATGGGGAAGGTAAGGAATTACCAGACTATTCAGATTTGGTCACCAAACATGGCTAAAGCCAAAGAGCAATGTTTCAATTCTGAAGATGTTCTTACACCAGTGCGATGCTAGAGTATCTTCTACCCTGAAAAGTGCCGCAAATATACAATTAATTATTTTTAATTAATAAATTGACAAATAACTCCATCAAATAAAATTTACTTTCGGACGGGATTTGCACCCGCATTTGAATTGCTAGTAGAGAGCCTTACCCCTCGACCACGGAGGCGGTCTATGTCTGACTTGGTATATTATCTTGCAATGAATATTGACCCTTTTGGAGACAGATATTTTACAACTCCTCATAAAGGAAAATAACTTTCCCTATGGCTTATGTTATCTTTGGGATGCTGTGAGGAGGGTCTTTTTGAGGAAGGAAGGAAAAGGAAGTTCTTGGACGGAAAACGGTATGAGGGGTGAGTAGTAATTTGGGGTCAATGTGTTTTTAATAAATTTACCGTTCATATAAAAACAAAGTTTTTTGGAGTGATAGTGATTTAAAGTACATTTAACAATTTTTTTTTTTACAATTTTCGTCCTTTTTTATGAACGGATTGTTTCAAAGAAATTGAACAATTCATCAAATTCAAAATTCAATCCGGTGAATGTACTATTTATGTTTTATTATTTTGTTTTATTATAGTATATTACCAAGTTTGTAATTATGGGCCACAGAATTCAAATAATAACAGAACTTGAATAGAACGTTCACAGAACATGAAAATTGACTTCTAAATTTGATGAATTATTCAAGTTCTGTGAAACAACTGGTCCTAAGTGATGTCCCTGTTTACAATTTTATAAACAAAGTTAAAAATACACAACTGCGCAAATTGCAGTTATTCTTTCTTCAGTTTAAATAATAAGTATTATATATATGATATATTGACGGCCGCCCGAAGTCGAGTGGTAAGTCTCTTGACTCCCAATCGGAAGGTCGCGGGTTCGAACCCGGCGTGCGCAAATAAATTTTATTTGATTAATTTGTGTTATTTCACAATTAATTAATAAAAATAATATGCACTATATTTGCGGCACGTTCCAGAGCCCTGGTGCAAGACCACCATTCAGAATTGAAATGTTGCTTAATAATGGCTTTAACCGTGTTTAGGGATTAGATCTGAATAGCCAGGTACTTCCCCACCTTCCTCCTCCCCATCTTCTCCCTTCCTTCAGCCTCACAACATACCCCAATTGGGGATGCCATATTTTCACTGGCTCCAGACGGGAGCAGTTGATATTCTTGTGAGGTATTCTCTAAAAAATATATATATATATGTATATATGTAAATTATTTGGTTTTGAAATGAGAATCTGCATAGTTCCTACCGGAATATCATTTATTTAGTACCTACCCTCTACCTAGCTGGAAAAGCATTTTGAATTTGGAACAATGACAAAAATAAATGTACTTTAACACAGGTACGGTACTTTAACACTCTAAATTTCTTACAGCACTACTTATGCTTACTACGTATTCAAAGGAATACAATAGAACGCAGGTCAAACAAAGGGCAATAATTGTAAAAGTAAAAATACAAAGAGGATAAAAGTCTAATGTAGGGGCTGTCATGATACATTTAGTAACTGTACCTGATATTTATAATCCCCGGCAAACTTGACAAAGAACAGAATAATGATGTGTAATGCACAAGGCCTCTAAGTAATAGGTAATAGAATAATAAATTGAAAGTTTAACGCGAACCCCCTAAAAGCCCGAAGTGTCTCGCAGCGCCGGGTATTTTCCGCCGTGTAAACTAAGCAAGTTAGATAACTGAGGATCAACTCATTAAACTAATTATGCATTGTTTGCTGCTAGAAGTTCAAGAAGAGGTACTGATTCTTAGTTGAATGTTTCACGGTTAAGACGATGCAATGCGAAGTAATACAAAACCATGCAAAAACATGTGTTTTGGGTTAGAAAATTTCGTATTTTAGAAAAATGATCATAGGTTGTTTTTTAAATACTACGTGTGAGTAGTATGGCAATTGTCCTTTGATATAATCAAACATTTTTTTCTATGATTTTTTTTTATAAGTTTAGAAAAAATTAGGGGTTTAAAAGCGAAAACGCCACATTCCAAAAGTACTGTTTTCGGTAAACCACAAAAAACCGACCAAATAATACTTCTCATTTTTCGTGTGATTTTTTAGTAATAACTTAAAAAGTATATTCCAAAGTGAATTATTATAATAAAAAATGTTATAATAACGTGTTCATGGGTTATGTTGAATATATTTTGAATTCAAACTTTTGATTGGCTTTTGTGGAGATTGGTGATTTTGATTGTTGATCGCTGTGGAGAATGGTGATTTTCATCTACATCCTATTTTCATTTCGATTCGACACAAATCTTTAAAGTATCAGGCCTATAAACAATGTTTTCAAGTGCAAAATCTCTTATTTACGAACCCCTTTACTTAATTATAAATGTTTTTTTTTTAAATTATGATCAGAAACGATTAAATTTTTTGTGCACGAACTTCACGAAATAAAATAAAACATGCATTTTGGCGATGTTTTTTTTGCATAAAACCACAGCTTAAAGTGGGAATTTCAACGTTTTCGCCTCTTCTTAAGATCACTTTTTAAAAAATAGTGTTTTTGATCTAATCTTCACATCTACATGAAGTAAGAATATTTTGTTATGTAACAACATTTTTACAATGAAAGATTTGGCACCGTCAACACTTATTGCGGTTTCGGACTTTCTAAAACTTCACAATCGTGAATATTCAAAAGAAATCTAAAAAATCTATACGTTTGAAAAAGATCAAAAATCTCATAAGGGTTGTGTCAAGTAGAATTTAAAGAAACATTATGAACTTTTTCATACATATAACTTGTAAAATAAAAGAAATAAATAATTTTTAACAATAATTTTTGGAGCATACTTTGCGATTTATTTCTATCAAGGGAAATTCAAATAATTACCGTTTCGGCGAGGGGAATGTATAGATACTATCTTAAAGAATAACATATATTTTTTTTAAGAGCTCAAAATCTTCAAACGTTTAAGGAAAACGTGTCAAAAATCGGTAGAAATTGGCAGAGCGGTCCCTAACAACCTGTATGGACAAGTTGATAAGTTTGAATAAAAATATGTTCAGCAGTACATCCTCTCTGCATACCCTTTCGGGACAATTAGTTATGTTTTCTGTAAGTAAGTATACGTATATTCCCTAAACCGACTGCATATTGTATATAAGTATGCCCGGGGGGGGGGGCAAATTGTCGGGGATCAATTGTCATAGAACCGATAATAACCTAATCCCGCCATTGTTTGTCGGAATCTCTCTGTGAATTCAATATGCACAGTACCGGGAACAATACACATTACACATTATTAGCTGTCAACCGTATTGCTGATTTCCAGGTAAACAGTGAATTTTGAGCTCAGCATCAGAGCTTGATAATTGAATAAATCAAATTATAATTATTTGGATGATAGATACCATTATTAAAGTTATTAGTAATTGATTCGATCTTTAAAATTCAGAAACTAATTATACAGATTATTGTAAAACTAGTTCTTTAGTTCTTTACGACAAAAAAATGCTGGAATACCTTTTCAAACAGAACTCTTTTTGACAATATGTCCAAACGAACCAAACGCGCAATCTCTTATTATCCCTTTCGCAAAAACAATACTTTTGTACGAAGAAATTTTAGATAGGTACTTAGTAGAAACAAAGCTATACAATATGTATGAGAAGATGTATGGATGCACTTCCACTGGCCATGAGACAGAATACAAATTATTCTAAATATAAATTAGATACCAAGAATTTATTTGAAGAACTCGCCTAATATTTTAAATCGAATCAAGAATTATACATATTTTAAATCATTTAAAAATTTATTTTAAACTGAGCCTGTTCTCAACACTGGAATTCTCAGTGAGACGCATAGGGCGAGGGAATAGTACATCACCAATGTAATATAATTGCAAAAGTTGAATAAATACAAAAATATAGTTATCGTTGGAATCTTCGATTACAAAATCAAGATGGATGTCTCTGCCGGAAAATATGTGAGCACTGATGATTTTGAAACAATAATATTATTATTAAATGAAACAATATAATAACTTTGTTAAAACCACTGATTTATTTAATTAATGCTGACCGGTTTCGGAACAACCGTTCCTTCCTCAGGGCAAACATATAATGATTTGACAATCAGAAAAGAGTGGGAGGGTACAATTAGTACTAAGTGTTGTGGTAGGGATGGGGGTGTGGCTAGGAATTAATGGAAATTTGTGGAGACTAGAAGCCTTAGAATTAAAAAAAAATCTCTTAAAAATAATGAGTCAGTTATCAACAAACACAAAATATTAACTTACAGCCCAATCTTACATCCGTTCCCTTCCCATGTCCGTTCTGTTCCCTCTCACAACTTTCAATTAATTTCTAGCCACGCCCTTATCCCTACCACAAACTAAATTGTACCGTCCCACTCTTTTCTGATTGTCAAATCATTATATATTTGCCATGAGGAAGGAACGGTTGTTTCGAAACCGGTCGACATAAATTAAATAAATCAATGGTTTTAACAAAGTTATATTGTTTCATTTAATTATAATGGAAAATCGCAAAGTAATAGCTAGTTTAAAAAGTATAATAATATTATTAATCATTGAAAAATGAATAATTTATTATTTAAAACAGAAAAAAAATGTTATGTTGAAAAATATGTGACGTAGCGGAATTGGAAACAAGGCCGCCCGGAACTCGGTAAATTCGGGTTTAAGTCCCAGTGGCATGTAAAGCTTTTTTCAGTGTACTTTGCTTTTTCGTCTTATTTCTCCCCGTCTTACTTATTTTATCTTAATTCAATCTACTACTTATTTTTTTCTAATGGATTATATTCATTGTAAAGCCCCCTTCTGGTGATTTTCATCGGAAAACAGCTTTTCAAAAATTATGCAAATATTATTATAATTTTTGAACACATTATTATGAAAATTTTTGTGTGGTGAAGAAGTTGTATTTAAATTAAAAAAAACGAACATGTATAGATCGCGTGTAATTTCTCAAGGAAATAAACTTACAAAGGTACAAAGGGGATGAAAACATTATTTAAGATTGCGCAGATGGCGAAACGACAAGATAAATCTCGTATATTTACAGAACAGTCAACAAAACCGGCGTTGATACAAGTGTTTTCCCATTTTCCAGCTAAATCACAAACGCGAAACAGCCTTATATAACAATAAGAAGCGAGCAAACATGCAAACAAAAGGTGCCCCTTCTCGGTATTGAGTTACTCCTGAAGCAAGTATTATAATTAGCATGTCATCATCCGAGTACTGCCATCTACCGTCTATTATCCAACTCCTGAGACCTCCATTTTAACCTCTCTTTCTGTGACAAGCGTTGCTTATGAGAAGAAGTGAGAGCTCGCAGTGTATCCGTCAGCGGTGTGCCTATACACCGGTGTCCCAGTGTTCCACATCCACCTCTCACTCCTTGTTAGGCACTTAGGTTAGGGAATATTCATATCCCGTTGTGGTTTTTACTGTCATAATAAATGGGAATTTTAGTTAACGCGTTGACAAGGGTTAGCTGAGTCATTGGGGACACTTGGCATCGGGGAAATTTTGATTAAGTAATAAAATTCATTTAGTATCCGTGTACCTAACAACTTTGATTATATTATTGAATCCTTGTCGTGTTTTAATATGAATTGTGAAAAGGGTTGTTATAAAGGCATAATGTTTCACTAATAAATGTCTCACCCGGTCGTAGGTTTCACATAATTTACCCACTGTTTTATCAAAGCGCACAGTGATGCAGTCTCGTAAAGGCATGGGCCAAAAAATTAAAATTGTATTTAACCGCTTGGACACATAAGCTTGTTTTCACGATAATTTAACGTAGTTAGACATAGGAATGACGTATTTCCCGTACATGAGTTATTAATATTATTGTCATGCTATGTAAAAAGTCTCTTCAATCTCTTTTTTACAATAAAAAAAGTTGCAAACGCATCGCATATATGACCCCACTTTCCTGCTAAACCGTTTTGAAGTGAAGGTTCATTAAATTAGTAACCGCAGGATTTAATTATCTCTAGAATAAAGTTATTTCTAGATGTTATCAACATTCAGGGGAAATTTATCTATCTTCACACCTAGCGAGAAACCGTCTCTGATCTTGACTAAACTTTCCAGATTTTCTCATTTTCACTTTATATTGTTATACGGAACAAGAGGCAGACTTAAGATTTATATTCATAATTTACACTATATATAGAGATAACGAGACAAAGCTAGAAAAATTAAATATATAATAATTATAATCGATTTTGACGATTGAAACGTAGACGATACGATATGATTGTCTATACAATAATATAGAAACTACCACAGTAACTACCTCGGTACAGTGCATAGTCAGGAAACACGCCAAACGCGCACCCACCATATGTACACTGTTGATATTTGTCTCATGAGAATGGGTCGCTTCTACGACTCGTTCTTGAGTCCAACAGCTCGCCTGTGGAACGATTTTCTGGCCCCTGTGTTTCCTCCCCCCTACAACATGGGTCTCTTCAAGACTAAGAAAAAGACTCTCCTGATAAAGACCCTCCACACAGCATCTTCAAAGATGACCTAGGCTCTGAGGGAAATATTATTAAATATATTCCTCAGAGCCTCCTGTGTGGGAGTTATGTAAACAAACTAATATTAAGACAAGCACGCGAATAAGACAGTGGGTTTTTAAAGGTTCCCTATTAAATTTTTCCGCTCTATTGCAACCCCCTCTTCACCCTGCACAAGTTGAAATGCATAAACCACTGTGCCACAGAGGCTGTCATAGAAGCTCGGCATAATCCTTACTTAAAAGTTATATTTATGTTTAGAAATCAGAATTTGTAAAGTCAACTTAGATGTAGGTACGATTCGAATTGGTCAACTTGAAACATGCTTCATTTATATTTTATCGGTTAAAATTGCCTTCGCCGTGCCAGGCACTGCGTACGCCGCACACTGGGGCCAAATACTACAAGTTGATACAATAAACAAAAAAAATAAAATCAATTATACGATGTCGCTTCATTTGTTTCGAGGTACCTCGATAGTTGTAGCATTATTATATAGCAGGAAGAAACCCTTCCCCCTATCCTTCTACCCGTGACATCGCTCAGTAGAGAGCGAACACTCGTGCAGATAACACGCCGTTTACAAGTGCCAGCATAAACCTCAAGTTCAAGTATTTATTTCGGAAGTAACCTATTACGAATCCCAAAAGTGATTATGGAACCATTATGTTCAGGTATTAATCTTATGTTTTCACATTATATTTTTAACATAATTAATTATTTTGATAGGTAAAATTGTACATCGAATATATACAAAAATATAGTCGTGATTTTTAAGACATTCATATTCTTTTAGAGATTAGTTGAGCTCCGGGCACCTCCGGGCTTTCATTCAAACACTTTCAGGACCAGTAACTATTGTAATTTACGAATCACTTTTAAAATTTTGCACATATGTACACTTTTTGAAGTAATTAATTATTTTTATTTGATCGGAAGGTATATTTAAAATGAATTTTTTTTTTAATAACTCGGGATCAGACAATTTAATATTATGTTAGTTACAAAACCTGTCAGAAAAGAGATTTATTTCAAAATAATCGTTACCGACATTCAATTTCCAAATTTTGAACGTAAGGTATTTAGTGGTAAAGTGTTTAAACTCAAAGATAAAACTTCGTATTCTCCCTTCCTAAAACGGTTTATACCACATGTCTGGTCATAATAAAAAAAAAGATGGAACGCGTTTTCTGAGAGACATGAAGTCGTGTCATTTGGTGACAGATATAGCACAACGCGAATCAGCGGTTTTTGATGCTTCGTGACAAATAGAGCATTACGTGAACCGAGCGTAGAAATTTATTCATTTTCTTTTTTCCACACAGGTGCGAATTCCGATACTTTATTCATGACAAGCGACAATTATTCACGATAATGAAGAACTCTGGACATGTAAAAATTCCAGATCAGGTAAATTCGCTGCAAAAGGAAATGGAATTGAGGACAGGATGCATCGGTGATCCCAGAAAACATATTTCGAGAAGGATAAATCGCTTCAAATCGGAACACTATTCACGATGGGTAGCAGCGCACCGGATTGAAGTAAGATTTCTGGAGAATAATAAAACATGGCTGGATTCATCAATTTCTTTTCCTAATCTTACACCAAAACGCGGTGGTCCCGGTCGCCCGAAAATTACCTTTGATCAGAGTACAAAACGAATGAAACGACAAAAGACTCAAGAATTAGTTTATGCCACACAAATGGAACTTAGAGCTACAGGACAGCCAGAGCCGTCTGTAGCAATTACTGATATTTTATCGGATTCATCAAGTCCCAGTAAATATTTAAAAGCTTTTAGAAATTCTCTTGAAACAGTTACTATGTCAGGAGAGGATGGTGTAGCACTCGTAGTGGAAGCGGGTCTATCTCGATACCAATACAATGTAATAAGATCAAACGCTCCAAAACTATACCCGTCTTATAAAATTGTACAGGCCTCAAAAATCCGTGGTACGTCATGCCGCCCACACTTCATAAATTTTTAATCCACGAGCCAGAAATAATAAAAAGCGCATTATTGCTAATAGGTCATTTGACAGAAGAGGCACAAGAAGCCCGAAATAAGGATTTCAAAAATTAAAGGGAGCATCATTCACGAAAATGTAGTCGTGAAAAATCCAATGTTGATGTTTTCAATTTGTTGTTGTTGTCATCAGATCCTCTGATAACGAGCAAAAGGAAGCTGCCAAAAAAAAGTTGACCACACTCCCCAATGAAGCGGTAGAACTGCTAATGGCTCCATCATTACAGCCAACAGGTGAAAATTATTCATGTACTCAGGATGATGATGATGATAGTGACAATTACGATTATGATGATGATCGTGATGATGGTAGTGTTGATGGTGGTGATGATGATGGTGATTTTGAGTCAAACAAGTCGGATAAAGAGAACTGATTTTTTTTGTTATTATTTATTTATTTAAATCGTATATATATAATATGTACATAATAAAGTTTACATATATTATATGTTTAAAATTTTTGTTTTTTTATAACCTTTCCTCCCACATTAAAATTTTCTCTAAAAAACGTCCCTGTGAATAAAGGGCGTTTTTCACCACTCTTGCCCCACTGTGCGCCGTATTATTTCGCCATCTATCTACGCTGAATTATTACTTCGCCGCCTACTGGAAAGGTCTAGAGCTATTGATTGGATCAATAACTCACAGAACTGCGCCGAACCTTCGCTAAAGATCTCATGTGTATTTTGCTTGCCTTTCCATTAGCCACTAAAGAAGTTGGATATTATATAAGGCATAGGCAGTCCTGTGCGAGTCAGTCTGTCAACACAACTCACTCAGTCAGTATTCTAATACCTAGCGACGCACATACCTGCAGTCCTAGCCGTTGGAATTGTTACTATGTTTGTAAAATCGTAAACTAAAAATAAACTTTGTAACGTAAATTCCCAAGTATCATTTCAACGAACACGCGAAAGGTATCACAATATACGAAACTTCTTCATTTGGAGGCACGACCACCACGTCACTAATGTTAAAAAAGGTTGTCATAGTGAAAATTTTGATACTTAATATTTTGTTGTAAAAGAAAAAATAAAATAAAATGTGAAATGAATATTATTAATTTACTGATATCGTTCTCCACACAATTCTTAACAATATTTTTTGCGTTTCAAAGAACCCACAGACAAATAATGATTTTTATTGAATTCAATTATTTTTCTGACACGTGTTTCATGAATTCAAACAGTAATGAAATATTTCGTTGATTCACCTTTCAAATTCTTTTTTTTTGCCTCACTAATTTGTTTTATTTTGAGAGCATAAATTTCTTTCAGAGTATCGTATTGTATTCTTTACTGAATCACAATTAGAGAAAATAAAATATTCTGTTTTCTTTATTGCAAGAAACACTCGCGAAATTGTTAAAAAAGAATATTCCAGACGTTCAACAAGCTGCTTCGTGTTCATTCGTAAGGATATTATTTTCTGTATTTAAATTTCAGATTAAAAAAAAGATTCATAAGCTTTCTTTTCGTATCGAGTGCTTTTAAAAGTAATTAAACGCTGCCGTCAAATACTAATTTGAAGCTTCAAGATTCAGTTACCTTCTTCCAATTTATAAAATTCATTGTCTGTGTCGGGCGGTGTGGATTTGATGTGTGTATAAATCTACAGTTTTATAAAATTTTGCGCACTTGAACTTAAAAACAATAAGAAATCCACTGTCTATATGAAATTTCAAAAACCACCCCATCTCCCTTCCTACCACTTAAAGCAGTATTTTGATTTAAACTAATTTCGAAAAATTCTTAACAAAGTTCGGGATACAACGGGGATTTCAGCTATATCTACGCATAAAGTTCGGGATACAATGAGGACTTCAGCTATATCTACGCATAAAATTCGGGATACAACAGGGACTTCAGCTATATCTATGCATAAAGTTCTGGATACAACGGGGACTTCAGCTATATCTTTGTATTTTCATATTATCTTACTAGACGTATGAAAAAAATTGCATACATCTAAATAAACTAATCGAAAACAAAAACAAAATATCTACGCGTTAATCGATAGAAGAAATTTAAAATGCTGTAATTAATAAATCCAAAAAATCCTTTTTTCTCTCTTTCGATCTGCGTCGTCGAAATATTTCTAGGAAAATAAGTGCGTCGTGCACGTTAAGAGGATTTTTTGTTCTGAAAAATTAAGAATAAATTAAATTCTGATATTACAAAAATTTACAAAATATGTGATATAAGTATTCTGAAAGGTGTAATATTTTTTTTTGTTTTTTGTTTTTTTTTATTTTATTATTATTATATATATTTTTTAAAGTTTTTATGTCGTCTTTGGGGATGCTGTGTGGAGGGCCTTTTTAGGTAAAGGAAGGAGAGGAAGTTCTGCGAAGGAAAAGGGTATTAGGGATGGGTAGGAATCTGAGGGTCAGTGTGTCCGGGACGTATGAATAAATTCCTCCCATTGCGGTGCTAGGCGATTAGTCGAGAGAGTCCAGCTGGAGAAATCAAAAGGTCTCCCTTAACCAGTCTCACCCTATCCGACCCATCAGGGCTAATACATCAGCAGCCAAGACCTAGAAAAAACTCACCCCATGAACCCGGGCACCTCTGCGAAGTCACCAAAGGTAACAAACCAGCCGGTTACCGGGGCGGCGGTACCCATACTCGCATCCCAAATTAAATGCTCTCCTGAACAATTAACTTTTTTTCTTTTACAGCGTTTTAAATTTCCGTGATCGATATGTAAAGAAGTGGGTCTTGGTGTGTCGGTGTGGCTTAGTTTATTATGCAAAACAACAGTTTTATTCTGCAATTGATGAAACTTTGCATACTTGACCTTCAAAATAAGAGGAAAGTTACTGTTTGTATGTAATTTAAAAAAAAAATACCCCCATTTTGATTTTCCACCCCTTTAAATAGTATTTTGACACCAATCGATGAATTTTTGAACATTTGACGCTCAAAAATAGAGAAAAATTCCGGTGTAAATCTGTTTTCGAAAAATTCTTCATAAAGCCCGAGCAAAGAATAGATTTCAGCCATGCATCTATTATCAATATGTGTCCTGGTGGCGGTGTGGCTTTGATTTTTATGCAAATCGACAGTTTTGTTCCGCGATTGATGAAACTTTGCACACTTAACTATCAAAACAAGAGGAAGGTCCCTGTTTATGTAAGATTTCGATAAACTTCCCACATCCCCATTTCAAAGTTCAAAGCTTAAAGCTCAAAACAAAACTTCAACCAATGTCATTGTGGTGGTTCAGCTTTCCACCCAATGAGCGATCGATGCATAATGATGCTGTGACCACCCTCAGGGAGATCCTTCATTTTTAATTTAATTTATAGTTTATGAGTTACACCAGCGGTTTTCAACCCGTGGTACGCGTACCCCGTGGGGTACGCCAAGCAAAAATTGGGTGTACGCAATATCGTGGCACGAATGTAGGTTTTAAAACTAAGTTTAACATTATTATAAATTTCAGTAGTTTACGCACAGTTATTTGGCAGACTGAATGCTAAACCAGATACGCCCATCGTTCACGTAGCTACTTACAAGCGACGCTACCGCTACCTGTCATACTATTTTGGTAGTGTAGCGCCTAGCGGCGTTTTCAAACACTAATAAAAGTATAGAAAATACAGACGAGCGGCGATCGCGTCGCTTGAACGTAGCGCCATGGAAGAACGGCGATAGGTAGAGCCTATGTGAAATTGAGCAAAATTCGTAAAACTTTGCTCTGCAAAGCAAGCTCAAGTGTCACATTGACTGTACGTCAACATTGTATGATTGATTATACATGGATTGATTTAAACTTATCCGCTTAGTGTGGTGGTAGTAGGAGATTTTCAAATGTTGTCGGGTTATTTGTAACCCGGGAATGTTTGCTTTTCTTTTAAAAAAAAAAATTACCGACACATGAGAAACTTTTTATACAAACATTTTTGTACGCGGGCTCAAAAAGGTTAATTTTTCACGCGTAATATGGTAGACTGGATTGCACCGTTCATTTAGCTGATAAGGATATTGAATTAAGTGGAAGTGGATGGTAGAAAACGTTGGGGACGAGATAACATGGCACGATCAAGTGAATCAAATAATTATGTGTGGTAAAATGAGGCGCATGTACCTAAGAAAGGTATGTTAGCAGAAGGTATGACGAGGAAGTCAATGGCAGAAGAAGTCGGGGTCGCCCGAGAAGGACATGGCACGATGAAGTCAATCAATCATCTTAAAAATAAAATATGTAGGTACCTATTTACATTATTATTTATACCTTAAAACTACATCCTGGACGGTTCCTTGGTGGTCTCTGGGAAATCTGTCGTCAGTTGTAAATTGAGCTGCTTCCTTGACTTGCTTTGTCTCCAATCCAAGGGTACGCGTACAGAGAGATTTTGATGTTTTCGAGGTTATCCGTTTGGAGTAAAAACACTTATTTGTACTGGATATAACTTATAATTGCTATAATTATTCAGATGAATTGCAATTTTGTCATTTGATTCGAGTTGCGAGCTCTGGGGCTCCAAAATGTGGAATGAAATACTAGTATTTTAAAACGAGAATGACGATAATATTTTAGAATGAGTTGCAATAAATACCATAGACAAAATATAACACGGACAAAAGTTGTATAAGTATAAGCGCCTCCGCCCACTGAGGCAACTGAAAACTCTCAACTGCCAACTGTCTTTGTATGACAATGTGATGGCCCGCACACTTCACAATCACACAAAGCCCCGTTGTCAATGGTAACGCTAGCGGTGACTTGCGACTTGCACTGCCGATTGCCCCGGCCGGCCGTTGATAGTTGCCAGCTGTCAGCTGATTGTTCTTCGTCTGTGGTTAAACAACCTTTTTGACCAATCAAGACAGAGAAAACAGCCGGCTTTAGTTGGTTTTCAGTTGCCTCGTCAGCGGAGCGCCTAAGTCAGACGAAAGGTGGCAGAGGGAAGTTAAAAAATGAATTAAATATGGAATGATAAGTAAAAAATGAAGTTAAATATTAAACACAGGACAACACAACACTCAACACACCCTGCTTACTAGAATTCACAACAATTCATTCATCTGGCTTTCACTTCAGCTGTTTATAAAAAAGACGATTATCTGTAGAGGTCGGCGTTTATTTGATTTTTATGCAAATCTACAGTTTTATTCAGAGATTGATGAAATTTTGCTCACTTGCCCTTCAAAACAATTTGGAACCGCCCTCCGGAAACCATTTATTGGATAACCAACACCTCTGCCGTTTTACCTTAGGCTTTTACCAAGAGGTTGGCTATGTTTAGTGACTTAGTATTGGTGTCCGGGTTCCAAGGGCGATGTTTGTCTAGATGTTGAAAATTCCATCCACGATTTGTCATCTAGTATGTTGGTATATCTGCCTTTTTAGATAACCACAATTTGTTTAAATTTTTATCAAGGATTTCCGACTATAAAATGAATTAAATGCTCCGTGCTTTGAGGTTTGAATACTGTGTCATGTCGGTAATGCAGGAATTACATAACGGTCTTATCCTTGGAGCGAAATGAAACATTTTCCCATTTGCCGCCGTAATAAGCAGGATCCTGGTCGAGAAATGTAACTCATTTATAACCTACAAAATGGAATTTCGGCCGGCGCACATTTCACAGAGCACATTTTTTAATATTCAAATATGGCGAACACTTTGTTAGTTTAAAATTAGTAAGATTTTTAATAATATTAACTTTATACCACTTTGAATTAACTCCTCTGTCGCGTTAAGGTACATCTATGTACATGTAAACATCCTACAAGTGAAATTCATAAAAAAGGTTCCTTGATTCCTCTTCTCTTCATTTCTTCCATTTATTTTTGTTTGTACAAGACACGTTCCATATGTTCCATACATCATCCTAATTTGACTGCCCTAAAACGGGATTCTTCCAAGTTGGGCAGCCAAAACACTTTATAAATAATGTATAATGTATGTATAGAAAAAAAAAAAAATTATAGTTCGCCGGCATACATAGTTTTATATACAATACTAGTTGCCCTTAGTTTTATATACAATACTAGCTGCCCACGCGTTGCTGTGGCTAACGAAACACAACGAAATCTACTTGATGTTTACCTTACCTAGATAAAACCAAGTGTTGTGTCAATAAATTAACTCACACCGCCATTTGTCAGAAAATTATCGAACTTAAAAATAATTTCAAATAATTGTCTCACAAAAAACATTTAATTCGCAATAATAAATATTGAGGTCAATAATCGACATAAAAACTATCATATCTTTTAAGTTGGACCAAATTTAACAAAGTTAGCCTAATTTCATCAAAATCGGTTAAGCAATTTCGGAGTTTACATCGGACGAACATTGTGACACGAGATTTTTATATATTAAGATGCAGTCGGTTTAGGGAAAGTACGATACACCCACTTACACAATACAATACTAAATGTCCCCGAAAGTGTATGCAGAGAGGATGTACCGCCGAATAGCAAAAGTATAAGACGTATTTCCATTCAAATGCGTCAAGGATAAAACTACTGGTCTATAATACTGTTGGTGTACACCAGCGTAAAAGTACAAAAAATCGACACTGTTAATAAATTCATATTTTTATAAGAAAAACTCTCTTTTTAACTTTTGAAGGTTATTCCCATCAATGTAATATATCATTGAAGAAGAAGATAACCATAATAATCAAATTTTTTTAAATATGAAAATGAACAAGACAAAGAAAAATAATAAAAGATAACGGTCGCAACTGGGACTCGAACCCAGAACCTTACGTCTTACCGGGACATATCTACACCTCTACCAATTGGGCTACTGCGATCTATTATGAGACTGTCGTAATGTCAACTTCATATTTCAAATTTCAGAATTAACAATATTATCTTCAACTAATGTTTTTGCCAATTGGTAGTGGTGTATGTCCCAGTAAGACGTAAGGTTCTGGGTTCGAGTCCCAGTTGCGACCGTTATCTTTTATTATTTTTCTGTGTCTTGTTAATTTTCATATTTAAAAAAAAAACATATATATTATTATTGTTATCTTCTTCTTCAATGTTAATAAATTCCTTTGATATCCATATCACTTATTATAAAAAGGTGTTTTTTAAATTGATTTTAGGTTAGAAATTGATAAATAATGCACGAATGTTTATAGTTTGATATAACTTCGGAACCAACTGTCGGGAGGTTAACTCTCGGGTCACCATAAAAAGGTAGACCTACATAACGCATCATTTATGGTAGTTACTAGCGTATATACCTACACTTACCGTGAAAAATCACGAGATATTATAATTAATTATATAAGTTCATTCTCTAAAAAGCGCAGACACTTGAAAAATCACAAAGTCTGAACTCTTATCAAGATTAGACCCAAGAAATTTAAACAAAAGAAATACACATTTGGAATATAGAAATAAAATAATTTTCTGATAAAAAAAATAATTTATGGAGGTATTTTATCGCTTGCCTGAATTGTTGACACATCAGTTTAAATTTTGAAAATGTTAATTAAAATAAATTTATGTTAAAATATCATCTATTTTCTTTAGGAATCAGTTCCAATTTTCAAAATGACGAGTTCGTTATGTCAGAGTAAGGCGATCCGCCCACTGAGGCAACTGAAAACTGTCAACTGGCAACTGTCTTTGTATGACAATATGATGGTCCGCACACTACATAATCACTCAAACACCCGTTGTCAATGGTAACGCAAGCGGTGACTTGCGACTTGCACTGCTGATTGCCGTGGCCGGCCGTTGCTAGTTGCCGGCTGTCAACTGATTGTTCCTCGTCTATGGTTAAACAAGCTTTTTGACCAATCAAGACAGAGAAAACAGCCGGTTTTAGTTGGTTTTCAGTTGCCTCGTCAGCGGAGGGCCTTACGGGAGAGATAGACCCACAACCGACATTTGTATTATAATAATAAGTATATAACTGAAATATCTATATATTTTATTTTTAAAGTCGTCCAATTCTATTTAGTTTTTATTTACACTTTTTAAGAGGTAACATATCGTTGTCCCATTTTATGAATTTCTTCACTAAACAAATTAACCAGAGAAGAAATTCACATACGACAAATTTGTTTCCCAACGAAAATCGGTGGTGTGTAATTTAAATTTTTTAAAACCCTTTTTTAATATTCTTTCTTTATATTACATTAATTTTACCTAACAGATAGAGTAAAATTATTTTTATAAATAATTATTAATAACTCGCAAATAACTGCTAAAGTTTCCTCTAAAATCATGGAAAATCTATTTCTTTAATGGCCTCTATTTTATAATTTGTAACACAAATAAATAAAGTAGAACATATCAGTACTAAATTTACCTGCAACACATTTTGATTATAAATATAATTATTCAATTTTGTCATGTATATTGGCCTCAAATCCAAATTTAAGTTTTGTGTGTAAAAGACGACGCAGCCGTTACTCTTGACTCTTGACACATTTTGTTTCGGAGGTTCAGGCGTTCAATTTACGAACAGCTCAAAAAAATTTAAAGGATTTTTCTATTAATTCATAGGCCCTCGCAGATCACACAAACATAATTCTATTCTAAAAATAATTCTAAATCAGTAAAGAACAACAATTAAAAATGGATTTCTTACGACTACATGTTTTATACATAAACGTACCTAGTGTACCTACAGTTTTAATACCTATTTTTGTATTTACTTTCTGAACGCAATGGCCTAGCCACCGTTAGTTATTTAAAAAGCATAACCATAAAATATTACAATACTTGACATTGCATAGAATAAGACAACCTGTCGGCGGGTATTCTCAACGGATAAGAAGGAAAATAAGTGAATATTATATTATAATATGAAAATAAATTCTGAATAAAATGAAAACCGTACTCTCGAGTAAAACCATATTATTTTTGTCGAAGAACATGATACCAGTAGCTCTTATTCTAAAACGTAGTGTACGAAATACGGGAGAAGGAAAATATCGAAACAATGTGCTGCATTGAAAATACAACGTAAAAATATTTTGTATTATTTCTATGTCATAAAATGGTTACCTGGAACTTACTACGGCACATCTTTTTTTAGTTTCGGATACAAAAAATAGGACTGATAATACAGTTATATTTTTTCGAATTTGACACTTTAATCAAAGTTAAGGAAAAGCAGTTTATTTTTTGCATATTGGGCATAAATACGACTCGATAGGTATTATAATCTATCAAAGTAAATTCATCTGAAACACATACATTTTTATTAATGAAGACAATATTAGCGAAACTCAATCGAAAATCTGAAACAGAAAAATCTGAAAAAATACAGTCACATCTGGGACTCAAACCCAGGACCTTCGCCTTGCCAGGGCGCAGCACTACCAACTGAGCGAATGTGTCCCTCCGATTCGGTCATAACTGTATCAAACTTCGACTGAGAACTACCAACATTATCTTCATTTTCTTAACGCATATTTTTATTGACTGCTATCTTTATGCATGATTGCAAGATTCAAACTCGATCTAAATGCTATCTAGATAGTAACTTGGATATAGATACTTATAGATTTTTCTGCAATTCTATTATTAGTATATATATATTTTAAATTAATGAATAAAAACATAAAATTTATTAGTTTTTCCGTATTGTTTACTTAAATTACATGACGAAACATATTTTTAAAGTGACCGTGGTAAATTAAATTATTTATTTCAAAGAAACCCAATAAAACAGAATATTAAAATCATAGTACTCTTTAAAAATAAACTCAAAAATTACTATTGTCTTGAACAACGTTCAGGAAGCATCAAGTATCAACCCTTTTTGCAGCTTCCAAGGTTTTCTTTTGCTTTAATAAGAGAAATTTGGATATCTTAAAAATAATCTACGGGTTACATAATAATATTACGCTCACGCAGACGCGAGTCTAAAAAAACTGCTAGGAAGTAAAACGTTTAGCTACATTATTTTCCTCAAAAGCTTTCAAAAAAGGAAAACTAAGTCCTTTAACAAGAGGCTTAGCAAAGTTGGGGTTGTAGCGAAATTGTCATGTTGTTAAGTAAAGGCTTCCGAGTTGTTAAGTTAAGTAAAGGTAGAGAAATTGTTTTGTTAAGTTGCCAACAGAATGAACTCTGTCACAGCAGAACTCTCTCTTAGTTGTTGCGGTACAACCGAGCAGAATCCGGGAAATGATATAAATTTAATTAGGCGAGCCCTCTGAAACTAACCAAAGGAAAATGTGCACCTTGTTATTCGTAATTTTAATACGATAGGTAATTTCCATCCGACGGTGAAGAACCAAAAAACTATTAACTCGTTTCACACTACTGTAAAACCAAATCGATTAATTGGGATGGATTGGACGGACTGAAAGGGAGGGAATATTTTGAAGCGGTTTTCAAAACTTTTGAATTTAGGCCCATATTTTAGTAACATTCATATTGTTACTAAAATAGTTGCAGTTTCAGGCACCTACCGATGCACTCTTCCACTTTGTGTCTACTAGAGAATTTTGGCGGAAGGTTAACGGGGAGGTGAAAGGAAATTCTAATCACCTTTTTTAACAATCCGTTAAGAAAGTTATTACAAACAATAGCGGTAAGTTTGGTTCTGTGTAGAATGTAGACCAATCTTGTGTATTTTATGTCCATAAATCGAGCACTATAACTCACACAACGTGAGCCATGTAGTATGATAGTATACTTCGACCAAGTATTGCCGATGCTAGTATAAGATAAATTCAAATAACAACACAATATTACGTTTAAAATAAAACAAACACTCTTTGTTTTAACAATCTCGCGTTCGAAACAAACATTTTTTAATCTGAAAATAAACCATAATGAACTATAGACGTTTCCAACTATCACCTCCTCTCGTAAGTCGGTATGAGACGCATGTTAATAAAATATGAAAAAAAATTAAAAAGAGATAATTAAACTCCAACTGTAGAATGCGGGAACGTTTGAAAAAAAAAGTTTTACGAAAGGTAGGTAAATTTGGCATATTATGGCCACGAATCGACCAAGACGGTTTCCAAAAGTGCCATAACATGCCAAAATTCGCCCGAGTGGTTAAAACGAAATACGATAGAAGTTTTATAATAATTTATGACGTTTGATTAATTATCCATGCTGTCTTTAGTGTTATATCAAGATAAGTCGGAGACGGTCCAGGAAGACATGGCACAAATATTTTAGCCGTGTCATGTCAACAATCTATGTTAGAGAGACTATGAATGGTGTATAACAAGTTATTTATGAATGAAGCTATACAAGAGGGAGTTGTGTTATTTTAGGTATCGGTTGCATTATTTAGTTCCTATTTTAGGTTAACAGATACATTTAGACTATAATGAAATTAATTTTAATCATTTTTCGTATACCTACGTTCGTTCCTCTCACATTTCAACAGAACATAGTCACTTTTCGTTTTAGTTTTGTCAAAGCACGATTATATTAATTTTATATGTGTAAAATAATTAATCTGAAACTACGACCCTGTACTCGAGAATGTAGGTACTCGTGCCATTTCTTTCACATCGCCTTTGTAATGTAAATTTATTTGTTTCGAACAAATAAGTAAGTTGAAGGTTGTGATAAAACGCTCTCTCTTTTAGCCTACGTCCCATCAAGTGGAGGCGACTGCTTCGGCTGGCTCTGAATCAACATATCCGGATCCTGAGAATCATGAATAATGGATCCTGGGCAGGGGAAGGGGGAGAGGATGGGTGATGGCATTCTAGAGACATCTGACGAATTCTGCTGTAAGTGCCGGCCCGGGGAAAAGGCAAACTGCTTTGATATTAATATTAAACGATTGTCTTAATGTGAAAATCTGTAGGTAATGTAGGTATGTACTTAGATTTTATTACTCACTTCTCACGACGGGCAGCGTGAAGTAGTGATTCTAGGATCAATGTTAATGTCCTCCCTCTCAGCTACTTGCAAGGTTCAATATAAGCATTTTTAAAGAAGTAAACTATTAATATTCGAGTTCTTCCTGAGGAACATGAAGAAAAAAATTAATATCTCTTAGTTTCGTGAAAAAAAGAGTCCCGTATTTTGCGAACAGCCTGCGAAGGGTGTTTTTCATTGTATCTATTTTTTCTGCTATAGGTTCCCGGTATAGTATTACCGGTAAATATAATAACGAGAGATCTAGAATGGTCGATCGTTAAACCCAATATCAATACGATATTGACCAAATTCGTCAGCTATCAATATTTGCTAGCACGGTCTACGATTGTTAACAGATATTCCGACCGACGATTGATAAATCTTAAAGTGTCCTCCATAGTTTCATACAGGTTTCGATTAACTATCAATATATTTTTAAAATATGTCCTTCGTTATGCATAAATTACTGGCTTTTGAAGTCTGGTCCAGCCGATCAAAAAATTAGACTTTTTGCCTAAAAATCTTCCTATACATGTGGAATACATTCCCGAAGTTATAGCATCAAATTCGACCTTGAATTATAGTTATAAGCGGTGCGTGCCAAGCAGGTAGAACGAAAAAACAGAGCTGCCCGGTTTCAAGTGAAAATTTTAAATGCGTTTTTCTCAGAACCATATTGTTCAAGTTGGTTAAAATTGTAGCTGACGAATATTCGTCCGATTCGCTTCATTCAAAGTTTAAAATAAAGTAACTGAAACATATATGCAAATAAAAAAAAATATATATATGCGGATGAATCTCGACTTATGAAAAAAATATTATTATAGGACTAAGTAATTGCAAAATTAAGGCCGATTTATTTCATGCACCTTCGTAGTGCACATTCTACACTCATACCATAAATATATTTTTTAAGTTATACGTTTCAAATAATTTACAAGGAATCCAGGATTCCTACCGACTTGGTCAGACCCTCCGCTTGCGGTCGCTATATCTGTGTATATAGATATTCAAAAGATTAAAAGTTCACGCATTCGTGGTAGCCTGGGTGTCACGGTAAACGGAGACCACCAGACCACACAGTGAAGCAGGCAATGTCTATGGAGCTTCATCGACAGTCGTCCAGAGGAAGACCAAAGAACTTCTGGATGATTCAATGCTCCAAAATCCTAAGTAGAAACGGCCTGGATGAAAGTGATACCCAGAACCGAAGAAGCTACAACCTGTGAACAAAGTCTACATAGGCAATGAGTTGGGGCAGTGCAAGGAAGAAGAAGAAAGATATTCAAATCAAATTTTCAATAGTGTTTTTTCTTGTTCATATGTACCTTTACATGTAACAAAAGTTTAGCGGATGAAAATAAATTTAATCTTTGAAAAATAACGAATTTAAAAAATACTCAGTTGGACCAGACTTCCACCTTAACGATCATATTGAACTAACGAAGCTCTTAGAAATGAAAGAAGTCGTACACGCGATCCATAAACCTAAATAATGCATCTAAGTAGTTAGTATTTCAATTCAAAATTGCCAATTGGCGTTTGACGTTTCGGGATATGAATTCGTCGACAGGTCTGGCAGTGTTGCCAGAATATATATATATATATATATATATATATATATATTTTTTTTTTTTTTTCTATTTATTCCCCGTCAATATCGGTCTGGCTATCAACAGTGCAACCCAGCTTGGAATATCGGTATAAATTCTGAAGTTACGCTTATCGACCGATATTGTAAAGTTTTCGGTTCGAAAGGTGCTAGAAGCTCAAGATCCAATTTCTGTATGAAAATTAAATAAACTGTTTGTATTTCATGAATGTCCCGCGATAATCCCCATCAAGTATTTTTTTTCAGATTACATACAAAAATACATACAAACAAAGGAGTAATCTCGTTCATAGTGGAGTAAAATAAAATCTCTGGAGTATAATGGCCATTAAAAATACGAATTTCGGTTGTGATTCCATTTGTCTATATGTAGCCCAGGTTCAGTGAACTTTTAATTTGATTTCAATTTAAACGTCACATCATTTTACAAATTCAATTCTCCGAAACCCCCCCCCCATCCAGCACGTTTTGAACAAGTTTCGATAAGATAGTAGTATGCAATAGCATCTCCATGATTATCCAGTGATTTTCAAGGGACTGTGTTAATATAAATGATAAACAGGAGGAAAATTCGGTAATTTTTTTAAAATTGTAACTACCCTAACTAAATAATAATATTATTATATTCTAGCCCGAGAACCACTTAAAACGCTACTGTATCAATTAAATAATCTTTTATTTGAAAGAAAGAAAACTGTTTATTTTCTTTTATTATCTTTCCTGGAATGGTTTTTGGTGTTCGGAATAATTGGATTAATCCCAAATGACAGCCGCTGTGAGGTTAACTTCTACCAATTCCACCAGTGGCGTTGGGTGTATATTTTACCAGAGAGCCCTGCCCATAATTGGTTTGGTTTAAAATAAAACTTTTCAAACGCTCGAACAATTTCCCGTAAAATTAAAAGCGAATAAAACTTTAAAAAAAATACCATCTGAATTATTATCCAAAGTTATGCAGATCTGGCCACGTTTTTTAGATACATAGGAACTAAAAATGTGTTGCTAATTTATTTAGAATTCTCTTCAAATAAAACCGGAGTGCAGGCTTTACGAATAAATTAACAGGACATTATGGCATGATAAACGCTAGGAAACGAATTATCAGAATTTCCTGATAAACTTTTGTTAAATTACGAATATTTTATCAGGACGACGAATCGCGTCCACATGAAAATCCTAATATTTTTGCATTACAATATGAATATTCCTGATAATTCAGCGGCAAACAACTCACATTTATTTGCTTTTATGATATTTTATCAGTAATTACTAACCTATCGATGGATGATTTATATAACGCCGTTTTTATTCAAAATCCTTCAAGGGAATATTTTTAATAGTCTATGAGCACTTCCTCATAATTTTATCAATATTTACAAATACCAGCATTACCTGCCATTCATTCATAAACATATGAGGTTTTACTATCAAATTATATTTCAATAATAACGCTGAAAAGAATATATCCAAATCCAGACCGGAGAGATATATGCAAATACAAAACCAAGAGTACTTATGCCATCCAGCCGATATATAGGAGAGCATCTTAGTAGGCATTCGTAAAACTACTTAAAAAAATACTGGAAAATATTATCTTTACTTTATATACCTACCTTATTTTTTTCTATTTTTCGAGCTTTTTGAGATTTTAAAATTTTTATTAGTGACTACATAATTAAATATGTGTACACAAAAACAATGCTATGGTGTAGACAACTACAGAAATGTTTTTTTCTTCTTATTCTTCACCTGTGTTGGAACGAAATAAAGTTATATAACATGAAACAAATTACTTTTGTGCAAACCACTATAACCAATGTTAGAATATCTACAAGTTTCAAAACCGATGGTTTCTTCGTCAGGATAATAACATGAATAAAAATGACAAAAAAAATAAGTATAGACAAAAAGAACAATAGACAAAATTTTTAAAGTAATTAATTACCTCTTTCTGAAATATTTTTGTCTATTGTTCTTTTTGTCTAATTTTTTTGTTTGTTTATTTTGTTATTTTTATTCAAGTCATTATCCTGACGAAGAAACCATCGGTTTTGAAACATGTTGAAATTATAACATCGATTATAATGGTTTACACAAAAGTAATTTAATTATTATTTTTTTAATTGATAAACTAACGTTTAAGACAAGATTTTTTATGCATAGCACAAAGGGTTAATAATATTTGACGAGTTAAATTATTTCACCAAAAAATGTAGGCATCATATGTCTCGACGCCATCTATTGGGAGAGTTAGCACTTACATGCCTTTCCCACATAAAATAAAGTTGGTTGTTTGCAGGTGAAAAAATGTAATAAGTAATAATTGTTGAATGAAACACTAGGTATATATTGAATCATTTGGCGGGTAGGAGGTATCCCGCCGTAGCTTAATGGTAGAGCACTTGACCGGCAATCAAAAGGGTGCGGGTTCGAGTCCCGTCGGCGATATGTATCTTTTCTCGGAAGATTCTTTCAATATGGATGAGTGTTTCAGGCTAATAATTATTGCTTATAATATTTGTTACCCTTTGTGCTAGGCATAAAAAATCTTGTCTTAAACGTTAGTTTATCAATTAAAAAAATAATAATTAATATTTGACGAGTTAAATTATTTCACCAAAAAATGTAGGCATCATATGTCTCGACGCCATCTATTGGGAGAGTTAGCACTTACATGCCTTTCCCATATAAAATAAAGTTGGTTGTTTGCAGGTGAAAAAATGTGTGAAAAAATGTAATAAGCAATAATTGTTGAATGAAACACTAGGTATATATTGAATCATTTGGCGGGTAGGAGGTATCCCGCCGTAGCTTAATGGTAGAGCACTTGACCGGCAATCAAAAGGGTGCGGGTTCGAGTCCCGTCGGCGATATGTATCTTTTCTCGGAAGATTCTTTCAATATGGATGAGTGTTTCAGGCTAATAATTATTGCTTATAATATTTGTTACCCTTTGTGCTATGCATAAAAAATCTTGTCTTAAACGTTAGTTTATCAATTAAAAAAATAATAATTAATATTTGACGAGTTAAATTATTTCACCAAAAAATGTAGGCATCATATGTCTCGACGCCATCTATTGGGAGAGTTAGCACTTACATGCCTTTCCCATATAAAATAAAGTTGGTTGTTTGCAGGTGAAAAAATGTGTGAAAAAATGTAATAAGCAATAATTGTTGAATGAAACACTAGGTATATATTGAATCATTTGGCGGGTAGGAGGTATCCCGCCGTAGCTTAATGGTAGAGCACTTGACCGGCAATCAAAAGGGTGCGGGTTCGAGTCCCGTCGGCGATATGTATCTTTTCTCGGAAGATTCTTTCAATATGGATGAGTGTTTCAGGCTAATAATTATTGCTTATAATAAAAGTAATTTATTTCATTTAAATAAAATGTCACAAAGTGAATTTCCAAAGAATGAAGAAATTATACAACTTAATTTAATTGCTTCTTCTTAGTTTTAGTGCTATTTTAATGTTATTTTATTGACCTCTTTCAGCCAGACTTTAACTCTTGACCTGTACTAATTAAACTTTTCCATTCGTTTTATATCAGGGGGATGGATGTTGTGGTGTTTTGTTGCAAAATATATGTAGTTTCTTTGTCAGAATGTGGTTTTATAACTTGGAATGTTTTTTATGTCATTTTGATTCGGTCTGTGTGCGAGAGTTTCATTATTTTTTAATAGTTTTAATAGTATATTTGTTGGCAAGTATTTATTTTATAATTGGTAGGTACGTCAAAACTAAAACTTCAATCAAGGCGTTCTCATGGGTATTCACTCCAAAGGCCAGTTGTTTTACCGAATTTTAACAGTTCATCAAATTCCAAATTTAATTTTCAAGTTCTGTGAAGGTTCTATTTGAGTTCTATTATATCATTATTAATCAGATGTTTTACATGACTGAAGCCACAATAGAATTGGAATACAATTTTTTATAGAACTTGAAAATTACCTTCTGTTTAAATTTTGTGAAAATAACCAACCTCAGTATGGTGTTAATGGTTCCTTTTTGAATTATATTCAAAATATGTAATTGAAAATTACCTTCTGTTTAAATTCTGTGAAAATAACCTACCTCATATGGTGTTTATGGTTTCTTTTTGAATTTTATTCAAAATATGATGTACTTAAATTATGCAGATCCCCGTCGAAAATGACATAACGATAAGCAAGTATTTAAATGAAGTAAAAATTTCAACGAATAATAAAGTCCATAACAAAAAGACATTACATTTCAAATTACAACATGTTATAAGTAATAATTACCTTCCGATAGCACATCTGCGATATTATTAATAAATTTGGGCATTTTCTTAAAGCAGAACAAACCTGTTTTGTATTCTTCAACTTCCCTTTCAGGACCTAACACGCAAATATCAACCCTATTTCCAGAGAAATGCCACCTCCATTCCATTTCACGTACAAACATAGGTATATCATTTTCCTAATAAATGTTCGTACAAAGAAAAAATTTGGAATGACACACCTTTGCGCATTTAAACTATTCACATTAAAATAAATTATTTCTTATTTACGTCTGTTTTTCCAAGAACTGATATCTATTTGTAAACTAGATTCTACACGCAAAAGCACCAACTCGTGCAGGTCCATGTTCTCTAAATTGAATGTAATGTAGTTTTCTTCTAGTTACGCCCCTGGGTATCAGGGCCCCAACGGCTCCTTCGGGTCTTTTAGTTTCCACGGACATAAACTCGGGACTATATCGCCCGGTCAAGTGCGGGGCATTCCGTACCAAGTGGGCGGCCAGCTAGTTGAGATAAAAACTTTATTTCATAGGAACTACTTAAGTAGGATCCATCCCATAAGTTCACATTTATATTAAGTACAGACGTGCTCTTTGTAAGAACCGAACCTTTTATACCCACAATAATTAAAATATTTAAGAAAATATAAAATCGTGGGTGATTTAAAAAAAAATAAAAAAGATTTAAATGATACAAAGTACTTTGTGTAAACCACTATATAATCACATGTTGTAATATCGACATGTTTCGAAACGATGGTTTCTTCGTCAGAATAATAAGAACATGAAATAACAAAAGAAACAAACAAGTATAAACGAAAAACAACTTTTTTAAAAATTAATTTTTTATTGAAAATTTTTTGATACAATGGTACATAAAATTATTAATAAAAGGTATATAAAATACTTAAATATAATATTGTATGAACAAAAAAATCACACAAAGGCAAATTCTTGAGGGTGAGTAAAATATTTAATTTATTATAATTTTATGGTTAATAGGAGATTTAAGAATTACTACAGACAAAAATATTATAGAGTGGTGATTAATTACTTAAAAATATCATAAAAAACAAATATAAAATTAAATATAAAAAATATTTTAGAATATGTAAATATTGCATTACATTAAATAAAAATAATTTCAAAAAATTAACAAAAGATGATCTCATTGTTTAAGCCACAAAATTGAGGACATACCAAATGCAAAACATTCAATAAACTATGTCAGGACGAAAATATCACCCAAGTGAGCAATAAATAGTATTATATCTAAAAATTCTTCGCTAATTTTCAAAACGCAATTTTCGTGAAATACGAGTATAACCCACAGAACCATTTTTAACTTCAATTAGTAAGGCTTTAGTTTTTTCCATGTAAATTCAACAAAAACCTCACAATCGCTCATGCTTTTTTGAACTAATGCCATTTAAACGCCTTTTAAATTCACATTTAAAAACTTTACGCCATTTTTAACATCCAGAAATAAATAGCAATCCAGTGAATTACCCAAATTCCGGAAAAAAAACGCCTAAATATTCCCGCAACTCCCCGGCGTTCAGTAGACCCAAATTTGCGATAAATGAAAGCGGGCCACATCAAAAAGAAAAGGGAAAAGGCAAAGTCTCCCCGCGGAATGGCTTTATTTCTATTAATCATAATTTCAAAGGTCACGGAAAATGAAAGCAATTTGGATTCAGAGAAATAAAAAAGTCGCTTAAAGTAATATTATTTTGAAGGGTGAGAAAATGATACCAAGTTGATATTATAAATTTACCAAAACTTTTGAGTTGAGAGGCATAAAATATTATAAAAGTATGTACCGCTTAATCCGTTTATATCATGAAAACAATACAAAGTTTCAACTCCTGCCACTTTTGACAAATCGACGGTGGGTCAGAGGATTTATAATATATTTTTAAATTTATCTTGGTAAAACTAAAGCAATACCCATTACAGTTTTTTTGTATGTTTAAGTTCGATAAACGATGACCGGAAACTCTAAAATATTCCAACTTCGGACTCAATTTATTCTAATACGAAAGCTAAACTCAACAAAAGTTATTCAACAATACGCCAAATATGATCTAGATTCATCGGTTTCACTGCTAGTTTCTGGATACCGTATAAAATTAATAGGTACATCGAGGAACATAAGGAAATTCCAAAAAATCTCAAAAATTGTTCGACACTTAGAAATAAAATTGAATCTGAAATTGTGTATTCGTCCATCGTCCTCTATATAGGCCACCGCTCTCCTCCATAATGTGGCCAATCGGCTATCCACTACAAATCTTATCCCACTCCCAATATGCGACGTGGAAGGCATTAATCATACTCTCTAGATATCTATCCCAGCGTCCTGCAGTCAATCCAATCACCCGTGGACAATCCATCCAGATGGATTCAATCCTCGCCCACTCTGAAATATCGAAACACGATAAAAGAAATACTACTTCCTTGGCAACAATAAACTCAAACGATTCTTCACAATTTGGCGGAACATAGCATTAGGGTGACCCGACACTCTCGGCTTTATATGAAAAACTATAACTCATTAATTTCACCATTAACCCAATCACAGCTAAACTGACTAACCATCCAAGTGATCTTGTATCGAATAGTTGAAAGGCCGGGCCGCACAGAATGGTGTTTGTTCATATGTTTATTAAGACATACACAGTAGGTACATTATGGTACAATTTTTAAGGTATATTATATTAAATTATTACATGGTTACGGTACCTATTACACTAAGTCCATATCAGTAGGTAATTTTGACTGATATGTAAACTATTCTTAAAACTTAACAACAACTAATGAATGTATGAGTAATAGTTATAAACTGAAAAATAACTATAATATGATAAAGAGAAATTTTGAAATCCAGAATTATATGCACACGAATTGTAATTGACTGTTAATAACAGTTTATGTTTATAAGTTAACATACGTTTAAATTATATATTATTGACACTAAAGCCAGATATGTTGCGTCCCGAAATGAGCCTTTAGGTAGACAGGAGTTATCGCCATATTTAACCCCTTAAGACGATAGACTTCGCTTTTCGGACCATACAAAAAGGACGTCCGGGAAAAAACACTTTTCTACATCGAAAATTGCACAAAATGAATATATATTTTTTATACTGCCTTCTAGAGGGTGAAAACTATGTCGGTTTTGATGCGTTTCGTATTAACGTTAACATTCACTGTCAAACATGAACGATTTATCAAAAAAATATTATTAAAGGAAAAAGTGCTGCTAACTCAACTCTCATAAAGAATTATAAAATTATAAAAAGCTACCGACGTAGCTTCTTCTTTCTAAAATATATATATTTTTTAAAATTTCAATTTCGTGAAAGTTTTAGTGTAGAAAAGTGTATTCTCCATAAACCCCTTTTCGAGCGATTTCTGTGGGTAAATTTGAGCGTTGTCTCATTCGCACATTTCGCATTCGCATGTATTGTAAGTGTGCGTGAGCTTATTGTGAGCGGGACAGAATGACAGACGCGAATGTTCCGCGTGTCGTTTAAAGTCTAGCCTCAGCTATACGAAGTTATATAAGATAATAAGAAGTTATATAAGATAATAAGAAGTTATTTATATAAGACACAACTTTTTAATAATATGACTAAGATTATTTTTGACTAGACTGATTGACTAACTTTTTTCATTCTTGTAAAATTATTCATAAAAAATATAAAAAAAACTTTGGCGCTAATTTCCTTGTGCAGATAATACCAAAAATACGTGGAGTTTTAAAGGGGTAAGAAGTCAAATATTTCTGGCGTTTATATTCCACTTAAGTTATGTTATTACTTGGTTTTTACTAGAGACGATTTTTATAGTCATCAACATAGAATACATATAAAAAATACATCGGCAAACAAACAGCTATAGCGAAATTTCTTAAAGTACCGGCAAACAATACATACGTACATAAATTTTACCGTTCAGTGACTGAGTTGGCATAGCGTCTGGGTCCCACCCAGGCGTCGTGAGCTCTATCCCTCGATTGGCTAAATCGTTCATCACGACATAAGCAACATTTTCCGCTTTCCATTATGGTAGTAGATATTAGGGAGTAGTTTTGTAATTATTGTCAGGTTATTCGTAACCCTGGTAAGCATGTCTTTTTTTTTTTAAATGTATACGCTTGGACGAGGATTATAATTTAGCAGAGTAGTCAGAGTAATTGAGTGGTGTTTTGCAATAATTTCCGACGCCGATTATTTCAGTGAAAGCGGGTATATAACATACTAAAACGTAACACTTAAACGTAGTGATGCTCTCACATCTTGAAGTCAAATTGCAGAAAATAACCTATGACTTAGGTATATGTAACCCTTACGAGATAGGTGGAAACTTAAGTGGCAATTGGCCAACGTGGGAAATGCTCATTTCATACAAGACCCCACTGATAAGACAGTCTGGGTTCTCATTGCCTTGAAAACTCTAGTCCGCCATCAATAAGGTGCTCTCGTAGCCGATGTGCTCACATGATGCCGAGATGGGGCTTTATGGAGAGGCGATGTGTGAATGCGATGCGATGCAGACCACCGAACATATAATCAAAGAATGCCCGCTCCATTCATTCCCCGGCGGGATTAATTTGGTCTACAAGGCGACGCCTGAGTTCGCAGATGTCAGAGCTCGCAGACCCAGATGTCACTTTCTAACCCCGTCCTCCACCACACGAAAGAAGAAGATGGTAGATACTCTTGCCACTCAACTTATTTAACTGTGGATTCAATTGGATACAATTTGTTAAAGTAAAATATTGAAATGCTTAAATATTTAAAAAAAAATAAATTGTCTACGTCACACAAAATTTTTAATATTTTGCCTTCGGCGCAAAAACTAAATGTAAAATAGTCCCACAATGGCGTCCTAAGAATGGCCCCTCGGGATAAAGCGCTACGCTGGATATTCTTATGTAGATACCTACCCAAGTATAATAAAAACAATTTTTCATCAGATTGCGTAATGTGATACGTCTATCATACGAAATTTTGCTGGAAATACGCGACGTGTCAAAGTGAAATGGAATTAAAAAGGGCCAGGGATGTTATGTAAACCTAATGGTTATCTGAGCTGTATCTAGATTTTTCATTTTATTTTTATATTTGGCGTTAGGAGCGCTAAACTGATTTTGTCGTTTTTTTTTTGTAGTTTAGATTTTCGCAACTTTGCAACAAAAAAAGTTAGGGGTTTATAATTTAATATCCTATAATACCTTTTTTTCGCAAATATGGCGTAATCGAAATCTTTCCTATTGGAATAAGTAATTTCCAGAAATTTTTGATATTTCTACAAAAAATGCAACTGCACGAGAACAGTCATAGTTTTATGTACATTAAAAATAAAAGTAAAAGTAAACTCAACAATGTGCAGCTTCATCACTTATTTCCAAAAGTCATTAAAGGGATAAAAAAAATACTTAGTTACACACAAGTTACGTTAGGTTAGGTTATAGGTTATTTTTAAATTTTATTTTTACAACATTTAATCACTTTTCAAAGGGGTGTTGAAATGACGTTTTGTTGAGTTATCATGGAACTGTATAGAATAAAGAAGAAAACGTTTTATATGACCTAATTTTTTTATGAATTTGATGAAAGCATATGTACATCTATTTAAAACACACACACACATTAAATCAGTAAATTAATATTAGATAATAATATACTTATATAATTATTTATTAGAAAAAAATTATAAAAAGAGATCATTAGTAGTACCTAACATTAATTGGCGATAAAAGTGTAAACTTTCGAAATACACGAATTTTAATTTTATTCAAATTTATGATAGGTAAAACCTATATATTATTTAGTTATTATTCTGTTAAGAAACAGTCAAAGCGAGTTACAAATTGCAGAATAAAGGAATCCAGGCGCATTGCCGAAAGAAAACATTGCATAATAAGATCACTACATAACCATGCAAAACTCAACAAAAAACTTATACGATTGGAGGTTTTCACGGCGATGTGACATCTGTCCTGATGATGGACAGTGGTGGCTGTCCGAATCGTTGGCGTTGTAAGAATGCAACACGGCGATGTTACATTATCTGCTTTCTGAGCCACCAAAAGCACTCGAATGGTAATCTTTGGCATACTTACAACCGATACGATTGGAGGTTTTCACGGCGATGTGACACTGTCCTGATGATGGACACTGGTGGCTGTCCGAAACGTTGGCTTGTAGAATGCAACATGGCGATGTTACATTATGTGCTTTCTGAGCCACCAAAAGCACTGGAACAGTAATCTTTGGCGTACTTATAACCGAAAATTCTACAGCTTTTCTTTGTGAACTTCCCAGGTTAACGCAAGTACATATTTATTGGGTTATTCACGCCCCTATCATTTTGTTTTCTTCGAATTTAAACATTATATAACAAACACAAAGCCCTCTAGGCGTAAAAAAAGAGTTAAAAAAAAATAAAAATAATAACGATCTCCGGTGACATTTTTTATATCAGTAGGTATTGAGAAGTTTGGGGCGGGGTGAGGGGTTGTTTGGTTACTTGACTTAAAGACTAGTGACGACATGTGGAAGATTTTTTTTTTTGATTTTGAAAAAAAAAGCTTTTGAAAAAAAAGACATCTAAAAAGTCACTGGAGACCAAAATTTCATTTACATTTTTTACTCCAAATAATGTCAGGAATCACTGGTTGAAGTAAGTCAAGTACGATGCTTAACACCCTGTATATATATATATATATATTTAAATTGCTCGCCCTTCACCCTTCAATGGTGTTCTAGGCCATCATTATAAATTATGGAGAGAGGGATTTAATATTTTAATTTTATTTAAATAAGAAAAATTCAAAATTTCGTTTATGATACTGAAGTTTAGAGTCAGTTCAGATTTTAAAAAGATGAGATGTTGAATGGAGGTGAGGCATTTTTAGACAAGGCTTGATAGAAGAGAGGATATTCTTATTATTGATTTTATTCGAATAAGTGACGAAATATCTGGAAAAATTGTTAAAAACAACACCGTTAATAAGTTATATTTGTTAAATATGCAAGAAAAAATAATAAAAGTGCAAAAGAAATCGCCCCCGGGTGGGCTCGAACCACCAACCTTTCGGTTAACAGCCGAACGCGCTGCCATTTGCGCCACGGAGGCCGTTGGGAGACCCGCCAAAATTACGAAACACTTCGATCAGCGCCGCGGGTCCAGGCAGCTGATTGATAAAAATAATTACATAAATCCCTTTTATTATTTCATCTTGTAAGAAAATTGTATTATATTAATATCATACAGATGAAACAGTGCTTAAATCGATCACGTTTCCGACGTTAGTCACGATTTCGCCGTTATCAGCCGCACGTGAGATGTGATAGGTATAATATTATTTCCTTGGGCTTTGAGAATCTGATATCTCGCGTACAGGAAATTTTCATGATCGTAAAATTAATTTAAAAAAGCCCTCTTTGGGGAAGCTGTGTGGAGGTTCTTTTGAACGAAAGGAAGGAGAGGAAGTTCTGGGAATGAAAAGGTATAAGTCGTGGAATTTGGGGGTCAGTGGGTCCAGGAGTGACGGACGTATAAATCCATCACTCTCGCTGCGGTGCAAAACGATGGGTCGGGAGAGACCACCTGGAGAGGATAAATGGTCCCCCTCAACCAGTCTCTCCAGGCAATAAGTGGGCAGACGCATCCATAAAAATCTCACCCTGTGAACCCGGGCACCCCTGCTAAGTCACCAAATGCAGTGAACCACTTGGGGTGACTTACGGCAAACGTGTTGGTTATCCAATAAATGGTTTCCAAGGCGGCGGTACTCATTTCCGCCTGCCAAAGTGCAAAGAGAAACAAATTGTAATACAGCACCTATGATAAATTTGAGAACAACAATGTTAAGTGCTTTTACGGTTTAACCTAATTAGGTACCTACTTATCTCTGCATGCGCCACTAATAGTGATTATTACTACCAATGCAATAATTTTACATGGAATGCGGTTTCCATCGTGGAAAGATGCACGGGCGGTTTCCCACACGGTAAGATCACGAAACGGAATTCACACAGAATGTTGTTTCCAAAACGGAAAGATACGTAAAGGAATTTACACGGAATGATGTCTGTTAAGTATCCAATGACACCGTATGGACTGTAAAACTAATTTTGAAGCTAATTACGAGTGTCCAAGATTGTGTTTTTATATCGACAGGGGGAAGGAAAAGACAGGAATGGCCCTTACCTTGATGATGAGGTGACAGCTCCCAGCTCTTCATTCACGATCACTTTCCATTATGTTAAATGATCCGATGGTTATCACTATCACGATTATCACAATATATTTATAATTGTTATTTGCGAGATTTGCGAAATGCTTGTACAAGCCCGACAGAATTTTCAAAAATAACAATTTAATCTTTTTATTCAAAACAACGAGGTGCAAATATGTTATTTTTTCAAGAGTTTTTTTATTCATCTTCTTTTACTTCTTGGGTAAGGGCCTTGACATGAAAGGAGGGGAATCAGAAGGAAGGAATATTTAGAAAGGAACATGGGTAAAATCGATTAATGCCCTAAAGTTATTTCAACACTAATGTCTCTATCACAGAAAGATCAAAAAACGGAACTTAAACGGAATATTGTTTCCAAAACGGAAAGATGTACGGAAAGGAATTTACACGGCATGTTGTTTCTAACGGTGACCGGATAACTCTGAATAAATTCAACTTGACACCTCTGAAAACTGATGAAAAAGATATATAAAAAAATGGTTAAATAGGTTACGTTAGGTTACATTATGAGCTATTTTTCATAGCTCTTAAATAGGTGTTGAGTTAATTCTGAGCTATTGTGGAACCGTTTCTAACACGGAAAATTCCCGAAATCGAATTTACGCAGAACACGGAATGCGGTTTTCAAAATGGGAGGATGCACGGGTTAATGAAATGAATAAATCTTAATCGAATACATGAATTGTACGCACCTACCTATTGGTATTGCGGTTCCGATTATCTTCTTTGAGATCTTTAAATACTCGACTGAGAATTAATTAGCTAATTGACTAAGTGCAATTATCCATGATTACAGAACAATATGGGGCTATTTAATCAGTGTAATGCGGCAAATCAGTTTCAATTATTGGAGGCCATCCATTGTCTATCTTATCGATTACGATAACACTTGGCACAGGGTGGATAATGTTACCTAACTTAGTCGACCCAACCGATCAGACCTAGCCAAGCACAGTCAAACTATTGTAAACAAAATAGTTTAATAATAATATCTGACGTTATTAGTACCCGAATGCCTTTACGGTTCAAATTTAAGAACCCGACTCAGAGTAAATCTCTGACGCCACACTGTATGGAAACCGTTCTGACCCGTCCGTGTACGTGCAATTTTCAACGGAGCTACTGCCGTGATATATTAATTTCACTCGCTCAACTTGTGATGTGTAAATGGAAGTGGCGCCATCTAGGTATAATACTTAGAAGTTTTCATTTTATTATTTTTCCCGTAGAATTAAATTTGATATGAGACGTTATTAGTACCCAAATGCTTGTACGCTTCAAATCCCGATTCTGAGTAAATCTCTGACGCCACACTGTATGGAAACCGTTCTGACTCGTCCATATGAAATGGAAATGGCGCCGTATCTGTTATACATTATACTTCAATTGAAGTTTTCATATTATTACTTTCCCGTGGAACTAAATTTGATAATGTTCATAGTATCTTTATTATTAATATGTTAACGTCTGTCGTAGACACGCGCTCAACGTGCGAGATATAAATGGAAGTGCCGCCATCTATAATACTATATTTTATGAAAAAATAATGAAGGTTAAATAGGAATCTGGGGGTCAATATGTCCAGGAGTGACGGACGTATGAATCCATCCCTCCTACTGGATGTGTCGATGTGCCGCCAATACCTAGACAATCATTGAACCTGGGCATGAATCACCTTGAATCACCCATTGAACCTGGGCACCTCTGCTAAGTCACCAAATATAGCAAACCTTTTGGAGTAATCTATGGCAGGGGCGTTGGTTATCCAATAAATGGTACGGGAGAAGAAGCATTTTTCGCTTTCATTCATTAATAAGAAGATTTATGTTGGGGTGAAGAGTGTTCCTCTCATTATTCACGGTCTTAATTTAAGAATGTCTACTATTATATACCTATTAAATGTAAGTGTTCTGTAGTTTTATGTTAATAGTAGTTAGCTTTGCAAAAGGGCGAAGCTTTATAAATAGTCACTAAAACTTAAACTGGGCGAAGCAGAACGAAAAGCCAAGACAGCACAAGAGTCCCAACTACACCCGCCTGGGGCCAGTGAGACTATGGAATTCTCAATTGGGGTATGTTGTGAGGCTGAAGGTAGTGGGGAAAGGAAGGAGATGGGGAAGAGGAAGGTGGGAAAGTGCCTGGCTATTCAGATCTGGCCACCAAACACGGCTAAAGCCATTTCAAGCAATGTTTCAATTCTGAACGGAGGCCTTACACCAGGGTAATAAAAAATCCCGACCTTCGGATTAGGATTCGAGAGCCTTACCTCTCAAACACGCCGGCCGTCAAAATTATAATTAAAATATTCGGTGGAAAAAAAAGGTGAATACGTTTGGAAGAAATAGTCGTAGTGTTGCATACCGCACAGCATCTCCAGATATTTGTAAACTCAAATTATTACAACACTTCTTTAATAGAAATGTTTCCCGTGACTCGGCAGTGGACTCCAATGAGAAATTTTATTTTATACTAGCTGAAGTCCCCGGCGGGCGCGCGTATCCTGGGCTTTCCACAGAGTGTTTAGACATTTAATGCAGAGAGTGACCTTCTTCTTGTTTTGAAGGTTAAGCGTACAAAATTTTTTCGGTCTCGGAATAAAACTGTAGATTTCTATATAAATAAAATATATACCGCCTGGCCGCCATAACACTTTCCTTTGTGTAAATAGATTTATAGCACATTTTTACTGTTGTGTATTTTGTACCCTTTTATGGTTGACACTCATACACGAATTAAATTGAATCCCGTAGCACATTTTCAGCTGCATGCATCCGCCGACAAATTATTATCTACTGAAATTCATAACGTTCGCCGTAAAAACATTTTATTATTTTTTGAGGTAAAATTATTGCTCGCTTAAGAGCGATTGACCAGAGGCTGAGAATAAATGTTTAAAAATGCTTGCAACTGTACAGGGAGGTTCCAATGAGAAATATCGATTATTCCCGTATCATAATTTTAAATAAAAAAATTAATATCGATTTATTTCATTCAAAACTTGCTTTAATATATACCTATATTTAAGTAAGCAATAAAAATGCTCAAAACGCACGATGATAAATTATTAAATATCGTGTACTTCTTGTAAGTATTTTTTTGATCATAAATATTTATGATTTTTCAATAATGTATAACGAAAGTGTGTAAAAAAAATTGATAGTACCTGATAATATTATCAGAAGAGTGCACACGTTATTGCCGCTTCCAAGTGGGTTCGACAGATGGTGCGAGTGTAGTATAAATTCTCGTTGCAAGCGAGCGCGGAAATGGATTCCCGTATAAATATTTTAAAAATATATCGCAGTATATTTTCGATTACAGTAGATAGCGCCATCTTTGTGTGAAATATTTAAAATATTACGGCAATAAACCAAAGCAATACACGATCATCCAATATCTTCTGAAAGAGTTTAATTTTATGAATTCCTGAGTTACATGAATTTGAACAAAGCTGCCCAACCCCAGACACGCGGGCCACAATGTAGCCAGCGAACGAATTATAAATGGCCCGCGTGAGCAAGTTTAAAAACTTGCAAATTTTTGTAAAACCTTTTACAATCAGTTTGACTAAAATAATCAGTCTGTAAATAATCAATTACAACTATAACTATTACAATTACTATAACAATTACAATTACAACTATAACTACACTATACTTTATGTGTAACAAAAATTACAGGATGACGGACTTCCTGGCGCTCAAAAGAGGGTTTATAACCTTTTCCGACTTAACCGGTCTTTCCCTGCTAATAACTTTGAAATCCCTAATTTTAATAAACTTCACCCACTCTTATCCCTTTCCCTTCCTTCTAGCCTTTTCTCCCATATGTGATCTATATTTAATTTTTAAGTTTAGTGTACAATCCGGATGATGTGAACATCGTTCATGAAACATGTTGATTGTGTATAAATAAAAGTGATGTAAACATAGTTATTTATCTCTTCATTATAATAAATAAATCCACCACAAGTTTTCTTCGAAAAAAATTGTTAATTCGATATTTGAAAAGTGTTTTTTTTAAACTATTTTATTAACAACAAAATATTATAAATTATAAAGAAAATTGGCAATTTTTTTTTTGAAACAATGTTATCGTGAGAAAAATATTTTATAAATACTATTCTGCAATTATAAAATCCCGTGATTTTTAACGGGTCTCGCTAGCGTGAGTGATAAAATAAATCATCGATAGATTTAAACGGGCATAATGCATAACTCAATAATGTTATGATATTATTTTTTAAACAAAAAAATTGTTTAAGTTTCTACGTAATTATGCCCAACCACTAACATTTTAACGATGTAATAAAGCCTACTCGTAAAGTTAAGGATGTTATAATTATATTTGCCTCGAACCATTTATATTGAACACCGATAATGTGGACACCTATAGGTATGAGCAGATACAAGTTATCTTCCAGGAAACTTGTAATCTTTGGGAAACTCGATTAACTTCCATCTAACATTACCTTCGGTGGAAACCTTTCAATAAGGCAACAAAGTTTACCCGTAGGGTTAAGTGCGTGTTAATTAAATATATTTTCATTAAATAGTTCAGCACCTATATTTTAATTTTTATATTTTAATGATGGCAAATTTTAAAAATATGTTCACGTTAAAACATCTGTGTTGCTTGTTAGTATAATTTTATTTAAATATTCGAATAATTAATAATATGTTTAGTATATTGTTTGTAACATACACGAAATTATTCATCTACCTTCATTCTACGAATACATGAGTAATGAGTAATGAGTAATAATTAAAGATTAAAGAGTAAAGAGTAGAGACTAGAGACTAGAGAGTAGGGACTAGAGAGTACAGAGTACAAGTAAAAAGGTGAGAGTAAAGAGTGAAGAGTACAGAGTAAAGATTAAATAGTAAAGAGTTCAGAGTAGAGAGTAGATAGTAGAGAGTTAAAGAGTAGAGAGTATAGACTAGAGAGTTACGAGAAGAGAGTAGAGAGAAAAGAGTAAAGAGTAAAGCTTGAATAGTTAAGGGTAAAACGATTAAAGAGTGAAGAGTAAAGAGTTGAGACTAGAGAGTAGATAGTCGAGAGTAGATATTAGAGATTAAAGAGTAAAGAGTAAAGAGTAAATAGTAAAGAGTAAATAGTAAATAGTAAAGAGTAAAGAGTAAAGAGTAAAGAGTAAAGAGTAAAGAGTAAAGAGTAAAGAGTAAAGAGTAAAGAGTAAAGAGTAAAGAGTAAAGAGTAAAGAGTAAAGAGTAAAGAGTAAAGAGTAAAGAGTAAAGAGTAAAGAGTAAAGAGTAAAGAGTAAAGAGTAAAGAGTAAAGAGTAAAGAGTAAAGAGTAAAGAGTAAAGAGTAAAGAGTAAAGAGTAAAGAGTAAAGAGTAAAGAGTAAAGAGTAAAGAGTAAAGAGTAAAGAGTTAAGAGTTAAGAGTATAGAGTAAAACGTAAATAGTAATGAGTAAGGAATAATGAGTTTGACTAATAAGTAATGAGTTATAAGTAAAAAGTAATAATAGTCCAGTCATTTGGTTCGAAAAAAGATGTTATCTGGAAATTTTTCCGGGAGAATCGAAAATTAGTAATTTTATAGATTTTGATGTGCTCTTTCCGAATTTCAACTTTTCCAAATTTATTTTCGTTAAGCACATTCGATGAATAAAAGCGTTCCTTCGATTTTCATATTTTTCACTTGTAAAAGCCGGCTGCATGTTTGTAGCGTCTCATCCGAATCACCCCCCTTAAGCCTTGCATGCACAGAAGTAAGTGTTGTTCAACCTTGCTGAAATACGTCATCCGACATTTTTCAGCGCGTTGCGTTGCGGCGAATTGCTCAGTGGGGGTTCGCGAAATAAAGCGCATTCTTTTTACTGCCACCTTTCGTGCGCTACAGGATCTCGAGGCACTCTCGCCCTCGCCTGCAACGTCGCCTGAAATATCCCCTCCTGTCTGGTTGTCTGGTGGGGCGGGAATTGCCTGAATTAGAAAGCAGGTGATAAGACATGGGAGCCGGGAAGATGGAGGAGACTAAACTGGATTTAATGTGGAACAATGCAGGCGGGAGTATGGCGCTAGTAAGATACGAGTTGCTTACAGAGAATTCAACTGAATTTCCCTTTTGCCTTATATGATTATACTAAAAACAAATTGTTCTTTTGTTTGTTGACAGGTCCAATTATTCGTTTAACACCGAAGCAGATGAATATGAATTTTGTACATTTTCTCATTTTTTATCCACTGGCAGTTTAGGTGCTGTGATGTTTGACAGAATAATAATAAATAATTGCTGAGATTTAAATTTTGTAGTTAAAACTACAAAATGGCAATAGTTGGGAAATTACAAAAATCAAAATACTTTACAGTTTAAGAAGAATTGTTACTTACTTCATTATTAAAAGATTGTTATTTTATCTGGTATACGCAGTTTTAAAATTTTGGAAAACTAAGTTTATTTTTAATATACTGCGGTTATACCGTTGGTCGTTGGCAGATTTGCTCAATTTTCAAACGATAGATTCTATTAAACAACACAAATTTCAAATCATATAATTATACAAAATAAAAAATCAATACATAATCTTGTCAACAGAATTTTAATTTTAGTAAAATTAAAATCATAAAAAAATAAATCAATGACAAAAATACCCCAGTTTTTATTTTTTTAAGGTCTTACAAACTAAAATATATAAAAAAATTTACACATTTATTTTGTTTGGACATTATTAAAAAATCATAAATACCTATGATCAAAAAATACTTACAAGAAGTACACGATATTTAATAATTTATCATCATGCGTTTTGAGCATTTTTATTGCTTACTTGAATCTAGGTATATATTATAGCAAGTTTTGAATGAATTAAATCGATATTAAATTTTTAATTTTAAAAATTTGATACGGGGAATAATCGATATTTGTCATTGGAATCTCCCTGTACAGTTGCAAGCATTTTTAAACTTATTCTCAGCTGCTGGTCAATCGGTCTTAACACATTGAGCTTGCGTTGCATCCTAGTATATCTGCTACATCCTATTTATTAAAGCTTTACTTAAAGTATATTCAAATGCAAAATAAGATGACATAACATAACGATGAATAATAATAGCGCATAGCATACATTAATTCTCTCCTTTAACTTTTAAAATAATTGATAAAATCCTTGTCATTAATTCATATTTACGGGGCAATAAGTTATACCGAAATCTTCCAAACACACCTCCCCCTAATTATACCGTTCCCGCCCGGGGTTAATTAACGGAGGCTGCTCCAAATTAAATTTACTCAAAGGCAAACTACCAAAGTTCAAAGAAACATTTCACAACCCCTGGAAGATTTCCCACCTTCCTTTTCTTAATGCCATCTATATTTCATTCTTCATTTTAATGGTAAAAAAATAAATAATTATTATATCTAAGGCTTAACTTTCTCGCTTAGGAAATGGATATTGTTCATTGCAGACTGGAACATTTATAAAGTCTATGCTCATATTTATAACCACTGGAGCGACAGTGCAATTAAAGTATTTTTTCCCGGATTGCTAAAGGAAATTTTTCCGCCCACATTAAAAAAATCATACCTCCGAATTTGAATATGGAGACATACAAACTGATTATAGTTCTATGTAGCCAATGAATTCCCCTATCTTTTGTCTATTTTCACATATTTGTAAGATTTATAAAAAAATTATAATTTAATCTGTAACCTTAAAACATTTTTAAGAATCTAGAGAATATTTATTTTGTTATATTTTGAATGTACAATTATTATATAGTCGTTTTAATAATTTTTTTTTTTCAATTTTCCACATTTTGGCAACAAAGCAATCCGAGGTTCTGGAAATAGTGCCATAATGTGGCAAAAAGAGCTCGAGTGGATAATGTATGTTTTGGCACCAAACAATGCAGTATGGAATACATGGTTACAGTTTTTTGCGGAAAGAATATAGGAAGAATGAGAAATTAAAAAAAATTAAATGTCCTGGCATTCTAAAAAGTTAGCCTTACCTAAAAAACGAACCTGAAAATGATGGTATTGCACTGTACCCATCGGAAAGAACCTTGTAAATTGTGATTCAGATTGTCTACATTAATTTTATGTTGTTAAAACACATTTCCTGTTGCAAATGCTTAAAACAGAAAAGCAGAGATATAATTGGACTTACCGTTGGTTGTCAACGATGTTCTAACATGAAAAATACGACTGTTGTTGTAGTGAATATATTTGTTTTGATAGTTTGGGTTATTTAAAAATGAAATAACAAATTTAAGCCTCAAAACCCCACAACGGGAAAAATGGCCTATATACTTTAACAGCCTTACTAAAAAAAACACTCCGCGGCCGTTAAACGGTGTTTCTGTAGCACGTTGTGTAAAGTCTGTACATTTCGTTTTTCAAATTCTTACTAAACAAAATATATGGTTTTGATCTGACAACGTCGCCATTTTACCAGCCTTACTAATAAACTTTCTGAAAAATTTGTACAGTGGTCAAACAACCATCTATGAAGAATCCTTACTAATTAAGAACTGACAAAAAATTGTTCATGGAAAGATATGTACATTGCTTACACGGCCAAGGAGGGTAGTTTATCTGTTGTAGGTATATATTTGTTCCATTTGTAATTTTCAACGAATTTCGAATTTCTTTTTTTAATGTCCTATATATTTATTATTTTTTGAGATGTCGTAAAAACAAATACCATTTTAGAACCAAAATTTAATTACCTTTAAGATTTTCATATCTAAAATATACTTAAATGTTTAAAAACTGTAGTATTTTAAGCTTCAAACATCAAGTTGAAAAAAAAACTCACTTACCCCAAACACTTTCTATTAAAACATTGAAATATTTGGAAAAATTCAAAATTCAAAAAACACAGTTCTTTTATTTAATGATTTTGAAATAAAACTGTCACCTCACTATTTACTCCTTCACACAATAAAAAAATATAAAAAAATCTTGAAATTAGCTTTTCATTCCCAAAAATTTACAATAAAAAAACTCACTTTTGAATACATTGCTTGCACATCTTAAGATATTAATTTCTTTGATACGTTTACTAAAATATGTATTAGACATTTTAGTCACCAAAAAACATCACTTTCAAGAATTTATAATAAAATAAAGATCTTAAAATGCAAATTATTTCTGAATATAACCTACAGAACTATTTTCTGACAGATCAATTTAGAACACACGATTTTAGTGTCACAATTTGACTTAAACTGACGAAAAACAACACAAATTAATAGTAAATATATTGCGTAATTGAATATAAGTGCGAATTAGTCAACGATTGAAATCATTAACGAAAATATCATCTTAATCACACACACACTGGCGACCGACTTTTTTCTGCATTTCCGCGGTTTTTTTTGTTTCAGCGGGAAAGCAATGCGCAGGCGCATCAATCACACCACCTAGCGGATTATTATGAAAACTCCAATTTGAACAAGAAAATACGGCGTTGTCAAATCTAAAGATTCACAAAAACACCGTTTAACGGCCGCGGAGTGTTTTTTTTTTTAGTAAGGCTGTAAGAATCTAAAAATACCTAAATATATATGTATATATTTTTTTATAAAATAAATAAATATATTTAATTCACATGTTCCACATGGGACATCTTGAGAAAAATAATATCTCAGAAGGGAGGGAAGTTCTGGGAAGGACAAAGGACGAGGGGTTGGTAGGAATCTGGGGTCAGTGTATCCAGGAGCGACGGACGTATAAATCATCCAACTGCCATGCAAGACGATCGCGATGGATTGAAAGAGTCCGGCTGGAGGGGTCAAAAGGCCTCCCCCGACCAGCCTCTATCAATCTTGCCTCATCAATCCTGCCATGCATCGGTAGGTGGACAGATGAATAAATCCGGATAAACCTTACCTCATTAACCAGGCACCCCTGCTAAGTCACTAAACGTAGCGAACCACTTGGGGTAACTTACGGCAGAGGTGTTGGTTATCGAATAAATAGTTTCTGTGGCTGCGGTACCCATCCCCGCCTCGGAACCTTGTTAAAAAAATGGTATTATCAAAGAGGAAATCCGTCCATCAATATCCAAATAATGGGTTGTAAATCATACCAGATGTCAGATCGCTCCGCTGTAAACAAGAAAGCATTAGTTCGATTCTCGCTAACTTTAACTTTCTTCCAGTGTCGGAGCAACTTAGGAATGCAGAAACACTCGAGAGTGCATTGCAGATTGCACACAAGATTGATCGCTTTTCTTTAAATTGTGCTGCGAGCTGCTATTTTAATAATTTATATAGTATCCTACCTACTATAGACGGAATGTATTACAAAAATGTGATGTTTACATGTTGTATTACATTTGCAGATTTGAATTTCTTTGTGAATTTGACATATCGATTGTTTACAAGGGTTTGAAATATTGGTAAGGATGAAAGACCATAAAATGTAACAAAATTTTAAATATTGTATAAAAATCACCTTAATTTTCACAACTTTACAGTAGAAACAAAAAAAAATGTTTCGAAATTAATAGAATATACTTAGTTTTAACACGTTTATTGTTTAAAAACCATTCCCTTGACATCTTTAAATTTGTGTCTATCGGTATAATTACAACGAAATTTGCTGTGATGAAGCAATCAATATATAAATATGTAGTTTTTTTAAACAGTCTCAACAATCTCAAAGGGATATTGACATACTAAACAGTTTTCTAATTAAAAATATATTAATAAAACCAGTTACATGATCCTAAACTCACCTAAAAGAATAATACCGTCGCATAAACCATTACAAATAGAAGAAAGAGACCTATATATTATGGATAGCGAAAAATATCTGGGCTTATATATTGATAAACATTTGACATTTAAACAACGACAGTAAAACTAAAAGCAAAAATCATCCAACTAAATGGTGTATTTGGTAGAATTGCTCATCTTCTACAGACAGAGATAAAGAGGGGCTTATACTTTAGCTTAGTACAGTACCACCTAAATTATTTAATAGAGATATGCAGAAACACATAATATACTATGTACTTAAACGACTTACGAATAATACAGTACTAAGTTATTAAAAAAACTTTTCAATTATAACCCAGACACTCCCACAAAAAAACTATGTCAGGAATTGAACCTTCTGAATATAAGAACTTTGTACGAATATAAAATCTACAAAATACAAAATGAACTTATACACACAAACACAACATTTATAAAAATGTCACAAATACACAAGCATTATACTAGACAACATAATAAACTGTACACCTATACTGTTAAAACTGAAAGTGGCAAGAGAAGCATTGGCTACGAGGGTGTTCAAATATATAATCTCCTTCCAGACCACCAAAAAATGGAGAAAAGTATAAATATACTTATTTAAAAAACAAACTATTTAACCTTAAGTTGATAGAACAAAATTAATTTTATTGATTTGTATTTAAGTTAAACTTAATAAAAAAAAACAATGAATGTGGTTAAATCTTAGTATTCTATTATTTTTTTGTTAAAATGGTGCGACAAATAATTTTGTTGTGTGTTTAAAAAAAAACCTTTTATTTATTTTTATTTTTAACTAATCTTTTGGCACTATCTACATGGAATTTAGTTCGAGTTGAATTTGTTTATTTATTTATTCACGCTCTAGCGGGCCTTTACATGAAAATTTTATACATTGGTTACAGAATTAAGTATAAAAATACAGTTGTAATAATTGTAAAAAAGCAACACAGCAATGAATGTAACAAAATTTAGTGCATATCAGCTAAATACTGGAAAGTTGGTTCTATTTAAGATAAGTAAGAAATAATTAGTAGAAAGAGATTTAGAAAATAAAATAATACGAATAAGAATGTAAAAATAAAAATAATATTGCAATCATAAAATGTGTGTTAAGAAAACTAAGATAATGTTGCTAGTTCTCAGTTAAATATAACCGAATTTGATAGGGACACATGAGCTCAGTGGTCAGAACAGCAGCCCGGATAGCCGAAGGTCCTGGGTTCAAGTCCCAGATGTGATCCCGATCTTTTATTTTGTAGACTTTTATCAATTTTAAAAATTCGAGATTCACTTTAGATCTACATTACATACATAATAAAAATATACAATAACACTATAGTTTAAAATATTATGGACAGCTGTAGTAGAATTATAAGTATCAATCGAAGATCTTGGTTATTTATTAATATTGTACAGATAAGCTTTTCAGGAAAATACCCCTTCTGATTTAATTAATTAAGAGGGTGTCACCAGAGAATACCGGAAATTAGTCCTTTTCATATCAGATTCTAGAAGTATTGACTTTTTTTTACGAAAAAACATAATTTGATTTTGAAAGATTGTTATTTTATCTGGTACACGCAGTTTTAAAATTTTGAAAACTAACTGTAGATAGTTTATTTTCAATATACTAAGGTTATACTGTTGGTCGTTGGCAGATTTGTTCAATTTTCAAATGATAGATTCTATTAAACAACACAAATTTTAAATAATTTAATAATACAAAAAATAAATCAATGTATAATCAAGTAAATAAAGTTTTCAGAATTTTAATTTTAGAATTAAAGTTATTAAAAAATAAATCAAGAACGTGTTTTGTGACAAAAATACCTCAGTTTTTCTATCTATTGAAAGTCTTACAAACTAAAATATTTCAAATAATTTTTACACACTTATTTTGTTAAGACATTATTGAAAAATAACAAATACTTATGATCAAAAAATTCTTACAAGAAGTACACTATATTTAATAATTTATCATCGTGAGTTTTTAGCATTTTTATTGTTTACTTGAATGTAGGTATTTATTAAAGCAAGTTTTAAAGAATGAAATAAATCCATATAATTTTTTTTATTTAAAAAAATTGATACGGGGAATAATCGATCTTTCTCATTGGAACCTCCCTGTATAGTTGCAAGCATTTTTAAACTTTTATTCTCAGCCGCTGGTCAAATGATACACTTAAAAAAAAATTGTTTTAATATAAAAGAGTTTTTTCAATTTTTATTTTTATATGAATACTGCACATGAGTCCCAACTGCTCCCAACTGGAACCAGTGAGACTATGGCATCCTCAATTGGGGTATGTTGTGAGGCTGAAGTTAGTGGGGAGGGGATGGAGATGGGGAAGATGAAGGTGGGAAAGTATCTGACTATGCAGATCTGGTCATCAAACACGGCTAAAGCCATTTCAAGCAACGTTTCAATTCTGAATGGTGGTCTTACACCTGGGCGACACGGAGAGTATCTTCCACTGTGGGACATGCCGCAAATATACTATATATTATTTTTAATTAATTAATTGTGAAATATCACAAATTAATCAAAATAAAATTTACGTGCTATTGCCATATGTAACACTTTAAACTGATAACTTTTGTTCACATTATTCGATAATGTGGGCCTCACTGAATGCTTCACCCGCGTAGAGGCCCATTTTAAGTTATGTGCTAGAAAACATGGAAAAATGAAGAAAACGATAAATGCGATGCGGGCATGTTTCTTGGTCTAAAATCTGACCAATCGGACCTGAAAATTCCAATACAAAACTGTGTTTTATAATAATTATGAAATTTAAATGGGGTAATGACATTCGATGAAAGGTATACGGGCAAATGTAAGAGAGACAGAGCGCGTTCTAAATATATATATTTTGTATCTATTATTTTTTTTTTATTATTCATTTTCAACGCCCTGATGGGATTTTACATGAGAAGTGTATAATACAGTGATATATATGTAATACAATGTTTAAATAAGAAGATAAACTCATCGCAATGAATATTATAAAAATGGTAGGTATAAAGGTAAGTGAAAATATTATAAGAAAAGAGAAATAATAAAAATAACTTAAACTGAAACCAGTTTTTAAATTGCAGATGGCATAAAAATAATAATATAGTGTATGTTAATATGAGATATTTACATGTGAGTAATAGGTACATGAAAAAGTTCGCAAAGTAGATAAACAAAAGAGAGTAACAAAATAGATAAATAGAAAGAATACAAAAATATATGCAACAGCTCCTACATTATAAAAATATCATCAAGATATCTCTTAAATAACAGTAAAACGCCGTTCTTCCACGTAACTATTCGCAAGCGACGCTACCGCTACCTGTCATATAAATTTGCTAGTGTAGCACCTAGCGGCGTTTTCAAACACTAATAATAATATGGAAAACACAGACGAGCGGCGATCGCGTCGCTTGAAGGTAGCTCCATGGAAGAACGGCGTAATTCATGACGATATTTGACTTGAATTGTATTTCCAAGTGTGTGAAAGCGAAATAGGTGGATTATGTGGTAGGTTGTCCCGGAATTATTGTTCAGAATAGTATATTTTGCCTAAATATATACAAGAATAAAACATACTAAGTCAGTAGCGGCATTCATATCCATTCAAATCTACATGGAAGGCATTTCTAGTATGTATCATCTATTCAGTGATAGAAAAGTGTATTGAGAAGCTCAGCCGAGGCATCAGAATAAACCTTTAACGTTGCGACGTACGTAAAAACATAAAAAAAAATATTTAATCAACCGTGATGAGGTGCTAGGGGAGCGTAAATAGGTCCGTTAGGAAAACTCAAATACCGTTTTCAATTGAAAGCTTCCATGAATGTTAAAAGCAAATCCTTTTAATGGGAAACTATGGTTATCGTTGATTTTTTATGTTGTGGAAAAAAAATGGAACGATGCAGTGAACCATACCTTAATATCACGAAATGAAATACTTAAAAAAACCATCAAAAGGCCAATATTTTTTTTAGAGATTTACATTTTTTTTCTTGGTTAGATAATCATATTCAAATATTATCATTCCCTTGTTATGAATGTTAGCTTTTTATAAATACCCATTTGAAGGACTTACACGCGCAGTCGTTAAAATTTACCTTCTTCAACAGCCTATGGATCTTGTTTGTTATTAGCATATATCTTATATTATTAGCATATTCAACAAATTATCACAAAATCCTACAAGATGCGAGGTTTCTTATTAAGAATATGTAAAGCTTTCAAAAGTGCTAAGACACTAGAAATGTTTTCGTTGTTTGTTTTTGGGGTGTTATGCCGTGTTGTGCTACCTCCTTCTTTAGCCGACGTTTCGGACAGCGTTGCAGTGTCCATCATCAGGGCAGATCCGGCAGATCTGCCGGATCTGCCGGCTAAAGAAGGAGGTAGCACAACACGGCATAACACCCCAAAAACAAACAACGAAAATGCTTTTGGCCGTGAAAATCTAAAAACGTATCTGACTAGAAATGTTGTTTATTTCATTAGTTAGAAGTCCACTGGAGTACGCGTCCACCATATGGAATCCTCAATATAAGGTATACATAGATTTATTATAAAATGTACAAAATAAATTTAATAATAAATACAACAAAACTACAAATAATATGTTAACACCATAAAAAAGACGCACGTTGTCGGATCTATTGTTTCTGTATAACCTGCTTAATAATAATATTGATAGTCCCGAATTACCATCCGTCATTGGTTTAAATACTCCAATGCGGCGTACGCACACTTCTCTTCTTCATATAGAAGCCCACAACACCAATGCAACAAATAACTCACCAATCACTCGTGCAATCACAACTTATACCCATTATGAAAAATTATTACAATTAGACATTTTTCACGATTTATTGCGAATATACAAAACAAAATTATTAAATTTCTTATCGTTTTATTAAACTTTAGTGAGCAAATAATTTTTGATTTTAAAATGTAAATTTTTCTCCACCTACTCTCTCATTTATGTTTTATTAGTCAACCAATGTTTGATTCTTTTCATTAGTTTCATCATAATTTATTTTTAAAACTAAGGCGAAATTACCTATTGACATTTTACAGATTTACGTAAAAGGTACAAAACCATGTAATTTATTGAAAATACCTTACAACTTATATTTAACGTACTGTGTTAATCTTATAAACAAATAAATAAATAAATTAATTTATGAGAATAGAACACGTATATGATATGTCGTTTTTAACCGCCGCAATTTTATTTCTACATTAAATTTAGAAAAAATTTCTCCATAAAAGCAGTTTGATAAAAAAATTCTGTTGGGGATTGAGAAATTTTCATCAAAAAAGACAGGGACGGGGTAAACATGTTATTGAATTTCACGCTCTGTAAAGCGAGTGCTCTTCGGGCGTGGAAATATAATGTTTCTATGCAGGGTGTGAATAAATGAAGAAATATCATACAAAGGTCGACTATTTCTTAAACATTTAAAATTCAATTTTTTTTTAATATCACGGCTTTTTACTCGAAAGTAACGATCTTTACCACTACACTGAGAAAAATCGATTTTGACCCTCACGATAATCAGGCCATATTTATAAAACATTCGTTTAGAAATGTTTTATCTAGTTGCCCTGATAATACAACATGACTATACAACGAAAAAATACGCTGTACCAACAATATATACGTACGAATTTGTTCTAATAATTAATAATAATAATTTATTCTTACATTTTCCTGACAATAAACATTGAAACCTGTTAATTTGTTATAAGAACGTCAGTCCCGATTTTAACCGTTTTTACGAATAAAATGATCGTATTTTAGAATAAATTCGCAGAACATTTTTTTTCCGTGTACAAACGTGGTTCATTCGCTATCAATCACACTAGTGTGACCGTTATAAACGAATATAATAATCAAATTAGGTTTAACCGAAATTAGTTGACTGCTGTGTATTATAAATAAGTTGATTTTAAACTAAGTAATTTTTTACTTAAATTATAATGTCAAGCTAAAAAGTTGTTGCTTTCTTCGATGATCTTATTTTACTTTCTTAAGAAGGACGTAGCGCAACACGGCATGATAACCCAAAAATAATCACGTGAAGCCGGGAAAATCTGAAACCATTTCCAACTATTGAATTGATTCAATTGTTTGGTTATATCGACACTGGATTTGACTATTATTAAAAATTTTGTGATGGTGCTGAATTTTTTTGAACCCTGTTTCCAACAACTATGGTTATTCTTGCACTGTTTTAATGATATGACTTTTGGAAAATCCATGCCTATTTGCGCAGCCATATTGTTCATCCGATTGCGATGAAAGTTTGGGAATATGATGTGCGCATATCCGGGAAGGTTAGAGGATAGTGAGCTCTGGCGTTATGAAATTATTTCCTATACTATTCAATCGATAGCGATTAAAATTTCATCCGAGTGCTATTCTTTTTTTTGAATTGTTGTGAACATGCCCGTGAATACTTATATGTATAGTGGTGAGCTCTGGCATTATGAAATTTGCATAAACAATTAAATAGGTCACGAGTTTTTGGAAAAATGGGTGTATTTTATGGAGTTAGGCGGCAGGGAAAAAAGGCTGAGGGGAGGGGTATGCGGGAGCCGCGGTTGGGGAATTAAGGAGGCAGGCTTCTTGGGAGGGGTGACGAGGGAGAGGGGAAGGCGAAGAAGGTGTAAGCGGAATAAGTGAAGGGGGGGGGGGGGTCGCGAGGAAGGGGAGAGCGGGGGAGGGGAGTGGGAAGCGGGAAGGTGAAGGGGAACGGGGACGAATGGGAAATGATACGAAGGGAGAAACAATTTATTTATTTAATTAGGTATCAGCAAGTTAATGTATAATATTTTTATAGACTAGCAGGAGTACTAAATATCCACAAAATTTTTAAGTACCTTAGTCCTGTCTAAATTAGTTTGCTAATCAGCGTAGATTAATCTGCTTCTAGGGATACATATTTTTGGAAAGGTTTTTACAAAATGATAAACTTTGCCCATGATCAAAATGAATTTTACAAACATGTTTTATTAACCACTGATAGTATAGGTGCTACTCCATAAGCGCATGTGTGAATTATTACGTAAATGAATACAAAATTGTGGTGTATCGAAGGTTGGATGTGGTAAATTCAACCGCTGACCGCCACGCTAGAGCCACCGCAATTAGCCAAATATCCAAATGGAGCGGCATTGTAAACCAAACAAAATAATTTGTTTATTTTATTTTTTTAAATTGATAAACTAATGTTTAAGACAAGATTTTTTATGCATAGCACAAAGGGTAACAACAATTATTATAAGCAATAATTATTAGCCTGAAACACTCATCAATATTCAAAAACTCTCCCGAGAAAAGATACATGCGCCGACGGGACTCGAACCCGCATCCCTCTGTTTGCCGGACAGGAGCTCTACCATTAAGCTACGGCGGGTATTCAATATACCTAGTGTTTCATTCAACAATTATCGCTTATTATATTTTCTGTCCGGCAAACAGAGGGGTGCGGGTTCGAGTCCCGTCGGCGCATGTATCTTTTCTCGGGAGAGTTTTTCAATATTGATGAGTGTTTCAGGCTAATAATTATGGCTTATAATAAAAATAATTTTTCACTGAATCAGGTCATAATATGGCGGAATTACTTTAAATGATTCCCAATGGTATTCTGGTATGATCCCTCATTGTCCAGAGTTACATAATTTAATGTGAGCATTGACCAACGTGTCATTCCGCAACCTGCGTCCTCCTTGGTGGCGACTAAGGGTCGGCGTAAGCTGGGAGTCAGAATGTGTCGCGCATGTAAACGACGCAGGAAATGTATAGACTTGTACGACATGCTTCGTATAAGCCCATACCTTTTCTGCGTCGTCTGCACGCGCGACACATTCCGACTCCCAGCTTACGCCGACCCTTATTTTCGGAATTTATAAATTACTCTGAATTTACCTATAACATTTTTTATTACTTTACGTCTTTAAAATACGTTTAATTTCGTTACGCCTGCATGACGTCTTCGGTGAGACCTATTGAAAACAAATTAGAAAACAGTAACTAATAATAATAATAACATAGAACACATTATATATAGGATGTTCTATATTAGTGCCGTCTGAGTATACATTTAGGCACAATCAGGTTTTAAAAATAATTCACCAAAGTTGGTAATTAAACATAACTTGATTGACTGTCATAATATAGTACCATATTATGAATACGAACTAAATTCATTTTTAGAAAATAATTTCATTAAAATTTACTATGATAAAACTATACTAACAGGCAGACCAATTGGTCGTAATAGACCTGATATAGTTTTACATGACAAAATTAAAAACATAACTTATATTATTGATGTAGCTATTCCAAATTCCTGTAATATTCAAAAATCTGTTTCTGAAAAAATAAGAAAGTATACAGATTTAGGAAATGAAATTAAAAGAATTTGGCATTCTCAGACTATAAAAATATTACCTTTTGTTATTTCGGCTACTGGCATTATACCTAGCTCTCTTATTAAAAATTTAGGTATATTAGATTTGTCAAAGAATTTGTATATAAAGATGCAAAAATCAGTCATTTTAAATACATGTAGAATTACGAAAGATTTTTTAAATATTTATATTGAGGGATCTGTAGGATTTATCGGTCAAATTAGGAATTCCACAGAGCCGAACCCTCTGATATGAAAATATCTGGAGACGGTGAATTATATTCGCATTTAATAGTTTGGTAGATTAACGTGTTGTTCTTATATTGTTTTGTATTAATTATACTTATATAATACACTTGCATAACGTGGATTTACTAGATGATCATTTATATGGAAAAGTGTATGAAAGGGTTTAGTTTTTCCTATGGGAAAAACTAAACCCGTTCCTGTAAATCTGGTGAAAAAACAATATTAAATAAAATAAAATAAAATATATATATTTAATTATATGTATTGATAATATATACACCAAAATAATGAAATGCTGTTCCTCAATCAACATTCAAATAATTATGGATACCATTCTCATTTGTCCAGATTGTCGAGACTTGTCAACGCAAGTCAAAGTATTGCATTTTTTGGTGTAAGCCTAAATCACTTCCGCCAGTCGATACGAAATGTAATCAAGCCGATTAAATCCTTTTTCATGCTTTGACTTGTAGTTATCTTCTATTTGTACTTTTATATTATACTAGCTGACCCGGCAAACTTCGTACCGCCTCAGAATCAAAATGTTGTGTTTAATTTATTAGCTGTTCGAATTGATTCAAATTATGTCGATCAACGCACATTATTTGAAAAGCCGTTCCATACAAAATATATGAAAAAAAATCTTTTCTTCATAATTATTTTTACCATGATTTTTTCCGATGTTTTAATAGTGATTCTGTTAATCGGGACGGAGACAAATCCTACAAATCAAAGATCATAAAAATCGGTCAAGCCGTTCTTGAGTTATAAATGGTGTAACCTAAGAGTATGGATATTGGAGAGACGGCATGTTAAGTGTGCCCGCGCGCTCCAAGTGTGCCTTTTCGAGAAGTTTACCCATATGGTCGACATTGGCTGTCACCATGGAAAATGGCTGCTGTCGTAAAATTGTCGAAACGTATTAAACGGCCAGAAACCGTAAGCCGTGTGTGTAAATTCTCGAAAAGGCACACTTGGAGCGCGCGGGCACACTACACATGCCGTCTCTCTAATATCCATACTCTTAGGGTGTAACTAACCCGACTTTGTTTTATATATTAAGATATTTTCATTGCTCTTAAGTCATATGTGCTCTCCATTCACTCTTTCACTGTAATCTCTTTTTGTATTTTTCGTGTTATTACTGAATTGTTAATGTACTATTTGTCCGTCAGTAAAAAATAAAGTAAGTAAAAACCAATTTTCACCCACGGGCACTTACTTATTGTCTTTACTTCATATCCTTAACCTGTCAACCACTTGTTAATCCAGAGTGGTTAATAAATGACATTGCATTTATAAACGCGTACTTATAAAACACCACAATACAATATGCGATTCTCCCTCCTCTTTTCCGATTTCTGCGTAGGTTTCAAGGTACAGACCACGAAAGAGGAAGTTAAAAGTTGAAAGGGCCAACGTGAAACAATAAATTATTTTCCTTATTAAATGTACAATTCGTTTATTTTGCCGAAATAAAAATGTTTGTAGTCTGCCTGGCCAATGTGATTTCCATTTCGCGAAAGGCTCGCGTTTAAAGCCAAAATTATATTTTTTCTCAGCGGAATATTAATTTTGATGTGCTAAATCAGCGGGGAAAAGAATTTAAGAACCATCGTCGTGGAATATACTAGGCCCTAAGTTTGTGCTCTTGCTAATAGATATGTTTTTATGAATCTGCAGATAGTCTAGAAATAGGCTGTTAGGCAGAACCCATAGTTACTAAAATCATAAACTATGTTTGGTAGTCGAATAGAGTACCTACGTCTTGAGGTCCAGATATCACAAAAAAAATTTACTGCGCTTAAATGCCCGATAGATTCGGACAAGGTTGGATGAATACAGACGGATGTTGGGACTGCTATGTTTGTAGCGTAAATTCTCCACAAAAGAAGCACTTCTTTTTGCATTAGCTCCACACAGGAGGCCCTGAGGGAAAAATTCCCTCAGGGCCTATGCCATTTTTGAAGATGGTATGTGGAGGATCTTTTTAAGGGAAAGGAAGGAGAGGAAGTCCTGTGAAGGAAAAAGGTTTTAGATGTGGGTAGGAATCTGGGGATAAATATGTCCAGAAGTGATGAACGTGTGAAGCCATCCCTCCCAATGCGGTGCAAGGGGATGGGTCGAGAGGGTCCGGCTGGAGAGATAAAAAGGTCTTCCTCAACCAGTCTCTCCCGATCCGGCCTGCGACGCAGATGGTCGGCAGACGCATCCGCCCCCAAGTCCCGGACAAACTTAACCCCTGCCTAAATAAATGAACCCGGGCACCCCTGCTAAGTCACCAAACGTAGCGAATCACTTGAGGAGACCTGTAGCAGAGGTGTTGGTCGTCCAATAAATGGTTCTCGGGGCGGCGGTACCCATACCCGCCTCCCAAATTGTGTACTGCAATTAATAAAACAATAAAAAAGGCTGAATATCAACATTCCTAATTACTGTCTATAAATGCATAACTCACGCTCAATTCCAATATTGGATAGTCTCTCTTATTGTTGAATAGTGACAAGGTACTGTAACTATGATAATATAACTATAACTATGATAAAACTTCGTCAACCTGTACAATAAAAAATTTTTTTTTGATAATATTTGGTAATAACTAATAACCAACAATTTACAATACAAAATATTAATTTGGTTATATTGTATAATGGTAAAGCGTGTTGGATATACGGTGTGATTACTAAATTGACAAAAGTGGTTCGGCACTATCCAAGTGTACGTGTTCTGTGTCAATGGTCGGGAAGAAAAATATAGGCGGTATTTTATTTTCCACTTTGTTTAGATTCTAATTAAGTAGGTGAGCGCCAGCGGAGCCTTAAAATACTGCCTTAAGCTTTATTCTCGGCAGCTTTAGATAAAGCCCGCCTTGGACTTCTAACGGAGGAAAAATGCACGGAAAAAATAAGCTTACAGGGTGGGTAACTCGAGAGTTACTTCTTTCTAGGCCACAGAAGAATTAGGAGCATTTTTGCAAGTAGTGGACTTCCTTGTTCATTGCTTTAATCCACCTTCACGTTTATTCATAGATAAAATTATGAAATAAAATAGTTTTTTTTCGTTAGCTTCACACAGGAGGTCCCGAGGAAAAAAAAACCCTCAGGGCCTATGTCATATTTGGATATGCTGTGTGGAGGGTCTTTTTAGGAAAATGAAGGAGAGGAAGGAAGGAAAAGGTGCGAGGGTGGGTAGGAATATGGAGATCAATGTGTCCAGGAGTGACCATCGAATATGTCCATCCCACCGCTGTGCAAGGTGATGTGTCGAAAGAGTCCGGCTGGACCTAGATAAACCACACCCCATGAACCCGGGCACCCCTGCTAAGTCACTACACGTTGCGAATCACTTGAGCTGACCTTGGCAGGGATGATGGTTATCCAATTTGTGGCTCATACCTGCCTCCCAAATTGAAAGTATTAAAATTATTAATAAGTCTAAACTTTAGGACGCACAGTTTACACCTGCGCTGTGCAAGCGGGTTCCCTTCAGATCATCAGACCATCTCTTACAGAGCATCGGACCATCCCTAAGCTTGAAACCACCACCTACTTGACCAGATTTTATTTTTCTAGACAATTAAATTAGAAACTTCCCTTAGGATTTAGTTAGAAACTTCTGTGATGTTAGTAATACGTTTTCGGAATGAATTAAAATACACCCCTTGGAAATATCCATTTTCTAGGCCTGCTGGGGCAAATTCGACAATAGTTCTGTCCAAAAAGACGAGACGAGCGCCGAATATTTCTTCACTTACGTCTTTAAGCCTTGGCATCCCGAACTTCTACCGATTTTCTCTAGATATCGCTCTTCCTGATAGTATTCATATTATGGCATTAGGTACATTGGTAAGCAATATTTTCAAATGATTTTAATAGATTTTATAGTATTGAAGGAGAAGATAACGATAATAATCTAAAGCAGAATTTAAAAATGAACGCGACACAGAAAAATAATAAAAGATAATGGTCGCAACTGGGACTCGAACCCAGATCTCTCGTCTTACAGGGACGTGCGCTCTATAGATTTTAAAGTCTTTAGTAAGTAATTATAAGTTGGTAGGGCCGCACACGAACATACTGTGAGACCAGCTGCCCCTGCTAGTGACCAACAATAACGAATAGCAAAAGCAGTACGAATTTCATAAAAGCTCGCCGTTGGACAGATTTGGTTATTTCAAAAACAAACAATTGTTTTTCATTTATCATGAGATATTTATGGATCATTTACGTATGTAATTTATATGTATAGCAGTTAATAATTTCCAAATATTTAATACACTAAAATCAGTTTATGGACGTGGTTCAAGAATTGAAAGCATTTTATTCAGTTGACAAATGTAGAAGAATCTTACTGAAAGCTTGCCAAAATAAAGCGACTTCTTCCCTTCTCTTTCCTTTTCGTGTTATGCTCGGAGTTATTTATACAGAGGAAGCCTCAGAAGGATTCATTTGAAATATTTCCTCTCAATCAATCAAGATTTCCACTATGAATCTGTAAAGGGGATTTCTTCCTGCGACGGAAATTGCGCTCCGGATGCCGGAGGACAGTCGCGTATTGAGACAAACCTCGATACAACGTCGTTTGGCTTGGCAAGAGATAAACCTCGATATATCGTACTTCACAATGAAATAAAAAAAAACCGTTAGGATTTGTGAACTTATCGGAATTTTTTTTCGTGCTGGACTGGAATGTTATTATCATTGCCCTGAATTGAAAAGGCGTATTACAAAAAATCCCGGCATATCATTATGATTTTTCTTCCTATTTTAGTTTTTACGATACGAAGCGATACAAAAATTAATACTTAGTTAGAATCATACGTTGTGTTATTATTATTTTTTCATTTAATTCACCATCATTTATGGCATGTACTGTAACACACTACCTCTCTGTACACCTTCTGGAGGAATATATTGTAATATAAACAGTTAATAAATTCAGCTGCGATTTTCAAAGAATATTAAAATTATATTTTAGTTATTCCTCCATTTTAATAACAAACCATTTTTTTGTTTGTTTTTAATTAAAACAAAGTTATGTTGTTATAAACAATCATAATATTTTGAATATCTTTATATAATAATATTACACAAAAAAAACTTTAACTTGATTCAGTGTTTTGTTATCTTAATATATAAAACAAAGTCGGGTTACTTACACCATTTATAACTCAAGAACGGCTTAACCGGTTTTTATGATGTTTGATTTGTTAGATTTGTCTCTATCCCGATTAACAGAATAACTATTAAAACATCGGAAAAAATTACGGGAAAAATAATTATGAAGAACATTCATTTTTTCATATATTTTGTATGGAACGGCTTTTCAAATAATGTGTGTTGGTCGACATAATTTGAATCAATTCGAACTGTCAATGGTACATCATTGAGTAGTGTGCCGAACATTTCGTGCTTAGTCAACAGCTCAATTTCATTTTTTGAAATTAGAGTAGGTACCTATTTATTTTAACTTAATAAAAACTTATTTTTTTTCAGCTAATAAATTAAACACAACATTTATTGATTCTGAGGCGATACAAAGTTTGCCGGGTCAGCTAGTTATTAATATTTTTCAATTAAAAACATGGCATTGGAACTATGTTTATCCTTTAAGTGAAAAGATAATTTAAAGGATAAATAGAGTTTAGAGAGAATAAAAAGTGTTTAGGGAGGTAAATACACATTTTTTGCAACTACTAAAGTACCTAAGACATACCTAAAGCGAAAGAAATACATATTTTTTTCTCTTACATTATAGAATTTCACATAAACATATTACAATCCCGAATAAGCAATCAAAACATTTTTGTGAAATTTTTGTTAGTGTGCTAGAAATGTTATTTATTGAGATTCTTTCTGTTTTTTCCAGGTACCTGTACCTACAGATATTACAATTTGTTCGACAACCTTGAATTGTAATTGTACTGGTTCTATGAAAGGTAGTGTGTTTTCGGTACTGTTTTTACAAAATAACTATCTGTCGAAGTATTGATTCTGTTTTCAATATTTTTCACCAACACAAATTTATAAGCTTCATATGCGTAATATGGAGCAGGCTAGCTCGTTATAAGGATGTGGGGGTTTTATGAGATATTCTTGTTTCACGGTGAGGAAGAATACATTTCTCTGTTTCGTCTTGTTTCTACTTGTATTATCGCAGCAATAAATCGGCAGATTAGAAATATTCTTCGTAGTATTCTTTTCTTGTAGGAGATGCAAGATTAATGAGGAAAAATGTTATCACATAGCTGCCTTCCAGGCACTTATAATAATAAAACAAATTGCTTTAACCAACGTTTCTTTTACTCATGTTTCAGGACCGATGGACCGTTACTCAGAATACAATGCATACACGGTATCCTGAGTAATAATCCGGTATGTATGTCTACCTATAACGTATTTTTGGTAATTATTGGATATCGCTGGCATCGGTTAATGCACATTTTTTTTTTAAAAACCTCTTTTAGTTCACCTTAATTACATTAAAAGATAACTATTTGCATTGGGGGAAGTGGAAAATATTTCATCCAAAATTTAATTTACGTAAAATTAAAATTAGCTTTAGTCTTGTGAAATTTTGGCCATATTTGTAACCATTTGCTCATTCGCTGTCACTTTGGTTTGTTTATATTCCTGGTACGTTTTTATGTATAACGAACGGCTAGAAGATTTTGAAGATATCACGAAATCTGGGCGTATTAGGTAAATTCAATTTACCGGAGTTTTGGAAATAGAATGACGTGAAAAAACCTTTTTTTTAGTAATCATTTTTTATAAATAATTAATTCACTTTTGTATCACAAACGATGTTACACAAACCTAGCGTAGCCGCTAAACCACTTGAAAACTGGGATGTTTTTCTTGCCTTGTCGCGAGTAGACGCTATAAAGGGGGCGCATTCTTTTGTATCACAAACCATGTTACACAAACCTAGCTTCGCCGCTAAACTACTTGAAAACTGGGATGTTTTTCTAAATGAAATTTTAATGAAAAAAAAATTCAAGCTTGCGTATTAGGTAAGTACTAATTAGGCAAAATATTAGCATAAAAAAAAACGCCTGCGCGATTTTGTGTCTAGCCGTTCTATGTTATTGTGTTTTTAATTACGCGCCAGATTCCCATGAAGTCTGCCACGCTTCGCTCTAGCATCTCTTCGTATATTATCAAGAACACCAACATAACAAAATGATATTTGACAATAAATGTTTGAAAATGGACGGTCTCATTTCAAAGAACGAAAACTAATTTTCATTTTACGTAATTGCAATTTAGAATGAAATATTTTCCCACCAATGCAAATAGTAAAGTTGTCTTTTAATGTAATTAAGGTGAATCAAAAGATTTTTTCAAAAAAAGTGCATATTAACCGATCCAGCGATATCCATTATTTACCGTATTTTTTAACAGTGTTTTTTATTAACGGAATAAACATAACAACTATGTAATATCCCCATTGATGTCTGTGAATCCAGTAAAAATGCATTACCCGGGTAATAAGTTTGTGTCCTTCAAGTATCAGAAATCTTTTATAATATTATAAAATCTTTTAGTCCCAATAATTATTGTCTCTTTTGCCTCTACTCTCCGCTTTTGCGACGCAATCTTCTGAAATTTAGAAGCTATTGAGGCCTCCAAAGGATGTCTATGATTGGAAAGGATTTAACGAGACACCGTCGCTCCTCCAATCACGGTCAAGAAAATTAGTTGTGTGACATGGAACGGCAAGGGCGGCTCGTGGAAATGTAGGTATAGTTTAAATATCAAAAGGATTATACTTATAACCCCATTAACTAAGCTATTAGACATATAAAAATAAAAAATCAAAATCACAAAATCACATCTTTAAAATCATTTCACTTAATACCCTTATAATTATGTGGAAACCTGTAAATGGTACAATTAATGTAACTTATTAATTTTGCTTTATCAATAATGTATACTGTTGGTCTCTCAAATAAAATAAAATATTGTAACTTTTTGAATAAACTATACAAATAGATATTATTTGTCCAATTGACGTTTGCCAAAAGGACCTCTTTCTGTCAATAATATTATTGATATTTCTTTAATATGGCGACATTCGTACTATGCGTTTAATATAGGTAAAACTTACTATAAATTTTGATTTTAACTTATATTCGGCGGCTTCCGTGGTCGAGTGGTAATCGGGAGGTCGCGGGTTCAAGCCCCGGTGGGAGCAATTAAATTATTTGTGATTAATTTGTTATATTTTACAATTTATTCATTCAAAATACTATATATTCCAGAGTTGTAAGATACTCACAGTTTCGCCCTGGTGCAAGATTACCATTCAGAATTGAAACGTTGCTTGAAATGTTTATACGTGTTTGGTGACCAGATCTGAAAAACCAGGAATACCCCCACCTTCTTCTTCCCCATATCCTTCCCCTCCTTACTCCCTTCAGCCTCATGACATACCCTAATTGGGTGAAGATGTGAAATCTGTGAATTAAAAATGTGAAATCCTTCCTTACTATCCTAACCTTTTCATAACATGTTTACATAAGCAGAAATCTTTCGGGAGAAAAGAGATATTTTGTAAAAATATATATTCTTTTTTTTACTAGTACGCTGCAAATTTGCACCTTTTTATAAGTGGAAGTTCCCCACAATAATTCAGAATCGAAACTTTGCAACGTGAAGTGGTTTAAACATAGCTAGTGACCAGATTAATTATCCAGATATTTAATTTTTTATTCTCGAAATAATTCAGTCCAACAAAATTAGAACCTTCCTCTTTCTGCTCCCTACTTCCAGCCTCACAACATTACAGAAACACCACAGTTAACTGCACGGAGAAAAATGTTATTCTAAAATACGATCATTTTATTCGAAAAAACGGTTAAAAACGGGACTGAAGTTCTTACGAATAAATTAACAGTTTTTCAATGTTTATTGGAGGGAAAATGTAAGAATAATTTGTTGGTACGAAATAACGTATACCAACAAATTATTCTAACATTTTCCCGCTAACAAACATAGAAACCCTGTTAATTTGTTCGTAAGAACTTCAGTCCAGTTTGTACGAATAAAATGATCCTATTTTAGAATAACCTTTTTCTATGTGTGGCTTCGGCAGTTTGAACTCATGTGGGGTATCACTTGAGCAAGTGATAATTAAAAAAAGTATATCAGGCGGTACGAAAATTTTACTCCACCATTCATTTTTCACCTAGTTAAAATATACAGTCCAGATAAAAATCAGCCGCACCACGAGCCGCCCTCGCCCGGTCGTCCAATTCCCATATAAATTCCCCCATTCGTCTTACTTATAATTTATCTACGTTGCAAAACGTGACCTATTAACGCCCGAGACGTCCTGCAGTGGCTCCCGTGGAGGAATCCACCGCCGAATTGGACTGAAAAATGCTGATAAAATGAACTACTCGAACTAAAGGTAGCCGCTTCATAACGAACCAACATGTACGATAGAATAAGCTTTGAATCAAGTCGGCTTACGACATAATGGGCCGGTATATCAGTTGGTCTAAAGCTCGGCTTTGACGGAATATGGAGCTCAGCATGGCTAAGCACACAATCCGTATATCAGTCGTAATCCTAGAGTTGACCAATTTTAAACGTTTAGTCTATGATAATTTTAGTCATTTCTATGCCGAACCAATCTATTTATGTAAGTATCTATGGACTCTATGGTTATTATCAAACAACCAAACGTCAAACGACGTCTAAATCGTCATCACTCGAAGAAAGTTCGAATTTCATGTTGATAGGTAAACTTATTACGTACGTAGCAGATCGAAACCGAAGCAATGTGAAATCTGACAGATGAAAGATGTGTTTTTGCCAATAGCGCTACAACGTCTAGCAAAAAACTATTCTGCGGCTTACCACGGCTTAAGCGGCCGATTTCGGCGGTTTAAGTTGAGCGAGGAGTGTTCTCCTTAGCAAAGACTGATGTACCGGCCCAATATAATATATAACACACCTACCTTGAATCAAATCAGCTTAGTACAGTTTTACTTTACTATGAAAAAATACTTTCGACTAGATAGACATTTACTAAACGTGATTTATTATTGTTTTGAGTAAGATATATTTTACTTCTTGCTATATATAAGCCGTTCTTCGTTTAACTTTTGTTAATAGTTATATTCATTTAAGGAATTATTATTATTTATTCTTCTAATCTCACAATATCTCATTTTTATTTTGTTAAAGTAGGCTTCTTTTACCAGTAAGTTTACTGATGTAATATGTATTTTATACAAGAACAATTGAGCCTTATGCCTGGAATAATGTTGTATCCAACAAAACTATCAATGTTGATTATTATTTTTTTAATTGATAAACTAATGTTTAAGACAAGATTTTTTATGCATAGCACAAAGGGTAACAATTATTATAAGCAATAATTATTAGCCTGAAACACTCATCAATATTGAAAGAATCTTCCGAGAAAAGATACATATCGCCGACGGGACTCGAACCCGCACCCTTTTGATTGCCGGTCAAGTGCTCTATCATTAAGCTACGGCAGCTTTCAATATTGATGAGTGTTTCAGGCTAATAATTATTGCTTATAATAATTATCAATGTTGAGTTATTGACGGAATAATATTAGGAATATTATTACGCATCTTTTAAGATAGGGGTTATGGTAATGAACAAAATTTTAGGCCTGTGGCAGCATTTTAAATGTCGGTTTGTGGAAGAATTTTGTATAAAGCCGTTTATCGAAATCACGGAGATTGGTTTAATTCATGGGAATAAATGGGGAAAACGAATGTATTATGGCTTCAACTAGATACATTTCAACTGAAGAATGCATAAAAGTAGAATTCGTCCAGAAAAAATATTGTTAAGGCTGCTTTTTAGCCATTGAAACAGTTTTGTGGAATAATGCTCTATGTTCATCTCAATTCAAAATCTCGATTGTAAATAGTTTCATTTATTCATATAGTTTTTTGCTTTTTAAGCTCAAATGCATCAATGACATATTTAAATTGATGTTCGAAGAGCATGGTGCTTTCTTAGGGGTCAGAAAAGTAAAAAAAAAAAACTGTTTTGTGGAATAATGTTGTATTTGAAATTTTCATATACAAAATTTTACCACGAATTCAGCACAAATTCTTCCAATAAATTCTAATTAAATAGCCCTCTTTGACGACTTTTCATTTTAAAGTCTTAAGAATTGTATGCTTATTGCATTTTAAATATAAAATGTTATGAGACCGGTTTTGTTTTTTCCATTTTTTAAACAAGAATATTGTTGGATACAACATTATTCCGGGCAAGGGCTCAATTATTGCTTGGAGAAACCTTAATTAACTTATTTTACTTAAGAATGGTTAAGCACGTTGCAGAGTGCTCTCAGTATTGCACTGGTGGCAAACCACCACACAGAATCGGAACTTTCCTAGAAATTGTATAAGCGGTATATGGTCGTATGATGCAATATTTGAAAAGCTAGGTACCTACTTAGCAAAGCTTCCTCTTTCACATTGTTTCAATCTTCTTTTTTTTATAGTTAATACCTCACAAGAGTCCCAACTGCTCCCGTCTGAAGCCAGTGAGACTATGGCATCCCCAATTGGGGTATGTTATGAGGCTGATGGTAAGTGTGGAAGGGAAGGAGACGAGTAAGAGGAAGGTGGGGAAGTATCTGGCTATTCAGATCTAGTCACTAAACACGGCTAAAGCCATTTCAAGCAACGTTTCAATTCTGAATGGTGGTCTTACACCAGGGCGATACTAAGAGTATCTTCCACTCTGGAACGTGCCGCAAATAATTTATATAGAATTTTTAATAATTAATTGCGAAATTACACAAATCAATTAAATAAAATTTATTTGCGCACGCCGGGTTCGAACCCGCGACCTTCGGAATGGTAGACCAACGCCCTATCGCTGGACTACGCCGGCCGTTAAAAATGATTTCTTTTTGTCTTTATTATCCGAACAAAATAATAATGGTATTTTATGTAATCGATGTCTACAATAACGTAGACGAAACATCGTCAATCTTAATCTTCAATGAAATTTCGCCAAATCTCAAATCTATAATGATCTCTTGTCAACATTATGAACTGCCAAAATCAAGCAATACCAGAATGGCTGCCGTCGTAAACAAAGTTAATTTTCGTCCAACCGTTATTTATGACCTTTCTTCAGAACATGAAATGTAGTACGAAAAAATAACACCATATTAATTCAGCGATGAATAGCGAGGGTGAATTGGGACACAAAATGGAATTGCGGGGGGAGTTGGGGGAGGAGGGGGAGAAAGCAGAAGAGGAAAACACTCAATTTCTTTCCTGTCACCGATCTTATTGTTTTCATCATCTTTATTACTCCACTTTCCCCTTCTTTGTCGTGTTTAAGTCTCTACCTATAAAAATATACCTTGAAACTCGCAGGCCCTTGAAGAAATATTACTTTCCGTTATTGGAGTAGGATCAATATTAGCTTAAGATCAATAAAATGTATTTTGCGAAAATATACAGAAATAATATATATCTATGGTTAGTAATATTGAAATAAATTCAGTGTGAAATGATTTTCTATAACAAATAATGATAATTTCCATGAAGTTTATAATGTCAGCCTGCGAACCTTCGACCAAAATGCTGCGAACTGACAATATTATTAGCTAAATAAATTATTAGCTGATATACACGGAGAAAAATGTTACCTATTCTAAAATACGATCATTTTATTCGTAAAAACGGTTAAAAACGGGACTGAAGTTCTTACGAACAAGTTAACAGTGTTTCAATTTTTATTAATTAAAAGTAATTTAATTTTAAATGTTTTTATGTTATTATTTTCAAAAAACTGCTATTAGCAGTTTACTCAGATACGAGGCAAAGATATGAGATGGCAAAGTTGAAATTCGGAAACAGGACATCGAAATCTATAATATTACCAATTTTCAAAACTCCCGGAAAACTTTCCAGTTAACCCCTTTTTTCATACCTAATGACTGTACTAAATGAAATAAGAAGAAATAGTGAAATACATATTTTAAGTATTCTATGTCAATGAAGAGAACTAGCTGTTGAGGTTTGTCCGGAACTTGGCGGCTGATGCGTCTGCCCACCACCTTCATGGCAGCCGGATCGGGATATACTGTACACGGGATTTACAAAATTCAACATTAAGCCCCGTTAAACTGATTTATATCAGTTTGTCAACGGGTTCTTTTAACAATCACTTTAAAATTTAAACAGGTACATAAAATATACACATTATCACATTATATATACATATATCCACATATTTTTACATTTATAAAATAAAAAGGAGAGGAAAAACGAAAGAAAGAAAAAGAAAAAAGATTGTAATGGAAAAAACATTAAAAACTAAATTTAGAAAAACGGAGGTTAGTGCAAAAAAAATTCTTTCAAATAACCATTTTTTAGCATACATTTCTTTTTGAAAGTCAATTCACAGCATTTTATTGAACATGTTGTAAATTATTACCACGAGGTATTCTAGAGTTCTTTGACCGTGTTTATTTAGGTATCTGGGAATAACAAATCCATCATTTGCAGTTAGTCTTGTATTATGAACATGTACCACTATTTTAATATATTCAGATTGAGATGTGTGCTGATTCGTAATTTTGAACCACAATATAGCACGAACAGATAATAAATTTACAGAGTTATATAGTAATGATTTTGATACATCATGTCTTTGTTCGTATTCAGCATTGTTTAATAATAATTTTACTAAGGATTATTGTAAATTTTGCTTTAAAAAAAAACTTCTATATGCGATTTGGCTAAAAAACTAATTTCCACACCACCGAGTTTTTTTTATATCATGGTGTCTGTCCCCTGTAATCCACATTGAATGCACAATTTCAAAAAGTATTAAGGCGTAAATTGTAGGAAATTTTCTCTTATTTATTTCGTACGTACATGTTTTTATCGTAAACTGAGTCGGAAAGTAGATATTGTCAAAAACTGCTATAAGTTGCCATTTTTTCAAAATGGTGACGCGAGCAGCAAAGATACGAGGCAAAGTTGAAATTCTAAAAACCACTTAAACTACCAAATGATTCTACTAATTGAATTATTGTAACAATATTATAATTTAAATAATAAAAAAAATCATTTTTTTAGTAATAAAATGGAGATAAGTTTTGTGAAACGTGGAATGTTTGATGATTAATGGCAGAATGAAAACAAAAAGGGGATAAGCCGAGGATAGAAACGCAAAGATTTATGAAGCCAGAGTCAAAGGTCAAATAGTTGGGAAAAATAAAAGAGTCCAGAAAGTAACGATAATCATCGCATACTTGACCGAGTTTTTGCCACTTATTTAGTCCCTGGATTTTAGCCAATTACCCCACACCGCCCACCGGTATGGATTATAATGCTAGAATACAAAGTAGTTACTTTAGTATTATTGTAATAAGCAATGTGCCTTTTGTCAAGTCGCGTTTCTTGTAAAAGAATACCGAGTATGTAATGATATCAAATCATTAGATTATATTATATACTAACTTCTGCCCGTGACTTTGTCTGCGTAGGATTAGTACTTCAAGTAATCTATTTTAATTTCCTAGGTCCCATCTACGTTTATACTAAAATTCTTAACCTATTTATTTAAAATGTCCATAATTCTTGATTCGATTCAAAGTATTCAGCGAGTACTTCAAATAAATTCACTAATTTGAATATTTTCTAAAATAGAATTTTGATGTAACAATCATTGTTTTGCAAAATGTCATTCTCAAATTTTGACATTTTCTATTAAACAATACTTATTATTTTCAATATATTTAAAATAAATAGCTAGCTTTATAAATTATATCCTATATTTTATTCTGATGTATGAGCTATATTATTGCAAAGTTTCATTAACATCCATTTAGTAAATTTTGCGTGAAAGAGTACCAAACACACATACATCCATACAAACTTTCGCGTTTATAATATTAGTAAGATGTATACTTTGTATGAATAAAATATATATGTAACATGTATATATATGTATAACTATGTATATATAATATATGTATAACTCAATTTAAGTGTCATGACTAAATTTCACCAATATTCAGCCATGGGAAATAAAATACTTTTTTTTAAACTTGAAAATGCGCTTGTACTTTATATTTCCGTTGTTAAAGATTTTAAAATATCAAAGTGAATAAAAAAAAATGGCAACTAATTACTCTAAACAACTTTTCAGCAAGATCAAAGCAGTTTTAGATCCTCAAAACGGCCTGTTTTTGTCAATCTCTATATGAAAATGTTTATCGATATTTGAACGAGTAAAGTGGGTTAAGGGCCCTGTAATGTGTGCATGAAAGGATATTGTGTGAAAGCGACATAGAATGATTGCAGATGTTATAATTTATAAAGGTATGATTTCGTGTTTTGTCCTCTCTTTTTATTAGTCCGTTAACAATAATAAATATCTCAACACTCTACCTAAACGTTCCTTATTTGCATCTATCACAATTGGCGCATGTCTGAAAGCTGGAATTGGGCCACTGTGACATCATTGACGCCACAGTGGTAGGATTTTCTGTCTTTAAGATGATCCACTAGTCCTTGACTCATTCGGAATCGGGCGGAGCGAACGATTTTTGGGCGTTTACCAATAAAAACCCCAATCTCTAGCAAACAACAGTGTTTTGTTATTCCGCAAGTATATTTTTAAAGATCGAAGCGCCGCGTAGACTGAGGCATGTCCGTTGGCCCCGGGCTCTGGGCGTGGAATGAGCGACGGGCTAAAATCCTTCTGTACATGGCATAAGGATGAAATTCGCACTTACAAATTCGTTGGGTACCGCCTATTTTTATTCACTGGAAAGAAACGTCGCCAAAATGCACGTTTTATTTTATTTTGTGAAGTTCAGATACAAATATTAAAATGTTTTCCGATCAATCTATAACAAACTTAATTAGCTACATTATTCAATAAAACAACACCAGAAAAAGGATTTATAAGTAGGAGATTTTTCACTTTTAACCATTTTTTATAGGTCAGACGCATAATTTTTTTCTAAGCTTATTAAAAAGCTTATCAAAAAAATACTCAATTACTTCAAAGGCCAAGATGTGTTATACTCACAGTATTTAATTAAGGCATCTATATTATTTCTAAGCGATCAAATTTTCAAAACTAATACACAAGATTTTATACGATTTTGCATTTTTCCGCATGTCTACCTTCAAAAAAGTTTAGATTTGAATTTAATTATTTGTAGAATAATTAATAATAACCAGTAACGTATCAAGTACCAGCGAAGAAGATAATATATTAACTTACTGGATTTGCTGTTACGTACGCACCATTCCAAATACCATCAAAATATACCTGTTTACCGGGAAATGAATGGCGGGAAGCGGGTTCAGTAAGTCAGAGTAAGATGAACGATCCATATTCCTGCGGCCGCCCCGGCGAACCCCAGGAATGTCGCGCCCTTGAGGATTTGATAGACTTAGGCGTAAATAAGGGACGCGGGCCCTTGGGAGACCCTTAATGGCTTGCCTTACTGGTTATACCCTCTGTAAAATCATTGAGCCTACTCACGGCAGTAACTACTCGGGTTGTTTATTTGTGAAGGGATTTCATGGGAAATATAGAGTAAGCAACCTTCTTCAACCACCGTTCTGCCAATAAAATACACACGGTTCCTATTTGTGTGCACACACAAGTCATTAATATTTTGTATAACCTACGTATTACTGTTTTTGATTTACAAATGCCTTAGTAGCAGGGGCAGTTCTTGCACTTTCGTGAGATACAGTGCTAAGATTGAAAAATACGACATTATTGATGTTGTTGGGGCTAAAAATGTTTTTTTTTAAAGCAGGAGGTACAGCATCCCCAAAATAATTTTTTTTTTTCAAAATAAAATTTTGAAAAACAAATCATTTTCAGTTACAAGCTAGCTAGTTCGCTACGCTAGCTCACTGAAAGTCACGGACCGCCAATGCTTAGTAGGTACCTACCTACCTACCTACGTAATATTTATTTTTGTACGCATTAAACATTAAACGATCTACAAAAATGGAATAAATCTTGAAACTAGTAAATAAGAATGCATTTTAAATAAATTAAATTGCTCCGTACAGGCCGAAAGATTTTTTTATAACTACGCGTAATATTCACAGTCACCCACGAGTACCTACATAAATACATTGACTGAATCGTTTCTATGACAAAATATCCATTTTGACATCTCAAATAAATTCTTAACATTCCTTGTATATATTATGTGTACTAATAAATTTCTATCCATCAAAATGAAACATTGTAACAATTATTATACGCATTAATTATCAGCCTGAAACACTCATCCACATTGAAACAATCTTCCGAGAAAAGATACATGCCGCCAACGGGACGGTCAGGTGCTCTTAATCCACTGAGCTACGGCGGGTTACCTCTTACCCGCCAAATGATTCAATATATACTAATGTTTCATTCAACAAATACCTCTTATTACATTTTTTCACCTGCAAACAACCAACTTCATTTTTATATGAGAAAGGCATTGTAAGTGCTAACTTTCCCACTAGGTGACGTCGAGACATATCATGTCTATATTTTTTGGTGAAGTACTTTAACTCGTCAAATATTGATTATTATTTTTTTAATTGATAAACTAATGTTTAAGGCAAGATTTTATGCATAGCACAAAGGGTAACAATTATTATAAGCAATATAATTATCAGCCTGAAACACTCATCCAGATTGAAAAATCTCCCGAGAAAAGATACATGCCGCCGACGGGACTCGAATGTGGATGAGTGTTTCAGGATGATAATTATTGCTTATAATAATTGTTACCCTTTGTGCTATGCATAAAATCTTGCCTTAAACATTAGTTTATCAATTAAAAAAATAATAATAATGAAACATAGTAGGCGCCTACCTATCACCATACCCACAAATAAATTATTTATTATTCGGTATGTATAATTTTACATGACTTAATGTATTTTTAATAAGGTTTTCAGAATCCTTGAAAAACATATTGTTTTCATTATGATACGGTAGGTCCAGCCTTAGGCTATAATTTCATTAGATAACATGATAAAGAAATACCCAGTACTTACCTCTATAATGTAAATACCTCTATACTTACACTTACCTCTTACTACTTACCTCTATAATGTAAATAAATAAACAATAAACAATGTAGATTTATTTGGGGTACTTCGCCTCTACAGTGGATGGCTATGAAAATTAGGGTAGTTGATCTAAAAAAATTAAAATGAATTACAAACATAATTTTATTTTTTTCATAAAACCTAAAAATATGATATAAACGGTGAAATCTAGGTGGATTCGCTGGCTTTAAACCGGAGTAATCAGTTCATAAGTTTCCGTGTAAATATTTGGAGGTATGATATTAATTAAATCGAAACCCGAACTCCACGTAGCTCCCATCGCTCGAGTAGCTAATTATAAAAAAAACTCAAAGCATCGTCGAAAAAAATTGCTCAAGATGAACTAAGCAAGTGTTGCTAATCAACATTAAGTTAACAATAAAAACAAATATTCGCACGATTTTTATTGCTGTTATGATTTTGTTTCGACATTTTCATTGTTTTGGTTCACCATTTATTTTTATTTATATGATATTATAAAAGAAAACAGTACATTGGTAGCAGTGATTTTTTTTTCACAGATAGTATTTAATATGTCATGGTGGGCACCTATGATGTTGTTCTTTGTAATGTCTTATTTGTGGAATGTATGTAATGATGTGCGTAGTGTGTAGGTATGTGTGTGTGTGAGTATGTATGAGTATGTCTGTTGATGTGAGAAGTGATGTATACCCATTAAACAGTTTATATCGTTGACATGATGCTCCTTTTTGAATTTGGGCAGTGAAACCAAGAAAATGTCGATGTTTTGTAATTAAGCGTATGGAATGTACGGCATGAATTGAATGTACGAAATTAATTGACAATAGAAGTTCAGTACAGTCGATTTTATTATTTTTAATTCGTTTTGAATAGGTATGTTCCATGCTATCTATGTATGTATATTAAGGATGTAAGTATACTGGGTAATAAGGGTTGTATTTGACTTACTTTAACCACTGATTCTGACATTATTTGGAGTAAAAAACGTAAATTAAATTTTGATTTCCGATGATTTTGTTTCTTCAAAATCAAACAATAACAAAAAATTTCTTCCGCATGTCGTCACGGTTCACTCGGCTGGGTAAACGCCCAACCTCTCACTCCGCCCCCAACTGTCCAACACCTACTATTTTTTTATGTTTTAGTGGAAAAAAAAACCTCAAAAAAGTCACCGGAGACCAAAATTTCGTTCACATTTTTTACTCCAATTAATGTTAGGAGTCAAGTAAGTTGACTAACTTTTAACTATGAATATCTATGGATATATTACACCCTGTATATCTATGAATGCGCGCCACCGATAGATGCACTCAGTAGAATAGTTTCATTTGATTCATATTCCATCAGTTAATGAATGAGCAAAGCGTAAATAATGAACGCACTCAATTGCTGTTATGGCGGTATCAAACAGTTCACTCGAGTAAAGGTTTACGCCATGTTTTTCGACCGAATGTTCCATCTTCGTTTCATTCTATGTTCAGACGGCGCTATAGAAATAAGCGTTCACTCGTCCATTCCCACTACAGGGTCGCCGAGCGGGGTCGTGCGCGCTGGAATTAGTTTGATTTCCATCGCGGTCCGGCCTCGAATTTTAAGGAGAAAAATGTCAGATGCAAGGATTTTTACGCAATTTAATTAAATTTAGAAAAGACAGTGTTGTTTCGTCTTATAAACCTTTTTATTTTTTATGACATAATAACACAAATTGATTTTACTTTTTTATTACGAATATTTTACCTACAACTTAATACTCTTACATAATATATTATAATGCATGATAGTAAGGGAGATTCAACAATTTCTATCAAACAAAATTAGCCGAACGAATACTACCATTTTGACGTTTTGCGTGCGACATGATAGCGTCCTCCCAGTACAGGACGCGAGACGAACTGATTGAGATTTCCGTGTTCAGACGTTTCACTTTGCTCTCATCCGCGCGCGAGTGAAAGATGCCGAATGAAAATATCCAACATTGTTGGATCGGTTCACTTGAAGATTTATAGTATTCGGCACTTTCGTTTCATTTCATGTTCAGACGTGTCATTCCGAGTAAAATAGGCCGAATGAAATACAGAAATGAACGATTAGTGAACCGTCTGATTCAGCCATTAACGATTGTCGTTCGAAACTTCGGGGGTCTTCTGGCCTCCACCCAAACTTTGAGTTCATTGAAATTAACCCCCTTTGTCGGCAATTAAGATTCATTTTTGATTAACAAGCTTTTATAATTTAAGTTTACGGCAAATACGTGGCTGATAATGCAATTTATTATTTAAATGACTCGGCTCTTTGGCTTTGTTATTTTGTAAAGAAATATATTGAGAGGTGAAAAAACGACTAAAAATAATTATCTATCTATGATGAAGGCTAGAATTCAGTCAGCAAAAATAATTATGATTCTAAATTAGCGAATACCTCATATGTTTTGTTAAAAATGCTCTAGTGAATAAAATCGGATTTATTTAGCATAATTTATTTGTGATTACTGACATAGATTTTTTTTTGAGTGCTATTTCCATCTTGTGAAGCAAGTATTCTACTTTGGACTGTTGTAGAATCTATAATTTTCCCCTAAGTGTCCTCCGTGGTCGAGGGATAAGCAATTAGCTCGACTAGCAATCCGAAGGTAGCGAGTTCGAATCCCGGCGTACTCAAGAAAATTTTATTGGTTTATTTGTGTTTTTTCACAATTTGATCATTTAAAATGTTTATTTTCGGCGCGTTTCAAAGTGGAAAATACTCTCAGTATCGTAGTGTATAAGACCACCATTAACAATTGAAATGTTGCTTCAAATGTTTGGTTACCAGATCTGAATAGCCGGGAATTCCCCACCTTCCTCTTCCCCGTATCCTTCCCCTTCCCACTACCTTCAGCCTCACAACGTACCCCAATTGGGGATGTCTTAGTCTCACTGGCTCTAGGCGGTTGGGTGCAGTTGGGACTCGCTTACTCCTGAATACTTGCGGTATTCACATAAAATAAGATAAATTATTACTCGAAATTAAAGTAGACAAGTGGTTGTCCAATTAACTTGGTTTTAATATCATTAAAATTTTTTCGATGGATAATATATTTACGATATAAAGATTATATAAAATTTTATTTTTCATTTAAATTTTTTTTTTTACATAACATTTTGTAAAAATGACAACAGTAGTACAAAATCTTCTTATTAACTAAATAAATAACATATCCCTCCGATACACATAATCGTGGCTTTTTATGGGAGTACATCTGTAAATAAATAAAAATATCGATTTAAAATTATGGAAATAAAATATTTATTATATTGTTCACGTAATTATTACTCTTATAGCAATTATGTTTATATTTTTTACAAATAAATTTCCAATAAGAATCATATAATAATATTATAAACACTGGGAGCAACCTTTGGTCAATACCCAATAATTCTGTGGTTGGCGGGTAAAACTTCTTAAAGCAGAATGGATACTTACCAGCAAACCACAGAATTGTTAATCACTAATCGTGCAATAAAACAAAAAATAGTTTATTATTTCTAAAATCTATATTAAAATGTATATAATTCTCCTTTTCCAGAGTTTGTTGTAATTACTACATTAAACATCAAGTTTTTCATAATTATCTAAGTACTTCTATGTTTACGAAAAAAATAAACTTCCTAATTGTGGCAGTTATATGTAGTTTTGAGGTATCTCAACAGATGCCAGTTAATTATAACCTTAGAAGAGTGGTGACTGTCGCCGTTGTGTCTAATAGCCAATGATAGACAATCGATAGCTGGGCTCCTTCAGTGTCGAGTTCACTGGTTTCACAATTACTTAAAGAATTTGATAGAACGGACGTTAAGTCCAGTTTAATATTTATTGTAAACATCACGATAACGCAAATAAAGTGACTTGTAATCTCGACGAACCTCGATCTTTACTGGAGATTCCCGAACACATTTCGAGTAATCGCAATCACTGGAATAGAGAAACATTACACTGATACTTTTTCCGTAAAGATAAAGTTTGCAGAAGTTGAGAGCAAATTCATTAAAAATGGAATCTTTTCTGAGGAAGGTTGTGATACTTGTCACGTCCCACAATGTGCGGGTAGATACACACACGCCATAATCACAAAAACATTCTAATATTACCCCAGGATTTCACCCAAACTCTATTGTGGGATATAGTAATAAGTTGGTGAAAGGCTTTTGTAAATAAAGTGCAATAAATAAGCTAACATTACAAAATCACATTGCGATAAGCCACTGATGGGAACTTGGGATTCTTGTTGAAGCTTTATATGGTTTTAGGCAGTGGCGTTTCTTCACAGGGGGACAGTGGGGACAGTCCCAGTTATAACAATCTTCACCAAAATTAATGAATTCTTTAAACATAAAAACAATTAACATTTTGCAGAACTAAAATACAACATATTAAAGTGACCTGGCGACCACCCATGGTGACCAGCGGAGAGTCTTGGACAGTCGATCAGCGCACGAACCATCAGAGCGTATTTCTCATTGCGCAGAACCGAATCCGAACTGTCCCTTTAAGCATTTTGGTTCATTATTTGTGTTTCGTTCGAGATCGTACGCAATCTGAGACCGGCGCATGCGCAGTTGTATGTGTGTTTCAAATATCGCGGGGAAAATCCGACGAATTACCACATACAAAAAGTTGCATAGTTTCAGGCGGGAATGGCTCGCATTCAAATTAACTTCGATGATAAGACAGCATTATTTTTATTATATTGAATTATAAAATTGAATATCTATGGACATTTTTTTTTATTTGTTTTCAGACATCTGATTAGCATGATTTGACCATGAAATTTTTTGTTCGAGAAATGTTATATTATATTCTCCGGGTAGTGAGATTAAAATACAGTATGTAGTAGTTATATGTAAAAAGTATCGGTCCCCACCATCAAAGAAGTGCTCGAGCCACCACTGGTATTAGATATATGTTATAACTATGGGTTAAAAGGGTTTCGTAATTTGACCCACATCTCTTTCAAATAATAAGGGTCGGTTCATTGCAAAAACACGCATGCCTCATAATACAAAATATGACGGTCACTTTCTTTAAAAAAATATACGAAATGACCCTCGTTTTTAGGGATTTACGTAACATATTCGGGGTTGTTTTCCTTTAAGGGTTAAATCCTAAACCGGGATAAACAATAACATTGTGACGTAAATAATAAATTGTGAAACTTTTTGCGAGACAAAGACGGGAGTGTGAATATAGTATTTCAGTAAAAATATTAAAACTTAAATGTTATGTTAGTAACTTCTGTGATTTATTTATGTCATTTGCGACTGTTACATATAAATAATTTTTTGGTGTTTTCTCGTTAATCTTACACTATGAAAACAGAAACAACGACATTTTCTTTAATCCGCGGTAAAAGTGATAAATTCTACCCTCTTTTAATTGTGGTTTTTGTATCAAAAGATAAATTTCACTATTTGTAGACGTTAACATTATTATTCGAATGGTAATTAAACGTATTTTATTTTTGTAACAAATATTCTCTGGCCTTTAAAAACAAATTGCAATGCCAGCAAGTACCCATCTCTACTCCGTGACCTGACGTGTGACAGAACGGACAGGTGACCTGATAGGTAGGTACGCTCTGCCGAAATATCGAAAACAACTTCAACACGAACGAGTGTTCACATATATTTTTTTTGTGTGTAAAAGAAGAAGAAAAATAGTATATTTTAGAACATATAGTAAAAACGACGACGATAAGTGATAAAAAAAGTCATTAATTTATATTTAACTTTTTCCATCAGCTTGTCCATTTTAAACATATTTTCTTCACTGTTATTTTTATTTTTTTCTACTAATTTTACTAAATTATACTTTCACTGTTAGTTTATAGTATAAGGTTCTATATCGATATGAAAAATACATACAATTAATTTTGAAAATCCCCTAACAATTAAAGTACTTACCATTTAAAATATATATTAATATATTTTAATAATTTAATATTTTAATATTTTAATATTTTAATATTTTAATATTTTAATATTTTAATATTTTAATATTTTAATATTTTAATATTTTAATATTTTAATATTTTAATATTTTAATATTTTAATATTTTAATATTTTAATATTTTAATATTTTAATATTTTAATATTTTAATATTTGATTATTTTAATATTTTAATATTTTAATATTTTAATGTTTTAATATATTTTATTTTTATTCAGTAATATTCACTCCACTCACACACAGTGAAGGTACTACAATGAAATAAAATAACTAAACGGAATGTAATGCCTTCTATTATAAGGAACACAGTAAGTTAAGTGAAATGGATCCCGTAGTTCCTCCCGAGAAATAACTACCACTTTTGTTCCTACTAACCTCTCCCCGGGGATCGTTGTGACGGGTTGCTAAAGTAGAGAAGTAGACCAGACTCGTTGATATAGAATATTATGGATAGGCCCTCGCTACACAAATGATTGAACATTATTATTACTCCACAGGGCTATAGGAGACGGACATGGGCACCAAACCACCGTTTTAGTATTCTCGAATGCAGTGAAGTAATTTATGATGGCGATGGCGAGTGCACTGGACAGTGTGGTACATAATATGAAAGCCGGTGACTGTAAAGCCGTTCGGAAAACTAGGGGTTCCTGAATAAAAACAATAATACTATTTGAATGATTTATATAGCGCCGTTTTAGTGAAACATCCACCTGAAAGGAGCCGTACAAACATAATTACATTTCAAAAACGCTCTCTCTTATCACTAACTATAAATTAGATAAAATATTATGTAAAATAATATCTAGGTTCAGTTTGTATCCACCGGTTCTTCGATGCATTTTACCAATGGACGTTATGCTGCGTTCGAATGTACGATAGTGTTTTATTATTAATTTATATTCTGTATAATATACATATTATGTAGGTAATATACAGGCCATACTTACACGGGGGGTCATTTGAGATTAACAATGTTTATTGTTTAGTAAACAAATTTAGATACAGTTCACCAGCAAATGACATTAAGTAAAAATGAATGTCTTCAACCATCATTTTTACTTCCCCTTCCTACTTTACCACTACTTACTAACATATCCAAGAACGAGGTTGTCGTAGTCACACTAGCTCCGGGCAATTGGAACTCTAGTGTTGAATTCCCATCAAATAGGGTATGGTAGGGGGGATCTTATGAAAAATGATATATTTTTTTTAAATTCATGGGTAAAAACCAAAAACAGCTCTTTTCTAGACTTGTACATCAAGAAAATTGAATGGAGAGTGAGAAGAATGATGTATCGAAAGTTGGTTAAAATAACCATGATTCTTACACAAAATAATGATATTAGGGTGATTTATTTTATTAATCTAAGAAAACTGGCCTACGACTCGATTAGTTAGAAGCGATGGGCTATTCTAGTGTGTTTTAATTCTATGGATATGACGTTTGCCACCAAACCTGTCATCTATATAATATGATCAAGAAGTACAATTATTACTGTAATAATAATAATAATAAAATTAATAATTGGATGACTTGTATAGCGCCGTTTTTGTGAAAAATCACCTCAAGGGCGCTGTACAAATTTCAATAATTTCTACAATCTTACTTCTAACTACACACTAGACAAATATAAAAAACCTATGGGCTAAAACAATGGATGCAAATCCACCGGTTCTTTGATCAGCGATATAAAACTATATGTACAATGAATCTGAACAACTAGCGCGGTGCTGCCTAGAAATGTAAATGTACATGTATTTTATATATGATTATTTTATTTTATTATTTTTTTTTAATGAAAATGTACAGGACCATACTTACCTGGTAGGTCACTTGAGATTAAAGTCAAAAGATGTTTATTTATATACAGTTTGCGCGCATAGGACATAACAGCGAACACATGTTCTTGGAAAAGTAATTATTTGATCCTGGTATATTTTTAATACTAATATATAATTATGTTATTTAAAGAACGTGTTTGGGAAAAGCAACATTAATTACTGGGGGGTACAGTAGTAGGTACATGAATTTTATTAGAATATTTATTTTCTTAAATGAAGTCTCAGTCTCTCGTTAAGCGACGGATTGGCTTCGAATGATGTTATTCTAATAAGAAAATAGATTAAGATAAATTATAGGCAATACACGATACAAATAGATTTATTTACTTTAAGGGTATGAGAGCCTAAATAAGTAGGTTTTTAGTTTTGATCTAAATTCTGTTGGGTTTGTTATGCATCTTAGTTCCGGAGGGAGTTTGTTCCAAGCCTTAGGCCCAGATACTTCGATTGCACGATCTCCAAACTTAGTATTTGGCTTTCGTTTAGGTTCTATCAGTCTACCTAGAGCTGATGATGTTGCTGATCTAAGGGTTAACTGCCTTGGACCAGTGTTTTCCGGGACGCATAGTTCAGAGATGTAAAGTGGGGCCATTTCATTGATGGATTTAAACACCATCCAGCGCAGTTTGTACTGGATTCTTTCAGGGCACTTAAGCCAGTGAAGGTTGCGAAGGTGTTCTGAAATGCGCGAATATTTAGAGACCCTGGTTATGAGCCGTGCCGCTGCATTAAACACGGATTGAAGTTTGTCGATTTGACATTTCGGAAGGCTAGCATAAATACCGTTACAGTAATCGAGATGTGAGACTACGTATGAGTTGATGTGTAATTTTGTTGCCCCCGTAGGAAGGTTTCTTCGAACTGATTTAAGTTGTCTTAGGTGAAAAAGTCCGGTGCTTACAGTCCTATTTATTTGACTTTTAAGCGAAAAGTCCGAGTCTAGATTAACGCCAAGAAGTTTAACTGTTCTCTTTGGAATAATATTGCTGCCAGAAATAGAAACAGGTGAATCGTCTACCAAATGTTGCCGTTTGTTTGTGGCCGCCCAGAGAAACTCGGTCTTAGATGGGTTCAGTTTCAGCTTGTTTGAAGACATCCAACGAGTTATTGCTTCTAGGCATTCAGCTACATGGATTTTGAGACTGTTGATTTCGTTTGGAGTGCAGTAAAAATAAACTTGCTGATCGTCAGCGTAGCAGTGAGACAAGAGACCAAATGACTCGATTATTTTGGCGACATCATTTGTAAAAAGGATGAAGAGAAGTGGACCTAAAACGGATCCCTGGGGTACCCCTAAAGAAAGTGCAGCGAAGTTAGACAGTTTATTTAATAATGAATATCGTAGCAGATATATCTGCTCTCACGATGTACACTGCAGCGCTGTCCAAAACGTTGCCTATGGAAGCGGGGCCGGCTACGAACCGAACGACGCCTGGCGCTAGTAAAACCTCAAGGGCGCCGTATTATTGGGTGTCGGGAATTATCAGCGACTTGGCTCCTTGGCAAGCCCGCGCCCCAAGCGGCCTGCTCCAATAACACAGGTCCAATAATACCTTATAAATAAACAGGCGTAGGTACTGACTGAATAGAAAAAAAGTTGCAATGCCCCAAAATTAAGTTACGACAATAATACTTTTGGTCGTTAAAATTTCTAATCATATTTAATGATAATGATCTGTAAAATTAAAATGATCAAATGAAACATTTTGATTTTGCGTTTTGTTTCATTTCAGAAGTCGAAATCTGAAATAAACTAAAAAAATCAAATGTTGCTATTTTTATAAAGTCGAAAAAAAAGGTAGAACAAATCTGTTTCAAATACTATACGTTAACTCAATGTACACTAATATAACTTTTCTTTGAGACATTGTTTTTTCTTTCATGAAAGGATTATAAATAAAATTCGATAAATATTCAACTTTATTCACTTCTAGTATTATGATTATTAACTGGAATACATAGAGTATCACAACCACAGTCCCATTCGTTTTATTTAAACCGTTTCCCATTTCGGTTTTCTTACCTCAGTTCAATTTGTTACTCAAACTTGGCATTTCGTTGTTTTTAACACCCGAATAGTACTGTTGAACCCTTGATGACATTGTCTACGTACCAACAAAAAGAGCAAAAAGAAAACCGAAAGCCAAAATGTGCTTTGTTAAGTGTGGACAATCCTCAGAGGCAAATCCTGAGTTGAATAGCTTTTTATAAAAGAGTAATTCTCCAATTTGTCTGCTTACAAATGTGGTAATGCGAAGAAAATACATAAAAAGGTGTCAAGTAAATACATGCCAGTTATCTTTTTCTACTATGAATTTATGGTTTTTTTGTTATGTGGTCGTCCTTAGGACGTTCGTGGTTCTTGGAAATACTTCGACCTCCATTATTTTACATGTTCGGTTACGTAATACCAGACCATAAATAACAAAAGTGCAATTTTCATATTACAACAGGAGTAATTTATGAGTCACCCTTTGTAGAACAATTCTTTTTATCATAATCTGAATGAAAAAAGAACTTGATTTACGGGTGATAAGAGTTGATATTAATCCTGGGAATTATTGTAAGAAAAACAGAATTTGTTTTACTGATTTTGAGCTATAGGTAAATTACCGATATCGAGATATTATGTCACAACAATTTACTGAAAAGAAAAATATTAGTTTTTTAATTATTAGAATATTAGCGAAATTCAATCGAAAATCCGAAACAGAAAAATCAGAAAAAGATACGGATACATCTGGGACACGAACCCAGGACCTTTGGCAATCCGGGCCAACGCGCTATCCACTGCGCCCTATCCGATTCGGTCATTTTTAACTGTGTCATACTTCGACTGAGAACCACCCACATTATTTTCATTTTTCGTAACGCATATTTTTATTGGCTGCTATCTTTATGTATGATTGCAAGATTCAACTCAGACTAAATGCCATCTAGATAGTGTCAGGATAAATTTTATCACTTTTTATTAATATGCGACATCTATTGACTTTTTCTGCAATTCAAGGATGAAATATTTTTATTTTCATTTTTAACTTTTTAACTTAAAGAGAAATTATTGTTAGAAGTTAATATTAGCGAAATTCAATTGAAAATCCGAAACATAAATCAGAAAAAGATACGGATACATCTGCGACAATAATTAAAATATTATAATTTGAGGTTTAACTCATGAAGTCAAATATAAAAAATAAAATATTAGTTTTTGTGAAGAGCTAGATTTTATTAACAAGTAGAAGAGATGCAAGTAAATTACTTTGAATTGTGTCGAAAATTTTAAAAACATTTGAAATGTATTTTTTCCTTGAAAATAACTGATCCACAGACTTCCTAACTATCTTAGGAGCAGAATAGTGAAATCGATAACTTTACAATATCGGATCGATAGGCGGAACTTCCGATTATTTTATATCAATGTTCCTAGCACAGTTTCACCGTTGACAATCGAACCGATATTGACGGGGAATAAATAAGAAATTGATATACGCTGGCAACACTAAAGGTATTTTCTATGAATTGAAACTACGAACTACTAAACGCCAATTTATTAATTATTTAAGTCTATGGATCACGGATACGACTTCTTTAATTTCTACCTTTGTTAGTTCGATACGTTCATTAAATAAGCCAGCAATTTAGCATAACGAACGACATAATTCAAAATATGTGTGTATTGATAGTCAACCGATACTTATTTGATACTATGGAGGCCGCACTAAAATTTATCAATCGTCGGTCGGAATATTTGTTAACAATCGTAGACCGAGCTCGCAAATATTGGTAACTGACCATAGATGACGGATTTGGTCAATATCGACATATGGTTTTAACGATCAACCATGCTAGATCTCCAGAACTGCTAATCATAGATAGCCCAGGAAAGTAAACCATAAAAGAAGGATATATTGGCTAAATTTCATGTGGAAGAAAAACATTTTTTTCTGGAAAATTCTAAAGGAGATCGCTTCAAATAAGTAAAATTTTCCTTCAAAGTTTTAAACTCAATTTTTGTCTTTAATACCAGGGAAATGACAAAATGATAAACTCGTCTATAAATTTGTGCGGGTAAAAACTTCCGAGGCTGGCGGAAAAAAAGCTTGGTAAAAGTCTTTATACGACGGTGATTTTTTTCTAGGACATTTATGCACTCGGAGTACTTCAGATTGAGTTTCCATTGAGCGGGAACGCCGATTCAGCGGGCAACTTTTTTTTCAAGAACCCATCAGGTGCCATTCTTTTTACTTTATAAATCTAGCCGGAGAGTGCGGCCAGGTACTGGGAATTTATTTTTATGGCCAAGGTAAGTACTTTTCGAGTTAAGGGGAGAAATTCTGTAACTCCATCGTTAGAAAATACACTGGAAATCGTGTTTTTTTTTAAAGATACGCAGATCAAGTGCTGACAATGTTCAAACTCGAGAACCATTTATTGGATAAATGTAGCGTTCAGGAACTGAATTGGGATACTGACTTCAATCTTATCCTCAGTACTACACACTGATTGTTTGTGTAAATAATACACTGGAGGTTTGTTATACGAGAACGTCGTTTATTTAATACAAATGGTGTCAAAGTAAACGTCCAGCCTAGCTGGCGGTAAGATTATTAATGGAAGCCCGGAGCAGCGCTCGCTAACGAGCTGCCTTGAAATGACCCACTTCGGGTCGCAACTCCGTCAACGATCGGACGTTGCTCGGCGGTAAAGCCCGCCCATCTATCATAAAGTAAGAGGAAGTGTTGCAAACACCACAATAACAAATACCCCTAGACCGTAGGTCGCCCCAAGTGGTTCCATTAGTTCGATGTCTTAGAAGGGGTGCCCGGTTTCATGAGGTGAGGTTTGTCTAGGTCTTGGCAGTGAATGAATTTTAACCTCTCCAACCTCTTTCGACCCATCAGCAGTGGAAGGGATGGATTCATAAGTTCGTCAATCCTGGAGACATTTACCCCAGATTCGGGGGTAAATGTTTCCATTTACCCCTGAGGGCGTGTGAGAGGGGCCCCCTTTGTTCCACGCCACCAAATATGACATGACCCTGAGGGTTTTTTTTTACCTCAGGGCCTTCTGTGTGGAGCTAATGTAAAAAAACTCACTAGTGTTAAATTAATCATCAGCGCTTAAGAATTGATTCCCTGGGTTGATCTACCTTCATCGAATTTCCTTTTCGTTTAATTTTTAAGTCAGCGTTTCGTCTGGATCTATTGCACAGAAAAGATTTCTATAGATTTTTAAGCAAGATTTTAATCACATTTTTATCAGAACATATTTTCTATATTTTCGATTACTATGTTCGGTCACTCAAATGATCACTAAAATATAAAACTTTCCCTTTAATAGGATATGGTAATGCAAAATAACGCTTTTTGGAATTTCGTACCATTTTTGAAATAATAAAAAAAGCTTACACTAATTAGGCTGATTTTCTTTACTGCACTGTGATAACTATAATAATAATAATAATTGAATAATTTATATAGCGCCGTATTTGTGATAAGCCATATCAGAGGTGCTGTACAAACATAACTTCGTCGGCTCTGTTTAATTATTTACAAAAATTACAGAAAACATCCTTACCTGAAAGGTCACTTGCAGATACCTAAATGCAATGTTATTAAATAGTTTAGACTTTGAGAAGATACCAATCTGTAAATATACTAAAAACACTGGAAAATTCATAATTTTACATTATTTTATCCTCCAGTACTACTATTGATACTATATTTATTAAATATTAGATTTTTTAAAAATATTAATTGTAAAATGTTTTTATTGTGTAATTTTAGCAATGAACATTAAAAAAAATAACATTAATAAGCTTCAAACTCCACTTAGGTTTAAATAAATACATCAATTATTCTACTTAGGCTTAAAAACATTTAAGAAGCTGAACAGTATACAGTTGATAACATGATTGTCACATGATAAGTGTTTCAATAACACGTTCTTGAATTCAACAGCTCGGCTGTGGAACGATTTGCCGGCATCTGTGTTTCATTTCTCCTACAATATGGTCTCTTTAAAACCACATCCTTTCCACAAAAAGACCCCCCCCACACACCAACCCCAAAGATGACATAGGCTCCGAGGGAAATTATTTCAAATAACATATAAGATGACTAATGTAGTATGTTTGATCGATCGTGCGCATACTGTGAATCAAACTTATTGTTTTCAAACATTTCAAAATGTGATTCGATTACGTTTACTAGAAATAAAAATAAAATCAATTATCATTACAAATTAAAGATAAGCCTTTACTTATAATTATCACAAAATCCTGCAAGATGCTAGGTTTCTTATTAAGAATATGTAAAGCTTTCAAAAGTGCTGACTCTAAAAATGTTGTTTTGTTCATTGGTCAGAAGTTCACTGGAGTATGTGTCCACAATATGAAATTTTCAATAAAAGGTATGCATAGATTTAGTAGAAAATATACAGAATAAAATTTCGAAACATTTACTTAAAAAATACAACAAAACTACAAATAATAAGATAACATTACAAAAAAGACGCACATAATCAGGACTATTATTTCTATATAACCTGCTAAATAATAATATGGATAGTCCCGAATTACTATCCGTCATTGGTTTAAATGTTCCAATGCGGTGTACCAGGCACACTTCTCTTTTTCATATAGAAGCCCACAACATTAATGCAGCAAATAACTCACAAATTACTCGCGCAATCACAACTTATACCCACTATGAAAAATTAATAAACTTAGACACTTTTCATGATTCCTCACATATAAAAACCAAATTATTAAATTTCTTGGCGTGATATAAGTTATTTTTTAAATACTTACATTTAACTTTTCATTATTTATAAGTCAATTTACAATTAACAATTAGTGAGCATAAACTTCCTGATTTAAAAATATTTCCTTGTCTCCACGCACATTCTTCCTTTTTATTATTATATTTATTAATTAATTAAATTTTAAAACCCTTTCAAACCTTAGGCAAAATTATCTAATGACATTTTGAGGACATACGTAATAGGTACTATAAATATGTAATTTAATTTAACATACCTTATAATTTGTTTCATAATGTATATCATTATAAAAAAAATAGCGTAGACCCGTAAAACTCACGAGAAGATCTGAAATCTTGACAAATCAGTTCCATTTTGAAAATATTAGGTATATTACAGGTAGGTACGTACTTTATCGCTTGTCTTATTGTTCATATAATCAGTTCCAATTTTAAAACTTAAATTCATTTCAAATTTGAATTCATCGTACCAGATTTCACGCAGGACTTACGCACATCACAGACAACGGAAATTAGTATGTTTGATAATGTTTTATTATGGTTCATGCCATTCAAATATGGGCTGTTTTATTACCCACGTCGATAGTCGTACTTAAATACAGTAGGTACAACAAAGACAAAATAGTTTTTACTTTGTAAAGAAATAAAGGAAGTGTAGAAATGAATTTATTTTCATGACTTCAGGGCCCCTAGCACACTCGATCGATAAGGATTGACAGCATAACTTTCGGTAACTTCTCATCATTCCCTAGCTTGACTGCAGGTCGCCAAAGATTAAGTAACAGTTCACAATTACTAAGTGTCCTTTATATTCGATATCAACTGTTGTTTGTACGCTAGCGATCTCCAGTTGTCCTAGGGAAAGATGAGAAGTTACCGAAAGTTATCGATACAATCCTTATCCATCGAGTGTGCTAGGGGGCCAGATACATTTTTGTATTTAACCATTATTTCTTTCAATCCATTTTCAGTGGCAGCCATTTTGATTCGTATGATAGATTGACAAATAAAATGTAAGAGATGCCCCGACATTTCTGGAAGATTTGGGTCCGGTGAAGTAATTTTTCCATCTGTATTGAGTGTTTTATAAGCATTCTTTAGCAATTTTTCTTTCCTTAGATCTGTCAAATAATAATACAAAAATATTAGAAAGACAGTTGGACGGAAATAAGATTAATAATACAGAATACATTTTACTGGTCAATATAGGAACAGGCTTTCACAATTTGGTTGACTTGAAAAATGGCGTGGTTGAAATAAAAAATAACCATGGGTGGGCAAGGTTTGGTATTTTTAGGGCACTTGAAATGTTATTCTTTTATATATATTTCTATATTTTGGTTTCTCGTTAATATGTGCTTTAGGCGGTTTCTCACCATCCTGCTAATAGCTTATCCATACTATAAAGTTTATTTTCGATTTTCGGTTTATTTATTTATTAAGAGCGATTGACCAGCAGCTGAGAATAAAAGATTAAAAATGCTTGCAACTGTACAGGGAGATTTCAATAAGAAAGATCGATTATTCCCCGTATCAAAATTTTTTAAATTAAAAAATAATATCCATTTATTTCATTCAAAACTTGCTTTAATATACATTTTATTAGTATAGCTACATTCAAGTAAGCAATAAAAATGCTCAAAACGCACGACGATAAATTATTAAACATCGAGTACTTCTTGTTAGTATTTTTTGATGATAAGTATTTATGATTTTTCAATAATATCTAAACAAAATAAGTGTTAAATTTTTTAAAAAATATTTTAGTTTGTAAGACCTTAAATAAATAGAAAAACTGAGGTATTTTTATCACAAAACACGTTCTCGGATTTATTTTTTAATGATTATTGAACTAAAATTAAAATTCTTAAAACTGTGTTGACTTGTTTATGTATTAAATTATTTTGTTGTATGATTAAATAATTTGTGTTGTTTAATAGAATTTATCGTTTGAAATTTAAACGAATCTGCCAACGACCAACAGTATAACCTTAGTTTTAGTATATTAAAAATACACTTAGTTTTTCAAAATTTTAAAACTGCGTGTACCAGATAAAATAACAATCTTTCAAAATCAATTTGTTTTTTGTAAAAAAGAGTCAATTCGTCTATAATTTGATTTTAAACTGACACATTTCCTGTATTCTCTGGTAGTAATACCCTCTTAAGTAGGAGTTTATTATTCGGTACTCGAACCTATGAATAGAGGCTATATGTTGGATAAGTTGGACCAGTTTTCTGACTATTGCGAGTATTTTATTTTTATTTTTTAATAATATTCTTTATAGTATGGATTACTTTATAGTAGTCAAAAAACTTTTAATTTTGCTTAAATCTTAATTTGGACGAACCTTGCGAATTTGCAAATGCGAATGCTTCAATTAAAGTGGTTAAATAAGTAAAAGATGAGTATAATATACACAATAATACTTTGTTTTAATTCCACTTTATTATTTCTTTATCCAACCGGTTTCGGTTCAACCTGAACCTTCCTCAGGGATGAATAAAAAAATATTTTTATTCATCCCTGAGGAAGGTTCAAAGGTTCGAAGGATAAAGAAATAATGAAGTGGAATTAAAACAAAGTATTATTGTGTTTATTATAATTATGTATTCTCATAAAGTTTTTGCTACATGTGCAAATTTAAAAGATGAGTGTTTTATTTCACATTGTTTTATCCAATAAAAAAAAATTTATGCGACGAGCGATAAAACTTTTTAAACAACGGATTTGACGTAAACCGTTAATTGGATAACCAACTCCTTTGCCATAGGTCACCCCTAGTGATTCGCCATTTTGTTGAGGTTTGTCTAGGTCTTGGCGGCGTGACCTCTCCGACCTGGAAAGGAATGAGGGAGACCTTTATTCCTATCCAGCCGGACTCTTTTATATTACGGTGGAAGGAATGGATTCGTATATGGATACGTCAGTCTTGGACCTCTAGTTACCTACCCACGCTTCATACATTTTCCTTTAGAGAACTTCCTCTCCTTCCTTTCCTTAAAAAGACCCTCCATCAACATGAAAATATAGGCCCCGAAGGAATTTATTTTCCTTGGTGCCTCCCGTGTGGAGCTAATTAAAAAAAACTTTACAAATTAACCACTGGAGCGCTTTTTGCCACATTATAGCACTATTTCCAAAACCTCGGATTGCTTTGTTGCCAAAATGTGGCAAATTTTCCAATTTTTTTTTTATAATTAAACGACTATATAATATATTGTACATTCAAAATATAACAACATAAATATTCTCTATATTCTTAAAAATGTTTTAAGGTTAACGATTTAATTATATTTTTTTTATAAATCCTACAAATATGTGATAATAGACAAAAGATAGGTGAATTCATTGGCTACATAGAACTATAATCAGTTTGTATGTCTCAATATTCAAATTCGTAGGTATGATTTTTTTAATGTGGGCGGAAAAATTTCTTTTAGCAATCCGTGAAAAAATATTTTAATTGCTCTGTCGCTCCAGTGGAGTTCTTACGATAAAAGCTTATATTTATGAAAAAAACGATATTTTTAAAATCCAAATAAATATAATGAAAACTTGGGCGTTTCGTTAGTTATGGCAGCTATTTCTATGCAAGATTGAATCCAAAAAGGAAAGCATTCAACCAAACGTATTTTAAATTTTAACATTGTGAACGCATTTGAGCATCGGGTAAAACCTTTGAGAAATATTTTATATTATTCCTCCAAACGTAAAATCGAAATCAGGAGCCTAATAGCGTAAAGCGTTCTAAAAAAGTTGTGATTTATTTATTTTAATGTGTGATTATGTTTACATCTGTCAACGGTTAATTAATGTCACATTAAAAACCAAACACAAATAAAACTGTTACCTGCTCTATTTTACTTCAGAAGTCGAACGGGATTTCCTTTGACTCGAACTTCATTAATGTTTAATTATGTATTATAATTTGTTAAAATGAAGCTCTGATGAAGCGAAATCCTGCTGGCATCAAAACATATTAATAAATAAAGTTCTGAAACAAAATTGTCGTGTTTCATTCAATTTACGATGTCACGGCACAAAGCGTAAGCTTTGTACGAATAAATAAATAATATTTTCAATGAAAAGTATGAAATGACAATCGACATATTTATACCGCCAACTTAAAATTAGCAAGCCCACTGTTTTTTTAATGCAATCAAAAATATTGTTGGTCATAATCTGAAAGCGGCGAAATAATGTCAAATGTTTATTTTGTACCTCAATAATTTGATAAGAAAATGTATTTTATCCAGATGTTCAAAATAAAACGTGTGAATCCCTTTACCTGTACCGGGCCCAAAAACTCTTTAAAATAAATCACCCCTCGCCCGTGCTACATGTAATCTGAACTAACAAAAAATCCTAAAGATATTGTAATTAAAATTTGTTTCCAAGTTCCACACAAGTTATCGGCTTTGTACTACATTTTTCCCCCAAAAAAATCTTTTGAATTTCGATAATGGATCGAGTATTACTTACGGTGTAGGAAACGTGTATTAGAAAAGCAATGGAAATAGAAGGTGAAAGATTTGTGGTAACTAAAATAATCTATTACACAGTGCAGTTTTGTGAAAACCCGACTATATAAAAAAAAGTTAATGCTGATCAGAAAAACTTTTTTATTCGCCATAGATAGTGAATTTTGGAAGGTTTGTGAAATATAACAATCATCACCACCATACTCAAACTGGCAGCGTGGTTACAAGCGCTCATTTGTAATGATAATAATAAATAAAATCTAGGTTACCTATAGACATTAAAATTACTTGTTTTGTGAGGTTATTAATAATTTTATTTGTAATAACGGTTAAAAACGGGACTGAAGTTTTTACGAACAAATTAACAGTGTTTCAATGTTTATTGGCGGGAAAATGTAAGAATAATTTGTTGGTGTACGTACGAAATTACGTATACCTATTTCGCTTTCACACACTTGGAAATACATAAATTCACCACGAATATCGTCAAGTTTAATATGAGTTACTGTTATTTAAGAGATACCTTGATGATATTTTTATGTAGCATATTTTTATAATGTAGGAGGTAATGCATATATTTTTGTATTCTTTCTATTTATCTATCTTTTTACTCTTTTTTGTTTATCTATTTTGTGAACTTTTTCATGTACCTATTACACACCTGTAAATTTATATAATATAATATATATATTTTTTATTTATAATTTTTTTCTTATAATACAATATTTCACTTACCTTTATACCTACCATTTTTATAATGTTCATTGCTATGAGTTTATCTTTCTTATTTAAACATTATATTAAAAATATATCACTGTATTATACACTTATTATGTAAAAGCCCATCAGGGCGTTGAAAATGAATAATAAATAAATACATAATTAAAATGATCGTATTTTAGAATAACATTTTTCTCCGTGCGAAAGCAATCGATTCGTACTAGAACCATTTCTGTAAAAAAATACATGAATGGTGCTAATTTCATAAATTTGTTTATCAGAGGAGGCATAACCTAGTGTTTTCTACCTCACTGTAGAAAACCATTTTAAGTACCGAATACCATGAAACCTTGAACTGTAAAGATACATTTTAGAATTTCGCTGAAAATAAACTGAGTTTACTTCCCGAGCAGAATGGAATCACGAAATATATACACAATGTAGGACTGCTATTGTTGGGAAGGCAACGCTCAAGTGTATAAGAAAAGGTAAAATGGAATCGGCCATGAGATGCAAGAGGGCTGGACTTGGGTGATTCACTTGTTTTTTCACACATTCAAGTAATGAAAATTATAAAAGCTTTTATCTTCTGGCGTGTTATATGAAATGATTAACCATGGTGCTGCAATATTATTTAGTACCTACTTCTTTTTGTGGGAATTTATTGTGACTTTGTAATTTATTATAAAACAGACAAGGGTATGCGATATTGTTAATGGCAGGTACCTACACGGAGAAAAATGTTTATCGAAAAAACGATCATTTTAATAGTAAAAACGGTTAAAAACGGGACTGAAGTTCTTACGAACAAATTAACAGGATTTCAATGTTTATTGGCGGGAAAATATAAGAATAATTTGTTGGTATACATACGAAATTACGTATACCAACAAATTATTCTTACATGTTCCCGCCAATAAACATTGAAACCCTATTAATTTGTTAATTAATTCGTAGGAACTTCAGTCCCGTTTTTAACCGTTTTTACTATTAAAATGATCGTTTTTTCGAATAACATTTTTCTCCGTGTATATAATGCACGGATGAGACGCACGACGGTGCTCGCGAATTGCTCACAAAATGAATTTTTAGGGCTCTTATTGTTTTTAATTAACCATACAAATGTTTTGAAGGGATAGGAAAAATTAGTACGAAATTCACAAGAAAACACACAATATTGGTGGATTTTGCGTAGCTTTTAACATTATTCTTATTTTTAGATTTGTTTAACAATGGAAAGAAAAATGTTTAACAAAAAAAATTGTTTGACAAGTCCCCAAAGGTTGCACAAATTCCAACGGCTCGAAGGGCTTTGAAGCAAAGCATGTACGGTTACCTTGAGAGTGTTTTCTCTTTTGGAAAGAGTAATCTCGTCGAATTCAATGTTTCAAAGACCCAATCATGTCTGATTACGTCTAAAAGGGATCGAAATGACAATCTAGTCTCCTTCAACGGTAGCATTCTTCCGAACAGGTCCTCCATTGATATGCTCGGTGTAACTCTAAGTGACCAGCTCAGGTACGGGGGCTCCATCGAGGCCAGAGTTAAGTTGGCCTATCAGAAACTGGGTGTACTGTACAGTACAGGGCCCGCAGATACTTTAATAGTGCACAACTGCTAACCCTGTACAAATCGCAAGTACGCCCCACGGTTGAATTTGGTAGCCATTTCTGGTCAGGAGCCGCAATGTACCTGAAAAAACCCTCGATTCTGTGCAGAAACGGTGGTCAGCTTGATAGATTCTCCCATCTTAACAAACGGATTGCAATCTTTAGAGCACAGGCGTCGGGGTGGGAATGCTATCCTTGTTCTACCGGTATTTAAATCGGCACCGGTGCATAGTCGAGAAACACGCAAAACGCGCGCCCAACATATGTACACGGTTGACATTTGTCACATGAGAACGGGTCGCTTCTGCGACTCTTTCTTGTGTTCAACTGCTCGGCTGTGGAACGATTTGCCGGCCTCTGTGTTTCCTCCTTCCTACAACATGGGTCTCTTCAAGACCCACGTTCACTCCCTCCTCTCCTCAAAAAGTCCCTCCTCACAGCATCGTCAAAGATGACGTAGGCCCTGAGTGAATTTATTTTCCTCAGGGCCTCCTGTGTAGAGTTAATGTAAAAAAAATGGAAGCAGTATTTAACAGCTTGGGTACATAAGCTTGTTTTCACGACAATTTAACGTAGGTAGACATAGGAATGACGTATGTCCCGTACCTGAGTTATTAATCAAAATATGTTTAAGCTTCTTCCAAAACAGTTTATGAATCTAAAAAAAAACATTTATTTACCTACAGAAGAGTATTAATAATTTGAGTATTTTTAGCCACCGGCTCTGAGCCGAAAACCGTTTCGAACAGCATTGTCTGTGGAATGGTTCTCGTGCTGAATCTCTGATGGCGGGAAGATTCCCACATTTCCAATAAACCCCCCCCCTGCAGCACCAGCAAGCAACTACTTCCACCCCTCCTGGCATAAAGAATACTGGAGTCCTGATTCCCTGACAACAGCACTCTAACCCTGAGAGCACAGTTGTGTCACAGATATTCAAATACCCAACAAATGAACAAACAGCGATGCGGAGGATCTCTGAACTAAATATACAAACTGTTTATTGACAGATGAGTTCGTGCTGTGCAAATGGGTTATACTGAATCATTTATCTCAAGCAGTTTATACGAAGATGCTTGCTTTTATGAGATGACAAGACGTGTTGAGATTCTTACCCATTCTTAAGCTGATTATGGACACGTTTAGACGACTGTTTGAAGATGTTCGCTTAAGAAAGAGAAAGCGTAACACCACTTACTTATAGTTTTTGGCCTGCCAACGTTTGGTCTAATTTTATATTTGGTCGGTCAGTCGTCAAACCTTAAGCCCATCGTTCACGTAGCTATTTACAAGCGACGCTACCGCTACCTGTCATACAATTTTGCTAGTGCAGCGCCTTGCGGCGATTTCAAACACTAATAATAGTATTGAAAATACAGACGAGCGGCGATCGCGTCGCTTGAACGTAGCTCCATGGAAAAACGGCGTTACAGTCATAAAAAATTAACATCAAACGTCAAAGTCGTCAAACCTTACGCCGTTCTTCCACGTAGCTACTCACAAGCAACGCTACCGCTACCTGTCAAACAATTTTGCTAGTGTAGCGCCTAGCGGAGATTTCAAATACTAATAATAGCATTGAAAATACAGACGAGCGGCGATCGCGTCGCTTGCACGTAGCTCCATGGAAGAACGGCGTTACAGTCAACAAATGTGACGGGGATTCAAAAAATTTGGCCTTAGTAACGAAACAATCAACTTGATACATTAACGCCGTTCTTCCACGTAGCTATTCACAAGCGACGCTACCGCTACCTGTCAAACAAATTTGCTAGTGTAGCACCTAGCGGCGTTTTCAAACACTAATAATAGTATGGAAAACACAGACGAGCGGCGATCGCGTCGCTTGAAGGTAGCTCCATGAAAGAACGGCGTTAGAATTACCAAGAATATGGAAAAAGAATCACAAACCGTAAATGTAGTATCATCTCTGAAAGTATTGTTTCACAATATATGTAAGCTTCCTATCGTACGACCCTTTTCATAAAAAAGTTGTGTTCAACATTTCCCTTGTTGCGTTTTTAATAGCCGAAACATGGCTATCCTTTTATGCCGCCAATGCAATTTTGATATAAAACCCAGTTGCACTTACCCTGCTTTATTAAATCGGGCTCGAAACAGTTGACGATCTCAGCAAAGATTGCAATGATTGACCTAATTGATGATACAAATGAAAAAGTTATTATTTATTATACGCAATAATTATTAGAACGAAACACTCATCCACATTGAAAAAATCTCCCGAGAAAAGATACATGCCGCCGACGCGACTCGAACCCGTGTCCTTCTGATTTCCGGTCAACTGCTCTATCCACTGAGCTACGTCGGATTATCCCTTACAAGCCAAATAATTCAATATATACTAGTGTTTCATTCAACAATTACTGCTTATTACATGTTTTCATCAGAAAACAACCAACTATATTTTATTAATGAAATAATTAAAAACACTTGGTTTTTACCACGATAATCTTTGTATAAAAAATCAACATGTTTCGAGAACGATGTTCTCATGTGAATAGATATAACAAAAAATCCCATAAAGGCAAGACTAGCGCGTAAGTATAACTTGGGATGAGTTAAATGTAGTTAAATATATATTGACGGCCATCGTAGTCGAGGGGTAAGGCTCTCGACTCCCAAACCGATGGCCGCGGGTTCGAAATTAGTTTTTTTTTTTAAAACTATATATATCTATTATTTAATTCTTAATAAGAAAACTTTTGTGAAAGATTGATTTGTGTTATTTAACAATTAATTAATTAGAAATAATATATCGTAAATTTGCGGCACGTTCCAAAGAAAGATACTCTCAGTATCCCCCTGGTGTAAGACCATAATTCAGAATTTTAACTTTGCTTGAAATGGCTTAAGCCATGTTTGAGGACCAGATCTGAATAGCCAGGTACCTCCCCCCTTCCTCTTTCCCATCTCCTTTCCCTCAAAACTACCTTCAGCCTCACAACATACCCCAATTGGGGATGCCATAGTATCACTGGATCCAGTAGGGAGCCGTTGGGACTCTTGTGCGCGTTTCATACAAAAAAGAAATGTATATATACATACAATTTATTTATATAATAATACACTAAGATAAATTCAGTCTTATAGGCCTTCAGGCCGAGCAGACACGTCCGATAATTAGATGATTACTTTGAAAAGTATTTTTTTTTGTGTTTACTAACTTAAGTTTTAAACTATTTGTTGTATAAATTTTAGTAGATAAAATTTTGTTGAAAAACTTTTATTTTTCGTTGTCTTGTTAAAATCTTGTTGAAATGTTAATACCTTTTGGCGCACCTCATTAACAGTCTTACCATATTATAAACTCAGTTTTAAATAATTTTAATATCTGTTTAGGAGATTTAAATCTTTTCAAATAATACCATCCTCTTTGATGCCATTTGAAGATCAAGATGCCAAGAATATCAAAAGAAGAATAGAACAATTATTTTGAAGGAACGCAAGACCCAAAATGAAAAGGTAATTTTCTCCACGTCATAATTCCAGTCATTGTGCACCTATGATATGAGCACGTCTTCCGAATAATTTTAATAAATTTCAACCCGAGGTAGGACGGAATTTCATTGTAACTTTAGGGGTTTAATTTCTACTGACCCCGGAAAAGCTGAAATTACAATATTTAAAAGTTTTCAAAAGAGGTCACGGTCGGAAAATAACAGCTGATGATAAAACTTTTGGTTTTATTTAAAAATAAAAAAATACATTGTGTTATAAAAGAAAAAGCTGCTATGGTTCCGCAAGTTAAGTGGGTAAAACAGGGAACCGCGTAATTATTTCGTTAAAGAAAGCTTTTGTTTGTTAAGCTCCAAAATCTTGCTTCCACGATAAAGCTGCAAGATAAGATGCAAATGTTAATCTTATTCCTCTGAAAATTCGACACGCAGTGGCTCGGCGCAACGTGTACATAAAAAAAATATTTGGCAAAAAAAAAACAATAATTAAAGATTTTTTTTATTTCTTTTTTTATTTCTGAAGATAATTTTTACACCGTAATTTAGCAGTGAATTAAATTTTTCCTGCTGAGAAAACACAGATTAGAATGGAATGTGTTGCTTTTCTTGAAATGGAATAAGTATTTAGCTATTGTGACTAGATCTGAAGAGCCAAGTACTTTACTGATTTCCATTATTTTTTCTCTTTCTCGCCCATTCCTTGAAAATATTCTTCCACATAAGAAAATTCCAAAATTGGTGGTGTTAAGTCGCAGTGTCACCATGCATGTTATTATAGGATTGTACTTTTATAATAACCATGTTTTTTTCATCATTTTCATACGTGCCAAATTGTTATTTTTTTGATTAATTAAAACTTTGACTATCCAACTAGATATATATCACTAGTATCCAACTACAGACATATATATTTAAGAAAAAGAAAATAACAAAATATAGTAACAAATTTCAAGTTTAAGGAGAAAAAAAGCATGGGTATTGCAGAGAATATTATTGCATAAGAGTTAATTTAATCAATGTGTGTATAGATAGGATTTATTACATATTATTTTCGATAAAGTATAATCACTTATTCGTTGCATATTATGTATTATTTAGGATATAGTATTTATGTTTAGCAAAATCCGAAACATTAATCAAAAGTGTTTTATTAAAAAAAGTTGAGATTTATGTAGCAAGTACTGATTGGCGAATAATTAATAAGGAGCTAAGGTTGTAGGTAGATTGTAACTCAACCGTATACTACGTTATAATATTCAAAATTTGCTCACACTCAGTACGGGCTTAAACGTTATTTGATTCGCATTGCACCACTTTTTAGGAATATTTTAATATACCCCTAGTTAAAACCCTTCCTTAGAACGAGATGTTCTCAATTAGAAAGGTATTAATTTAAATCAAGAATATTATATATTTTATAATATTATAATATATATTATTATATTATACATTTTATTATTATTTTTATATTATTTAAATATCTATGTTCCATATATCATCCTAATTTGACTGCCCTAAAATGGGATTCTTCCTAGTTGGGCAGCCAAAACATTCTATAAATAATGTGTAATATATGTATAAAAAAAGTAAATAAATAAAAAAAATAAAAAAATTTACACAAAAAATTGTAAACAATATAATATATTATTATGTTAATATTTTCTTGATAAATAAAAAAAAAATAAAAAAAATCTTGTTGAAAATTATGGAAATTATAAAATGACTCTTTTTTACGTAGTGTAACCGTAAGCTTTTGAGTCTTGGATAAGCTCATGATACATGTGTTAACCCAGACATTTACCGCAGATGTTATGCTGTTTGAGTTTATTACACAAATTATTATTATTTGGAGAATGTGCTTAATACGAATGTTATGCTATCTAAGATTATACCATAAACAGAATCTCCACGATATGGTGAAAAGAGTATTTAAAATTATTAGAGACCTATTAAAGATAGAGAATGATCGGCAAACATATTATTCACTATCCAGATACAATCTGACTATATTAGCCTTGTCGTTTTTTTTTACTTGTTATGAATGTACTGGGTAACAACAGCCTTTATGCGCAACGGCGAGTTTAAAAGCTTTGTTAAGCTAAGTTTTGAGCCTTTAAGCCACTGTTGGTTAGCGAAGCTGAGAAAGCAACCTAAATATTATTATTTGTCCGGCTTGTAGAATAGTTAGTTAATTATCGCACAAGTTTTATAATTCAGAAGTTTGGCTTAAATAACATTTCATAAATTTATATCAGTTTTTGAGTAACGGTTACCCCTTTGTACTTTTTAGATGAAATTGCTTTATTCGGTAGCTAACACTGTAATAACAAAATTATGATACAGCAACAAAGCTCTAAAAGTTCTGAATTATTGCCGGGGTCAACTTTCAGAATCACTCTTTCCATTTTTAGGCCGTTATGTAGTAATTTAGCTCGGAAAAGCCTGTTTCTAAAGCACATTAAACTACTTGCGGGGATTTCAGTGCCTACTAAGTACGTACTTTCATCTGAAAAAAATGTTATCCATTATACAGCCGAGAAACAGAGTATTAACACAACTAAACTCCTAAAACAAAGAGATTATGGCAATCTTTTGGTAAAATATTACCTTTTTTGCTATGAATTAATGTTCAAATAAAACTCCTTCACAAAAGGCATGGTGTCTAATTTACAAAGTCATGGTGTCTAATCGTGGTTATTATTTTTTTAAAGTAAATACATACCATTTATTAAAACTTTTAACTAATTAACAAATAGTTTCTCAGATACTGGTTGCGCCATACTGAACAGTGAACAGATAAGTTTATATCTTATGTAGGTACATATATTGTGAGCAACGATAACACTTAACTATTTTACATATAACTCATCTCTCAGGATGACTTACATTAACCACTGGAGCGACAAAGAGAAATATAAAAAATCGCCTTGATTGAAAATTGATTTTGATTATTTTCCTCCCACAATAAAAAAATCATTACTCCATATTCGCGTATATAATCATATAAAAAATAATAGTGCTATATAGCCAATGAATTCTCCTATATTTTAATAATTATTCTCTATTTTTAAAATGAATAGAAAAATTACAAAAAAAAATCTTTAACTTTATAAATGCGCGAAATTTTTGCTTTAGTGATTTGAAATTGCCGCCAGTGGATCTTTTTAATATATGTTTATATTTTCTACGTTTTTATGTTCTCTATGGCCTGTTTGATAACCACAGATGCAAATATATACTAGAAAAACAGTTTTTTATACGTGTACATCAAATCAAAAGTCAGAATTTTAAAAATATTTTAAAGTACCGATACTTTCGAACCGCCAAAACACAATAATTCAAAGACAATCGATAAGGCCACAGACATAAAGTCCATTTTATCAACTAGTTGATAGAATAAATTGCTTGCCGTGAAAATGTTTCAAATAATTACAATAAATGTTTTACGAATGGTACGAAAATCGGAGCGAAAGCAATCCTAGAAAAATTAAAGTGGTCCAAATTTGGACCGAAATCGCTCCAGTGGTTAATAAAATATTGTCACGTATTTCTTTCAAATGATAAACCTATCTACCAGAATCTCCCTTTTCGCCTTATATAGTCTCCTCATAGTTAGTTATTCCCAAAAGACAGTCGCCTTTACCAAAGTGTATATTTTCTTTTAGTAAAATAATGTATCCTGTGCTACAATATATTACCACAAACTGTTAATCTAAAGCTCGGCAACTGTAGAGATTAAAATTAAAGGTAAATTATGCTAATCGTATACATTTGTATTCAGCGCTGGTTCATTTTATTTCATCTCGAAGGAAAAGCTGAGCCAAGGCTGGGCTAGTAAACAATTTGCAAGGAATTTGCTTCATATTTTTGGTTCTTTATGGGGCTGAACTGTGGCATTGCGAAAGGACTTTTTTATTAATATTTTAACTTTGAAGGTTATTTTAATAATTTAGTCAAAGTAAGAAGATTCAATTACATTAAAAAAAGTTAATTACAAACTTTTTTGCAAAATCAGTACATTAAACCTCAAAAGATTTCACTTTCCTTAGATCTTTTATTATTTAGCCCAGTTCACAGGGGGACAATATATTTAACAATTTCTTTATGGGGTTGAACTGTGGCATTGCGAAAGGACTTTTTTATTAATATTTTAACTTTGAAGGTTATTTTAAGAGCGATTGACCAGCGGCTGAGAATAAAAGTTTAAAAATGCTTCCAACTGTACAGGGAGGTTCCAATGAGAAATATCGATTATTCCCCGTATCAAATTTTTTAAATTAAAAATTTAATATCGATTTATTTCATTAAAAACTTACTTTAATATATACCTACATTCAAGTAAGCAATAAAAATGCTCAAAACGCACGGTGATAAATTATTAAATATCGTGTACTTCTTGTAAGTATTTTTTGTTTATAAGTATTTTTGATTATAAGTATATATATGTGTAAAAAAAAAAATCGAAATATTTTAGTTTGTAAACCTTAAAAATATAGAAAAATTGGGGTATTTTTGTCACAAAACACGTTCTCGGATTTATTTTTTAATGATTTTAATTTAACTAAAATTTAAATTATTAAAACTGTGTTTACTAGATTATGTATTAATTTATTTTGTTGTACGATTATATGATTTGAAATTTGTTTCGTTTAATAGAATCCATCGTTTGAAAATTGAACAAATCCGCCAACGAACAACAGTATAACCTTAGTATATTAAAAATACACTTAGTTTTTCAAAATTTTAATACTGCGTGTATCAGATAAAATAACAAACTTTCAAAATCAATTTATGTTTTTTTGTAAAAGAGAGTCAATACGTCTAAAATTTGATTTAAAAATGACTAATAATTCCCGGTATTCTCTGGTAATATCCTCTTAATAATTTAATCAAAGTAAGAAGCTTCAATTACGTAAAAAAATGTAAAAAACAAACTTTTTGCAAAATCAGTATATTAAACCTGAAAAGATTTCACTTTCCGTAGATCTTTTATTTTTTAGCCCAGTTCACAGGGGGACAATATATAAGATAGAACAATATTGTCCTGTCTCGGGTTCGAGAACAGACTCGACTGTGCGGGACAGAACTATGGGACAATAGAACAATTCAAGCAATTTACGCAATATTAACCTCTAAATGGCCGTTTGCCCTCCGGTGGCCGCCGCGGAAAATTAAAAAAAAAATTGATGCGATTTTGTCCCTTATGTATAAAGAGATTGTATGAAGAACAAGGTCAGAATCGCTTGGGCCATTCTCGTCCTTGACATAACGAAATATTGGATAACGTTTAGCCACTCCGAAAAATTCAAATTAATTCACAATGACAAGTCGAGCATCAAAAATGGCGGATAAAATGGCTGCCGCTTGATATGGTCGTATTCGAAGTCTATATATATATATTTTTTTTTAAACTTTTTAACTTAAAGAGTTAAACCTCAAATTATAATATTTTAATTAATGAAGATAATATTAGCGAAGGTCAATCGAAAATCTGAAACAGAAAAATCAAAAAAAGATACGGATACATCTGCGACTCGAACCCAGGTCCTCCGGCAATCCGGGCCTAGGGCTACGTATTGCCGGCAATAGGGATACGTAGGCGCAGTTGGTTAGCGCGTCGGCCCGGATTGCCGGAGGACCTGGGTTCGAGTCCCAGATGTATCCGTATCTTTTTCTGATTTTTCTGTTTCAGATTTTCGATTGACCTTCGCTAATATTATCTTCATTTTCTATATTTTTTCATTGATTTGAGTGATTATCAGGAAGTTCGTTTTATCTACATTATTTTGATGTAATTTTTGTAATATATCACGAAAGAAATGTTATAAAAAATGAGTTCGTAAGAAATGTCAAATTTTTTACGTCGTAATGCATAATTATATTATATTTTATATAATTTGAATTAAACACTATTATTTTGTTATAATATTAAGGACGGAATTCAAGTTCTGTTATTATCAAAGTAGGTACCGTGAAACAACCGGCAGATAAATTTATTTTAACTAAAAAAACACGCTATAAAAGTGGATGAATTGTTAAAATTTTCCCTAGTTTTTATAAATTAATTTCTATGATGGATTTAAAAGTGTTATTTTTAGATCTTGGGAAATGTGCAAAATGCAGTCGATTATAATTCATCGAAATATATATATATGACTAACTTCACTGCCTGGTTCACAGCACAACAAAAAAACCGATGACGTCTTGTGTTTAATTTTTAACAAGTACAAGCTTTTTATGGCTCCATAGTTCATGATGGAAAAAACATTGCGTGTTAAAAATGATTGAATTGAACAAAAATAATGTCTCGATATTCTGAAGGAGTGGAGCCAATGGGTCATTGTCAGTTCTTTTAATATTGGGGGATAATGAAAAAGTTATTAATAGGGTTATCCTAATAAAAATTTGCATATTCATGAATACTTTTAGTAAAAGGAATATTAAAAAAATAAATATAAAAATTGAATATACATGAATCCTTTTAATGAAAGGTCAATAGGTTAAAAAAATAAATTAAATCGGATATTTCTTCAAACTTCGCAAAATCACTTTGTGGCGTCATTTTGAATTAAATTAAACAAATGACTTTGTATCAACCACTATTATATAATCACAATTACCAAAAATAATTAAAATTGTAATTATATTAATTATTGTTATTATATAATAGTGATTGATACAAAGTTATTTGTTTAACTTAATTCAAAATCGGATATGTTTATCCGACACCCAAACCAGTTCTTTGAACATTGTGATCATTTAAAAAACTCGCTGCCAAAAACATAGAAAAAAATTAGTCGAAGATAATATCGTTTATTCTGAATTTAAAATATGAGATTGACAAAAATTACTTAAAAATAAGAGTTCTTGACCTAGTTGGTGAGGCATAAGATGAGAGATCATTGGTTCGAGTTCCAGTTGCGACCGTTCCCTTTTTGTTTTCTGTCTTGTTTTTTTTTCTTCATATTTTCGTTTAGATTTACTGATATCTTCTTCTTTAATTACATAATTTGTGTTATTCTAGGTATTTAATTTTTTTATGAAATAAGCGATTATAATCAGTGTTTTTTCTATGAAAGCTTTGGTATAAAATAATAAATAATAATACATTTTTTTAATTCAACAATTTTTGAAAACGATTAGTGTTATTTTAGTGAATAGAAAATAAAACTCATTTGTGTGATTTACATAAAGCTGTGTGAAATTTGAGTAATAATGTAGTTTTTATTTGAGGTCGGCTATACACCGTAATTTGTCAGGTTAAAGGGCCGGTACTCTTTTGAAAGCGTTGGCATTTCCTTGGCGGTGTGCGGCAGCCGCTTCTGATTTATATAACCACCCCCCCCACCCCTCCCCAACAAAGATGGCGGGTGGAATTTCTGGTACAACAGAATTAGAATAAGAAATTTAAAAGCAAGCATGTTAAACATTAAGTTAGAATTACTTACACAAAAGCAACCCATTACCATATTTTCCTTGAATATGAGATGTTATAATATAAGAAATTACGTGCAAATCCATTTAAAAAACGGAAGCTTGATTTATAAAGGTGTACATTTAAATTATTTTGTGGTTTACTTTCAGATTTTAATATGTAGCGTGGCGTCTTCTCTTTTTAATACAGATTATGTCATATTTGTTGGGGTGTATTTTTGTAATCGAAGGACCTTTGAAATGTGTGTGTGATGAAACTACTGCACTTGGCGAAAATATGCACTTACAGATAAAGAAAAGAAAATAAATTACTTACTTGTGGAACACTTTCTTTTGTCGAGCTGGTTTATAATTACACTGTATTTTTTAGCTGATTATTTGTATATTAGGATCGGTACTTTCTTTAGCAGCTGCGAATGTACACCGGCAGAGTGAATTTAGAGCGAATTGTGGAATATTGAAGCGGAGAAATTTATGCGATGAGGATAAATTTTTAATAATTAGGCACATATGTTTATATGTTTATAACATTTGTTATTCATCGTAGCGTTACATTTGACACCTTGTTAATTTTAAAAAAAGTGGACTTAATAGAAAAAAATATATTAAAACCGACTAATTTGTCTTAAATTTTGCATACATGATTTTTCGTGCGCACTGATTACCGCACATAAATAGTAGAATCTCCTGAAATCTCAATTTTGCCGTGCGGTCTTTTTCGTGTGATACTAAAATTTGGATTTGAGGCCAAAATTCCCAACCAAACTGAAAATTTATTGTTGTTAATCAAAAGTTATAGCAATATATAGTACGGATATATGTCTATTTTATCTCCTTTTGGTTTAAATTATGATGTTATTGGTCGTTAAAATATATTTTTTTAATGATATTGGAGGCAAATTTGGCATATTTTATTATTAAAAATATATTCTTGCTCTACCTACTGATATTGAAAAATAAATTTTTAAAAATTAACATCACAACAACAAACATTTCTTTGGATAGAATTTAATTTATTTGATAATTAATGTATGTAGTGTTAAAAAACGTAAACGTAAGAACGAATTTATGCAAAGGAAAAACAAAATTACCATTTTTATTATATAATTTTACATTTCACTAAATTGCCTAATAAATAGAACAATTTTTTAAAAATAATTACCATTAACTCATGAAACAAATAATTGCAAAGTCGCCTTTAAAATCGTGAAAAATTTTTATATCGGATTATTTTTGATATATTGATACTAGATTTATTGTGTATGATGGATAAAAAATTCGAATCGAATGGTATAAATAACTATTTTGGCCAAAAACGTCACACTTTGGCGCTCCGCCTACTGAGGCAACTGAAAACCAACTAAAACCGGCTGTTTTCTCTGTCTTGATTGGTCAAAAAGCTTGTTTAACCATAGATGAAGAACAATCAGCTGACAGCTCGCAACCTAGCAACGGCTGCCCAGGGTAATCAGCCGTGACAGTCGCAAGATGGTCGCAAGATGGTCGCAAGTCACCGCTTGCGTTACCATTGACAACGGGGTTTTGTGTGATTGTGTAGTGTGCGGGCCATCACAAAGACAGTTGGCAGTTGAGAGTTTTCAGTTGCCTGAGTGGGCGGAGGCGCTTAATTGTATTATTATGTCGCATGCAATGACATTATGTCATTTTTGCCGATCTTATATTCCCAATGGCCGAGTGATTTAAGGCATTTTCCCGGTAAGACAGACCAGCATTCGATTCACAGTAGCAACTTTTTAATGTTTCGTTCAAATCATTAATATTACTTTGATGGGTATAACATTAAAAAGTTATTAAAGATTATTCCAATAAAATTGAAAAAAATAACGTATTTTAACCTGGGAATTTCTTTTGGGGGAAACTCGAAAAAACGCTCTTTTCCGAGTCCTTATTTTAGCTAAAAAATTCAACGCATTATATACGCTGAATTCCTTAAATGTTGTTTGCATGGCGCTTCCTTTGAAGTGGAACATTACTCGAAAGCTCTCAAAAGATTTGCGTAATGAAAATTCTAATTTTATTCCCATTTTATTATTTAAAAAAACAAACAAAATTCAAGTAACATTTTTAATGCTCAAAAAAAAAGAAAACAAATATTTCTTTCTCTTGGAAAGATGTGTTTATTTGCATATTTTTTATTATTCGTAGAAAAGCTTTAATGTAACTCATCCTGGAACATGAAATAAATTTTATTTTATTAATTTTTTACTCACAATTAATTAAAAATAATATATAGTAAATATGACCGTTCAGTGGTTGAGTTGGCATCGCGTTTGGGTCCCACCCAGGTGTCCCATGTTCGATTCCTCGGCGGGCTTTTAAGTTTTGAATAAGATTATACATTTTTTGGCCAACACTTCTTCTGTGTGATAGTTTATCTGAAGTAAGTCCTTTAGATTATATAGTAAAATTTGAATTAGAAGCCATTCAGAAGAATGATATCATGCCTAAAAATGATTTTTGTGATTGAGGTATGTTATTATAGCCTGCTTTACTAACGTAACTATATTCCGTGCAGTTGAACACATCTACTACTTCTAAGTAAGCATTGTCAACTGCATGTAATCTAGGTATAAGCAAGTATCTAAATGACTCAGTCCTGATATTATTGTTGCAATTAAAAATAATTGTAGATCGAGTAGTCCTTGAAGGTATATGAAAGATAATTAGGATTAATAAATCAGGACTGTCTATAATACCGTTAACAATTTTAAAAATAAATAATGATTTATATTATTTTAATTTCATAATTTGGTTTCTGGTTTGCAGGCCTTTACTTGCGGCCAACCATAATTACTAAATTGTATAAGAACTATTGTATAATCTACTATTTAAATTTATTTAAAACTCATCTCCTTTAAAATTGACGTCTCATACATGATGAGTGATCAATGAATATTTAGACCACCCTATATGAATGGTTTACAAAGTAGGTTTCACTCAAACTGGGTAAAATGAGTCATGACATGACTCACCACACCTCTTTCTGGGCCTACACGTTGTGTAGGCCCAGAAAAAGAGTAAGTCACAGGAAAGCAGATGGGATCACTGGGCCACCAGCGGCTTCCCCGACTGGTATGTTCAGTACTATCTGAACGTAAAAGGCTCAGCCGATCGACCATTCTTTCCTTAAGTCCAACCCATTGTTCGATCCCTTCCAACGGTTTTCTTAAAAAATATGGGCAAGTTAGATATGTGTGGAGGCGGCTGTTCTGCGTTCTAGACCTAAGTAGCATTCCGGGTCAAAACAAAACATGTGGAGACAGAAGAGAAAACCTTTAAATCTCTCAATTTAGGGAAGAACAGAGGATTACATGGGAAAATGAAGATAAAAAAACGAATTTAGTTTATTTATTTCGGTACCTTTTTTAAAAAAATCGTAAATATAAAAAATTGCTCCCCCCTACCACGTAATCTAAATTCCTTTGAACCAACACACGTGAAGACAAAATACAATATATCCAATTTCTGGGCAAACCACTCACGTGGGGTGGCAGTATGAGTAGACGGACTAGACATATGTTTAATGCTGTGTCAAGGTTAATCTCTTCCTTCCCGTACCTTACAAAAACTTTTGGCATAAGACACACCCACGAAATGTGGTGTTACAAAATACTACAATTTCACACCTACAAATGCCACAAAACCTCAGTGAAATAATACATTTTCAAACGAGTGACAACCCGGTCGTATCATTAAAAAACTAAGAAAGGTGTTGTGAGGCGATTTTTTAAAAATTATATTCAATTGGAAGGGAGCTGAAAGCCGAATGTATGTGGCAACATTATTTTAGGCATCCTAATCACCTAATCCAGTCATCATTTAGTGTACGTTAATGTATAATAAATTCTTTCAAATAAAGATGCTCCATGGATGTACCGCAGAATGAAGAATGATATCATGCCTAAAAATGATTTTTGTGATTGAGGTATGTTATTATAGCCTGCTTATAACTATTTTCCATGCAGTTGAACACATCTACTACTTCTGAGTAAGCATTGCCAACTGCATGTAATCTAGGTATAAGCGAGTATCTAAATGACTCAGTCTTGATATTATTGTTGCAATTAAAAATAATTTTAGATCGAGTAGTCTTGAGTATATTGATTTTAGGCAAATTTTCCAAATTAATGTATTTAGTTTGATTTTTTTTCAAATATAAATTAAAAATAATTTATGTTTCAAAATATTATTTTATGATAACATAAAACAGACATGCTGCCGTTGACTATATCTTTTTATTTGAAACTCTTGTAGTGATGATGATTATTTATTTTGATGGACCTAACTACTATGTCTTCACATCTGTTCTAAAACTAACACGGATGAAATAATATAACATCACTCGTTATATAAAAGGTACCTTTCCACGAACTTTTCTCTATCACATTCCTTTTGTTACCAGCTTCGTCTTATTTTAGGAACCATTTGGTGTGGCTTAAGAAAACATACAACATTATCCCTTCCGCATCAGCCCCTCTTGTGGGTAATTCATTAACTTCTTCACTTCGGATGTAATCGTCGTACGAGTCCTCCGTACTGCCGGATTAACCTTATCACGGCCGGTTCCCGTTCACAAAGCTGTGGGCGGATTATAAGGCCACCCGGGCTGGACTAAAACCAGTAGACTTCAGGCTTCCTCTGACGCTGGGCATTAAATTTTAGTTTCCTTAAAACACCTCACGATGATGGAGTCTTCAGTAAGCAAGTACTTAGATTTACATGACATACAAAATTAAAACAAAAACTGCAACCCATGGAAGACACCTTCTTCAATAAAAACATTAAAACCTTTTAAAATATAAAAGAGATAAATGTGAAGAAAAATGCAAACATTGACAATAATATAAGGATGATAGTAAATTAATGAAAAGAAAAGAAAAACCACAGAAGGCATTCCACAAACTGCCGTGCAGTCCCAATGATAATGCGCAATAATCCCCAATGAATATAGTAAAAATCCGATGCAACTAATCCACATAACATAGTAACTTTTTATCACAATCGCCCAGTTGTCTTTCACTCCTCTTTCATCCATCCAACTGCCTTTCAAACAAATATTAAAACTCTTACGCGATATCATATAAATACATTAAATACGCTCAGTTTTCTTCACCACTTCAACCAAAAACATTATTATTTCAGGAAAGCATCGTCCATTATCTTCCGGTAAGAACCCTCATTTATCCACTGGATTTGGGCGACCTCGGTTAGCCAATCCCTCACTACCCCGCTGACATTTTTTCAGCCCCTCCGAGTGACCGCAATTTATGTCCCCCGCGATATCGGCTGTAGCGGAACTTCGGGGGATGTTGCCCTTATCGTCTTGCCATAGTTTTACTTTAAAAGTTCCCTGAAGCTTTATTACGGAACAGGGGGTGAATTAGGCAGCTGTTAAAGTATTAAGTAGATTCTTGTAACAGATTAAAATTAATTTTTTTACAAACCATTTTTTCTTTTATATGAATTTAATTTTTTTTTTCACTTTTCGCTAGTGAATTACCTGGAATCCAGGAAAGTAATTACTTATTTTTTAATTATAATTAGAAGTTTTAAAGCTTTTTAAAAACAATTAATATGTCAGTGCATTATGTCACTCGTCTCCATAAGATAACTCGATGGAAAATATATAAAGTGTTTTCAATTAACAAGCATTATCACTAAACAAATCATTGTTATTTACACCGTACTTATATTTGGAAACAAAACTGTTAACATTAAGAAAACTATAGGAATATAATATATGTCTCCTTATATACAAAATAAATAATGAACTCATACATACAAACACAGAATTCATTAACATGTCCCAAGTACACAAAAATTTTACACGACAAAACGACGCAATCCATTAGTTATGACGTGGGGCAATTTATATAATTACCTTCCAGATGATATTAAAAACGAAAAAAGTGTGTGTAAATTTAAAAAAAAATTATTCATTTTTAAACAACAATATAGTGAAAGTGAATAATATTGTATGATAATATAATGTAATTTATTCTATTGTAATGTAATGTAATTTAATTCAAAATCCAGCTAAGTAAGTTAAAATGTTATTTTCTTTTTTTCTGGAATAAAAAACTTTGAAAAAAAATCCTTGCCAAAGTATGGTACCGTATTGGCAGGGAGAAATCAGTAAGGTCAAAAAATAAATTGATTTGTTTATTGTCGCTTTTTTACCGCGCAAATGTACTTCTTTCTATTTTGCTTTAAAGTACATACTTAATACATAAAATTTTATTCCAAATTATATTACAACGCTCCGATTTCTCATCTACCGTAACTTCGAAACTAGGTAAGAAGATGAGAAGTTTTTAAATACAGCATTTCTGCTAAAATATTATAGAAGTAATAACACCTAAGAATTCAGGTGTTTCCAAATTAAATTGCATATTTTAAAAGCTGAATGCATCATATCTCAGAAGCAGCAACTCAAAGAAACCAATTTGTTTAAGGTTTTATTATATAGCATTTCCCTGGCCGATCTATCATGAAGAATTACGGCCGTAAAACTGTTTTGGCAGTGCCTTTTTTCCAGAATTTTTATTACTTCCGTTTCTTGTTTTGATCTCCCTTTATGCTTCGAAAATTTATTGCAAAAATTTCCTTTATAAAATTTAATATCTGGCATAGTTGATTCCCCGAAAAAATCTCGACAAGTGATATAAAAATACAACTTTATGGGGCTTTCGCCAGCAGGCGTACGTATTAAGTAGACGTAAAATATGACCCCGTAGGTAACTCGCTGTTTTTAAACGTAAAATTTTATAAAGTAATACAATATTTTGCTATTAAATAAGAATACTCGTCATAATACATAACAAAGTTAAAAACAAGTATGTTTGTATTTACATTTTACTTATATTTGTATTTGGGGAACTGAATTCATAAGCTTTAAAGTCATATTTTGATTATTCGGTTTGGCGCAATACAGAGTGAAATACTGCGAAAAGAACTTTGTTTCCCAAATGAACTGTCATCGAGTAACGAAACGTTCAAACAAAGTATATTTATTTTGGTTTGTGTTATACTCACTTCTATTTACTGCAATATGCACTCATGTCGGCAGTCAGCGAGTGACCGAGTGAGCAAATAATGGGAATAGAAACAAAGAGCATTTTATTATCAAAACATGGGTAGCTGCACTTCGTCTGCACTATATCCAATTTGTGCAATCAAATTCCATAAAGGCACTGAAAAGAATTTAAAAAATAATCCTTTGGCTACCCTAAATTTGGACTCGAACTTAAGAGGGTATTACCAGAAAATTACTCCCTTTTAAATCAAAATCTAGAAGTATTGACTCTTTTTTACAAAAAAAACATAAATTGATTTTGATAGATTGTTATTTTATCTGGTACACGCAGTTTTAAAATTTTGAAAAACTAAGTGTATTTTTAATATACTAAGGTTATACCGTTCGTCGTTGGCAGATTTGTTCAATTTTCAAACGATGGATTCTGTTAAACAACACTAATTTCAAATCATATAATCATACAACAAAATAAATCAATACATGATCTAGTCAACACAGTTTTAAGAATTTTAATTTTAGTTAAATTAAAATAATTAAAAAAAAATTCGAGTACGTGTTTGTGACAAAAACTAAAATATTTTAAATTTTTTTTACGCACTTATTTTGTTTAGACATTATAGAAAAACCATAAATACTTATGATCAAAAAATACTTCCAAGAAGTACACGATATTTAATAATTTACCATCGTGTGTTTTGAGCATTTTTATTGCTTACTTGAATGTAGATTTTGAATGAAAAAAAAAATTTAATTTAAAAATAATCGGGGAATAATCGATCATTCTCATTGGAATCTCCCTGTACGGTTGCAAGCATTTTTAAACTTTTATTCTCAGTTGCTGGTCAATCTGTCTTAATTTCCAATAATATGAATATGTTTGACTTTCGGCAAATATACGCAAAAACAACTATCACTCATCTGTACCATAAACATAGACAAATACTATGAAAAAAGAAAAAATGTTCGCTGTACTCGAAACAATAACAAATTCCTGTAAATAAAAATTAATATTATTTAAAAGAAATACGTAATTTATTAATGTTTAAACGAAACAAAAAGTTAATAAAGTTAATTAATAAAATATCGTTTAATTGAATGAAGAAAACTTACTTCTAAAACATTTAATTCAAAAAAGTTCTCGTCAAGAAAATGTATTCAGTTTCATAATTAAAATCTCGTATCCTTGGTACACGATATAGTGAAAATACACCCGGCCATGTCGGAAGTGGTTACTCAAGAGTTGTGGTAATGTTCTCCCGAGAGTGGCCCTTTTGTTATAAACATGACTCCGTATTGAAAAACCTGTAATAATATTGGTCGGTGTTTTGCTTTATTATTTTTTCATTTTACATTAGCTCCACACAGGAGGTCCTGGGACAAAAATCCTTCACAGCCCATGTCATTTTTGGAAATGCTGTGTGGGGGTTTTTTTAGTGAAAGGAAGGAGATGAAGTTCTGAGAAGGAAAATACATCAGAGGTAAGTAGGATTCTGAGGTTAGTGTGACCAGGAGTGACGGATGTATGAATCCATTCATCCCACTGCGGTGCAAGGCAATGGAGTTGAGAGTCCGGCTGGAGAGATCAAAAGGGCTCGCCACTCAATAGGTGGGACTCATGAACCTGGCACCCTTGCAAAGTCACCGAACGTAGCGAACCACTTAGGGCGTCCTATGATAGGGGTCTTGGTTATCCATGATCAACGAATAATTGGTACCCATACCCGCCTCACACAGACACAGAGAGCGCTCGACGCTCTCTTAGAATACTACAAAATATGGCACCTCAAACTGAACGAGGCTAAAACCGAAGTCATCATTTACACGAGGAAATGCAAGAAGAGAAAACCTAACTTCAACATCGAAATGGGAGGAAACGTCATCGAATGGAAGGATGAAGTCGTTTACCTGGGCCTGACCATGGCCTCAGCCTCAACTGGAAATCTCACATAGCCAAGGCACACTCAAAAGTCAGAAAGGCAGTCGGCGCGATGAAGCCAATCTTCAACCGAAAAAGCCCGTTACTTCCTAGTACCAAACTCCTCTACTACTCGCTTATCCGACCGGTACATTTCATAATCTGACCATACGAGACTACAGACTTTACTCTGCAAAAGTAAATCTCTGCATTAAAATCACATACCTACAACACGAAGTGGAGGACAACCTTGAAAAAACTACACGAAAGAGAAGACATTCCGACCTTATTTGAGTAAACTCACAGACTTACAGACCGATTTTACAAATCTTTAAGACATAGTAAAAATAAACTCATACAAGAAATCGGTCAATACAATGCTCCTGGTGACTTTACTTTCAGATATATGACTACCCAAACACATACTGATGGACCTCGACCACATCTGGCATGAGCCGGAGTCAGAACCAGACGAGTAAGCGAGCAGTAGGTATTCCCTAAATCCCATGACGATGTCAATATATCTTTTTATATATTTTTATACTATTTCATGGTTGCATTAAAATCACATACCTACAACACGAAGTGGAGGACAACCTTGAAAAAACTACACGAAAGAGAAGACATTCCGACCTTATTTGAGTAAACTCACAGACTTACAGACCGATTTTACAAATCTTTAAGACATAGTAAAAATAAACTCATACAAGAAATCGGTCAATACAATGCTCCTGGTGACTTTACTTTCAGATATATGACTACCCAAACACATACTGATGGACCTCGACCACATCTGGCATGAGCCGGAGTCAGAACCAGACGAGTAAGCGAGCAGTAGGTATTCCCTAAATCCCATGACGATGTCAATATATCTTTTTATATATTTTTATACTATTTCATGGTTGTATTTATATGTATGTTTATTTTAAATTCCCTTAAAGTTTCTATTAACATAAAACAGACCCATCCACACACATCAAAATGCTTGGCATCTGAGGTCACTGAAGGCCGAATCTGTTTTATATTGACAATCGGCCGACTCTCTTGAAAAAGGTTTTTTCGTGGATTTCCTTATTCCAAAGGCAAATGCGAGGGAATTCCAAACTAAGAGGCCTCCTGACGACTGCCTCCTTCCCATTCCCAACACAACACAAACAGACATGTATGTATATATGGCTGATTGTTGATGCCTGGGCAAACATGCAATTTTAGTAGGGTTTTTAGAAAACAATTTTTCCCTACCGAGAAAATACAAGACCTATAAGTCTATTGCGAGGCGCATATGACGCCGTTCTATTTGTATAAAGAACATTTAAATTCAGTAATTTAAATGATTCCCACTTCATGGAAAATAAAAATCTAGTGAATCAAAAAAAAAATCAATGGAGATCAATACACCATTGAATATTACTGATGAAGGAGTTTATCAACTCGAGATTGAAAATTGTCAGCACTCGATCTGTCATTTGAATTTCAGTGAAACAATTGAGCCATAAAGAATCTTGAAGGCAGATCGGTAAAATCTGTTGTATTTAGAGAACCCGGTTTATGGAGGAAGTTACTCTTGAATATTCCATGTGTTTCAATTATTTAGTCGGCAAAAATGTAAAAAATATAGCTATTTTTGATACTCGGACAAAACCGCGTAATATCTACTAGTACTCTTAAGTACTATAAAAAATCGTTAAATGAATGCGTACTTCCTTTCTGAAATACAAAAGAATGATAAACATAATGAGCAGACCAATAAAAATATAATTCTTTGGATCCATTCTCGTCAATCTCATACATTGATGTGGGGTAATTATATACCCTCTCGCTAGTGCCTTTATTTTAGGGTTTCAGAGGCTGTATGACGGGGAGGCTTTGGTTAATGGGGAGGCGAGTCTATAAATAATGCACTTAAAAGATACCGGGAGCACCTAGCCAATGAGGGAACAATGTAAATCCCGACTATTATAGAAATATATTTTTGAACCGCTCAAAAGCACAAATTTCAATTAGCGTTTATTTTTGGCTTTCATTTCATAAAACGACGTATTTGAACTAAAATATTTTAATTACAGTTGTATGTTTTCAATTTTATTTCTATTTGTAGATCGCCAAGTGCATTTATTTTAGATTTCAATACTACAAGCGGATTATTATTTTGATGCATTTTTGGGTATTCTGCTTGTTCATTGTGCTTTAAAGCCATTCAAACGATTTATTTTGCTTAGCTTTCTAACAATACGAAATTGTTGACCTGAAATAAATATTTGATTGAGCGTGGAGGAAGTTCTGTTTTAAATCGACCGTTTTGCATTTAATGTCTGAAAAATTAAATATTTATTTTATCTACATTTTAATGCTCTTCATAAAACCATTAAACATTAATATAAGTACACAAGCAATATGAATATGAATAGATAGTTTAGTGAATTAAAAAAACTCAAATCGTTCAAGAAAAGCTAACAAATACAATATTGCATAGGTGATTCAATCCAATCTTTTATTTGTTAGCCTTTCTTGAAAGATAAGAGTTTTTTAGTTGACAAAAGTAATTATACATACTGCTTTCGTACTTGCGCGAACAATAAATTATTCTTAATATTTCAAAGCATGACTTGTAAAACCGTTTATAAGTAAAATAAATTATACACGCACCATCTACGAAAGAGTAGAATGAGACTTCTTTTGACCTTAAGCAGTTGAGTCGCTCTATTGATTGGCGCGTTCTGATAGGAATAAGTTATCGCCTTTGAGCATAAACAAGTGGATGGGATCTCCCACGAGTCCAGGAGAGTACTTGTTAGGCACATATTAGCTAACCTCTTTCAAAATAAGTTAGTTACAGAGATAAACTTTAAAAAATGTTTACCAAAAAATATTTTTCAGCGGGCTTCTAGGTTTGCACGTTCCGTTTCCGTTTTAGAAAATCTGCTGCATCCACTTTATTATACTAGCATGCCTTACTTTGACTAGACGGCTGACTTTGACTGAGTTATTAATGTAGCTACAGTCCTAAAGAATGTTTGAAAAAGTAATATGGAAAGCAAAATACAACGCCTGCTGAAAAAAAGTTTTTTGAGGCTGGTGACGTCACACAGACATCCATAGATAGGGGAGATTTCGGGATACATGAAAAATTTAAACTTTGAATATTGTTTAAACTAGTAAAACTAATTATAGAAATAAAAAAATAAACCGGCGTTTCCGTTAGAATGTCATTATTGATAAAAAAAACATATAGGTATATATAAATTTTTTTAATACAGAAATGGATTTTCTTATTTATGAAAACAACACCTTTGATAAAATTCATCTCGAAACATGACAGTTGTATTTACTACAGATTAGTGCTTACGCGATGATATTATATTTTGACTATATTTAGCTGATATAATACGCAAATACTAGATATTAATTATAAAATATGACAGAAGATTAACATTATTACCCCTGTGATGAATCTGCACACTCTTTTTTCCTAAATTTTATTCGAAAGAGTTCATCATTCAAATACTTGCAAATTTTACATTTACCGTCATATTTTATATGAGATACCAAATGGGGTATCATTAGATATTATAATATGCATAATTTACACAAAATATAATTAAGTCTTACGCTTCACATCCTACGGTAACAGAGTTAAATGCCATTTTCTAGAA